>CM069610.1:35876479-37163979 GCA_035771175.1 Paratinospora sagittata
CTTAATCTGTTTCCCATTCAAGATCAGCCAAAATGGTTTGCATGTGGCTGTCATCCCAACACCACTTTTGATATTCTTCAAATACCACATCTCTGCTTACAATTATTTTCTGTGAAATGAGATCAAACAACCTGTAAGCTTTAGATTCTTCACTCACCCCTAGTAATACGCATTTGAGACTCTTAGCATCAAGCTTCAGTTTCTTGTTGTCAGGTACATGGACATGGGATATGCAGCCAAAAACTCGAAAATTCTCTACTGAAGGTTTGAGTCCATTCCAGGCCTCTGCAGGTGTTTTGCTCTTCACAGCAAGAGTTGGACTTCTATTCAGCACATGCTCCGTCCAGTTCACAGCTTCAGGCCAAAAGGTTTTAGTAATTTGCTTCTCTGACAACATGCTTCGTACCATATTCATAATGGTTCGATTTTTCCTCTCAGCGACACCGTTTTGTTGCGGAGTATATGCAGTCGTCAACTGCCTGTGAATTCTATTCTCATCAAAGAAGTTTGTAAACTCCTGCGATGTGAACTCACCCCCGCGATCTGTTTTAAGACTTCGTATGAATGCTCCAGTCTCTTTCTCAACCCTAGCTTTGTAAGTTTTGAATGTGGCAAAGGCTTCTGATTTTTCTATCAAAAAATAAACCCATGTTTTTTACTGAAATCATCAATAAAGCTTTTGAGAAACCTTTTCTTGCTGTTAGAAACTGGATTTATTGGACCACATATATCAGCATGCACCAATTGAAGAATCTTGGAGGCCCTCCATACACCCTTTTTTGGGAAGGGATCACGATGTTGTCTTCCTACCAGACAACCTTCACATACCCTCTGAGTAGCTGCGAAATGAGGTAGACCTTCCACCATCTTCTTTTGCTGGAGTACTTGGAGCCCATTCCAGATGAGGTGTCCATATCGAGGGTGCCAAAGAACAGTTTGGTCTGTGATCAGAGAGGAGAAACATTTTTGCTCTCTTGGTGGGCAGCGAGCAAGCACAGTGAACATTCTATTATGTGTCATTTCAGTGTCCATGGTTAGACCTTTCTCAGGATGAAAGATCTTACACTTTCCATCTCGAATAAGAACAGCGAGTCCCTTTTCTTGCAGTTGCCCAAGGCTTAGCATATTGTTCTTCAGTTCTGGTACAAAGAAGACTCCTGTGATCACATGTGTAATCCCATTCACCTCTATTCGAACCTTTCCCTTGCCTTCTACAGTAAGACTTGAGTCATTTCCTAGCTTCACTGACTCTCTTAAATCACTATCGAATTCAACAAATATGTCTCTTCTACCATACATATGGTTGCTACACCCAGAATCAAGAAACCAAATGTGCTCCATTTCAGCCTTCTTGATTTCCACATGCTCCATCAACAACATCTCTTCTTTTGTCTCTAAATAGTTTGCCTTTTGATCCATTGCTTTCTTTGGAAACTCCCACTGAAAATGCCCTAGCTCAAGACAGTTATAGCATTCGAGGGTAGACTTGTCGAACCCGAATCTACCCCTTCATTTTCCTCTTCCACGATAGGTACTATGACCTCCGCCTCTTCCTTCTTGCTGGGTTCCATAAGTGACTTGCAGTGTTTGTTCATCCACAACAACATGCCGGCTGATTCTTTGTTCATGAACCAACATGCTACTCTGAAGTTCATCTATAGACAAGGCATCCAGGTCATTCAATTCCTCAATCGAACATACAACGTAATCATATTTTGAAGTCATAGACCTCAAGATCTTCTCAATGATCAGCACACCTTCCATTTTTTCTCCATGAATCCTCATCTTGTTAGCTATGATGAGAGTTCTTCCAAAGTAGTCATTGACTGATTCCCCAGCCTTCATATGCAGCACTTCAAACTCTTTACGAAGAGCTTGCAATTGAGCACGTTTGACACGTGTTATTCCTTGATATTTCTGCTTCAAAGAATCCCATATGTCCTTCGCAGTATCCTTCTTCAATATTGTCTCTAAGATCAAACGATCAATGGCTTGGAACCGATAGTTCTTCGCCTTTAGATATTTTAATTTTTGATCTTCGATCACTTTTTTCTGTGTTTCACTTAAATCAGCTCCTTCTGGTGCTGCAGTGATCCCTGTCTCCACTAAGTTCCAATACTCTTTGGAACGTAGAAAATTCTCCATTAGCATACTCCAGTGATCATAGTGTCCATCAAACCTCGGAATTGCAGGTTGTACGAAGCTGTTTTCGGTTGCCATGCCTTTTGTTCCTTCACGCTAGTGACTGTGTTGCAGGCTTTGATCAGGCCCCAGTGACGTTGCTCTGATACCAGATGTTAGAACCAAAAGATGACAAAGAACTTTTGTAAGTGCAAAGTATGTTTATGCTAAAAAAACTGGGAGAATACTTAATTATTGAATAACACTTATGGCTGTTTAAATAGCCTTACAATAAAATAAAAAAGGAAATAACAACCCACGATTTTACAGGACCTAGTATCGTGGTACATGACTAAGTCAAAAGAGAAAAACAATCCTTATCCCTCAAGTATAGGAGGAATTATTTGTGACTTGAATTATATACTAGAAACAAGGAATCCTAATCCTAACAGCTATTAAATTCTAACAACTTTATCAGAATCATCATCCCCATCCCAAGAAGTAGGTAAGAACATAAAGCAACACTACAGAAGCTGGGTACAGTAGACATGCCACAATAAATGTCCAAAGCGGAAATGAAGTGCAGAAGCTAGCATATAGTCCAATTGCTAAGCAAACTATGAGAACAATGAGCATCTCAGCCGAGAAGTTCCACATAAATCCCTTGGCATAAACGATTCCTAGGGACATTGCTATGCCAACAATGTTGTTCATGAAAACTGCAGTGTAAATCTGCAAAGAAATATACATACATAGAACATGAAAACTATATACAATTCTCCTAGCTAGTATTTATTTTCAAATAAGATAAATATTTTGTAAGAAAGGGAATGTGGATATTATATCTTTCAATGTAAATAAAAGAATATAAAATTGTTTCATATAGTTAAAAAAATTAAGATATGTAAAAGTAAAAAAGAGTGGAAAGTTGTAAGAGTAGAATAGATCCATTTTGAACTACAAAAAAGCCCAAATATATAGAAGACTTAATAATAATTGGTACAAAAAAGTGAATTTAATTAAAATATAAAATTACTCTTTTACCCTTCTTA
This sequence comes from Paratinospora sagittata, assembly GCA_035771175.1. Lineage (NCBI taxonomy): Eukaryota > Viridiplantae > Streptophyta > Magnoliopsida > Ranunculales > Menispermaceae > Paratinospora > Paratinospora sagittata. The sequence goes on from CM069610.1 coordinate 35,879,653, forward strand.
AATTCTAGTAATTGAAGATTGAAAATAGGCATTTTAGGCAACATGACAAAAAGGTTTCATTATCATCTACCTATGACTCTTTTTGAGAGAGTTTTTTTCAAAGTGCTTTTAGAACAAAAATACTTTTAGAAATGTTTGACAACACTTACTTCTAGTTAAACTACAATGAGAAAGGAAAAAATATTTTTTTATTTTAAGAGAAACCGTGAGAGACCAACTTTTTTTAAAAGCGTTTAGCATAAAAGTACTTTTGGAAGAACTCTCCTAAAAAGGGCCTGTGTATTATTCTTATATTAGTGTGTTTGTGTGTATGTGTATTATGGAGAACAAACCTCAGAAAATGTCAAAGAAGCAGAAAATTGCGACTTCTGTCGAATGGAAGAGATTGTTGCAATGGCTTCTCTGTAGTTGAGAGCAATAGGAACCACAATGAAAAAGATGAAGAATGAAGGAATATTAGCTGCACTTGACATATTCTCAACGGTGTTTATGATTGGTTCTGTAAGTATGGTTAGAATAAAAGTTCCTAACAGCAGTAAACATATAGCTTTGGTGTATATCCATAAAGCTCGTTCATCAACCACTGCTTTCTTCTGCATACCCTGTGTTCTCTCAGGTTTCTGCAAATATATAATTTGTAGATTGAAAAATGTTAATATATATTTATTTATTATTATAAATTAGTTAAATAAAATAAAATCTTTATAAAAATCCTTATATTTTTATCTTTTTGATACAATTAAAATTGATGAAATCATTCAAAAATAGGGATGAAGGTTCATAAGAATAAAAAAGTTACATTAATTTTGAAGGTCAGAATAGGAAAAATTATAATTAAAAAGCCTAAAATATTGAGACATTATGTGCTTCTAATTGTACTCACTAAAAACGTCCAATTTACTTACCTACTTAATAAATTCTCACTGATAAAACATAGCAAGTAGATAGAGTGAGTATTTTTTAGTAAGTACATCTAGAAGCACCCTATAAACGTGATTAAAAAACAAAATTACTATTCTACCCTTAAATATAATAAAAGTAACTTCTCAAAGAAATTTTAATACTACCCTACCCTAATATTCTCGTTATACCTTGTAAGATAGAGAACTTAGAAGGTTTTGGGCGTTAAGAACTTGCTTATCCTTTGGCTGCTGAGTCTCAGCAAGCCACTTTGAGATACGTTTTACAAATTCTAGGAGATCGATATGAGCATCACCAGTGATATCGAATTCATTCATTAGCTTTTCTACAAGATCATCAGCTTCCAAACCTATTTCTTCAAACTTGATCCCAATAATAAATCCTCTTAGTTCATCATGTGTGATGAATCCATCATCATTCGCGTCAATTGAATGAAATAGCCTACATCACATATCAAATAAACTTTGATTAGGGCTTTTTTTTTTTTTCTCTGTCAAGTAAACTTTGATCGGGTATTAGACCTTAAGAATAAATCCATTTGGTTCGGGGAAGATTCGAAAAACACGAAAAAGGTAATTAGTTAAGTCAAATTTGAAAATAGTTTTTAAAAATTTTATTAAAAAAATACTAAATCATTTTATGAATTTTTATTTTTAAATTGTATCTTTATTTTCTTGTTGGTAACTTAAGGTATCCGGTCCAACTTATGCGCACAGACTAATCCCTAAGACAAGCCTTAATAAGAAGAGACATTAGCGTCCTCAAATGAGCATGTAGGTATTCCATGTATGTATTCCATGACACAAAGGATTTTCTTCTGGCAAAGGCCACATGCAAGGACAATTTAGTATAGATTTAAACATGTATTTTAGGCCATTTTGTTTTTATGGGATCATGAGTTCGAGTAAGGGTTTACTAGTTGGGTTGAGTCGGGTTACGGCTAAATACCAACTTAATTCAATCAAGTTCGAGTCAAAGAAAACTTAACTCAGCCCAACTCAATAGACCCCCATAAACTCAACCCAAACCAACTCACGGTTAGTTTAGGTCGGGTTGGTCAGGTTAATAAATTAATATATTGATTACATAATTGCATAATCTACTTACTAATCTATGAATTTTAAATAATATATTATAAAATTATTTGTAAGTCAAATGCGAACATTATAATAATTTTTAAAATGATTTCTTTCGTATTATTTACATCATAAAATTTTGGATAATTCAGTTACAGTAAGTGACCATAATAAAAATAATGAGTAGAATAATAAGCATTATTTTTTATTAGTTCGGGTTAATTATAAAATCTTAATCCAACTCAAACAAAATCGAGTTACAAATTTCTAGACTCAACCTAATTTGGCATATAAACCCAACTCAATCCAAAAGGTTCGGGTTGGTCAGATTAATCGAGTTGGTCGGTAGAATAAACACCCTTAAGTTCGAGCTCATAATGTGAGCTCAAACTCATGTTCTTTTGGATCATGAGTTTGAGCTTTAACTACTTCACCTTGTTGTCCGGGTAGTAGATGGTATCTCTATATTTTTACATCAAGCTTTCATTTTTAGACTGTATTCATTTAGTTTAGTGACGAAGTGATCGAGTATAAATATGTATTTTAAATCATCTTAACATTACCTTCGTTTAGGCCACAAATAAAACTAAAACAGCAAAAGGTATATATAAAACATACTCTTTAATTCCCTCGGTATTAGGTTTGCCATTAAAAGTGAGAAGTTTGTGTAGTAACTTGCTCCTGACATATTTATTTATCACAAATGCTAATCTTCGATCTTGAATCCAAGGCATAAACACCTACACACCAAACAACAACCTTTAATTGTTTTTCAGACCAAAAAAAAAAAAAAAAACAAACCTTTGTTTTTTTTTGTCAGCAAAACAACCACAAATTAATATATATGTATAAAGGGAAATTGTACTAAAACATAAAAATATTCTTTTGAAAATAAGAAAAATAAGGGATCTAGAAGCAATTAATTAATGGAGTAGTAAGGTGTGTAATGTTTAAGAATTACCTGACAAAAGCAATATGTAACCAAGATTGAAAGAGATACAATGAGAGATATCAAGGTCCAAATGTGTTCATGAGTAGTTAAACCAAAAATATGTGGTAGCTGAACAATGATAAAAGGTATCATAGATACAAGCATGATTCTTGCAGTCCAGCTAGTCTTATTGTCTGTAGTAATAACATCACCAGAACCTGCAAAATATTGATCTTGAATAAATAAATATATTATTATTTGTATTTTTATCTTGTATAAATAAATATACAAGATAAATAAATAATATATCTTGTTTGACTTAAGATATATTATTTCTTGACAAAATAAATTAATTAAGAAAGGTGAAAAAAAGAAAAAAAAAAATTAAAGATATCCATAAAATAGATGGAGGTAAGTAAAAGTAAACAGTTAGAAGTTAAAATGGTAGAATAAGAAAAATGATAACTAAAGGCCAAAAGTGTAAGAGACTTGTGTGCAAACATTAAAAAGGATGTATAATAAAAATTGAAAATAAACTTTTTTTTTTAAAATCAGGGGTATCGGGGCCCACCCTTATTAGTCTTATGGGGCATTGTCATAAATAACTAAAGACGTCATTGTGTAAGTGAAAATGTTTGAATTCATGATTTATTATATATATAATAAAATCTTATGTTCTTCATTTTCGTCACTCGTCCAACTTAATGTTGGGTAAGATAAACTTTTTAAAGATATTTTAGACGGTAAAAAAACTTTACTTTTAAGGCAACGTCAAAAATATATATTTTTTAAGTGTGTTTTCATGACACCACCAGTAAATTAATTCCTTTTAAGTCCCATTCTCTTTAATTTGGTTTATTTAATAAAAGTCTTGACCTAATTGAGTCGGCCTAGATTTTTATTTTTTTTGTTTCTTCCATTTCCTTAGGTGTATTTAGTGGGAAGCACAAGTAGTAATTAATTAAGCATTAATTTGTTTTATAGTAGAGTAACCCACCACACATGTTGGAAGATGATACCATGATGTTATCTTGCTGAGTGAGTGATGCCTTTTCCATTGAAAGGTCGATCCTGTCAACAATACCACAAATTCCCAAAAGTAATGTTAGAAGCAAGACTGTCGACCCTGCAAGTATGCTCATTCCACTCATCACTTGATCTTCACCATTACTTCCATTAATTCCAGATACTGCAAAAAAAAAAAATATATATATATATATATATATATATCATCAAATAAAATTAAGATCCGAAAAATACATCCAAATTTTATTTACAACGATGTGATAAGTGGTGAATAATGACTCTCTCTCTTTTTTAATTCTTTGCTAAAATTTATATTATTAATTAATCCTTATGATATTGACAGTAGTAGGAGCAAGCCACCATTAAATGTTATTAAATATCATTGTTGCAATCGACAGTCTCTCACTAAAAACATTGGAAAATAATAATCTAATTATAAAATAATACAATTACAATTGAACTATACATTAAAAAATAATTATTCAAATTATAAATCAAACATGCCCTAAACATCTATCTAGATTAATTAGAGTATGGCCTTATTTGGGAGCGTTGTCCGAAAGTGTTTTTCTGAGATACATTTCTATCAAAAACGTTCTTCAGAAAAACTGGTCTATCTCTGAAAACTTTTTTTTTTCCACACTTTAGTTAGAAAAAGGTGTTATCAAATACTCAAAAAATGTTTTTGCTAACTTGATCTTTACAAGAAGCTTACCAAGAACAAGAACTGCCTCAGGAAGAGATCCAAGGATATGAAAAGCACTAGCTCCCAACACACCCGGTCCAAGTATCTTGAAGATGAGCTCGCTTCCATTTGAAATGAATTTGTCGCCAAGGTAGATCAGATACTGATACACAACGAAGAGGAAGAGCTGTCCCCAGGAATTCGATGCACATGGCAAGAACCCATACATGGACTCACACATCACAGATGATGATGAAGAACGTCTATTAATGATCATAACCTCATCATCAATTATTAATCCTTTTTCATTAATATTGATTCCATCAGAAACCAACCCAGATTCTGAAGAATTTGATCTGATAACACGGCTCTGCACCACATCATGATTAAGAGCCATGATCATGAGAAAAAACAATAGAAACAATGTGCATTTCAGCATCATCTTCTTCTTTTTTCTTGACAAGGTTGACGAGAGTGGAACGCTCTTTAATTTACTGTGTATATATAGATCATCATAGAGAACATGAAGTCAACGTCAAACTTTCAAAATAAACAAGTGGATTATTATTTATTATTGAATGATGAGTTCTTCATTACATGAGATGATCATCGCATATAATAATAATATAATGAAGAACTACAGTTGTCGTAAATATTTTTTCTTGTAGTATGATCACCAGCTACATGACAATCTTTAATTTGGTGGCTGATTATTTAAATTGTATTTATCTTTCAATTAGCAAGTAGCGTTTTTTGTATAATAAATAAATAAACAAGTTGTTCAAAAGTCATAATCAGAAACTTGTGTTCTCACTGATGTGGAAAAATAACGAGCTACATCAAATCAAGTAATATTGATTCAACTAAGTTTTTTTTTTTTTTTTATCTATTCAATTAAGTATTTTATAGCAAATTAACCTAATCAATCACAACCCTTATATTGCAAAATTAATATATGATCATAAAATAAAAATTTCTATTATATATTACTTATGGTAAAATTGCTTAGGCATTTTCTTTTACTTTCATATTAAAGAGATTGTTTCTGGATCCAATCCCGTGATTTTAGGTCAATGCGGAGCAACCTCAACTATATCATACCAAGGCACGCCTTTATTAACATGAATATGTATATAAAGAATTAATGCAAATTGTACAACTTGATATCTATGTTAAAACATGCATACTGCATGTTATATATTTCACTTCCTCTGTTCATCTGATGTGTGGAAATTTGTACCCAGAGAAGAGAGAAGGGAAATAGCTTAGAAAGAGAAGGAATCTGCAATTGTATTGTCCATCTCTTAATTTCAGAATTCAAGATACATCTATAGCTTAACTGACATGCTGAAAAATAATTGACATAACTGAAAAGTAAAACTGAAATTAACTAAATTAGTGCTCTACAATAGCACGAATCACTAATGACTCCACTAATATACTAGCTTGACCAAGTCACCAACAAGCTACGCGTGCCATCCCATCTCAATGCTTTACACAACACGTCCTCCTATCTTCTGCACATATGAAAGAATTGGGACGGGTAACACGAGCCTTGGGTCGTGCAGTTTGTAGAGCAAACGCATGGATTTCCTCCTTGTCCGCTCTATCTCGAGCAATACCCCGAGACTTTTCTTCCTAAAGACATGCTTGATACACACGATCGAGATCAGGTGAAGGAGAAGTGGACAACAAATTAGAACGTACCGTTGCATATAACTCTACGTTAATGCCAATGAGAAATTGATGGAGTTTCTCCTCCTCCCGATCCGCAGCAAATCGACCAGCAACATCACAAGTACAATTACCACAGGCACACGCATGGAGAGGCTTGAGACGATCCAATTCATCATACAATCCCATCAAACGGGTATAATAATCATCAATAGACATATTCGAAGTTTGCTTACAGTTGGTAATATCGGTCCTCAATTGTTGAAGGCAAGGACCATTGGCCACGCAAAACCGCTTCTCAAGATAATCCCAAAGTCGTTTGGCTTCATCATGAAAAGGAATGGAGGCCGCCAATTTTGGATCAAGAGTCCGTGTGATCCAGGAGACAAGCATAGAATTGACAGTGTCCCAATCGAGTTGTTTCTTCTTCTCCGTCGGTTTGGTGAATGTCCCATCAACAAACACAAACTTTCGGCGAGCTTTCAAAGACAACTTAATTGCACGTGCCCATGCAATATAATTGTCATTAGAAAGGATCACGTGGGTGATCATATTCCCGGGTTGATCTCCAGACCCAAGATAATAAGGAGAATGGGGATCTATTTTCCCATCGTCGGCCATGATGATGATGGCTGAAGAAATCGTAGAAAAAAAATGGGTAAGAGCTTGCTAGGCTGCTAGGGCTCTGATACCATGAAAGAATTGGTTTTCCTTGATTCTATTGATTCACCCATAGGTAATATATATGCAATATTACAAATCAGAATATACATATTCTAAAAATAGAAGATTAGATATTCTAGTATAATCTATAATATGACAATTATACCATATTGACCAAATCAGAATATACATATTCTAAAAATAGAAGATTAGATATTCTAGTATAATCTTAATAACATATCATTCCTCCCCCCTTACATCGTCCTTGCCCTCAAGGACGAGGGTGTGTAGTGCCTGCAATGGCGTTGTAGGAAATCTCTGGAAGAGGCTCGATTGGATCGGCTTCCTTGAAATTGACGTTGGTGAAAGGGAGCCTTTGATCACGAAGAGTTGTGGTTGTTGACAGCGGTGGCCAGGGACGAATTTTTCGTTACAATAATAACATAACCCCCTTTCCCTTCATTCATGTGCTTCTTGTCCAGTGATGCGTCGGATTGAAACCTGTGTATTATTAGAAGGAGGATGTAGTTTCTGGTTGGGATGGGTCCTAAGAAGCCGAATTTGTAGTTCGCGTGTTTCTTGTCCAAGAGGCAAATTTGTAGTAGCCTTGGGTGTATTTGATGTGGATTGGTATCGAAAGAAAAAATCTAGTTCCTTTTGTAGGAGATTGCGCTCTTCAATTAATCGTGCCACACCAATTGTAGCTGCTAATGTCTTGGGTTGTTTGACTTTAACGTCAATGTCATCCTTTAGACCGGCAATGAAGCACCCATATAAAAAAAATTTGGACAAACCATCGACTTGGTGTGAAAGCTTCTCAAATTCTTCTTGATAGGCTGCAACTGTTGATATTTGTTTGAGGCGTGATAGTGCTTCCGAAGGGTCCTCATAGTTCGTGGGTCCAAAGCGGAGCAGTAATGTTGTGGTAAACTCTGTCCATGTGAGCGGCCCTTTGAATTTTATCAACCAACGGTGCCATTGTAGGGCAACGCCTTCTAGGTGGAAGGAAGCCAACTGAACTTGTTGATCAGGAACAATATTTTTAAAGTCAAAATATTGTTTTGCCTTATAGACCCACCCAATGGGGTCTTCTCCATTGAATTTTGGAAAAGATAATTTGAGACGGTGATGGTTGTGGCTGGTGATGGCATTGAAATGAGGGGCACTTGGCTGGTTTTGTGGGTGTGAAGATTCACCTGGAGCAAATGGGTTGGTTTTGGTATTGATGATGGTCGAGCTTTGGGCTGTGTGAAGAGATTGAAGCTCTGTTAATACCGTTTGTAAGGTGGCATTAATCTGGTCCAAGCTTGACTCATGACGGGCTAAAACCTCATTGACGTCATTGCGAAATTCAGCATTAGATTTTCCACTTGTGTCCATGATCAGAACTTGGCTCTGATACCAAATGATGTGTGGAAATTTGTAACCAGAGAAGAGAGAAGGGAAATAGCTTAGAAAGAGAAGGAATCTGCAATTGTATCGTCCATCTCTTAATTTCAGAATTCAAGATACCTCTATAGCTTAACTGACATGCTGAAAAATAATTGACATAACTGAAAAGTAAAACTGAAATTAACTAAATTAGTGCTCTACAATAGCACGAATCACTAATGACTCCACTAATATACTAGCTTGACCAAGTCACCAACAAGCTACGCGTGCCATCCCATCTCAATGCTTTACACAACACGTCCTCCTATCTTGCATGGCACTTGGGCAATTCTGCTGCACGTATCATCATCATGTTGTGATTCAAGTATTATGCCCATCCCAAGAAATAGGTAAGAACATAAAGTAAGAATACAGAAACCGGGTACAAAAGATATGCCACAAAAGCTGTCCAAAGGGGAAAAGTAGTGCTAAAGCTTGTATAGAAGCCCATCACAATGCAAACTATTAGAACAATGAGCACCTCTGCAGAGAAGTCCCATGCAAAGCCCCTTGTATAAACGATCCCCATGAACATAGCTAGGCCGACAATGTTATTCATGAAAACTGCACTGTAAATCTGCAAACAAAGAATCACTTGTAAGAAATTTCATTTGTTCATAGGTATAAAGCACAAGTTCTAGGCTATTAGACCAACCTCAAGTTGGCTATCTTGTAAAGCTAAGCAATGTATATTGGGCGGGCCGGATCTCCAACTAGTACCAATATTTTTCCCGACTTCACCTTTGGGCTCAGTCATGGAGTTTTACTCCTAAAGGAATCAGTACTAATGAGGATGAGATGTCAACCGATATATGATGGAAATTCCTTAGTTTACTACAAAGTAAATATTGACAAGCTAATGCCTCTCAATGACAAATTTATTAAGTTCTTCTAACATAAAAGGACTTGAAAATATCTGATGGAAAGCTCAAATTTAGTGTAGAACAAACCTCAGAAAATGTCAAAGAAGCAGATACATGCGTCTTTTGTCGAATAGAAGTAATTGTTGAGACAGCTACTCTGTAGTTGACAGCAATAGGAACCACAATAAAGAAGATGAAGAAAGAAGGAATATTGGCTGCAGTTGAGAACCCTTGAACTGTGTCTATAATAGGTGCTGCAACTATGGTTACAATAAAAGTTCCTAGTAATAGAAATGCTGCAGCTTTGATGTATGTCCAGAAGGAATATTGATTGAACTTTCTTGGTATAATATCCTTCTCTTTATGATCCACCAGCAAATCTTGCTCTTCTCCCTTACTTTTCTGCATGCCCATTTTAAAAAAACATGTTTTGATCTTGCTTACCTTAATTTAGAGATTTTCAAGATGCATTCTGTGTGATGTAATTTAATTAATAATTACCTTGGAGAAAGGACTTCGAATGTTTGGTCGGTAACGAGCTTTCCTATCGTTCGTTATCTTGGTTTTTGAAAGCCATTGTGAAATGCCTCTTACAAACTCTTTCTCATCGATGTGAGCATCACCCGAAAAATCAATCTCTTGCATTAGCTTTTCTACAAAGTCATCTGCATCCAAGCCTACCTCTTCAAACTGAATTCCTAGGATCAACCCTTTAAGTTCTGCAGGAGTGACGAACTTATCCTTATTCCGGTCGATTTTATGAAATAGGCTACAATACATATATAGGAGCCATTGATTAGGGATATGAAAGTTGCAAACATCAAAAATATATACAGTGAAATACACTAATCTATCACATAACATAAAAACATACTCTGTTATAACAAGGGTGTTAGGTATTCCACCAACAGTAAGGAGTTTTTGTAGCAAGTTGTTCTCCAGATATTTGGTCATCACGTATTCAAGTCTACGATCTTGAATCCATGGCTGAAAGACCTGTAATAATTAAAAAAAAAGTACAGAGAAACAATCAAATAGGAGAAGAAACAGTTGAATGATTTGTTAATTTAAAGAATGCATGTTTATATATAATATATGTCATCATCATCACCATTGCTACATCTTTTCTAATAGCATTTATCAGTACTTAAAGAGTTTATATTTTGAAAAGGTTTAAATGTTAATTACCTGATACAAACAGTAAACAAAGAGAAATAGAAGTGTTATAATGAGAGAGATTAAGGTGACAATGTGTCCTCCAGTAGCTGAACCAAAAAGATGTGGCAATTGAGCAATTGCAAAGGGGATCATAGAAATAAGCATGATCCTTGCAGTATAACTAGTTTCTATATCAGTAGTAACACCATAACCTGCATATACAAAATGTATTTGAAGACATTCATACATGAAATCTAACAACTTACATATAATACTTCAAAGGTTATGTAAATTAAGGAATCATGACTAACCAGTCAAGCTTAACAATTTTCCATCTTGCACATTAGATGATGATGATGATGTTGTGGATGGTTCTGAAATATGAAACCTGCCTACAACAAGGCAAGTTCCCCAAACTAATGTTAGAAGAAACACAGTTGACCCTGCAAGTATGCCCATTCCAGACACAACTTGATCTTGTGCTACCTCTTTGCTTCCATATACTCCAGTTGCTATCCAAAAGAAACACAAATTATCCATCATTACTATACTTCATTTTATCAAATTAAAGCAGCTTTTTAAGAGCCATAAAAAGAAAAATCAAACCAACACTCTCTAGCTTGAGTGGCAGGATTCATCTCTCTATCTCAAAGAAATCTACCTTACATCTCATGTGATGATTTCTTTAACTTTTCAATGTGACACTATTGCTTTTGATCCCCATATGTACAACAAATACATGTAAACTAATATCTACAAATTACTTCCCCCCGGTTTTCCTTTTACGTTATTTACATACTTTTTATTTTAATTTAATAAATACATAGTTTTAAATACATCAGCCACTTACATCAAATAGATATATGAATTATTTATGCAATTAATGAGGCTTCTCTATCTCATATTAAAATATGTTCGAAATCAAAAAACTAATTCCAAGTTTAAGGGCTATGAAGTCGCGAACTTGTAAAGAAAATAATCTAAATAAATGAAAACAAATCTATTAGTTGATAATTAAGGTGGGAGAAGGTGATAGAATGTCGGATATAAGAACATCTCTAATGCTCATATAAATTATATTTAAAAAAAAAAATATTATGTTATTAATGTCAAAAAATTTTATTTATTACGTAATATAAAATATTACTTAATAGATAATTAAGTTAAAAAATATTTTTTAATATTTTTATTTAAAATACATAATATTCTAATATACGCAACTTAAGTCTCAAGCTGCCAGCTTTTGACATCTGTCATGGTCATCATATATCACATATTGGTCATACAAGAGAACGAAGCTCTCTGATTTTAAAAGTTCAAAATTCCGCCGCCTCTTTCTTGTCTTATGTACTTCATTCATTTTGGCACGTGACTTGAGCGTGACGCAAGATAAGGCTACCTAATCCATTTAATATTTTGGCTCTTCTTAAAGTCTTCCATAATTTCCTCAAAAAAAAAAAAAAAAGTCTTCCATAATAGGATTAGTTAATTAATCCATCAAAAATTTTGGTCTATGTTTAATTTATAATTAAGATAGTTGAGAAAATGTATAATTGAGTTGTGTTGAGTTTTATTTATAATTAAAATACAATTTTCAACATAAAAAACAAGATTAATGCATTGATAAATATTAATTGTTTCTTATATATATATATGCCAACTAAACCACTAGAAAATATAAAATATTGTATGATTAATAAGAATAGTTACATATTGTAAATTGTCTCATGGGACTTGGTCAACAAAACCTTGAGATTCTATAGGAATCTCAATTTTTAGTTCTTCTATTATATTACTTAAGAACATGTGTTACACAACCTTGCAATATTTAAATGTTCAAATTAAAAAAAAAATTATTGTAACATCAATACAGATAGCTAGCCACCAACAATAATATTTAATTCTTAATCTGAGGGGGTCATTTTTTTTTAAAATAATAATAATAAATTATCTTAAAATAGTTCTGTGCACGAAGCTCTTCATTATATAAAATCCTAGAAAAAGGTTTGTACTTCTTTAGGCGTAAGGATTTATGGGACAATAAAATTATTTTCCTTTTGATAAAATTAATTTTAGATCAATGGCTAAAACAAATTCATGTTGAATGGATTCGGAGACCCATCATCAATAGATGATTAATCTAACAAACAACAATTAATTAAACAAACTAATGCATCATAAAATCAATCAATTAATTAATTAGAGCTTACCAAGAACAAGAGCAGCTTGAGGAAGTGATCCAAGAAGATGAAAACCACTAGCTCCAAAGACACCTGATCCAAGGATCTTAAAAATAAGTTCACTTCCGGCGGAAATGTAATAGTCACCAAGGTAGAGCAGGTATTGATACACAACAAAGAGGAAGAGCTGTCCCCATAGACTTGTTGTACATGGCATAAACCCATACATGGCCTCACAAATCACAGATGAAGCTACGGGCCGATCAATTTCTGGCAACGGTGGCTGCCGGATTCTGTTGATACCGTGGGAAACCAAGCCGGAGGAATTGGTGCTGATGAAACGGCTCCGGCCCACATCAAGACCTGTGAGGAGAATTAAAAGAAAGAAGGTGGTGGATTTGATCATCAGCATCTTCTTAATTTGTTGATGATGATGCTCAGATTCTCTGGTGAAGATGATCTAATGAAAAAACAAATGGGATTCTGTTAAAGAAGAAAGAAGAAGAAGAAGAAGATTTACAGAGAGACGTTCAACTTAGGAGAATATATGTATATTCAATATGAAATGGTCAATTTATTACAGCTTTTCTTATAATATAGACAACATGGCTGCTATAAAAATATAAAACGGGTTAATAGTATATATAATTATATGTGCTGCAACCCAAGTAGCTGTCTTAATAGTATATAGAATTATATATACAATATCCCTAGAACATATATAGGGCCTAAAAAAATGACCATGTGAACCTACGAACATGACCTCCGATAGAAGGCGAATGTCATACTCTAACTACATCCCAATTGATTGGAGGGAAATTCAGATAAGAAATTTTGATTTATCTAACCTATAGGCAAATGACAACTAGGTAAGATCCTCAAAGGTATCTTTATTTCAAATAAAAATGTTATGTGCAACATGATATGAGTCTAAGAGCTTTTAATTGCGAGCATACTTTTAATTTGTAAATTATGTAAACTTAAGAGTTTACTTACTCCTAAAAATATATATATATTAAAATTATACACGAGGGGGTTGTACTACAATACAAACTGTAACATCCCATCGTCTTTAAATTTTATTGAATTACGTTTTATATTTTGTATTACAGTTTCTATGTCAAAAATTAGTATCACTCTTTCCATTAAAAATGTAGGGCTACAAATAGTCTGTTATTATTTGTTAAAAAATAGATAATATATTGCAAAGTACTTTTAGACTAATACAATTTTAAAGTGTTAGACAACATCTACTTTTGGCTATCTGGCTGCTATTTTAACGTTGTGTGAGATCAACTTTTTAAAGCTAACATTAGGTTGTTCCAACGATCCAACTCATAGGTCATTGTGGTTAAAATTTCTCTCTTACTCAAATAAGTGAGAGTTATCTCATTTATTAATAAGTGAGAGTGAGACCATAATAATTAATTCATATGGTCTTTATTCCAAGACCACATTCCTTCTGTTCGTTTATTGTTCTACTTAAGAGGTGTTTCGATGTCATTTGACGTCATGTCAACTTATTCTGACCTTGTATTTAAATAAAAAAAATACAATAAAATAAAATAATTAAATAAAAAAATACAATAAAATAAAATAAAAACCCTTTTCCCAAAGTCCTTTATCATAGAGCACTCACCTAGAAACAAATACTGTGTTAAAATCATCCATAATACATATATAAAATTATACCTTTGCTAGCATAATAGTACACTATGTTGCTGTATCATATTAATTGGATTCCAATTATTGAATTGCTTTAAATTGGTAATCCGACCGGGGATAAAGGTCATGTATAATTTAAATATATATTTCGAACAAAAAAGCATTTTTTTATCTCATAAATGCTGCACCGAACGGAGCAAAAGCAAACTACTTCAAAATCGGAAAGTTTTCGATTCCGATCAAAACAGCAACAAAACAACAAATTTCCTTTCCAGAAATATAGCTTCACTCCCATTACAACAAGAAGAAAAGCTCGACACAATGGCAGTTGCAGCGAATCCAAAGCCCTAGTTGTACTAACAGGAATGGCCAATGGCGTTTCTTCACTAGCACCACCATTACACATTCCCTCCGAACTTACCCTTTCTCCGTGTGTTCTTCGCGACCTTCTTTTCTCTCCAAGAAAATTCCCACATGACTAAGAAACGACCCAGAAAGACCACTCGTTCCCAATCCCAACTACACGATCTCCGCACTCAAAGCCCCATAATAATGGTCGAGAAAAACGAAGAACAAGACTTGCAGATCCAAAACCCTAAATCAACCGATGAAGAAGAAGAAGACGTTTTGCAGATCCAAAACCCTAAATCCACCGAAGAAGAAGAAGAAGAAGAAGAAGAAGAAGAAGAAGAAGACGTTTTGCAGATCCAAAACCCTAAATCGGTCGAAGAAGTAGTAGTAGTAGTAGAAGTAGAAGAACCGAAGAATCAAAGCCCTAAAAGAAACGAGGTAGATGGAGATTTACAGATTGAGAATCCCCAAGGGAATGTGGGAGTAGTGGAAGAGGGTCTTGCGAGTGAAAACCCTAAATTGATCGAAGAAGATGATGATGATGATGATGATGATGAAGCAACGATGCAGATTCAAAACCCTAGTTTCGAGTTACCGCAGAATCGAAGTCCTGCATTGATGGAGGAGAAGATTCAACAATTACAGAGTGAAGAACAAGATCCAGAATCGAATTTCCAGAAAGATTGCAACAATGAACATCAAGATCATCAAGAACAGGAGAAGGGACAGCGAGATCAGGAAGAAGAACAAGAAGGTATATCTCTGTCGCCTCCATTACATCCTGTACCACCTAATAATGATGACATTCAGATGCTTGATCTTGTTCCAGAAAACCCTCCTCCTAGTGTAACAAATATATCCCGCAAAAACCCTAAAAGAAAAAAACCCTTGAATTCGAGACAAAGAGCAGCACTAGAGAAGAAGCTTCAATTGACTAAAGAGAATTTGCAACCTGTTCCATTTTGTCCAAGCAAATTCTTAGATTTCACCAAACATGAGAAGCTCTTCAAGCGGCTAGGGTTATGGGACTTTGTTCACCTCGAATTTGATCGGGAAATCCGGAGGGATCTTATCTGTATGCTTCTCGTGAATTACAACCCTAGCTTGCGTTGTAGTGTTGTAAATGATTGTAGGATTATGGTTAACCGAGCTGATCTTGCTCGAGCACTAAAACTTCCTGTGAAGAAAGATAAGCTTGGTAACCCTTCTGAGGGTTTGGATTCTGATTTGTTACCTGAAGAGTCGAAACAGTTTCTTCAGGATTTTGTGTCGAATTGGATTCTTCTTCATGAAGATACATGGATGATGCCAAGTGAGGTTTTAACTTGGACTCAGTTTATCAAAGAAGGGCAGCCTCAGAAGGTTGATTGGCCTGGATTGATATGGTTTATGGTGGACAAGGAGCTGACGCAGGTGCCACAATTAGGGTCTTGTTATTACGCTTCGCATTTGCAATGTTTGATGAAATCTCAGCGGGATGATCTTTTCAAGGAAGAACCGAGGCTGGAAGTAGTATCAATGGAGGAAGGAGAAGAATGTGTTGATTTGAAGATGAGAAGCTTGGATGAGTTCCGAGAACAGGAATTGGAAACACTACAAACTGAATTATGTTTAGGGCAGGATAGGAATGAGAGCGAGCAGGTGCAATTTAGAGATGAGGATGTTATGGACTTCCAACAATGCAAAGAAGAAGAACCTGGAGGTCCTGAAGAGTGGCTTTTGGATGGGAAAAACCATGTCACTGACCTTGGATTGAGACGATGTAATCTGAATAAAGTTGATGATTTGGAAGATCAACATATTATCAAAGAAGAAGGAGAAGAAGAAGATGAAGTAAGATATGACCTTTCATCGAAATTTGCTTCTATGGAAAGACTACCCTCTGGTGATCTTCTCCAATCAATGGATCATCCAAACATTTCTTATAGCCCACCATTGCAACTTCAAAATCACTCTTCGGGGCAATTTCTCCAATCAAGGTCTGATTCGCATTTGAATCCGAGTAGTTCGTCCATGTTTGGGAATGCTTGCAAGAGAGAGCTTAATCATGAGGACGATGAGCGGCATTTTAACAATGATCATAAGAGAATGAGGCATGATGGGCATTGGGAACAAAAGCCATCGGATTTCTACATTTGCATGGAAGAAATGAATAGTTGGATGAGCAAAGCACGAATGATGTATGAGGCAAAAGAGCAGGCTTTTTTGAATGCCCAAATGAATCAAGAGATTTTACTCTCTGAAATGCAGCAGAGGAATAACATTATTACTAGCCTGCATAAAACCCGGTTTGAAGAAGTGCAGAAACGAGACTTGCAAATCTACAAACTTGAGCACGAACTACTTTTAATGAGTAATCTATTAGAAGGCTATAGGAAGGCTTTGAAGGAAAACCGTAGGCAATTCGCAGAGTATAGAGAACGGTTTCCGCTGCCCGAAGAACCAATTTACAAAGATGTTGGGCCTGGCGGTGTTGTTCTTAGCAACATGGAATTAGAAAAACAGCGGCTGCAGCAAGAGGAGGAAGAGAAGCAACAATGTCTTATCATTAAAGAAAAGATCATCGAGTTTGAAAAGGGTTGGCTTGGAAGGCTGGAAGGATTTGTGAACAAGGTGAATCTTCTGGGTAATAGGTTATCGGAAGTTGAGAGCAAAGTTGGACTCCTGAAAGATGCATCAGTGAAAGCTAATTCTAAGCCATCAGAAGATTGAGAAAGCAGTTTTTTGGAGTTGTAGCTCAGAATCTTCACATTTTGAATGTTTCTCTTTATCAAATACTATTATATATACTATCAGGCAGCCCTGGTTTAGATTAACTTAGTTTGTCAGTTCTTGTTGATATCTGTGCTTGCTGATTTGAAGGTATGTGATAACATTGAATTAGAAGTGAAACTCATGATTTTGTCCGGCCACTGTATGGATGGTGTTTTGTTTATAGCTGTAAATGCTGTTTCGAATGATCCCAAATTAATACTACAAGTGGATCTAAATTTATTGCATCTTAAGCGTTGTGCTTCATTTTCATTGAAAATAGTTTGGTAAAAATGTAGCTATTCTGACAAAAATGGAGCTTAATCCAATGCTAAGTTGAAACGAGGAATAGGTTCAGTCCTCTACAATATTAAATCCAAATTAAATAAATTATGCCATGCCCAATGGGATAAGGAAAAGATGATGTCATTTCTTACTATAAAGTCAATAGGAAAATAAATATATACATATAATGAAGGCCATCTGTATACATATGATTGCTTTTGCTAATAGAAAAAGATGGGGATAGGCCCAATAAGATTGCATAATCCTGGTTCTAATTTCTTTAAGGTTAGTTTAACTCATCATTATTGGTTAAACTCTCTTTTCTTTCTAACCTTTTTCAAATTACTTGAAGTTTCTTATAACCATTTGTCAATTATTTATTCCTATTCCTTTCCTCTTAACGTTTAATTCTACTTAGCGTCAATAAGATTTTTTATTTTATTTTATTAAGGGTGTCATCGATTCTCTTTAGGTCGGTTTAGTATTCAAACCAAACACTTATCCAACCCGAAGTGAATCTAACTAAATAAAGTCGATTTGATTCGGTTTATATTAATTCATTTATACCTTTTAAATCTAAAAATGATAATATAACAAAATCATATAATTTTACAAACAAGAATTATATTTTTAATTATGAAACAAGAATATATTAATATATTTAATATAAATTAACCTTGCTCGGTTAAGTTCGAGTTTATATGGTTTTTAAATTCTCAACCTGCAACTCAAATCGAACATGTGAAAAATCGAACCGAATGCATCCACTCCGTATTTCGCGATTTTGGCCAAACCATTTTCACTCTTATTTTTTATTAATTATTTCTCTTCCTCTTTTACTTTTCTATTATTTCCCAGCTTTAATTATTTAATTAATTTTTATTCGGTCAATTCCTTAACTTTACCAATTAAAAAACAGCATACAAACAAGATTTCATATCAATTCCAAGATACCCCTCCTGAAAAATAAAAAAAAAATCCATGACCCAAAGTTGGGTAATCTCGTTAGTTAGTTGCGGAACGAAATATAGGTTATTGCTGAATAATGAGGTCTTGGTTTTGAGTTTTAGTTCGTGTTCACGTCTATCCGTCCAATTCGGGAAGGAACAACCCAATGTCATGTACCGTTCCCTACTTAAAAATAGTCTAGCTCCCGTAAAAGGCTTAGCGGAGATATTAGAGGGTCCAAGACCAAAAATAAATAAATAAATCTACAAGTGAGAATCACAAGGAGGAAATAATATAATATATTCAAATTTGTCCAATAAAAAATCGACATCAGAGCAAATATATTTGACCAGCGACGTCAAGGCCATCCATCTAGAATATATAAAGTTGACTTAATTAATGTAAACATGCAATTAATTAATGACCGAGTCCTTACAACTTACCTTAACATGTATAATTCCATCTTTTATCTTCCAATTCTTCTTTGTCAAACTGCGCGTAGAATACTATTCAATTCAATATTAAAGATCTCAAGCTACTGGTGCTTCTTGTCAAAACCGTGTTGCATTCAATCCAAACAGTAATAATATTGTACTCATAATTGAATTAATTGCTTAACTACTTCATGTTCATGATTTCTAGTGGCTAGAATCAAATAAAACAATCTCAGCCACACATGACTAGCAATTATTCTTGTTTTAATTTCTTAATTACCAAGCGTTCTCAACCAAGTAAGCAGCTTGAAACTGACCATAATGATGAGAAAAAGTGCACGCATGAGAACCTTTCTCTTCAAATTCTTCTATAAAAACTAAACTCAGACGACCCTTCAATTCATTTCTCCAATTGAAACCAAAAGCTAGAAATATGTAAAATGCCTCTCTCAACTACTGTTTTCTCTGATCGGCTCTTGCTGGTTTTGTTCATCTTATTTAGTTTTATCTCTAGAAGTAGTAGTAGTAATAATGAGGTAATTACACTAAATGTAGGGGCGATTATTAATGTTGATTCTCGCATTGGAAAGGAGGAAAAGATAGCCATGGAGATTGCTGTACAAGAATTCAATAACAGCGCTGCTACTATTACTAGTAATACTGCTTATACTACTAATTCCACCAGCAACTACAAGTTAATGCTCTTCACTCGCGACTCCGGTGGCGACCCTCTTCGGGCATTGGCCGCGGGTACCATTTTTTTACTTCTAGTAGATTGTATGACCCTGTTTAAGAGAGCTTTTTATAGTGTTTTTGAAGCAAAAACATTTTTGGAGGTATTTGATAACACCTACTATTAGGCAAATTGCGGTAAAAAAAATAGTTTTTTACTTTGAGAAGAAGTTGGGTAAGATCTACTTTTCCCAAAAGTATTTTTCGTAGAAGCGCTTCGTGGAAAAAAGTTTTTAAAAAAGTTCTCCTAAACGGGGACCATGTATAGTAATATGCTTGCCTTTATACTAGAGGGGTGATTGTTAGAAATTTCTACATGACCCTTTAACTTGGCAAGTTACGAAGTTACAGTTAAACAACTCCCTGTTTTGATGAGAAAAAGGAGTTATGACAGTTTGGTAATTTATATCCCTCTCTTTCTAACCAATAAAAGGAGACTTTGTACACATTAAGAAATACGCCGTAAGTTTTTTTCTTTTTAAAAAGTTATGGTGAGCAAAAAAACTAGTCTCCAAGATTTAGATTGTTGTGCAATGGCTTCCCGCAATTTCCCTTTTCAGTTTCTAATACTTGATTCAATGTATCTGTGAAATCATGCAAGTTATGATTTTGGGATTGATGTTAAGGGAGTATATATGTTTATTTTAAGTTATGTGAAACCTATACTTCACATATCAAAAATTACATGAGAATTAAAAAGCTCTAAACCCTTATAATTTCTCATTTTGGATGCAGCTGAGGATCTTATAAAAAAGGAGCAAGCTCAAGTAATTATAGGCTTGGAGACATGGCAAGAGACAGCATTAGTAGCCAAAGTAGCAAATCAAGCACAAGTATCTATACTTTCTTTCAGTGCACCTGCCATCACTCCTCCATTGATATCATCAAGATGGCCTTTCTTGCTAAGGATGGCTAAAAATGATTCTCTACAAATAAGATGTGTATCCGACATTGTTGGCTCTTACAGGTGGCGTCGAGTCATAGCAATCTATGAAGATGATGCCTATGGTGGTGGTGACAATTCAGGTGTCCTCACACTTCTTTCTGATGCTTTAAAAAATGTAAGCTCCGAGATAGAACACTGGTCAGCTTTTCCTCCCTTCCCTTCTATGAATGATCCAAAAGCTGTTATTCAAGAAGAACTAGGCAAGATAATGAGACAACAATCAAGGGTCTTTATCATTCTTCAATCATCAATACAATTAGCCACTCATTTGTTTATGGAAGCAAATAAACTAGGATTAATGGGACAAGACTCTGTTTGGATCACTACAGATTCAGTTACAAGTTTATTAGATAGCATGAACTCATCGGTTTTCTTATCCATGCATGGCGTTATAGGAATCAAGACCTACTCCTCGGAAACAAGCTCATCTTTTCAAGACTTCTCGATCAAATTCCAGAAAAAATTCCGTTCTATGTATCCCGAAGAGGGTAAGTTCGAACCGGGAATTCATGCACTTCGCGCATATGATGCTGTTTCTATTGTTGCAAAATCAATAAGGAGATCAAATACCTCGGAAACATTGTTGCAAACTATCTTATCTAGCAGGTTCACCGGTTTAAGTGAGGAAATTCAATTCAAGGAAGGGGAAATTTCGACTTATCCAGTGTATCAGATCATTAACGTAGTGCATAAGAGTTACATAGAGTTGGGGTTTTGGTCACCAGAGTTGGGATTTTCTCGAAGTATCAGTAAAGATAATGAGGGAATATATGACAGGGAGATCACAAAAGTTTTGAACGGTCCGGTTTATTGGCCTGGTGGCCTTCTAGATCGCCCGCCACGAGGATGGGTGATGCCTAGTGATGAAAATCCTATAAAGATAGGAATTCCTGGAAGAACCACATTTGAGATGTTTGTGAAGGTGGAAGAGGGAAAGGATCCTACTGGTTTTTGCATCGACATTTTCAAGGAGGCTACTAAACGCCTTGGTTATGAGCTACCACACAAGTTTGAACCATTCAACAGTACCTACGATGACTTGGTAGATCAAGTTTACCTCAAGGTTGGACTGCAAATTTTGATTGTGTTGATGCCTTGGAAATTAATGCATATTGAACTTCCGCATTTCATACTCTGCTTAAATTTGTTGCTAAAACTCACTGATCAATTTCATTTACAAATTCATTCTCAAGAGAATGAGTTCATGTCTTTTACATCAGGAAGACTAGATAATTTTGATAATTTTGCTTTAGATCAAATCAATTCTTCTCTAGTTCTTAAAATTAATTTCAACTTTATCGATTGCAGACTGTATCTGCGGTGGTGGGCGATATAACCATTATGACGAATCGATCCAACTATGTGGAATTTGCTCTTCCTTATGTTGAATCAGGGCTTTTAATGATTGTTCCTGTGAAATCAGAGGACTCTCAAAGAGCCTTGATGTTTATGAAGCCTTTCACTAATGAAATGTGGCTTGTGACAGGAGCCATCTTTTCCTACACCATGTTCATCGTCTGGTTCTTGGAACATAGATCTAACCCCCATTTTAAAGGCCCATGTAGAAATCAACTTGGCACCACATTATGGTTCACCTTCTCAACTCTCTTCTTTGCACATAGTAAGTTCTTATTATATGAAAGTGTATAACCAATTGTATTTTTATGTATGCACTAATCCATCACAATTTATTGATTGGTTATCTTATTTGTGTTCTTGTCATATATTTTAATTAATTTTGTTGATTCATTTTACAGGGGAGAGACTTGGCAGCAACTTCAGCAAAGTTGTGATTGTGGTATGGCTTTTTGTGGTTTTTGTGGTTACCTCTAGCTACACAGCCAGCCTTACCTCTATGTTAACCGTGCAACAACTTGAACCAACTGTGACTGATATTGAATCGTTAAGGAGGAATAACTGTAAAGTTGGGTGTGATGGCGATTCGTTCGTGAGGAAATACTTGGAAACAGTTCTTCATTTCGACAAAAATAACATCATAAATGTCAAAAGTGAATATGACTATCACGATCAATTTAGAAGTGGAAATATCTCGGCAGCCTTCTTTGAGATCCCCTATGGAAAAGCTTTCTTATCTAGGTACTGCAAAGAATACAAAGCTGTTGGACCTACACATAGATTTGGTGGCTTGAGCTTTGTAAGTACTTATTAAAAGAACCCACCTTCTAATTTCGTTAGAGCTTTTTCTTGAGTAGTGTTATATCGACATTAATAACAAACATAGATTCGTCACCTTCAACACATCATTAAATTGCCATCAATCATGATGTGTTGGTACATGATTCGAGACAATCTAATGGTGCATTGATGGAAATGTTTCTATTAATGTACACCAATGTCACTTGGCATTTCCTTTTCTTTTTGGCTTAAGTTCTTGTTCGGTAATGGGCATTCAGGTATTCCCAAAAGGTTCTCCAATGGCCAAAGACTTCTCGAAAGCCTTCCTAGAACTATCAGAAGATGGAACAATAATAAGATTGGAGAAAAAATGGTTTAAACCATCCGACAAGTGTTCAAATCCGGATACTACAACGAACAATCAAAGATTAAGTGTCGATTACTTCTGGGGTCCCTTCCTTCTCACTGGAGCTACGTCTACCATTGTGTTTTTGGTATATCTTATACATCTAGCAGGAAAATTTCTACGTGACCAGCAAGAACCTTATGGAAGCAATATATCTTGGAGGGATGATAGCTTGTGGAATCGAACAAGAAGATTCGTGGTTTACTTCAACAAAGGTAACCTTCACCTTCCGGAGAGAGCACCAAGTGTGACCACTGACCATGAGAGCCCAAGACACCCTCATACTTCAACTACTGAAACTGAAATGTCAGGAACATTTGTTCTCCCTTTGGATATGCCGAGACGGTTATTTAGTTTTGCGTCATTTCCCAGGACTGATAGGCGTGTATATGCGGTTGCCTAATAGAATTTAGAAACCTTCACCTCTTACAATTTGTTTTAGCATTCTTGAACATGTTAGAAAAAGTAGTTCAAGGCTGATTGATTACATTTTGTAGAAAGAAAGCTTTATCAATCTAATTCATGTTTAGAACAGTTCCAATATAACAGCGAAACATCATGCTTGTAAATTGAAACTTGAACTAGTAGCTGCTTATTATCTAGTACACAAGGAGTTCAAATTCATAAGAATATTGATTATATCTCAGAAAAATAACAATGAATGAATAGTGGGAATTCGAAACAGGGTTTTGTTTGGAGATCTGAACTCAACATAAAACTCAGCAAAGACTTATAACTGAGAAATCTTTTTATCTGGTAAATCAATCTGAAGCAGAACCTCAAAGTAGAAAACATTTCCTATCACTTTGCACTTCTTGTCAGAAAGAATTAACAGCTATGTATTTATCTAAATAGAAATTATCACCAAATTATGTTGATTACCCAAGAATTTTGGTCTCGATCAGCGCGTCCAATCTCACGCTGTTGATTGATGGTCTAGAGATCCAGAAGCTTGAAAAAACTACTATAAAAACAAAAAACTTAAAGGGTGCTGCCTAATTTGGATGATATAAGCTATGCTGTAACATCAGGTAAGCAAAGTTGCTAGTTGCTCCAAATCCAAATAAGAACAGCTGATCAGTGTTCTCCTTTTATTTTATTTTTAGTTGAAACTTGAAAGGGGTTAAGTTCATATTTTACTGATCTTAAAAGCAAGGAAACAAAATAACAGTAGTAGCTATGATAAAGGTAGCTATAGTAAGGCTTGGGCCACATTAATTAAATTCTAACATTAACACATTTTTATTAGTAATGTTTTGATGAAATTGCCCCATCTAATTAATTCCCTTCTCATTTCCTTACCAACATGGTATAAATATTTTCTAACATCAAATAAAGACATTTTGAAACAAGTTATATTGCCTAAGAAGTTAATTTAAAAAAAAAAAATGTTACAACACTAAAAGAGAAAAAGAAACACAGAAAAGTTACAACAATCAGAAACACCAAACAAACCCAATTCAAAGCACATCCCCACCATCATTTCCCCTTGCCACCCAAAATATTTTTTCAAAAAAATAAAATAAAATACAAAAGAATTAATTACTGTCCATAAAATACAAATTGAAAAAAAAAATTACAACCCCTGACCCACCATCACAAAAATAAAATAAAAATTCCACGTGTCGTTTTCCTGTCTCTGCTGCAACTTTTGTAAGCGTGGCAGGAAGCCCACTTGCCCAGAGTTGAAGAAGAAAGGAGATGGGGGGGGGAGACAACACATGTGAATGCGCAGGTTAGCAGAATGCGTTACAGCCTCTTACCCTCATCAGTCATCAGTTGAGAAGCTGCTCTTTGTCAGGACAACTTTGTGTCTGATCAGTAGTTGCAGTGCCCATCTTCTTCAGATTCTGTTGATGATACACTTGCCTTAGTCTCTCTATCTCCTTCCTCAGTGCTTCTTGATGAGCTGCAATATATATAAATATTTTTTCTTTTAGTTATTATTTTTTACCCATATAAATTAAAAACCATGTCATTATGTAGATAATTAAGGCCCACTTACCCATATCAATAATTAGCTCAGGCAATATCATAGTTATAAAACATTAAAAACATGTAACATCAAATTAAGGTGACAATTATAGTTCTTAATGTCATGCAAAGCTAATGAACTTATTAGTTGCTGATTTTTGGACCAAACACTAATAAAAGGTGTTTATAAAGTTGTTTGTTAGAACATAGGATAAGGTGGTGGCGGGTATCGATCTTTAACTAGTACAGTATTATTAATGTTGTTCTCATTTGACCACCTCTAGCCCGCTGTACCCATGTATGAGATTTTACCCTCACTACTAATAAAGGAAATTTCCATACTTATATATTTCATGCGATATAAACTATTTTTTTTTATATATTTTTTGAGTTTATCTAGCATGGACTATTTTTTTTTTTTTGTTCACACATCCAACATATGGGTGATGACATAATTGGAAAACGAAAATCAATAGCTAAGCTAACAAACCAAAATTCATTTTAAGTTAGTTGTTAGAGATTTTGATAAACTAAAAATGGAGCTTTATGACATTTAATTAAGAAAATCATAGCTATTAAGAGAGATACGAGACAAATACCAATATTGTAAATAGAGAACATGTAAATATAAAATAATAATAACTGAAACTAAGACTTTTTACAAAACCAGAGGTTTGATATATACCGTGTTACAACTCAAAAGCTACAACTAATAGGTCTCTACCCTCACAATGGAAGCTACTTTAACAAAATTAAGATTATTAACCAATCATGTTTAATTAGTTGGAGAGAAAGCAAATTATGAAATTGAAGCACTCAACTCACCGTCTTTGAAAATCTTGTCTTGAGCAAGAGCAGCAATTCTTTGCTTAAGAGCAGTATTATCTACATTGAGAACCAAACGCTGATGATCCAGAAAAGCAACTCTTGGCGACAATGCAGACACTTCCGTCTTCATTTTTGCATCAAACAAACAAACACCAAACAATGAAAACTTAAGCAAAATAATTCGTCTCACAGCTAGAAAATTTGAAGAATTTAGCTACAAACCTGCAATGAGGTTACACTCCGTTCAAGTTCAGAAATGTATTGAAGTTTCCTAACTCTTGACCTCTGTGCTGATTGCCTATTCGCTAAGATCCTAAAAACCCACAAACCCAGATGCAAATTAGCACTAAAAAGAAAAAAAAGATCAAAAACAGTTAAATTTACATCAATTCAAATTCTGGGTAGCTTGAATTTCACCTCTTGACCCTCTTGGGATCAATAATATTGGGTTGTTGATCGCCATTAGCATTAGTAGTGCTTGGAGGAAGCTGTGGTTCTGGTTTGCAAGAGCTCTCAACCTCAGCTGATTCATTATTCCTAAGATCTTGCTGAGACAATGTGGGCTTGTCCTCATTAATGCTGTTATGATCAGAAGGAGTTGAAGGGTTTGAAGAAGAGATTGGCTGAGGAATATTGGTAGTATTGCCACCAGAAAAATCATCTGAGAACATTGACATGAGTTGCTCATCATCCAAGCGATCAAATTCATTATTACTAGTAATTCCACCAGGCCTTAATAAACAATTTGAAGAATTCCTACATTCTTCAATTAATGGTGCTTCAAGGAAGGCAATTGAGTCGCTCATCGATCTCCGGTGGGCGCTCCGTTTCGCTGACGAGAAATCGAGGAATTCGTCAACCCAAGAAGGATGTTGAGTAGTAGTATTTGTGGTGTTGGAAATGTTCATGTTTGGGATTGAGGGTAGTTTTTGGTGAGGAAAATTAGGCCAATTTGGTGTCATGTTTGGGACTTTTGGAGGTAATTGTGCCATTATGAGAGCACAAGTTATAGAGAAATACAAGAAGGAGAAGAAGAATGAAGAATGAAGATAAAGGAAAGGATGATGAGGAAAATTATAAGAGAGACAAACCAACCAACAGACAATTTCTAGCTAGCATATCTTCTTTTACTCTTTCAAACTCTAGGAATGTTAAAAAAGGGATAATGAGAGTCCCAACAACAACAACAACAACAACAATAACTTATGATTTTTAGAGTTTATCTTCTCCTCATTAAAACTTCTTGTTGGTTTTGTTGTTGTTGGTGGTGGTGATAGGTTTCTTCTGGGTTTTTGGGTCTAATTCTTGTTCTTGTGTCCCTCCAATTAGGTCCCTAGAAGCTTTGGAGGGAAGGGTCACATGGGAGATTGGGACAGCTAGCTACAGCTGGTAGGGGAGGTTGGCCCTCAACGGTTTTACTGGAAAGTCGCATTTGTTAAATAACTGGCAGAATCAGCAACCACGTGCCGATGTGACCGTCTCCTTTGGCTTCAGCTTTTTATAATGATATTAATAATCATCCAAACTTACACAGAAAAACATCTCCTACACCCACCACCACCACCATTACCATCGTCAGTCTTCAAATTCATCAAAGCTTAAAACATTTGATCTATCTAGGGCATACCCATTATTTCAATCACAAAAAAACATGGGTATTGACCAATTTGATCATTCAGCGGCTCTAGAGAACTGGGTCTATCAAATAAATTGATAGGCCCGTGTGTAAGAATTAGTTCACCAATTGTTTGAAAAAATGCCGCAATGAATTAGTTTATGTTAAATACATGTGATATTGGAATGTAGAAAAGTATGGAAATGTGCATGGTGGTGGTATAGTGGGAGAAGTTGAGAGGATATTTGAGAGTGTGGGGACGAGCTGTAAAAGAAAATAAGAGGAGTGATACTATTATTATGTGATGCCATGTGAATTGCTTGCACGCCCCCACATTTCTTTGCTTTGCCCCCAAACCAAACTCACATGGAGGGTATGTCACTGTGTTTCTTTGTACCTTCTTATATAACATCTCTGAAACTACAGCCTTTATTCTCTTTAATAATGCAAAAGTCTTTAAGAGACGGTAATAATGATTACAAAAAAGTATGAGTTTTAGTAGTACTACTAATATTTTTTATTATTTTAATTTAGGTGGTGATTAATTTCATGAGCCCAATTAAGCACATCACAAAGACTAATCTCCTTTTGAACTAACACTACTAAGAAAAAAAAATGATAGCATGTCAGTATTTTCATATATGGCAATGCTCTTAGGTAAAGGCCCCCGTACCCGTAAAAATAAAAGTTTACTATAAAGCTTGAACCATATCGTAATGATAAAAAATTAGTCTTCCAACCACCTCACCAAAACCAACTGGAGGTAGCACTACTGTTACCGGATGAAGTTGCTATAGCCTTCTTTAGTTTAAAATAAAAGAGAGATCGAATAAACAATGGTTATTTTTGCCTGAAACACGGTTTCATGCCCATGATTCTATGAAAAGTAGCGACTTGATGAATGCGCCATGTTATGATTAGAAAAGATAAAAAATAAATTAATGAATAAAGTAAATGGGTCCATAGTCCATACCCTCAAAAATGATTTCATATTATTGTGAAGATTGATTGTTAGTACGCTTTTGGAAGAACAAAGCATAGATCTATATGTCACAGTACTGGGGAAACTTCCAGCAACTAACGGTAAAATATAGTTATAAGGGAGAATTGTGAGATCAAGGTTTTTCATAATTTGGAGAAGAAGGCAATCTTTTAATAATTAAAGTTTTTGAATACAAAAATGCTTAAACCGTCCAAAAAATATTCTTAAATCTATATTCACGCTTACATAGTAAGCATTGCATAACTGACAATTAGTATAAAACTTCGTCAGATCAATTATAAATCAATTATAACATAAATCCTATCCTAAGTCGACCTCATGGAATTAAAATAAAAAATAAAAAGCTTACTTGAGTTTAATTGAGTTTCATATAGTAAATGTTAAGTGGTCTACCTTGTTATAATCAAATTAATTATACTCTGATCTACAAGTAAAAGAAAACACTAGCTCTACAAGTGATTGATTATATATTTTCTCTCTTTTGTTTTTGGAATACAGGCCTTCACTATAATCTAAGTTTATCTTGATAGAAAGTCAAAATATTTAGAAAACTTGATGCAGGGTACACTGAATATGATTTGCTTCATAGGATGACCTCGTTTGTCAAATATAATCAGGTCACATCAATCATAATTATCTAGGTGTAGAAAACATAAAATTTGTGTCTTGATCATGATATTATGTAATTATTTTTTGGTTTTTTTATTGAGTCACATTTTAAAAAAATACCATGGCATGTGAATTGATTTACATGCTTCCCACCTTTATTTGCTTTGTCCCCAAACCAAACTCACATGGAGGGTATATCACTATGTTTCTTTATACCCTCAAGTAGCTCTCAATTTCTCCATTTGATATTTTATTTTATTTTTAATTAATACAAGTCTTCAAGGACACCAATGATGATTAGAGGACAGTTGAAGCATAATGAAGTACCCGCGTTTACATGGAAAAGAGCTAACATAAATAATGAATATATGTCCATGAAAGCAACCACAATTTTTATTATACACACACCATGTTATAAAAAATTTAATCTATGGACCATACCTTTCAAAAAAACTTTGATTTTTTTTTTTTTTTTTTGAGGTAAGGGATTTCAGCCCTTAATGCAGGACCACAAATACCATAAGACGTTATTATATGAGTACGGAGGCTGAATCTATTTTATATTAAAACTTTATGTCCCTCAAACTCCATACTCTTCCAACCTAATATTGGGTTATTTAAAAATATTCAAAATCAATTATTTGAAAGAATTTTGGAATCATAAACCATACTATTGACAAAAAGTATAATAGTGCTTTTTTCTTTTATAAAAAGTAAAACTAGGCAGATGACACATTTAATGCCATATGGAATTTGAAACTATACAAAAAAATCAATAAATAAATGAATAAAAAGTTTCATTTTTCCAGCGCCTAATATATAGTTAGATGCATAGTTAAATATAAGATATATGGTTCTCAACAGGGTTTAAGCCATATAGAATAATAACATTTGCAAAATAATATAACATAAAAGATCTAAGATGGTTCTTATCAGAGCCTTTACAACTGTCACATTGTTTTTCTCTCAATTATTTACCTAAATGCAATTATAAAATATATCATGGAGTTTTAAGTACTAACACGTGCAACACATATATTTCCTATTTTATCTTTTATCCATGCACTGGATGCACAATACAGTACTTTCTTTTATTTTATTTTATTTTATTTTTCAATGCCAAAAGTTTTAAAAATTAATTCATTAATTATTCCTTGGGATCATAAAAATATTGAACAGCTGTACTTAAGTTTGATGATATTTAAGAAAATAACCACTCTTAATGATTAAAATTATGTGTAAGGATTTGAGTTTCCCAAAATTCCAATGTACCATACCCAAGGTAATGGGACAGCAGAGCTGTAGAAGAATCAAAGCACACTTCACTGAGTATTATAAATAAAAGATCCCAGAATGGAAAATATAATCATAGAGATCTGGTGGCCACTTGCATTCATCTATGGTGGATGCTTTCATTTTTTATTTTATTTTTTATTTTTTGTTGGCTATATCTTATCCCCACACCCTTCAAGTACGGAACTAGAAACTAATTTTCCTTCGAGACGGAAGCAAAATAGTAAACCTCTCCAACAAGGACACCTTCGAGAATTTTCCTTTGAGACGGAAGCAAAATAGTAAACCTCTCCAACAAGGACACCTTCGAGAATCAGACTTTGAAACTTTTATATAAAAACGACCTTGAAACTCAGCTCGCTTTCACCAAGTCAACCACACGTTAGTAAATGATTACATTCATCAGGGCATGGTTGTGGGTACAATTTTCTTTTCAAAGATCCCTCCTTCAACTTGCTGCACTTTCATTATCTAGTAACCCAATTTGACTTTTTTTTTTCTTTGAAAAAAAACAAACTGTAGTAGTTAGTTACATAACTAGTTCCATCGCCGTACCATACTCACGATAAAGTATCAAGCTTGTTCCTGACTCATTAATCCCCCTCGCTCCTAAGATGAGACAGTGACAAGAATTAAACCTGCAACTTTTAAATTCTAAAGCTACATTTTTACCAACTGCACCAACTTCATAATGGCAAAATAAATTTTTTATCCAAAGTTGCAAGAATGACGATATTTAACCGAATGAACTTTAAGATTTTTAACTATATATGTATAAATAGATTTCTTTTTCAAGGTTAGCCCTCTGGATCACGTGAAAACCAAACCCTCTCAATAGAAACACTAAGCTGAGAACATACCATACCCAAACCTAGACCACATAATTATATGGCACAACCAATTCCTATAGAGGCCTGAATCTTCACCTCATGTGTGAAAAGATGCCCTTAACCACCAAAGCAAGCCGCGGTGATTGGCTAGATCAAAAGATTAGAGAAGATCATGAGATTCTTCATTAAGTAGTCTTTCAGCATGTTATAGAACACATGATGCAAACTTATTGCCCAATATTAATATGAATCATATCACAATATGAGAATACAAGAGAGATCGTTTAAAGGCCTTGGCCTATAGCTCAAAAGTACTCTAGGCTTAAGAGCAGTGCCCCCAAGCGCTAAAGTAACTCAAGAAGGCTCCAAGACTAGCTAGGCCTGAAAGCAATCCAACGCACTGAGATCCAACATCAACCTGAAATTGCATACACTCACAAGCCCAATATTACATGCACACTGACGCATTGCACCAAGGCCGCCCTTTCCCGAGCACTACAATAACAGGAGCCTCGTGCACTATATATGTCCGTTATAATTACATGATGAGATAACAAATATCTCGCCCCTAATGTACCTCCCAAGCACATTCGGGTCAAATTTATACAAGCCTCAAACTTAACTATCCTTGATACCTATCCGGTGTACATTATGCCACCCAATACGTCTGTAGAGCAACTATCCATGCCCACAACTGCTCCAAGGAGCACCTGACACACTGCCACTTGATGAAGACCAACTACCACAACTGTCTCCCTAACCGCTGACATGTACCCATAATGGCAGCTCCAACTATAATCCCTGTCATATCTGTGTTTATGTTCATGTTTTATGCGTCCAACATGCTCGTGCACATCAACATGCTCGTGCACATCTCAAACTATTTATCCTACTACTCACTATTAGTAACCATAACACTCACAATCATCCATAGGTGTTCTTCACATATGCTAGACATGTGGGTCAACTCCCAATATGCCCATATGTCATACATCACCATGATAACAGAAATTGGTGGAGATAAACCAGTTCAACAACCAACATGATAAATAAAAAAATGATTTCTGAACAATGTTTTTTCAATCACCTACCAAATAGTACTTATATGTTACTATGAATACAAAATATGCTTGAGTTGCCCAAGGAGGAAGAAAATCAGAATTTGCACAATTTGCTATAATAAAATAAAAATAAAAATAACACGACTTTGGGTTTTGGGGTACCTCCATTGCCGAATAATCACAATGCTTTTCTGCTTCCAATGTGTAGTAAACAATATCACCAAGGATATGTTCAACGGGAGTCAAAATTTAGTTGCCTCTGCGGCGGTAGTGCATAGTTGTTGTATCTCACACTAGCGTGGCCCATGCTAGGGGACCACTAACATATTGTTCAGACTTGCAGCATCTATGCCTTTTGGTTTCTTTTTTTGCTTACTATTCTTGCGCTTTTCCTTGAATCTCAAATGTTCTTTAACACTTCTCTCCCATTCCTTTTTCTTTCTTTGATAAAGCACCATTGCAGCTCGAGCATCTTCAATCTGAGAAAACATATCGTAACTTACTTAGCTTCTACAAGATCAATAATGATATTGATGTTTTCAAATGATAAAAGGGGATTCATAAAATTTACAGGACAGTGCTCCCCCTGCTGGATCTTAACACCAAGAAATTCAACTGCAAGATGCTGAAGTGACCTTTTACGACCTTCCCTGAATCAACACATGATAACTTTGTTAAAAGATGTCAAGAGTAACTGCATATTAAGTTACAGAGGTAGTCTTTTATTTTAATGCCAAGATTTAAGTATTACTTAAGAAAAGGTTGATACTCCGAGGTATCCCGCATGTCCTTCTTTGGATGACTTAAAAGCAATACCTGTCCAAAAGCACATCCACTCAAAACAATCAGATAATAATCACTTCATAGTTAACACTACACACAACCAGTGGAAACAACTACAAGTATCAACCTTAAGATCATTGTGCAAGGCATGACCCACAAGGATCCTCCCTTTGATCAACTCGGCCACTTGTTTCTGCACTGCCCGGATGTCCTTCGCTGCAGTTCATGGTTACCATCATCCATCATCAACATAGACAGATTGCAATCGCTGCTGATATTATTTTCAAGTAATCATACAGCTCTAAAATGCAGAATCCAAGTGGGAAAAAATGACAAGTCAACTCAAAACAATGAAAACCTTTCTTCAAGTCTCTGGGACGGATTCCACTAATTCCAGTACGGAAGTCAACAACACGCTCCACTGGGCGTACAAATTCATCATATACAACATTTCCCCATGAATTCACCTGCACTGGACAATATTAGACTTACCTAAGAAAGTTAACAAAATACACATAGAACTATCTTCAAACAACACCAACTACTTCTATTTTATGACTCCTCTGCTGGCTTTTGATATCAAAATTAAGGTATAGTTTCTCAGTCAGGTCATGAGCGAGAAAAGTTGGCCTCTTCGACCAAGCCAGGAATCTCAAGGCCTACCACAATGTTAGATAGCACTATGGTACAATTTGTAGTTTTTTTATTAAAAAAAAAAACAACAAGTATTTCTTTGGGGAGACATAATTGTCAAACCAATCTTGTTGCATATTATGAAATAACTTTCCACCAAATCGCAATTTCCATTGACATCATGTTTTCTGAGAATGCATCATAATCGCAACAATGATAAAACCTTTTGAAGAAAATTAAGCCGTTATAAACAAACATCAAAAGACATATTTTCATCTAAATAATGGAAAAACCAACTATTTTTCAGCATATGAAAAAATAATCATGATATTGCATTTAAAAATCTCAATAATTGTTTTTTTGGAATAATACATGTCAGGTCAACAATAGAAGGGCAGGCCTTGGTACACTGTTAAGGTTGCTCCACAGCTTCCACTACAAGAAGGAAAACCCATGGGAGCCAAGCAACTCAACCACAAAAGATAGAGTGAAATAGCACATCCACCAAGATATCATGTGAGCCACTCATCAGGATATTGACTGAGGGTAGTTTCCTTAGCAAATCGGCACTTTTTTTTTTTTTTTTTGAGAAGAAACAGAGAATATATATATCAAGTAAGTCAAAATACATGCCACAGGGCATCAGAGATGCACTGATGAAATGAAACAAAAGCACAATGAAAAAACAGCAGCAGCCCCCCACCCAAAAAAGAAACCGCATTACAGTGATCCCCCTGCAAAACTACCTACAGCAATTAGCCCAACTCCTACACCAATCTGAAATAGAATATCCCCCGCTCACCCTTGAACATGCCACCCAATTACAAGCCAGTCACTTTGCCTCTTCCCAAATATCAAAACAATCTACAGATCGACCCACACAAAAACCCTATGATTCCTCTCCATCCACAACGTCCAAAATGTAGCGAAGGAAGCAATTCTCCATATTTCTTTGTCTCTAGTATTGCCATGAGAAATATGCTCCAGAGAAATGCCTTCATGAATAGAGGACGGAATTACTATCCCATCATCAAACAAAGCACTCCAAAAACCCCCAAACACTCCTAGAAACCCTGCAGCTGATGAATAAGTGTGTGATGGATTCGCCATCTTGCAAACAAAGAGGGCAACAATGTGGAGATAAGTAAATCATGGGGAAGCTCCTTTGTAGCATATCCAAAGTGTTAATCCTCCCATGGGCCAGAAGCCACCCAAACACCTTAATCTTTGATGGAATCTGAGCATTCCAAATACTTGTAGAAATGGGGAAAGGTGGAAATGATGGGTCATCAGTAATATGGCTGAAGAGTGACGTGCATGAAAAAGATCCTTAGCAAATCAGCACTTATTTTAGCGGCTTTCATGAAAAATAAAAAATAAAAAATAAAAGAGCCTTTTAACACATCATTCTACTACATTTCGGAAATTGGTTATAGAACATCCTAATTCCAGTAAAGGAAAACTATATCAAACAAAATATAAATAATGATTGATTAAACAAGATGAGTACTGCACCCACAATAATTGATAAAATGAAACAGATCAGGAAAAAATGAAATATTTATATTAATATTATGAATACTCATTAGCCGACCCCATGTCGTTGGGAAAAGGTTTAGTTGAATTGAGTTGAGTAGGTCATTAATTCTCATTATAAACGTGATACTTTTGTCACTTATGATCAAAATGCCCAAATCTATCATTGAAGCTATGGACATAATGCAGATTTAGCTGTGTTAAAGATGTGTTTTCTTTTTGCAACTTAAGCTATAAAACCGCAAACAAACATACACAAGTAAACTGTTTAGAACTATAGTGGCTTCAAATGCTGTTTCTCTATAAGGATGAAAGTTCAATTGATGAGTTAGCTGTCTATTCTTTTCAATAAGCTTTTTCCAATCAGAACACGGCAATGATTTCTTGCATCAAGGAACACAAGATAGGGTCCATTAAGTGCAAAATGGCAAGTTTTTTTTTTTTTTTTGAAAAAAAAGAAGAAACTCGTGAAGGTAAGGCCATATTATGAAATGCTCTTAACATTTCCAGCATTATAAATTTTGGTGGTTTAATGCAACATAACCATGATATCATAGCTCAGCAAACTCAGTATTTAGGATAAGTACTACCAAGAGTGTTCTCACCTTCCTCTAAGCTCTGCTATAATCACTTGGACTACTAACAGGAAACTAAGACGTCGATTGGTTCATGATTCTATTACGATTGGGCATATGTTTTTACGGAACATGTTTCCGGCTTTTAAGACGGAAACATGTTTCATGTTTTTAGGCTATTTTGTAATATATAGGTGAAATGGTTGTCAATGAAAACAAGAAAAAATGTAATGGAAAATTTATCATGGTATCAGAGCAGTCGTCAGATCTTGCCTTGGTAGCGCCGCCGCCGGCGACGGCAACATCAGCCTCATCCGCCCGTTCTGCCGGAGGATTGTCATAGTGATTGTGATTCGTCTTCGTCGGTTATTGACGGAGATTTTGTGTCGTCTTCGTCTCGGTCCTCTTCCTTTTGATCTCAATCTCCCCCCCCCCCCCCGATGGATGATGATCTGGTTGATGGTGAAGATTTTCAGAGCACTGCCTCGTGCCTTTGATATGCGAAAAGTGTTACAGATCTTGAGAGATCTTGATCACGTTTTTTTTTGGTTCGTTTTCCTTATTATGATGGTAGATTTATATGGCTAGTAGTGGTTTGATGTTTATGGGATCTAATTAATGTTATTTTCTTCAACTTCATGGGCTTCAAAATCTGAAAAAGTCTGTTTTGTTAAAGTTGAGCTTGAGCTCGAGATCTATTTTGTTCCAAATCTATTTTCTTCTCCTTCATTTCCATCTCCTTATGCTAATAATTATCAAAAAGAACCAACTTCAACAGTCTACCGGCGTGAACAGTCGACCGGCGACCGGCGACGGAAGACCGGCGACAGGCGACAGGCGACAGGCGTGCTGCATTGGTACGCGTACTGGGTTGGTGCGCGTGTCGTGTTGGCAGTGTGCACGTGATTGGTGAGCGTGAGCGTGCTGCGTGAAGAGTCTTGACAAACATGATTTCCATCAAATTTTAAGATATTTCCATTATCTAAAATCGAGGTGATGTGTGGATCATGTGTGACATTAAAAATATTCTAACTTTTGGTGATGTGTGGATCATGTGTGAAATTAAAAATATAATAACTTTTGGAGGCCGCCCACAAGAATTAGTGGACATTGTTAGGTTTTTTTGTCTTGTTTAAGACATTGGCATGTGCATGAAAATGCTATATTTTTCACCTCGCCCAACACTAACCTTTCAGAACAGTGGACCGGTGTGAACAATAGACCGGCGTGACTAGCGCATTGGGCAGTGTGCACGTTGGGCAGTGTGCGTGAACAGTGGGCATTGGGCATTGTGCACGTTGGACAGTGTGTGTACAGTGCACACTCGTATTAGTTCTTTAACCTCCACGTGTGCTCATGGCCGGCGGAGGACATAGTTTATCGTCTGTCCGCGCACATAAAACCGGCGGGGCTGGAACTTCATCTGAGCCGCACGAAGGGAACTCGCAGGGGCTGGCGGGTGCAACCGACGTTGGGGCTCTTGCAGGTGTTTCTGCAACGCAACTGCAGCAACTTCTTGCATTTTTGAACTTCGACAAAACAAAAGATCGACTACATGGTAAAAACAGTCATTTTAGTTGGATTATCGATACAGGAGCGTCGAACCATGTGACGTGCGACTTGTCTATATTGAAGAATGTGAGAAAGGTGCAATACTGTCCGGTGGGTTTGCCGGATGGAAACACAGCAGAAGCAAACCAAGAGGGGAGTGTCGTGCTGCCAGGAGGATTAAAGCTCGACAATGTGCTTTATGTCCCACAATTGACATGCAATTTAATTTCTGTTACGCAATTAATCGATGAATCAAATTGTGTTGTACAATTCACTAATAATATTTGTGTTATACAGGACCAACCGACGAGGAAGGTGATTGGAGCGGGTGAAAGATTGGATGGACTTTATTTTTTCCGTGGCGTTCCTCAAGTGAAGGTCTTGACAGTGGATGGTGATTCGTCGTTCGAGTTGTGGCATCAACGAATGGGGCATCCGTCTGAGAAAATATTGAAGATGATTCCGGCTGTAAGTCATTCTCGTAGTTCAAATAATAAATCTTGTGATGTGTGTCCGCGTGCAAAGCAATCTAGATCTAGTTTCCCCATTAGTACGAATAAAGCTGGTAGAATTTTTGAACTTGTTCATTTGGATTTGTGGGGACCTTATAAGACTCATTCTTCGTGTGGGGCTACCTATTTTTTGACAATAGTAGATGATTTTTCAAGAGGAGTTTGGGTCTATTTACTTTGCAATAAAATGGAAGTTGAATCTATGTTTCTTAATTTTGTTGCTATGATTGACCGTCAATTTGAACAAGTGATAAAACGTGTGAGAAGTGACAATGGGACCGAATTTAATTGTTTACATGATTATTTTCAAAATAATGGGATTATTTTTGAGACTTCTTGTGTTGGGACTCCTCAACAAAATGGGAGAGTTGAGAGAAAACATCAACACATTTTAAATGTGGCTAGAGCCCTAAGATTTCAAGGGAACTTACCAATCAAATTTTGGGGTGAATGTGTGTTGGCAGCGTGTCACTTGATTAATAGGACACCCTCTACTTTACTTAAGACTAAATCGCCATATGAAATGTTGTTTGGGAAAGTGCCTTCTTATGATGCTATTCGTGTCTTTGGTTGTCTTTGCTATGCTCATAATCAACGACACAAAGGTGATAAATTTGCAAGTAGGAGCCGAAAATGTATCTTTGTTGGCTATCCTTTTGGAAAGAAAGGTTGGAAATTGTATGATTTAGAAACACATGAGTACTTTGTATCGAGGGATGTGAAGTTCTTTGAGAAAGAATTTCCTTTTATGTCAAACCAACCAACGAATGTGGTGACTCCTGTGCTGGCGAACAATGAGGATGGGGCATGGAGTGAGGATGAGGGTGTCGATGAGTGTGCTGCGTGCGTTGAGGGGGGGTTGGAACCAGCATCCACCCTCGAGGGGGGGTCTGGTGCTGCGGTGCTGCCCGCACATGAGGATGTGGGTGATGAGGGGCTGGAGAATACGGTGGGGGAGCAAGGTGTGGAAGTTGACAGTGAGCTAGGACGAGGAAAACGAACCAAAACTCCTTCAACACGGTATCGTGATTTTGTTACTCATACTATACGGAAAATAAGTCCATCTGAGAATTCATCAGCTCCTTCCTCTTCCTCAGGTACGCCATATCCTTTAACACATTTTGTGAATTGTGAACGTTTTTCTGTGAGACATAGAAATTTTCTTGCAGCTGTGACAGCGGGACATGAGCCAAAGCATTTTAAAGAAGCAATGAAAGACTCGGGATGGCGAGATGCGATGGGTAAGGAAATACGAGCCCTTGAAGCCAATGAGACTTGGGTAATGGAGACTCTTCCACCCGGCAAGAAAGCACTAGGGAGCCAGTGGATATATAAAATTAAGTATAAATCCGATGGCAGCATAGAGCGACTAAAAGCAAGACTTGTGATCTATGGAAATCATCAGGTGGAAGGAATTGACTACAACGAGACATTTGCTCCTGTGGCAAAAATGGTGACGGTTCGTACTTTTCTTGCAATTGCTGCTGTTAAAAATTGGGAAGTACATCAAATGGATGTGCATAATGCTTTCCTTCACGGTGACTTAAGTGAGGAGGTTTATATGAAGGTTCCTCCAGGTTTCAAAAATACAAATCCTAACATGGTTTGCAGGTTGAAAAAATCGTTGTATGGTCTGAAACAAGCTCCCAGATGTTGGTTTGCAAAACTGTCAACAGCATTGAAGAATTATGGTTTTGTGCAATCCTATTCAGATTATTCCTTATTTGGGTTGTGCAGGGGAAGAACTCAGATCAACGTGTTAGTTTATGTTGATGACTTGATTATTGCAGGGAATGATAAGGTTGCATTAACAACTTTTAAAGATTACCTTGGCAGGTGCTTTCATATGAAGGATTTGGGAATTTTGAAGTATTTCTTAGGGCTAGAGGTAGCCCGTAATCCAGAAGGAATTTTTCTTTGCCAAAGAAAATACACACTCGAGATAATTTCTGAAACAGGTTTATTGGGAGCCAAGCCTGCGGCATTTCCTATGGAACAAAATCACAATTTGGCCCTTGCTAAGGGCGAATTCCTTACGGATCCGGCGCCGTATAGGCGACTTGTAGGGAGATTGATTTACTTGTCTGTGACGAGACCTGATCTTGCATATTCGGTTCATATTTTGTCCCAATTTATGCAACAACCTCGTGAGGATCATTGGGAGGCAGCTCTCAGGGTCGTGCGATATTTGAAAAAGAGTCCGGGGCAAGGGATTTTGCTTCGTGCAGATAGTGACCTACGTCTAGAAGGGTGGTGTGATTCAGATTGGGCTAGCTGTCCACTTACGCGGCGTTCCTTGACAGGATGGTTCGTGTTACTTGGTTGTTCTCCTGTGTCGTGGAAGACCAAGAAGCAACAAACAGTGTCTAGATCGTCTGCAGAGGCTGAGTATCGATCAATGGCGGCAACAGTGTGTGAGTTAAAGTGGCTTCACCAACTTTTAAACGACCTAGGCGTGCGACATCCGAAGGGTATGAAGTTATTTTGTGATAGTCAGTCGGCGTTGTATATTGCTCAAAATCCGGTTTTTCACGAAAGAACAAAGCATATAGAAGCTGACTGTCATTTTGTTCGAGATGCGGTTACTGCAGGGATGATTTGTCCGTCATATGTTTCCACTCGTGTTCAATTGGCAGATATCTTTACAAAAGCGTTGGGAAAAGCGCACTTTGAGTTTCTACTCTCCAAGTTGGGTGTTCGGGATCTTCACGCTCCAACTTGAGGGGAGGTATTACGATTGGGCATATGTTTTTACGGAACATGTTTCCGGCTTTTAAGACGGAAACATGTTTCATGTTTTTAGGCTATTTTGTAATATATAGGTGAAATGGTTGTCAATGAAAACAAGAAAAAATGTAATGGAAAATTTATCAGATTCGGATATAGTTTTCTGTATCCGAAAATCAAAAAACACAAAAACATGTTTGGTTCGTGGATTCCGAAAATGGTTTTCCAGTTTTTATTAAGAAACATGCTGTTGTTTTTAGAAAATGATAAAAAAAACAGTCATTTTTTGGAATTTCTCTTTTTTAATTTTATTCTTGTTTTCAGATCACGGGCCAAATGAAGCCTTATTTTTCTATTCCAATCTAACGAGCGTAAAAACCCAAATGATCTGGTTTTCTAAACAAGTTTCATTGCGGTAATGAACATGTTGTGCTGTATAATGAAGTCACCAATAGGATGAAACAACTATAACCATTAAAAAGGAGATTTTCAACTGTAAATTTTAGCAACTTCAATTCTTCAACATAGAAAAATGTATAATATACAGTAGCATACATTTTCCTGCTATTAAAAAAAGATAAATACCAGAACTAGCGAATAAAATTAAAATATAAAGAGGAAGTAAAAACAGTACCATGGTGACCCTTCCGAGGGCACTTTTGTTTCCTTGAGAACTAACACCAACCATTTCACAATCCATCGCAATTGCATCCGTTAAGCTGTCCACATATCACCAAATTTAAAAAGCACTAACCCATAAAATAACTCCAAATAAACAAACTTTATTAACAAAAACAACCCAGAAATTCTCAAAAAAAAAAAAAAACCTGGAATCAGAGCTGGTTGGAAGTAGAACAGATGCTACAGAGTCATTGATCTCTGCCTCCGGCCTCTCTTTCCGTTTCCCTTTAAAGAAAATAAAAATAAAAAATCTCAGAAAGAAAAAACATTGAGAAGCAATTTCTTTTGTTTCTTTTTTTTTTTTTTTTTTTTTGAGTTTTTGGTGATTTGGGTCTCTCATTCTCTTGTTTCTTTACCTAGTATGCTATCTTGCTTTTCTCCTTGTGAATCAATGGAAGGCTTGTTGGGGTGCCAGCCCTT
Organism: Paratinospora sagittata; assembly: GCA_035771175.1. NCBI lineage: Eukaryota > Viridiplantae > Streptophyta > Magnoliopsida > Ranunculales > Menispermaceae > Paratinospora > Paratinospora sagittata. The sequence goes on from CM069610.1 coordinate 35,921,546, forward strand.
GCTCTTTAGCTTCTGCAACAAAAGCAAAACAAAAACTCAGCATAAGTGTCACAGTAATTTACAGAAAAGAGATTGAGAAAGTAAAAGAGAGAACCTCTTGCAATTGCGCCCAGTTGGGATTAATGGGAACTCGTCGTCGCTTTTGTTCGTTCTCCCCCTTCATGTTCGCAGTTTCGGAGATAGCAGACACCGGTTTTGTGTGTTTTGAGAGCGGAGAGGTTACTTTCTATAGAACTGTTCAGTTCTAGAACCGCAATAGTCAGTTCCGCTTCCGGTTCCAGATTCAGTAAATTGGGCACCAGTTTTTTTTTTTTTTTTTTTTTAGTGTTATGTTAGTGGTTTTTCATTTTTGTTGATGCTGATAAAATTCAATAATTTTGAGAGTTGAGGGTTTAGAGCTTAAAGCCCGTGATAATTTTTTTTTTTTTTTTTTGTAACAGAATACATTTATTATTACTTGTAATATCAAATATATGAATTTATTATTACTTGTAATATCCAATTTAGGACACAGATAAATCTAAGATATGATCTCAAGGTTATAGTTACTATAACTACATGAAATATTATAAAAATTAGATTGTTATTTCTTCTTTTCTTTTCTTTTCTTTTTTAATTTTTTTTTTTTTTTTTTGTAAAGAGGGTTTCTTTACTGCTACACGTATGTAGGTGGTGTGAACTAGTCTCATGATAATTTCCAAAAACATTTTTTAGCTCCTTGAGTTTTAGACTAGAGAACCTTCTTCATGTAAAAGCCTTAATAAACATGAAAATTGTTTCTTAAAACATCCCATTAGGCCCTTGATATGACTATAATGCCAACCTCACTATTCTTTTTTTAGCTTAGCGTGCACCACAAAGAGCCAACATCCACCCTATCTGGCAATGAAACTCAAACTCATGTTCTTATCGATCATGAGCACCAACCCTAACCACCATTCTCACGCACCAATAACTCTAAAAAGAAGAGCCCGCTTGAATCAAAATCTGAACTCACAAACAATCAAAAAATGACAAGAAACAAATAAAGGTATATTAAGGAAACTTATTCTTACTTTATCTATTTTTTGGGTGGTACAAACTTCAGTCACTATTACCTGGATAACATAATAAGTGATAAATTTATTATATCAAATTCTACAGCAAGAACACCCTTGAGTCCTTATATCCACATCAAATTTGAAGATGTAGGCACAATTTATTGACAAGAGAGTCCCAAACAACCAGTATAAATAATATCAGTTGTTTGGAGTGCAGGAAAATAGAGAAACCACATAAAGTAGCAGCCAATTATAGGTTGACTGAAGACCATGAGTTAGCTGCAATCCAATCAAAAGCTATTGGGCTGAGGAAAGCATTGGGAATGCCAAAAGAGCTAACCAAAGAAAGCACATGAGGTCGTAAATCACTGCATAGGTTTGCCACTTCTTTCCTTACAACAGCAGCATTTTCAGGTGATAGGTAACCATAACGAAGGAATGACGCGTCCTCCTCCAAGCAGATTAAAGCATACATGGATCTTAAAAGACCCAGTACATTCTGTACATCAAACAGACAAAAAGCAAACAGTTGAGCATCTTATTAAAGCGGCAAATACGGAGATTACAGCAGTTGTAAATCAATGTCTTGATAATATCAAGAGAGAAAAAAAATCCTCGAATCTAATATCTCATTTTGTAGATTGGCTAGTCAAGTAACTACTGCAAGAAAATGGACTAGCTCGAAAGATATCAAAGAAGCAAAGACTGTAACTGGCAATAAGCAAGTCTACTAGAGATGTAATGCATTACATATTCTCTTTCCAATATCAAATCAAGTGCCTTGTTAACTTATCTCATAAGATTTATTTGTGGAGCTTTCATTTATTTGCCTTGGTCCTACTTTCATCATGTGCTCAGTGGGCTTTCGGTATTAAACTATCATGATCCAGCAATTATTTTGTCAACTGATGCTAGGGTCAGGCATTTTTAACTGTACACGACTACTTGGCGCAAAATGATTTTTAAGTGTTACCTTAACAGGGCCGTCTGAAACAGCCGCTTCAGTGTCTGTAAAGATTTGAAGTATAGTTCTTTCGGTGAATGCTCTAGCCAGGTCCTCCGCTAGTTGATAACTCTGGTTTAAAAATGCAATGACGTCAGAAAAGGATTCATAAACAAGGGAGAGAGAGAGAGAGAGAGAGAGGAGTTGGTGAGATTCAAGAAGGTGCCTACCAGAATAAATGCATACTCTTTACTTTGTCCCTGTGCTTGATGATGTGATACTTCAGCAGCAAAACGGCTCAACAAATCCCGTTCTCTCAAGCAGAATATTGCAGTCTGTTGCAGTGTGACACAGAAAATTCATCCAACTATTAGGAATGATAGGTCAAAGTATATTATCGAATGACTTGGCCAAGTTATTTGATCTCTGGACTGGTTAGAAACTCAGTGCGCATGAAGAAATAGATATTCAGTTGAGCCAATAGAGCCAACTTTAACACTCAATTAGAACAGTTTAATCAAGCTTCAAATCAAGGACAGTTGGCTAGTCATGAGCAATGTTCATGGGTTATACCAGTTGCAGTCCTTTTCAGTAAATGAAATTCAATGAGTCATGTCTTTGACTTACTTGACTTGGTAGACCTCCAAGTCAAGTCAGACTTTGCATTGTACCATGGAACAAACTAATTCAAGATTTATTACCTGGAATTGAGTACTCCTGATGATAGAGCTTGTGAGTTGAGCTGGAGTAACAGGGCAAGCTTCATTCATGTGTTCTAATCCCAGTCCTTTAAAAGGTTTCTTCCTCTTTTGAACTGCTAAATATTCTGCAATGAGCGCCTTGCTAACCTGATGCCAGACATCCAAACCACAAATTCCATTGCTTCAGATCATTAAGGAAAAAGCATAATAATGACAAGATGCAATAGTGTATAATCATTTTGTTTGAGTCCTCGACAAAGACAGCCATACCACCTGCCCGTGCAGGAGGAAGTCTGTAGAGATCGGACGACCTCACATACAGATTACCAATAGGACTTCAGGATCAAATTGTCCTCCATCCGGTTCATTTCTGTTGGCCCATGATTGTAATTGGCCCCTCAAAATAAGCAGCAGCAATAGCACAATGAGGATAATTGAACCAACTAGTAGGCTACAAACCCTCTATTACAAAATAATGATTCAGTTCAATGGATAAGTCAACCATTGCAGGTTGAGCATGTGTACATGATTGGATTAAGTATTTCAGTAGTTATATCATATATGTTTTCCCACAAGCAAAAAATATTTAGTTTTCTAGTACCTGTTGCATTAGGACATTGTTATCGCCCTCAAACGTGGACTGCACATCATGTTCACTTTTAAGATGACCAACTCGGTTCTCAGTCTTCAGACCTTGCCCCCCACAAGCTTCACGGCATTCCTGATGCATGCAATTTGAAATGGAGTCAGAACAATGGCATTTGAGACTATTAATCTCTACATGTAACAAATGTGAAAAGTAACCTGAAGAGTCCTCATGTTATGCCAGGTGAACGTAGCCTTAAAAGCACTGGAAACAACATGGATGACTTTGTTTGTTTCTGGAGTCCTCTTCACATATATGTTCTTCAGGTAGTTTGCACCAAAACCCATGGCACATCTATGAAACAAAGGGCAAATCAATGTCTCAAAACAGTAATGCACTAAATTACCAAAAAAAAAATATAATGCCTATCTATTGCAAATTTTAAGATGCACTAACAAGATAACAGACATATTCACATAGGTTAAGTTGAATGGCCAAAAAGGATTCACACAGATGACCCCGATACATGAATATGATGATTATATAGTACCCAAAAAAAAGATGAAGAGACTGATGGCGAAATAGCTCAAGCAACCTTCGGTTCTCAGTCAATACTGAAAAATCAGTGTATCCAAGTTTCAACAAATTTTAACAATGGATCAGTATGCAATATAACATGTTTAAATTAATCAATGTTCAAGACCATATGAGAAGAAATAGACAAGCAAGATTGCACACGTAGGGTAAAAATGAAAGGGGGATAATTAAGAAAATGAAAATAAAAAGGAAAGGGGGATAAGTAAGAAAATGAAAAACACAAAACAATTATTAAAAAAAAAAAAAAACCATGCTCTAAGAAAAACGTCAGTGAATGAGAAAGTTTTGCATGCCACAAAACCATGATCGATAACTAAATCAAGAAAAGTTTAAATAATGCTGATGAAATAAAACACTAGACTCAGATTATCATAACCACATCAAAAAGCCACTCTATAAAAGCAATCAGGATGGGCAAATAGAAAGAAGAGAAATGATAGCCAGTAGGAAGTTAAGAATGCTCTAATCATAATTAGTTCAAACACCCCATCATAGTTGCCTATGTTTTGAATCAGCACTGATTGTTTGGAGGCCTGGCAAGTTAAATTGAGGTTCGCATCAATAAATTTGTAAGATAAACATTCTTACTATGAATTGTATATGCATATATTGGTCAGGATCCATGGACCTATGAAATTTGATGCATGATTTCGAAATTTGTAACCAAAACAATCAAATTAGTATCCTATTGCATACCAAAACTATATCAAGATAACTTATATAGATGCAGAAATTAAGGCATTGTACTTAGAGAATTTATAAAGCACAAATATCTTTTTCTTTGTAGGAATTATGCAAATTGCTTAAAACACATAAGACTGATGATGAATCTTAGGAATTTTCAATTATTCACCATGCAATATCAAACCATATGTATTAAATTCAAATTTTTGGTCATCCTCCAAAGATTTAAAAAAAAAGCCAAGGTGTTGTTATCCTCCAAAGATTTTAAAAAAAAAAAAAAAAGAGAAGCTCTGAGGTCAAGTACTTGACAATATCTAAAACACAAAACATTGTTACCAGTTATAGGAATTATGCAAATTGCTAAGCCAAAAGACTCCAATGGTGAATCATAGGATTTGATAACTTGGGTAATCAAGAAACGTGTTCAAAAATATCTAGGCACTTAAGAAAATCTGCTGAGTGCAGTACTTACGTTTTTGCAAGGAGAGGTAAGAGTCGCCTTTGATGACTTGGGTAATCAAGCAAAAGGACTTCAGGACCATTTGGTGAAATTGAGAAAGCTCGCCTCGTTAAAGAGTACCTAATGGCAATAGCTAAGCTGACCTGAGATGAATGAAAAATAGGAAGAGATATAGCAACATTTACAGACAAAAAAAAAATCAAAACAAAACAAAAACTTGAAAGAACTGAAAAAGACCATATAAGAACCATTATTTGACATTGAATACACATTACGCACCTTTGATGCATAAAGTGCACTCAATGAGATGGTTACACGACCAGATGTCAGTGGAGCCAGGAATGAAGCAAACCGCTGAAACAAAAGCACATGCAATTTTTGGTTAGAACGAATAGGTTCACCATAAAAAGTAGCATTACTGAAAATCTTCATTCCCGTTCAGGATTTCAAAGAAGTTCTAAGGCATATAGTGTATTAGGGTACACCACAACATAGAAAGGATGATAAAAACCATGTCACCTGATCAGGGTCTTTTATTGAGCTCAGATATTGACCATCTGGTGATACATCAGCAACAGAATTCAGTAAGTTCTCTCGAGGAATTCGGACATTGTCAAACCTGAAACATAAGAGACAAAACTTAAAAGAAGCATCATCAAAGATGAATGGAGAAAGGGAAAGAATTGAAAATCAGAAAACACAATTGTTACCAGATACGGCCATTATCAACACCATTCAGCCCAATTTTATGCCCACAATCTGCTATACGGATATTTGGGCATATGGTCCCATCCGCCTCTCTAATTTGGGCTATAAATGCATGAACCCCTTGATTAGTCCCATTTATTTTGAGTTGTGAAAAAACTATTGTGTGAGTCGCATGCTACAAAGGATAAATAAAAATGTCTCAGGCATAAACTTATAAGGAATTTTCTGCCAGACAGAGGCAGAAAGCTGTAATAATTATTAAATCGGTTCCTCACATTGGCAGCTCCACCAATCCAATACTTCTGGGCTGATTCACAAGGTGTGTTGATAACAAACTCTCCAGTGTTCGAGTCATAGGTGGTAATTGTTTCAATTCCTCTAACCTTATAAAAATGGAACAAGAAATAATTAGGTTCATGAAATTGAGAAAGAACAAAACAGTTGCATATTGAGAGAGCAATTCATAAATTTAAACATACATTACTTCCATGCCCCAACTCAGACATTGCAAAGCAACCCTTGATCAAATATTTCTCAGTATCCTTCAACCACTTATCATGATGGCGCTTTGTGCCAAAAAATTGGATAGCACCACCCCTGTGGCCAGAAGATAATGAAGCATGTCCTTCTCAATAAATATTCTAATTGGTACGCCAACCATACTAATTGTACACCAAGCTTCAAAGTTAAATAGGACAGTAGTGCTGTTTAAACTTTTACAAGCAATAACACAAAACTATCATCAACAAAATGAAGTTCTTCTGTATCATACAACTGGAGTAAAACACCAGGCCTTACACCTTGTAAAGATGAGCTATTGTAACAATAATTGATAACCAATGGCAAAAGACCCACGTATGAGGACAGCAAGTTCTTGAATTTTGGGTGAATTTTCACATGTCCAAAAAACAACTCCTTGAAGAAAAAAAAAATGTTTCTTTGCACATTTGGGAACATCAGAATACAAATACTTTCTTCTCTTAATTTTTTCCCAAAAAAACCATAAACACAAGAACAAAATTCTTGTGATTCTGTTTATTTGAAAAGGTTCATAAAAATGTCCCAGAAACAGTTCTAACTGAATACAGCAAAAAAAATCTTCTTATATCTTTTAGGAAATCTGTTTTCTAAAAACAAACAACATAAGAATTTTGAAGCAATATTTCAGAACACGCCTCGGATAACAAACAGAACCACACAAATTTCGATGAATTTCTCAACTTTAAGAAGCAAAAAAAAAAAAAAAAAAAAAAAAAAAAAAAAAAAACGAAAGGCGACGACGATCAACTTACCAGAGAAAGAAGTGCACTCCGAGCTTGACAGCAAGTGATTGATCATACATACCAATGACCTCAAAAAACGCGAATTTCCGCATCTCCGCTTCGGCACTTCTATCCGTGAGCCATCCTTGGAACGCACCGCGATCCAACAAACACGAAATCCTCTTCATCGTCATCTCCCTCTGCTGTTCCATCGACTGGTTATAATCCGCCGAAACAAAAACCCTACCGCCGCGATCTCTAGGGCAAAACACCTTGCTCTGCATCATCAGCCCGAACAACCAGTCCCGATCCTCCAAATTGTGTCCATCCATCAATCTCCGCATCTCTCTGACATCGAAATCGAATTTCTCTGAGAGCTCCGGCGCAGAGAATTGCAAACACACAGAAGAATCGAGAGAAGACGAAGAAGAAGAAGAAGTCGAAGGTTGGTGTACGTGGCGAGTTAGAACTGAAGCTCTCCATGAAACTCGATCGCTTGAAGAAGAAGAAGAAGAAGAAGAAGCCATTGATGGAGGAGGTTGGAGCTAAGGAAGAAGAAAACTAGGTGTTTGTTTCAGATAAGAATGGTAGAATGAAATTCGGAGCTGTGTATAGATAGATAGAGCAGAAGAGGAAGGCAGAGAGAAGAAAGAAGAAGATGGAGGTTGGGAACTGGAAATGATGACGTTAGCTATGATGATGGTCAATGCTAACTTACGCCAGAGGTACTCAAAATGAATTGATCCAAAAATCATATTATACATTTATTTATATTTAATAAATACAATCTAGCACAACAATGGATGAATAATTGGAAAATAAAGTTACCTTTGGTTCTTGCTTGAATACATAAAACTTAAAAATAGAATATTTTGTTATTTTTTAAAAATAATATATTTTTTAATAAATTTAAAAAATTATTTTTAAATTTTAATTAATCGAACACATTTTTTTTACATTTTTAAATTTTTAAATTTTTAAATAGTTATTTTTTTAATTTGATTCAGTGCCTGGTGATAAAAAATTTGGCTTTTACAAGTATTTAAAATAAAAATAAAAAAATAAACTATTATGCATTTTGTCAAACTTTCCGTGAAAAACAAAGTTTCTTGCACATTTCTGTTCCCTTTATATTTGCATAAAGTTTTTATTAATAATTAACACTTTTTTTATTTGTGACTATTTTGTAGCTATAGCTTTTGTTTAGAATAAACAATTACCTCGTGAATAGGAAAAGCTACCTTTTGGGATTAGAAAAAGGCCAAACTTTTAAAATATCTTAGCAAATGGGTTTTTCAACAGTTTATGCATATTTCTTTTAATTAACTAATTATTTTTATATGAGCAAATTGTACCAAGAGTAGCGTGACCGGGACGAGAAATCAATTATAAATTATATTTGATGTACAAAATTTTATCTTTTTTAACTTGACGTTGCGCTTATATTTATCTGTTTATTTTCAGAAGAAATAATTAATAATTTTTATAATTTTTAACTTTAAAATAGTATTGTCCTTACAAAATAATTAACGAAGATGACACGTGATGATCATAAATATAAAAAATAATAATAATAAATAAAAAATACCAATCAAGCAATTGTAATTTTAGTATAATTTAACTAAACCTTTTTTATTTAAAATTTAAAAAATGTTCATATGAATTATATTTAAAAAAAAAGTGATATGTCATTAATCTTAAAAGATTTATTTTTATGTGACATAAAATATTATTTAATAAATAATTAAATTAAAAAAATATTTTTAATGTTTTCATTTAAAATATACAATATTAAGAGATTTATTTTTTACGTGATATAAATTAAATGATTGTCAGTAATAGATGATTATAGACGGTCATATTAACTGTCTTTATTTATATTTTTAATAGTTTGACAATAAGTAATAATAATTATATTAAAAAAATTTATTTAAAATTAATATTTATTTATTTTATATTACACTTATTAAAGATGTTCGGTGGTCCCGCGCACTCGGCTTATTTTTGTGGATGACCATTCGTTTTCTTTGTTATGGCGCACGCTATCGGTGGCGGTGCAGTTGCGTTGGGCTTGAAATTAATGAAGTGTGAACGCTGGATATATGACATTTAATTCTTCCTTAAATAGCGTGCAACGTTACTTGCATTTTTGTTTTTCTTGCGTCAGCGTATTCTAGAAGAAGCCAAGAAGGAACTAAATTAGGTAATTTCTAACCAAAACTTCAATTAAATTGCTTCTTAAATACTTCCTTTGAACCCAACAACACCCTCATTAATCCGTCCAGCACAATAGTTAAGTTGTCTCCTGTGAATAGAAAGTACAAATCATGTTTTACTATCTCCATATGCACTAAACATCATATCAATTAATATAAATACGAGCCAATGTACCAAACCAAGATACTGAATGGATGAGTAACAATAAAGTCATAATGCTCACATGTTTCATTAACAATAACAATATCTTTTTTCTTTTTTTTTAAAGTGCTTCATTAAGAAAAGGAAAGATGGTTTGCCTCCTCAAATACTACATCAATGATTACAGGTGGAACCTCCTCTAACCACACAAGCCTATTAGCAATAGAAACAAAGAATTTGCTAAGCACATGAGCTGTCCTATTCCATTCTCTAGGGATGGCCTTAAACACAACATTTGGCCAAATACGAAGAAACGATTTGCAATCTTCAACATGTTCACAAACTTCTGTGTGAATGTAATCGGAGGAGCAGATTGCAATAATGGCTTGAGATGCATCACTTTCTACGAAATTAATTGGGATTCCAGATTCAGTTGCTAGTGTGAGGCCCCCTCGAATAGCTAATAGCTCGGCCACCACCACAGAAGGACAACCTTCAATCCTCCTAGCCGATGCAGCCAGAACATGCCCATCGGCATCTCTGATTACCGCAGCCACCCCCAACACGCTTGACCTTGAAGAGACACTGGCATCAACATTGACTTTAATGTGCTCAGGGGAGAATGGGGGGTCCATCTGCTAGCTCTAACCATTCTAGTAGTGGGGGAGAGATTGGCATTAGTTGGTATTCACTAAGGGTAGTTGCAGCTTAAAAGATGTTATCATCTGCAGAGAGACTTGTTTCACCCACCCTACTTTTGTTCCTGTCACCCCAAAGTACCCAGCAGATTAAGAAGATCTTCTCAAGCTCCCCACTATCAATTTCCAGCAAGAGATTCTTCCACATACCACGTCTCAAAAGATGCAAGGAATCATCTCTGATGTCGTTAGCCCTCACAAGATCCCACACCTCACAAGCTTTTGGGCACTTGCAAACAACATGGGTAGCAGATTCCATCTCCTCCCCACAAGCCTCACAAGTATCAAAATCAATGATCTTCTTTTTTTTTAGATTTTCGCACGTAGGAAGAGCATTGTGAATCATTCTCCAACAGAAGATCCTGACTTTTGGGGGAATTTTAAGCGTCCATATCTTGTCCCACATTTGCTTGTTGCAATCCCATTGGGAATTTTCAACCATATTCAAGCTTCTAGTTTGCAGCCAATAGCCACTTCTTATATTGTACTGCCCATTCTTAGAGTGGTGCCTTACAAGTTTGTCGGGGGGGCGACGCATACTAAGGGGGATTTTCAAGATCTCGTCAATGTTAATGAGAAGAAAATTCATTTGTAGCTTCCCCACATCCCACTCATTATGTTCATTGATGAAACCATCAACTTTAGCCAATTGGGAGCTTAGCAGCGAAGATATGAGTTTGACAGAATTAGGACGTGGGATCCATTTCTCCAGAATGTTTATCTGTGAACCGCATCCCACCCTCCACCAAAATTCCTTCTCGAGAAGATCCCTACCCCAAATGATACTTCTCCATATTTTAGACGCCCCCTTGGTATTCGAGCATCCCAAAAAGATACGTGAGGGAAGTATTTTCCTTTCAGAACTTGGGCAAGGAGGGAGGTCGGGTTGCTTAGAAGCCACCACCCTTGTTTGGCCAGATGAGCTTTGTTGAAATTCTCTAAGACTTTGAACCTCAAACAACCAACTGACTTGAATCTGCACTTGCTCTCCCAACTTTACCAGTGGATTTTCCTTCCATTCGAAGAGTAACCCCACCAAAAATTTGCCACCATTGAGTTAATTTTTTGACAGAGGCCTTTGGGAATTTTAAAGCAACTCATGGAGAAGACCGATTGCGCTTGGACAACAGCCATAATGAGGATTTCCTTCCCCTCGGTAGAAAACAGCTTCGAGTTTTAATGCTATAAAGATTTCCAAATTTTGTCTTTTATTAAGTGGAACATTTGCATGGTATTCTCTTGACCTAGGGATGGGAGTCTTAGGTATCTTGAGTGCCTAGCCACTTGTTGAATGTCGAGTCTATCCTGGAACTAGTTCTTTGCTTCCTCAGGAGTGTTTGAGCTGAAGAATAACGATGACTTGTTGTAATTGACTTGTTGGCCTGCAACATCTTCAAATGATCACAAAATTGATTGAACTGCATAAATGGAGATAGAATTTGCTCTACATAGAATCAACAAATCATCAGTAAACAAAATGTGGGATACCCTAGGGCATCCCCGAGCAATCCTAATACCTTCCAAGATTTGGTTTTCTTCCACTTTCCTAAGGGCCACCGAAAGACCCTCGGCACAAATAAGGAACAAAAACGGGGATAGGGGGTTGCCATGTCTAAGCCCCCTCTTTTCACAGATCTATCCATATGTTCTTCCATTCACAACAACAGCCGATGAGACTGTGGAGACACAATGCATGATCAAGTTGGTCCATTGTGATTCAAAACCTAGTTTAGTCATTATGGCATGAAGAAAGGGCTATTCGACCCTATCATAGCCCTTGTTCATGTCCACTTTAATGGCAACATACCCATTTCCCCCTCTCCTAAGAGTTTTCATGTACTGGAGGTGTTCAAAGGCAAGAATGATATTATCAGAGATTAATCTACCTTTGATGAATTCATTTTGGTTTTCAGAGATTATCGCATTCATAACTCCTTTCAGTCTATTAGCCAACATTTTAGCCACGACTTTATAAACCACATTACATAGGCTAATAGGTCTGAAGTCTTTTGTGTTGGAGGGGTCTTTGATTTTTGGTATGAGGACAATGAAAGTTTGATTAAACATAGATATATCACCATGCCCATTTAAACAAAATAAGCATGCATTACATAAAGAATCTCCCACAATATTCCAATATTGTTGGTAAAATTGAGTAGTTAAACCATCAGGGCCAATAATTTTTAGAGGGCCCATTGAAAAAAGTGCAGATTTTACCTCATCTGGGGAGAACAGTCTGAGCAATTGTTGGTTCATGTCGAATGAGATTATCGGCCGTACTCCATCAATGACTTTCTCAATCATTGGTACCGAGGGATTGCTGGAGGTGAACAACTCTTGGAAATATAGAGTTGAAATATCCCCCATCTTCTTATTGTCTGATTCCCAGCAGCTGTTAGCATTCAACAGTCTTCTGAACCTGTTATTTTTTTCTCTTGCCTTAGCTTTGATATGGAAAAAGGAAGTATTTTTATCTCCATGCAACAACCAACTTGTGTTTTGCCCTTTGATTCCAGTTCAATTCCTCTTTTAACTCAAGTTTCTCCAAATCAGCTTCAAGTTTTCTGATTTTTCTCCATTGTTGGTGATCTTGGCAACCCCCATACAACCTGTTCAAGTTTTCTCTAATTCTCTTGATATTAGTAGGGATCTTCCCAAACTTGTGTCTTCCCCATCTTCTCAAATTTTTCATGCATTTGAAGACCATTTCAACCATTCCCTTATCCGATCTGGGATCAGCAATGCCAGTCCATGAGGAATGCATCACCTCTTCAGCTTCAGTTTTCCCAGTCCAAAGAGCCTCATAGTAAGTTCTCCGCCCCCCCGAGTGAACCCAACTTACATCATCAATCTGTTCCTCAACAACAATGGGGCAATGGTCCGATTTCATGAACAATAGGTGTCTACACACCGAAGAGTTGAATCTCACTTTCCACTAGATAGAACACAAAGCTCTATCAAGACGCTCTCTAACATTGGCAGCTCCAACTCTTCAATATTCCAAGTAAAGGACGAGCCTCGGAACCCCATGTCCATAAGACCACAATCGTTGATTGCTGCCCAGAAATCATCCATCAGTCTAGCTAGCTTCGGAGCACCACCAATCTTCTCATCATTGGATAGGATCTCATTAAAGTCCCCCACAGCGAGCCATTCCGGACATGACTGGTCTCGCAGTCTCTTCAGCAAGTCCCAAGTGAGATGTCTCTTCCTCCCATCTGGTTTATTGTTGTGGCGACCCCGCGCCCCGGACCACCAAACCCCGCAGGGAATGGTGTGCGGAATGCCGGGGCGGGACGCCCGGCGTAGGCATCTCCAACCACTCCTCAACTCCCGTGAGGTAGTTGAGACCCTACAAGCCTTATCCCAAAAACAACATGATATCAAAATGTACTAAACAAAACTACCCACCGTATTAATCATCCAAGACAAGAGATAATCCATAAAAATGAACCATAAATAAAATCATAATCCCTACAGTCCATTAAAATTGACATAGACATAAAGTCCAAAATTGTGGGTACAAATAAAAATTGTCATATGCCCACATAGTCTATCTAACAAATCCCAACTCACTCATACTACAATGTGGTAAGTGTTATAATTACATAATCCAAAATATAATACTTCATAATTTAAAACACAATTCAATCAAAATGCCTCTCAACTCACATCGAGGCATTGGATTCTCTCGCAGGCAAGGCCCTCAAGATATGACTACTCCTTTGCCCTTATTCGGGACAGAAGGACCTGAAAGAAGAAAATGAGGGTGAGCCAACGATGCCCAGTGAATAGAATTCAAATATGCTATCAATACTCATCAATAAAAACCATGTATGCATGTCAATGTGTAGCATGATTAAAAGCTCATAACATATAGATATCAAGCATTTATAATAAGTTCGATGCAAGTAAAAGCTTATCAATTTGGATCCACATTCCACATGCCTTGGGTTACTAGTACACGTCTATTTCACCGTGCCGTTGATCCCAATTATGTTTATTTGGGTTACTAGTACACGTCTATTTCACCGTGCCGTTGATCCCAATCATTTCCTTCTTAAAACCCTCCTATGACAAGGTCAAGTCCCCTTATTAGCCAGATAGATGGGCCCAACCAAAGTCATAAGGTTTTCTCAAATCAATGCATCATTCAAAACATTGGAACACATTCATGCTTTCAACATACAATATATATAAGTGATATGATGACATAAATGATATAATCATAAGTGAAGTCTACTCACCACCAAGCCTCGCGAGAGTATTTAATCACACACGACCACCAAACCGAATCAACCCAATCAAGATCCTGAAACATACATCAATATCCTACCATACATCAATTTCTATGCTCAATCACATAGGCATTACACATCAACCCTAAATCAGCCCACATATAAATAATAGGCCTAAATCCCATCTAATCCCATCATTCAACTCAAATCACATGACTTAGGCCTCTAATGCATAGTCCTCATTCATAAACCATTCTATTAATCAAAAATACTGATTTTCAATTCCTTAGGCATAAACATGCCCAAATTGGGTCACTTGATCACAAGTATGCTTAACCCATGATATGGTCACAACCACCAAATCAGTAGCATAATCAACCCTAATCATGCTTAATTAAACATAAGTTGCATCAATTCAATGATTCTAAGCCAAAAGCATCAAAAGCCCTAAAATATGAAATTTTCCATACTTAGGCCATATTGTCGATTTACACTAGGTCACCATGTTCAGCCATGTATATCACTGATTTTGCATCATGGGTTCATCAACAATGGCAACTAGGTCAACATAGTTGACATGCAAGCTATTTGGAAAGGTCTAAGTTCATATTCTAAATGTAGGTCTAATACAAACAACCCTACCAATTCTTCACATGTATTATTCTGTTCAGATGTATCAATCTACTAACAGAAATATGTAATCACAAAATCAACCGTACAGATTGAAGTATGTGAAGAAATAAACCTTCTGTTTAAATATCAGCCCAATCCAACGGTGGACCGAAAAGATATGAATCTTTGATGAACAAGTATCTAATCAGACAGTTTCTCCTTTCCTGCTGCAAATACCCAAACTCAGATGGCTATATCACACAAAATATTAAACTTATAAACATCTCCACCGTTCAGAATACTGAAATATCGGTTATAAAATACATACCCAAATTTGATACCCATCCAACGGTATATTGAGGAGATCTACAAGTTTGAGAAAAATAGAATGAGAAACCCAGAAATTCCGACCAGCTTTGTTTCAGAGGTTATATCTCTTAGCAAAAGCCTATAATTACGATCTCGACCGTTCAGAATGTAGAAATATCCGTTATAAACGACATATCCAAATTTGATAACCATCCAACGGTAGATTTAGGAGATCTATATGTCTGAGCAAAACGGTGCGAGAAATCCAGACTTTCCGACCATCTTTGTTTGAGAGGTTAGATCTCTTAGAAGAAACCTCTGATCAAGATCTCCACCGACCAGAATGAAGAACCATAAGCTACGAACGTGCTGACAAAATTTGAGCTCAATCTAACCGTATGTTCGAAAGATCCACCACTTTGATGGAAACGTCGCAGGGATCTTCCTCCTGCAACTCTCTCCTTCCTTCTCTTCTTCTTTCCTTTCTCTTCTTTTCATTCTCTCCACTCACCTCTTTCTAGCACTTCCTTGATTCCCTCCTTGATTCTCTCCTTAATTCTCTCCTTGATTCTCTCCTTGGTTCCCTCCACTCATTCTAGCACTTCCTTGAAGAAAACAAGTGGGCATTGGACACTTGTCCACTTTCATGCACCAACCTTCACATGTGTTGGTCTCATACTACCCATACCAACCACATGTATTTTAAATGTCCAATCCATTTAATACACCAAATTTTTAATTTCATTTATCCTTTTATTCAATCAATCCTAACCCATATCAATTCATGGTTTAATGAGCCCATGCATAAATAATAACATATGCATTATACTTTAATTTAACATGACTCATATACAATTTATGATACATATATTTATATACATTATCAAGCATTAACTATACAAACATTAAACAATCATCAAACAAACACCAAACATATCAAGGCAACACATAGAGTTTGGGCAAAATACAATTGGGTTATGGGCTAGATGAAATAATTTTCAGGGCGTCACAATTGTAAAGACCGGTGAACCTTCATTTTCCCCTAACCCCATCCTCGACCTAGAAATCCATATGGTTGAAGGACATAGATCTTAGGGTAAGGGTAATGGGTTTGTTCCACGTGCACATGAGTCCACCCCCCAACGTTCAGTCTTGGACCCAGTACGCAATTTGAAAAACCAATATCCACCTTAACTCTCTCAGCTCTCACCTGAGAGACCCTTGCTTCCAAAATGAATACAACACTTGAGAAATTTTGGCGCACCATTTTGCATAAGTCCTGGAAAATTCGAGGATTCCCTAGCCCTCGGACGTCCCAGCTTAAAAGATTCATTGATCCCGGCAGGGCTGGCTAACCGACCCTGTCGATCTCTCATAAGTATTTGTTTAGACTGCTTGTTTAGGCTTCTTCTGGTTCCCATCACCAACCGGTCCTGCGTCCTCCTCGCTCCTAGATCTTTTACCACCTAATTGGCTACCCTCCTTTTTCCTTCTTAGGTGCTTCTTCAGAAACTTCACTGACCTGAACCACCTTGTTTGTGACCAAAGGACCTTTTTCCCCAACCTATTGGTCGCCAGCACAGGTTGGGGATGGTGTTGCCGAGTTCGTCTTCCTTGCGCCTTCTCTTAAATTCCCACTCTGATCATAAGAGCTGGAAAGATGGTGAGGCAATATCTATATATGTACTATGATGACGAGTGATTAGGGATGACAATTTGGCACATGATCTGCGAGCTTGATTTGCTCTGCTGGTTTGGTCTGGCCTAAGTTCGGGCTTGACTAATTTATAAGTGATTCGACTCGTTCTAATATTTTATTGAGCGAATCTGGATGATCTATTAAAACTTAACTTAATTCATAGGCTTAAAAGTCGGCTCGGCCCATAAACCCAATCTAAGTGTCTATTTTATAATATAAAATTTGGGCCAATAAATTTTTATTTAATGACATATTCAATATTATAATTGTGAATTGTATAGTTAGAATTTCTTAACATTGTAAATGATGTTTTATTAATTTATGATTTGTGTATTTTAATTCTTTATAAATATAAATTTTAAGTTATTAAAACATTATTTAGAGATGTTCAATCCAACCTATAAATCTGCTCCATAGAATTAGCTCGTGAATTCGATTCAAAGACTAGCTCTAAAAGACTCAACTCGTTTATTTATTGGATCAAGTTTGAACCTTGATTTCAACTATAGGCTTGATTCGGCTTGGTCTAAAGTAAGGTTTGGCTTGACTCGACTCACATATATGTAGGCTTGGTTGTACCGATCTAAATGGACAAATGAGTCAAATTGCCACCTCTAAATTGACTGAGATAATGCATGTGCATCAATTTCAAGTTGTACAGGAATACAAATTAAAATAATTAAGGAAATGTTCATTATGATGTGTGACTAAGACTCAAAGCACTGAGACAATGGCCAAATGTGCCAGAGAAACGTCAAAGTGCGCCTAGCCCACGATGAGAACCGAAGGGTCACGAGAACTAATAATTCATGGTCTGACCCTATCCTTAGAGAGCAGGTGATTGTTGGCCATTTTATTGGCATTGAAACCTAATACAATTAAAACTTTTACAAGGCACCTGTGAAATGATGACATTTTCCAATATTCTCTTTAAAATGCATTATTAACTCGTGCAGTACACGTGCATTGTTGTGATAGTTATATGTAAAGGAAATTGAATGGGTTATATCTTTGAATTCACTTATTTTGATTCATCTCCTTGAAGTTTTTATGTGATATGCACTATAAGCAATTTTTGTTTTTTTTTTATAACAGAGAGTATTGAGTTATTCGGTTCTGACTAATCCTTTGGACCGGACCTATGGTTGTTCGGTAGAAGACGCCCCTAATGGCCAATACTAATGAAGAGTCAAATCCAGGACCTTGTTTCGCTAATCAACCAACCGATCAACTCTAATTCACCTTAAAAATACTATTGAGGGAACTTTTATGGCATTTCCATTGTGGTGGGTGATTTAGTGTCTCTACATGTAAACCACGACACAAAAATTTTCATTTCGGACAAGGCCGTGCCACCCCTCTTTCGACGTGAAGACTTGAAACTCCATTATCAAAGGCAATAATCCGAGCTCCGACCACCTATGTTGCTAATATGATAGTTACTATAAGTAATTTTTAAGATATCTGATTTTAATCTTCTAAGGATATGACAACAGTCATGTGCATTAGATGAGTACATGCATCCTTCGGCAAGTAGAAAAGCTCATAATTAATGCTTTGGCCAATTCTACTTCAAAGGACATGAAGGCAATCATGTGCATTTGAATATTTGACGAGTGCACACATGCTTTGGCCGCTAGAAAAGCTCATAATTAATGCTCGGCCAATTCTTATTTTTGATTTGAAGAAAAATGTTAATTTAATGACACTAAATATAATTTTAAGTGTAATTATATATTTAAATTCATTAGATTGTTTATTAAACATCTTGAAATGTGTATAACACACACATCTAATAAATATGAATGTATAATTACCTTGTAATTATATTTTTTTATAATTAGATCAGTATTTTTTTTCTTTAAAATGTTAATCTTTAAGCAATAAAACAAATCAATATACGAAAATACATACACCTATATTTTAATGCATCGTGGCTCCTTAAAAATACATTAATGACCATTGCATCACTATATATATAGGAAATGTTAATTTAACTGTAATTTTTACAATTATATGTGTAATTACACATGCATATTTATTGAATATTAATGCTTTACATATCTCGAGTTGTGTAATAAATAATCTGATGGATATACATATATAGTTGCATATACAATTATAATATTTTGTAGTAAGATTAACATTTTCTTCCATATATATTTTCCTCTATATATATATATATATATATATATCTTGATTTTGTTGATAGTTGATATAAAAGAAATTGTTCGAGGCGTGTGAATCGATGGAATAGTCAGAGTCATGTGCATTAGATTAGTGCACACATCCTTTGGTTACTAGAAAAGCTCATAATTAATGTTTGGCCAATTCTTATTAGGGAAATACTAATATAACTATATAAAATAATGCAACAACAATATAATCAGACATTTATGTTCATTAGATGTGTATATTACATGTATCTCAAAGTATATAATAAATGATCTAATAAACATAATTATATAGTTGCATTATAGTTACAATATTTTGTAGTTAAATCAGCATTTCCCTTCCTTTTTTTATTAGATAATTCTTTAAAATGTTAATCTTTGAGCAATAAAACAAATCAATACACGAAAATACATACACATATATTTTAATGCATCGTGGCTCGTTAAAAATACAGTAATGACCATTGTATCACTATATATATATCTTGATTTTCTTGATAGTTGATATAAAAGAAATTGTTAGATGTTTGTGAATTAATAGAATAGTCATAGTGAGATATAAGTATAGATCTCTTTTCAATTAGTATCAAAGCCTTTTACAAGGGTCTTTTAGAGTAAAATATCCCATCTTGACCCAGTACTAAATCGTTAGTTAAGCTGGGATAGTATCTATACAAGTTAAGATCCAAATTCACGAACAAAAATATCTTGCATGCGAGAATTTGTAATTCAATCATCCTTAAAATATGTTTATTGCATTTTGTAGTTCCACGAAAGGACGTAGCTTTCCATTTTGGTACATATATATATTTTTTTAAGAAAAGTAGAACTCAATTCGAACCAAACTAGCTCCTCAACTTAATTCGACCTAATTCGAACTATTTTGGTTTTGATTAAGTTAGTCATTTCGGTTAAGATACTTTGTTTGTTTTTTTTTTTTTTTTTTAAATATGTAAGCTTTGACTTTAGAAAAACGAAGAAAAAGAATCTAAAAAAAAACTTATTGTTGTTATTGAAGCAACAAAGAAAAAGAATGAAAATAAGCAGAAACAAAGAAGAACCAAAGATGTAGAAACAAAGAAGAAAAAGAATAGGGAGCCGCTAACATGGAGTTAGTAAAAAAGTGAATTTGGAACTTAAAGATTTCAGGTTTAACTCTCACCCCTATCTTACCATAGGGGACGAAAGGGATTAATGAGCCAGAAAATAATTTGATACCTCCTAAGAGTTCGATTTGGTGTTAAAGCTGATTGTATAATTAACTATTAATATTTATAAATATATATATTTATTAAGGGGCTTTAGAAGATAAGATATTTTAGGGTTAATTTTGGGTTCAATTTGGTTCGGATTAATGACCCGTTTGGGAAAACATTTGTAACTTTTGAAAATATTTAGTAACATATGCTTTTAGCAAAAAAGTGGTAAGAAAAAAATAATTTTCTATTTTTAAAATGAAGCCGGAAGAGACCAGCTTTTCTTAAAAACTCTTTTTTCTGGAAGAACTTCTGAAAAAAATGTTTTTTGAAAATCTCTTCCAAATGCAACCTAAGTTAGAATTTAAGAGTGTCAATTCATGACTCAACTCAAGCCATTTGGACTAAAGATGTTTAACCTAACCTAATCTAAATACTCATCAACCCAACCCATCTCAATACACGGGTTCGTGTTGGGTTCGGTCGGATTCGCTCACAGCGAATGGACGCGACTCAATGACTCAAAAATTAGTCATAAAAAAGAGGAGTGTTCATTAATCCAACCGACCCGACCGAATTGAACCTTTTGGGTTAGTTTGGATTGGATTAGATAGGTAGCTTGGATTGGGTTAGGTTGAGTTGAGTTCTAAAATACTTAATTCGATTGGTTTGAATTTGGTTACGAGTTCAACCTGTAAAAAATCGAATAACCTGACCCGAACCGAACTCTAGTATTAGTCTCAAAGTCACAAATTTTATAATTATATAATTATGATTTAGAGCTTTAATCTTAAAAAAAAAAAGCTTACTAATACGGAGCTTAACTATCACAATCACTTAAAATTGATTTGTTTTTATTTTTTGTGTTCTTTTTTACTTGACCGTGTTCTTATGTATCTTTTACTTATTCTACCTTTTCGATTCTTGTGTGTTTTTCTAACTGTTTAATAAAAATTTTCATGTTTAACTATTAACGTTTTTTAGCAATGTAAAAGTAAGCCCCCGTGATAAGTTATGTCCATATTAAGTCTAAAAGATGTAAACCAATAAAAGAATTGAATTATTATCATAAACATAAGTTTCATAATCACCAACTTAAGCTACTGTAATAGTGTATTGTAAATATTGGGTAAAGGAAAAGAGTTGTCACAATTTGCTTTGAAGTAATTATTTGGTAAATTATTATTCAAAGTTATTAAAATTAGGCCTAAGTCCAATTCGATCTATCGACCCAAACCAAAGTTGGAGGATAGATTTGGTTATATAGGGTTTAAAATTAACTTGTACTATTCAGGTTGGGTTAAGCTTTAACCCAACCCGACTCACCTTCACCCCAATAAAATGAGTCCAGTAGCCGAAGTCAGCAAGGGTTTCCTGGCAAAGTGAAACCTAACACAAGAAGAGAAGAGAAACACAGAAAGAAAGGGTTTAGTGTAGTAGTTGTTGTTATTGGTAGGGTTGGATTGGAAGTGAGAGATGGGAAGAGGGAAGTTCAAGGGCAAACCTACGGGTCGGAGACACTTCTCCACTCCCGAAGAGATGCGTAAGCTCAACAATCCCTTGTTTCTATTACAATTTTCGTTTTTCTTTTTTTTTTTTACTTGTAATTATCACTTTTCTTGATTCATGAGAATCCTCTAGGGTTTCTGTGATTGCTCAATTTATTAATTTTTTTGGGGTTTCAGATCTTTATTTTTTTCCTTCTTGTAGTTTGAGGAATGAAATATGTCTGTAGCGCTTTCTTTTTTTTCTTTTTTTCTTTTTTTCTTTCTTTTTTTTTTAAATTTTAATTTTTAAATTTTAGTTTGTCGTATTTCTTGGTTTCTGTTGATAATTGAGAAACAAGTATTTCTTTGGAGAAGATAGAATTTCAGTAGTGTTAAAGTTGATTAATTTTTCTTTGATTTCTAGGATGACAGATAAATTATGGTTAATAAAATAATCCAATTATAAAAACTGGAATTTTTGAAAAATTGATTTAATTGTTATGTTTTTCATTCTTTTGAAATTTGATTCCTAGTCAATGGGAGTGACTGAGAGTTTAATCGTTTGATGCACTGGATTAGGTGGACATGTCTACATTTTGCAGTAGGTGGTTTAGTGGAACCAGTATTGTGATTTTATGTTCGAACTTTGATTAAATGCTAGTTTTGCGGTATCTGAATCTGAACCACAATGGTTTTGCTCTGAAGTTTGGGGTTCATTGACTAATTGTGATAAATTTACCTGAATTCAATTTTTTCTTGTAAACAAAATCTTCATTCCATGTTAATTTGTGGATGAGAACCTAGGAAATCTAGCAGCAGTGGCCATATTGGAAGTGAAGGGGCAGGGAAGGGGACTTGGAAAAGGGTTTAATTTTGGGAGGACAGATGGTTAGTGAACGATCTTTAGAGGAAAATTTTGCTTATTTATGCTTCTTTGATAGGAAAGGTTTTGTTCTGGAGGATTTGATAGGTTAGGAACTTTGTCTAGACTTAGTGTCGGCTTCCCTTCATCATTTCCTCTGGTTTATACATGCAGGTGTCTCTGGTCTCTCTTAAGGAACGGACAATTTTTTTCTTTTCCAAATAAGTATTACTTTACCTTGCACTCATCATGCTAATGTTTTATAGATTATACTTTAGTCAGTGCAACCATTGACTTCCACTACCACATTAGTTTGTGCCTTTTTTGTCCTTTTTTGTCCTTTTTTTTGGGTGTGCATTCATACTTTGCATATTTTGTCATGCATGTTTCTCGGGATCCATAAAAAATTCCTGTTCCATTCTCAAAGCTAGATGTCCTAGACTATCATTTAACACAAGCAAGCTTATGGTGAATGAGCCAATTGTATATGAGTTTATGGTAGTTTTGCTTCTTAGGGTGTGTTATTTCTTTATTTAGGTCTTAAATTTTTTTGGTGTAGTATATAGAGATGAAAGTATTGGCTTTCTTTGGGCAAAGCTGATTATTTGGAGCCAAGGGTGTGTTCCATTCATTCATGTTGGAGTGGGGCTTCATGTTGGTCCTTGGCGAGTAGGCCCACTGTTGCTTTTTGTTAGTGGACTCTTTTATTTTTGTTGTTTTCTCTCTTGTGTTCAATTGATATGGTCACCCCAATCTAGTTGTCTTTGTATTGTTTTTATGCCTCCCTATATATTGATAGCCCTGTATCCTCCAAATAAAGAATGTTGAGTCAATGGTTGCTGACTAAATCAAATTCTCAGGTTCTAAAATTGGAGAGTATGGTATTGCATTTTATTTCATGCCTTGCATTTGTAGTTTTAGATTGATGTTGAGTTCTTAATATAGTAGCTTTTTCAAAATGTTGGTTAACTTTGCTAACTCTTTTCAATGTTTTCACTTTTCATGCTGATTGCAGTTGCTGGGACCTCTACTCGTCCTCGCACTTTTAAGCAGGTAATGTAGCTAGTGTCTCTATTTATAATTTTATAGACATATAATATTTTCAATTGTTTAAATTGATTGTTTTATGCATTTTATGCATTATTGATTTTTTTTTTCTGGTGTTGAACAGTTGAAGTACTCTGTAATTTAGGTCTCTAAAAAAGTGCTATATCAGTGAAGCTGCATTTCCATTATTTCTTTCTTAGTTTCATTCTCTCGTCGTTTCTCTAGTCTTTTTTGTGCATTCATATGTGTATGTGGGTGCGTGCAAGCATGTATTTAGTAAGTGATTGAATTCTTTCTTGTTGCTTTGTCAAAAAAAAAAAAAAAATCTTTCTCATTGTCATTTAGGATTTGAAGTAAATCAACAGTAAGACATATGAGTTATTTCCTCAAAAAAGTGATGTGATGAATTACTAATAATTTAAGTATGAAAATTCTTGTAACAGTTAGGCATAAAAAGAAAATTCCTGCGCGTTTTTGGTGACACTTGTCTTTCTCTGACCAATGCTTTGACCTTCATCATGTTGTCTCTTAGTATACTTAGTTCAAGTTAATGAACTTGGGATTCTATAGAGATCTGAAATTTCTCAGTTGCGGTCCTTGTTAAGGCCATTCATTTTTGAAGGAACTCTTTTTATTCCATCATCATATCACTGTTGCTATGTGCATTAAAATGAGAATTGCTTCTAAATGGTGTTATGGTAGTCTTCATGTGCTTGGCCTCTGTAACCGTGTAAGTATAAGCTTGTAGCTTCCTTAGCTATTGTTCATTTTTTTCATTAATCTTTTTCTACAATTCTCTGCTTGTTTTACACTTTCAGGAAGTAGCTGAAGCAGAAGCAGAAGAAGAGGAAGAAGTAGAAACAGAATCTGAAGAGGACTCTGAAGAAGAATCTGAGGTCTCTCATTTTCCTTGCCAATATGTCCTTATTATAATACTTATTTTTTTGGGCTCATAAATTCATCCTTATCTTTCTTTGGAGTACACTGGTATTGACTTTAACTGTAAAGATACTTTTGTTGGTTCTGAATGAGTGCAGAAGCGGAAAGGCACCCAGGGAGTTATTGAGGTTCAAAATCCTAATTTAGTCAAACAAAAGAATTTGAAAGCTAAAGATGTTGATGTAAGTTGGCAATCTTTCTTGTGTTGTATATTGTTTAGTGATTAAGAAATGGATTATTGGAATATTTTCTCATCAGATACTATAGACTTGCTCACCCTGTTATCTTGCTAAGGTTATTGACGTATGAAGACATGGACCAGTGGCAACAGATGAAAATTCAAAGAAAAGATCTATTTTGTTGTGCTTATTTTCTGGATTTATTACTAATCCTTTTTTTTTTTTGTTGGGGTGCATAAATCATTAGTTAAATGTTAATCAATTTGGAGACGAGGAAAAAAAAAACCTTGTAGAAAATGTGAATAATTGATGGATGCTGGTGGTACTTTTGGAAAGTTGACAAAAAAGGATTGATGTCAAGTTTGCTTATTGGCAAGTGAAATCCCTTTCATTAGTTACTTCTTTGACAAATATTAGCTAGAATTACTTATATTTTTCTTCTCCCATGCCATGTATTTATTATCAATTTATCACTTTGTGTTGGAATGAGAAATTCTACATTTGGGGCCATGTTAGAGAAGTTATATAAGCTTCCATGTTGTAGGATACATGGAATTTCAAGTTACTTTGGAGTAGTAGATTTTAGTACATAGATGGTAAATATAAATAACAGTTGTCATTACATAGCTCTAATTAACTATAAAAAGATGGTTCTAGTTCTCGTTTCAAGCAGCTGGTGTGTGATTCATTATCTTTGGAGAAAAGAAAAATATTGCCAGTATAAACTCAATGCATCTGAAGAAGGATCCTGAAGAATATAAATTAATTTATTTATTGATCTGTTTCACTTGTATTAGAAATTTAGAATGCAACAATATCAAAACCTTATCCAACCACTTGCTATTGACAACTAATCTTGTTCTTCGTTTCATTCAATTTAGGGCCCTATAATTCTGGTTAAATCACAAGCACCCATGGCAGTTAACAATAAATGAGTATTTATTCAAATTATTATTGTTAGGTGAAATTTAACAATCTAGTGAGTTACTAAGGCCTTTTTTTTTGTTTGAAAAAACAAAGATAACTTGAAAACTAGATGTGTTTTTTTTTTTTTTTTTTGAGAAGATACAATGTTAGTAGTTAGTTGTATAACCAGCTTCATCACTAGAACATACTCTCGGGGAGGTATTAAGCCCGATCCTGACCCCTTAATCCCCCTCACCCTCTAAGGTGAGGCAGTGGCAAGAGAAGAACCTAGATCCTTGGGGTTCCAATGCCTTCTCTTTACCAACTGCACCAACTCTATGTTGGCGTGTTTTTGAAAAATTCAAAAATAAGTTTTCAATCAAATATTAAAATTTGTGACAAAAACAAGAAAACAACAAAAAGTTGTTTTTTGTGTTTTCCAAATTATAAAACCTTCAAGGTTGTTTTCTAAAATCTTACTTTCCATAACTGTTTTTGGATCTCAAACCAAACAGGATCTAATATTTCAATGCTTTTTATTCCTTGGGGATTGTCTTCATTATGCATGTCCAGAAATAATAAAAAAGAATGATTTATCATTTTTCTTGAATCATTTATTTTTTCTTGTATTCATACTCATACCTTTGAGTGATATGTTATTCTTTTGCAGATTGAGAAAAAAACAGAACTGTCAAGACGTGAAAGGTTTGTAAAAGTGCTTTAGTTGTCCGAATATCTATATTGCTCTGACATAATTTCTATGCTAGAAAAATTTATCAGCAAGATTTTTGTAGCTCAAAAATGTTCTAACTTGAGAAAAGTTTTGGAATATGCTTTAAATCGCATGGGAATCCGTCTCACAGAATCTCCATGGAATTCACAGACAAAGTTTACAGTATTAGATTGTTTTATACTCTCCAGTAGAGTGCATCTATTGTTTCTTGTTCGTGTTTTCATATCTTTATTTATGAATACAAACTTCTGTATCAACATGTGTTGTGACTGACGTATACACAATATCATGAAGTGATATATGGTGAGATCTTAGCTCTATAATTGATTCATATTCTACTTGAATGGGTCATTTAGGACATGTATGACTGGGATTGCTGGGATTTTAATTAGTAGAAATATATTGTCAGATCGAGGCTCCCATCTTTGATTGCATCACAGGTTGCTTTTACTGTCGGATTCAGCTCCAAGAATATTTGCCGCATATTTAGCTCCAGGCCTATTTTTGTGTTTCCTTTGCATGGGCGCGCGCACGTGTGTGTGCATGCTCTGCTGCTTTAAGAAAATATAAAGGGCCATTGAATGGTGTTATCTAAACTGTAAAAAAGTAGTTTTTCTTCTCTTTCTTCAAAATCTTATAAGCTTAAAAAAAATGTTCCTTTTTGTTAGACTTCTTATACTAATTACTAAGCAATATTTATTTGGGTAGACTTGTAATGTTCTTCAAGCAAATGATCATGCCCTTCTATTTACAGGCTCCAATCAAATGTTCAATACAACAATAACAACAATATCTAGGGTTTGTTGAATGAAATTGTTCAAAGTCTAGATGTTATAAACTTATAATTATTTCTAAGTGATCCCGTCATCCCTCCTTGCTTGCTGTTGTATGGAGACCCTTAACCTACAGGTTCTTCTAGCTTCTGCTGTCATATGTTGCAAATGTCTGAACTACCTTAACTGTCTTCCCCATGTTATTTTGTTCACAGAGAGGAAATAGAGAAACAGAAAGCTCATGAGCGATACATGAGGCTGCAGGAACAGGGGAAAACAGAACAGGCAAAGAAAGATTTAGGTAAACAATTGAAAAGCTCCTGTTGACTCTAATTTCCTTCAGTTAATTTTTTTGCTGCACATAATGATTATATCCAAGAAATCAGGTATTAGGAGTGGTTGTCAATGCCTTGTAAATCAATAAAGTAATATTTAAACCTATTCTTTTGGAAGGAATCTCTGTGTTTCATTATTGTTCTGCTTCGTTATGTTGTTTAAATTACATTTGGTGTTCAAAAAATGCTATTCGCTAGTACTGATATGCAACCACCTCTGGATACCTATTGATCCAGGTGGGTTTTTAATCCTGATGTTGTCTGATGAAAATAAAAGTTCATTTACTTCATGTTGGAGATGGTACAATGGTCCTACTTGTTTGTATTGCTGACTTTTGAAAGCTGTTGGGTCTAAAGTTCTCTTTAGAAAGATTTTGAATTCGTGTAAGAATACTATTTGGGATCTTGTTATGTAGTGACATCATAATTCATAAGTTTTACAGGATCCAAAAACTGTGCATGAACTTTCCCATATTGAGCATTGGCTTCTCTTCTAGACTTGAGCTTCTCTAGTCTTCTTTTATTGAAGGTTGTGGAAAAAAGAAAGAATCTTAGACTCTTTCAAAGGCAGAAGAAGTTTATCTGGAAAACATGTGACATTTGCAGTTTTGGATTTTGAGGCTTGTATGGAATGGTCAAGTTGGATAAAAAATCCGCAATTAGTAGTTAAGAAGTTTTTTGCATTATCATTCGGCATTCATGAACGCCTGTGCCTTATCAGCCTCCAATCATATGGAGGATATGTTGTGTAGAATCAGATTCTACTAGAAGGTTTGAGTATATTTTCTCACTTCTGTAAGAATGGCTCATATTTTAAATTCCTAGAAAAGTCTTGGGACATCACGTTTAATTATTCTGGCCAACAAATCTCAGTGATTGCACTGTGGAGCTGAGGCATGCTATTGGTAGTCTAGGGGTTTGTCTTAACCACAGTGTGAAATCACCTGGTGCTTTCCAACTCTAAGGCACCGAGGGGTTTGTTAGACGAGAGGTATTAGGCATGTGACTTTTATAATGTTTTGAAATTTTTTAAGCTCTATTGATTTATGTGAATATTTGAACAGCGATTTTGTGTATATAATCCTGTTAAATTATAAGACTTGATGATGACCGTACACATTCATGTGATGGGTATGATCAACATTTCATTGATCTCATTATTTTCAAGTGGGTCAATGTTGGTTCACCTCAGTTATAGCATTTAGACCAATTAGATGGAAGGAAGTGACAAACTAAATCTTAGTTCTGAAGTTGATCAATGGCCTCGTACAAAAACTGTTGTTCTTTGATGGGATGTAACACGGAGACCTCGTCTCATGCTTCAATCTATTTCCTTCTTTTTTCCCCCTTCTCTCTAAGATACATACAGTTAAAAACACTTTTTTAAAAAAAAAGTTTATTTCCAGTCCATGTCCCTCATCTCTCTCTCTCTCTCTCTCTCTCTCTCTCTCTCTGTTTGTGTGTGTGTGTCTGTGGAAGACTCAATACTAAATTTGCACCTTTATCTTCTGTTGCAACTGGTCTATCTCATTCAATTAACTTTTCTGAAATGTGAAGTTAACATTTGTTATTAGGGTGAAACCTGTTTTGATTTTTGTAATCTGGTTTCTTGAACATGGATTTTGAGATTGTATTATATGTTAGTCACTAGAATCCTTTTTATAGCAGAAGCACGAGTTTCTTTCTTGTGCTTTTCTCACATCTAGAGAACTGTATTGGAGAGTCCAGAATGTCATAAAATTATACCTCTCTTGGCTTGTATCATTTAGCTTTGCATCTTGCTCTCTCTTCTGTTTGTAGGCTTTACCTGGTTTAGGGTTTATCTCATTAACATCTTTCATAACTGTCCCATTGTTTTATATTGCTGATGCAGAGCGCCTAGCTCTTATTCGTCAACAAAGGGCAGAAGCTGCTAAAAAACGGGAAGAAGAGAAAGCGGGTATGTTTAAGATCCCATCTTTACTACTGTACCTTGATTTGTTTCATGTCCCGTGTCTTGAAACCTATATGACCTACTGTTCCCACAGCCAAAGAACAGAAGAAAGTTGAAGCTCGCAAATGATACCTATGTCAAACCAGTCAATTTTCCTTCTCGACCCACAGGACTTTCGCAACTTAGGCTGTTATTTTAATTAGATTGTCTCGTTATCCGTTAATTTTTGCATCAATGCTTGTAATTGTTTGAACTTTTTCTAGTCAAATAACCAATCTTTTTTTTTAAGTGCAATACATCAATGAAATTAGAATTTTAATTTTTGAATGGCCAGTTATATGGTTAGTTCATGATTGAAATTTTCTTATATTAGTGCATTGTGTCATGTTTCTTGACATTGCTTCATATTTCATATTTCTATTGTAATTCATTTTTGTCCTTGGATTGTTGTTCTAGTGAGTTGTAGTGTACATAGAATCATGTTTTGAAGAAAGGTAATATAATATATCTTCTCTATGATTCTCTTCTAAAATAATGACAAAACTATTACTACCATAATGTTATTATCCTTGTAGCATATAGACATGAGCACTTCTGCAGTTCCTCTACCATTTCTAGAGTAACAAGTGAAAGGCCTGTCATTTAAGATTTTTTGATTACTAAAATTTTGCAGCTTGGTTGATTATAGGGATTTAATAAACATATAATACAAATATTCAAAAACAACAATATCTAACCTTTCATTAAGAACAGTCATGTTTTTCTTCTGTTCAAGTCAATTGAACTTTTCTGTTATTCTTTTATGTTGTTTATATGTTTCATCATTTCTGTCTTACTTTAGTGCATTTGTTAATCTGTGTTTTAGATAATCTATTTTAGCCAATTAAACTCTGTTTTTGACTTAACTCTCCAAATTGAAAGGTAATATACTTTGTTTGGTTTTTAGTTAACCTGTCTGTTCTTAAAAGAAACATCTTATGTTTTGTATCTTTTGAAAATGTCATTCAACATATTTATATTCTGTTTTTTTTTTTTTTTTTTCAAACATAAACAAAATAAAGCTCTTAAATATATATACAAAGATGTGCATTGGACCAACGAGTGGTTGGTTCAGTGGAAGTGGGCTGAGTTTTAAAGTTTTATTTGTATAAAAGTTTGGGTTTGATTCTTGGTGGCGTTCAGGTTGAGAGAGGTTTATTATTTCGCCCTTACTTTGAATGAGGACTAGTCTTATATTCGAAGGGTGTGGGAACAAATTCGTTCTTATCTCAGAATTAATTTCATATTTAAAGGGTGTAAGGACAGTGGAAAATTAAAAGATAGATGTGAGCAGACAAATGAACCGAACTGGAACTGACCTTGGCCTAGTTTGGTTTTTTATTTTTATTTTTTATTTTCCTAAATTAAGTAATTTTAGCATATAATTAAAATGTTTACTACTTTCATACTTAATATTAATTTTATTTTTGATGTTATATTAAGCTTAAAACTACTTTAGAAAACAAAATTATTTGAGAACTTTAAAACAAATGTTTAAGTTAGTAAATGGTCATATTTGTATATGATATGTCTGATACAAGACGTGGCTACGCTGCGTAGCTCCTCCACTCTCCGTGTCTCCTCGTCCTCTAACAAAGACTCTAAACTGAGTTACTGTGTACGAATGAACCATGGCAGACAAACAAAACTCGAAATCCGTAAATTCTAGGGTTTCAAGCGACATCGAAACCAGTACCAGTGCCTCCTCCACCAACAACAACGGCAACAATGGAAGAAGAAACGCTACTTACGGGGGCCAAAAGCCTCATTACCCGAATCCACCGGACGCAACGAACCCAGATACGGCGACGCTGCGCGAGCAATGGAGATTCGCCATAAGACAGTACAGCAGATGGTACTCTCAAGCTTGGGGCACGGCGATTCTCGCCGGAATCTCGTTCTTCGCTCTTGGTTGGATTATCAAGGGCTCCAATCCGCTTCCCTCCAGGCAAGACGCCGGCGCCGGTGATCGTCAAGAAGATTCTTCTCAACCTTCTTCTGCTACTTCTTCTTCTGAGGAGCAACGATGAATTGATATGATAGTTGCGCATCGGAGGAAAAGCTGAGGTGAGTTTTTTTTTATTTAATTGTTTTTTGATCAGTTGTGCTGCTATGATTCTATGAATTGTTAAATGATTGTGCATGCTGATTGGGGCTTTTGACCTGAAATTTCGGGTTTTGAAGTGGAACTGTTCGCTTCTGCAAAACCAGGTTATCTTCTTCTTTGATAAAGATCATGCTTGTACTTGTGACTTAAATTTGGATGCAAAATAATTTTTTTTTCTTTCTTTCTATAATCTTCTGAGCTTGTTTACTTTGACGAAGGCTGCATTTGGTGTGATCCCGAAAACAAGAAAAACGCGATTGGTTGGTTGGTCGTTTTCGAAAACAGTTTTCCAGAATCTTACTAAGAAAACAAAATGTTTTCTCTGATTGTATTCTTGTTTTTTTTTTTTTTTGAATGACGAACGAAATGCATGAATTTTCCTGTTTAGATTTTGTGTGTTTTGTGGGTGTTGACTATTTTGATGGAGTAGAGAGGGCTCTGACTAGTCACAACCACAAATCTTGCCCTAATTAGGAAGTGATTATTATGGAGATTTGACATTGAAAATTGAGTTCTTCTGAAGGAAAATTATTATACAAAATGTAAAGCTGCGTTCCTGATATGGATACAGTTTTCTGTATTAAAAAATCTAAAAACAAGGAAAATGTTTGTATCTGAAAACAGTTCTCCCGATTTTTACAAAGACAACAACCTATTTTTGAATTTTTCTTCGTACTGTATTCTTGTTTTTGAATCACGTTTGAAACCCAGCCTAAAATTTTTGTCTCTTGTTGAGGATTTCCAACAGTTCCTTAATAGATAATTTGTTCCTTATACTTCTTTTTGGACCCAAATCCACCTACTAAGAAAAGGAGAACATAGTATTTTTTTTTTTTTTTTGAGTCAATTGTATGGTTAAGGTAGAGGGACCTTGCTTGAGAGGTAGAGCTTTAGCTTTGAAATACCTCAAATGAATGTGAGATTGAAACCCATAACCCAAAAATTTCAATTTCTTTAGTTCCTCTTTTAGGACTAACAACCATGTTTCTGGACTGGGAAGTATGTTCCCTTTAGAACTATTTAACATGGCTAGAAATGTGGAAATGGTTTTGGTTAAAGTATTATCTTAAAGAAGCTATTCTCATTTGGGTTCTATATTGAATCATGTCCCATTCCCTTGCTAATCTTACTAATGGAGGTGGACATATTGTAAATCTATATGTTATTGTAAAATTTCCGTCAAATCTGTTGAGAATCTTCATATTGTTTGTTTCCCTCTACAATTAGGTCTCTTCTTTGTGGCAAGGTTCACTTAGGCTTTCCTGTTTAACCAAGTTGGTTTAAGCATAGCCCTTGTGAACATCTGAGGATCCCAAAATATATGTGCCTGTGCATTTGTTCCTTCCTTCTCTCAAACTTGGAATTTGGGTGCAACTCTTGTTTTATTTTGTTGTGTCATTTCATGTTTGATTTTGTATGCCTTTGGAGTTTTTTTTGAGCACTTATTTGTTAATTGGTGAAAAAAATTCCATATTCAGTGGCGATTCTTGCCGTATATCTAATTGGTGCAAGTATTAGGCTTTCACAGTATAGCGGTGCTTTGGACTAATAACCAACTTCTTGTTAATACAGGATTGGAGGTTTCAATACACCAGTGGCATCCATTGTTTTGATTTTCCAATGTATTGTTGCCAGACATACTTTGAGTTGTTAAGAATTATTCATGGAGTTAAACCTGCTGTTGGAACTTGGAAGAAAGAAATAGACTAGAGAATTGATAACCTTGATTCCTGCAGAAAATTAGAAAACAAAATAAAAAAGTTTCTATCTGGGAAAATAGTAGTGACAGCCATTAACTGAAGCAGTTGGAGGAATGAAGAAGAGAGGTCAATTGGTTGATCCCTGAAATAGTGTTATCATGTATTGTCAGCGGATCACAGCATAAACCCATTTCTCCATTACGCACACACACATATAAAACGTAAGGTCTCGCTTGTGTGAACCCATAGGGTGATGTGGAGATAAGATTGATCTCTTGTATTCACCTGGGAGATTATGTAGCTCAATATCTATCAACTTTAAGGCATAGTCAATCAATTCTGATGCCAATAACTTACTCCCTTGCGCTGGTTTAGGTCTTATTTTGTAAAAACTGTTTGTTATGAAGGTTGTTCATTGACTAATCCTCCAGCCCTGTGCTATACATATCATGATATACATTAACTAAATTACATTAACTAAATTATATGAATCTCAAATATTTAACATGGCATCATGTTCAAATATGCCTAATTTTGTGGAAAATAAAAATATTTTTCTTAGCAAGCTTTTTAGCTTGTTAGCAGGGATTGTTATGTTGGAATGGATGAGTATTAGTATAGAATATAAATACAAAAAAAGGAGGTAAGAGGGAAAAGTGGTAAGAAACTAATCTAAGGCATTGCTTTTAATTGAGCTAACAGGTTGAACCAAGTGTAAGTACAACAATGTTTTAGTGGGGAGCATTATAATTGGAATATAAAACTTTGACCACATTGATTGTGATTCTACCATGTCTTGTAAGTAGCAGAAAGACATTTTTGGTGGGTAATAATCAAACAATATATGTTAGTATACCAAGAAAATGATGCATAAAACGAATCTGAAACTCCCAAGTTCCTGGGGCCCCAGCTGCTTGTTTTTTTTTTGGGTGCTTTGCAAGTAAATATTTTCTTGGCCGCCGATCCCTGATACTTTTGGTTTGCAGAGGCCGATCTGTTTGACCCATTTATGTAAAACTGCCATTAACATGGGTGTACTTCATGTGGCATTTCGTTGATATTAATCTATGTCTGGTTTCTTCCTCTATGAAATATTGTCAATGTTTTTTAAAAAACTTTGAGCTAATTCAGACTCAGTAGTAAGTGAACGTGCAGTTTTAGGAGGCCATGCTGAGGCAGCAAACAAATGGGCATGGACAAAACATGTTGTTTTGACGATGATAGTATGTACATATTTTATGTTGTTATGCTGCCACTTCATTAAAGTAAGCCATGTATAGGGAGGGCCTTCTTTGTAAAACTAGTTCTGCTTCCCCTTTTAACATGTCTTCCAATCATAATCAAAATCTTAATAGAAATGGAAGAGTCTTTTGTAATTTTTTTTTTTTGTTGGAAGGGAGAGTCTTGTGCAATTGGACTCCTTTGTTTTTGAGGACTTCTGTTTATAAGTTTTACTTTGAAGTCTCTTTTTGTTTTAGGTCTTGTTGTGCCCAATTGTTTTATTTTTATTTTCCCCTTTCAATGAAAGATTATTGGTTCTTATAAATTGTATATTAATTTAATTGTTGGTTTCTTCGAATCTTGTCTCAGCATCGTTAGACTTCGTGTTAGTATCTTAAAACCTCGTGTACTTACTTTAAGAAAAGCTTAGTAATGCTAGTTAATTTAAATTAATTAGGTTGATTAGTATTTGTTAATACTTATTAAATGTATATTTATTGGCTATTGATAAATAAAAGTATATATTTTATTTTGTAGGTTAATTTATTAGAGATATTTTTTTAGTTAATTGTATTAATTTTACATAATAAATTAATCTTAATTGTAATTTTCATTAATTAATTAACATAAAAACTTAAATATTATTTATAATATAGAAATATTAGTTATTGCACTATTGTTGGTAGTTCATGTAATTAGTTTGTTGCTTCTCTTACTACTTTGTTCATTGGGTCATTATTTTTCGTATTCTTTGATATCTTCAGCGAATCTCTATGGAGTTTTATGCATAATTTGAGGTGGATTAAGCTAGTGAGTGTATAGATTGTAAGTTCACCACAGGTTTTTGTATCTTGTGGGACAGTTATTTTATGGAAGAGTAAGGAGCAATTTGTTGTTTAAAATTAAAAGAATACAAGAATTAGGTTATTTTTGTATCTTTTATTTTACTTTTACTTTTCTTGAATTTTAGGAGAATTAATGTTTTGGAAATTTAAACATTGGCAATTGAAGGTTTTTCTATTTTTATTTAATAATATTTTTTTTAAGAAATTAAAAAATACTAAAAATAAAGAGTAAAAAAAATTGTTGAGTTGAAGTTTTCATCCTTTTTGATTTAAAATTTTATTCTATTTTCTTTTAATGAAATTCAAATATAAGGTAACAAACAAAAAGAGATGATAAAAATATTTTTCCTTTTTTTATTTGAAAATTTTATTTTATTTTATCTTAATAAATCTCAAGTACAGGGTAGCAACTCAATATTTTTAATCTTTAGATTTTAAAATGCATGTCCTTTTATTCACAAGTTATAATTCTTATAATTTAAATTTTTTTATTTAAGAGAATTAGAATTAAGGATAAAAATATTTGCCAATTGAAGGGTTTATTAAATTTTAAAATATTTATTCTTTTTTAATTTTAAGAGAATTAGAATTACGGATAAAAAAAAAATTCAGAGTAAAAAAAATTTGTCTAATTCAATATTCAAATCTTTATTATTTTTTAAAAAATATTCCCTTGCTTTTTTAAAGAAAAATAACATAAAGAGTAAAAAACCCTTTCCAATGTTGATCGCATCAAGAGTTATTAAAAAACGGGTGTTAAAAAAAAAAAAAAAAAAATCCTACTTTTTAGAGATTTTCAACAGGGCTAGGAAAAATAGAAAGAAAAAAAAAATCGTTTTTCCTTGAACCTATCTGATTCGCATTCGACATGAAATAGGAAATAGTAGAAACCCAATTGAAATAATATATAAGTATGTGTATATATATCTATATGTACATATTCAGGGTCAGGTTACCATCACTACAGTGCAAATTCTCTCCTCGATTTTCTTTCTTGTCTCTTCTTCTACGAATAGCTTTAGTGCACTTGTTCACTTCTGTATTTTCTTTTTTCTTTTTAACTCCGAATCATCTGTTGCTTAACTCTCTAACAACATAATGAACACAAGTAACTTTGTGTGGAATCCTCATGAGATGCATGCATGGTCCCATGAATCTTTTTCTTCTACTACTGAATCAGCCATGCATATGTTCCAGAACTCTGCTCAGAATCAGAGGTACTACTATGCCTACCAGTCGCAGTTTCAGCGCGCCCGATATGCTCAAACAGAGCAATATCAGTTTGAGAGACATGGAAGCACCATAAGAAACTCAAATCTCAACCACCCATCTTCTGAGCCTTCGGTTTCTTGCCAACGTTGCGGCGGTTTTCACCCAGTACAAGCTCCATGTCCTGCTCTGTCAATGCAAGCTAGGAGGCCTTATACTGATCGGTACTATTCCATGCAGAATCATCCGTTATCGGACCATGGTGCTTGGCATCCATCTCAGGTTGCTGCTATGGAGATGAGGCACAACATTCCACCAAGTGATGAACACTGGGTAGCAACGCAGGCAAACGACTTCTTGATTTATGGCACTGAAGATGAAGCGGCTCGGGAGGATCATGAAGCGCGATTTCCTCCTCCACACCATCCTGGTTCTGTAAACCAGTTCCAGCAGAGACGCTGGAATACGAATACTCGGCGAACTAGAAATCTTCCTCCCCGACATCAACGTCAGCTTCCTCCCCGATTGAGGAATATGCCAGAAGATGTAATTTCTTTGCAACTTCAGGTACTAGCTGCTAGCTTCAATGAAGCAATGCAGCTAGGAGGAACAGGGTTGTCTGAAGAAGCCATTTCAAGTTGCCTCAAGATAAGAACTCATGTTTCCCCAGCTGAAGATCAAGAAACTGAAGTCTGCACCATATGTCAGGTAATGAACTGATAACTAACTAATTAACTGTATTTCCATCCTTAGATTTTCCTTTCTCAAAAACTCAAATGTGTTTGTACTTTCTATTTCATGCTAATAACAAAGATGAACGGTCAAGAAGCTGATTTATATAATTAAATTTCATTTTTCTTTTTTTAAATAAAATTACAGGATGGCTATGAGGTGGAGAAGAAGATTGGAACTTTAGATTGTGGACATGAATACCATGAGGACTGCATAAAACAATGGTTCTTGGTGAAGAATACTTGTCCAATTTGCAGAAAAGAAATTGTGGAATTTAGGGAAGGGTCCAGGAGCAGATTCTCCCAGTAAAACACAACTTGTAAAAGTTGTGCAAGATTGGAGAGTTTTATTCAGATTTTGTTGTGTACATTAATTTTTTGACCTTAATTTTGTGGATTGTATGAATTTTTAATGGGAAACTCCAATAAATAATTTCTATTTGAATTAAAATTTAGCCCATCATTTGATAATACAGATCGAATGAGCCCTGATTACATCTCGTATAGTGTAGTTTGACATCTCTTCCATTTTTTATGAGATTAATACTTTAATATTACCAGCACATTATAACTAATAGGTGGAAGAACAATGAATATCAAGTTATTACTACTACCAGAGAGGAGAGTAATCTCAATACAATTGTAATAAAAAGCAATTGAATTTTATAAAAGAATTCTGTGACTATTAATAATAATAATTGATAATAACAAAAATTAAACTAAAAAAGCAAGGAAGTGAACAGCAGATTAAACTAGTAACTACAAACACTTCCTCATTTCTCTAGAGCCTAAATATTTTGGCTAACTAAGACAAGCTTAAGCTTCCCTTTGTATAATATAATGCCATAAACAATTTTGAAAAAAAATCTCATGGGTTTTTTTTGCTCCGCACCCCAAGCCATTCTTCAACAGTTCTAACATGCACATTGCAGAATCAGAAATTCTGTTAAAGACGTAGAAAATGTTTCAAGAACAAGATGGTTTCTTTCTAGCCTTTTGAATTAAGCAGAGCAGCACCCAACTTTCTTCACAGCTGATACATCATCCCTGCTTCCTACATTGATGGTCTGTCCCTTGGGCAAGGCTGCTGGGTCATTTCCGATGTCAAGTGCCTTCCTGCTCACAACGCGATAGATCTGAGTGAGCACTTCAGTGAAGGCGTTCTCCACATTCATGGATTCCAGTGCAGATGTCTCCATAAAGAAGTTGTTCTCTCTCTCAGCAAAGGACTGTGCATCTTCAGTAGAAACAGCCCGTAGATGTCGTAGGTCTGCCTTGTTTCCAACTAGCATGATCACAATGTTGGAATCAGTATGATCACGGAGCTCTTTCAACCATCTCTCTACATTTTCAAATGTAACATGACGAGTTACATCGTACACAAGCAATGCCCCGACAGCTCCACGATAGTATGCACTAGTAATTGCTCGGTACCTTTTTCACAAAAATATAAATGAGATTAGAGAATATCCTCCTAGAAAATCTAAGGCTAGGAAACGTGTGACCCCATCATTTTCGGTCCTTAAAGTAGAACTTTTTCTCTAACACATGTTCTCAAATTCTCAAAAACAAAATGGCATATTGACCTACACAATCAAATTAGTACTGTAAAGACGAGATCAACGAGCCAATTATACAAGTGGCCATATAAAATAAGCCTCCCAAATTGAAAAAGGGGAAAATTTGTTAATTTTGAAAGAATGAAAAAACAAATATCTCTAGGCTTAGGTACTACAAGACTAAGCTCAGATAGGTGTATCTTTCAAGAGAATAGCATGAAAAGACTTCATTCAAAAAAAAAAAAAAAAAGGAAATAAAGAAAGATATGTATTGCATTTCCCATCATGACCAAAGCATTAGTAAAATGGGAACTTCAATTGGGATGTAGATGTATTCTTGAGAGTATTGTAGCATTCAAAGATATAATGATACACGTCAATCATTCATAAAAATCAACTCAATTAGGCCTTTTCCCAACTATATGGGGTTAGCTAAACAAATTTGCTTCCTCCTCCACTTCCCTCTATTTGGGGCTAAGTTGACATTCATCAATCATTCAAAAACATGCGACAAAATATTCCAAATAATTTGAGCAACCATTTCTAACCAAAAGAGGATAGAAGCTAACCCAACTTAACAAGCCATTTGCCAACTACAAGGTTGACTACACGAATCCACTATGTCAATTTCGCTCTATAAAGGGCTAAATATAGGTAATATTATAACTACAAGTTGCAAATCTTTCTTAATTATCTCTTCTATCTTTCTTAAATAGGGCTAAACTTTTATTCTACAAACTGAAAATTAAGAATAATGAACAATAAATGAATATTTCTCTACACCTATCTCCTATTTATAACCTCTAACAATACTTGTAATACAACTACGTCCCTATTTAATTAAACTCAATAACTACTAATATAAAACAACTTTTTTAAACAGTAAACATTTTCTATTTTTAAATGTAATTTGACTCTATTTAACAATTCTCAAACAAAATTGCTTTCTAATTTCCTAACAAGTAAACTTACCTAATAAATTAAAAATCCTAATATAAAATAAATTCCTAATTTCCTAGATAAATAATGACTCGTCATCATTCCCCCTTGTTGGAAAGAATTTGTCCTCAAATTCGAAGCACCACTAGAAGAATCATCAAAATATGGATGGCGTCAAACAGTAAAAATATCATATGTATGAAAATAGCCAAACAATTATTTCTTGTAATCAGTCATTCGAGATTTTAATTCAGTAACCACAGAAGGAACCGTCTTCTGATATGAAACTTTATTGAAAGTAATCGTTTTCTCAACTATAAATAGGTGATCCATTAGTTCTTCGGGCTAGAGATCACCATGAAAACTCCTTTGCTCAGCAAATGGGTTCTCAAGATCTTCCCCGATCCTCGCATCATCCTCTTCAACTTTTGAAGCCAAGGATCATCGTCGATCTACTAACAATACTCCCTAGTCACCAACAAAGATTTCTTTCTCAAATTCATCACCATATTCATCAAATATAGGTAGATTATCAAAAGAATTTTCTTCATCGTTCCATTCATCTTCCACAATTAAAAACATGGAATGTTGGCTCATTGGGCATACCTGACAGGCAAGCGCCACAACCTGTTGTTGAAGTTCGGCCAATCTTTCATGATATTTCACATCATCGAACGAAACTTCAAGTGTGTAACCACCACATGCTCGTCTCCCACGTAGCATGATCGCGAGTATCAAGAAGCTTTGATACCGAATTAATGTAGTGTACTCTCAAGGAAAAGAATTGCACACGAAAGCAACAATAAAACTAGAATAAACTGTTATTCTATAAACTGAAAATTAAGAATAATGAACTATAAATGAATATTTCTCTCAAGGAAAAGAATAGCAGGCGAAAGCAACAATAAAACTAGAATAAACTTTTATTCTATAAATTGAAAATTAAGAATAATGAATAATGAATGAATATTTCTCTACACCTATCCCCTATTTATAACCTCAAATACCCTTTAACTGTACTTGTAATACAACTACATCCAATCTTCTAATTGTACTTACAATGTTGGGAAAAACATCCAAAACCCTCCAATATCACATATTCAATAAAGAAAAGAACAATAGAGATCATCAACACCCACAACTCAAAGATATATGTGGAAAATGCCAAAATCAGGGGAAAACACCACGGGCAAAAAAATCCACTATGCCTTTAGTACCTCAAAGGAATTAAACACCTCAAGTACTTCTATACCAAATAGTACACAGATCTGAGACTTTGGTAAAGAAGAATAACAGAAAGAGAATGCTCAAGAGAAAACTAGAACTCCAACCGCGTCACCCGCACAAGTTCTAAACTCTACACTCTTTCACAAAGCTTTCAAGGACCAAGCTTCACCTTCTTCTAGATCACACTCACTAGTTGGGATGATCAATAAACAATGAGGGACCTCCTATATATAGACTTTCTAGCCACAATATTTAGAAACTGTGAATTTCTCATTCTATACTAACATGGTTTCCTTATTCAAATACAATTAGATCATAAAACACTTATCCATCACACTTGTCTAATTTTTTAGGGTTATATTGCGTTTTGTTTGGTTGCTTTGTATAGTCTTCAAACAGTGAATTTCATCACATAATACAATACACTTTTGTTTCTTTTAAAAATATATATATATATATACTTATCCATATTTAGAAAGTCCTAATTACTTTTTAAATACATGTTCCATATTCTAAAACAACAAGGAATTCATGTTTGAACCAAAATCCAACATACAATACAACTACATCCCTATGTAATTAAGCTTAATAACTACTAATATAAAACAACTCTTTTAAACACTTTCTATTTTTAAATGTAATTGGACTCTATCAACAACTCTCAAAACAAAATTGCTTTCTAATTTCCTAACAAGTAAACTTTCCTAATAAATTAAAAATCCTAATGTAAAATAAATTCCTAATTTCCTAGATAAATAATGACTTGTCATCACTCTTCCACTATCAGAACATAGAAATTGACTATAGACGATATTAAAATGATCTTGCACAAAGGAATTTCCAACATCAGAGCAAAATCATATGAAGCATTCTTTTGATCTTTTCGAAGAGCAACATCAAAATTACTTCTGTCATCACTATTCCAAAAACCCAATGTAACACATTTCCAAATGAACGAAGGAGTACCATCCCCTAAATGCCCCAGAGTAGTAGGAACTTCTTGATGAGTTTATAAAAAATAGTTTTCTCCTATTCTCGAAAGGGAGATCATTCATTCTATTTGCTTCCACTCTGACAAAAGATCTATGATTCATATATCTATAATTCTTTGATATGAAAGCCCATATTAGCGACCAACCACTTCAAAATCACACTATTCAATGCCATTTATCTAGCTCTAAAAAGTAAGATTCATCCTAAGACATGGAAACAACAGTTTAATGTTCGCCATAGGAGCCCAAAAGCTCATGAAATATTTATCATGCAACCATTGAACAAACTGAGTTGTCTTTCCATTTTTTTTGGATATATATATATATATATATATATATATATATATATGCAGGAGAGGGACTGTGTCTTCCTCTCTCCTGTATGAATCCAGTACATTTTAAATTATAAATAAGCAATAAACAACAGTTTGGTGTTTTCTCTTCTAACTGGAAACAAGCAAAATTAAGTGTTAATGGATCATAATAATCTGGTTACAAATTTGAAGAACACGCATGTGAAACTCACTGAAGACCATGACCTACAAAGGAAGAAAGGGGACAATTTCCCTGTATCAATGACTAGTAACGGTCATCAAAAGGATGCAAGAAATTGATTCACTATTAAATTACATAAAAAGTGCTTCATTGTGATGGTACATTGAGTCAGTTTTGTAGGTGCAAAGCCAATCAATTCAATATTTGACATGAGAAACTATTGCATAGGGTGCCAAATGATTGATCACTCATTTTAGTGTGGTATAAGGGAAGCAGAAAGATTATGCTTCTATTTACAAGAACAAACTAATGAGGTCAGCTACCAAGCGAATCTTTGTAATTAAATATAGTTACTTCGTGGGCAGATGATGCAATTTAGATGCTTCATCTTCATTATCTCTGCCATAAGTATGTGCCTGGCAGTATGAATCCTATTTTTCCGTTCGCTTTATCTCCAAACCAAACATATGAGTCTCAATTGACACATCCAACACCAATAAAGAGAGCTATCATCAGAAGTAAAATGTGCACTATGTCCAAAAGCTGCAGATAAATAATGGAGGCACTGCACTATAAGACATAGGCAAGCCAAAAGCAATTAAGATGGCCATATGCGAGTTTACACTACTCCACTACAGCCTGCATTATATGATTTTCAGATCCAAATCATCCAATATGATAAAGCCTACTCCATTTTAACTTTCAGAACAATAACATCCCTCCACCCCCCCTTCTAACACACATCTTTCCTAATTTCCCAAAGATAGGCACAACAAGGAAATCCTACAAAAATCCTGATCTCCAATCAGATAAAATGTTTTGCAGACCAACAAAATTAATTCTCGCATTAGTTTATCCAGATCATTTCACACGTCATCGATCACTAACAAAAAAGAAATCTAGATCTCCACGACAAATGCTTCCATTTGTTCGGCATTTTCTTTGATCTCAGAAACAAAATAAACTTAATCATTTTCCATTAAGATCTGAACATAGGTCAAACAAGAAAAGAATTCCAGATCAAATATAACACAAGATCAACAAAACCAAATCCAAAACACGCAAAATTTAAAATTCAAACAGAGAAACACCAAAGAAAAACGCATCAATTTCAAGAAAGAAAACGAAATTAAACCTCTCCTGGCCGGCAGTATCCCAAATCTGAGCCTTCACGACCTTATCATCCACGCGGATGCTCCTCGTCGCAAACTCCACACCGATCGTCGATTTCGATTCGAGACTGAACTCATTCCTGGTAAATCTAGACAGGAGATTTGACTTTCCGACGCCTGAATCGCCGATCAAAACCACCTTGAACAGATAATCGTAATCATCGTCGGCTCTGTATGCCGCCATTAATTGCAATAGATTCGATTCGATTCTACGGAGTTTCTCTTACAAAATTGCAAGATTTCCTAAACCTAGAAATGCGAGTTTTGATCTGATGACGATATTAACGAATTACGTTGTTCTTCGTTGCAGCGAATCTCGGCATTTTTTGGGAAGGAAGAGAGCTGAAGAGGAAGTTTTTTTTTGTTTGTTGTTGATGTTGGGGAAGAGAACAAGAAGGTTCAAAATGTACCGTTGTAACGGCCAGTTTTTTAACGGTAACGTAAACGACGTGGCGGCTCTCCACCACAAACAATATTAGAAAGCGAAAAGAAAAGGTGACCGTTGGTGGCTTTGGATGATCTTCGTTAGGCCGGGGCGGTGGGTGGTTCCTGGGTCGGGTTTTCTATAAAGCCCGGGCACAAGCCCATCATCCCCTTCCAAGTAAGTGAAGCCCGAAGGCTCTGGTTACAAATGTTTCACCCTTATCACACACATTTCTTTTTATGAATGTCCTGTTGGATGGTTTTGAATCACGAT
This sequence comes from Paratinospora sagittata, assembly GCA_035771175.1. NCBI lineage: Eukaryota > Viridiplantae > Streptophyta > Magnoliopsida > Ranunculales > Menispermaceae > Paratinospora > Paratinospora sagittata. The sequence continues at coordinate 35,965,938 of CM069610.1, forward strand.
AGTATGATTCGAAGTGATTCATTGATTTTCAAACACAAATGTAAAAAATATATGTTTCCTAAGTTAACAAAATATAGAAGTCCGGTAATTTGGATAAACATATATATTCTATGTATTACAGGAACCATGTATGTTCATATATGTAAGATATTCATGTTTTCATTATGTGACACTCCTCATCTCTCTAGCGCTGCCTTGAGCAATTATAAGTATTTTTGACAATATTTTTTTTGAACAAAAGTTGTTTTTAAAATCTAATTGACTGCTTAAAAAATTGTTTAAAATCATTATTTTTCTGAGAATCTAATCCTCACCAGCATCTTTATTTATTTATTTATTCTTTTCTCTTCTGATTTCTTAAATATTATTTTTATTCCCATATTTTAAAGTCCTAATAGCGCATCTAATATTTTTTTTAGGAAAATGGTTAGTTGACATATTTTTTGACACACATTTTTTATATTACAAGTGAGAGTGGTTAGATTGTCTCGAATAACGCAACAGCACATCATATGACGCAATCAACACGTGATACGAGATACTATTGTATAATTTGAGACAATCTAACTACTCTCACTTGTAATATAAAAAATGTGTGTCAAAAAATTATGTCCTTATAGCATTACCCTAATTTTTATTGTATATGTATAAAAGGTATGTTAATATTGATTTTTCTCATTTTACTTTTAATTGGATTCTTGTAATTTACTTTATTTCTAATTGAGATATTTATTAATATTAATTTTATAAACTCAACTCAACTCAGCCTTTTTCTAACTATTTAGGGTTGGCTACACGAATTAGCTTCCTCGTTTTATTAAGAAGGCTACTAGTTGAACCCCACATGTCTCCTATCATCATTCCACTAAACCAAAAAAAATGAATTCCTAAACCATCCTTCTGTTACATGACCCAAATGACTTTATTTAAAATTATTTTACAACTCTCTCACCCACCCACTATCTTTTTTCTTTAATTCCTTCTACAAATTACTTTTCTAATCTACATTTTTTGTTGTTTGTAAGTAGAAATTCAAAGTATTTTTGGTTTTTTTTAAAAGATTTAAACCATTTTGATAAGATTTTAAAGCATTAGTGTATTCGAATGATTCGTTAGTTTTTTTTTTTTTTATAAAAAATCGCACTCTGGTTCGGCCACATGAGGCTGAAACCTCTTATTGGCCGAATCAGGATGTAATTTTTTACCAAAAAAAAAAAGACCAACAAACTATTTGATTGATGAGAAATTTGGGCTTTGGAAAAGAAAATGAAAAGAGGGAAAAGAAAATGGTAGAAAACTAGAACTTGAGCTTGGGGCTAAAGGGTTTAGGGAGAAGAAAATGATGGGAGGAAGAAGTGGATGATGGTGTTGAAATGATAAGATGGGTAGTTTAGGGCTTTTTGAATTTTTAGGTAGGGTAAAAATAGTTTTAATATTTTGAGTGAGGTAATCTTAGTATTTGGGGTGATGCAAGGGCATATTTGAAATTCAAATAGCAACCCTCTTTATTAAAGGTGAAATGGGCATTCAAGTTAAAAAAGTTAGATCTATTTTAACTATCTCTGTTATTTTATATATTTTTCTACCATTATTGCCACCATGCAGTGTTTCAAAAAAATATGTTTATATGTTTATTTCTAATTTTATAGCATTATCTTAACTATTAACAACATTAAACATGTTAAGTAGAATCTTGGTATATATATGTATTAAACATTTTCAAAATAATTAATCTGAAGAGAAGTTGATACTTATTATATGTGTGCAGTTCTGAAGTACTTAATCACTTGTCAGCATGGACGGAAGAAAATCCAAAAGTAAATGTTAAAATGAGGCAAAAGGGGCCAAGTTGAAGCTGTCCTCATAGTTTGGACAGAAGACACGTTTCATAAATATAACGTCAGAAGGACAGAATAAATTAGCTAGGGACTATAATTAAGAGGCAGATCATGAAAAGAGTACTATGACGTGTGTCTATCAAGTGAGAGGAATTTGGCAGAGATGATGGAGGTGATTGCATGAACATCGATCCATCGTCGACACATCTCTTTCACCAGGCCCTCATGCTACTCTCTTCCTTTTTCAGATACTGTTCACCTCAGTGCGCACGTAACCCTTCTGACCACACTCAACCACGTTGAACCGTCAACTGCGTACACACCATACATTTAACATCTTTGAAAACTTATATAAATATATATATATATATGTTCTAAACGGAGAAAAAAAAAAGAGAAAATTAATAACTAATTACATCCTTAAATAAATAAATTAAATAAATAAAATATTTTTTCTATTTAATAAGTGGGCAACAACTTGATAGCGAAGATATAACATATATTATATAACACTCTCTCTTTGAATCTCCATTATAGGTAGAATATGTCTCGTTGAAACCTTACTATATAAAATTCAATGAAAAAAAGTCTAGTGAAGGAAAAAGAGTGTCATATTCTATTGGAGTCTTATATTTTTAGGATTGTCTCGTTAAAAACCTTGTTAGAAAAACTCAGTAGGACAAAATCATAGCCAAAGGAAAAAGAGTATAGTGTACTAAACAATAACTCCCTTTTAATTCTCTCCATCAAGATGACATAGGAGAATTTATTTTTGTTTATTTGCTTGAAAAGTCTTTGAGTCGACGCATCTCAATATTGTATATAATTTTTTTTGTAATTGACAAAGCTTTGATAAATAAGTTGCTTGATCTTATTTGCTTAGACTTCAATATTATCTCGTTATTCTTCTGTAGCTAATGTATGAAGAAGACCTTTTGTGAAATATGTTGGGCTATGTCAGCTTTAATATAAGCTTCTCATAACTGTGCAATGTATGTCGTTGCATTGTTTTCTTATAATATTGTAAGAGAGCCTTTAATTGAAGATAATCCTCATGATTCTCGCGTATTATAACTCTTATCGATACACATTTTTAACTTGCTTCATAAATTGCAATACTTTTCTGGATGATTTAAAGATGTAGCAACTATTGTCTGCTTCATAGATCTCCATGATATAACAATATCACTATAAGTGAAATTGTGCTTGGGTCGAACATAGTGGGGGTCTAACGAATATCCAGTATTTGTATATTCAACCAGTTTTGTCTTTCTCTTTCTTAAATAAGATAGACTTGTGCCGCTTGTTTTCTTGAAGATAACATAATGCATACTTAGTACCATTTTAATAGAGTTATATCATGCAAACATGTTAACAGAGAAAAAAATATATTTGATTTTGCATATAAGTGCATTTATTGCACCAAGGTATGGTCTTCAGGACCAGCTAGCTCTTTATTGTTTTAATAAAGGCGAAAATCGTCTTTATTCACTTTCAGCGATTTCACAATATTGGGGAATCTAATGGATGTACTTTGTCCATATGAACTTTTTCAAAAATCTCTTAATACATTTGATAACTAGATAAAAATCTCACTTGGAAAAATTCTCGATCTGTTGGCCGAGATAACAACTTTAATTTTTCCAAGATTTTTCATTTCAAATTTCCCCATTTAAACTATATTTTGATAAACCTTTCGGGAGTCTTAACATACGTAGCAATTAGCAAATATATAAAATGAATAAAATGCATATGCAGATTGTTAGACTTATTCATAGCAATTATGAAAATGTGTACGCATATTGATCAGTATGAATATTAATGCATCACGTACTCCATGCCTTTTAGATCCTTCAGGGACCACCATTTTGGAGCTTCATGTCTAACTCATAAATCCTTTAGGGATTTTCACATATATTATTATTATTCATATACGTTTCCTCATGCATATCCAACATGATTCACTTTTTTAGGTATTTGGATTTCTGGTCCAAATAACATTCGATTTTTCAACGAGTTTAGCTATATTTGAACTTGCTCCTTCCTACCTTTTCAATGTCGACATTCTTATATGGTTTGAGATTCCATAATATCAAAAGTACACTTTAAAATATTGTCAGGAGCAACATTAATATTTCTATTCCATAACCTTCAAATGTAAACAGATTGAGAATTCTCTAATATTTATTTCTCTTCAAGATTATAAATTCTTCAATCCATATCTCTTTATGAGATACGCACAACAATTCAAGGTATATTTATTTTTCAATTTATATCGCATACCACTTTAGAGTATATTTTATTTTTCAATTTATATATCCTCATGAGATACACATACCACTTCAGGATATATTTTTCATGCAATATTTGTTTGCCAATCCATTCCTTATTTCAGAATGTTTATACATTTATCAATCATTTGTATGCACCTTCCTCTCTAGGAAGTCGTGTCTTTTGATTTGACCGGTCAACCACACTTCAGGTGTGTTATTTGTAAATTGTTCTTGAGGGAAATATAAATATATCAGATAACTGATTTGCAAATTCTCTTGTAAATGATTGATCACATTAACTTATAGCTTATATTGCATTTCAAACAATTTTTTCATGTTATTCTTTTGTCACCTTATTTTCTCCCCCTAATGGTGGGAAGATTGCCTTACAATGGCTTATATTGCATTTTAACAATTTTACACGCCATTATTTTGAAATTGGCAACTCTCCCCCTAATGACGGGAGAATTGTGTCAGAAAAATGACTATTGTTATTATGAAAAATGTCATTGATGGTCTTCAATCTTGGCCAACATATATTTATGTCAGAATTTCTCATTCCTGATCGTAAATCATGTAATTGACCTCAGAAGCCAAAAATTAAAATGAGAAACCTTTCCAAAAATTTGCTTTTACCAAAAATGAAGCAATGTGATATCGATCTTTCATTTATCTTTAAAATCAACCAAGATCTTCAAGATCTATAGGTATGTTATAAAATATCATTATTGTGAAATTTTCCTTCATTTGGACAACATAATATTCACTCTTCTGTAGTCATGAATATATTTTCAATTTAACCTCTTTTCTTTATTGAGACTTGATAGATCAATCAAATATTTGGTGTATAACAAGTACGCGACCAATTCTTTTCATTCTACACCTAAAGCAAACACGTAGTGTCACATCCCAGTACACAACACACCGCAGTGTCTAGTACTCCCAGGATGTGATGGGTACGCATACCCCAGCCATTACATACCACATAATATTGTCACTGCGGTGTGCTGTATACTGGGGTGTGACACGTAGATACGTTAATATTTGGTTTATTCTGTAAATCTTTATCTTGTGCTACGATAAGATTATTCCACTTTTGGTGAAATGGAATGAATCCATTTCAAATATATGTTTGCAACCTTATGCCAAATTGTAACCATCATGGTTCTCATAATAATTTAATCATGATCTTTAATATATTCATCCATAATTATGACATTTCTCATATTTATTTGTCATTCATGATCAATAATCAAATAATATTCATTTCAGGGAATGTTACAAAATCAAGTGGGTGTACATAGTGATCTTTATCACAATTTTTCTTGAGACGATATCAACATTCTCTGTATTGCTACTTCACGAGCACATACGAGGATAATATTATATTTTCTCAAAACATGTCTTCTTTTATATATAGTGTATGTCATGAAACTTTAATATTGTAACATCACGTGCAATTCATTATTTGATCATAATAAACTTCGGGTTCATATGATTGTAATATTGTAACTTTAAGTGCAATTAATTGCGATAAACCTTTAAATAAAAGGTTATAAATCTTTATCATGAGATAAAATAAATAAATTCAAAATGTTAATTCAATTACATCAAATAATTGAAAAGATTAATTAATCATAAACAATTATTCAATAAAATAAAATGTAATAATGCATTATATTAGCTTCAAGCTAATTTACAAATGCACAAATATGTCGTTCTCCTAGACAAAATCCATGTGATCTTACATGGAATACTATTAAAATAATTATCAATCACATATAGCTTCTCGATGTTGAAATAATATGTTTAACATAACTTCTAATTATGAGAATATTAAATTCAATATAACTTCTAGCAATGAAAATAATAATTTTAATATAGCTTCCAGCAATAAAAATGATAAATTTGGAAATATATAGCTTCTGGCTAAAAAATTATTTTTTTTAACTTCAGGTTATAAATTCTTTTCTTCTTCAATGTAACAAAACATCCATATAGTTTCATGCTATACAAATTTTATAACAAAACATCCACATACTTTCATGCAGTACAAATTTCTTTACATAGATTCAGGCTATAAATTCTTGTTCACATGACTTTTGGCCATAACATGCATAATTCTTTCTCAATATCTTCAGGCTATAAATATCTTATTTCACGTAGATTTGATCTTGTAACTTCACTGCATTTAATCATAAAATTTTTGAATTAAAGATTACAATATTGACATTTATTTGATATTGCAACTTTAGGGGCAATCAACCATAATAAATCTTTTCTATTCAGTTTTAGCCAGGAAAGATTCTTTTCTCTGAATAACTTCAAGCTATAAAATAATTTCGCCACAACATTTTTCCATGTGAATCAAATATATAACAACATAGCTTCGAGCTATGAACAAAATATATAAAATAATTCTTACATAGCCTTTAGCTATGTAATTCTAATAAAATATATCGAATAAAAGAACCTACCACATGCAATAAAAATATGCAAAGCTTACTGCAATTTACCTATTACATTCTAGATAGGTAGTCTCATTGATCATAAATGAATATTTTGTGTGACAGGTTGTGACATCTGATAGGCCCACCTTAATTGGTGCCATTTTTAACACCATTAATACCATTATAATGGGGTTATAGTATTTTAAATATCCCCTTTGGATGGGAAAAAATAAAATGTGAATATATGTGTCACGATCCTACATTTATTTTAATTGGTCTTTTAGTCTAGGTGTGTCACAAGTCTAGACGAGGGTTTTCAAAAATTAAAGGTCATAGATGCATTCATTAATAATTTTCATAATAAAAGAAATTTTGATGTACGTTTCAATGTATCTTTCAGGGTGATGAAGTAACAGTCACCGGCGACAATTCAGCATGCATCCTATAATTGCTTTAATTTAAGCATTATAGCCGCCATCCTTTCTTATCCTTTCCCCCAACTCCACCAAGCTATCAATTACCATCAACCTATTTCAATAATTGTCGCCGCCGCAGTTACACACCACGCGGTGTCTCTTATATCTTTGCCCGATCCCATTGCAAAACCACTTTGGTTATAGTAGTATAATTTTGGGCCATTATCTTGTCTCCTCTGCAAAAACACCTTATGATCTTCAAACACGATTTAGAAATTTCTTAAATACTCTCCTAAAAACCGCTTTGATTCTCCCTTTTTTTTAATTTTCTTTTTGTTTTATTTTTTTTTTCTTTTGTCTTTTTCATTCACCGAAGCCTCCATCTTATTGTTAACGGCTCTCACAAGTCCAGGGAGATTTGCTGCGGGATCCAGCTCCTGCGGAATATCGTTCGGGATCGATAGGAACCATATGCTGGGTAGCTACGGCGCCGGACCTAACGAGCTGAGCGACTCTTCCATGACTACTACTGTGATGATGATGTCGGTTGATCTGGTGGCCAGAAACTTGCAGAGATTCAACATGGAGTTAACTTGGCCTTGGCTCGGATACGCCAAAGCCACCTTGTGGCAGTAGCTTGACTCACCCGAGATGCTACCCATGGAACCAGAATCTGACGTCCTGCACCGTTAGTAGCAGTTCCTTCACCGACTCACCAGCTCCGATCTAGTTTTAGATTGAGTAAGATCTTAACGGAAACAACAGAGAAATTTAAGTTTTTTGAGAGAGATCTCTGCAATTAGAGATTCATGAAGAAGATAAAAAATAAAATCCATAGAGAAGAGGTGGTCGTGCTGAAGAGAAAACACAAAAAGAATTATAGGTTTCTGTTCGTTGATTGATTCAAATCAATAATTGATTACATCCTTAAATAAATAAATTAAATGAATAAAATATTATTTTCACTTGATGAGTGAGCAATCTTATTCACACTTTAGGGGCGATAACTCGATAATAGTGATACAAAATATATTATATAACAATATATATATATTATTAATTTTTTGGCACCTCAGATATATTTTTCTTTCTTTAGAACATGACTAATCCTTCCGAACTCGGACATGATGTAACACCCTGATTTTTAAAACTAAAAATTTGTTTTTTTTTGTAAGATAATAAATATTTTACTTTTATATAAAATATCACTGAAAATCGAGACGTTACTCGTATCCGTCTATCTTAACCCATAACCATTATGTAAATAATAAAATTTACAAAACTATGAGTTTATATTCTTCAAACCAACTTACTGGTTAAGATAAAAGAATACCTTTAATTCTTCATACAATCTTTATCTTCATGAGGGTACTTGCCCTTGTCCATCCATTATGGATACAACATTAAAATACAATCATCAAATAGAATTAATGAATTCTATTCCAAGGCATTCACACGTGAAATAAATCACAGGGTTTTTACTGACCGTAATAATATTCATTGAATTCCAATTATCAATACAATTCGTTTGAATAATAAACCTTTAAAAATTAAATGAAAATATTCAATCTTATAATACTAATTAATTAACTCATCCCTACTACTCTGTACTATGTCACGAACTCGTAATTTTATTCTCTTAAGCGCCTGCATATAAAATAATAGGGATGAGCTTGAAAGCCTAGTGGGTCATCTAAACAATTCACAATATTTTATTGTGATACATACACAAGAACATCACAAACAAGTTTCACACATTAATCGTTGCAACATTAGATTATTTGAGTCGATAATTTCATCACGTTCCAAATCACGTACCATTAGAAAATCAAACTCAGGGTGGCACAGCCCAAAAAAAAATTGAAACATTGGCGATATTCCTTGGAATAACTACCCCATATGTGTGATTCTTATCTTAATCGTGTTCTTTAGTGATGTCACCCCATACGTACGGTATAAGCACGATATTAAGTGCATTCATAAAACATATTCAACTCCATTACACATGGTATCATGTCCACTATGCCAATATTCCAAATCATACATTTCATTATCAGACATTATAATTTATAAATGAATTCAACTACTACATGCATTTCATGCATCCAATTATCATTTGATCAGAATAAAAATTATGTTAACACACGTATTATCATGGTTAAACAATCACAACATTGCATACATATAATCATGTACAATAGGCATGCATAAGCAATCTAATAATACTATGGACCTAATTAATTTAACATTCTTATCTATATATCAAATAAAATATTATGAAGGCCTAGAATCATCCCCATCTGAATCGTTAAATTCCAAATTACTTAATTTCCTCGTCACGCGTGGTAATCAACCTGTACACGTATATTACGTTTGTTAATATAATTATTCGATTATGAGTGTATATATATATAGCGGTTGGATGTTTAAACTAAGTATATATATATAATAACATATTATAGTGCCTTGTGATATGATATAATGATGTGTATGGTATAACATGATATAATACAATATGTGATATATATATAAATATATTATATAACATTTTGGTTGCTAAAAAAAAATAATAATAACACTTGAGTTGCAATTTTTTTTTTTAAATAAGAACACTTGGTTAAAAAAAATATGTATGATACATATAAATATATTATATAATATCTTGATTGCTAAAAAAAAATAATTGAGTCGCAATGGTTAAAAAAAATAACGTATTGTATGTATATATATATAAGTATATTATATAACATTTTGGATGTTTAAAAAAAATAATAAAAATAATAAAATACACTTGTATGTGTAATATTATATGTATGATATATGTATATATATATATATATATATATATATGTATTATATAACGTTTTAGTTGTTTAAAAGAAAAGAAAAGAAAAAGAAAAAGCAAATAAGTAAAATAAAATAAAATGAGTTGCAGGAGGGCGGAAGGAAGAAAAACAGGGAAATATGTATGTGGTATTGTGTATGATATATATATAGAAATGTATTATATAACATATTATATGGTTGCTTGAAAGAAAAGAAAAAAAAATAAAATAAAATAAAGTAAACTAAATTTCTTAAGTTGCTGGGCGGACAGGGGAGAGAGAGAAAAAGAAAGAAAAGAGAATGGGGAAAAGAAGAAGAAGAAGAAGAAGAAGAAGAAGAAGAAGAAGAAGAAGAAGAAGAAGAGAGTGAGGGTGAGATGCAGAGGGCAGAGACCGAGAGATCGGAGGCGAGGCGAGAGATTGGCGAAGAGAAGAGAGAGAGAGTTGGTGGCGGCGAGATGATATCAGTGGCGGATGGCGGAGGTTGCAACGGCGAGATGAGAAGAGAAGAGAAGAGAAGGAAGAGAGCGGCGGCGGCGGCGAGATCCGCGGCGGAGGAGAGAAGAGGAGGCGGTGGCGAGATGAGATCGGTGGGGGAGTTGCAGCGGCAAGGAAGGGAGAGAGAGAGGGTTTCGAGAGACTTGCGCGTTTGGTTTTAGAGAGAGCGAGAGCGAAAGATTTTCGGCGAGATCTCGGCGAGATTCCAAGCGACATGTCGGCGAGATCTCGCCGAGATTCCCGGATCATGTTTGACATCTTTTTTTTTTTTTGGGTATTACAGGGTCTTTCAAATTTATGGATGATTAGAGGTATTGAGTTGGATTGAGAAATGGGTTTGGTCGGGTTGGATTTTGATGAATTTGTTAAATTAAATGTTATTAATTTTATGTATGGATTTTTTTGGGTTTTTAAATGAGGTAATTTTATGATCTGGGTAGTTACCAAGTTTAGATCTTTTTGAGGGAATTGATTGGATTAGAGGTTATAGATGGTAAGAATAGAGAGATATTGATCTAATTAGGGTTGGAATTTTTCTGATTTATTTTGATTACTTTACTTTTGACTGTTATTTTTATCCGGTTGATTTACTGATGAATTAGCTTTTTTTTTGGATGTCTAGATGTTGGTTTGGGATCAACTTGGTAGGAATCAGAATGTTAAATTTGTTTTTCCAATGTGAATAATGATGACTGGTGTAGTGGGCAATTTTCCTTATGTATTTTGGTAAATGGTGTAGATCATTAATTCCATCTTTATTGCGTTCTTGAATTCATTTCCTAATTGGTCTTTTCCCATTCTTCTTGTTTAACTCTTCTTATTCTGTCTCAATTTCTTGTGAAATTTCTGGGTATTACACATGACATAAATGTTTGAGTTGACCCTCTCAACAAAAGCAGATAAATGTGAACACTCGTAGGTTCAAATTTGAGACCTGCATAATTATGGTGATGGGATATATATATATATATATATATAGGTATTACATACACATATGTGTAAACCATGATATAATAACTATAATAATATAGTTATAGTTTTGTGGTTAGAATAATATTCTCTGTAAAGAAGGCAATTTGGTGTATTAATTATAAGCTTTCATTTACGTGTGGAGTCCTAGAAAAGGATTGGACCACTTAATTTGGATGTACTATACACCGTCTTAATTAATCTGCATTATAGATATATCAATGTATTGGCTATTGCATAAGTGATTATAAATGTTGGGACATAACTCCTTAATTTCTGCTTGCAATATATATGCCTAGAAGGCAATCAGAACGCTAATAGGCAAACCCTACAATGAATTAATGTATAGGAGCCCAAGCTAATAATATCATGATTTCCACAAATATTACTCTTTCCCATTGAACCTTTTCTCTTCCCAATCCTCATGAAAAGATGAAGATTCTTTTATCACCAAAACTATATTATATTCTTCCTTTTTTTCTTTTATTTTTTTTGGGTGTAAATATATATATGCTTTAATTTTGAATTTTCTAAGATCAAATGATCCCCTTCCATCACAGGTCAATCTTTCTTATCTACTTTCATAGTCAAATCAGCCTCATCAAATCAAAAGCAGAAAGTTCATTAGCTATCTAGATGACAAACTTTAATTAGTTATATCTGCAACATTCTTTTTTCTCTTCCGCCAAGCCCTACTATATCTATCTATTGATCTCTCTCTCTCTCTCTCTCTCTCTATATATATATATATATATATATCCCTCCCACTTCCATGCAAAATTGATAACTAATTCACTTCCTCTCATTAATCATAACTTATATATTATTACAAACAAGCCTCCCCACAGGGGAAAGCAAGCAGGTTAAAATTCCTGAGTGAACTACAGTTCTTGAAAAGGTGAAACAATGGCCACTACGCTTTCTTGAAAGCAAGAAAAAAGAGCCGCGCAGAGAAAAAAACAGAACCCAAAAGTTGGCAGAGAAACTCAAGGCCATGAAATCAGCTAAACTACTGTACCCCTTTTGTACTCTCTGATCGATGATGCTTTCTTGATCAATAAACGTAACGTACGCCAGAAAATTATCAAATCTGATCATATCTATATATATTCTATATATTTCATATATATTATCAGAAATTAACCAATTACATAAGAGTTCTTCAAGCAAAATACTTTGGAAAATAAGGCCAAATTAGAAAGAAAAAGATCAAAATAACAACAGAGAAATGAAAATAAGATCAACGCTCCAGATTCCATCTCTTTCTCACCTCCACGTGCTCCCCTACACCTGCATGCATGAGTATATTAACATCAATCAAAGATACAAAACTTAATTTTGTCTCCTTATTAATCAATGCCCAAAAAAACATCATCGTAAGAAAATTATTATTTTAACTTAAAAAAGAAGAAGTAAAACTACATTATGATATATATTTTATGGGTAGTGCTAAATGAACGACCAAAAAAAAAAAATTTAATATGTGGGTGGTGCCCACTACATCTAATTTGTATTGAGTTTTTTTGTATTAGGTTCATTTAGCATTACCCTATATATATATATATATATATATATACATATTTATTTATTGATCAATATGTAGATTTTATTATACATGTTAAAGCCAATGCATGTAATAACGTGATCTAATTCAATGGTCCAGTAGAATATATTTACTCACTAAAACAGAAGAGAATACAATTATATATATATATATATATATATATTTAAAAATAAAATATAATATAATATAATAACAAATAGGTCTGATAAGGTAGGTAGGTGGGAACGGCCTTTCAGCGCCCTAAGGTACGGGACCCAATTTTGAGGATGAGGGTTCGAAACGTGTCACCTCCTCTCTCCTTTTATTAATACTAAATAACTAAAAATTATTCCTCCTCAAACAAATAGGGGATAAGTAGTGGTAGTGCCTGTCTCAACTAGGGTGTCTACTTCCGGGTTTGGACTGATCATATATCAAGTTATCATCGTCATCAAAAAAATGAAAAAAGAAAGAAAGTAGAGGTGAGAACCAGATAATAGAATGCACCCGGTTGCAGGGATTGCAAGGTGACGCCCCATTCGTTGGTGAGGACAGGTTGACCGGAGGAGTGAATGAGTAGAGCTTCATCACCAAACGCCTCATGCACGTTAAACGGGCCCACAGCTACTTCGAACGCCACGTCGTTTATGAACACCGTTAATCTAGCCGCAGCAGCCGGACAACCCATTCCAGCTACCCCTGAAGAGCACAGAATCAATCATTAGAGCAAAACAACCCAAACCAAACCAATGTAAAGTCAAGTTTTGCAGCCATGCACACGTCCTGTCTCGATAATGGTGGCACAAGCCTAAAAGACAATAACACCCCTCTACCATTATTAAAACTACAAACATACCCCTACCACATCTTCGTCTTCTTCCTAAATAAGCTGAGTAAATGATGATCCAATGCATTTGGATGTATGTCGAATGAGAAATGCAGCAGTAGTGACTCCTACCCTGACTCGTACCATGACTTTTGCATTATATAGGGTAGTTATGTTGCTTTACTTAGAAAAGAAACACTTATAGAGTGATTCTTACCCTGACTTATAACATGACTTTTACATTATATAGTAGTTATGTTATTTACTTTGAAAAGTAACACTTACATGAAAATTCTGTTAAGAGTCAATTTAAGAGTTTCCAGCTGTGTTATGAATCAATTTAAGAGTTTAGGCAATTTTTTTTTTAATACACTAGAAGATCCAACTCACCTTGAATTGAATTGATATCAAAACGAGCACTAGTAGTTGCAGAAGAAGCAAAATTAGCTTGAGCAGTGGCGGTGGCGGCGGTTCCGGTAGCTGAGAAGCTGAGTTGCTGGTGGTTCTGATCTCTCTTTGAAGCTTCTTGGTTCAGTAATTCGGTGAGGAGAAGCCCATGGCTGCAGGGCCCAAGAACTTGATGATCTGGAATTTGAACGACATTTGATGGATCAAAGAGCGTCTGATTCTGCGGAAAAACATTGAAATTAAGGTTGTTTTGAAAGGGGAAGAAGAAGGGTTGATCTGCATGAGAAGCGCCAAAGCTGAGATTCTGATTATTAACAGAAGTTGTTGGAGAATTTGATACATCAAGAACATTAATTACTGACGAAGAACCACCACCACCCATTTGTAATGAATTAATATTGTGATCAGTTCCTTTGTTAGGAGATGATGATTTCTCAGACGAGGAAGAAGAAGAAGTAGAAGAAGGAGCAGCGACAGCAGCAGCAGAAGTAGTAGCGGTAGTGGTAGTAATGGTGGTGATCACAGGAATATTATGATGAGATTGTACTGTTTTAGAAGATTGGAGATGTTTTTGCTTGTGTTTGCTTCTTGATTTCCTGTTTTGAAACCAGTAGAAGACGTTGGCGTCTCCAACTTGACCATATTCTTGTAATTGAGCTCTTATCTTCCGAATCTCATCTCTTGGTGGATTCACCATGCCCGAGTTGAAAATTGCTTCTAATATGCGAATCTGCTCTGGTTTAGGGTTCCAGCGGGGCTTTGGTTCTGGGCTGCGTTCTTCGTGACCACCTGCTGCAATAAAATTAAATTTAATCAATAATATATTTAATTTTGTTGAAAGAGGGTATTAGATTGTTAGGAAGAGAAGAAGACCCATGATTCAGAAGGTCAATTAGAACGGTAATAAAATCTTCAGGGTTATCTCTATCTGTGTGTATATGATCAATGGAATTTTAATAATATCTTGATGAAACCTCAAGTATATATACCATTCTGTCGCCCATTTAAATGGATATATGGGACTGCATTTGTATAACATGCATCAGTATATAAAGAAAGTGAAACACGTGCAAATATATATGAATGTTGATTAATTAGTACTGTTGTATATACATATATATGATGATAATCATGATCATGATTCACGGTCAATTTATCAGGAAGGGTGTATATATGATTATATTACCTGAGTTGAATGGGGATCTCTGGCAAGATGACATGAGGGACGGATTGATGTCATGCTGCCATTGGTGATGAGTGTTGCAGGGCTTGGACTTAAACATGCTAGGCCAGTGTCTATTAGATGAGGCCATGGTTATATAAGCACAGCTATATATACCAAGTAGCTAGCCAACCAGAGATGAAGAAGACTGATGAAGAAGAAGCAAAAAAAGCCCTTAGTTTTTTGAAGAAGATGCCAAGGAAATCTAGCTAGGCTGCTTGTTTCTGGTACTGAAACCTCTACTTATAGCGTCCCTGATCACCTACTCCTGTGCTCAGTACATGATCTCAATTAATAAAAAAAACGAACAAGTTCCTCAAATCTCCCAAAGAAGACAAATAAATAAATTAAAAAAACACAGAAAGCTAAGATTGATAAAATGAAAGCCCCCCCCCCCCCCCCCCTCTCCTTATCTAACAAACAGCAAAAATCACCTGTGATGAGAACATATTTAAATAATTACAAGCATGAATAACCAAATTAAATAAATTAAACAAAAGGGAAAAACACACACACACACATATATATATATATAAATTAAAGAAGATAAATTAAGGGTGTACTTTATAGACTCCCATTCCGTCCTTACACCACTTTTGCATTAAATTTTAAACGCAAATGTATATAAATAAAAAAATATATATGCTTTATGCCCACTACTCAAAGTACAAGCTAATTCCCCCGGATGCCAAAGCATGGAAGCCATGGAAAAGAACACATGCCTTCACTTAATTAGAATTTTCATCAGAGAAAAATCAGAAGAGCTTTCAATTCTTGTGTACTATGAAAGCCAGAGAGAAAAAGAGAGAGAGAGAGAGAGAGAGAGAGAGAGAGAGAGAGAGAGAGAGAGAGAGAGAGAGAGAGAGAGAGAGAGAGAGAGAGATGTGTGATAAAGTGAAAAATTAAAGAAGATTGAATTAAAGCTCTAAAAAGATGGTATTGTTTTGGTGCCATTCTTTTTAGTTTTTCCTGTTTTCCATGGGAGGGAGGGAGGGGATTCTTTTCTCATTGCTTGTGGCTCTGCAGAGAATATTAATGGGATGGTGAAAGAAAGTGTATAAGATTATTTTAATGGAACTGGTAGTTGTGTAGAAATAAATAAGAAGGATTTAAAAGTCAAGGAAGGATGAATTGGAATGGCGGACGACTAATTACTTCTTCTTTGAGTTACTTGGGATAAGGAACGCGTGGGAATATTGGATTGACTCGAGGGTTTTTTTTTCTTCTTTTCTAACAAGTTTTAATTATATCCCAAAAATTGTTAAATAAATTTAATAGTTGATCAGTAACAAAAATATAACATTCAACTAATTTAAAATTTTGTATCATGTAATAATAGTAATATAAGAGTAGGAAGTTGGGATATATATACATGTTTATCATAATTTCTTTACAAGTACATATAAGATCTCAACATAATGTATTTTTTTTTTAATTATGATGTTTTGAATTATCATTGATAGAGATTTTCAATATCCATTGTTAAAGTAAGAAAATAAAAGTACTATTCATGCATCATGGTATATAGTTTTTCTTGATCTATACATAAGATTTCGATAATAACTGTCCCTTAATTAGTTTACACGCAATAGAGATGATGATTAATTTATTTGTATTTTAAACTTTTTTCTTTTAATGAATGGTTGAGAGAAAATGTATGCAACCACAACTAAGATATTTTATACCATTGACATTAAGTCATAGAATTTGGTTATTTTCTCGTTATTCTGTATTTTTTCTTCATCTGTTTTTTTTTTTTGTTACTGATTTTCCAGCACCCGGCAGGCGTCCTCCTCTATTTTTGGGGCGATACTATTCCTTTCAGATTCTAAGATTTGGAGGGATAAGGGCACATCTACTAACAAGAATGGACGAGACCAGACTTAAACTCGTGATAAGTTTCTCAACTACGCTTCGTAATTCGCTGTCCGAACCAATTCTTTGTTGGTCTTTATTTTGTATATTCATTAACTTATGTCTCTTAATATATATGACATCATATTTGAAAAATGAATTAATGTTGAATTATAATATCAAGACAATTGTTACTTATTCTATGTCAAACCTGTGCGAACCTGTTATTAGGAGTAGAGAAATGTGATACCAAGAAAGGAACACTAACAGTGATTTTACTCTGATTGCACCCATTTTCTCTTTTTTAAGCATTTTTTTTCATGATTAATTATTCAAACCAATTACTTTTCATATATATATATATATATATATATATATATATATCTGTGTAGGTATATGGTTTCAGAACAATGGAAACTATCAGAACAAAGTTTATATCCTCTCTGGTACAATAATAAGGACACAAAAAAGGGTCTGTTAATATGTACTTAAATTAAGAAGAAACAATGGATACAAAAGGATAGAAACTGAAATTTAATATTAATAAGAGTCTCTGGCTTGTTTGCCTCTAGTCATGAATAACATTATTATATATGTACTAACAAAGCCAGCCTTCATCTTTATGGAATAGAACAAAGAGAATTGATCTTATACTTATCATCAAGAAAGAAGAGGGCGTAATAAATTAAAGTTGAAGTTAAAAAGCTATGAATTAATTAAAGTAGCCAGGCAGCTGGATATGAGGAAATTGGAATGGTGACCAAAGCAAATAAAGCACAGTTCTCTCTCTCTTTTCTCTTCAACTTCCCAAGCAAAAGAGCCATAAAGAGGAATTAATAGTGGGAGCTAAGAGGTGTCGGTGCCAACCCGACATTTACTCTTCTGCTCGCCATCTCATCCATTTTTTTTTAATTCTCCTTTTGTCCACTCACCATATCCATCTCCTGCATCATCACTTAATTAATTAATAGTTGCATTATGTACGTATATATGTTAATCTCATCGACCATCGTATATATATATATATATATATATCTTCTCTCTTTCCTTTTTCTACTTCTTCTTTCCACATGCAATACTAAAATTCCTATATGCATGTAGTTGTAAATTTTAATTATAATTAGAAGAACATTTCTCAGTTAATTAAGCATTTTCTACGAATATACATATATACACATATACACACACATATATATATATATATATATATATTATTTAAGTAATAGTAATAGATTGACTTAGGGACCGTGTGGATGGCCAACTAAAGAAATTGGCAGTTTCTAAGTTCAAATTTCCAAATCCATAGCACTTCAAGTGGGCCACCTCTCATAGAGCTTTTCACGTATATATGAAGATCAAATGATTACTGATTTAAGGGTATTTGTGGCTTTTAGAGAATTCAACTACTCCTAATTTAACAATCTAACACTTTTGATAGAGCAAAGTAGAAAAGAACAAATTCATGTGTCAATTACTTGTATACAGTCAAAAAAAAGTTTTGTTTGGAACAATATAATCTTAATTTTATGTTTTATTGTTGTTAATGAGGTATTAGCCAAGTGGTAACGAAGGCACTCACAAATGGAGGTTCTGAATTCAAAACTTAGGGGCAGCAGTTTATTAAAGGCAATACACATGCGAAAAGGCAGTTATTTACCTAAGTCAATATGCGTTGTTCATGGTGGCAGGTTTGAGTCGAGGTCGGGCGATGGGCCCTTCTATTGATAAATCGTTACCATCAGTGTCCGATCTATTAATAGTGTGAAGATTAGTGGGTAAGACAGCCCGAAAGGTACTTTATAAATTTGTAATAATTATTTTTCTTAAAAAAATAAAAAAATTATGTATTTTTGTTTTAAGGCTTAATTAGGGTGAAGGGTCAATTGGTTAATTTATTAATTAATTAGAAAAGTACATAAAGTTATTTGATTATAAATTATTCACGCCAAACATGTGGGACAAACATGTGGGAGGGAAAGCGAGTGGAATAAGGGAAGGGTAGGGATGGAGACATGTTGTGGGCTATGAGTTGATCCATCAAATGATTGTACCCCATCCAATCTATCAATCTCAATCTCTATCAAATTAAAGAGAGTGTTGAACTTGGAAAGCATGATGATGGCAAAGGTTTGTCTGAAAACCAATTATGTATTGGTCATGCTGGCTGCTGACCTGTGACTTGTGATGGGGGCTGACTTATCAGCTGAATCCATCAGTTCCATCTGTATATTAGAAATTTAATTTCTGTACCTATATATTATTTTTTACAAGTGTACTTTGAGTTTCTTTACTTATTGTCGGGTTCTCACTACATTTAATTTAAAAAACTACAATTAATTACATGAGTACCTTGGGTTAATGTTTTGTTTATATATAAATATAAATATAGGGTAAATTTTTGTAAGTAGCTTAATTAGGTAAGTTAGAAGATTTGCATATTAATTACATATATTAATTACAAGCATCCCCGATATATAATACAAGAAAATACACGTCACCCTTATTGCATCCATGTGGAATTTTATTTTGACCTTAGGGAGATATTAATGATGACCTCATAAAATATTACAAGCATCAATTTCCTATATAAGGTGGCAAAACACAGCCCTTTAATTTGTGCCCTTGCCAAAAGCTATAGCTTTCAATATCAAGACTCTAATGGTCCAATCAACCTATTCAAGGATTATAATATATATTGATAGTTAGGAACCCTAGAAAGCAGACCCAAAAAAATAAAAAAAATCTAAGTGACAGTCACAATGAGCAAGTTAGGGCACTTACAGTTCATTGATGATGCCCCTATCCTGAACACTGATCCCTTTTACAGGGCAGAAGGGAACACACAACCTTTGGAAGTCATGTAAGTAAAGCAATTAATACATACTTTCTCTGATTGGCTTTTACCACAACACCCACTGCATAAAACTACAAAATTGCAAACTTCATTCTTACCAGAAACCCTAAATGTGGCTAAGGTTTCAAGTTTCACATGGATCCTAATAAATGTTTCTATGTATATATTCATTAATATATATATATATATATATAGAAGGAAATGGAAATCTATGTGTGTTGAGGAAGTGGGCTTGTGGGTGTGAACCGGAAAATGCGCTTACAAGAGTCACTTAATGCAAAAATGTGGATGTAATAAATACTACAACGCTTGCTTAAATGCTAACTTATATTGGGGCACATGCAACCCCTGTATTTATATGATAATTTTACCTTTAGTGAAACTGATCATATCTGCCCATTATCAACTTAAAATAATCCTTTAGGCACAGAAAATTTAAGATGAGACTTGAATTGGAAGAATGTCTTTGTTGAAATCTGTGGGTGCACTTGTTTTCTTAAACTAATAATCAACTTTTTCTATGACATTAATCTTTCTAAGCCTCTTTAAATTAAATTTCTTTGTGTCTAACTGATACAAGTATACACACTTGTATAGCAATCTTTATAAACTAATGTGATTAAGTAGTTAGTTAATTGTATAAAATATACCTCAATGGTATCTCTATTTTTTTTTTTTGTTATCATTTTGTATTTGTTACATTATAAACAAATCATTTTACTCATTAAACCAAAGACAATGGCAGTTGTCCCAACTACTAATACGGGGGAACAAGTGTTCACATCAAGACCCAGTAGGGCCACAACAAGCCTCTAATTAATAGAGACATAAAAACTTTTCACTTTATATGAGACTAATTAGATTTGAACCCTCTACCTCATATGAGCGGAGGTAGATGCTTAACCGAATGAGATACCGATCATTGGAGAATGATAACTCTATTTATTTCTCATCTTTTCTTCTTGTTGAATAGTGTGTGTATTTATATGTATACAAATTAATTATACATCATTAATGAGAATTACAGTAAGATACCATAAGATATAGTATATGATAAACTTAGGAAAATGAAAAATGTGAGTTTTGGGTGATAAACAAGTGATGTTACTGTTCTATTCTGTTGGGATTCCCAATTTGGAAATTAATCATGTTTAAGTATCACATCTTCCAGTAATTTATTGTAATTAACAAATTAATCAATGCTTTGCCTTTATTGACACATCCTCTTGGGAAACTGTGGAGCAAATCAGAAGGTTACATTCTCAATGAGATGAGGAGAAACGGTTAATTAAGTTTACATTGACCAAGAATTGATATATTGATAAGCATTTTTTGATATATTGGATCATTTAAAATATATCAATAGATTATACTTGATAGATTATAAACCAAAATTTTGTTCATATAACTACTAAAATAATCCTGAAGAACAAAGCCCATTATTAAAGAAGCGAATACATTTTTTTTTTTTTTTTTTTTTTCAACATGAGCTTGATTAATTGCTAACCACCCAGGCGGGAACAGGCACATCTACCAAGGGTCAAAAGTACTTTATGAAATCAAGTTGGTCTAGTTGTTGGAACATCTGGATTGATTCTTATTATTAATTCACACATTTTTCACTGTGTAAATAGAATCTATACATCCATTGGAAGTCCAAAATGTAGGCTTCTGAGAGAGCCACAACCCACAGCCACAGGGTTCGAGATGGGAAAGGTCGACTCGCTTCTCCAGGTTAATTAAGCTTATCAGAATAGTATAAACTCAACGAGTCAGAGTCAAACACCACGACTTTTAACCGTTATCTTCTTTATTATAATAATAAACACAATAATGCATAAGAATTTGACTTAAATGGCATTTAAATAGTTTTTAAATGTCAATTATTCCTTCATAGCCTTTTTTTTTTTTTTTCCAAAGATAAGGTTTACATAAAAAAAATAAAAATAAAAACAAATAAAATATGTGCAAAATTATTTGCATAGTCTCGTTAATGGCAAAATGATGTATAGTCTATAAGTGAAAAATGAGATCTTGATTTTACATTTAAATTCTTACCCACGTTTATGTGCCACTTTAAGCAAAAATTGTCTAATGCCGCATACCGTTTACGACTCTAAAATAATCTTGACATCACAAAACGGTTAATGAGAATATTGGAGGGGTTAAAAACCCAAAAAAATAAAAATAAAAATTATTTGCATGGCAAATACTATAAATTTTGGACTGTTATTTTACACTTGTATCTAAGCATCAAATATATTAAGTTACTTGTGGGGTGTTTAATTCAAGCATTAATATAATATATTCTAGCCCAAACCTTCATCTTTCTCTTTCTGTAAACTACATGAAATCCTTAAAACTTGTTAGTTTCTCAAGTGACATTTAGCTCATATATAGCAGATTAAACCATGAAAGACTGCAATAAATAAGCAAAGGTTATGACAGCTTAAGGTTTCCTGCAAGATATCTTAAGCTCCCCTTCATCAGCAGCTTCAATTCAGTTTGTTCAATTGTTGCTGCAAGCAAACACCGTGCAACAAATTTCACCACTAATATTTATAAATAATATCTTAAAATTCATGTTTCATTCATAAATAATGAAACCTTCTCAATAGCTGCAAATATCTTAATCTATTTCCAATCTGACTAAATCCATATTTATACATGCCACAGACCAGCTGTGTACGTCTTTTTTTTTAATTTTTTATTGAAGGTAGATATTATCTTCTTAATGTGCAAAAATTAACAATAATCCTCACAAAAAAAGCTCATTTATTCATCATCATAAGAACCTTGTACCGACAAATAAAAAGTCGGGGGGCGTCCCTAGTTCACAAGGCTCTCGACAATACAGGGTAAGGGGCAGAGACAAGCAACCTTAGTACTGACAAACAAAAACATAAATATTGACAATGCCTGAACAATTAAAGATCTTAACAGAGATCTGGATTGGCGGAGGAATGACTTTCTATATATCAAATATTGTTTGTTACTTGTATACATCAAATAACTATTCATTTCTCATTATTGTTGCCTATCTAAATACAACATTGAGCTATTTTTCTCTGGGTTTGGATAAATAAATATTTCAAAATCTCTCTTATAATGAATAATTATAGCATCATAAATAGTAATTACTCACCTGGTATTTTATGGGAGGAAAGATAGCTACAAAATTTTTGAAGGCAGAGGCCTCAGTCCTTCGGCTTAATCCTCATCATTTTTCTCTTGTTAGCATCCAGGTATCTCGGCCCTCAGTCCTTCGGCTTATTCCTCATCATTTTTCTCTTGTTAGCATCTAGGTATCTCTTCCTCAATCGGATGGCTTTTGGTGTCACCTGTACATAGACGATAATGTATACTATAAATATTAAATTTTCAGTACTGGTTTATGACTAATAAGCATCTCAACAAGTAGCAGAGGGAACTAACCTCAATGAGCTCATCAGAAGCAACGTACCCAATTGCTTCTTCAAGGGTCATCTGCATTCAAGACAGTTGTTAACACGTATCCCCTTGTTCAGAAAACTTATATCACTCACCTAGCACATGTATAAATGTTTTACCTCGCGCATTGCATAATTCACAACCACAAAGAATTATATTTATATTCACTAAAAATAGTGAATATCACTCATCTAGCATATGTATAAATCTTCATTTTTATTTTTATTTTTTTTGGTGAAGAAACAAAGAATGGTATATATATTCACTAAAAATAGTTACAGAATCCAGGTAGCACCAGAGATGCTACCACAAAATGACCAAATCAACAGAGCACAACAGCGCAACTTCCTCACACATACCACACATACACACCCATCAAACCTTATGCAAACAAGCAGCCCAATCAAGAACCTAATCTGACAAAGAAAAACCTTGGACTAGAGAAGACGCATACACCCACGAACTTGCCAGAAATTTAATATCATCCCATAAACTATCCCCCAGCTTTTCCTTGTCAAGGAAAACCCTAGAATTCCTTTCAAGCCAAATATGCCAAAATGTGGCGTAAACTGCAATAAGACAAACTTCTTTGCCAATGCTAGAAATAATCTGCTCATGAGAAAGAGACATGCAATCTTCCAAGCTACTTGGAATTGCAATTCGACCACCTGAAAAAGAACTCCACCTCCTCCAAATCTGCTGAGCAAATGGACAGTGCAGAAAAATATGGTTTGGACCCTCACCATCCTGGAAGCAGAATACACAGCAATGTGGAGCTAGATATGCATTGGGTAAACGCCTCTGCGTCATATTCATCGTGTTTAATCTCCAATGAGCCCAAAAACCTTAACTTTGGATGGAATGTGAGATTGCCATATAAATGAAGAGAGAACAAAAGGAATCCGAGGGAAAGTATTGGAAATGCTTTCACCAAAGGATTTACAAGAAAAAATACCGTTTGACACAAGGGACCAAGAAAATGAGTCTGGGACATTCGACACTCTAACTTGGGTCAAGCTAAGTAAAAGGTTGGATATTTCGTTTTGAAGCCTAGATGATGGATCCCTAGCTAGATGAAGATTCCATGACAAAGTGTTATTGGTATCTGGGACTACGAAGTGAGATAAAGGTTGGTTATTAACAATAGATGGGCTATATAGGCGAGGAAATAAATCTGCCAAGGGACGTTCTCCCAACCAGTTATCCTCCCAGAAGCAAAAAGTTTCCCCATTTCCAACTTTGGGCCTAACATAGCTGAAGACCTTCGGGGCTAGAGACACCATAAATTTCCATGGACCTTAGAAAGTTGCCCTTCTAGCTCTTCTCAAACCCATCCCCTGATCAAAGAATGATAGCCTTCCATATCTGTTGCTCATCACCCGGGCCCAAAGAGAGCCCTGCTTTGAAATATACCTCCAGATCCACTTCCCACATAACGCCATATTTCTCTTTGCAATGTCCCCAATCCCTAACCCCCCTCCTTTTCTACCCCATAAGAAATCTTACTTTGATCATCTTCTCCATTCTTCTTGCCACTCCAACTGGGATTTGGAACATGGACAAATAGTATGATGGAACGACCAATAATACAAAACGGTTAAAGCCAATCTCCCTCCTTTAGAAAGGAAAGCTTGTTTCCACCCTTCTAACCTACTAGAAATAGTAGAAACCACTGGATCCCAGAACTCCTTAGACAACGGGTTCCCTCCCAACGGCATGCCTAGAAACTTCATTGGCGCCTCACCCACTGAGCATTCCGCTCTGTTGGCCAACCTCAAAACCTCCTCAAGATCCATATTGATTCCGGCTAATTGGCACTTAGCCATGTTAACCTTCAAACCAAAAAACTCACAGAAACACCGCAAAAGATGAAGAACATTCAACACATTTTGTTCCTCCCCATGTAACATAAAGAGTGTATCATCCGCATACTGCAAGTGTGAGACCTCCACCATATCCCTGCCTACTAGAAAACCTTTCACCAAAGACGACTGTCTTTCCTTGTTAATAAGTCTTCCCAACCCATCTGCCACCAAAGTGAACAAAAAAGGGGAAAGTGGGTCACCCTGTCTGAGTCCCCTGCTAGCAAAGAATTTACCCCTTAGTCTCCCATTAATCACCACAGAATATGAAACCGAGCTCACACACCCCATCATCCACATAATCCATCTCTCCCCAAATCTGTTTTTTGACAACACCTGCTTGAGAAACCCTCAGTCTACTGAATCATAAGCTTTGGCAAAATCAACTTTAAATACTACCCCTGCAAGACCTCTTGCTCTATAGTCTTCAACCGCTTCATTGGCCACGATCACAACATTAAGAACTTGCCTCCCTTAAATAAAGGCTGATTGAGTGTCCATCGTTTTATGCAAAACCGACCTAAGCCTTGGAGAAAGTGTCTTGGATATAATCTTGTAAAGGCTTGTCACCAGGCTTATTGGTCTATAATCTTTCAAACACCGTGAATCACACTTCTTAGGGATCAGACAAATGCATGTCTCATTTGTTTGGCAATTAATCACACCATCATGAAAGAATTCTTGAAGCACCCTCATCAAGTCCTCCTTCACTGTTTCCCAAGCCTTTTGGAAGAAAGACATAGAGAACCCATCTGGGCCTGGAGCCTTAGAACCATCACAATTGAAACTGCCACCTTCACCTCTTCTAACTCAAAAGGCTGCTCTAACCAGTCTCGGTCACTCTGAGAAATAGCTCCCCAATCAACGCCCTCCAGCTCCCAAGCATAATCCCTATCAGATGAGAACACCCCCGAGAAAGAGTTAACAATTTCCTCAACTATCCCATTCTCAAACAGGACAAATTCACCATTTTCCATTATAATTGAGGTGATGGCATTCTTACATCGACGACTGTTAAGAATGTTGTGGAAGAACTTGGAGTTCGCATCCCCCTCCTTTAACCACTTTAGCTTAGCTTTTTGAATGGCCATTCAGTCTTCTTTGATGGTTAATTCCTCCAAATATGCTTTATACAACTTCCTAAAAGACTCCAGCTCTGAAGACCAATCCCCATCCTCCTCCATAGAATCCAAACTCCTGATTATATCTTCCAACTCCTTTTCTTGAGCCCGGACGCACCAAAGACTTCTCTAGCCCATGTCTTGATGCGATCTTTCATCAACTAAGGTTTCATCATAAATTTGTGCCCCTCCCATCCATCTACCAGAGCATCCTGCCACCATTGGCCCACTTTAGGAAGGAACTCCCTATGTGATAACCACACGTTTTCAAACTTGAACGGAGTTGGACCCCACCTCACTTCTGTTGTATCAAGCATAATTGGCTTGTGGTCTGATGTAGGTCTGCTTAGCGCTTCCTGCCTATTGGCAGGAAATATATAAAAGGAACCGATCCAAACGACAAAATATAGGCTCTGATCTAAAATTAGACTAGGTAAACTTTGCATTCATGAGAGGAATATCCCTAAGCTCCAGCTCGTTTATCAATTGGTCAAACTCCTGCATACTCCTGGTGAGGCAAGGACTGTTCAGTTTCTCCCCCACACATTTGGTCGTGTTGAAGTACCCAGCCAAACACAAACCCCCCTCACACACCGACGACGACCCTACAACTTCATCCCAAAACAGTTGGTGGTTCGAAGGAGAAGATGGACCATACACGCCTGTCACCCGCCATTCTGCTGCAGCTGAATCCTTAACTTTAATTGATACTGAGAAAACTCCTATCATGCTGGAAGTGATCTCCAATAATCTGGAATCCCAAGCCACTAGAATTCCCCCAGAGGCCCCAACTGAAGGAAGATATGTCCAGCCCTTAAACCTTGATCCCCACATCTGGCTCAATAATCTTCTTCCAACCCTCACCTTCTTTGTTTCTTGAAGGATGAAAATATTTGGCTTCGCCCTTCTAATCACCCTCTTAGTCAAGCATCTCTTCCTTGAAGACCCGCATCCTCGAATATTCCAAGAAAAAATCTTCATTTGGAAACTCAGAAATCCTTTCTACTACAACTTCCTTTGTTGAGAAAATCTGTGTTTTATGGCCATTTAAACCTTTTAATGCATTCTAAAATTTGATTCCGTTGAACCCTGTGCGCCTTCATGTTCATTCTTCTCAGATAATCTTAAACCACCTAATTAGACATAATCTCACACTCCTAGAACCCCTGCTTTACAATCAGCCTCAAACCCTTGACCTGGCTTGAACTATGCCACCCAAGCTTGTTGGAATTGTTTGCTTATGAGAGAATAGGATTTGCTCTAGTTGGCATCGTAGGTGAAGAGTGTTCCTTGGCACATGGCGATGAAACCTGTTGTATTACTTTTTTTACTTTTGGAACAGTTGTATGGGGGGGGAGAGGTGTGTGGGTGGGTGGAGGGCGGGTTGGTAGTCGAATTAGGAAAAGAAAGAGAACAACGAACAAAAGATTGATTTGGAAATGGAAAAGACCCACATTCATCATCTAAAATTAAAGCAGGTGTGGCATACCTGGACCAAACTTTCCTCCTGTTGCACCAAGACAGGATCACCTTATATTATTTGGTGTTCCATCAATTTATCAGTAAAAATAACAATTTTCATACACCTTATAAACTTCAATATATTTTGTAAGGATTTTTCATGCTGGAAAATGGATCAAATATACACTCATATCCTTTGCCTTTGCCAAAAGATTCTTCACCTTATTCAAATATTCTATATTTATTGTTCGCAAGGATAAAAAATTCGACTTCGCCTTGGACTTCGGTCATTGAAAATCGGAATTAGTTCGGGGAAATTTAATTCAACGTGGAAATTTATGTAAAGATTTGCTAAATTAAAGAAGTTTAGAGAATTTTTGCATAAATGCTAAACTATCTAGGTTTATTGCAATATAAGCTAAGAACTAATATGTATAGACTTTTTTAATACATAAAGATTTCCACAAATGATTTAAAAGAATCAATCTTGCCAAATGGGTTGATGAATTTGAAATGTTGGCTTTTGGTCTTAATCCCTTTTCTTATTTTGATTTTCAATTTTGTAATTGCTTGCTTCTCGACCATATACTTTGCTAGTTTGAAATTCTAGCTTGCTTAATTTATTAGTTTATTATTCAAATGCATTGCTTTTTCATCTTGTTTTGTAAGATTTTAACTAAAAAAAGATGGCTTTAGGAACTTTTTCAATGTATTTTTAAGTTTTTGTCTCATTTTAACATTCTTTTTTTCTTTTTTTTTTCTACGTAAGGTATATCTATAAAACTACATGATTTCTTAACTTGTTAGATTACTTTTTATTTATATTGCTATGTTGGTTGATGAAGTTGCAAATAATGTGTAATTATTGGTAATTTTTTTTTATGTTTTTTATAGATGTAATAACACTTGTTTACTTTTCTGTTAAATTTCATCAAATTTTGTGTTGATTTTTTGCATTTTCTAATTAAAATTTTCAACTTTTATCGAAGTTTATTGAATTTTATAGAATTTGTTGAATTTTATCAATTTTTTTGGTGAATTTTTGCATTTTTATATGTACATATTACATCCACTTCGCACTTTAGTGGTTGTTAGGCTCATATTTATGCATTATGTATTATTATATTGGACATCAACTTCCCAAGTTTCTACAGGGACTATTTAACATTTCTTGAAAATATATTGCATTACATATGCATATATTATCAAAACAACGGAAAATAGATCATATAGATGCATGTAGCCATAAGCCTTGGAATTGGCTATGATTCTGAAGAATTACAATTTCCAATTTTAGTGCATTAGATGATTAGAGCAAACTAAGATTGAGCTATGTTCCATGACTCAATAATGGTGAACGGAAGGCCCCATGGCAAATTCTCAAGAAAGAGGGATCTTAGACAAGGGGATACTCTTTCTCCATTCTTGTTCACCATGGTGGCAGCTAAGTCACCTAATGAGTAGAGGTTGCAATCACTCCTTGGTGAGAGGATTTATTGTTGGCAAGGACAGAGTAGAAGTTTCTCATCTACAATACGCCGATGATACTTTATATCTTTTGCACGAGATTGAAGGATTCTGCAAAGTTTTTGTATATTGTCAAGGTTAAAGGTCAACTTGGCCAACTGTCAGTTGGTTGGCATCAATGTGGACAATTGAATCCTTACTTCCTTGGTTTCTAAGATCGGTTGTATGATTAGGTCATGGCCTTTGAACTACCTTGGGCTTCCACTGAGAGGCAATCCTATTTCATGTTTCAGGAATCCGATGGTGGCTAAGGTATCCAAAAGGTTAGATGGTTGGAAAAGATGCCTCTCCAAAGGGGGAAGGCTTGTATTGATTAGATTTGTTCTATTGGCTACTCCCACCTACTTCTTTCGTTATTCAAGATTCCAGTTGAGGTAGCCAATGCTGTTGAGAAAAGAATCTGCGCATTCCTATGGAAGGGAGTTGGATAAAGAAGGCAATTGTCATCTGGTTAATTGGAATATTGTGCAGTTGCCTGTCTGCAAAGGTGGTTTGGGATTGACAATCTGGGGAAGAGGAATATGGCACTTGTGGCAAAATGGATTTGGAGGTTCTATCAAGAACAATCTTCATTATGGGCTCAGGTGATCAGTGGCATTCATGGAAGATCATTCTCAGGTTGGGGAATTGGGTGCCCCAACTCCATATCATATAGAAGCCCTTGGAAATTTATGCCTTCACTTCTTCCAGTCGTTCGCTCTCATTTAGTTCCTCATATCGACAACGATCTTACTTTCTGATTTTGGGAAGATAGGTGGTGTGGTGATTTCACTTTGGCGGATCGCTTCCTTCATATATATCAACTATCTTCCCTCCATTATTATCCTATTGCCTCTTTCGTTGTTGGTGACGAAAGTGGCGCGGTAGCATCTTCTTATTGGAACCTTCATCTAGCTAGACTTCCAACTTTTAGAGCCATTTCCCATTCAAATGAGCTCCTCTCCTTGTTGCCTATTGTAAGGTTGTCCCAAGCGAATGATAGTCTCAGTTCGTCCCTTCTTCCTTTGGGTAGGTTCTCATGCAAGTCCCTCTTTGATAAACTTGTTGATGGCCCTCCTTCCATATTATCTCCTCATGTTTCCTTTCTCTAGGATGCTCAAGTAAGGATAAATTCTTCGGGTGGACCTTGTTAAACAAAAAACTAAACTCAACAGAGGTGTTACAAAAAGATTTTTCTTTTCGTATTTTTCTCCTAATTGTTGCCCGTTATGTCTTTTGGATGGATAGTCTGCAGGGCACTTATTTGTTCATTGTGCTAGGTCGCTATGGAAACGGTGGGTTGATTTGTGTAGCGGCTCATTTGCGATGCCATCTTCTTGCGTGAACTGTATTACATTATCTCATTTCCCTCAGCTCACGAGACAGATTTCGGAGATTGGTCGTATCACTTCATTGCTACATTATGGAGTATCCGGCTGGAAAGGAACAGAAGGATACTACAAGATATGAATAAGATGCATCTTGTCTCTAGGAGGAAATATTATTATTAGCTGCTTTGTGGGTCACTTCTCCAAAGCCGGCGGGTGGTTTTTCAGTTATGGACTGGTTTAGAGATTAGTGTTCTTGCTTGTCGTAGTTGTGCTTGGTTTCCTTATGTCTCCTTATGTAGAGGCCCACCGGCCTCATCTTTCAACCTTTTTTTTCTTTTATATAATATAACATACTTCGTTTCTTCTAAAAAAAAGATCTTAAAAGGGAGCTTATCAATTGTTCACCGTTTCAATTTGGAGAGGAAATAATTCTGCTCATGCATAGACTAGAAGGCTAGTTCCTTTGGTGAAAGTGAAACAATAAAAGTTTGGATGACAAGCATCAAACCCAACGGCAGCCACTTCATGTGCCATTTGAAGTATAGACCATCACCAGAGGCCTTCCAAGGATGGCACTCGTGCAAGTTGTAGTGACCTTTTCACCATTACGAATAAAACTGGAGTTGATCTTTAGACTGATTGACTTGGATCTAGTACAAGTTGATGGCTGAAGAGGGGCTAAAGCAATAATGCATAAAAACTAGTCGAGATCAGGAAACTAAAGAGGGAAAAAAGAGAGTAAAAGATTAACATTTTGAGAGCATACCAATCGTGGTGGGGTCAACCTCACATTCTCATCCTTGCCAGCAGCACGGACATTAGTCAGTTCCTTTGATCGTACAGGATTCACCTAATCATTTTCATAGCAGAGGCCAGTCTAAGTTTCTTTTTGCATAAAACCTTTTGTTCTTTGATCAGCACATTCCTTACTGGTATTTATGCGTATAGAGAGAAATAACAGTTTTCACTTACATCAAGATCTGTATCTCGTGAGTGCTCTCCAGCAATCATACCATCATATGCCTGCATAGAATTAGAAATAAATATTAAAATCAAATTTATTTTCATTAACAGCTAATGTGTCACTAACTTGTGCACTTCATTTTGTAAGACAGCAAAAATGTAAGTACTTCAATATCAAGAGAACAGATCCGTGGACGAGGCCATGCAAACTAGGCACCTATTGAATTGACTCTAGTTCAAAAATTGGATAACAGCTTATCATAACCTTGAAGTACACAATCTGTATGGAGTTATCAGAGCCATAGAATAAACAAAATGGTAAGAAAAGGCTATATCATGACGTGATTGCAAAGAAGTTTATTGGATGATTATAATCATGTCACCATTTATCAATTAATCACGACCATCTCCTGCCGAAAAGGTGACTGACATTCAATTCTACAAGCCAGATTGACAAATAATGTTCACTGATCAAGTGGTGTATTAAAAGAAGCTCAGGGCTTCTTGCATAATGAGAGTGATTCAAATGATCAAAACAAATCAGTAAAAGGCAATGAAACATGTGATCAGATAGGCAACAAATCGGTACCTCCATGCCAGGGTTCACAAAGAGAGTGCCACGGGCTTCTAAACTCATGAGTGCATGTGCAGTGATAATTCCATGTCCCATTGATACCTGTTGATCAAGTACAGCAGATGGAATAGGTATTCTGACAAACAACAGCGCAGCAGCTAGCAATTTAGATATAAATGACAAATTTGGTGCTAACGATTAGTCAAAATATCTTTCCACAAGAGTGAAGTCTGGAATACCAAAAGTAATTTTTTTCCTTTTTTTTTAAGGATAAAACTTATTGAAGACCAAACAAAAGAATGTACAAGGGAAGCAACCTCCCAAGAAACAAATACAAAGCCAACTAGGGAAGAGAATCCAAAATGAAAACAACCAAAGAAAGAACAAGAAGAGGGAATACCAAAAGTAGTTGATTGTGATCTTCAACACTTTCTTTTACTTTGGTCCTATGTAGCAATTTTGGGTAAATTTAATCACCAATATGATGTTCTATGAGAATAGAAAGAATCAAACTTGCAAGTTTGCAACTAGAATGAAATATAGCATGGATGATCTGTCGCAAAAAGTAGCAGCCTTATGACTGAATTATTATAATTAGATAGGCAATCTGCAGTGTAACAAAGATTTACATGTTGAATACAGTGTTAAAGTAGAGAATGACTATATATTATTTTGACGTATGAGGCGATCCAATAGACAAAAAATGAAACTTTAGAGGATACATGGGCTTATTAAGTTCTTGAAGGATCCATACCACCCCCCCCCCCCCCCCCCCCCCCCGCAACACACACACACACAATAATAGTACTGTTTGTTTCTAGTTAATTTGTTTATTATTTTTGTATTGGGTGGGGGGGTAGTTAAAAGATAAGCTAATAAAAAAAAAAAAGAACTTATGATAGGTAGTAGTCCCAATTGGTAATATAATGATAGTGAGCAAAATAAGATGATCTGGAACAAAATAAAGACCATTAGATGCACCAGCAAGCAAGAGTGACATATCAGCTATTAATGGTAATAATAGAGGAAGAAGAAAACCTAAAATAACAAGCATAAAGATAATTAAGAAAGATATATCTACTTGTAATATAACTCAAAATATAGCCAGAGTAAGTTCAATCTTTCCTATTAGTGAACTAGTTGAAAAGTGCTAACTGCTAAGAAAAGGTTATGTATGGTATAAAGCATCACAAATTCTGTGTTCACATATGTGAACTATTTGCAAGTGCTAAGAAAATTTGTCTTCATGCAGCAATTTAGGGGTGAAATCGGGTCGGGTCGGGTTGGGTTTTTGCCCCCTAACCCACCCGACCCCATGAGGTCGGGTGGTAGCGAGTTGGACCCGATGCCACCCGACCTAAGGTCGGGTCGGTAGGGTTGGCCCCCATTAAATAACCCAATTTTTTTAAAGCTTAATAACTACTATTTAAGCTTATATTAGTAATAAAATATGTTGGATTATCATGTATCCAACTTATTAAACTACTATTTAAGCTTTAAAAGATGAGATTTCTCTTTTTTGGGAGAACTCATACATGTACAAGCCAAGCTACTCTTAAATTTGACTTATGAGAATGAGGATGAGGATGAACTCATATATATATATAAATTTTAAGAGGTCGGGTTGCTCAAAAATTAACCCGACATATCAATCAAACCTGACCCGACCAGACCCGAAATGGTCGGGTTTGGTCGGGTCGGGTCGGGTTGCTTACACCCCTATGTAGCGTGCTTAACCAGATAAGTACAATTTTATTTTATTTCCTCTTAGGGCTTGATGAAGAAAGTAATTCTACCTATCAAGCAAGACAAGTAAAGAGAGGAAATATACCAAAACTCCCTTCCTAACATTGCCCAAGGGACCTCGGTATTTTGCATATGCTGCAAAAACATTATGAAAACAGTTACCAAAAACAGTGTAGTTGCATACTAAGTTAAATAGCAGAAAAGAAACATCTGAATTAACTAAAGTGCTACTGTGCAAGGGACAAATTGCACTCACATAAACTTTTGAAAAAATCTTCTAATGGTCAAAGAGATCTGAAAAATTCTTTAGGGTGGGTTTGACACTATTAACTTATTTTAAGGAGAACTAATGCTATATGACAGTTTTGGAGTAAGGCTTCACCTAGTCGTACATCTTCTATCAAAACATTCACTCCCATAACATTTCTTGCTACCTTAAAGCACAAGTCATGCTTAGGGAGAGGAGGCCCCTAATATATGAGTTGGAAGGCAAGGGGCAAGCCAAAGTGAAGCACTGCATAAAATTTGTTAAAACCAATTATATAATAATTAAAATCTATGCTATAATTAATAATGTAAATACATGGCATTCTTGGTGTACTCACTTTTTCCATTCTTCTAGTTACCCGTGACACTTTATTGTTATTTTTTATTTAAAACTTATTTCAAGTTATTAGGAGTAACAAAGCAATTTGACCCTTTAACTTGTCTCCACTTACTTCCACACGAACTCTACTTCTAAAGTTAGTTGTTGACATATTTTATGCTTTCTATTCATATCATTTTATTTTTCTAAACCTTATTCACATTTCATATAAAAAAAAAGCCATTTTTTACCCTCTTAACTATCATTAAAGACATTAATTTCTTTTCTCAAAAAGTAACAATAATAATAGCAACAAAATTTTACAAATTAAAATCTTCATTAATAAAAAGAAAAAATCTCGCAAAACGAATTGCACATACGCAAATAAAAAATAATAGAAATGAATATCCAAATTAAAAATAACAGAAATGAATATTTGCTTAGTTTTGTCCTCATTTTAAAGTAAAATAGCCAAAGAAATTAAGGAAAAATTAATAAAAGTGTGTAATCTTCAAAGTTAACTTTTTTGTATGTAAATAGTAATTCAACTCCAAACTTAAATATAGCATATATAAGCTCCAATACTATAAGTAACAAAATGGTTATTATAGGAATTAAAATGTTATAAACAGAATCAGTAGTTAGAAGCTGTAAGCAATTAAATTATTATAATTACAGGATTTTATATATTTGTTCTTGGACTTCAGGAGGCATTTGCAAAAAGGTGCACCCAGCACATTGGCGGCTAGGTCTAGATCAAGGTATGCCTCAATGACATAGTGCACACCATTGACAAGTTTCCCTTTTTTACACCCTCAACATGCATGATGGACATCTCAAACCCAAGCACCTTTTTTTCCTTATCATTCTATTCACCCATCCTAAGATCCTAGTGCTTGCTTCATTATTTTTTATACACGTACAGTTTTTAGTTACTAAGTTTTCATCCCTTGATTTTCCACAATCATAGACATATATGTGGCTAAAACTGTTTCCTTCATTATGATTGGTATATAGTCTATACAAATCTAAGCAAGCATGCCTAAGCTTCATTGCACAACAACAATTTAACAGTGAACAAGCTAATCAAGCTCTCAACAATGGTTTAATTAGATATTTCTAAGCGTAATATGTGTCACCAATATAAGCATTCATTCTTAAGCATTAGCCATTTATAACATGATCCAGTTGCCTCTTGTATTTAAATCATCTGCCATATAAGTATCCGTCCACAGTTGTGATTTTACATCATCAACCCTCTTTACACTAGTTACAAATAAAATAAACTTTGAACCTCCTAATTAGTACAAGACTATGAGAAGATGCAAAAGCCAAAGAAATAAAATATAGTTAAGGATTAGAACTTACAAATTTTAGGTTGGAAAAGATCAACTACACCAGTAAATTTTGCTTTCTTAAACTTTACAAAAAGAAAAGAAAAACCCACACAATAATAAAAGAGTAATGCTACATTAAACCACTAAAGTAACACACTAAATTACAATCATTGGATTATATAGACTTTTCTTGAATCACTTATAATTTTCATGAATCACAAGATATGTACACAATTTAACAGTTTGCATAAAGTGTGTCACTTTTTTTCTTTTTTTTTTTAATAATAAAATCATGTGTAAAAAAGTTGAGGTGGCTTGAAAGAACATTAAACCTATTTCATTTGAAAATATAATCCATGTTTGGATGATCTGGTTGGAGCACAATCAACGCCTTTTTGAAAATCTTTCTAGGAGTGAGGAGAATGTTTGGTCTGATGTATTGATTCTTGCTAGCACTTGGGTAGTTGCTTTTAAGATTAATGGGGTGTAGTCCATTAATTCCTGGGTTAGGAGCTGGGGAGATTGTATGAAGTGAGTTAAGGTGTCGTTGTGTGTTTCTTTATTTCTTCTTTTAATGTCGTTTTTGTGTTTTGGGTCAGTTTGAGTACTGTTGGTACTCCTCTGCATTGGTTGTATTTTTTTGCCTATTATTAATGCAACTGTTTTGTTTATTCTCAAAAAAAAAATCCATGTTGCCAAGAATGAGAATTGCCTACAACTACTTTCATCAGACATATATACTCAAAGACTTGAAGAATTAATTTCACAATAACATGCTATAAAATTATATGAATATGAGATTCAATATTTGCCAAATTTTTAAGCACTTCAAAAAAAAAAAAGATGTATTCGAGCAAAAGGAGTTCAAATGGTAACCTTGTACAGTTTTACATCAATAATTAGGCTTGCTATTCCATCCAAACAACTTTGGCAATAGATCAATAATAGAAAAAACATACTCAGGAAAGCTCGGTGCATAAATCCAGTGCCACGTGTATCACTGCTAAACACACTCCTGTAACCAACCAAGCCCCTGCAAACAAACCACCAGGAACTACTATTGAATGGTCGAAGTTAAACTAGCACCAAAAGGAAACAAACAGCCAATTGAAATTGAATTCTAGCAATGGGTGCCACTTTGTTTTATCATCCACCTTTACTTTGCACCAATATCATAAGTTTCATGAGAAAACCAAGTACAGGATATATGTGTCCTCTTCATGATATTAGTGTAATGCCACTGATATTATGCACAGTACTAACTAAAAGTTACATTAAGCATTCAGGAATTAGTCAAACCTCCTTTATATTTTACAACTCAACAAATAGAAGTTTGCACCTATAATACTTCTCCAAATTGTGCAATACAATATTGGAATCCCAAGATAATTTAAAGTTCTCGAGAGGATAATATCCCCATATTTGGGCTTTTTAGACCTTGAAAATTTTTTAAACAGTTGGGTGGTACCAACTTAAGAACGACCCAAGAATGATTAACTGATATAATTGAAGAGTTGAAAATTTATCAAAATCTGCCTATTTAAGTAACGCGGAATTAAAAAAAAGTGGGAAATCAACAACAATTCAAAAGAGTAGATAAATTAGAGGATCTCTTCAAGTTTAAACTATTCGCTATACAAAAGATAAAGAAATAAGAAATGCTAAGTGTTAAACATAACATCTAAATTTTTTTTTCAATAATTTAGGAAGAGGGGGAAAAGGGAAAGGAAACCACGACCCACACCCCAGAAACAAAATAGCAAAGTGACACTTAAAAAGAGAAATAATTAGAAAATGTCATATATCTGATTTTTTGGTTTAATCAAATAATTCTAGTATGAGACTGAGTATATTTAACATAGGATAACTGAAGCACAGATGATTAGACATTGTCTGAACTATCTAGATTACATTAAGCAGGTCACCTCCCACCAAAAGTAAAAGACCAACAAAGCAAAAATCTGTTTAAAAAATGGAAGAATACTGAGGATCAATCAGAAGACTAGCACATACTGATAGTCATGAGTCATGACCATCAAAAAACCACATACGTTCCTCATGCCAGAACTTATTAGAATCCTTGGAGATGTTTAATAAATTAAAAGATCTTAATAATACAACCACCACTTTTTCTGTCATTGCCTGCCTTTCTTGCAAGCCACATCCATTAGAATAGTGTGATACTAACTTAACTTGGCATACAAACCCTTTACCAACAAAGTCCCACCATGCAAAGGAGGATGGAATAATCAAGCAACACATGGATCTCAAAAAAAAACATCAAAATGGAAATATCACTTGAGAAAAAAGTTAAGGGATCATTTGAAACCCTTCTTTCTTTCCTTTTTATTCTTTAGTTAAACCTTGAGAAACTAAACGAGGACTTTTTTTTTTTGTCAAGGAACTAAAAGAGGATTATTACAGAACAATACTTCAACAACATTTCATTCAAATATAAAAATGCAAATGCCCACATATAGCCGATCAACTATTTACAAGAAGCCAATCTAGCGTTTCTATCTTTTCAAAATTTCACAGCCTCTCTGTAACAATTTACATAGGTTGGTCACTTTGTCAATATTTCAAAATTCTCCAAGTCAATAGTATGTCTCCTAGAGGGTTTCCAGTTTGTTTGTTGTTGTTATAGCATCACAAAAGGTTGAGGATTCATATGACCTTCACATGATGTAGCATAAAATCCACCATCTTCCATGGGTTGAACTTTTTAGGGATGAGGCAATGCACTCGAGTAGGACTCATAGGTGCATGCATGCATTGATGACCTGATTTTTAAAAAAATACTTCCACCAACTTCATAAGACCATTCTTGATGACTACTCACGATTTTTGAAAGAATATCATTGGTGTATAATGAATTGACTTTAAGCACCATAACAGTCTTAAATACACACAAGTAGTCATTTTATCAGTCTTACACTTCCAGCCCATCGTAATTAAATACACAATACTACAAGATAACTAAAATAGTGTATGAAAATCAACGTCAATATAACAACTGACAGATCAATACTTAAATTTAAGAATAGCATGGATGAATATGGAGCCACAATAATAGAAGATCAAACATACAAAATAACAGACCTTGATGGACAAGTCAAAGACATTCTAGTCCTACCAGGGTTCCCTGGGACAGGACCCATGTCAACAACCTCAGCTCGCCTATGAGATAGGGCCTCCATAACAAGCCCTACATGCTCTTCGTTCACCTGAAATACAATACTAATGGTAAAGCACTCAGCAAGTTCATGAAATGAAGAAATAAAAACCAGCACTTGCAAAATCCGATACCTCAATCGTCAATTCCTCTAATGGTTCAAGCTTTTCACCTTTTCCACTCTTATACCTGGTAAAATAATTAATAAGAACATTCAAGCTGTAAGATAAGATCCATAAAGTTTTCAATATTTTGAACATCAAAACAAAACTTGATCCCTATATAAACCAAATATCATAAATTGAATAAATATAGTATAAAATATGGTTAAAAGAGAAAATAAAAGCGTCCGTGAGTTCTGTGCTAAACCTAATTAGCTAGTTAAAAACTTACCAAAAACATGAACCTCCAAGATTCATAACCGAACTCATCGCACACATCAAAGAGGTAAAGATCCATAATCTCATAATTTATTCTACTGAAGGCTCATTTCATTATAGATGACCGCATAAAAGTGGCAAGCGAGCCAACACATTGTTGCATCCAAATGGCAGAGTACAGTTCAAAGAACAACTACAAATGGATGTTTTAGAGACAGGCCAAGTAGATGTTACCATGAACACCTAGCAACTACTCTGCAGATAAGCCACAAGCAGTGACAGATAAAAAGCATCAAAGTATAGCGTTGGCAAATATAAAGCATGCCCTTATTGTTCCATGGAGTGAACTAAAAACAGTAACGTTGTCCAAATAGGTCAATTGAAAGGTGAGAAATGACACTTAATAACTAAAGGAAATCTTACATGACTGTTCCCACCGAAAGATTATAACCAAACCTATACCACACCAAATTTGAGACCAATCTAAATTTCAACTAAGCAACAATAGCTAACTTACAAAATACAACTGATGCAAATAATTACCAGATTGTTCATTCCATGATACACCTTGTGAGGACTGAGGAAAAGTTCAATCTATATACTTAGCCCATGAAACCAAGATACACTCTACAGCTTACAGTCCTTATGAAACCGAACTAAATAAGAGCTACCGGTTTTCCTAGATCATCCAATTTTTACATCAACTAGACTCATCATACTATAGTTTTATGAGTGAGCATATTGTTGTCCAATGCAGACAACTGTCTGTGATGCCTTTTATTTAGGATTCAAGTATTTTAAATCTACCATCTTACTGAGTTTCCACTATTAAATTCTTTAAAGACTTTTTATTGTGATTGTTAACCTCAAAAGACCGTTATTTAATGGTCATGTAGATCAATAGATAGTGATGTTATTGACGTATACTATAAGATATTTTAGAAAGATTTGGTTAGGATTATATAACTGTCAAGTAGATTAATAGATCAATGATGTTATTGGCATTTACTATAAGATATTTTCAAAGTCTTAGTTAGGACTATCACCATCCAGTGGATAATATCAAATTATTCTAAGGCCCTGTTTGATAGATGAGAAAAGTTTTCTCAAGAAAATTTTTCTAATGAATTTTCTCGTGGTTGTTTGATTGTACATGAGAAAATATTTTTTACACTCTTATGACAAAAAAAAATTGGATAGTAAGGAGTTTCATAAAATATAAATATGAACATAATCAATAATACTAAAAAAATTCTCATGAGAAAATTAAATTCTCACCTCTACAAATGAGAAAATTTTGGTGAAAAAATAAAGAGGTTGAGAAAAATTTTCTCGAGAAAATATCGACAATCAAACGCACAACTTTTCTATTTTCTTGAGAAAATATTTTATTTTCTCGAGAAAATAACAATTTTCCCACCAATCAAACAGGGCCTAAGATTTGATTCAATAAACTGTTAGAATTGATCTTAGGGAACAAATTTGATGTTTACACAAGACCTTGAACCATATGAATTCTAGGCATCATCTTGCACTCTTCTCCATTAAAGTTTTTCATCAAACACCAGTTGGGGATCACATAAAAGGAAATTTTCATAGTTGAGCATGTCATTGCTTAGCTAATCAAGCTTTTTGAGACCCTCGCTTACCAAACATCTGACATTCTAAGAATTGAATCTTCAACACTTTCGCTATGGTTTCCACACAATAAAGAAGGTTACCTAATTCAGATCCACATATCCTTGGTATGAAATACTTAACTCTCACAAGCATTATGGAAAACTAGATAAACAAAATCAAGATGAACAGAAAATCAAGAGATATAATGTACAATGTGCACTAGCTTAGGCAAACATAGTGCTCAGACTAATTTTTATGAAATCTTACATGACTTTTGGTGGTGAAACAGAAAGCTCAAATCCTTCTCGCCTCATGTTCTCAATCAAAATCCCTATTTTTCACAAATAGAACTATTTAAGCAGAATAGAAATCGAAGAATATTAGCAAGCTCATGATAGATAACGCTTCCAACAAGCTTAATCATGAAACAAAAACACAAACCAAGCTGGAGTTCTCCCCGCCCTTGAACTTCATATGACTCAGATAAGCCTGGAATCACATTTATGGCAAGATTTGTCTCTGCTTCTGCCATCAGACGATTACCAATTTTTCCTCCAGTCAACTACAAACTTATTGAGATTAGCAAATGATAGAAGCAAATAAAATAGCATGAAAAAATCAAATAAAGAAACGATTAATAAAATCGGTAGAGTTACAGGTGAGCATTTTCCACCGAGGACGTGACATTAGTCATATAGTGCTTTGGGTTAAATGATCTTTTTTTTTGTTTTTTGAGAAGAAACAAATGAAACATATATTAATCATAAGAAGGAAATACATTAGACCGGATCACCAGAGGTGATGATATGAAACACCAAAAAGAACAAATGACAATCATCCCGCATGGACCCTACCCACATACATACAATTATCCCAATTCAACATCCAGTCCAATAAAAAGTAACCCTTAGCATGAGGTGAGACATAAACCCAAGTACTAGCCGTAATTTTAATGGTTTCCCACAATTTGAATTCTGATTTGTCAATGTTGTGAAAGATCCTGTTATTGTGTTCAAGCCATAACATCCAAAGGGTAGCAAAGAAAGTAATCTGACCAATGTCATTCTCATCCTTGGACAGTGAAGGAATGTGACACAAGGACAAACCTTCAACAACCTGATGAGGGATGAGAAATCTATTACCAGAAGAAGCATACCAATTTTCCCAAATAGCCTTAGCATATGGGCAATGAAAAAAAACGTGATCAATAGAATCACCATCCTGCTTACAAAAAACGCAACAATGAGGGAAAAGACACATATTAGGAAGCCTTCTCTGCAACATCTCCATAGTATTGAGTCTCATGTGTGCCAGAGACCACCCAAATACCTTAACTTTGGATGGAATGTGTGCATGCTAAGTATGAGGAGAGCAAGGGAAAACGGGGATATTCGATGACTCTATAAGGCAAGAAAATAATGACCTACAAGTGAACTTTTTAGAAGAATCAAGACGCCATAAAACCCGGTCCGGACAAGGTGATAAAGAAAAGTTTTGAAGTTTTGCTAGAAGCTTAGGGATCTCCTCAAGTTCCCGGCCGTTAAAGCCCTAGGAAAATGAAGGTTCCAAGGATGATCGACGGGATGATCAGATGAGTATGCATCGACATAGGAGGCTATGGGATGGTTGTGAAGGCTAGAAAGGCGATAAAGGTTGGGGAACACATCAACCAGTTTTGAGTTATCCAACCACCTGCCCTTCCAAAAATTGAAAGTTTGATCGTTACCAACTTTAAATTCCAAATGGGGTACCACCTGAGGCACTAACGAGGAGATGAACTTCCAAGGACTCTTATACGTGAGACCAGACCGTCGACCTACTCTATCCAGCACCAACGAACCATGACGACTAGCAATGATTTGCACCCATAAAGATCTCGGTTCCTCAAAGAATCTCCATACCCATTTGCTACATAAAGCAAATAGCGAAGAGAGATGTTACCAATGCCCAAACCCCCCTTCTCCATTGACCTTTGAACCACTTCCCATTTAATCAAATTTGGGAATCCGTTATCCTTCTTCTTCTCCCCCCCCCCCCCCCCAACAAAAGAAACCTTTGATAGCCATCTCAATCCGCACTGCCACCGACGAAGGGATCTTGAAGATAGACATGAAGTAAGCAGGGATAGCCGAGAGGACAGACTGGACAAGAGCAAATCTCCCACCTCTAGATAAAAAGGCCCGTTTCCAACCATCAAGTCGTTTCGAAATTTTAGATAAAACTGGGCATACATACATACATAAGAAGTATTTGAGAAATCAAATATCTCAATGTGTTCTAGGAAATACTTAAAGACTACTCAAAACAAGCCCAAGGAGCTCAAGTGGAACATGGTATAGATTCAATGAGTACCTACTAGTATAATGATTATAGTTCAACAACTTTAAATATTCCATAAAGAAAAGCCTCCATGCCATTCACCAAAATAATGAAAAGTGACTTTTCTCTCAAGTTCCAATAGAGGTAAAACCACACAAGGAGAAGCGTAAGACTTAAGATGACAAAAAATTTTAAAAAATTGACCTAATAGGGCACGAACATTTAAAAGAAATTACTTCAAATCACTAAGATGTCTTTCTTTAATTTATATTTCATGTCTTGCATCTAAATATGCTTATGACATGCAAGTAAAAATTGTTGTAAATAATATTCGTCAAATTACAAGGTTCAGGAAAACTGAACTTAAAAATTTCAGCTACTGTCTCGATTTACAATGTCTAGACCTAAAGGTTTGAGAGCTCTGAAGTCTGAACTAAATGTAAAAGAAAAAAAAAATAGAATGCATTCCAAAACCAGTATAACAATGAATCTATATTAATCAATAATAGTATTTAACTACAACTTAAATGAAAGATTCTGCCACTTACATGGGTTCCATCACGGCCAGCCAATGGAGAGTCATTAACACCAAAAGTCATGGAAATTGTTGGCGGATCTAACTCAACAGTTGGCAGAGCAGTCATAACCTGTTACACAGAGTCATAAACCGGTTCAGAGCCACAACATAAACTTACATTCCTTTCATAAGGTAAGGTTTCTAGTTGGCAATGAGATTCTGTACTTGAAAACAAACTTTGGTTCATCAATTCTTGATTTTTATCATGTGTAGAACAACCTGTGAAACCCTGCTTGACCAACATACAGAACCCGCTGAAGTAGTCAAAGCAAGCTGTTCACTGTTGGTTCTCTCACTGTTCATAAAGAATTAAGAAGCAATGGCTTTTGCATTCACACATGAAACACAACAAGGAGAGACACACAGAGGGAGAAATTTGATTCTAGGTGCCAATAGGGTTGATGATCTAGATGCTTCAATTTGTTAGTTTTCAGAAGCCAGGACAGAAATGTTTGCATGG
Source organism: Paratinospora sagittata (assembly GCA_035771175.1). NCBI lineage: Eukaryota > Viridiplantae > Streptophyta > Magnoliopsida > Ranunculales > Menispermaceae > Paratinospora > Paratinospora sagittata. Next base: position 36,010,382 of record CM069610.1, read on the forward strand.
TATTAATTTGGAAAGAAAACAACATGGTTAAAATAGCATTCATAGAACTAAACACGAATTTTCCATGCACGACAAACATCTTATATAAGGAATTTCAACTCAAGTTTTATTACAAAAATGTAAAGTTGTCATAATGTACAAGATCTATAATTTTGGAAGCACTCAAACCTAAGACCGTGAATATGAACATACAAGAAAAAGAAACCAACACCCAACTGTGATAAAACAAGAGGATGATATTAGCAAAAGCAAATAATGTGACACACGATGACTATGTACAATAGAAAGTGCGAAGAACAAAAAATACTTAATATATTGCAGGAAGCCAAAGAAGCAGAAGATAGGAACCACTTGAAGATTAATATAAAGTGTTATTCCAACCATTGGCATTACCATGCTCTTTCTGAGGCCATATTTTTCTGTTTCGTTAAGGATACCTATGTTCTTCCTCAAATTTCCCCTTAAACTCCTAAAACAATATTGAGGATGATAACAAGAACAAAAATAACAATGAATCATAACAGCCACAACCTTAATGTGCAAAATCGTGAGCCTACATATTCCACATTCAGAGTTTGAATCTACAGCAAGGCAACATTACTTTTAAGTTCTAACAATTCTGCCAAGCATGACCAACTCCTATGAGAAAATAATACATGAAACATGCAACTGAGCATATTCACAAACTAAGGTAAATACACAAATATGGGATGGGATAGATGAGGGCCAACTGCAGCAACAAAAACCAGTCGATCAAAATATCATGTAAATACGCAAGAATGTCATGATTTTGTAAATACCAAAAGAGTTTACGGTAAAAACACAATAGTGAGCATTTACTGTTTACGGTAAAAACACAATAGTGAGCATTTACTGTTTACGGTAAAAACACAATAGTGAGCATTTACTTACTTCCACATTTGCCACTGTGTGGCCTATCGCAGGGATTGTCAATCCAGCCATTGATATTATATCACCGGCTCCTGCACTGTCAATCAAAACTATGCTTATACCTTGTTTTTTCATAAGTTTTAGAACCTACAAGAAAAACAGTGTTAAGTTAATATCACACTACATTACTGATAAAGTCGGCATCAGGAATTTGAGTGCTTATGCATTGTAAATGGAGTCTTTAATTCACTCCCATTCAATGTTTCAGCTTTCTGCCAGAATTGATTAACAACAAACCTTTCCTTCCTCCATTTTCACAACTCCAGAATCTGTGCTTCGAATACCATGTACTCTATCTCCAACATGAATGACTCCCGAGGAGATGCGTCCAGTCAAAATTCGCCCAAGATAGAAGTCACGCTCCATCATGGAAACCTGCATGAAACTGTCAAGCATCACACAGTATATGACCATTGCCAAGGAAATCTTGGTGTTGAATTCTTCATTTTCTCCATGTTCCCAAGTCAAAACAAAAGATCTATAAAGTGATTGAATGCATTTAATGGAAATCGTGGTACCAAGAGACTGACATGTTTGGCCTTGAACACTCAAACAGCTAGAATTGGAACATCAAATGAATCCTCACAAAAGATAAAAGGATAAGATTCCTTTTACTCAATTCATGGTTTTGCCAATAAGAAACAAATCCATACATGCATACATACATATAAAAGAAACAAGTCTTGATTTGTACTCTTTTTTACTTCTAATATATATCTATGTTTCTAGTAAAAAAAAAAAAAAAATGATGACCTCCAATAAGGATTGAAGGCCCCACATGTTACCAAAGAACAATATTATTATTTGCTAATCTAAATGACATTGCAATATCAATGTTTAACATAGCTATATTGCAAAAGTTAAACTCTTATAGGGCCTCTTCTTCATCCAAGAAGAAGCCCCACCTTACTCCAACTCAGTGGAAGAATGGTTGAGAATGTGGAAGAGGGTCTTGGCTGTTTATAGAAGGAGAGAGCTTTTCCATTTTCCCACAACCAATGTGGAACTAATGGGAGAAATCTTTCCATCTTCCTCGATAGTTCCAAAGAGTTCTCCCATTAGTCCCACATTAGTTGTGGTAAGATGGGAAAGTTGGATCTCATGGAACTAAGGCCCTGTTTGATAGTTAAGAAAAATTTTCTAATGAATTTTCTCATGGTTGTTTGATTGTAAATGAGAAAATAATTTTTTTACACTCTTATGACGTAAAACAAAATTGGATAGTAAGAAGTTTCATAAAATATATACATGAACATAATCAATAATACTAAAAATTTTCTCACGAGAAAATTAAATTTTCTCACCTTTACAGATGAAAAAATTTTAGTGAGAAAATAAGGAAGTTGAGAAAAATTTTCTCGAGAAAATATTGACAATCAAAAGGACAACTTTTCTATTTTCTTGAGATATTTTATTATTTTCTAGAGAAAATAATAATTTTCTCACTAATCAAACAGGGCCTAAGTGGAGAGAGCTCTCCTATTAGTCCCACACTGGTTGTGGAAAAATAGGAAAGCTATCTCCCTCTATAAAACCCCAATACCCTCTTCCCCATTTTCACCCATTCTCTAATTTTTGCAATTGCTCAAATTAGATGAGGTCTCCTTTATAGGATCTTTGAAAATAATTTTTTCTTTATTTTTTTCTAATGCATGTTGGTAATATTGATTACTAACATGTATAAATTTCATATTGTAGGCACTTCGTATTTTTGTACAAGGGACCTAATATTCTAAATATTAAATGCGTCTAATTAGTATTTTTTTTTTCCAAATAATGGGTCTAACGAGTTGGGTTGCTAATTTAGAAGCAAACCTAACACCCGACCGACCCAACCAGACCATCAGGTCGGTCGAGTTAATAATTTTTATTAAGTTGTTGGGCCGGGTTCGCGTGAAGAAATTCTTCACCCGATGTGGTCGGTTCAGGCAGAGCTAAATTTTAGGTCAAACCCAACTCAACCCGATCAGTTTACACCCCTAGTTAGATCTCGCATTGTCTCACACAATTGGTAACTTAGTCTATTTGGTCATCACTTGACCATAAATTGTATATGCAGTTCATGTCTCTAGCCAATTTGTTGTTTCTCCTATTGCTGCTCATTAGGCTATTGTTTTGTGTTCTTTGGTATGTTCAATATACTGTGCATCAAAATCTTTAATATCCATCTTCATCGACTTTGAAACTTCGTGCATACTTTGATGCGGATTGGGCTAGTGTAGTAGTGATGATACAACTCGTAAGTCAACCACAGGTTTCTGCATCTTTTATGGAGGGCTCTCTTATTTCATGGAAGAGCAAGGAGTCTGTTGTTTCAAAGTCTTCCATAGAAGCAAAGCATCTGTTTGGTATCCACATTCCACCATGACTGAGATATAATAGTCGCATTGGTTGCTTGCAAATATCGGAGTAACTCTTACACTCCTACCCCTATGTATTATGATAATAAGAGTGTTATTTAAATTGCCCACCAATCAATCTTTCATAAAAGAACTAAACACATTGAGATATATTGTCATCTCACAAGACATTATCTCCAAAATGGCACTATCGCGTTGTCCTTTATCTTCTCATTCTTGCAGCTCGCGCAGTCTTCTTCACAAAGTCACATTCTATTAAGCAATTTAGATTTCTTGTTCAAAAACTCTCGATGCTTATTACAATCACGTCTTGAGTTTGGGTAGGATGTTGGAGTAATTATGTATCATTAGGAGTAGTATAGTAATTTTATTTGTTTAGGTAGCTATATAAGTTACATTTCTTTTCTTTGGTATTTTCATTCTTTTTACAGTTATCAATAGATACTCTAGCATTTTAGCAATCTTTTATTTTCCTTTGCATTCTAAAGGTAAACTAATATAATTCTCACTAGGTATGGAGATAAGTTCACAAGAGTTCCTTCTGCACAAACTCATACTAAACCATTAAAGATATCCTTCTTGAATACACCAAAATAGAGCAGAAAAGAAAACAACAGAATTTTCCAACTGCAAATTGAAAGTTCAATATGGTGTGGTATTTTAACCAAGTTAAACAACATTGCAATACCAACCAGCATTTATTGAACGAAAATTTAAAAAAAAAAAAATACCAACCAGCATCTGGAAAGGTGCCTCAACACTTGCTCTTGGTGGAGGAACATGATTTACAATGGCATCAAGCAACTCTGACATATTCCTTGAATTATCAGGAGGATCTTTGGTAAAGGTGGATGATGCCCATCCTTCCTTTGCAGAAGCATAAAGGACTGGAAAATCTAGTTGTTCCTCTGTATCACAAACATATAAAGAAAAATCAATCTATGTCAAGTAAAATATACAGAAAGAAGAAATCAAAACTTTACTTGCACCAATATCTATTGCACCTGATGCACCAAGATTTGCAAAAAGATCAAACACCAGACTTTCTACTTCATTGCATCTCTCTTCAGAAACTGCACAAGTAAGACAGTGGCCATCATTAAGGAATTTGATAATGGTATGAAAAGTGGAAGTTGCGCAAGCTTTGTTTCATGGAACTCCAAATTTTTATCATAATGCACTTAAATTTCAAATTATCCACACACAAGAACACCGTGGCACATGATATCTAATGCACTTAATCTATTGAGTGATTTTCAAATTTTCCCAGCAAAAAAATAAAAAATAAAAAAGTGACTTCCAAGTATTCCATTACTAATTTTGACTTTTATTACTTATCATAAAAATTCCATTATCTTTTAAAGGCTAAGGGCAAAGAAATTAAAATTTACTGTGCACTTTTAAGGGTACAGATATTAAATGCTTCTAGTGATTAGTAAATAAATTTCCAATGAAAAAAAAAAAAAAAATCAAAACTCAACAAATAACTCAGTAACTTTGGCTAGGATGAGCCAAGGAAAGTTAATCTCATGGCTTAAGTCGATGGGACTAAGGCACCACAAGGTTGGTGACCACATGGAGACTCTACTTCAACATAAGCCCGACGAAGGCTGAGGTTAGCCAAGGATAGCACAACACAAGTGACATAGGATTAAGAACAAGGCTAAGTAGGGGTGAGACCTAAGTACGGCAAATGTGATATTTAAGTAAATATGGCCAACATGATTGACCTTCAGATTCGGCGTTCCCTTAAGACATGAGCCAAACGTTAACATGAATGGTTAATCAGGGCACATCCACCCGCTCCCTCACATAATGGGGCATGTGCATGGTCATGGCCTAACTAACTCACCCACCCAAGCTATGGTGAGGGCCTTGAAATGGTAGATTTCATCTCTTGTGGACCTTACATGTTGGACCTCAACATTGGACATGCATGGGTTATTGCATGCATGTCAGGATCTTGGCCACGTGCAACACATGAGTGTGACACACTTGTGCGAGTAACTAGTGGTGCGTAGTTACAAGGTACATAAGCTAGGACAATGACATGAGAAGAACTTGCAAAGTGGTTGTAATTATGCCCACATGGCATTAATTACTTGGATGTAGTTGCAAGAACCAACTCACCATGTGGTAGTGTAGGAGCTCACTTAAGAGTAGTTGCAAGGAGTTGTATGCTCTTCGTTGGCTAACGCCAACATTAGCATTGTAAAGAGGACAAGTGTCTTGAGGGGTTATGTCACTGTCACAATCTTGTCAATGAAGGTTGACCCTAGAGTGCATGGGAAACATGCTAGGTGTAAGTTGTAACCCCGAATTTTGGCAATATAGTGAAACAACTAGGGGGGGCAGCCCGGTGCACGAAGCTCCCGCCTATGCGCATGGTCCCGGGGATGAGTCGGACTACTTTTGAGTCTGTTGTATACAGCTTTACCTTGCAACACAAGAGGTTGTTTCTACAACTCAAACCCGTGACCACATAGTCACATGACAATAACTCTTACCGTTGCACCAAGGCTCCCCTTCAGTGAAACAACTAGTGTTTATATTTTCATTATTTTAACCTAAAAACGCTGTTTTAACCAGAGATTTTGCATTTTAGAGTCATAAAAATCACATTAAAAGTTCACAAAATAATACTTGAATTTCCAATTTTTATAAAAGTCTTAGATCAATGTGATATTTTATGTAGTTTCAAGGCTTCATTTTGACCTTGAGCTCACAATTTGAAATCCAAAAACCACCTTTCTAATGTAAAGATAACGATAAGTACATCATCTCAACCAAAAACCCTGCAATAGTGGGAGCCTCATGCATTGGTCATGCTTTATGCCTCTTTTATGTAGTTTCAAGACAAAAAAAAGCTTAAATGAGAAATCCAAGCATTATTTTGGTGTTGTTTCAATTTTTATTTTTTACGCATTTCCAATGTTAGAAACTCCTTAAACCTGTTCCAAGGTCTAGATGGAATTAGAGCCCTTTTCACTGCATTGCAAGTGGAATGGATTGTTACATTGGAGATAGAAGCGCCAAATGTTCATTGGGATCCAAATGTTAAATCATCACTTCGACAATGATATGTGGCGATGAAGGGATGACACGTCATCAAAGAAGTACACGGACATAAATGCCAAGCAGAACCCCAATTCCACATCAACATATAGAAGATCGCATGAAATGACAATGTTGGCCGTTTTTCAAGATCCATATGGAGTGCGGGGGACTTATCTAGTGATCTTGTATCTTATTTTATCATCAATTTCCAACCTCTCAAAAATAACAAGAATATTCTAGAATAAATTGGCCTCCAAAATACCCAAAAATCAGCAAAAGTTAGGCATAAAACACATCATAAAGCTTAAAGCCCTACCCAAATCGTGCAAAGACCAGCCACCCTTTAGCCAAAACCAAACTTGTTCTATGTCCTACATAATTCTTCTCTCCTAAATACAAGGAACAAAAGCCACCTAACTCCCACAGCTTAAAGAAATTCCAACATAAGTGGGAATTGGAAACTTCCTCAACATTAGCCTAGAACACTCATGACACAACCAACTTTCACATGGTTTCTTACATGATTTTAAGCCTTTGAGATACTCTCTCAAACACGCCAAAAAGAATCTTAGTACAAATAGGAAAAGAACTCCCAACACTACCCACCCATCTTAGAAGACAACAACAAATAGGAAAAGAAATTCAGATACATATGTCTCCTCCATGTTCCCAATATTGTAACTAATTTCATCTTCTGCAATTGTTTTCTCTTACAAACTAAACTAAATCAACCTAGATAACCTTCTTTCCTATATATTAACTAAGGTTAAAACACTCCACTGGTTCAGCCATAAATACCCTTAGCGTGAACACTCTCACTCACAACTCTATCTTCTTCCCATGTACCATTTTTTGTCCCCTAACTTTAAAGGAATAAAATCCAGTTAAGAACTTCAATAATTACCACATAAAACCCCTCTTACAATAAGCTACTGCCATCCCTGATTAGGATAAAATCATGTATAGCACCCATCACATAAATTTCCTAACAATCACCAAGTTTGAAAGCCCATTACAAGTTTCCAACGTAATCCAAACTTTGATAATGTGCAAAAATTTCAGCCTTATACTACAACTCCTGAACAACTATATGTAGACACCTCCATATCCCCAACATGCCATCCATTATGCCTCTCCTTTACTCATCGGTTTTGGGCTTAGTTTTAAGGTTATTTTCATACCTCTTTTGTAGCTTATTTTCTTCCCACTTTTAAGCCTCTATGCTGCCATTCTTGTCATTATTTTGGTGCCTGCAAAGCTTGATGAATGGAAAAGGGGCTTATGCTAGAGAAGTGCAATTGAGGGGAGTTCACAGTTTATTTTATGATTATGTTTTTGATTGTTAGCTTTTAGTGTTGGGGACCACTCATGTGGCCGACAAATTGGAGACAAGTGGGCGGCTGAAAGTGGCGCATTCGGCGCCGTTTTTTTTACGGCGCCGAAAGGGTGATATATTAAATTATTAAATATATAATATAATATATCACCCTTTCGGCGCATTCGGCGCCTTTTTTTGCGCCACTTTCAGCCGCCCACTTGTCTCCAATTTGTCGGCCACATGAGTGGTCCCCAACAAATCTCCACCTCCACCTCATGTGGAACAGGGTTTTACCATACCTGCAGCAATTTTTCAATTAAAGCTGCAGAGCAACAATCTTCACCGTGGCGAGCTTCCTTCAAAACTATTGTTGCCGCCATTAGTGCCCTTAGGCACTCCGAGCTTGTGAGATGTTGATCAAGTCCAAACAATGTTGGAACTTGATCCCTGTAACCACCTTTGTAAGCATATCTGCGGGGTTATCTGCAGTCTTGATCTTTTGCAGAAGAATACTCCCTTCTTCTACTATTTCTCGAACATTTAGCAGGGTTGTATTATTTGATTTATTGAAGAATTTACAATTTAGGTTAGAACTTTATTCATTAATGAAAGTTTGTTTATGAGTTTCTAATTAAAATTGGTTTATTACAGAAAGTGCCTGTTTAACATAATTTAGTTTGATTTTTGCATGAGTACTGCTCGTCTTTCATAGTAAACGCTTAGGTTATTTGGTCGAATGTTACTAATTAACAATTTTGTAATGCATTGAACCAATACAATGGCCTCTATAATCATTACTTATAAAAATTGTTAGAGGTGTATAGGTGTATACACCTTAAGACAAGGCACCATAAACTTAGCTAGTCTGCACAATGAGGCTTAAGCCTCGCCCTTTCCATACAGAAGTGATTTTTTTGGTCTCAAAATAAATCAATGATCATAGTTTTTGGACAATTACAACCAATCATTTTAATTTTTAAGTATTATTTTTCATTCATTTAGGAGAAATTGAATCTTTTGTTGTAAAATAATTTATAAGAAGGGCATTGCTCCTACTAGAGAAGGGTTTGGTTTATTGAATGCAATGAGCTACTACTTGCTTATAAAGGACTAAAGGAGCATGTAAGTGGAGAGGTTTGTAATCTTCAGTCTTCGAAAATGCTTGAGTTTGTGGTTTCCCTTTTGGAGGAAAATAGAAGTGGATCCATGATCTCAAGAGGTAGATAGTTGGTTTGTGGCTATTTTTTGCAGTTCCTCTCTTGTAAATATGTGAATATCATTAATACAATTATACTTTGTTCTCTTCAAAAAAAAAAAAAAAGAGGTCTTTTATAACATGAAGAAATTGTTTGATAAGCTCATGAGCAAACTGAAATGGAAGTCCCTCCACCTTGTTTGATGTTTGCTAATGGGCTTTACACCTTATTGGTTATCTCCCTAAGTTGCCATTCATGCACCTATACCCAATGGAATAATGAGTGATTTGTTCCCCTACAGATCATGGCCTTACCATTAAGTCCCTGATGGCCAGCAGGAGATTTAGTATAACATTTCTTAGCCATGTACTTTTGGTCCTCTTACCAAATACCATTCTTAATGATCATCCTATGTCTTTCGCTGCTCCTCATAGTTTCTCTCTTGCAAATCTTCACATGATCTATAATTGGAGAATCATGTTTATAATATAACTATCTTGTTCTATACATATTAAACGGTGCTTAGGCCCTTATAAGCCACTGAAGATTTAAGAGAAGTGAAGCTTAAATAAGGACAAAAACAAAGGTTTACAAATATTAAAGACGATGGAAAATAATAATGTCTTCCCTTATGCATGAACGACATAAAGTTTTCAACTTTAAGGTTAAAATACATCTTTGGGAGCTTTGAAAACTAACGACTAAAGTCAAGATTATATCCATGCACTCACAATGGAAGACCTTCCACAACCACAACTATTACATTTTCTTTCTGAGAAGTGTAGAAACAAGCAAGTAGAAACATAACATCTAAAAGCTTCCAAAGAGAGAAGCATTACCTGAAGGTCGATCAACTTTGTTCAGGAGAAGAAGTGGTCGTATACCATATTTTAATGCTTTTGCCAAAACAAACTTTGTTTGTGCAAGGGGGCCTTCACCGGCATCAACAACTAAAATTGCTCCCTCAACCATGCCAACAACTCGTTCAACCTATGGAAACTCAAGACTAAATGTCAAATTAAAGAAATAACCTACTAGGTAATATCAAAATAATACAATTTGCATAAAGTTTAAAAAAAAAAAAAACCGTAAAGAATTATTAAAGGACTACATACTTCACCACCAAAATCTGCATGTCCAGGTGTATCAACCATATTTAGCTCATTCTCTTTCCATGAGATGGAAGTAACCTACAAAAACAAAATAGAAACTATCAACTCTTCCAAATATGGAGACATCATGGTGCATTAATGGCCAAAAGCTTGCAATTGATTAATTACAACGAAATCAATTTTTTCCTAGAAGCAATGTTATCAAGGCCATGCTTAGGCAACAACTACTCCATCACCTAGGGCTAGGCCATTTGCAACTAAACAGTAATGAAGAATGTGATAGGAAAAAAATAATAATATTATTATTATTGTTATTATTATATTAGGAAATTAGTTACTTAGTTTAGTAGGATTTTAGTTATTTTATTTAATTAAGATTTTAGTTGTTTATTTTAGTAGAATTCTAATTGTTTTATTTTAGTTGAATTTTAGAGCTTTTCGATCCTCTTCCTCTATCCTTCATCTTCACCATGACAACTATATGTTTTATGTTTGATTCTCAAAACCACCTTTGAACTGACGTTGATATTCTAAAGGTTGAAGTCAAATCCCTTCAAATGTCATAAAACAATGGAAAAAAGACATGCTAGTTGCGAATCGGGATGAAATAGCAAAAGCACTACGCCAGGAGATTACTATGTCAAGCATCTAACCAACGAAAGAAACTAGCGCAAATATCACTCCACTTGATAAAGGTAGTCAATGTCCTACTCTCGATCAGGAACCACAACCTCCTAGAAAGAATCAAGAACCACTCACCATCACTAACCAAAGTCTTGTTCTTGATCATGAAGATATCGTTGTAGATGAAACTACCTTTTTGAATATTAGTGGATCGTGACAAGTTAATATTGGAGGAATCTTTCAGGAACATTAATTTCATTCAAGAAGTGGTTTTCAAACATGCTATAGATGTGTAGAGGCCATCTTTTAATTTGGTGGAGATTTTTGCGGAGCAAGACAAACGACGTGGTCATCCAAAGTACAAGTATCAATTTTATAGCTTATATGTTGTTGTAATGTCATTCAAAGAAATTCTTTCGCATATTCCAATGGCTTCCGTTGCTGAATATTTTCAACAGTACCTGCTCGCCTGGAAGGACCATTTTCCTATCCTTTGGTATAGTTCAACTCGTCGGAGTCAAGTTCTTTAAGAGGAGGAGACTAATGCAAGATAAAAATAGGCATAATAAATTAATAATAATTATTATTATCATTATTATAGGGAGCTTGATTGAATTGAATAAAATATTTGATTATTAATTTCTTCCTCTTCTTGTTCTCTTCTTCTTCTTCTTATCTCTTCTTCTCCTCTCTTCTTCTCCTCTTCTTCTATCTCTATTTCTTCTTCTCATCTATTTCTTCCTTTTCTCCTTGCGGTATTGCATCAAATAGCCTAGGCCATATTTAGGCAAGCAGTGGTGCTCTTTAAAGATTTTTAAAAAGTTTAAGGGGGTCAATATTAATATATAAAGCATAAGATTCTTACACATGTGATCATTTGGCTTAAACATTGGCATCTATGTTACTTAGACTCGAGTATGAGTGTTGACTACGGGTACATATCTAGAGGTCCAACTTGTTCATTTTCAGATTTTGGGATATGGGGACTTGACTAAAAAGTGTCTTGAAATTTGAATATGACTATTTGGAAAATGTTATGTTCACTATGAAGCCTATATTATATGTTGTTCTTTCTTTTCTTTTTTCTTTTGTCTTTTTTTTTTCTTCTTTTCACTTGTTTATTGTCCTTTTTGTTCCCTCACTTAAGTAACTTATCACCTATTAGCCATTATCTTCTTTCAACTTTCTCTTCTTTCTATTGGAGAATGCACATAAAAATATTCCAAAATCTAAAGTGTCAGACACATCTACATTGGGATAAAGTAAAGAGTCTAGACAACACAAATTGGCATAACTATTAATTCTTGAGTTGCACTTATTATAAAAGTTATCTTTTCATTTTCTTATTTTCAAATTTTAATTTCTATTAAATTTTTATTATATTATTTAAAGATTTTCTTTCTTGTCATAAGTATCACATCAAACATGGCTCTTAAAATCATTATACTTACACTACATTATGATTTTTTATTTTATTGTTACTATATTGCTGCAAATATTTTTTTATTTTACTACACTAATTAAGTAACATCAAACATGGCTCTTTAAATCATTATATTTTCACTATACGCCAACTTTTCTGATTTTTAATTTGTGGATATTGGATACGAAATTGAGGAGTGTAAAATATGGTTAATCTTTTTTTACAGAAGATTCGACTTCTATATTATGAAATATGTAAGTAAATATATATACAAGGTGTGTATATATAAAACTAATCATTTATTTATTTATTTAGCCAACGCCAAAGCACTACCTCACCTAGATGTGAACAACCGCCAAGGTATCGTCTTGTGTCTCTCGACGCCTCGAAAATATTCCCACATTTTCTCTTGAAGACCCAACTCTAATCCACCTCCCTCTAAAATGATGACGTGCATACACGCATCTTGTTTCTTGGAAGGAAGGATCAAAGAAATCATAGAAGACTAACCAGACAAAAGAGAAGAACTTAGCCCCTTATTCCAAGAAAGGATAATGGTTTACTTAGTTAAGGTATTTTTATTCAAAATCAAGGAAAAACTAAACACCCAAAAGAATTCTTTCTTCAGGAGCATTAGACCCTTGAAGAATCGATCTTCCATTCTCCTTCATCACACTAATTCTTGACGTTTTATTCTAAATTCTTCTCACAGACCTAAAATCCACTCTAGGGAGCAGTCTCAGGTTCGAGTCTGTGTCTCTCACCATTTGTTGGCCACGGTTACTATTGCGTTGTGTCAGGCCCAAGGGGATTAGTGGGGAATGGGGTCCTAATACCCATAATATCAAAAATAAAAAATAAATACATAAATCTTCTCGCGTCAAACCCCAATAAAAACCTTAATAACACAACCCTATTCCATCACAACATTTGCAATTCATATGCAATCCCAAAAAAAAAAAAAAAAAAAAACCCAATTTTACAAAACAACCGATCAACACAAGTGCAAATCCACAAACTTCTCCAGTAAAAAAAAAAAGGAGTCTTTAATTAAGAATTGTTACGAAACGTAACCTTAGAAGCGATGGTGATGCCGCGCTCGCGCTCGAGGCTGATGGAATCGAGAGCGCGCTCATGGGGGATATCGGCGCCGCACTGCCTCAACAGCCTATCCATCAGCGTCGTCTTGCCGTGATCGACGTGCGCTATCACCGCAACGTTGCGAAGCCTGCTTGGGTCCAAGGAGCCTCCCGGCACCGCCGCCGCCGCCGCCGCCGAAGGGGCAGCGGAGAAGTGGCGAGTGAGACCGGGGATTCGTTGAAGAAGCAGAGGAGTTGAAATGCGATTGAGAGGGGAGTGGAAAAGAGGGGTTTTGGCTGACCGGAGAGATCGCAGCAGAAGAGCCGCCATTTCTGCGAGAAATGGCAAGCTGATGAGCTGCTTTTTTTCTCTCTAAGGTAGCTTAGCCGTGGTTTTTGGAGGAGAAGAAGAGAACTGAGTTACGTATCTCGGCTGCTAGTGAAGATGTTAGAACCCAAAAATCAAAGTGGGCAATTGGGTCTTGGGCTAGGCCCATGTTTAGTATAATTGAACTTGTTTTAGATGAAAGAGAATGAAAGAAGTACTCTTAAAATTTTAGAATTCAATTGGGCATGAAGTCATAGAGTTAAAAACTAACTAGCCCTAGTTGGATGACCACAACGCTGATAAAGATCGAGTTTGAATCACTGGTTTTTGATGAGGTAGGCATACCAGGTCAACCCCTCAAGCATACCCATTCTTTTATCATTAAAAAAAAAAAATTTGACTGAATCAAAAAGTTATAGCTAATAAGTAGAGGCTCAACTTGAGTATATTAAGACTCGAGATTATAAATGTTAACACATAACTCGTGGGCATAGGTTTGACGTGGAACCATGTTCTTTTTGTCTTTTATATATTTATAAAGTTTTTTTTGTTTTATTTTATTTTTAAATTAGTGGGTATCGGGTACTTACGTCCCCACTAATCCTTCTGTAGTACGGCCACAAACACTCAAAAATGTCATTGGCCAACAAATGATATAAGGTGACTTTAACTTGAGACATTCAGGGTAAGTGCGTTTGAACCAAACTACTTAACCGGTTGTTCAATTTACAAAGGTTTTTAAAAAGTGTGTTCTTGATTGTGTTTATCTCCAATGAGGAGCACTTTTTCAATAACAGTACTCTTGGAAGTAGGATCTAAAACAGTCACCTCGGGCACGGTGCCTGTTTTTCACTTGCAAGAGTCCAATGAGTAAACTCAATTAGAATGAAAACAAGAGGGTGGTCCTTAATCTATTGAACAACAAACTATATATAAATATCATGCAAAGATCATGAATTATTAGAATAACTCTTATTCTAGATCAAGACTCTCACACCCAAATGCTTCTTTTTTCAACAAAACTTGAAGCAATGACATTTTTTTTGTTTTTTTGATTCTCCACTCTTAACAAGATCAGTGAATTTCATCATCATCATGACCAGCGGTAAGATGAGATCTTGTATATCTGATATTTAAATTTTTACCTTAATGTTCTATGATGAGATAGATCTTCCCACTTAAAATCAAATATATCAATCATCAAAACCATGTTAAATTCATTAAAATGATGAAGCATCAAATGATTCAAAACTCAAAATAATTCAAATTCTGTAACTACCACCTGACGTATAATCATGTCAAGATAATTTCTTTCATTCTCTTCACAGTATCTTGAGTTTGATTTCACAGAAATACAGACCTTAATTTCTTGAAGTATTTATGCATAAAGAAGAAGAAAAAGAAAAAGTTCTGATACATTAGGCTTTGAGATAACAGGAAAACTTAAGAGAAACAATTAATTTCGTAGGAAGAGCTGAATATAAGTAGCATCTTTACTAGTGATCTTGCAGAGCCTGCAGTGACAGAAAGCAGTAAACTTTGTATGAGAGGCGGCAACGATATCGATGGGAGAAACCAATACAAAATCTGACTTAGAGAAACACGCATGGTCTTGGCTTTGGTCGCCTCTTCTTTGGCTTCGGAGGCCGCAAAACTATTTTAATTGCTGTGTCAAAGACTGCCTTCACATTCTAAGAAACCAAAACCAACAGAAAAGTTAGGAACAATACTGTTAGATTTGAGGGAGACAAATCTTAAAGTAGAATTTATGAAATAATTACACTACAAGATATTGTTTGGTATTAGAAACTGCTGAAGTTTACTCTAAATCTGAATTGAGGGTGATGTTGAATTTTATCTTTAATTTCGAAAGTTTAGTTGCGTTGGGAGTTTCTTTATGTTTGGAATTGTAGCTAGCTAGATTGGGATATATATATATATATAGAATCATAACTCTATCAGAAACAAGGGTGTTCTAGTGAACCTGTTGAGTCTTGGAGCTGCACTCTGTGTAAACAGCGGCGCCTATTGCCTTCTTTAGTTCTTCGCCCTGTCAATTATCTCGAGACATAAGAGAAAACGATAAGTAAAAACATTTGGAAGAAATTAAATACTTGGTTTTTTTATTTTTTTTAAACTCTATATGATTTATTTTGCTAACAGGAAAACTTGCCTGAGCTGATGTAATCGGCGTTGCACCAGGATGGTCCATCAAAAACTGCTTATCTTCCCTTAAATCTGTTCTCAAACATAGAGAAAATTTCACATCATAATCCAAATTATGAGAGCATTTTATATAAATGTCATCCCTGATAAATATGTACTAATTTAAGGGATCTTTCAGAAAAAGGGTGCACTTTGAAAAATCCAAGAAAATCATATAAAGATCCAAAAAAAAAAAAAAATTGACTTAATTTTGATCTTACCAAGCTTAGTTCCCACAAGCACAATTGGCACATTTGGAGCATAGTGTCTTAGCTCAGGGATCCACTGGTTAAGTAATAACCAACAAATTAATCAGATTCAATTGTGAAGGAAATTAAAGATGAAGTTGCAAGAAGAAAATAAGATAAACCTTCTTGGCAATATTCTCATAGCTGGCTTTGCTGATAAGAGAAAAAGCCAATAAGAACACATCAGCACCTCTATAACTAAGAGGCCTCAGTCTATTGTAATCCTCTTGCCCTGTTTCAAAACCAAATTATTAAACTCAAAATCAACCTTCAAAACTCCCCATGTTTTAACTTGAAGACAAGGAAAAATATGATTATTTTGTCCCTTGAAATAACCCAAATTGAACTCAAAATTCACCTGCAGTGTCCCATAATCCAAGATTCACAGTGCTCCCATCTACGACGACATTAGCACTGAAATTGTCAAAGACTGTAGGAACATAATCCTACACATCATTTGAAAAAAAAAAAAAAAATCAAAGCAGAACATCATCATATGTATATAATTATAAAAACTTTCATATATCTACATAATCATTTTTTTTTTTTTCATAAAAAGAAAGACACCCTTGATTATAATCTTGCAAAAAATAATTCATACTGTAGGGAATGTATTGCTTGTATAGGAAATGAGCATGCAAGTCTTCCCAACGGCACCGTCGCCGACTGTAACACACTTAATGAATCTTGCAGTGCTCATCTTCAAAATCCTCCTTCTTCTTCTTCCTCTACTGAACTTAAAAACCTGTGATCACTTACAAGAACTTCATGGGTTCTTTTTTTACACTTAAAAGATCAAAAAAGACATAATAAAATAAAATAAGATGATATATATATATCAAAGAAGAGAAATAAAGATATGAGATATTAATGGAAGTACTGTGAGTTTAATTGGGGGATGAGAAGGAGAAGATGAGTTTGAATTTTGAAAAGAAGTGGTGGGAGGAGGGTGGCTTTTAATGACTTTAGCAGTCTCTTCGTCAGCTTTACAATGATTGTTGAAAGAGCTTTCCGTTTCTTTAAGGGCAAGGACAAGAGAGACTAAAACAATACGGGTGTTTTCGGTTGGTTTGGTGGTAGTGTTAGTTGGTTAAGTGTTTGATAAGGGAGAAAGTAAATGATGGAAAAGGAAGACTTGCTTAATTAATTAACCAAAGACCATGATGGGATTAAGAAATGATAGATTAAAATTTGAAAAAAGAAAAGAGAAGTAATTCCAAACATGAAAGGAGTGTCATTTGATGATTCTGTACTCACCATTCATCTATAATTAAAATGCATCCTGATCCATAAATTGATTTGTTTTCAGCACAACCCATCGGGATCCATTGGACGTCTTCGAATGACACACACACCACACACATACGTATATATACATGTGCGCCCAAGTTACTTGATAATTTTGGAGTTTTGTGTATTAGAAAGTTTCAGAATGATCAAAGAGACTTGATTATGACGTTTTTAAATAAAATGTTGTATTACAATTTTTATGAAGTTAATTATGACATTTTTGTTTAAACGTCATTAAATATATGTTTGTATGCCATTTTTTATCAAGTGTCATTTTTCAACTGTTGTTAAAAGACTAATTTCTTATAATATAAGCACAAATATGTGTATGCTTTTAAATGACTTGAGCACCCATTTGTGATAAATGAGTGAGAGCCCAAATCCCAATATCATGACCCTCATACATAAAATGATAGTCTTCTCAGCAAAAAAAGATAAAGATGAAAACAAAAATTGTATGATTGATGATTTTGGTACATTTGATGTTAAAGTTATTCACATGATGGGTCTACTCCCCAAGAACTTCTTTTGAATGAAATAGTGCAAGTATGCCATTCAATTTAGGGGTATGTCAGTTTTTCTAAAGTTAGTAGGCCCAAGGGTCCCCTAGCATGCTTAAGGGAAACATAAAACAGCAAGCTAATCCCCTGAACTTACAAGATATGCACTAAAAATAATCTTTTGTGGGTGTCACCATTATTAAAGGTGAGTTCATGTGGGTTGGGTTTGGGTTGGTCTTGGTTAGGGTTAGGTCAATATTTTGTGGACCCACCAGCAGGCAAGTTGGCCATTGATTGGTGATCCAAGATATGTGAATCTCTTTTGTTGACCATGCCCCTTTGTTGGAGGATAAACAGTCAAATCCTCTAATATTAAATCAATACCCATAACTCAAAGATATACATAAAAAAATCTCAAAAGTAAAGAAAAAATCACGGACAAAAATAATCTACTATCAATATAATAAGTACCTCAAAGAAATTAAACATCTTAAGTACTTTTACACCAGATAGTACACAGATTTGAGACTTTAGTAAAGAAGAATAACAGAAAGAGAATACTCAAGAGAAAATTAGAACTTCAACCGCGTCACTTACATAAATTCTAAATTTTACACTCTTTCACAAAGCTTCTAAGAACTAAGTTTCACATTTTTCTAAATCTCACTCACTAGTTGAAATGATAAATTCATATAAACCTTCTAGTCATAATAGTTAGAAATTGTGACCAACAAGAATTTTTCATTCTACACTAACATGGTTTTTTTATTCAAATACAACTAAATCATAAAATACTTATTTATATTTAGAAAGACCTAATTACTTTTTAAATACATGTTTTATATTCTAAAACAATAAGAAATTCATGTTAAAATCTAACACCATACATGATTAAAATAATATATCGCCCTTAATTTAGTGATCTCCTGCTTTGGCCAACTATAAATTTTGGGTTTATTTATCTTCTATTTTAAAGGTTATGGTCTACGTTCTATTATTCAAATTTAATTTACTAAGAAATAGTAATAGGCAATAGCATTAGTCTCATAAAACGTAAAAGATGAAAGCATATAAAAGTTATGGCATCTCATTGTGGATAAAGTAAAAAAAAATTCCATTTGGAGTGTCGCTATGATCGTCCTAAATGCACCAGCGCCAGGCCATGTTTATATAAAATGAAAATGAGAGTAACACATTATCTTACAAATTTAAACAAATTAAATTAAAGAAGACCCACAATTTAGCTTTTTTTTTTTTAATATAGAAAGAATTACTATTTACAATTCTGACATATTTTTTTAATTCATTTGTTATAATATATGGAAAAAATTATATTTAGGTATCCTCACTAGCATAGTAGCCCATTAATTGACTGTATAGCCCTAATTATGGATACTTTTTTTTTTCTTTTCTAAGGAGTTTTAAGGAGTTTTATGGAAGTATAAAATTAAAGGGGATAAAAAAAAGAAAAAAAATCTGAATTAGGGTAATTATAATTCTTTTAATTAGTCTTTTATTCATATAGCATAATATCATAGATTAGGCGACCAACAGAGTTAAGAGGCATAAAATTTTATTATAAAATAGGTCTTGAGTTCGAACGATCCTTACTTACACAATGACGTCTTTGAGTGTTTGTGACCTAAAACTAATCGGATGCCCCCGTCACCTCAAAAAAAAAAAAACATTCATTTAAATTAGAAATGAGCTATCTCCAAATTTTACGCATTAACAAACGTTGCTACTATTAGCAAATATGGTTCTCTATCCGTAATCTCAGATCCACGCGTCAAGACAATAAAGAGGTCGCATCAACCTTGGTACCGTCATACTATATCGAAGTTGTTTCCTTTCCCTCGATTTAACTTCTCGTGCAAGTGAGGACGATAGATGGACCGTAACGTCCACTCCTTAACCCGAAATAGCCCTGAGGTAGGCTACCATACGCCGTGGAGTGTAACTACCGGCATGATGTTGACCTAAGAAACGGCCACGTGTGCATCACATTGGACGGTCAGGACTTGAAGATGGCAAATGAGACAAGAGATACATCATGGTGGCGTGGGCCATGATGCTGATATTGCAAAATATGGGATTTATATTCCCGTGCCTTCAAATCATACCATCCCAACTAACTTCTCCCAACCCCAAACTACCACGTGGGATTTTCTCAGCTTTTGGATTTTAATGGGCTCAAAATTATTGCAATCATAATTTGATTTTAGATGTTGAGAGAGAAAGAAAACAAGAGATGACTATCGAGAGGAATACCGGTGTGATGTCAGCTAAAGACCTTCTGATACCTAAGTTAGTTCAGAACTGCGTAATACTAAACTTAGTCGAGAATGACTTAGAATTGCTTACCTTTCCTTTCGGGGTTCAGGTCTTTTTATAAAGAGGGTTTGATGTCTTTTGCCTTGTCGTAGTGTTATAGAATTAGGAATCTAACTCGTGTTAGGAGAACATATTTGATTCCTGATAGGATTTGGTCTGATCCTCGTGTGATCTGAATGACTTATCAGTCTCTTAGTCAAATTGGTAGAGTATCTGGTTTTATCAGAGTCAGACTAGGAGTGAATTCCGAACTTGTCGCAATAGATCACGCCCTATTCCTATCCGATCGGGGATTCCGTAATCATCCGTCCCGAAGTAGGAGATCACTACAAGTCGGTATGTTGATCTGTGGTCTTTCCTTTTGGCTTCCTGATACTGAAAGATTCAATCGGTCATGAGGTTGGTATATAGTGGTCGGTGACCCTCCGATAATTGATATTGATCAAGCAACTCCGATGTTCCTCGGCCGACCTCTAATAGTGGTCGTGATATTCAACAGGTCGGTAGGACAAACCATGGCTTGGGCTGCGTGCCCGGTTAGGCAGATATGTCATGCTTGTCCAGAACAAAACATGTTGGTATATCTATGTAATATGTGCTATGTTTCACTAGACCAGACTAATATGGCTGACGTGTCTTATGTTCGGTATATGGTCCAATAATTATTAATTAAATCTAAATGCCAAGATTGGAATATAATTAAAAAAAATTGTTTTATGTACGTTAGGTGCGAACACCATTTTTCGGCCCTTGCAGACTTTTATACTTAGTTCTCTTAGATGTTTTTGGGATGCACATGTATTGCACATTATCCCCCAATACACACACATTTCTAAAATATTCAAAAGAGGCTGGGTGTCAGCATCAAAAAATGACATTGATACCCAACGTACATATAACATTACTCATAATAAAAATTAGTTCAATATTCATAGTGTGTTTGCCAGTGATCAGCAGGTCACCCGATTAGGTATCTAATTAATATATCTCATAACTGGTAGAAGTATCAAGAGGTTGAGAACCGATAATGGTGGTGAGTATATCAGTAAAGCATTCTCAAAGTTCTGTGAAGACGAAGGCATTGAGAGACACTTAACTATTAAGGAAACACCACAACAGAATGAATGAGCAGAGAAGATGAATCGCACTCTACTGGAAAGAGTGTGGTGTATGTTATCCAATTTGTATTTTGCAAGAACCTCCACCTTGGACTGAAATCCAAGATCACACCGCACGATCTATGTCAGGTCAACCGTCACCATCGTCTTGAGGAGGACTAAATTGAGGAACCATCCGCGACTTTGAGCATACGTGCGTGCTCCACCTTGACATCTGAACCATCGACTTTGATACCAATTTGTTGAGATTCTTGCCGCGGAATGCACACAAACACGCACGTACAAGGAAGCAAAATAACCAAGAAGAAATCAAAACAATAAAGAGAAACACACAAATATACGTGGTTCGATAAAAATCTGCCTACGTCCACGAGAAATGAAGATTTCACTATAATATGGGAGAAAATCTATACAACACTCACTCTACAATCTCTCTAACATCTCTTTGCCTTTACACCCTCTTTCTGCTTTTTGCTTCAAAGAGAGTTTTTTTCTATACCAAAGAGAGCTTAATTTTAAATTTTAAATACATGAATGAGAGAGAGGAGAGACCAATTTATAGACAATTGGTTTCTCCACGTGGTTGTGCTCATGTAAAGACACATGATTGATCTTCCAACCACTTCGAGTCACCTTGGCAAGGGCCATCACAAGCTGCTAACCAATCGCAATCAATCAACATCTCCAACCGCACCCCTTGAGGCACTCAACACTGTAGGATATTGATCAAGTTCAAGCAATGCTCAAAATAAAAATAAAAATAGAAAAGTGAGTTTCATGTATTCCACTACTACTTTTAATTTTCATTATTTTTCATAAAAGCTCCATTATCTTTTAAAGCCTAATGGCAAAAAAAATTAAATTACTACATACTTTTTCTAAGCTCTTTAGAGAAATCAAATCTTCACATGATCTACAATATATTGGAGAATCATGTATTGATTTTGCAACAACCATCTTGTTCCATACATATATATACTAACTGGTGCTTAGGCCATTATGAGCCACTTAAGATTTAAGAAGAGTGAAACTTAAATAAAGGAATTTTTTAAAAAAAATGAAGGTTCACAAACATTAAAAGATAATGCAAAATAATAGTATCGAGCTTTCCCTTGTGCATATATAAAAGACAATGTTTTCAACTTAAAAGGTTAAAATACATCTTTCGGAGCTTTGTAAACTAATGAAGATCTTACACGACCACATTTATCATATTTTCTTTTTTGAGAAGTGAGGAATTACAAGCTAGAAAGTAGAAACATAATATCCAAAAAAAAGTGGAAAAGAGGAGCATTACCCGAAGCTCAATCAACGTTGTTCAAGAGAAGAAGTGGTCGTAGACCATATTTTAATGCTCTAGTAATAACAAACTTCAATTGTGCAGAGGGGCCTTCACCAGCATCAACAACTAAAATTGCTCTCTCAACCATGCCAAAAACTCGGTCAACCTATGAAAACTAAAACCAAACGTCAAATTAAAGAAATAGTCTACTAGGTAATATCAAATTTGCATAAAGTAAAAATTTAAACAAAAAAAAAAGAAAAAAAGTCAAGAATTATTAAAGGACTACATACTTCACCATCAAAATACGCTTTTCCAGGAGTATCAGCCATTTTTAGCTCATTCTCTTTCCATGAGATGGAAGTAACCTGCAAAAAATATATATATGTACATACATACATACAAACACATATATAGAGAGAGAGACTATCAAGGTGTTTCAAATATAGGGACATAGAGGTGCATCAATAGCGAAGAGCTTGAAATTGCTCGATTGCAATAAAATCGATTTTTTCCTTAAAGCAGTATTGTAAGGCCACGCCTAGGTAACAACTAGTCCATTACCTAGGTCTTTTGCAACTAAATGGCTTACGCTATACTTAAGGCGGGCAGCGACGCTCTTTAAAAGTTTTTAAAACATTTAAGGGGGGTCAATGTAAATAAATAATGCGTAACATTCTTTTTTCTTCATATTGTATGTTTACGTTTGTTTACGTGATTGTAAAGCTCAAGCATGGTCATAACATTTAATTCTTGAGTTGTACTTATATTTCCATCGTAAAAGTTAGGTTGCGTTTGACATCCAATTTAAAAGTAATTTTTAAAAAAATAGAGTATGATCTCATTTTTAGTTTCTAAATTTGTGTTTGGTATCATATTCAAGAATTGTTTTCAAAATTTAAAAACAAGAAAAATTTGTTTCGTTTGTTCAAGATTTCACACAAATCAAGGGGAGAAAAACTTATGTGTTGTACTTATATTTCCATCGTAAAAGTAAGGTTGCGTTTGACATCCAATTTAAAAGTAATTTAAAAAAAAAAAGAGTTTGATCTCATTTTTAGTTGATTTATAGTTTCTAAATTTGTGTTTGGTATCATATTCAAGAATTGTTTTCAAAATTTAAAAACAATAAAAACTTGTTTCGTTTATTCAAGATTTCACACAAATCAAGGGGAGAAAAGCTTATGTGGGTCTCATTAAGGACAAGAAAAACTCATAAAACAACATTGGTATGTTTTCTAAAAATAAGTTATTTTCTTCACTTTTTTTAAAAACTAGTTTTTAAATCTTATCAAACCAAACAATTTTTTTTTTAAACTTCTTTTCAATTTTTGTTTCTAAATACAGAAAACTGGATTTAGGGCTTGTTTGGGAGAGAAGGCGTTTTGGGCCAAAAACGTTTTTTTAAAACGCTAGCAGCAGACGCAAAATAAGGAGGAGGGTACTTTGTAAAAAGCCAAAAAATAACGTTACAAATCGAAACGCAATTGGGATATTGGCTTCCAAATGCGCCAACCTTGCGTTTCCCTCAATTGTGCACTAAAGGCAGCCTAATCTATTTTATTTTTAGAGAAATGTTGAAAAAACTCCACAACTTTCTGTCACTTTTCTGCCAACAATTGGTGGCTCAGTGAAGTGGGGGGAAGTCCCAAAATTGTCCCCATGTAAAAGTTTTAAGGGTCATTCTTAGAGTCCCCATCTTGGAATAGATCTATCATTCCGCCTTAAACAAAAAGTAGTCTCGTACGCCAGGTACGGGGATACCTCGTGATAAACAAAACAAAACAAAGAAGGACCAATAGAGAGCGTTCAAAGTTGAGAATGTTCGCGTATCAATACAAGATTTTTTTCAAACAACCGATCAAGATTTTAAGAGTTTCTAATTAGAAATTCCGAGGGAAACATAACCTTAGAAGCGACGGTGATGTCGCGCTCGCGGTGGCTGCAGTACCTGGAGAGGATATCGATGAGCGTTGTCTTGTCGTGATGACCACGCGCTATAACCGCAACTTTGCGAAGCCTGCTAGGGTCCGCCGCGGAGGCAGAGAAGTGGCGACTGAGGCTGGGGAGAGGAGTTGAGAGAGATGTTGGAGTGGCTGACCGAAGAGAGCGCCGCAGAAGAGCCGCCATTAAGTATTTGGAAGTAAAGAAATCGTTGAGAGCAACGCGCGTGAAGCGAGGATGAAACAATGAGACGAGGGTAACAGGAAGAAGTACCTCCGAAGTAGAACGGGAGGAATAAATTCTTTTACCACACAGAATGTGGTGTGGTGTACACGGAAGAGGGTATTTTCTTTTGAGAATTTGTTTTAAGTGACCCAAAAATTATAACCAAAGCGGAGGGTATTTTCCTTTCTTTTCTTTTTTTTTTAATCTTTTTATTTTTTATTTACTTTTTTTATAAGAGAAATGTTTTTAACATCTAAAAATTATATTCAAATTTTTTTTCTTCCAAATAATGTGATAATATACCATCAAATTAGGTATATATTTAAATATATATTTTGAATTATTTTAGCGCTCTTTTTTTTTACAATGTGATGATATTCCCATATTATCTTAGGTATAAATTTAAATACATATTTTAAATCTTTTTATCATTCCTTATTAATTATTAAAGTTAAAAAAGAATGTTAAGGCAACCTAAAATATATACTCAAAAATATATTCATATTTATATGACAATACATCGTATTCAAGAGAACAAAAAAAGAAAAAAAAATACCCACCACTCACAATATGCCACATTACATCAGGTGTTATTTCAGGTATGTATTTTGGGTCGTAAAAGCACTTTTGATAACCAAAACATGAAAAACACTTTTTTCTCATATACTATATTCTTCACAAATTTTAAATTCAAATTTAAAAACAGTTTTGAGTATTCTAAAAACAGTTAAATCATATAAGTTTTCTAAGATATTCACCTAGTGACAAAATTTTTTGGGGGCGTGTTGGCACACAGAGGTTATGAGTTGAACATCTAACGGGACTAAAACTCTCCAAGACTCTAATACCATCCAGTTTATTACTTAATAATTTGAGTTTAATACGTATACGAATTTGATTTAATGCATACCTATCGGAAACTAATTATCAACCTACATATATATACGTCTCCTAATTGGTACACCTCCTAATTTATTAAATGTAATTTCTTTATGATCTTTCTCAATATCCTTTGATTAAAATAATAAAAAAAAATCAAGAAATCAAAGAGTAATCAATTGATAATGCAGCAGCAGCAAGCATGTGCAGTGTGCAAGCATCAGAGGAAGAGGTGCAATGCTGAGAACTGTAAACTTGCACCATTCTTTCCTAGTGAGATGAGGAAGCAATTTCTAGCAGTGCATCAGATTTTTGGTGTGAGCAATGTGTCCAAGATACTTAGAAGACTCAAGACTTACGAACAACGGGTGATAGCGGTGGAGTCGCTGATTTGGGAAGCAGAGTTGAGGCTGGTTGATCCTATGTTTGGGTCTTATGGGCAGTACAAGAAGGTTTCTGAAGAACTCAAGATGTATAAATTCAGGGAAGTTCAAGCTCAAGCTCAAGCTCAAGCTGCTGCTGCTGTGATGTTTGAACCTCATGGTTTGATGGGTGGCACTTGGAGCAATAGTAATAGTAGTAATAACAATATTATTAATGGTGGGAATTATAATGTGGATTACATTAATGGAGGTTTTCATCCATTAATGGGGATACAAGGATCTCCATATGTTTTCAGTAATGCTGCTGCTGGTCCTCATGTGCAAGTTCATGGTCAGCAACAAGTTGATGGAAGAAGAGGAAGAGATATTAATGCTTATTCTACCCAAGATGACTACCTTACAGGTATTGATTTAAATTTAATGATTTTTTTTTCTGAGGGAATTTGGGATTTTTTTCAAATTATATTGAGAGATTAAGATAATTGATATTGTTTGGATTGTTATTTAATTTGCAGATCAATATATAGCTGGCAGGGTGCATCAAATAGAAGATCAACAATGATGTATAGGTTTCTGATTTTTTTTTTATCATGACAAAAATATTATAATACTTTTGAGAGTTTCATATATACTGACAATGAAGAATTAGGGCAAAGAAGAAAAACAAAATAGTTGTGGCTTGAACCTTTGTTTGAAATCTGATTGATTTCATAATTGAGTTATGACCATATACTGACTCCTGATATGGTGTGTTTGGATGATAAGTTTATACACAATTAATATGTTGTTCATTAGTTTTCTCTTAGCATTTGCTTTTACGATTCTGGTGACAGGTGTATTGTCACATAAGCTTAGATATATTTTTAGATATGTAGTATGAATTATTTTAACATTCTTCTCTTCTTAATTTCTAGGAAGATTAGTTTAGAACTCAAAACTAATTTTGAGATGAATTAGAACTCAAAACTCTGGATAGAGTCCTAATTTATTTAGAAGATCAATTTAAGATATTTTTTTTTAAGAGTTTAAGTCTGCTATGAATTAATATTGCTTAATAAAGTGGTTGTTTGTTAATAGATTGAATGTTAACTAAAGACATGATTGAATTTCTTAGAGTGGTTTCCGCTTCCATTTACGCTTTTCCTCAACACAAAATAATATTCATCCATTAGAATGCAAATTAGGGATGTAAGTAAACCCGACCACCAAACCGACCCGACCATTTTGGTTAGGTTTGGGTCGGGTTTACGACTAAACTCAGGTCGGATGAATATATAGCAAATTAGGGTGTAACGGATTTGGTTGTGTTAGATTCGAGCCAAAACTCAATCCAATTCAAACAGTTCGAATTAGAAAAAATGAAACTCAATCCGAATCAAACTAACCCCTTAACCCAATTCAACTCAAACTAATTCGGGTTGGGTTGGGTTGGTCATTCGGGTTGAGATGATTTTTTTTTTCTTTTTTTTTCTTTTTATGAGAAAATAACTTCAACTTTAAAAGAAAAAAATAATAGAAAAGAATCTAAGAAGAAGGAGAAATACAAATAAAAAAGAAGAAGAAAAATTGAGAGGTTTCATGTAAAAGGCCAAAAAAAATTATAATTTGGGTTTGAGATTTTGGGGGTTTTGTTAGTTTTGTGATTTGATGGCTTTAAGGGATAAAGGATTTGAGGAGTCAATGTTAAGTTCAGTTCGAATTAGGTTAGTTGGACTTCAAGGATGTCAACCCTGACCTAACTCAAACCGTTTGGATTGTGATTTTTGAACTCAACCCAACCCAATTCAAACACCTAGATCAACCCAACCCAACCCATCAGGTTGAGTTTGATTCGATCGGGTCGATAGGTTGGGTTGGCTTATGTCCCTTTAGCAAACCCAACTAGGTCGACTCGAGCCTCACGTTTTTTTCTCTCTCTCAAACAACGCCCCCCTCCCCTAGTTCTCTTCTCTGGCAATCTCCCCTTCCCCTTCTATCAAGCAGCGACCTATGGACCCCTACTTCCGTTTTCTCTACCAATTGCTCCTTAACTTCCCCCCTTTTTGTTTTCTTTATCAATCGTCCCCTCTTTTCCCCTGCTACCATCTTCTCAATTGAGTTGATTTTCTCCAAGTGATGGACTCCACAAAGACGACGTTATGCCATGCTAAGTTGAGAGAAGTTGCTCAAAAATGAGAAAAATCTATTTTCTTCCCATAAGGTAATGCTTTGAATTTTATTTTATTTTTCCTTCTCTCTTCTCTCTTATTCTTTATTTTGAAGCTCTAGTGTCTTTGATTTTTGAGTAATTTTGGATCAACCTGACCTGACCCGATTGAACATTTGGTCAATCGGGTTTCATCTCTCCCAAATAGAAGTCGGGTGGTATCCGATTATTTTTTATGCCACCCAACATGATCGGGTCGGTTGGGGTTTTGGGCTGAATTTGACCTGAACCAGACTCAATTACACCCCTAACGTACATGGTGGGGGATTTATTGTGGTCCTAAGGTTGTTCATCACATATATTGACCAACCCAATTAACTAGAGCAATCCAACCCGCTTTCGGGGGTTGTTGGGTTTATAAAATCAAATTGGATTAAGTTGGATTGGATAGGGAATTTACAACTTGGTCAAGTTTGAATTAGGTCAAGATTTTACTAAAGAAAATGCAATCAACCTTAAGTCATTAAGAATATTAATTATTGGTTTAGATATTAGTTTTATTAGAGTTACCCATTATAATCGAATTGCATAACATTTCATAATAAATAACAAAAAAAATATATAAATTTACAACTTCATTCATACATAACTTTGAAAATTAGTTTATAAGACTAGGATCCAGAATTTATACAATCCAAGCCAATTTAAAGCTATTGGATTGAGTTGAGTTCCGGGTCATAAACACCTTAGTGGTCCTATTGGCTTTGATGTGGCATTTTTATTTTTCGTATTAAGATCACCCTTATCTTTGATTCAATGATCTTGAATGATTTGTATGTACATGATCACATGTAGCAAAAAAATTAACAAAGAATGATATGCTAACTCATGCTTGTTAAATTATTTATTATATACATTAAGATGTATAAAAACATATAATCCAATAGATATAAAAATGAAGTTATACTTTTTGAGTTAAAATTGCATTTCTCAAAACAAAAATTGCTTACCCACCAGCTTTTGCCACGGGTGATGAGTACCTCAAGGGTGGAAGGTTTGACTCTCATGGAGGAGAGTAAGTATAATATAATTGGGAGACTTAGGCCCTAGTTGTGGATTTCATCCTTAATGTTCGGGTTCATTTTGATCTTATATAATAGTTATCATCATTTAGGACAATAAAAAAAATAAAAAAATAAAAATTCTGTGGGTAATGCACATGTGGCAATAGTTGGCATCCACGTCATATTGTACTTTTCACGGGTGGGTGCTTTATAAGTGTGGTCAAAACACGTGCGAGTTACACGAATGCATACACTTTAACATTCTTTTACTTTTGATTCCTAAGTATTGGTCCTCAACTTTGACCCTCTTTTACTCCTAATTAATGCATCGAGACGATTCGAGTCTACTTTTGTGTTTCACCTGTTGAGAGAAAATGTTTGAAAAGTCAAAGATTAGACCATCATGTGGGCCCATATCTGTTAACCAAGGAATTATCCGAGCGTCACTGGCCAATTCCTCACGTACCGGAGAAGAAAATTAAGAAAGTAACTCATTGCCCATGTGATCGGAAAAAAAATACAAAATAGCCACTGAAAATCAGAATTTTTATAATTCTTGATTTTTTTCCTTAAATTTGTTTAATTAAGATGTTTCTTATTCTAATTCTAACCTCATTTTCTTTGTTTTTTTTTCCTTTTTCTTTAAAGTTCCATCCAATTTAGATTAAATATCTAAATTCATGAAATTTGTGATACTTGCCTCAATAAAAAGGAGGAAGTGGCATTATTGTTATAAACTACAAAAACGGTGGTGAAAAATTAATATCGTCTTATCTCCACGAGTCCAATTAAATGAAAAGCAATAGAGTGAATGAAAAGTAAAGAGAAAGAAAAATCAATATTATTCACTCCAGATGCTTCCTTGCACCTTCCCTTTCTCCTTCCAATTCCAGTTAAATTTATTTATTAATTTCCTTCCATGCACACACATTGACACAACTTTTTATATTTCTATTCCACTAGTAAGTAATTCACACCAACACACGCCTAGCCAGCTCTCACAACGAAAAACCATCTCTTTCTATGCTCCCTCCTTCACACACCTCTTATTTTCCTTCTTCTTCTTCTTCTTCAACAACCATGCGAGGTGTAGTAGGCGTCTCAGACCAAAACGAATTCCCTCTCAACGAAAATGATTCCCAAGACATGGTTCTCTTCGAAGTCCTCAATGAAGCCAGGTCCATCACCACCACCACCACGCCCGGCGCCACCACCATCCAACCAAACTCGTCGTCGACTCAATACTCCGGTCGTGCCAGCATTAACTCAATTGATCAGCCAACTGGGCATATCGGGAAGAAGCATTATAGAGGCGTGAGAAGGCGGCCGTGGGGCAAGTACGCTGCTGAGATTCGAGACTCGTCGAGGCATGGCACGAGAGTCTGGTTAGGCACATTTGACACCGCAGAAGACGCCGCTCTCGCTTATGATCGGGCGGCGTTTCGAATGAGAGGCTCCAAGGCATTGCTGAATTTTCCGGCGGAAATTGTCGCCGCCGCGGCGTTGCCAGAGGAGGAGTCCAGGATTACGGTTGGGAGTAGTACTTCTAGTTCGTCTGTTAGTGAAGGGCATTATGATCAGCAGTGTGAATTGGAGAATGGTAGTAGTCCGGTTCTGGAATTTGATCTCTGGGGGAGGGGTGTTTGATGGTTATTATGGTTCTGGAATGGGCTTGTGAACCAGATAAGTTAGTTGGGGGTGAGTTTTATTTTTTTAGTAATGCTATATGTACTTTTTTTGAATATTTGAGTTATACGCAAGGATTTGGAGATGTTGAGCAACATACGCATATCTCCAAAATATTTAAAAGAATTAAGTGTCAGTGTCAAAAAATAGCGATAACTTTTTTTTCGACTTATTTTGTGTAAAGAAGAATATTAATTCATGAATGGAATTGAAAGAATAGAAGTTGCAATCTTATTTTTGTGATAATGATGAAATGAAAATGCAATTTTAAGATTAAAAAGTGCAAAGGAATGTTTCATGGAAAGTAGACTAGTAAAGTAGTTGCTATACATTTTTATTGGAGTTGCTGATCATTTTCCTTTTCCATTTTTTTCTTCACATTCAATGGCCAAGTGATATCTCAAACTAACTTGTGTGCACAAAAGATTAACTCACATCTAAAGATTGATGAGAGATAAGTCAACTTGTTAGACTCAGCTTAAGGTTTTTTGAGGGATTAATTTTTTGACTTTTTTCAATTAACAAAACAAAACTACTTATCATGAGAAAAATGTTAAAGTGACTTTTATAGTGTATTTAAATAAAAAAAACATTCAACAATGTATCATTAAATTGTTTCAAATTATATATTAATATATGATTAAAGGCAATGTAATGGTGTATTAAAAGTTAATGTAAATTTAATCAACATCAAATTTTGTCAATAATTTTTAACGGTTTTGCCTAATTTTAGTCTTCCTCTAAGCATTGTATATAATATTATCTTCTTTGCCCTTAGGTTTTAGGGGGCACTTCCACGAGTTTTTTCTATATGACTTAACTCATGTACAAGTTGTCCCTCAAAGTTTTGTATTTAAAAAAAAAAAAAAATGTACAAACATGAATAATAAGATTACTAAATATGAAAATTTGAGATATCTGATAATAGATATCATGAGACTATTTTATCAGAAGTCTAATAAATTGATAGGAGACTAGTTTGTGAGACACCCTAACAAAAATCACGTTTTTAAATCCACGCATGCTCGAGTCGTGTAGCATAATCGATTCCTCAGAGGCGGCCGCCATGGTCAAGATTGCAGCCACTTATAATAGTACCGTGCATACCAAAGAATATTATATCTTTTACAAATATATATATATATATATATATATATATATATATATATATATCTAAAGCTTAATATTAATTTTCATATAATTTTTTAATAAATGACGATCTTGCAATAGACTCATAATAATCCATTAGTTTTATTAGAGAAGTAGAACTATTCAAATATTAAACGTCCAGTCAAGGCACTAAAATCAGGTCAAATGGTCATAAGTCAACGTCACAGCTAATCAAACTCACTTTGCAAAATGATTGGTTACTTTTGTTGCTGGGTCCTGGGTTCTTGACACGTGGAATGGGTAGGAGGGCCAGCCAACCTTGACTGGTTGACTGGTTGACTGGTTGACTGGTTACGCTGTCCACGGTCAAGTTAACCATATCTGGAGGACACAATGCAACCAGCACCACAACTTAGCGTATGGTTTTTGGGAGACACGTGTCACACAAATGGAATCGAAATTAAATTATTCAACCGAGAGGTATGTAAGTTTAATTAATGCAGTTCCATTAACAATTATATTTTGAAGGTTTAAAAAAATTGTATTTTTAATGGAAATTAAAAATATTATTTAAAAAATATGTATAACTTTTCAATAACTTGCTGAAATAATAGTGTTAGTACATACATCGTGTATACTTTTTTTTTTTTTTTTTTTCAGATCATGGGTGTCGAGTATTGATGACTCCTCTCCTCACTAATTTTATGGGGTCATAGACACAACTCAATAATACCGGTGGCCTACAAATAGTGGGAGCAGTGACAAGTCTAAACTTTTGATCTTCAGAGGAACGAAACAAAAATATATAAAATAACATAGTTTATAAAAGGTTTTTTTAAAATATTGAGGGCGATCGCCTCCCTTTGCCCCCAGAGATCCGCCTCTGGATGAGAGACAAAATCGAACCTGAGACCTTTTCGAGTGTGGTGACGTTTTCACCCAAAAAACACTTTTGACAAACATAATTTTAAACACAAAAGCAAGAGAAAGAGGAAGCCTTACCTAAACGCTTAATTAATCACAAATATATAGATATCAAACGGCACCTAAAATACATTTTTGCGAAATCATTCACGGTGACACAATTTCGCCACTCTCTCAAACAAGGCCAAAATCAAATGATGCCAAAAAAAAAAATTATTGCTTGGTGCCAATTAATTTGTCCGTTTATTATACAACTTCACATTTATTTTTACTGAAAAATTATGAGCTTATAAAATGTAAATATGAGATAAATCTTGCCGGGTAGTAGAGAAATATTTAGTTACAAAATTTTGTTTTCTTATTTTTGGTACTCGTGTCACACCAATTCTTTTATTTTAGTTTTTTTTTCATAAAAACAATTAGGTCATTAAAGTTCACATTTGGTGGATAAATGTTACTCAATATAAAGATTATTTTGTTATAAAATATAACTAATTCACTTTTTACATTTGTAAGTGCTCCATTCAATTTTACATATTTTTCAATGAGAAATAATCGCATTTTTACGGTTGGGGAAAAATTATTTGCCATGTCCTCCTCTTTTTTCTTTTTTCTTTTTTCTTTTTTGTGTATAGTAATTTAATTGTGTAATACAATAAAATTTATAGAAATTTAATTGTATAATACATTAATACTGTAAAATTAATAGAAATTAAATTAAATTTAATTATATAATACATTACAGGAGCGAGCCTTAGGATGAGTTGAGAGATTCATTACGAGTTTAAGCTCCACTTTAGACATATTTTAGTTGAGAAAAGAAAACTCGCTAAATGTAGGCCAAACCCCTCAAGTCCGGAATGACTAGTCTCGTCGCGAAGTAGATGAGGGCGCCTCCTTAATATTGAAAAACCGATCATAAAAAATAAAAATAAGAAGATGTAGGAGTACGACACACAAAATGTAAAAAACGATTTAATATTGTAATAATAAAAAAAAAGGGGTGCCGATTATCATTGTAATTGGAGCTAGTAATTTAATTGGAGCAACGCTAAAAAAAACTTTCATTGTAAAGGATTTAGTTTTTGTATATAAATAAAAATAATGATGTGGGTGCTGCTGACATGTAATTTATTTTTTTATTTACTCTATAAAAATTGACCCAAATTATTGATTTCACTTGCCAAAGTTTTAAAATATTAAGTACAATGAAGTTGCTTAATTATTAATACATGGGCATCTAGCTATAATATCTAAGTGAAAATAATGTCGAGACTGTATTTCTAAACTTTTGTATTAGTTATGAGTACTATAATTATAATATAATTACCTTATAAATAATTGAGTGAACAATTTGCTTCTCTTGTCTCAGCAACAATCTTCCTTCCTTATTTCACAAAGAGAATCATATATAACCAGTTAGTAATTAAAGATATAAATTTCAATATTTTTCTTAATAACACTTATTTAGTTACTAATTAAGAATTTAGTAATATATATCAACAAGGCATAGGGTTATTTGAATATTAAACTCTGAACTAGATGAATAACTTAGTTTTTTTCACAGAGATTTGAAAGATTTTTTCCCCTAATATTCATGTAATATAACTGCTAGCTAGGCCTTAACAATAGTAAACACTTTACCATGGCTTAGCAGTACTGTGCCCCAATCATTTCAACATTAATATTACTTTTAATATATACTTAGGTCAAAATTTCAATTTTCTTAATTATAAGAAAAAAAAATATTTAATAAATATTTATTATTTATTAATTATGTTTTTCAGTTACCTTGTTTTCAAAATTGTTGTTCATGCAATTGATACGCTTCTTATTTTCTTCTCCATTTCCGCCATTTTACTTTTGAAATCACTGGCCTTTTTAACCTCTGTTTCCACTCCATGATCTTTGTTGTTGTTGCTTTTAGCAACAATCTTTTTACTTGGAGAAACAAATGGATGTTTTAATAGCTCCTCAGCTGTGGGACGAAGCTTAGGATCTCTTGTCATGCACTTGTTAACAAAATCCTTTGCATCTTCAGAAACTTCACTTGGCAATGATGTTGGCGATTCTGTCCCAGAAGTAATTTTGCGTAGTAGCATGTAAAGGCTATCCGGAGTGCCCCAAACATATTGAGCACTCAACATTTCAATTGCAGAGCAGCCAAGAGCCCATATATCACAAGCAGGTTCGTGCACATTTTCACGAATGCATTCTGGTGCTACGTATGGTGCTGTACCTGTTACAATTATACAATTCACATTAAAATAATCATGAAATAAATTAAATTACTTTGTTTTTGTTGATTTTATTTAGTTTAAAAATTCATGGTTCAACCAGTTAGGAGCATTCTTAGCTACGTTTGAGACCAACAATCATATCCTAACTTGTGTTGGCCCGTTCCCCACTTCGTTTCTTGTTTTTGTTTTCATTCCACTTGTTGTTGTAGGGTCCCTTGTAATTAAAAAAAGGCTAGTCGAGTTGAGTTATTGTTCAAGGGTCCATTTACTTTTTAAGGGTTAATATGTGTACCAGGAGAGGTCCTACAAAGACGACTCATAACAAATTTTAACTTGATTTTCAATTAATGACGTCAAGTGATTTGCTTAAATAGTATTTTGGTCATTTTAGATATACATTCCTTTGGGAGGGCTATGTGATACAATTATGTTAATAGCCACTTACAGAGTAACTATAGCATTTTAAAGTAGTGTAGAGGGTTGCTAAAAGAACACCTGATAAAATTCAGAGACTTCACGACCAAGAGAGGAATATAGAAATGTTTTTAGGACCTAGAAATTATACCCAAATCATACCTATGTTGATATGGTGTATAATAAGTGAAGGACATATCTTTTTGAGAAATGCTTTTACGACCTAAAAATTGTATCCAAAACCATGCCCATGCTGACGTAGTATATAGTAAGGTGTTTTCTTTTTTATTTTTTCTCTGTCATGATATAATACGGTGACGTGATGTATTATCATTTCAACTTAGTTATGAATTTTGGATCATTTTAGCACTCTAATTTCTTTTTTTTCTTTTTTTTTTCCTCTCCTATAAAATGATGATGTCGTATATGGCCATATTAGCTTCGGTATATTTTTGGATATGAATTTCAGGTCGTTTTAGCACTCCTTAGGAAAATATAGGAGCTTTATCATTTCTCTGATTTCCTCTAATCAATATTTTCAAATTAAAAGAATCAAAAAGTCAAATCAACAAATATTTTTACCGTTTATTTTTATTTTATTTAAAATAGATTATTTTTTTAAAAAAAATTGCATTATGAAAATAAAGAAAAAAGCCCACAATTGAGAATTTTTCAATCCTCTATTTTGATTTCTTAAAATAAAATAAACAAAACATTTTTAAGACTAAAAAATAAAAACCCTTGAATTGACAAATCTTTTTACCATTTATATGAGTTTTTTTACCCTTTATCTTGATTTTATTGAAAGAATAATAAAATAAAATAAAAAGACCTCGATGAATTTTTAGCCTATAGTTTTAGCTTTGTTACCTTTTATTTTAATTTTAAAATAATAAAAATATATTTAAAATTAAAAGAATGACAAAACCTTGGATTGATTGTCAGTTTTTTATTCTTTATATTTAAGTTATACCAAAAGAAATTGAAAAAAGAAAACAAAAAGATAAGTGACGGGAAGAGTTTTTTAAGTTATTTACAATATAAATATTTTTTTATTTATTAGAAATATTTTTATGATCTAAAAATTATATATTATATTATATCTATGCATTGTACGGTGAAGGGAGGGTGTTAAATTTTTTTTTTTTTTCTCGTGACGTAATATTGTAATGGATTACTACAAAAACATAAGTATAATTAAACTGAAAGAAATGAATTTAAAATTGAGCAATGGTAGATGCACTCATTTCTCAACACTTTTTAATACTCCAATATACATGTCAATATGCAATAGGAACTCATTTCAAAAAGTTCAAACGTAGCACTTGCCACATCATCTATTGTTAGAAAAATGAGTACAACCTTCAGTTTCTTTAGCATTTTTCTTTAAAATTATGGACTCATTAGTTGATTTTTTAGAAGTTTTGGGTCCTCTAGTTGTTTTAGATGTGCATTCGTATTAGTTATACCTCTGAGAGTCATTCCATCTTTCTTCTCTCCCACCTTCATAGCAAGTCCAAAATCCGCAATTTTCACTTTGAATTCACCAGTAACACGATTCTCCACCAACAATATATTATCGGGCTTGATGTCGCAATGCACGTAGTTACTCCTGTGAATATGGCAAAGCCCTTGAAGGATGGATCGGACGTATCGCCGGACTTCGGGTTCAGGCAAGCCACGACCATCCGTCGTGTTGATTCGATCGAGTAAAGTGCCACCGGAAGCGTACTCCAAGAAGAGATTGTAGAACTGGATGTTGTTTTCAGTGCTGAGGGCGTGACCGTAGCAGCGTATGATGTCGGGACATGCTCTGAAACGTGAAAGCATTTGTTCTTCTTCTTCGAGTGAAGTAGCGTTGCAACGTAGTGATGTCTTGACAGCCATAAGAGAAGGAACGTTGGATGGTGCAACTGAACAAGTTGGATTGATGGTCATGTTGGCCAAGTAAACTGATGCAAACCCTCCTTGTCCTAACTTCTTCCCTCTCGTCCACTTCATTCTGGCTTGAGCAGTAGCAGTAGTAGTAGTAATCTCTGATCTATTTTCCTCCATGATTGATTCTCACCAAAACCTCTCAAAAATCTCTGAACTCTCTCTCTCTCTCTAAAATCTCTCACTGGGCAAGAACGACAAAAAAAAGTGAACTCTCTCTCTCTCTCAAATCTCTTAACTCTCTCTCTAATATCTCTCACCTGAGCAAAAATGAAAAAGAGATTTATTAATGAAATAGATCATATTTATAGATATAGATGTCAATATGGGCCGCCACCCTTCCCGTCATTAATCTAACAAGCCCAAAACATAAATTCGACTGAGCTACCTGACCCATTATTAAGTCCGATTTCGCTAGGCTGGGCTAATTTGTTAACTTATTAGCCCAGCCTTATTTATAACTAATTAAAAATTTTAATGGGCTGGGTTGAGTTTTATGGTATGAAAAAATGGGCCGAATGGATTGGACTACGACCCAGTGTGGTTTAAATTGTGACTAATAGATTGGCTAATTGAATTTAACAAAATTTGATATTATAAAATAAAATATTATTCATATTTACTTAATTTTAAGCAACAAAGAATAATATTACAAGGAATTAAAAAATAGATTACAAGAAAATTAAAATAAACAAATTTCATTCTTTACAATACTTAAAAAAATTACCATAAGTGTTTAAAAATTACTAAAAAATATAAATTCTAAAATATATTAAATACAAATAAATCAATAATAATATTATATATATATATATATATATATATAATTTGATTTCATAGAGCAACTATAATTTGCATTGTTTCAAAATTTCCCTTCAAGTGTAATACTTCTAATATTGGGAGATGTAAATTAAATAGTAATTTTATTTCATAAAAAAATGTAATTTTATACTTCTAATGTATTTTAACTTTTGCACTTATAGCTTCTCAGTAGTTAAAAAATAATAAAAAGACATGCAACTCACTTTATTCAAACACTAATTAATATTCATTTCTATATTCACACTTATTTAACATTCATATTTACAATTTAAAGAAGTGTTTGTTTTAGGGCAACATAGGAGAAAGTAAGGTGGAGATTTCAACGTTTGAGTTATTCAAAATTAGACTCCTACGGTTTCTAATCAAACACATGAGTTTTAATTTTCATGGAAAAGTAATTTAATGTGGTTAATTTTTTAAAGTTTAATATTATTAAATAGTTAATATTATATATTTAAAAATAGTAATATTATCTTTATTAAATAATTAATATTATTTTTATAAAAAAAAAAAGTAACGACCTTGGAATCAATACAATGCACAAGTTATTATTTATTAACATTAACTAAAAATTTTAGTGTTATCTATAACCTCTTAAAATCTAACCTTTTATAATTGTATTGTTTTTATAAAAAAAAAAAAGTAATATTTGTTTCTTATTCCATATAAAATTAAGAGTTATGCAAATCATGTTAAACACACAAGCATCACTTTTATTGGATCACCAACGAGTCATGAGATATAATACATACTACTTGGTGTTGATCTAATAGTTACGGAGTGGTCGTGTTTTCAGTGCGTTCCACCTATAAAAGTTTTCTCTAAACTTAAAATAAGTGTTTTAGGATCTCTTTAAATCTCACAAGCAAGAGCCAAAGAAAAATAATAAAATAGAAAAGTTAAACATATTATTTTTAGAAAAATGTTTGATATAGGTTGAGTGTTAATGTCATTTTCTAACGCTGGCGCCCAATTCTCTAAGATGTTTTAAGGATATTTGTGTATTGTGTAACATCCCTAAATACATACTCATATCTAAAATATCCCAAAAAAGTTGGGTGTCAGCATCAAAAAATAACATTGGTACTCAGTGTACATATAACATTACTCTTATTTTTATATAAAAAAGTGGTATGTATTTTTGAGTAATGCTATATATATACTGGGTGCCAACGCTGACATTTAACCTCCTTTGAATATTTTAAGGATACAAGTATATTTAAAAATGTTGTGCACTACACGCTCATCCTCAAACATCAAATGGAGTTAGGTGTCAACGTTGAGAAATGACGTGTCAACCATTGTACCTAAAATATTTTTCTTTATTTTTTATTCCCTATAAAATTAAGAGTTGTGTCAAATGCTTCAAAAGAAAAACTCCATGTTAATCTAGCGGCATGGGTAGTTGTGTTTTCAAGGAGATTCCACCCATTATACAAACAATTTTTATCTAAAAATAAATAAGTTTTTCCAAGATCTCTATGTTTCTGGTTTTCTCGCCACAATCGTGTAATCAAACATGTAAGTTTCAATTTTTATGGAAAAATAATTTAATGTTGTTAATTTTTTAAAGTTTAATATTATTAAATAGTTAATATTATATATTTAAAAATAGTAATATTATCTTTATTAAAATAATTAATATTATTTAAAAAAAAAAGTAACAACCTTGGAATCAATACCATGCACAAGCTATTATTTATTTAACATTAACTATAAATTTAAGTGTTATCTATAACCTCCTAAAATCTAACCTTTTATAATTGTATTGTTTTTATAAAAAGAAAAAGTAATATTTATTTCTTATTCCATATAAAATTAAGAGTTATACAAATCATGTTAAACACACAAGCATCACTTCTATTGGAACACCAACGAGTCATGTGATACAATACATACTACTTGGTATTGATCTAACAGTTAAAGAGTGGGTTGTGTTTTCAGTGCATTTTCACCTATAGAAACTTTTCTCTAAACTTAAAATAAGTTTTCTAGGATCTCTTTAAATTTAACCACAATCTCATAAGCAAGAGCAAAAGAAAAATAATGAAATAGAAAAGTTAAAATAACAAGAATCTTCTTATTTAAGTGTTATTTGCATCGTGGTAAAATCTAACATTTTATGAACATATTTTTTTTTTAAAAATGTTTTATATATATGTTGGGTGTCAATATTATTTTTCAACATTGACACTCATTTCTCTTAGATATTTTAGGGATACGTGCGTATTACGATCTCTAAATACATGCGCATCCCTAAAATATATTAGGGAGGTTGAGTGCCAGTGTCAGAAAATAACGTTGGCACTCAGCGTATATATAACATTACTCTTATTTTTATATAAAAATGTAGTATTTATTTTTGAGTATTGTTATAAGTAAGCTGGGTATTAACGCTAACACTCAACCTCCTTTAAATATTTTAGGAATGTGTGTATTTATGGAGATATTGTGAAATATACGGGTATTCACAAAACATCCAATAGAACTAAGTGCCAACGTTGATAATGATGCCGACACCCAACGTAGCTAAAACATTTTTCTTTGTTTTTTATTTTCTATAAATTTAAGAGTTGTGTCAAACGCTTAAGAGAAAAACTCCATGTTAATCTTGCCGTGGGGAGTAGTTGAGTTTTCAGGGGGATTCCACCTATTATACAAAAAAATTTATTTAAAAATAAATAAGTGTTTCTAGGATCTCTATTTTTCTTACCATAGGGATAACACTCCGTGTTAATCTAGCGGTGGGGAGTAGTTGAGTTTTCAAGGGAATTCCACCTATTATACAAACAATTTTTATCTAAAAATAAATAAGTTTTTTCAGGATCTTTATGTTTCTCACCCAAAGCTTGTAAGTAAAAGCAAAAAGGATAAAACTCTATGTTAATCTTGCGAGTAGTTGAGTTTTCAAGGGGATTCCACCTATTATACAAACAATTTTTATCTAAAAATAAATAATTTTTTTCAGGATCTGTATGTTTCTCACCAAAATCTTGTAAGCAAAAGCAAAAGGGATAAAATTCCATGTTAATCTAGCGGTGGGGAGTAGTTGAGTTTTCAAGGGGATTCCACCTGTCATACAAACAATTTTTATCTAAAAATAAATAAGTTTTTTCAGGATATCTATGTTTCTCACCACAATCTTGTAAGCAAAAGCAAAAGGGATCTCTTCAAAATCACCAAGCACGACCAAAACGAAATTAATGAAACAGAACAAAGTAAAATAAGAGGCACCTTATTATATGGTGAGGCTATTTGTGCTGCGGTTCCAAAATTACCCTTTAAAAGTTTATTTTATTAATATTAGGAAAGATGAAACAGTAATTTTATAAAATAAAATGTTAATCTAACTGCAAAAAAAAATATAACCACAATGTAATTACATGTTTATATTCATTGGATCATTTATCATATACCTCGAGATATATAAACTATACACATTCAATAAACATAAATATGTAGTTGTATTATAGTTGCATTTTTTTCAGTTAGATTTACATTTTCTTTTTATATACTTGATAGTATTCGGTAACTCTACTTTTTTTTTTAGCTCTATTTGTACAAAAGCTTATTTTAAAGTATTGTTTGGTAACAAAAATACTACAACCTATTATTTGAAAAAAAATAAAAAATAAAAATAGAAATTAATTATTATATGATAATCATATGCTATATTTGGTGAAATTAAAAATTATTTTGTATTAATTATCATTTACTACATTTTAGTTGTGACAAATTATTCTATAAGTAGACACATTATTTTATATAATGGTTAATGCAAATTTAGTATGTTACAAATTATTCCTGATATAGTTGATCATCCTTTACCGTAAATAAGTATAAACTTTTACCCGAAAATACAAACTTTTTTTACTTTTTATTTTAGAGATTTAACCTCTATTACGTGGCATCCTTGTAAGTAGAGTATAATTTTCACTTTTGTCCTTTTCGGATCTACAGACCACAAGAATATAACTTTCAATTTTAAATAAATAAATAAATAACACTCCTACAGGCCACGAGAATGTGATTTGTTATCAAACATGTGAGTTTCAATATTCACGGGAAAGTAATTTAATGCTCTTAATTTTTTTTAAGTTTAATATTATTAAATAGTTAATATTATTTAAAATTAATAATATTATCGTTATTAAATTAATTAATATTAATTAAATAACTTAATAATAATATTATTAAAAAATTTCTATTATCTACTTTTAATTATAAAAAATCATATTAAATTTCCCATGAATTTAGGCTATTTTCTTAATCACTTATATTTATCTTATTAATTTTATTAAATTAATATTATAAAAGTTTTTAAAAAATGATATTAAATTTTTCATGAATAACCAAACATTGTACTATAATATTAGCATAAAAGTTATTGAAGATTTTTTCACGCAACCAAAACAACAATATGATATTCACAGTTGTAAATTCCCTCAATCAATTCTTCACTAACAGGTTAAAAAAAAAAAAAAAAAAATCCTCACTAATCTGATATTCATTCTCATCCTCGTATTCTTATATACCAAATGACACCTAACATCCTTGCAATGAATCCGATGGACAAACTATTATTTAACGAGAAATTTAAGTGTGTTATCTATAAACTTGTAAAATTTAACCTTTTATAAGTGTATTATTTTTATAAAAAAGTAATATTAATTGGTTTAGTTCGATTTGAGTTGAACAGATCAAAATTTTAGATATACATACATTAAATAAATAAAAATAATTAATTATATACATATGTATATATATATATATATATATATAGTAATACTATCTTACCTTAGCATATTTAAAAAATTTAAAAACAATCTTTACCCTATAAAATGATTTTTATTTTTAGAATCAATTTGGTTGAGTTTTAGTTTAAATCAGTAATCGATTTTGAAAGTATATTATGACAACCTGTATCAAATCTATCTGTTATATATTTTTCAAAACCTATTCCAAACTAAACTTATTAAAATTGAGAACAAACCAACCAAACAGGCATCCACACGCTGATTTTTTGAACAGTATGGTCTGTTAAGTTTGAATAAGGCTTCCATTTTTAAGATTTTCTCGCATTCGCCGTAAGGTAAAAGGAGAAGTTAAAGAAAAGATGGTGGTCCTCGTCGGCCGGACTTTGATCGCCGTCGCCGTCGCCGTCGCCGTCGCCGTCGCCGCTTTTCTGATCGTTTCTTCCTCTTCGTATGTAGTTCTTGCAACTTCATCTTCGCTCGGAACCGATCCAAAAGGTCGTATCTCACATTTTCTCCGATCACCTGCTCAGGTTTGAGCTCACTTGTGGAAATTCTGTGTGTTAAGTTTCTCATCTTTTCCATGGATCTGTTCTTTGTTTTTCTTGCAGAAGCGAATTATTACGAATCGGATATCATAAAGTGCAGAGACGGATCGAAATCGTTCTCAAGAGACCGTCTTAACGACGATTTCTGCGACTGCGCCGATGGCACCGACGAGCCTGGTATTTTGAACTCTTCGGCCCTAATTCTAACTCGAGTTTTGGATTTTTGTGTCTCTTAGGGCGTGTTTAGTTGCAATCGAGTTTTTTTTTCTTTTTCTTTTTCTTCTTGCAAAATTAGTTTGCAGGTGGTGGTTGTTGAATGATGATGATGATCATTTATACTGAAAAAAGTGTTTAGAAACAAATTTCACTGCTCAAAACTAAATCCAAGCCATGAAGTAAAACTGCTTCTGCGTCAATTAGAATTTCGTGGCTAGGAACCACTTGTATCCACAGTGTAGCACTAGGATTTTGTCTATCTTCCTTCAAAATGTTGGATTTGGTGATAATAATACCTAGATTTTTTGAGATGAACTTCGTTTTGAATCTATTGATTGAGGATTATGTAATTTTTTTGGTCAGTGTAGTTGGTATTACATTTATCCTTCTGTCTCTGGCTGGTTATCTTGTAACAATTTTATATAGGTTGCTGATTTCAGCTAGGGATTTTACCCTCAAATGAAACTGTTTCTTGCAATTTCAGATTGAACTGAACTTTGTTCTCTTGAAGAGGCAAGATGTAAAAGATTATCTAGTTTCAGAAAGAAGAACTATTGAGAAACCGGATATGCTTTAAAATCCTTAAAAAACATTTTTTTCTTTCTTTTAACATGTAGTAATATTTTTATTTCAACTGTTGGATGGTTTAGTATGTGTATGCTTTTCTATAAATCATGACAATCAAACAAGTTGATCAAGAGGAGAAATAGTAATGTTTGAGACAGTCTAAATTTGAGAATGTTTGGTCAAATTAAAATAACAAGGATTGGACTCATTTTAAAATCAAGTTATATAGCTTTGGTATGTTGTGCTGGTTATATAGCATGATAGACATGACTATGGCCCGTCGACATCATGCACTATTTGGGACGCTCTTTAGGGAGAAGGGATGGGTTGGTACCACAGTAAGGTTGCTCCATCATGACTTGAGGATCATAAGTTCGAATTTAGAAACAACTTTTCCGTCATGTGGGTGTAAGGCTGTGTGCATCAACTTTTCCCCAAACCTT
The DNA here is from genome assembly GCA_035771175.1 of Paratinospora sagittata. Lineage (NCBI taxonomy): Eukaryota > Viridiplantae > Streptophyta > Magnoliopsida > Ranunculales > Menispermaceae > Paratinospora > Paratinospora sagittata. Next base: position 36,055,107 of record CM069610.1, read on the forward strand.
GCAAATGCAGTAGCCTTGTGCGTAAGTAAGGTACATCCTTTGGAGAAATGTTCTTCAACAGGTCAACTATACGGTTTTTAGCTTGGTAGCGTTATTTTCTTCACTATATCTCTTTTGTTGCTTCAGTACTTAATCACAAAAGTGAACTTCACTTTGTTCCCTACAGTAATTCCATTTATCACAAGATTTACCTTTTCTAATAATTTCAATGGTTGTAGACTAGAAGTTGCTAACTCTATGATGGCTTCCATCTTCCGTCGTTATCATGAACTTGTTTGTATCAATGACCTTTATTTGTTTCATACAGGAACTTCAGCTTGTCCAGAGGGCAAATTTTATTGTAGAAATGAAGGAAGTACGCCTCAATTATTGTTCTCTTCACGAGTAAATGATCACTTGTGTGGTAAATATATTGAACAAGCATGTTGTGCTCTGAATATATTACTTCCAACTAAACACTAAAATTTGTTCTGTTTGTCTCTTCAAAGCTTTTGGTGATTTTTTGCTGGAAAAAGAAATTTTATAACAGGGAGATTTTTGTTGGTTTCAGTCCCTGCCGTTTGTGCTTCACCCATCAAAGGTGGAGGTTATTTTATTCTAGCTTCTAGGAGCTCCATTGACCCATGGGTGGTTTTTGTCTTGAGACCAAGTGGGTTTTCTATTTCTAATAGAAAAAAGAAAAAAAAGAGTTCTTCAATTTACTCGGTGGTCCTAGTTGATGGCCTAGATATTCGTTGAAAGAATGAACAGGCAACTGACCTCTGGCACTCAGTTAAATGCATGCACCATACTATAATCCTGGTTGATGGCCTAGGTGTTCATTGAAGCCACGTACGTGCAACCAACCTCCCCGTTTTTGTCTTTGTTGTCCTGTTGTACGTTAAAATGCTATAACATTTCACCTGTTTAAAACGATGGAAGATTAATTTTCGTATGAATTTGATGCTATGATTCACTTGTTCTTTTTATCTTTATTCTTGTAGATTGCTGTGATGGAAGTGATGAGTATGATGGTAGCATTAGCTGTCCAAACACCTGCTTTAAAGATGGGAATGTATCAAGAAGTGCTTTTCTTGATGATGTTCGCCCACAGGAAAAGAAAAGTACAGTTCGTTTGGAGGATTTGGTTCAGAAACTGAAAGGTAACATATGGTTTGTGAACATTCCAATTAATTTCAAAGCCATCCATCCTGAATATTGAGATTTTTGGTCTCAGAGTTGAAGATGATTGTCTTCTTAGAAGTAATTCTCATCATGATGGCTTTCCGCCTTCTCCATCGACACATCAGATCTAGAAGAAGGTGGTACTGTCAAAGAAATTCATATGTGAGTTTCCCTTTCTCCATCTCTCCTTCTCTCTTAGATATTTATATGATATTCTCTTGGAGTAAGTTCTTTCTCTTCTTTTGTTTTATTTATTTATTTTGGAGTATTTGTAGACATCATTTTTCTAGTCAGTTCCTTGCATAGTCTTTTGATCTTTCTGCTGCTCACATAATTTAAGGAGGGTCTGGGTTTATGATAAATCAATGGTAATGTTTAAATTGATATTTTTTCTTTGTATTATTCTATAAATGCTAGCGAACATTCAACATATTCTCATATCTATTGGGTAATTGGTTTCTTATTGTTTCGTTTCATCTTAGTTGCCCCTTTTAATTGCATAACTTTTTAAAAAAGTTAAATTGATCCTTTAGTAAGCACTTAAACTTTACCAAACCTGAGCCACAATGATAAAAATATTTACAAGAAGTATCAAGGATTATACGTCCAACGGCCAGTTCATTAGTGCACCCTAGAGCTCCATTTTTCAAGGATAAATATACATCTCAAATATGTCACCTGTTTGCTCAAAGATGACATTGGTTGGATATTGAGCATCTCTTCCATGCCTTGTGAAGAATATGATTGTGATAAACAATGTGATTATACTTTTAAGGGAAACTGTGTTTTCTTAAATCTATATTGCAAGTGGGAAACATGAGTAGATAGTTAGATTTACGAAGAGCTTTATGTGTCATCATGATGCTGTTATCATCTGTTTGAGACATGTCAACGCACTACATGGATGCAATCATTTGATCCATTGCTTTCTTCAAAATTTCTTTTGAGCTGTTTTTATTTGTGATTTTTCTAATTACTAGGTTAATGCCAAAGTAATAACACCCATCTTTTGATCAATTTAAGCCATGAATGAGAGTCCTAACAGTTTACTGTTTAGAATGCTTGGCACACTTTCTGACCACCAAGTTGGATGGGAAGTTATGAGATTTTCCAATCAAGAGTTTTTTATTTTTTATTTTTCTTCTTCTTCTTAGAAGAGTGATTGGAATGGGTTTATAGCATGGTGGACACAAGCCTTCTGCACGTCCATCTTCCATGGAGCCAGGTAGTTCAGATATGAGGATTTCCTATGTAAAAACTGTACAGATCAGCTTTTATAATATCCTGGAGTTTAACTCCATGATTAAGGTTCAGATTGAAGGGATCTCTAGACTTGTGGTTGAATGGACACTGATACTTTCAGCATTAGTGGCACACCGGCATCAAATAGTGTTAGTAAACTGTAAAAAGTTCTAGTGGATTGGTTGATGGATTTATAGCCAGTTTTATGAACTTTGGTATTAGTAGCAGCTCATTCTCTGACTAATGTATGCTTTTATATGATTTAATTTTTTTTTTGTCCTTGTTTGCTTTCCAGTTAATTGGATGTTCATTGGAAATTATAACATTAAGGTGTACTCCAAATTCAATCAAAACTGTATCACTGTGTTAAATTGTTAATGCTTCAAATGTAGAGACTAACCCATCTTATTTCGAAGAAAACATAATCACTTTGTTTAGGTAACTTGAAGATAGCTGTAGACTTGTAGTTCAATATTTGAACTTTCAATGTGAAAGACGGAGAACTTTTGGTAATTATTTGCAGTTATTGTCTATCTATTTCTTCTTTTTTCATGTTATTTCCTCTCTGTCCTTCCACCAGTGTTTGTTGAGGAGGCCTTCAGTAAGAGATCTAGAAAAGAATAACTACTGGGGATTTGCAGTCTAGTTGGCCATCAAACACGTGCAGAATTTGAATAGCCCACAGGCTCTTATACTTTTGGTTTTATGATCAACAAAAAAATCTTAGTCACACTTTTCTGCAAACAAATATATTTCTATTGCCCATTTATCTTGGGTATCCACAAAGAAAAATAATTTTTCCCTTATTTTGTCAAATACATAGAAAAGAATTTTTACCTGCTACAACTCTATGCAGGTTGAAATCTGGACCTAAATATGTTCAAACCCTAGCTTTTCTTTGTTTTATTTTCTGTAGGCTTACTGTGGTGTTCATAAAGAAGACAGCAAACTCTCCAAGTATTCATTGCCGAGGTCTTGAAACTCCAGAACCTCACCTCCATTGTCAAATGGCTCTACGGTAGCTAGTCTCTTAATTTTAGGTTCTTGAATCATCATCTCATCATTTGAATCACATCCCCAAACTGCTCTTTTCTTAGGATTATGAGACGTCACAGTGCACATAGGGAACTCACTGGGAGAACCATCTAGCTTTATGATATAACTTGGCTGAGATGTAGAGGTACAATTGAAATCCTGTTCTAAGTGAGCACCGTCTAGTGCCTTCGCAACTATCTCCAGTGGAAAATTCAGGTAAGTCCGTGGTCCTCTCATCCTCAAAGCAGCTTTATCATAAGCTAAGGCTGCTTCTTCAGCTGTATTATAGGTCCCAAGCCAAAGCCGGGCACCTTTCCTTGACGAGTCTCTTATTTCTGCAGCAAACTTTCCCCATGGACGCCTTCTCACCCCCCTAAAATGCCTTCTACTCAGTTTCTCCACTGTTACTGTTTTCAATTCCTTTGTTGCACTTGTCTGGCTAAATTCTGGCCCGCGATAATGAGATTCTTCAATATCACTTGCAGGTATAATTTCGTTCAGCAGCTTTTCCCAGCTTTCAGCATCCATGGACATCCATCTTCCAAGACTTGGAAGTCTTTGTAGAAATTCCATTGATCCTTCTCTCCCATCAAGATTCGGTAGCTGGTCCCAGTTTTGAGACAAGTTAGTGGTCTTTCCTGATCCTCCACTAGGTACAGTTCCTGCAATGAAGCTGGCCCATACATTCTCTAGTATTGCATCTGGCGCTGTATGGTGTTCTAGTTTGTTTGGCATGGCTACTGGTTCTATTTTGAGCTACCGAGCTTTAAAAGAAGAAAGGAAAAGTAGTTGAAATTTATGGAACGCAATGCGAGACGTGTATCTCTTATCTCAAGAACACCTCAGCAATGATGTATCTAATTCCATGATTGGCACCCTGTAAGAAGCTTGTTTTTCAAACTATTGACTAACTTGGTTCAATCAATTAAAAATGATGGATATGCTAATTAAGGTTCTTGATTTGACTTGTGTGTTTATAGTTTATCTTCTCATAAACTATGTCAAATGTGTATATTTTAATGCTTATTCTTTTCCCGCACTTTATGATCAAGAAGATAAGGAACTCTTAGATTAAGAAATAGGACTTAAAAAGAGCAATATTAATATTATAATTTATTTCTTTTAGGTGTTGCTGCTCTGTCAAGATTAATTGCTTGTGTACTTCTGAAAAAGATGTTAGATTAGGGGTCTTGAATTATGCTTTTGACAGTACTTCTTTTCCAAGAACCTTATTACTTATTCAGAGATATTCCATGGGTTTTAAATTCAAAAAGTGCTCGTCTTTCTTAAGCTTCTTATTGTTGATTGCTTTCACATGGCTTCCTATTTTATTTTATTTTATATTATTGAGGCAGTGAATAGTGATGTAGATTCTGGGTGGTACCATCACATTCCTGTAAAATAATTCTTCTTCCGGATCTGGGTGTCTTACCAAATTCTGATATCTGGGGCAATCTGATCAAGACCATAAATTCAGGTGATGGTTTGTGACAGTTTGAAAAGCTATTGTTTATCTATTTATCTTATTATATATTACAGATCCATGCTCTCGTGCTACAACAAATTGGTTGAAATTCTCAAAGTGATTAATCAGGGTCTTTTGATCTATTCAATATTACATAGATTATGGATTCTTACATGCATATTTTGGTGCTGATGATATGATAAGATGCATTGGATTATTGTTCCTAACTGCAGTCTTGGGTTGCAAGCATGGCCAACTTGATAAAAAAAAAAGAGAGGAAAAACGGTAAAGAAGCCGCACAATTGCTCACAAAAAAACCTAACGAAAAATCAAGAACAGAAAAAGGGAGATGAGCTGCTTGTGGTGGAAGAAAGATGAATATGATATTGTGCTGTGCTGAATTCGATGAATGAGATGTTGCAAGAAAGCAAGCTCAAGAAAAAGCTGTTCAGATAAGTTATTCCCCCCTTAGAATGTTTTGATGGCTTAATCAATGCTGTACAGGTTGCTTCAGTTCTCTCTTTCAACACCATATTTTGCTTGTAGAGCTAACACCCTGATGTCACTTAACGCGTAGAGACATTTTTTTTTATTCTTTTTTGCAGGCTGGTACTAGTTTAGAAATTCTATTTGGCGGCTGGTGGCTGGTGCTTACCTTTCTATTTAAACACAGTTGGCAATTTTCATGAAAGAGGACACAATATCAGGACGTTGCCAAATTTCAAATTTGGATACTACACTTTTGTCCATGGTTGATTTGATTTTAGAATCGGCTGCTAGTTGAAGTAATTGTTGCAAATAAAAAGTTAAAACATTAACTTTATATAAATTTAACTTAAGTTTTAAATCTAAATTTATATTGATTTCAAAAGTATATATTATACAAGATCTTTAAGTTTAATTTAAAGAAGAAAAAAAAAATGGAAAGTCACATTAGAAATTAAAACACTACGCTCCTGTTTGTTGAGCTGCTTCTCATTTTTTAGTTACCCTTAATCATATGCAAATGTTTAAAAAGTCTTCTGTTTTTTTTGGTTTGTCTTCGCCATTTAGGTCAAACTAATCCGTGTTTGAACACTGTAAAGGCTTTGGGTGGCTCTTTCTAAGTGGGTACGACTAAGATGGGTACTAATTTTGATCTTGAGACTTTTATCTTTCAATCACCTTCAGTACAGACCCTCGATCATTTGTGTTACACCACTTTGGGTCTTCTTTTCTCTTTCAATTACACAAGTTTGTGTACATGAAGTGGTTTCCGCCTCCAAAATCATTCTATCAAAAGTATTAAAACTACAGTTAAACCATTTGTAAACTTGCAATTGGGAAATTAGGGTTAACAAATTTATTCTCCTTCTTTTTTGTTTTATCAAATTGTTATCGCAATTAAAGTTAACCGTATGATAGTAACCTCAAGATCAATTGGCAAATGTTTGAAACAGGAAATAGCTACATGCCTACTGTTTTCTTGATCACTTAAATGCTTAACACACATGAACAAGTTCAAAAGTCATGAAAAAGCATTATAATTAATCCAGCATGTTGGTTTTGATCCTCCTCATAGCATCATCTGCAATAATCTTGTACATGCTCTCAGAGGGATGAACAGCATCCCAAAACATGTATTTTGATGGGTCCTTGCAAGTGCTCTTACCTCGACACGTGTCACCGACTTCCTTTGTCCCTGATCCACAGCATCCTCTGGAAGTTACAGTTAAACCTGCCCATGTTTTTCTTAGCAAATATAAATATACAGTGTACCCACTAAAGACATTCACTTTACCCAAATACTTTATTAATTTTTTAGCAATGATACATAGCAAGTGGGTATAGAGGGTATTTTTTATGGGTAGATTAAGAATTACACATTTATAATATATATTTGATTATTTGCTCGTTGAGGAGCTTGAGGAAAAGTTACTCACCATATTTTCTAGGGTTCTTCATTGCATTTTGGAAGATGGCATATATGTCTTCATAGACAATTTTCATCCCCACTGATGAATTCAAGACCCTTAGCTCATTTATGATCTTTGAGTTGAAGGATAGTGATGCCTGATTGTAACTATCCACACATTTTGTGGTGCCCATTAGTGTCTTGACAAGTGGAATGCAACCCAATGGAGGAAGGCCTACTACCACCAATCTTTTTGCTCCTAAATGATTTATTCTCTGAAAAATATAAGCAATAACTCAAATTGTTAGATGTGCAACTCTTTGAGCAATTGCTAATTAATTTCTTAATGTATTTCTTTTTAGTTATATTTTCTGAACTTAGATTCTTGATTTGGGTCACAAATATACTATCAGTGGTGTAGCTCTCTAATAGAAAGGATTTTTTCTCTTAGTTTGACATATTTGCAATTAATTACTACATGCTTTTCTAAATAAGGATAATATATATAAGTATTGTTTACAAAACTAGTCTATAATGAAGCAATTTTCTATGATAATTCTTTTTTTTTTTACAAGAATGATAAAAAAATTATTTACCTTAATGAGTCTAGACATGCGGGTGACCAAGAAATTCTGGTATTCATCCACATTGAATTGCTTGGAGCGAATTGGCTTTGAGAAGTAGTTCTGAAGGAAGTCATTCGTGCCCATACTCAGCACAAACAGAGCATTTCTCACTGTCTCTTCTGCTTTCTTCTTCTTCCCAAGTACCCTACTCAGCTGCACCTTATAATGCATTAAGTACTCCACTTGCTTTGATGCTGGCACCACATTCTGCCACAAATCAAGTCATAATCGACATATACGTAATAATAAATTAAGCTCATAATATTAATAAAACTTTTCATCTTATGTTAAATTGTTATCCTTATTTTGCAATGCATTTATTATATCATGTTGCAAATTGTTAAGGCCTGTTTGGTTACGATCGTGATACAGTTTTCTGTTTCTAAAAATCCCAAAATACTAAAATCTTGTTTAGTTTCTTCCAGTTTTTGTTAAGAAAACAGGTTATTTTCATAAAACGAGTCCAAATTTTGAACCAAACGCAGCCTAAGTATCTCAATATGTTTGGGCAGTGATTATGAAGATGAGACGATTTATGGTATATATGTATTTGAATTAAAGTGATTTAAATCGTAAACAAATCACAGATACTACACAATTTAGATAATCTAATCACAATTTATGGTATATATGTATGTATGTACCGCAAGGTTAGCAGTGAGATCATCAAAACCCGAACCAGCTGAAGCAAAACTAACACCATGCAACAGTTGTTCCTTCTTCAAATTGGGGTCTAGAAAGCCTGGAATTGCCGCACTGTAACCAAACGTCTCAGCTGCATAAAACACAGCTAGCAAATCAAAAACCATTCTTATTATTATTAAATTTTGTCATCTATATATCATGGATTATAAATTAAGATTAATATATACGTAAGCTTTTAATTTTATCAACCACCTAATTTAATTTTACTTTCTTATAACCATAATAATAGTTTTGAAAACTTATTTTATTAATTAAAACCTATGAAATTTTTATAATTAATTACTAATTATCATGAGTCAAATCTTATTTATGAGTTCAACCACAAAGTTTAACTAACATAGCTTATATACATCCAACTGTAAGATTACAAGAACCTTGATTTCAAAATCTAGTAAATTAATGATCTTAATGAACAAGAAAAAAAATAAAAAAAATGAAGGAAGAATCTTGTTAAAAGCTAAATGAAATGAAAACATACATTGTTGACATTGTCCCTGAGAGTTATAGAATCACCTGGAATCATGTATTAAGACATAATACGAGGCGATCCAACAACCCTCAAAGTTGTAAAATGACGTGCTTAATTCAAAAATGTGTTTTCCAAAAGTATTTTCTAAGCACTACTCAAAGAAGAGTACTAGTGCATGACCAGCACTAATGTATAGTACCATTGAAATCTGTAGGGAGTCTTCCATTGGTGAACCTTCCTGTAGGGAGACCATTGAAGAAGTTCATACCATAGGGAGGAAAATTTGCCTTGAACACTGTTGGAAGATGGTTATTGTTACCAGGGTCGACGCTCGAATCACCAAAGACCAAAATGCATGTAATGTTGTTCTTTGAAGCAGCAGCAGCAGCAGCAGCTGGTACTGCAACTGCAAGTAAGAACATAAACATTGCCCTTATAATGGCCATCACCATTTTTTATTTTGTGTTTCTTTATGTCAAGTTTCTATATTGAGTGAAATGAAACTTGGTTGATATATATGTGTAGGAAGAGAGGTTTAAAAGGGAAGTTTAATGGAGGGAGCTGGAGGGTGTTGGTGTGGTGAACCAAATGAATTGAATAAAGGGTTGGTGAAGCTGGTCTGAGAAATTAAGTCTGTACCATATTTGTAATGAGGGCCTTCTTCATGAGGTATACGGAAACCAATCACATTAATTCACTGAACTCTTTAAATAAATTAAATTTGCTCTGTCTCTCTCTGTTTTTGTTTTCTTTTTCTTTTCTCTTTTTTTAAGAAAAGAGAAAATATTTTTATTAGTTCTAGCTACCAACTTATTTTACCTTGGAATAAATAAGGATTTGGTTCTTAAATTTGGGTTTTTTGTTTCTATATATAATAAGAACTTTACCTTTTTAATCCTAAATGATCATCAATCCATCCATATATAAATCTCAACTTTATATCCACTTGCTCCTTATGGATTAATATCGGGGCAATTGAAAAAGAAAAAGAAAAAAAAAATTGTTTGATTCATGTATAACATTTTTAATTATAATCAATAATTCTGATCATCATCATCACATATGTTGACTACAATCCTTCCTTTTCTCCCCATGTTTCCTCCCTCTCTTCACTCCAATATCACCCATCTTCTCCATAGCCTCTACAAAAGCCTGAAAAAACCTTTGCTTATCCTTCCCTAGAGCCTGAACCACAGGCTTAGTTCTTGGGTCCAAGAATAAAGCTTGGTCTGAGGCAAGCAATCCCATCTTAGCCTCTAAATTGCTGTAATAAACATGGTCGAAGGTGAACGGCGTCACGACATCGAACGGTGCGACGATGTCGAGATTGCCGCCGAAATGAGGGCATGACATGCGAAGGGCCTTGAGGAGCCTTGGATCAATGGAAGGGTCAGGTTGGTTGGTGCCCTTGAAGTTGTACAGACGGCTCAAAAAGTGTTCACAGTGGGAGAAGCCAATGGTGTGCGCACCTGAAAGAGCCACGAGGTCTCGTAGGTTTAGTCCTTTTGATTCAAAGAGGGTCAGGAGTTGATCAACTGTGGAGTTGGGTTGGGGTACGTTGGACTTCACTCTTGATGCCTTTGATATCATGCCATCCCATCTTCCTTTCTTCACTTGGTAATATGGTCCCCCAGCCTACATTTTTAAAAAGGTAAAGAGGGGGAACACCCAGCAAGAACAACTAGCACACTACATCTCGAACTCTCCTAGGCCAAGTAACCCCAGTTGCATCATCCCTCAAAATATTGAATAACCCACGGGGAGGGGAAGACAGGATACACACTCCCCGATTGAACTTCAAAGCCTCAGTAGCCAAATAGTCTGCTGCTCTATTACCTTCTCTGTAAATGTGCTCAACTTGAACTATCCAATCTCTCTGAAGGAGTCTTCTACACTCATTTACCAAGTTGGAAAGGCTAAGTTGCGGCATACTGTTGCCTTTTAACCAACCAGCCACCATAGCCGAATCTGTTTCGAAAACTATAGAACGATGACCCTCTTCCCAAGCAAGACGTAAGCCATGAACAGCAGCCCATAATTCAGCTTCAGTTACAGTACAAGAACCAATATTAGCCACAAACCTCCTCAACCACATACCACGATAGTCACGGAGAAGACCACCACCCCCTGCTCGCGATGAAGCATTCTTAAGACATCCATCAGTATTAAGCTTAGTCCAACCATGGTTGGGAGCACACCAGCCTACCATCTTCACCCTCTCTATCAGTCCAGCACCATGGACTGCCACTTTGGCTCGAAAGGCATGAATGATTTCAGCCACTTTCCCTTTAAGCCAAGCCATGTTATACTCGAAGTGAAAACGAAGATTACGAAAAACTAAATCATTCCTCCATTTCCAAAGAGCCCACACGGCAACTGTAAAGTAGGAGGCCCAGTCATAGTCAACATTACAATCATTAACGCCAGCAAGATTATGAGCAAGCCAGCTTTGGAAATCCAAATTGCTCTGAAGATGATACTCAACTGGCTGCAATAGACGCTTCCATAATTGCACGGCTCTAGAGCAATATCGAAAGATATGATCAACATCCTCGATACATCCCACACATTCAATACAGTCAGATGCCATGGTGAAACCCCTTTTCATCCGCTCAGCATTGCACATGATCTTTCGATGCGCAACCATCCACAAAAAAGTCTTGCATCTTTGAGGAACTTTAAGCTTCCAAATCATCCTCCAAAGGGAAGTAGGATCTCCCATAAGAATCAAATGACAAAACAGTCTCACTTACAACAACCAAATATAGAATCCACCAGATTTGTGTGCCATGGATGTTAAATTGTTTTTTAAGAAATATTTTTCCGATCTAAAAATTATACTCATGTTGATGTGATGTATCGTAAGTAGATGATTTTTTCTTTTTCTTTTTTTTACCTGATAATGTGGTGATGTGGTATATTTTTCACATTAACTTAGTATAGATTTAGATACATATCTTACGTCATTAAATTCTTCTTATTTTATTTTATTTTTAAATTACTCCGAGACGATAAGATATATATATAACATAAACCCTTTTTTTTTTTTTAATAAAAACTAATGTCTTTCCTTCCAGAAACAACTAATTAGATATTTATGTATAGATAGTGTTTTAAGTTTTTATTTTTATTTTAAGTATTTTATTTATGTTAGGACTTCTGGTCATTTTGGATATTAAGAGTTATAGCTAGATTAAGATTTTATTATTGGAAGTTTGAGTGTCTAATTAATTAGTTGGTTAGAAATTAGTTTATGGTGATTATATATTCACCTAAGGAGTTAATTGTAAAAAAAATAAGACTTAGAAGAATAAATTAAAATTCTCCCCTATTTTTAGATTTACAAATAGAGAATAAGAAATTAAATTCCTGGCAACATATATTTAGACACGTTTTATTGAATGATATCAATAAGTTTTAAGATTTTATTAAAGTGTCCCATTTATTGATATATATATATATATATATATATTAATATGTCTATTGAGTACATTTCATCAATTAATTAATGTAGCTTATTCAATACATACCCAAATCTTCATGAATATTTCAATATTGTTCACGGATTTTTGGCTTCATTAAAACCTAATGCTATCTATATATATATATTCATTTGTTTTATATATATTACTAAACTAAAATTTAAACAAGAATCTAAATCAAACAACTTTTTTTAAAAAAAGGAATAAAAACATCAAAATATTTTTTTACTAAAAACAAAAAGAAGAAAAAAAAAAGATTCATCGGTAATGTTATATGTATGTAGGGTGTCAACCTCATTTTTTAATACTGACACTCAACTTTCATTGAATGTGTTGAGAATATTTATATATTTAAGAATACAATACACGCTTATCTTCAAAACATCAAATGAAATTAAGTATCAACGTTGAAAAATAGCTTCCAAGATCTTTTGATATCTGTAAGTTAACGATGGGTGTCTCCTACAAATTAAACTATCTATACAGAGAAACGAGCAAAGGAAACGACAATAGTACATAGGATTCGAAAACGGAAACAGATTCAGATTTGGAAATCATCTTACCAAGTGAACGAAATCTCTAGCGGCAATAGCGAGGATATCAGCGCAGGAAACTACACCAGGGCACTTGCTTTCTACCAACTCTTTCGCCTTCCTCACGCTTTCAAATCCCTCCGTTCCCAGATTCTTGTTTACCTCCGCTTCCTTCTCTGCCGCATTTACCAATCCGCTTCCGGGCTTCGTCGATATCAGAATCGACCCATCACAACCCTTCAGAAGTAATTTATTACAAAGAAAAAAATAAAAATTCAGGTGAAATCTTGAATTGTGTTTTACCTTTCAAGATAGCGTACTTGCGTAACAAACTAATAATACTATGTGAGCGTCTTTTAGCTCAAGAGTTTTACTCCAAACAAAGGCCCATGTCATCAATATGAAAGTCTACCTCAAACATGAGAGATCCTATGAAGAAATTTCTCTTCCTACCACTCTACCAAACCGATTTGTTTTTGAATTGTACTTTTAACAATTTAGCTTACGTACACCACAGATTAATAGTACAATATGAGTTTCCTCCTATGTGGCCACAGAAGGGTTTTACTCTGCACAAAGGCCCGTGCTCGAACTTAGACCCCACCTAAAGAAATCTACCACCGGGCAAACCGATTGGTGGTGAAATTTTTTTTTCACATTTAACAAATCATGTTTTGGTGGTACATGATTGGAAAGAACGTATCCTATATGGATGTACACTTGGGATGTCAATTTATTAATGTCTATAGGTTAATTAGAATGTGCATGTTAGTTAAATAATTGAGAATTAATACCTCGATGAAGCAGTCATGGAAGAAGAGGCGAATGGTGGCGGGAGCAGAGACGGGGGCGTCTTTGAACTGTTGAGAAGTGACAGAGGAGACCAGCTGTTCGATGTGAGGACACGATTTTGAGTAGTAGTCCACTGTCAGAGCTCGGTGGTGAATCTGGCAATTGCGGGCTGTTTTTGCATTGTAGGATTCACAGGTTTGGAACAAGATTACAAGTAGTAGTAGTAGTAGTAGTAGTAGTGATATTAGTGTTAATCTGAAGAAACTTGTAATGTTTATGCTAATAATAGAGGAAGAAGAAGAAGGAGGAGACATGGGTGGGTAGCTTAATTTGTGGAAGATTAATGAATGTGTGAGTTGCAGAGAATTGAGGGCTTAATTTGAAGGGGAAGAGAATCAAAGACCCGTGAATGGGAAGAATATAAAAAAGTTGTAGACGGCTAAACACGCCAAGAAAGAGAGAGAAGAAGAAGGGTCGCCAACCATGGCTATTAAATCGTTGGAGGCTTTAGTTTAGTTAGATAAAACGTGAATGCATTTATTTATTTATTTATTTTATTCACGCAAAAAACGCCCTCATTTGTCGAAGAAATTACGTTTGTGTTGTGACAAGTAAAAGAGGTAGTGGAAGAAGATATTGATTATGTCAATTACTGTCGGATAATATTGTTCTCGTTTAACTACCTCTAGACCCTTTAACTACCTCTAGACCCATTAGTGGACATAGGAATGAAGTTTTATTCTCTAAAAGGTTTGATACTACTAAGGAGAGAGATTTTTAATTAGAAACGTATTGTAGGATTCTAGGTGTCGATGACACAATTCGACACTAGCCACTTAGTAACCATTAAATGTTAGAATATTTTATAATATACAAACGTCTCGAAAACATCCAAGAATTGTTAATTGGGTGCTAGTATCAACGTCTCAACAATTTTTTTTTAATACTTGTTGATACAGAAACATCATCCCACTAGGTCGGCTGAGATTATTTCCATCGTTAAGTCCAATCTGATTCGGATGAGCTGATCTGGCAGTCGTTTCATCGCACGCGACTTTTATCTCGCCAACTCGGCTCATCAACTTCTTCACATGCTCTATATTTTCTAGAACTCTAGGTCAACTTTGTTGATGTCCAGGTCAATTCTGTCGATGTTCAGGTCAGCTCTGTTGATGCTCAAATAGGCTCTGCTGATGTCCAGATCAACTCTGCTACTGTCCAGGTTAACTTTGCTGATGTCCAGATTAGCTCTGTTGATGCTCAAATAGGCTCTGCTGAAGTTCAGGTCAACTTTGTTGATGCGTAGGTCAGCTCATGCTAAGCTGACCATCCAACAATACTTATATCTCATATAATGAATTATTATTTTTAATGCACGTAGGACTATCTTTTTAGTTCACACATATCTAATAATTTTCACCTTAAATCAAAATTTAAAAAATCATTCCTTACAAGTTAGGTTATTGATAGAGCCGCTCCACCTACGAATTGAGCTTCAATGAGCCTACGCTGGCTCAAGCTAAATGTCAGTCATGTCTCAATCAAAATATAAACTCTAATACTATTTTTGTTGGCCTAAATCTCAATTAATTTCGATAATGTCCTTAGTTAATCATCTCTACACGCTTGGTATTGGACATGTAGTGTTTTACTTAATACTACAATAAAGAATTATAATAAAGAATTATACAAGTGAGGTGATTTCAACGTAAATTGAGGGTAAATGTGGTGTGTAAATTTGTCTTGTATCATCAAAGGGCTGATGCTGATGTGGTGTGTCTTAAAGTGGATAGAACGAGGCTCGCCACTTGCCACACACTCAGATAAATAACTCCATGAAATGCACACCACGTGCACCGTTACAACTCCTCAGTTGACTTACGTGGACGACTTTCATCCATAGTGCAGCAAAAGCTGTGAACCACGCTTTATTCCTTACCTTTTAGGATGGCTCGATTTTTACGTGTATTTTTAAATTCAACTTTAATTATTAAAAATTTATGTAAAGTTGGTATTCTATAAAAAAAAATAAAGGATAACAATATATCTATTATTATTAATATATCTATACCACCAATAATACTTCGTATAAACATTTTTACCAAATTTCTAAAATATAATTCACACATTTCTCACTTTTATCCGCTTCTTTTGTTTTTAAGGCTAATTTTAAATACTATTTCTTTTCTTCTTCTTTTTGGCTCTTTTCAATCTTACCATTTTACCCTTTTTTTTGTCTCTTTCTATTTATAAGCAGGACCAAATAAATAACATTAATATATGCTAGTAAAATAATGATATTATTAGATATACCTTTAATTCAGATTTTAATTTTAATACAAGTTTAAAATATTAATTAATAAAAATAAAAGACACGTGCAATGCACATGCATGCACGCTAATAATTAATTAAAGTAATATTACTTAAGTATTATAATCTGAATTACCTTTAGAAATATCAATGATTGTGCATATTAATCTTCTTAATTATATTTAAAATTTTAATTAAAGTGGTAATTACTTGAAAATGCAAAGAAACATGCAATGTATACTAGCAATTAATTAAATAAAACTTATCAAAGTGATATGTTTTGAAACATTATTTGAGACATTAATGACTGTGCATAATTAATCTTTTTCGAATTATATTTAAGAAATTAATTAAAGTGATACAACTTGAAATATCATTTGAGACATCAATAGTTGTACATTACTGATCTTTCTCAAATTATACTAATCTTTCTCAAATTATATATCACAAACATAATTCGAGAAAGATCAATTGTGCACAATCATTGATGTCTCAAATAATGTTTAAGAAAAGTAGTCATTTAACTTTACTTAATTAATTAACGTGTTATAGACATCAAGACATAAAACATCATTTTTTTATTTCAATAGTCAAATATAATTTTTGGATAATTAATGAGTTTCACAAACTAATTTAACTTTTCAAATGGATGAAGTGCTAGTCAAACACTTCTTAGCTTGTATGATTGTAGCATCTCCTAACCTTAGATGAGATTAGGTTTTAAGCCTTATTAGCTTTAAACAAAGGTAAAGAGTAGTACTTGTGGCCATTTTTTTTTTTTTTTTTAGAGGAAACAATTCAAGGCCCCTCTAACCTGTTGGGGACCCGGCCCGCCCTAACTTGTGGGATGTCTAAATATATGATGAATAAGTTGATGGTCGACCTGTTCCCTCACCATAACCCAACTAGTTCCCACACCAATCTGAAGCCAGCAAAGTATTTATCAAGGGTGATAAAGCTGAAAATTAATGACAGAACCAGCATAACCTAGGAATCGAACTAATGACCTCCAAGCTCAAAGAGGTGAAGTGTCTCAACCTTGAACGATTGAACCAATACCGCGTTGGCATTGAGCTTTTGAGCTTTGTGTTACCTTTGCACATTTGTTCTCCTTTTACTAATAGTCTTGAGTATTTGAGGCATTTGTGAGGAGGTGGGGACTAAACAAATAGTGCAAGAACCACCTAAGATCAGGTAGCATGCAAACACAAGAGGAAGAGATGCATTGATGGCGATTAAGTACAGACAAAGGAGGGTGGAAGGCCACTGGTTTGCTTTGGTTGATTCTCCTTTTGACATAAATAAAAAGGGTTCTAGTAAGCATGAGGCAAGTGGTGGTCATAAAGGGTCTTCTTTTGCAGGTTTATATTAGTGAGTATCTATGATTCTATATGTATTTTTATGATGCTGGATGGGGTGGCAGAATCTTGCTGGCTAGTAGCTAGCACTAGTAGAAGAGAAATTTAAGTAAAATGGAGGGCTGAGATATTGGGGGCTCGTGCCATGCATCATCTGTGCATTAGGTTTGAGGTCTGAGCTTGGCTCAGAAGTGTTTTTGTTTTCTTGAAGTTTTAGAACAAGTTTCAAGGAGACCAAAAGTCAAGCAATGGAAGATCTGTCTTTCAAGACATATTACATAGAAGCTTTTTTTTTTTTTATCTTTTTCTTTTCTTAAGTACATTAGATGGTCAAATTGCCCCACAACTGATCAATCTTTTGTACTTACTGATAAAGGCCATGGAAGGGTAATATGCTAACCAATCAACCAGTACCATATATAATGCAGCACACTAGCTTAATTAGCTAGGCTCTGCCACTCTATCTATTTGCTATACCCAACCTCAGAGTGTCTCGAAATGCATGAAAGGACTTGGTGCTACGTGCTAGCTAGTAATATTTTTATGGTCAATAAATTAACCTTTTAGCCCATCTAAATTGTCCTCGAGATACATGAAAAGAGACATAAGAGTACGTAACTCTACTTTTTGCAACTTATTTTATTTTACTAACTTATGTCAATGCTCAAAGTTTAGCGAAAAAAGCATGAAAGTTGAAATTTGATGCCATATGAACATAACTTTGGATTTTTCGTGTTGCCCCAAAAAACCTACATTAAGAAGTAGGAGTCCTAAGTTCAAACCCAAGTAAGTCATTATAAAATTTACTATAAAAAAACTCAGTGGAAAAATCACGAGTAAAAACAATCTACTATCAATTAATAAGTACCTCAGAGAAATTAAACACTTTAAGCACTTCTACACTAGACTTTGGTAAAGAAGAATAACAGAAAGTGAATACTCACGAGAAAACTAAAACTCAATCGCGTCACCCACACAAGTTCTAAATTCTATACTCTTTTACAAAGTTTTCAATGACCGAGCTCCACCTTCTTCTTAATCTCTCACATGTTGGAATTATCAATAAACAATGAGACACCTCATATATATAGACTTTTTAACTATGATAATTAGAAATCATGACCAACAAAGATTCTTTATTTTATACTAATATAGTTTTTTATTTAAATATAACTACATCGTAAAATATTTATTCATATTTAAAAAGTCTTAATCACTTTCTAAATGCATGTTTCATGTTCTAATACAACAAAAAATTTATGTTTGAGCAAAAATACAACAAGAGATACCTTCTTGAAGTACTAATCAAATATTTCCTTCTCTTTTTCCATCTTTTTTCATTTTCCATTTCGCAAAGTTTGAATTAATTAATCAAGTGCAATAACATATTAAAACGAAGTTAATGATGACGTCATGATCATCAACATGAGTCATGAAGTCAAATTCCACTCTCAGAAAGTTATTCCTGTTTGGTCCATGATCCCCTGAAAATTTGAAAATTTCAAAAATGTATTTGGTTCAAAAATTTTCAAAAATTATTTTTCACTTTTTGTTAAGAAAATATATTATTTTTAAAAAATAAAAAAAAGTTATTTTCTAAACTTTTTTTTTTAAATTATATTATTGTTTTCGGATATCAAACCAAACGTAATTTTAGTTTTTATAAAGTTTTAAGTACGGAGAATAAGGAAGTTTGCACATAATCTTAAGAGATTAGTTGGCAGATATTCTAAAAGACGAGAATACCCTTTAAATAAGAAAATTACATGCATATATCTTATTAAAATTATTTCATATAAGTAATATATATAATAGTAAGTATTAGACATAATGTGCATGATTATCACTTCTTATTTTAAATTGGTGAAGCTCTTTGAAAATTCAATGTAAAACATAAAATATGATTTCCTTTCATTTTCTCGCTCTTTGAAATGTCATTAAAGTTACTTAAATAAATAAATAGATCTTCCCTTTTTACAAAAAAAAAAAAAAAAAAAAACTAAGTTAATTAATGGTTTTGCAACTCAAAATTAAATAAATAAAAGCCTGCAAAATATAATCTCACTCCTAATGCAACTTTTATTCTCAATTATTTATTTATAGCTTGGCAATGGCAGGTAGTGTTTCATATACTCAATTGATGTACTCGAAAGTTTGAGTCTCTCGAATTAATATAAAGTTATGTGTATTGAACAGCTACATGTTGATTTAAGGAACTCAAGTGTTTTAGTACACTTCTCGAGTACACTTTCTATTCATTTATTAATACATCTATAATATCTATTTATCTTAAGTATGGTGGAGGTGGTTCAAAACTCAAAATGTTATCCTCAATTGTAACGCTTAGAGTCTTTATACTAAAATGTAGGGTAGCACGACCTTATCCGAGGCAAAAATCTGTTGTTCGATTTGTGGTCACGTATCGTAATAGAAATGTCATACTAAGTGAAAGCTAGCTCAAGGATACCACCTAGTATTTAAAAAATAGTAATAATAATATTAATAGAAATATCTACACGTATAAGTTTAAATCCCCCTCATTCCTGAGTCAGCATCCGAGTGGACCAACCTCTTTAGATGTGGGCCCACGGTTTCTTTAACCTAGTGACGACACGTTTCAGATCAGAACTTTGCCAAAAATATCCCACAGTGAAAGCAGCAACGGAAAACTACGTCTGAACCGTCGGATCAACCCCTATTTTTTTTATTTAGTTACGATTCTAAAACATCTGTCCTTTGTCCCATGTTAATATACAACTCCCAGTTTCACAGTCGCTTTCATTACATTGCTTTGTGCTGCTGCAAACTGCAAAGCCTGCAATTGAAAACAAAAACGAAAAAAAAACGATCCTCGAATCTCGTCTACTTTGGAAGATGAACGGCTCTGATTTTCCGGTGGAACTGGAGTACCTCGCCGGATTCGGGAACGATTTCTCGTCGGAGGCGATCGCCGGAGCTCTGCCGCAGGGACAGAACAATCCGCTCCGGTGTCCGTTTGGACTGTACGCCGAGCAGATCTCAGGAACTCCCTTCACTTCCCCTCGAAAGCTCAATCAAAGAAGGTGCGATCTGATCTCGTTGCGTTACGAGCTAAAAGAACTATATGAATCACTAGAATGACTAGATCAATGTCGATTTTTTTTTCTTCCTTTTAATGCAAAACAGAAGCTCAATTATGAAAGTAGATTATTACTTTCAAGAAATTTGTGTACTGTGATTTCAGCGCCTATGAATTACTTCTTAGCAAAAAAAAAAAAAGAAGAAGAAGAAGAAGATGATGATGATGTGTATAGTAATTTAAAAATGAATACTTCAAGCCTGGAAAAAAAAAAGAGAGAGAGAGAGAGGGATAGCAATTTCTATTTGTTTTAGATGATTTTGATAGTTGGCATATTTGGTCTCCCCTCTTCTACTTGAGTAGGTGTTTTTTTTAAAAAAAAAAAAAAAAACACAGTGGTTTTCAATAGAATTACTAAAAGAAGAGAAGGGAAGGCCAATTTGGCTTTTTCTAGGAAACAAACTTGTGACACTATGCCCCCAAGTGCTGTTGAATTGCTCCGAATCATGCATTGGTTGCGTGGTTCAAGGTGATCCAACAACACCTAGAGGTATAATAGTATCAAAAGTGAGTGCCCCCAAGTGCTGTTAAATTGCTCCGAATCACGTGTTGGTTGCGTGATTCAAGGTGATCCAACAACACTTAGGGGTATAGTAGTGTCAAAAAAGAGTGCCCTCCCCCAGTGTTGTTGGATTGCTCCCAATCACGTTTTAGTTGCATGATTCGAGGTTACTCAACAACTCTTAGAGGTAATACAGTGTCAAAAGTGAGTGTCGCCAAGTGTGTTTCCAAAATATTTTCCTTCTTCTAGTTATGATGTTTTGGTTCTTTTGGCAGTTGGCTATATCGAATCAAGCCATCGGTTACACATGAACCGTTTAAACCTCGGTCTCCAAGCCACAAGAAACTTGTAAGCGAATTTAATTCGTCCAACAGTTGTGCGACACCAACTCAACTGCGTTGGAGGCCTGCAGAGGTTGTTGATTCGCCTACAGATTTCATTGATGGGCTGTATACAATATGCGGGGCCGGGAGCTCTTTCCTGCGGCATGGATATGCCATTCACATGTAATTGGTATTTCATGGTTTATCTTGCAGTTGAAATTTATAATGTTGGCTATTAAGTGTTTGTTATGAATAATGGAAATTGTAAGAAGCTTTTGCTACGTATGACTTAAATTGATGAGGCTTTTTGGTAATGGATTAGAAATTCCAATGAACTATCAATAGCAAAGAAATGATGTAATTGAAGACACAAACTCTCACAAGTTTTCATCTAAAAAATACAAAGCTCCTCACAGGGCCCATGTTCATGATCCATGAAATCAAGTATGTTAAATTTGAAAATATACCCTGCAATTCACTGTTCACAAGCATCCTAACTAATGATTTATCACATTTTTTTATTAGTTTATTTTAAACATAGATATTAAATTAGATTTATAGATATTAATATCGTGCCGGAGTAAGGCATACTGCTGACTTACCATTCTCTAGTAACTAGTTTAGTGAATCTTATGCTATCTGTGAAAATACTAGAGGCAAAAGATGGCTCCTTTTGCTGCCATTTAGGGATTGATGCTGCTGAGGAGCTTTCAAAGCACTTGATCCAACAATATCATGTTGGTGGGTAGGGCCAGTATTTTTCTGGAATTATCATCTGTCCTTTAGTAGATGATAATTGTGTACTTTGGTTGAGCTTCTTTTAGTAATATTTCTTCTTTTTCCAGGCTTCCACAGATGTTTCATCTTTTTGAATTTATTGCCTTGACTTTTATCACCGCCTATCAATTTGAGCCTCATAGAAGCCAAGTAGAAAACTCAATACATCATTCAACTCTTTTAGAAAATCAAGCGGGATGGGTGCTTTCAAATGAATAATTGACATTTGAAGCTCTCTAATTGAATCACCAAACCATTACGTGAAATTGAAGCTTCATAAGGCTATTAGCCCAGACTCTATAAAACAATGAACAGGAATTTTCTAACTAATGTATACATGAGGTAGGCCAATGGGACACCTGGAAATGAGTTCTGCTATTGATTACATTAGTAATTGTTCTAGCATTTAATATTTTTTTCTTTGATGATAAGCCAACAGGCTTGTTTGTTGACTCTTGAGCCAAAAAGTGATGTCCATAGAGATTGTTTATTTATACCCCATAGTATCTGTCATTCCTAGAAACAATGATGTCATCTTAGAGAAAAGTGAATTGATATTTGATTAGTGATGCTTCAAAAAACCATCATCATGTTATGTAGTAGCAACTGAATTATGAGGCAGGCAATTGGTAAGATGGACTGCAACATCAGGCCCCTAATTAAGAGCTTTAGGAATAAATGACCTGAAAATTTAAAGAGCATAATTTGAATTTTGTAAAGAGATTATAGCTTGAGATGTAAGAGTCTTTTTAGACATTTGTTTTACTTTGATCCATATAACTTAAAAAAGAAAGAGTGAGTGAGCACTGTTGTCAAAGATATCTGCACAATCCTACGGTAAATTGGAGAGGCCTGTTATTTACTGAATAGTGAATGCTGATACAATGTCTGCTAGTTTCATTTGTTTAGCATCTGGTTTTGTTTTCTCGAATGATTGAGATTACTACAAGAATTTGGATGTACCCTGGATTTTTCTTGTACTTAAGTCAATCGTGTTGGAAATTCAAATGGAAGGAGTTTGTATTCTGATGCTTTTACCTTGTAAACTAGTGCTAGTTGTTCTCTCATCATTAGGTTGCATCCTTCTTTTTGTCTGTCTATGTGGCTTATTTTGCCTTAAAGCTTCTCTCTATGCATCTGCTTTAAGAGTGGAAAGAAAAGACAACTCATGATAGTTATATAAGCTGCTCTCTGTATTCTAAATGTTTGGTCCAGATATAGATCATTTAGGCATTAATATATTTTGCCAGCCATGTGTGTTAGCTTCCACTGGTTAAGTGTTTGGATTAGGGAAACTTGGCTTGCATGGAACATAAAGGAAGAAGCCAATGCTTAGCTTATCTGAAATAGAAAGTTGCCTCGACAATAGCCTTTGCATTTTGACAACAGGCAAATCTTGTTTGCATGTAGGTATTCTGCCAACAAATCAATGGAAAATTGTGCTTTTTGTAATGCCGACGGTGACTTTTTGATAGTCC
The DNA here is from genome assembly GCA_035771175.1 of Paratinospora sagittata. Taxonomy (NCBI): domain Eukaryota; kingdom Viridiplantae; phylum Streptophyta; class Magnoliopsida; order Ranunculales; family Menispermaceae; genus Paratinospora; species Paratinospora sagittata. The sequence goes on from CM069610.1 coordinate 36,078,381, forward strand.
CCCAGAAAGGAAGTAAGTGGTTCTTGGTAATATTTGGTATTTCATCTTGAGGATACTAAATTTCTCTTTGATTTTCTTCTTTCCTTGAAGTTTATGCCAGTTTTTATCTACAGATTGCATTTTGTATAAGCTTGTATGTTGCATACCCATCAAAAGAGCATCCATGTCCTAAATTTCCTTTAAATCACAGTTACATAGCAACAGTTCCTACTTATTTGGCTATTTGCACTTAAGAACTTTAACGATATAGTTTTTGGCTATTCCATTTTAGCTTCTGCAGTTAGGTCAGACATCCATTTTCATGCTGAAAGTACTTGGTATTCCAATTTAAGAGATAACTTTGGGTTATTGCATGATATACTCTTGGGTAGTTACAGGAGACAATGAATATCTGATGATGCACCAATTTCCACATGTGACCACTTTACCAGAGCATTTTAAGTTTAAGAAGCTATTAACTACTTCTTTTCTTTTCTTTTCTTTTTTCTTTTCTTTTTTTTTTTGACTCCTTTTAGTATTCAAAACTTCATTTTTAGAGGAAAATGTTTTTTTTTAATCTTTTTAGCTTTCCAAATTCTCATCTCTGGCTTTTAGCTAGATATGTTATAGGCCTAAAGCAATTGAATGTAATGTCAAGAGGCCTTTTACTTGGTTTCATGTATAGTTATTGTTTGTCGTAAGTGCAAACAAGCATATTGAAATCTTCAATAATCATGAAAAGCATGGAACCAAAAGAATCCAAGAAGTTTTAAGAGGCCAAAAATAACTAACATAGACTGACCAATAAATCATTTCCAAAAGTTAAGAAATCAAACAGTCTCACTGCACATAGTGGGCAATTGTCCTCGAGTTTCCCATGGTAGCATCCCTTGAGATAAATCACCCAGCATGAGGAGCTTAATAGATCCAAATACCCAGCACTCAATCTCTAATTGTTTCACGCTGTTCACATCCTCCATCTCCTTTCCCTGTTCATCGTCACTATTGCTTTTCCTTCCAAAACCACCCTGCCTTACCTTCCTATGTTGTTCCAAATATTCTTCTATCTGTTCTTCTCCTTACAAATATGTTTTTTTTTGGTTTTGTGGCTGACATCACAGACTGTATTTTACTCTTAATGTATTTTCATTTTTGTTTCTTGGCCAGGGTTGTGGATTACAACCGAGTGTGGAAAGTTGCAAGTGTCCCCTGGAGAAGTGGTTGTCTTGCCTCAAGGTTTCCGTTTTGATATAAACTTACCTGATGGTCCTTCACGTGGCTATGTTGCAGAGATTTTTGGCACACATTTTCAGCTTCCTGATCTTGGCCCAATAGGTACTCTTTGAAAATCAAGAAATGTGAAACTTCCTTTTGGTATACCAGTTCTATCTAAATTGGTGATTTTACGTACTTACCTGACCTCTTTACAACTGATAAGGATCTATTTGATATGTAGGTGCCAATGGTCTTGCTGCTTCGAGGGATTTTCTGGTCCCCACTGCATGGTCTGAACAGGACTCTCGTCCAGGCTATACTATAATACAAAAGTTTGGTGGTGAACTATTTACTGCAGTACAGGATTTTTCTCCATTCAATGTGGTTTCTTGGCATGGTAATTATGTACCTTATAAGGTGCGGCACTTGTTGCTTCATTCAGAAGTCATAAAATGGAGGGTTTTTGGAAAAATTGGCCTTTTACCTCTTCTTGGCTTAAACTTGTTAAACAGCAACTGTAACTTACTGCTTTAGATTATGTTTGATTGTGTACCTTGCAGTATGATCTAAGCAAGTTTTGCCCATTCAACACTGTTTTGATTGATCATGGTGATCCTTCAGTAAATACAGGTATGTTTATTGCGAAACCTGTTATGAACATGGTTAATTTTTTATTTTATTTTTAAAAAAAAAGAATATACATTTTGTTCATATGTATTTCATGTTAATTAATGATTTTTTTCTCACTAAATTGCAGTATTGACGGCACCAACTGACAAGCCCGGGGTTGCTCTGCTTGATTTTGTCATTTTCCCACCTCGCTGGATGGTTGCTGAACACACTTTTCGCCCTCCATATTACCATCGGAACTGTATGAGCGAATTTATGGGCCTAATTTATGGAAGCTACGAGGTAAAAGCACTTAATAGTTCCTGACTTGCTGATTATTCCCACCTCCCTTGACATGATGGAATCCTCATCAGATGGTTTCTACCATGAACATATACTTGGTCAAAGCCCATTGCCTAGCGTTCAACACTGTTATTTTGGAGGGCCTGATATGATATGTTGGTTTGAGAAAACTATACAATTGTGATCACTAAACCCATTCTTTTAATTGTTCAACCAGTGCTTTGATCTCTTCTTTGATTGGTTAGATTGGTTCTCAACCCATTGTAGTTTATGCGTAGTGGGAATGAATGAAATTCTTACTGCATGGTCTCACATCTTAGTAATTAAAAGGTCATTTCTTGTTATATTGGTTTAATTATTTCTGCTTCGTTGGTAGATCTCTTGGATAAACATTTTGATGTGTTTGTAGGCTAAAACCGATGGATTTCTCCCAGGAGGCGCAAGCCTTCACAGTTGCATGACTCCTCACGGTCCTGACACCAATTCATTTGAGGTATTAGCACTTGTCTGCAACTAAGGAACTATTAATTGGGAAATTTTCAAACTTCTCATTCTTGTTGACAGGCAACAGTGGCGCAAGCAAACAATGCAGGACCATTCAGAATATCTGATACCATGGCGTTCATGTTTGAATCCAGTCTAATTCCTCGAATATGCTTATGGGCTCTGGAGTCACCCGACCGCGACCACAATTACTACCAGTGTTGGATTGGCCTGAGGTCCCATTTCTCGTATGAAGAGACGGGTAGCAACGGCAGAGAGTTAAAACCTGTTGATAGTGCTGAACAGGAGAGCTGTCATGTCTGATTTGATCAGTTTAGTAGAGATGAACTTGCATCCAAAAATAATCAATCAGATTTTCAATGGCATTCAAGAAAATGTCAAGATGTGCATTGAAAGCTCGGTTTGTACCCAACTTAGAGCTTCTCAGAAATATTTTCTTGGCATGACCAGAACCAGAGAATACTTACCTTGAAAGAGGTTTATAGAATAAATCTTCTGCTCATATATTCTGTCAAAACTGTGGTTTTTGTGTATATATATAACGGTGTCTGTTCTATGTTGAGCAATCATGCCAACCGGCCAGTATGATGTCAAAGTCCTTTGGTGTATGAATATTAACTAGTATTTGGATCAGATCTTGATGCCCTTGTGGGGTAGGAGAGCCTATTGGCTTGAAATTGATAGTGTTGAGTCATAATCAAATCTTATTTGGTTTGTACATTTTTCTAATCAGATATGAACAAATTTAGGATCATTTTAATTCAAATTCCATCCTGTATAATGAAAACAATTAATTTTATTTTTTTAACCAGAAGGAAAAGCAATGGATTCATTATACTTAATTTTGTCTGTTTGAGATAATGGGTGGTTTTGGAGTTACAAATTACATATATTGTTCCTTCCTCAAACTCAATAACAGGAGCCTTGATACATTCGTGATTCATTTAGAAGTTAGATCAATTTAAAACTTTAAAATTTTATTCACATAAAGTGGTTTTTTTTTATTTACTAGTTTATGGGCATGTGCGGCGCATGTAGCTGAAAGTTACCTGAAAATACAAAATAAAAAGGAGTTAAAAGTTACCAAAAATAATAATAGAAGGAGGCTGAAATTTGGTAAAAAAAATAAATAATAAAAGAGAGCTGAAAATAAAAAATAAAAAATAAATAAAAATTCTTAACATAAGTCTTATATGTATTAACATTACCAAAGAAATCTTTTTTTAAGCAAGGTCAAAAGAAACATTTTAATACTTTATTAACAATTATCTATAAAAATGAATTTTTTATATAAATTTATTTGATAATTTTATATTAAAAATTAGTAAGTAATTAAGAACTATTGGGAAAAGCACCACTTGGTGAGTTTAGGAGTATTTGCTTTATAAATAGTATAAAATATTGTTTTTGAGATTGTCTATTTGTACAGGAAAAGATAAGCCTTGGTACAAATATAATGGTTGGGATTGCTTCATAGTCACATATTCACATTCAAATATAATTTCTCTAGTGTAGATATAAGGTTGCGTATATTATCTTTTTCCTATACCGTGAATGAGAATGACAAGAGCCTTATGTACTAAGTATGATTTTTAACAAGTATTTTTTTAATAGGAAAATGTTTTGGAAACACTTGAAAGTTGGTGGATGGCTTTAAATCACGTTGTTGTTGTTGTTTTTTTCTATTTATTTTTTTTTGAGAAAATATAATGTTATTAGTTATTTATATAATTAGCTTCATTACCATATCACATTTTTCATTAGTCCCCTACTTAGTACTAGACAATGACAAAAGTTGAATATAGAACCATTGAGTTCAAAAGTCATCTTTTTATCAACTGCATTAACTTTATGTTGACATTTTATAAATATTAATTGAAGTAATAAACATGATACTTGACAACCAAATCAAAGTAATCATTATAAAACTGAAAACAAATGCTAATGTCATTGGAATGCATGCAAGAAAATATACTATTTTTAACATGACAATCGCTTCCAAAGATGGACTCGGCTGGTAAGATAACAGTTAAGTTAGAGTTCGAGTCATACTAATAGACTCTAATCATGGGTCTCGTCTACAGGGCTACTTTAAGCTTCAATTTTAACAAAGTGTATTCTCCGGATCATCGTAAATTAAAATTAACAAAATTAATATGGTTTAATAAAAGAGATGAAATAATTTTTTGAAAATTAGTCCCCAAGCCATCTATTGCTTCCTATTCTACTTTCTATTACCTAATATGGTAACTGTATATGGGATCGAGTTAACCCAAACAAATTGGTAACCCTAGCCCACCTGAGCTTGGATTTTAACATTTCAAGCCATAGCACGAAATAAAAACAAACACAAGGACGGGTACATTTTGTTAACAACTTAAAAACCCCATTTACTCCTCACCTTTCTCAAAACTCATCACCAACTGCTAAATCTCTTCGTCTTCTTCTTCTTCTTCAATTCCTCTGCAGTTCTACTAATTTCTCTATAAGCCACACCAAGTAAGAAAAAGCTAAAAAAACCCTAGTGTTTGATCCATCTTTACCTATACACCCCACGTTTTGATTTTCACTGCTTTTGGTACAGTTTTGCAATGTCCGACGCTGCAGAAGATGCAAGCGAAATCGAGAAGCTGTACGAGTACGGCGAGCGGCTCAATGAAGCCAAGGACAAGTCTCAGGTTGTTGATTTTTACTGTCGATTTTTTCTCTGCCAAATTTCAGTTTCTAGGGTTTTCGTTTTATTTATTAGGTTTTGATGATTTTGTATGAATTGTTTTTTTTTTTTTTTTTTTTTTTGGGGTTTTGAATGGTATGTAGAATGTTAAGGACTACGAGGGTATAATTAGAGCTGCGAAAGGAAGCATAAAGGCCAAGCAATTAGCGGCGCAGCTTATTCCTAGGTTTTTCAAGTTCTTCCCGACGCTTGCAAGCCAAGCTGTCGAAGCCCATTTTGATTTGTGCGAAGAGGAGGAGCTTGGGGTGAGTATTATTTATTTGACTTTACTTTTTTTTTGGGTATGGATGCTTGTGTAGTTTGAATTATGATAAGGAGGTTCAGCCGTGTCTGTTTGTAGTGTTTTTGACAAGTTTCTTGAAATAGGAATAAAGTCTCAAGATTTAATTGTTGTTTCACGGTGGTGGAAACTGGATAGTGATATTGGGTGTAAATTGGATTTGAAAATCAAAATTTGTGCATTTGATTTTTTTTAAAGGAAAATGGAATTTTAGGGGTTACTGGAAATGATTTGAATTTGGGAGTTTGTATGTTGGATAAGTACTATGGTGGCATGTGTGTTTCTCAATATTGTTTAGTTGGCTTAATTAAAATTTGGTTTTTTAGAGTTTGTAATATGCTTTGGGAGTGTCATCGGTTATATTCATCCAGAGATTTTTCTCAAAATTAGAGAGAATAAAAGGTCTAAAGTCTAATTGTGTTTTTGTCTTTCATTATAAAATACTAATGTTTTTATAATTATTCATTTGTGAATTTGTGAATGATACTTGCCTTATATTGTAAATAACATTTTCCCGTAGCTTTCAAGATTTGTGTATAACATGAACTCATCAACTATGATTGTTAGCCATAGATAGGAAAAGAGAGCAAGAGTGAGTATGTTATGACCTGTGATTATATGGATTAAATTATCAATCCACATCCAGGCTTTTTGGGTCCAATAATTCTCAATGTTTTCTTTGCCCGTAATGAATTTAATTAATATTCTGTTTCCATTCAAGAAATGTGGACCACATGTATGGATCTGCCTACTGGGAATCAGGTTGTTTATGATTCTAGATGCAGGTTTATTTCATACAAGCTCTTTCTTTGTCACACATCACACTTATATTCAGATGCAATCAATAATCAAGTAGATTTTAGCAAGTGAATCCATGGAGGGATGGATTAATAATCAATAGATCAGTGGCCAAAATAGGTCAAGTGGAGCACCTTTACCATTCCAGTTGGTGTCATGCAAGAAAAGAGCCATATGAATTATTCATTGGCAGTTCCATGTCTTGTCTTTTGCTTTGGATTTGATTTAATGTTTAGGCAAGCCTTTACTACTTTCTTTAGTGCCTGGCTTAAGGGTCATATTCAGTGACAACCTGGATAACCTACATGAACCCCTAGGCATTTGGAAAGAATGATACTTTTTACCATCTCATTTCTATACACATAGTTGTTAAATCGAAATCGAATCGTAAAATCGTTAAGGATAAGATTTAAATCGAATCGTAAATTATAAGATTTTTAAATAATATATATAAACAAGCCTAGTATTCATATTGCGCATATTTAATGATTTAAAATTATTCTAAAACTGATATATATATATAAATATATGAAGTCTAGTATTGTACTACTGATATTTTTCTCTTTCTTTTTTTTCCCTTTTTTTTTTTCTCTTTGTTTTTGGTCGAATGAAAGAGAGACGTCGCTAGAGAGAGAGGGTTCACTAGAGAGAGAGGGGGGTCGAGATCGAGAGAAAGTAGTCGTGAGAGATTTTTTTTTTCTCTCTTTTTTTGGGTCGAATGAAATAGAGAAGTCGCTAAAAAGAGAGAGAGAGAGGGTCGAGATCGAGTGAGAGGAGTCGCTAGAGAGAGATGGTAGAGAAAAATCGAGAGAGAGAGAGAGAGAGGGTTTAGGGTTGCAAAGAAAATTTGCAGAGAGATCGAGAGAAAGAAGTTGCAGACGAAGAATCGGCGCCAAAGCTGGATTGTCTTCGTCTTCTTCGTCATGACGCAGGTCGTCTTCTTCTTCTCCTTCTTCTTCTTTGTCTTCTTCGTCATCTTCTTCTTCTTCTCCGTCTTCTTTTTCGTCTTCTTCGTTGAGTCGTGCGATTGGGGAAAAATTGCATGACTTGTACTCGAGTCGTGCGATTTTTCTTGACTCTTGGATCGTAACCAGTACGATTCGATTTAAATCATAAATCATACAACTTTAACATCCATGGCTATACACACATCTACCCTGTTTTGGGTACTAGAGATCCTGGTTAGGTGAAGAACTTATCTATGCAAAGCTGTAAGTGTATGCCATTGTGAAAAATGGTACTCAACAGTGAATCACTTTGATGGTCGTCTGATTTTTGTACCATAGTTTGGAACTTTGGGTACCAAATTCACTTGTTTAAAATCTGAACTCCTGCTGATGCATTTATGACTACAGGTCCGAGTACAAGCAATACGTGGACTTCCTCTTCTTTGCAAGGATACACCGGAATATGTGTCTAAGATTGTTGATGTTCTTGGACAGCTACTTACAGCTGGTAGTTATAAGAGTCTGACTGTGATCTCTAGAACCCAATCTCAGTTTTCCTTCATTTTTATCAGTTTCACCATGGCTTTTTCTTGATGCTTCTAGAGGAAAACGTGGAGCGTGATGCTGTTCATAAAGCCCTGATGTCCTTGTTAAGACAGGATGCTAAAGGTAACTTGTGTTCTTGCTATCAGGTTTCAACTGTTTTGGTTGGTTCTGTTTTAGTTTGATATTTGTGACTGCATTCTTTGATATGTAAGAGTGCTTTTTGCATGGAGAGATGCACCAGTTTTTTCTTTTGCTGTTTTTGTTTGAGTTTGCCTCATATCAATAACACTTAACTATTTGGAACATTATGATGTGGTTGCTTGTTTCATCATCTTGCAGCTCTTGCTTGCTTTCAATGATTCTTTCATTTGCATTAGAGCTCGTTTTCCTTTTTCCTTATTGTCAAATCCTGCCCATTGTTTTCTTTACCTTTTTCCCCCATATGTTGTTTTTTTTTTTTTCTGGCTTTGTATCAATTGCAACTCATTTTGAAGGGGGCAGAAGAAGAGAAAATCTGTTTGATTTTTATGATTGTATCAAAATCACTAAACTTTTATTTCAATGGTATTAATAATGATACTTGATGAGTGTTGTAAGACAAGAAGAGAATGTAACTAATTTGTACCTAACAGCTATCATTGTTAGAAATTATTGGACCCGGTGGAGGTCTAACAATGGATATCAAGCAATCATTAATACTCCTCAAATGTAGCCCTATCCCGCATGCGAAGAGACGGAAGAGAGATAGAATAAGAAACAATTACCAATCATGCACATGGGGAACATGCAAATGCCAATGACGAAACTGTAACTCAATGCATGTGAAACTCTCATTAACAATCACGACTTTTAGGTGGAGGCCCAATATTGCATATCAACCCTTCATTAACAATCTTGACTTTTGTGTTAGTGAAAATTATGATTCTTGATGTAGTAGAGAATGCGAGACAGAGAAGATGAGTGATATGTTCTTAGAAGGTACTGTTGCTTGTGTTATTTTTCTTCTCCTGTGGGTGGAGATGTTGCATACCCAACTTGGACAAAATAGGTTTAGCTTGTAACTGTTTGTGGCTATGATAGCGAAAGGACAAGTACTAGAGTAGAGTGCCTTGAAATTGCGGAATGCTTCTTCCTTCCTGATGAGGAACGTGAAGTAAAACAAGAAAAAAAATATCATTTTAGTTATTTATTTTTCAGTTGCTTAATTTCATTTCATTTTATTTAGTTAATTATTATTTAATTTTATGAGGATTCTAGTGTTTCATTTGAGTAGGACTTTTGTTTCCAAATTCTAGTAGGCATAGTAGTTAAGATCGTGATTCAAATTGGCAAGTCATATGATTCATGATTCAGTTCACCAAAAATTAATACTTGTGAATTGCAAATGAATAGGTTAAATTGGAATGAATTTGTAGTTGTTATTTAGTTAAAAGAACACTAATATCCTTATGACCATAACAGTGTACCTGTTGCATGAAGCTCCCGTCATGGCAAGGTTTGGGGAATGAGGGATGCATGCAACCTTGCCTCCAATTAAGAGAGTTTGCACTATATGGCTTTTTAATATACAAAATATAAGATTTAAATTTATATTGTGAATCTCCATTGAATCTCAATTTGATTCGCCACGCTCAAAATGGTTCGATTTTGATTCACAATTCTGATAAGAATGCTAACAGGAATCAATTAGTTAGTTTGGATATCTATAAAAGATGCGTTTGTAATAGAATTTTGTACATGTTTATCATTCAGTATGAAATTATGTGGAATCTCTTGTTTAATTCTGGTTCTTTCTGCTTTAGTTTCTTCTCTTTTTGGTTGGCTGATCACTTCCTTTGTTTCCTAAAAGAGCTAAGTCATAGAATGCCACTACTTTCCTTTGAGCTTGAGTAGTAGTAAGAAATGAATACCTACTGAATCATCAAAGAGATCGAAACCAAATCTAATGTGTGAATACTAGTTTCTGAGATGAGTGATTATGCTTTCTAGTTTTATGAATTACTCCAGAAGATTTTCCATTATGCTACATAAAACTAAATCAAGAGTACATAAGTGTTGTCAAGGGGTTGCCTATGCAATAACAGACCAAATTACCTATGCGGTGAGTTAGACATGCGACAAGGAGGTATTTGATTTTTTTTTTTATATATATATATATATATTTTTAAGTTTGGGTTTATTTGAAATTTTTTAGAAGCTTATTGTAAACTGTAATTTAAAACAATTTCTAGAATAAGTATAAAAGAGAATTTGTTCATTCATTCAAATTGATTTACCTATTCTTCTCAAACCTAAATCTAGAAAAACCTTATTATTAATATAAAACAAAATTGATTTGGAGGAATAAATATTTAAAATGAACTTATTTGAGAAATGGTAGTAGTAATGTTAATTGGAGATAAAATGAGAGAATAAACTAAAATAGTTTGGACAAATACAATGAAAAGCATTAGATGTGGCAAATAGGAGCGTGAACCATTGACAATTGGTGGTAATGATAAAACCATAAAGGTATGAGAAGACCTAAAATAATATAGATATATAATATATACAATTAAGAAAAATAAAACTACTTGTAATGTAACTGTCCACTTTTGCCTATGATAGAGTGGATTAGAGGAAGCAAATTCATATAGCCTATTAGTCCTATCCATGTAGTTTTGTGAAGGCTTGAGTTGTGTCAAGTGTATACAACATCATTATTAGATGTGATCTTTTCATTAATGACTTGCAAGACGCATTATCAAGCATCGTTCCTATTCCTCCCTGATCTGTGTAGTCCAGTGCTGCTGATAATGCTAGTTACATGAGAGAATTTGTACTTCATTATGAGATTTTTTCCATCTTAATGATTAAGCTTCTTAAGATTTAATTTGGTTGCTGATGCAATATTATTTCAACTTTCTAACATTATTATTTTATTTGCTTTGTTGTTTTTGTGCTGAGAGAATGCCCATTTGAGTGAAATTGAATGGTTCTTGCTTTGCATTCTGTTATATTTTTTGAGACTATTATTATATGTAAGAGCTATAAGTATGCTGGATTGTAAGTTAGATGTGTCTTTTTTTCAGCTTCTTTGACAGCCTTGTTTAAGCATATTGAGAGCACTGATGAACCAAGTACTGATGAAACTATCCGCGAAAAGGTTCTCACCTTCATTAGAGATAAGGTGAGAATCAGGTGTATCGTTTGTTTTCATTTTATTCTGTGGACGATAAAATTTCTTCTGTTTTCCTTTTTTTCAGTCCTAGATAAAATTATTTGTGAAGTGTTGAACATAAATTTTTACTACTTATACAGGTCTTTCCTCTGAAATCTGAACTCTTGAAGCCTCAAGAGCAAATGGAAAGACATATAACTGATTTAGTGAAAAAGGTATGCTAATGACATTATTCTATTACGGAAAATTGAGCTTGGTTTTGCATGTAGAGGCACTTATGTCTATATCTTTTAACATTTCTAATAGATTTCTTCTATTGCATTAATATTTAGTGGGATTGAACAAATAATTTTTTTTCTTACTTTTAATTAAGAAAAAAAATTCTAATTGTTTAAAAGAAGATGCTGATATGTGCTATTTTCAGAGTTTACAAGATGTTACTGGGGCAGAGTTCAAAATGTTTATGGATTTTTTGAGAAGCTTAAGCATATTTGGAGAAGGTGCCCCTCCAGAGCGAGTGCAAGAACTTATCGAGATTATTGAAGGCCAGGCTGATCTTGATGCTCAGTTCAATGTAAGTGATTATTGAGGGTACTGTAATATTCTAGATTAGTATTAATATTGTATTATTACTTTTTGAAGGAAAATAAGGAAAAAAGTATGTTGAAGAGGTTCACTAGGGTTCAACACATAGAATTTCATAGAATTGCATCTTTGGTTTTTTGTTCTTTCTCATCATATGTGGATATACTCAAATGGTGTTATAGGTATCAGACGGTGACCACATTGACAGACTAATATCTTGCCTCTACATGGCTCTTCCTTTTTTCATGGTATTGGTTGACTTTCACATTTTCCACCAATTTATTGAGTTAATTTGTTTTTCATTGGATGATGTCAATTAACAAAGTGCCTTTTCTTTCTCTCTTCTTTTCTGCTTTGACAGAGGGGTGCATCAAACAGCAAGTTCATTAATTATTTAAACAAGCATATTATACCTGTTTTTGACAAGGTAGTTACTCTGCCTTCGTTTCTCTGAATCCTATATTTGTGTGAACCAAGATGGCTCAGAGAGTAATTTTTGTACATTTTTGTCTTTCTTATATCTTCTCTCTCTCTCTCTCTCTCTCGCTCTCTCTCTTCATTTTTGTTAAGCATGTGCCTGTTCAATGTTCAGCACCCCGTGTAATGTGGAAGCTTTGTTGAGTTGAATTTGAATATGTGTTTATTCACCACTTAAGAGAGTATGAATTGAAGGGCTTCAAAGAACAAAAGGAGGACAAAAGCAATCAGTCCCAAAGTACATTGAGGCAACCTAATAGGAGGCCAAAAGAACAATCCCATTTCGTTTTCATAGAAGGTTGCAGGTTGGGGAAGTAGAAGATGCTGGTTCATAGTGTTACAACTATTGGTGATGCATCTCTCAGCAAATGTCTGAGTATGAAGACTCGAACAATTTGGAATTTAGATCCTTCAGGCTTACGAATTCCCCTTTGGCACCTTAAAACAGGACCCTAGAGCTCTTATTTTCCACCCCTCTTCTTTTATTTGCGCTGCCCATGTTCCTTCCAAAGTTCAGGTTTTGGGTTAGTTCATGATTCATCAAAGTATTAAAACTTTTGATCCGATGCAAAGAAGACTATCTACGTGTCTCTTCTATGGTGTGTTTTTTGTAGATAGGATAATGAGTCAGCCAATCATATTTTTGTGCGAGGCGTGTTTGTATTTAGGATAATTGAAAAGTTAAGCCTTCACCTCAAGGTTTAATGCCCTCGGCTGTTTAGGTGTGAAGAGTTATTTAATCTATCTCTAGGGGACACTTTTTTTGCTAGGCTCAAGAGCATTTGCAGGATTGTTATCACGACAATAGTATGGTCCACATTGCGGGAGGGAGATAACCAAGTCTTGGAGAATGATCGCAAGGATGGTTGGATCAGTTTGGAAGTCGATTAAACTTCTTGCTTCTAGCTTTTTTTTTAGGAAAATTCTTCCTAGGTTTTAATCTTATAGACTGGAGGCTGGTTTAATTTAGTGTAACACTTCTTTGGACAATCTTTTGAGGACCCCTGGTTCTCCTTGCTGTATTTCGTAGCTGTCATACAAATGTTTAACATAATTTAAGAAAATTTCTCAATTGTTTATGGAAAAAGCCAAGAGGATAAAGAAAATGTTGAAATAGATTAAAAACCAACTACTCATCTCTTTTTTCAAATGTGATATCGTCTCAAACCCACATGAACTAGTAATAAATGAGAGAGCTACTTCCTTCTTCATCTAGGGCAAAATGAGTAGCAACGTAGTGAGGTCAATTTTCGAACTGCCCTACCTCACTTTGTCCCAACCTACCTCACTTTGTCCCAACCTATCATAGTTTATACTCCATTTTGCTAACAAGCACCATATGATATGAAGTACTTGATTCTACTTAATGTACCTAGTGACCTTTTATCAAGCTCTTAATGTTCTATCTTATAGATTTCAGTTCCATTAAATTTTTCGTTCCTAGAAAGATGGAAGTGCAAGTGGAACCATTACTGTTGTTTCTTAGAGAAATATAGTATATTAAAGAAAGAGGAAAATTATGTTTCTGTGCTTGTTGTTAACATTGACTGGACAGTGAATATCAAGGAGAAAGGGTTGGGGGGTGTCACAGTTTTGGTGCAGGAGAAGGTTTGAGTTTGATTGGCTTGTATTTTAAAGATTTGATTTTAATTCAAACTGGCCTAAAGTTTTTAAAAATTGCAAATAAGCCCACCAGGTTTATTCTTTGTTTCTTGATGTTGTAGGGTGCTTTTCTAATTTTATTCTTCCATCTCATTTTACAATTCCCATTGGGAAAGCTTTCTGGATTTATTATTATTATTATTCAGCAGCCTCTTTGTTGACTTCTTTTCACGAAATATTCTCAACTTTTTACATTTTATGCGTGCGTGCATATCATGTTACTTATTCTAGAGCTGCTAGCCTATTTTGCTGGTTCAAACAAAAGACTCTTATTTTCTATTTTTTATTTCCTGGTTATGATACTTTTTATTTATTCCTTAGAGCATTCACTTCTCTAAATCTCTACACTGCAGCCGCTCTTTATGGATATGAAGACAAGTTTATGTGGCTAGGAAATAATGTTTTCATGATACTAAAATTTCAATTGAATGGTTTTCCTGTCAGCTTCCTGAAGAACGAAAGCTAGACTTGCTCAAGAACCTTGCTGAAAGCTCACCTTATACAACACCGCAGGATTCACGTCTGCTTCTTCCATCAATTGTCCAGCTTTTAAAGGTACAGATCTTTCAAGCAATCTGTCAAATATCCTAACGTGTAAAGTATGTTGTCATGGAAATGTTTTAGTATTAGTGTTTTTATAGCAGATATGTTATTTTTACTAGTCTGCACCATTAGGAAATTCCTATTTCTCAATGCAGACTCTTTGACCAACAATATGTGTCAGTCTTCGGGCTAAAACTATGCTACCTTTTCCTACTTCTCGAGCCTTGTACTTTTGGTGGTATTATTTGAATCCTTGCTTCTATAACCACCAATTCAATTAAGAATTTTGCATTCTTTATGAACTCACTGCTTCTTATTGTTTTTTTTTTTCTCAGAAGTACATGCCTCGGAGAAAGACTGGAGAAGAGATGAACTTTACATATGTTGAATGCTTATTATACACCTTTCACCATTTATCCCATAAGGTTACTGTTTTTTCTTTTTGGGTTTATATTCTGTTTATAGTTTCACACAGGCTCTTGCTGATTAGGATGCTTCGAACCTTGTCACAGACTCCTAATGCTACAAATAGTCTCTGTGGTTACAAGATTGTGACAGGACAACCATCAGACAGGCTTGGGGAGGATTTTTCAGAGTATTATAAAGAATTTATTGAGAGGTAGTTCATGTAGTTCTTTTTTCTTTTTCTTTTTTTCTTTTTTTTTTTTCCCTAATAATTCTCAAATCTCATTATGAATATGAATCATGTATGTTTGTGGGCTTGTGGAAAGAGTAGAATCACCTTTTTTCTTCTTTCGGCAATAAAAAGAGGCAGCCTGGTGCACGAAGTTCCCACCTATGTGGGATCCGGGCAGGGTTTGGACCACTTTGGGTCAACCTTACCCTGCATCGCAGGAGGTTGTTTTCATGAGTTGCCTGTGACCACAAGGTCAGATAGTGACATCTCTTACTGTTGCACCAATGCTCCTCTTCAGCAATTTAAATGAAAGAAGTATTTGCAAATGTTCCTTTTTTTTTTTTTTTCTCATGTTTGGTAGGAATTCTCTATTTTGATGTTAGATTATTGTTTGACAGTCTTGTTTTGACATCTAAGACATTGAGATCCTGTTCTATAATAAAAAAAAAAAAGGGAGAAACTCTCTTTAGTGTTACTAACTACCTTCATCACTTTCTGATGTGATGCATCACCATAGATGGTTGTGACCTTGGCTTAAATCATGATCCAATTTAGAGGTCTATTGCTTGCATTTTTCTCTTCTTTGGAAGAACTCATCATTTAGGCATGGTTGATTAAAAGCTCAAACCATAATTGTGAGAACCTTGAGTTAGATTGGAATCATTTGAGAGCTTGAAGAATTGAACTGGAATTTGGTGAATTGTAATTTTGATTTACATTTTACAAATCATGTATGTATATATATATAGATATCTTATATCTTAGTCAAGGTCAATAAACTCATGGGGGTTCATTTTTTTATTTATTTTTTGGTACAAAGAAATCATGTATTTACTAATTGGAAACTTGGCTATATTAAGTTTCAAAATGGGCTAATATTTGTAAGGATGTTTTTTTAACCTACAAGATTTTCATTTAGCCATTCAGTTTTATAACTTTGTCAAATTATTTTCACATTAATAGTTAAAATTGATACTTAATAGTTCACCTCCAGGACTCCAATACCACTGTTTGCAAGACTATGAATATGGGAGAAATTGATTTAAAAAAAATGATTTTCTTCTGATAAAAAAATAGCTGGTCTCCTTAGAGAGATTTCATGTGGCCTACATGCTGCATCTTTTTCACTTGAAACACATATTTGTCACATGTGGGTAGCCCATTAATTGATCATGAGTTATGGGTAAGGGAACCCCGTTTCTAGCAACTTCAACCTAGTGGAATTGTGGATGTGAGGTAATTGTTGTAGATTATAACTACCTAAGCCACTCTTTGATGGAAAGAGTGCTTGGGTAAGTAAGAAAAAAAGGTTTCCTAGTCTAATAACATAATTTTTTGGTGCTTGTAATTATCTATCAAGTCACGTGCTTGATATGATTGTTCATAGATTTGAAGATCTTCCTCTGTCAGTTTGAGTTTGTGTGTTCAAAGGTGAATGTGTGGATTGTGTGTGCTCTGTTATTTGGGAAGTATTCATTGTTTTCAACAAGCTAGGCCTAGGCAATGATTAATCCATCACCTAGGCCATTTACAACTAAATTGTTTAGGCCATGCTTTAGGTACGTAGTGGGGCTCTTTGATATATTCTTACAAATATTTTCCTTTTGTCATAAGTATTACATCAAATATTGCTCTTTAAATTGTTAATTCATTACACAATATGCCTATTAGCTTTATTTTTAATGCGTTTTTTTTGTTTTATTTTGTGGTTGAAAAGTATAAAATGTAGTTATATCTTTTTTTTTTTTTTACAAGATGTGACTTCTAAATTGTGGATGTGTATGTGCAAAACCAGTTAAGTCTCTACTTAGAGAGCTATAAATAAACATTATTTGTTATGCCTAGGCCTCACCCATATGGGGCCAATCACCTAGGCATTGGCTTGAAAGTACACATTGGCAACAACTGCAACACTGTCTTCATCACAGTTTGAATGACACAACAAAAAATAATTTTATTTTATTATTAAGATTAGATTGTTAATTGTTATTCTAATCAATAGTGCCATATTCTAGATTGGCATGATGAATACAATGGCTTAATAAATTTAGAAATTGATGCGTGGTACTTGTATATATATATATAAGTAACAAAGATTCTATTGATTTGTTTAGTATTCAAGATTCTCAATGCGCGTATTCAGATATTACTGTTTTAGTCGTCGTTGCTTTCCTAATAGTGATTTGACAAGTAGCTAAGATTGCATAAGGTCTCTTATCTATAACCTGATGTCGCCTTTTGGACTATATCTACTAGTTGAAATACACTATGTCTCAAGATCTTAGTAATGAACGACTATAGATTGTCATAGTGACTAGTGAGAACTTAGTATACCCTTGATCAAGTTTAGGAAGCAAACACCCTAACTAAAGCCAGGGGTCAATCATCCTCGTCGAAGGTCATTCATCTTTAGATATGGTTAAGAATTGACCATTGTCAAAAAGCTTATTTTGTGTGAAGCTGCCATGCATTCATGCTTCGAATTCTAAACCAATGACAACATTCAATCATGTTCAATTTCAAATATAACTGTTGCATGAGATCCCAAGCTCGACCTCAAACTTTACCCCTAGACTCAATCTTATGAGTCTATGACAGCCTTATGCCCAAGGACATGATTGGGGGATGCCCTAAATGCGCAGACTCCATGCATGCGCATGCCCTAAATCATGCATGACCAAATATATGGCGCCAAGTGAACATCCACATCATTCGTAATGACACATGCATAGTTGTCATTAATACTAAAAACTTTAATGGTCTTAATGGTCAAGGCACCATGTATAAAGGGGGACTTCTCTCTCCACAATAGAAGAATGCTAACTATGGTTTTTATATCGAATCTTCGTGCTTGCTTTCTTGCTGCGGTTGAGTTTAGCGTAGGCATCAAAGTATCTTTGATGTCTAATAAGTTTCGTAATATCTCAAGGTTTAAGGTTGGGTTAATGACCCAAGCATTCAATTTGAGGTTATGGGCAAATTCTTTCTTTAGCATGTGGCACTGTGGGAATGACTAGCATGAGTGAAAACAACACTTCATTTGGTTAACAACACTTTGCCTTGAGTCTAGTTCACTTGTTCATAAAGCTTGGCGAGTTTGACCAAGGAGAAATGCTCATTGAACCAATTATGGTAGATTTGTTAGTACAAAGAAAAGAATTGACGACCAAGTATTGAACAATGTCAACACGATGGCTAGAATCTTGGAAAGGCTAAAATTAGTGCAGTTAATTGCTGAATAAGTACAACCCCCTTTTCGCCATGAACAGTATTCACTGAATGCTCATGAACACAGGAAGTGTTTAGTTGATTATTATCTAGGGATCTATAATATTCACTGAATGCTCATAAATAGGAATGGAGACAATGAGGCTGGGGATGCCAATGAGGATTTAGAGGAAACTTTACATTGTATGCAGGAGCATATGTCAACTTTAGTAGACATCCAAAGGGGAAGGTTCATTATCGGTTTGACCGATCTTATCATCCCAATTCCAATGTCATTATTGGGTGATCCTCAGCTAGCTATCCCAACTGTGACGTTGCCTATGAGCAGTTCTCAACCAGTCACACCAGAAACTAATTCTAAAGGTCAGCTACCATTGATTCCATCATGGATGGAAGTGCACAGTGGATCCTCGTCACCCTAAATGCACATTTCGCCGTTGATTACCTTGATTCCCTATATTGTACATTGAAACCTTAGTTTTCCTTTTGTTAGGAACCACTAAACCTAAAAGCTATGGCCAATAGGTGGGGGCCTAACAATGCATGTCTAGCTATCATTAACACTCCTCACGTGCAGCCCCATCTTGCAGGTGGAGAGAGAAAAGAGAAAGAGAAGAAGAAACAAATATCAATCATGCAAATGAGAAACATACAAATGCCGACAAGGAGACTTAACCCATTACATCTTACAACATGAAAGCTGTGATACCATGTTAGAAATCGCTTGATCGAACAATTGTAGTTGACAGGTGGAGACCCAACGCTGTATATCAAGATGCCATTAACACCCTTTATCAATAATCATTTTAGAGCCTATAAATATGATTCTTTGAAGGAGCCAACACTGTTAAAAGTTTATTGATATGCATATGCCTCGAGACGTGCTTCAAGGTGAGATGAGGAAAAAAGGTGCCTTAAGGTCTCTAGGTTGAACTGTGAAGTTTATGCTTTTCACATTTGAGGCATATGCCTCTCTTGGCCTTTTTCATTTTTACTAAAGGAAAAGAATCTGTTTTCTTTGAATGTATTGTACTTGAAATGCTCAATTTAACAAATCCTTTTTCAACATATATGGGATTAACAACATGAATCAGCTTTCTCCACCTTGCTTTGTCAAGAGCTAAGTCTATGTTTATGTTGTATTATATGCATAAAATAATTTACAAAATATATATTTTTTTAACATATTGCATTTGAAAGTCTGATATGTATGTCAAATTTAACCTCAAGATAGGTCTATTTGGTAGCTTTGGCTGGCTTTTCATCTAATAAGACCATGAGTTGAGGCTCCCATACTGTTGCGGTCTTGTAAAGTTGAGTAATACTCAAACACGAGACACTTAACATCTTCATATAGGCCTATTTGGTAGCTTTTGTTGAACCATCCTTCCAAGATTTTTGTTTGAGGTCCTTCTATTAGGTGTAGGAAAAATTGGAATTTGGAGAGAGAGCTAGGTTCTGTCAACACTGTATATCAATGAACCTCTCGCGTGCCTAGATTTGGCCTGGTCTTAAATTTGACACATCCTTCATGTTCTTGTTCGGTTCACTGTTAAGTTGTGTTGCTTGTTTTTTGCCTAGATTTTAAGAACATATATTTTCATTTGGTTTTTATATTCTCACGCACACACATATGTATATCAACACAACTCAACAATGTCTTTTCCCAATTACATGAGATAAGCTATATGAATCCACTTCCTCTACTTAGCTCTATCAAGGGCTATGTCGATATTTATATTGCTTAATATATATGTGCACTCATGTGTTTGTCCATATAAGATAAAAAAAGACATCCTTAACAAATCGTGCTTTCATTCTTGGCTTTCTATTTCGCGATGCTTATTCAGGGACTAGACTTTTGTTTGAGCTTTGCTCGACTTTAAATACTATTTGTCCAGACTTGTTTTAAATTTGACCAGACAAAAACAGGCATTCCGGCTTTAACTCTGTTTGTCATACCTAGCCCTAGTTTTTAAGAACTAATATTAGTTACAACTTAACATTTTGATATTTAGGAGGATACTGGGTGATGATGCTAAGTTTCTAGTTTAGTTATTTATTATTTAACCTAATATTTAGTATCTTATATTCTAATATACATTAAGTTTTTAATGATTTTTATGACTATTGAAATTTCAAATATTAGGTTAAGCTTGAGTCATCCTATTTTTACTCAACTAGGATGCCAAAAAAATAGTTCATAGTTCTTCCATGATATCTACAAGTTGCAGAAGTTTTTGTGATCATTTTCCATTTTTTCACATTTTTTTGAAAAAAATGAGACTTTACATTTCATTCAGCCTGGAGGCTTACTGTTACAATTATGCCTTGTGAATTTTAAAGAGCTCTTACCACAGGAGGGTTCCTCAAATATTGCAAAAACTCTGCAACCTTGTCAGTGAAATAATTATAATGAATTCCTTCATTTATAAACAAGTGGGTCTTCCTGTATTTTTTCTCATTATTGAGTACTCAATCAGTGACCAGCATGACCAACAGAAACCATATGTTGGCAATATTCAGTCAGCAGTCTATTTCTGTTCGTCATATATGTTAAAGCATGTTTTGGCAGCTTTATGCTGCATCACTTAAACCAGGTTTAATGTTTGCTTGCGTGCTCAAACTCTTCAGAACTGTATTTTTGGGGTAAGTTTGGATTATTATTCATGTCTCTGGTGGAAAATGTATTCCAAGAACTTTTTGTAAACTTAGTTATCTCATAGTGTGGCATTTCATAAGAACAGTGTTTACATTGTTATGATTAATGTGGATGGCAGGTTGACTAATGTAGAGGATCTAGCACGGGCTACTATGAAAAAGTTGACTCAGGGGATGGCAGAGCACAACAAAGCAATGGCAGCGGCTAAGACTGAAGAAGAGAAGGCTAGCATTGTGAGTGACTTTTCACGAGTTGTATTATTTCGCTGTTTGGTTCAAATCTTATACAATCTTATTTATCATGTGTTGCAGAAAGTAAAGAAGCAAAACGCCACAACAGGGTTACGAACTTGCAATAACATTTTGGCAATGACACAGGTGCAAAGGAAATGATTTAGTATGTTTTGGGTTATACATGATTTTATATTAAACCTGGTTTAATTTGCTCATGCTGTTACATCTCAGCCATTGCATTCAAAATCTCCTTCATTTATTGGGGATAAGAAAATCACCCTCTCATGGAAAGAAGCAGCAAAGCCTGCAACTCCTTCAACTACGGCTGCAGCTGGGTAAGAAAGACCATCCCTTCCCTTTAATCTAGAACCTGTTTAATCTCTTCTCTAACTTGTACACATTTTGATTCCAGAGGAAAGCGCGCCGGTTCTACACTTAATGGTTCAGGTAATGCTGCAAACAAAAAAGGAAGAGGTGAAGGTGGTGTTCGTAACCAATTAGTCAGTAGGGCGTTGGAAGGCTTGTCTCGTGGAGGTAGAGGTGGACGTGGCAGAGGGTGGGGTGGACGGGGAAGAGGAAGGGGCTACCGCTAGTTTGAATTTGCTCCTCGATCCCAACAAATATTACACAACTGAATGTATTAGTTTCTCTATCAATTTGTCTCGTAATCCATTCGAATTTTTGATTCCCAAGAACTTGATAAGAGTTAGGGTTGCAAATTGTGCCAAGCTTGTAGTCGAAGTTCTTGAATTGGTGTAGCTAATATAGAGCTAATTTTCCTGATCTGATATTCCGAGTGTATTAGCTACTTGTAAAATTTGAGGTGGGATGATCTTGCCATCTAATTTATTGTTTTGATGTGTCATTAAAAGATCCAGATCCATTAGAAGTTCAATTCTTTGCTTGCATGAGGGAGAACAGGGTTTGAGGACTCTTGCAATTTATTGCATTCTGGTGTTAAGCTTAAGCTTGAAATTGACACAGGAAACAGATTTGCAGAAAAGTGTTCCGAAAGATCAAATGACTATTGAGTAGTTGTTGGAGTTAATCATTTTACACTTGAAAGCATTTTTATCATTTTCCTTCAAGCATGCTAAGATGACCAGCAAGCATAAGCAAGTGTCGCGAGAATATCTAAAATAATCTTTATGCTGATCAGTAGATGTAAGCAATTGTTGCAGTAATATCCGCAATAATCTTGGCAACTGAATTTATAGAAAAATTGAAACGACCGAGTGCAACAAATGAGGCCTTTTCATGCCATCCCAGTTTTTCATGTATTCCTAATCAGTAATATAATGTTTAACAAAATAATTCATGTATGAGTCAACCGACTTACTGCTCTGTTCTTGTCAAACATTACACAATTGATTTTGGCCTTGGGCAGAATAAACCACACCAAAATCTTTTACTATTAAAGACATTATTTTTGTTTATAGTTTCATCATTTTCCTTTGTGCCTTACCCGAAAACTATTATAAAATTAACATTTAATTGCTATATTTTTACTACAAATAATACTATATTTGATGATTACTTTCTTCTATATCCACACAAATAACTAATACAATATAAAACTATTAAAATAAAGAAATGAATAAAATAAGCATCGGCAAGATCAACTTTATTCATAGTAGTTAAATATACTTACAGCAACACATGCAAAAGGGATATTTGCTATCTTTGTTTGCTATCCCCTAGTTATGCCTTCAACCTATATTTATAGACAAACTTACGTATTTCAAACTCATTTGAATATGTAAATAGTAACTTATAATTATTTAAAGTTACTATTCATTTTGACCACCTCATCACTTTATTTAATATTGTTCCTGTACCTTTACAAGACAACAACTAACTTTATCAATTACATTTCACATGTCTTTTTTACTACACATATTTCTTATCTACTTTTACTAAAGACAAAAAGATTGGGGACATGTCGTATGCTTGATAGTATTGCAGTTGTTTAGCTGTCTTATCCTTCCATCATATTTTCAACATTATGGAGTTCCATCTCATTGATATTTGCCCACCATTCATAGTCTTCATCTTCAGGCTCTTTGTCAGTGTCCTCATCTCTGTACAATTCGACTTTATACTTGTTTACTAGTATTTGGTAGTGAGTCTTTGACAGAAATGGAATCTCAAAAAATCTTTCTTCACAGTAAATCTTCTGAATGAAATTTTCAGTAATTAATGTATGATTTTCCTTCAGATCTTCTAGCCAAAAATCCGTACCAATTACTCTTGCTCGCCAGTGTCGAATTTGTTTTCTTATTGATTGATCACAAATCCAAGGTTGATCATATCTTAAGATTCTCATATTGTTGTTGTGACCGTTCAATACTATCTTGTGTTGAGCCGGTATTATGCTTCCAGTTTTTGTCCATTCTGGTGGTTTGGAATTAATAATGGCCTCCACATATTGATATCTAGAGAATACTTGTAGAACCGCCCCAGCAAATTTTCTTTCGAACATATCTGTCTGGTCTAGATCGGTGAAGACGATTTGATTGACCAGTCCATAGTCCAATAATAATTGAGGGATGAGCTCTATTTCTTAGCCTTAAAAAATTATTTTAATATTTTTATATCGCTCTAGATTTAAATTTATTTTGCATATACTATACACTAAAGTACAAGTACAATTTTGTTTTCGAGTTCTGTCATCAATACATTCTAGTTTATTTTTGCATACTAATTTTTTACTATGATGACAGTCTCATTCATAACTAGTTCCATAATAAAATTGATGCATTTTGGCAGAGTCCATGAGAAATTGGACAATAAATTTCTGCCTTTGAGAACTACTTTTTTGAGCTAAATTATAAATATGTTCCTTTATATTTTCATCAAATTTATCTAAAATAACTCTAGGTGGTGTAAAAAGCTTATTATAAAATTCTAGTTTACCGCTAGATTTTTCAAGAGTATGATCTTTTGAACTATTGTTAGTTTCATGACTATTTTTGCCATATATTTCTTTTTGTAGAGTATTTAGTTTACTTTGTAAATTTTTTAAGCTATTTTCTAAAGCTATTTTTTATATGATTTGCCTTCTATCTTGATGACTGAATTTGACCTGGTGAGATTTGAAATATAAAAATCTAAAGCCTCTTTAACTTCGTCAAAATAAACAAAATTTCTATAACTAGCTTTTTCATAATTTTCTATATTTTCCAAAACTTGTTGCCATGTATTAAAAATACCTCTATTATGATCTTCAAAAACTACATAATATTCGTATTTATTATTAGTTGAAAAATAATGGGCTAATGTATTTAAAATGTCGGCAAAACGATTTTTATCATTTCTAAAAATTCAAATATTATTTAAAAAACATTTTTGTTCTAATTTTATTTTTTCGGATATATTGATTATTGGACAAAATATTTTTCCAGGATAAGGTTATAATCTGTAGAACCCAAATTGTATAGGCTCATGTTGAGTACTTGGGCTTCCTTTCTAGAACAAAATAATTAATTAAAAATTATTCGAGATAAAAAATTTGCTATGTAATTATTGTTACCTTTAACATGCTCTAATTTTACTTTATATCCTCTACTTTGTATTGCAACAAGAAATTCTATCCATATTTTACTACTAAACGAGTTGTTTTTTTAAAAGTTTTTATTTTCTAGTTTTTATAGAATTCTATAATATTGTTGCAACAATCCGTTCTAATAGTAAAAGTATCATTTTGAATATATATATATATGAAAATCATTTAAAGCTCTTATTATTCCTAATATTTCTAGATCAATACTTGATTTTTACTTTCTGACTCATTAAATTTTTCACTATGATAAAGAGTTATTTTTTCTAATTCAGAAGAGCTATTTTCTTCAAGCTTTTGGATTAAAATTGCTCCCCATCCTATACGACTAGCGTCCGTTTGTATTATTTTATAAAAATTATCTATTGGTAAAGGTATAACATTTTTTATTATTTCTTTAATTTTTTGTACTAGCTTAACATCTTCTTTATTGAAATATTTTTTACCACTCTTTTTTAAATCGAAAGGAAGCCCAAGTACTAGCCTATACAATTTGGGTTCTGCATATTACAACCTTATCGAAAAGTATTTTGTCCAATAGGCAATATAGCCGGTAAAATAAATTTAGAACAAAAATATCTTTTAAATAATATTTGGACTTTTAGAAATGATAAAAATCGTTTTGCCAACATTTTAAATGCATTAGCCCATTATTTTTCAACTAATAATAAATACGAATATTATGTAGTTTTTGAAGGTCATAATAGAGGTATTTTTAATACATGTTAACAAGTTTTAGAAAATATAAAAAATTATGAAAAAGCTAGTTATAGAGATTATGTTTCTTTTGATGAAGCTAAAGAGACTTTAGATTTTTATATTTCAAATCTTAGCAGGTCAAATCCAGGGCCAACTAATCTACTTAAATATGGGATAATTTTCGACCATAATTTAATAATCCTAAGAATTTTTGAAGTTGTTTGGTTTCTTCGATTTTATCATGAAAATCTATTATTTTTGTTACTATATGAGGTTGTAATTTAACTTTTCCTCTATCTATATTTATTCATAAGAAATCAATTTGTTCTTTAAATAATTTCATTTTCTTTTGGCTTACAACAATTTTGTGTTTTCTTTAAGGCTTCTAATATTTGTTCTACATGATAAATATGACTTATTCTATTTTTGCTATAAATAAGAATATCATCTATGTAAACTATACAAAAGTGTGAATATGGTTTAAATATTTTATCCATCCTTTCTTGGAATATAGATTGTGCCTTTTTTAGTCAGAAAGACATTACTAACCATTAAAATAATCATTCTAAACAAGTAAATGCCGTCCAAGGAATGAATTCTTCTGCTAGTGGTATTTGCCAATATCCACTTTTACAGTCTAATTTAGAGAAATATGTTGAATTTTGTATATTATTTAATAATTCATCTTTATAAGGAATTTTATAGCTATTATCATACGTGTTATCATTTAATCTTTTATAATTTATAACCATTCTACTTTTTCCTTTTTTTATTTCACTATGATTTTTTACTATAAAAGCCGGGCTTCTATGTTTACTTCTACTAGGTTTTATAATTTTTAGCTTTAATAATTCATTAATATGATCTTTTATATCTTTTCTATCTTCTAAACTATATGCAAGTATGCAGTATCTATTTTTAATTCTTTATTTATTATTTCAATTTCATGAGGATGCGCTTTACTAATTGTTGGGTTTTCTGCTATTATTCATTCTTTTTCTAATTGATTTATTAAATTATTAATATTGATGGGTACATTTAAAGAAATATTTGATGGTTCTACGTTTAAAACTTCTTCTAAATATTCACGTACTTCTAATTCTTCTTGAATATTTTTGTAGTCATCATCTATACTAGTAATTTCTTCTACCAGATTATCATTGTAGATTGTCTTATTGCATTGATGGGTTTTGTATAGGGTACCATAGTAGTCTCATATTTAGGTTCCACAAATGTTGACTTTTTAAAGAAATGTATTTCATTTGCACTTATGAAAAATCTACTATTATTTTCGACTAAGAAGTTTAATCCTAATATAAATTTATACCTACAAGGGGTATTAGTTATAAATGTTTGGGGTAAATTATGTTTTTCATTATTTATTATGATAGAAATATTAGTTATACATTCTGTTATTATGATAGAAAT
Organism: Paratinospora sagittata; assembly: GCA_035771175.1. Lineage (NCBI taxonomy): Eukaryota > Viridiplantae > Streptophyta > Magnoliopsida > Ranunculales > Menispermaceae > Paratinospora > Paratinospora sagittata. Next base: position 36,105,169 of record CM069610.1, read on the forward strand.
ATTAGTTATACATTTTCTTTTATAATTTTTTTTATGTTTTGTATTATATGATTTTTTCCTTCATTTTGTTTTATATGTTTTTCTTTTATTACAGCCAAATGTTGGTACTTCAAATATATTATTACACATTTTATTAAAGCTTTGTTTACAATAATCTTTAATTTTCATTCTTACTAATTTTATTAATGGTGCAAATGTAGTTATATAGCCTTTATCTTGATTTTCTTGAAACCATTGTATAGTTTCTTCATATTATTTTTCTCCTAAAGCTCCTGGTAATTTAGTAACAAATTTCATTATTAAATCTTTATTAAAAGGGTCTCCTATTTGACTCCAATAGTTATAAAACGTATTATCATAGTCATCAAAATATTGTAAATCACAAATTTTTAGTTGTTCTAGATTTCTAATGACATTTATTGGTGTTAATGATTCATCTTGTCTATCATATCATATCCTATTCCTAAAATTAATTTTCTCATTTAATCTGTAAAACTAAAAACTGTAATATTTGTATCAAAATCATCTAATAATTCTTTTTCATGTTCTTCACAATGTCTTCTCCATCCCATATATATTTGTTTTTCTTGAAATCCTATAGTACTTTCTAAATATAATAATTTATATTTTGCATCAATTATGTTTGAAATGTCTCCCATTGATTTTCTAATTAAATTGCCTTCCCAATTTTTAAATTATTTTTTCCAATCTTTTGGATTAATCTTATGTAAGCTTAATATTATTAAGTCTTGAGATTTATCTTCTTTTTCAAATCCTTCTAGTCTATTTTTTGAGTTGAATATTCTTTCTGCTTCTTTATATTCTAATTTTTGTAATAAGTTTCTATAGTTGTAAGCTCTATTATTGGCTCTAGTACCTTTTTACTACTTTCACCTTCTTCTATTTTAGCTTCTCCTGTAAATATTTCATTATAATGTTGGTCTGTATTTATATTAAATAATTCTAAATTTAAATTTTTACCTAAAATTTTATCTATTTCATCATCTGTATGGACACCATTACACAATTCTTCAAATTCCTCTTCTATCATAAATTTAGTGGGATTTTCAAATATTTCATCTATTATTTGATTCCTATTAGTTTTAATAATTTCTATTTTATTTATTTCATATTCTAACATATTAATTTCATTTTCTTCTTCTTCTTCTTCTATTAATTCTAGATTTTTTATTCTTTTATAATTAGTAAATCTTTGTGCAGCTTGATTATTTCTGTTCTTATATATTTTACTTTGTTCAGGGTGTTCAATACTTTTTTCAGGTTCTAAGGGTGGTAGTTGTCATTCCAATTCATTAAGTTGACTATAAGTTAGTTTTTGTGGTATTATCATATTGACATACTAGCTTTAAAAACAATCTACTAGATTTTTATTTACGAATTTAAATCTTTTATGATATTTTTATCATAGAGATTTCCTAGTAAGAATATTTTTAATCTAATATTCTTGAATTTACTATCCATTTTAAATCCTTTAGTTTGTACACTTAATTTTATATTTTTTGCAAATTCTTGTACATCTATATCTATATTAGGTAAATATCCTACTACTGTTATTTTATTTCTTAAATCTATTTCTGCACTTGTAATTTGAGCTTGTTCATGATCACTAAATCTTCTGTAATAAAAATATAAATGAGTTTTTGTATCTAGTCCTTCTCTAGTTTGACTTATTACACCTATCATTACTACTCTTGTCACGACGCCCCTGACGTAGGCTGACTTCATGACCGGCACAATGTACTATACACTGTACCTACCCATATACAGTATACAATACACTGTCAGCATTCACATAATCTCTAAAACTTTTCCCCATAAAATGGACATTTTTCACATTTTTTTCCTAATATACAACAAATCAAATCAAATATATATAGATAATCATTCCACTCACATCCATTTCATTCATTCCACAAATTAAATTCTCACCTGATAAATATCTATGGTCATCTCATTCCATCATCCCAAGCATTATATAATATTACCACACAACCCATCTAGGTGATATTATATACATAGTATGTGATAATTATACATATCAAAATAATAAAAATATAACATATTTCCTCCAAGCATGCATATACATACCTGACGAACAATCACGTGATTATCACTCACGAATTTTTCATTTTTCCTTCGACTCAATACCTGAAATATTGGAGGAAATGAAGTGAGTAATCAACAGCTCAGTGAATATACTTCTTGATATGTCAATTATATACATTTAGAAAAATATGACATTTAAAACATTGTCAAACGGTCTCCAAAAATCATGAAATTAGCATCGATGGACTCGTAACAGTGCATTCTACCATTCTATAGCCTTAAACTGGAGTTTCATCGGGTTTTACTATGATTCAAAAGGTCTCCAATATAATCTCAAACTTCCAATAGCCCTAAAAATTTCAAATGAACATATTAATAGAATCTAACCACATATTCAGGGTTTCTAGGGAGTGTTTTTCAACCTTTCGAACAAATTTTCATTCAAGTTGGGTCAAAACTCCGATGTCAAAAACACTGTAAAACAGCTCCCATAGCGAAACTTACTCTGCTAGAATCGTTACATCTAGTTTAGAGATCAATTTTACGAAGAAATAGAGTTAAAATCACTTACCGCGGGTCCTGATTTGACGCGAATCTCGCGTTTTCCCCTTTTTCTTCTTTGTCACGACGCCCCTGACGTAGGCTGACGTTAACAGTCATTTCAAGGATCCCAACCCTTGTTAGGACAGACCTACTGACAATGAGGACTCGCAAAACCTCATATGGGTCTAAGTCCTAACGAAATGACAATGAAGAATCGCAAAGCCTCATTATTACAAACTCCAATTGCTAAAATCAGTTTGTATGATCCATAAAACTCAATGCATTATATATAAATATAACATGCATACAATCAAACATTTTATATGCGTACAATGTCATACAAGAACCAAATCAAGAAAACTATACTCACAGTACAACACATTCCACTTAAACTCAATCATCGTCGCTTTCGAGTCCAGCTCCCTGTTACAATCACTCCATAATTCAATTTCATGTCTTCATATTTATATTTCTCAACATAATAAATCCATTTAGGACTCACAAGCAGTTGAAAAATCTATTATCTCGTTTCTGTGGTCACTCTAGAGATTTTCACAAGAAAGAACAGTGAAAATCATTGGGTCGCATCATTGGTCACATTGCTGTGCACAGTATTATTCACATCACTGGTTAGTGTTCACTATGCATTATGTACTATTCACTGTTCACTATTCACTATTCACTGTACACTGTACATTGTACTTTGTACACTATTCACTATTCACTATTTACTATTCATCCGAAAGATGTATATTGTATTAAAATTGTCAAACGGTCGCCAAAACTCCAAAAATAGAATCTAACCACAGATTCAGAATCCTGACAATCCAGGGAGCATTTTCTACCTTCTTAGCTGGTTTTCATTCACGTTGGGGTCAAAACCCAAATTTGGCAAAATGTCGTAAAACGGCTCCCACAGTCAAAATTAGTCCGCTAGAATCGTTACATCTAGCTTAGATATCAATTTTACAAAGAAATAGGGGGAAAATCACTTACCGCGAGGCTCGATTGGACGCGAATTTCGCATCTCCCCCTTTTGTTCTTCTCCTTCTTCCTTCTCGGTTCTTCCTCTTTCCTCTCTGCAACGGCCTTTCTGTTCTTCCTTTCTCTTTCTTTTTTTTTCTTTCTTTAACTCATTTCCTTATCTCTCTTTTCTTTTTATTTTTTATTATTATTATTTTTTTGTTTGGACGTTGGTGAGAGAGATTGAGAATAGACATGAATGCTTTTGTTTTTTGTTTTATTCTTCTTTTCTTTAAGAGAGAAAGGTGAGAGAATGAGAAAAAGTGAGAGAAAAGATATTTTATTGTTTGTTTGGTTTTAAGAGATTGAGATGTCGGTGAAAGATTGAGATGAGAATTGACATTGTATATATAAATGATCCAATACTCCTCCTCCTCAATCATTAACCAACTCCTCCATCAAATTTCATTCAATTCAACTCATCTCATTCATATAAGTCATTTAATAATTCAATTTCAATCTACACCATATACTTCACTTATTTCACTTTCATTCATTCAATCATACTCCAATCCACATTTTTTAATTACCCAATCTCATAAATTAATCAATTTAATTCAACTCAATCCACATATCTAATTAATCAACGCATTCAACTAATAAAACTTATATTCTTTATTTAATAATTTTATTAATTGTGTCACATTCCTTAATTATAGCATGTAGTTCATACACGCGTATATTTAGCTCATACGTATCAAATACGTATATTATCACGCGTATATTTAGCTCATACGTATAAAAATACGTATTATATATATATATATATCTCGATATACGTGTACGTCAACGTATGTATTTAATTAAATTTACGGGGTGTTACATTCTTCTTCTTCTTCTTCTTCTTCTTCTTCTTCGCCGTTCTTCCTTTTCTCTCTCTCTCTGTGCTTCTTTTTTTTTTTCATTCTCCTTGCCTTCTAGCAACTTCTTTCCTTTTATTTTTTTTTCAATATGAATATTGTTCACAGTACTGTTCTGAACAGTACCCGCAAATGAACAATATTTTATTTTATATATATATATTTTTTATTCATTCTTCTTCTTCTCTACACTCAATCTACATGAGGAATACACGTGTTATAAATCAATTTCTATGTCAAATCATGTTCCGAACTCACTTTTGACATTTTCAAGTTCATTTGTCACATGTACACATGACTTTAAATTTATTTATATGTGTATTATACTTTTTAGTATACGTATAAGTCAACCAAATATATTGATTCAAAGTACAGGGTGTTACAACTCTTATATGTATATTAGAATATTTTTCTTGTAACATTTTTTCTTTAGCTTGTGGATTTATTAATGTTATACTTTCTCTTTTATTTACTACAACTATTTTTTATTATTCTTTATAAATTTATATTCCATTATTAATTTTATCTTTGAAATTATAATTATAAAGATTTTTTTTTTAATTTTATTAAATCCTTATTCTAAGATTTTATCTGCTTCTATTTCTGGTATTAAGTCTTCAGTTCGTTCTATTATTTCTTTACCTTTTGTGTTAATATTTAACATATTTCTAACTTTTTCTATTATATTATCTTTTTCACTTACTGATATTCTGTTTTCCATACTCATTTTGGTCCCAAAATATCGCTAATTGGTTGTGTTAAATTTTCAGGTTGTTTATATTCTTTCTTTAGTGTTATAACCTTTTTAGTTAAATTTTCTAATTTATCATCAAGTATTTTAAGTTTATCTTCACTAATTATTTCTGTAGTTTTTTCTTTTGCTTTAATTAATTTTGTTAATTGCTCTTCTAATAATTCTAATCTGTTGCTTAATTGTAGTATTAGTTGTATTATGGTATTAACTTGACACTGTGGGATTAAGTTGCTCTCGGTGTGAAATTGTATATTGCTAAAGCTTATAGGGTCAATTTTTGGTACTATTTCTTTTAATGTTTTTAATGCTTCTTGCAGCAAAAGATTGCTACTCATTCACTTTCTCTCTCTTGTTTGTCTTATAGTAATTATATTTCATTATGACTAAGTAGGTGCTTATTTGAACAACTTGGTAAACTAGTACTACATAAAAGTAAAACCATTTATTATCTATGTTGAAACAATAGATATGGTGATGTTGACAAATAGATATGACTAAGCTCTTTTTGACTATTATCTATTAGACTTATGACTAACTAATATGCTTATGTGGACTAGTATATTTATGTTTATAATTATAATAATATTTATTTAATTATTTTTGGTGGCTTATTCACGAACTATTTTCCAGATTTTAGCTAATTGTTTTTGTTGTTCTTTTTGTATTTCGTTTAATCGTTCTAGTTCAAATAATATATTTTGTAATAGTCTATGATTTTTTGTATCTACTTGATTATGTGTTTTGTTTGATAATATTTTTCTAAATTCTTGTTTATCAGGGATATTATTAAGATTTATATTTAGATCATTTGAGCACCTGTATGTATAGGCTTGATGCTAAGAATTTGAAAATGTAGACTGGGTTCACATTCCCATGGTTTTGAATTGAAAAAAGAACTTCCAAAGCCCCTTGATGAATCTACTCCAATACAATGGAATACAATGTAGTTTTATACCTGCTTGAATACATTAATCTGAAAAAAAAAGAAGATAATGACTACAAGAAACACATGTTGATATTCCATCTTTGTAAATTTTCTGAAACCGAAGTTCATGCTGTTTTTGATAATCATGACCATCCAAGTGACTGTTATTCTTTTGAAGCCATCAAACAGATAGAATAATTGTAATGGTGATCATATATATCCTTGATCAACTTGATAAGTTCTATCTATTTTAGGGTCATATCTCTTGAATCCATATATGCCTGAAGTTTTACATGATTTTCTAGGTAGGCTCAAACTTAGAGGGGCAAAAGCACAAAGATTTGACCAGTGGTTGCCATAGTTGAACCATGTGTTAAGGATGTCTTCCTTAATCTGCACAGCAAATTCATTTTCAAGGTCATCTACATCCTTACTTCTATATTACTGTTTCTATAAGGTAGCCTTTCTTCTGCATACTATCCTTCTCACAAATGCAAGATGCATAGAGTACAAGATAACTTTGTATGCAGGTTGAAAAAAACAAATACAAATAATACAAATGTACAATTTGTGCACAAAATGAGCTAATAGTAAACTAAAAGGGATGGTTTTGTCGGTTCCTCGAGGTGAGGCCTGTTTCCTTATGTTGTTGCCTACAGAAAAACAAGAAGAAACAGAACTGCAGGTCGAGAGAAAAGCAATACCACTTGAGTTATGGTTTTTTTGAGCATGCTTATCTCTTCATAGTAAATATGATCAGCAAGCAGAACTAGCTGTAGTAAAAGGGATTAAAGGTTCACCCTAATTACCAGAATCTTATATGATATTTCAGATTCTCAAAAAAAAAACAAAAAGGCTTTGGGAATTGGGAGTCATTATCAGTTACTCGCCGTTGTACCCGAACATGAGCAAGACGTTTAAGGAATTGAGATTCCCCATAATCAAGATCACTACTGGTTGTGGAGCGATATCGAGTGGAACTGGTGGATTGTGTGGCATTTGCGCCATCATTTGTTCCATGACTTGGTGGATGCTTAAGGATGGCGGGATAATTGTTCCCCACGAATCCCAAAGAAATTGTAACTTGTGAGAATCAGAAATTGTGGCTCTCATTTCTTATTCAGAACTCCCAAGCAAATGCTCTTTCAAGTCTCTAATGTGGCATAGAGTGGTAGAAAAAAACCATCTTCTACCAGTAAATGGAAACGAGAAGATTCTTGCTTTTTACAAAAAGGAGGTGCTTCTCATCAAGCAAGATGTTGAATATCAAAACCAGAGAGTTCTTATGTCTGCAGGTCAATCAATTAAACCACCTAAATTACTTCTTTAAATAAGGATCACCTCTTGATGCCGCCAAGTGCTACGTATACTCTAGCTAACGATTTCACAGGAAAAACTGAACTTATTGTGTTCAAATCTAAAATGGATTCCTCTTAAAATTTGATTATGTTGTGAGCATTCTTTGCAAATGGTATTTTTGGTATAGAGCAACAAACCATTGCTGACAATGACATGCTTAGATGAGGTATATAGCCTTTGGGTGATTCATCTATGGCCACCATCCTTACAGACTGATTCGCCAATAAATTTAAAAAATCTAAACCGTAACATAAAACAAATGCAATTAGAGTATAAAGCTGCTTCATGAAATCATGTATCCAACTAAAAACAGAAATGGATTTAACCACAACAAAAAGAAAAAAAATGAATTCCAAGCTATTGTTTTTACAGAAGAAGACTAGCACAACATAAAGAACCCTTTGGCATTTATCTGTATTCATTTACAAATAAAAAATATTTGTTGTCCTATCAATATCTTTAAGCAATGCTAAAATTTAAATGACACAAATCTAAAACGAATATGTGTCAGACTTCTTTATCAGGTCTTAAACATTCCAAAAACATAAAAAAAGAAAAAAGAAAGAAAGAAGAAGCTCAAAACGAACATGTTTCGACAAACTAAAGACTAGCACCATCCGACTACCATATCAGATCTTAAACATTCCAAAATGTAAAAACAAAAAAACACACACTAGCTCAACCTTGATTCTCAGCTTGATTGGTACCAAGCTCCTCTGTTGCCTTATATAGTATCCGAATCAGCTTCAGCAACAAAAGGGTGAAACAAAAGCATTTCAGCTGTCCACCTAAACTGGCTATTCCTCACAAAGCATCTCTTGAGAAAATCTGCTCCTCCTTGTGATATCCCAGTTGGAATTTTAGGCAATTCGCCACCAAACCCAATCCTATCCAAAAGATCATACACATCCTCACCAGGATTGCAACTATAAACCTGCTTCCCACTTAACATCTCGGCCACAACACACCCAAGAGCCCATATATCACAAGGAGGCTCTTGCTTATACTCAGTAATAGATTCAGGCGACATATACTGAGGAGTTCCCACCAAACATGACCTATCCGTCCTTGTTTCCTTGAAAATCCGTTCGATACTCTTAGCAATCCCAAAACCCCCAATCTTTGCATCAAATTTAGACCCTTCTCCTCCTCCCTTCTTCCTCTTCTTCAAACATGAAGAAGAAGAAGACGAAGAAGAACTAGGCACAAGCAGAATATTACTCAGTTTGATATTGAGATGAACGTAACCATTTCGATGAATGTAATCGAGCCCTAAAAGAATTGACCTGGTATACCGCTTAACATCCGATTCGGGTAACCCCCCAATGCTGGAATTCTTCTTTATCAGCTCGAATAAACTGCCCCCGGAAGCGTGTTCTACCAAGAGATTGTAGATCATCTGACCATTGTTGTCATCTTCGGTGAACTCGTCTTCGTAAAAATGGAGGATTTGAGGGCATCCTTGTAGGTCAGCGAGTACTTGTTTCTCTTTCTGAAGCAAAGCTGAATCAGAAATCTCAGCAGACTTCACAGCCACGAGAGGTGGAAACTGCTCTCCTCTAACAATTCTTCCTCCTCTTGTTAACTTTGTTCTGGGTGATTTTCGCCTTGGCTCGGCTAAGGAAACGGTGCAGTGAGTTCCATAAGCAATGGTCTTTACTATAACCCAACTTCGTCTGTTCTGCATCTTCTTCTTCTTCTAAACAGTACTATTATGATTTTCTGGGTGCTTCGATTTGCGCAGAGAATGAAGAATTTTAGGGTTAGGGTTTCGAAATTTGTAGAGGGTTTTAGGGATCGAGGTTTTTGATTTCTTCGAGCTTGTGTGTTTCAAGAAGAACTTACTAATTAGTTGGGGTTTTATAATGTTATAAGAAGCGCGTAAAGGAGAGTTGGATTTCAAGTAGGAATGAAGAACTTGCTTAGTAGTTGGGTTTTAGCGCGTAAAGAAGAGTTGGATGACGTCAGCGCATTAAAAATCAATTAACGGTCAACTGAACCGAACCGGCCGGTTCAGTGGTTTTAGATTTTACTGTGTAATATTATCGTCAATTTTTTTTTTTAAATGTGTGTGAAATTGAAAATTTTCATTGATATGTTTCAATGATTCTACCACAAATGAAAAATATAAAGAATTAAATTTAGATTTTATATTTTACTACAGTTAATTTATATATCGAGTGATGCCCTATAAAACAAAAATGACAAGATACAGACGTCACTGGTAATACTTGAAATGCTACTACTAGCATCGATTTAAAATGAAGTGAAGTAATTTAGTAAATTGTAAAGGTATGTTATAGAATTTTCTTTGAAATGTTTTTAAACAAATTTGGTGATTTTTTTATACTGAAATTAAAATAATGTTTTCAGTCCAACTTATCCTTAAAAGTGTTTAATAAATTAATCCATTAAAACAGTAAAAGAAAAATAAAAAAACTTCAAAGGCATCATTTTTTTTAAAAAAATCTCATTCTTGATTGATGATAGAAATTGTAAGGATCTTTTGAATCATTAAGAAATTGTATCAAATTTATATTAATACCAACTTGAACATAAATTTGATACAAAAAATAGAAAATATGCCACCAAATCGACTTGAAGGGCATTAAGATCAGACTTTTCAGATCATTAAATCAGTTTTGTGGCATAAAGAAGATTGAAAAAGAGGTTCTTTCATCTTCCTTGGATGAGGATGTTTGAAAACAGAAATGAAGAAAATGCTAGGATTGATCAGTATTAATGGCAATTTGATGGGAATGATCATCAATAAATCCAAAAGAACACATCCATTCAAACCAAGAAAGAAACAAAGCTGTGAGAATAATCAAAATAAGAATGTATCTCTTCAAAAAATTTACAATGAATGAAACACATTAACATTCAATATGTTTACAAAAACAAATAGCCCAGCCTTCACATGGTTCTAAACCTGAAAGAAAATCCTCTCATAAACAAATACCACTTGAAATCTTGGGATGCATCACTTGTCTTCCTTTTGACGCGCTTGTGCTGAACGTTATCGAACACTCCTCACTTGCTCCTTCTCCTTCCACCCCTTAAAGGAATGAAGTTAATAGAATCACAAACTGGTTCTGAATCGAAGGAAGGTTGCAAATCATGTGTTACATCAGTGCTAATGCTAGTGCCAAGCATTATGAAACTCTCCTGTTTCTTAACCTCATTCACCATTAATTTATTCCTCTTTCCACATCTTAAAGGCATGAAATTGATAGAATCATGAATTGCATCTCCATATGAGGACTGCTGCAAATTGTTCGTAATACCACTCGCCAAGCCCCTTTCGACTTCTTCCAATTCATCTACCATCTTCTTCCTCTTTCTGCTAATAAGGAAATGAGAAAAAGGCAGATCCAAATGTAGCAAACATGGCTGAACAGTTTCTGCTTCTACTCCACTGGCCCTGTTCTTCATGGCAACAAATGGATGATTCAAGAGCTTGGAAGCCGTCCAAGCACGACGTTTCTCGTCAAGCACTTGCCCACGAAGTCTTTTGCCTCCCTCGACATTTTTACAGGCAATGTAGGCAATTTTCTGCTAAAACAAATTTGAGCCAAGACACTATATATTGAATCTCTAGGCTTGCTCTTCCATGCAGGTTCACCAGTTAGCATCTCGAACACAGTGCATCCAAGAGCCAATACATCACAAGGAGGCTCATATTCATCAAAAAGAACAGATTCTGGTGCCATATAAAGTGGGGTGCCTCTCAATCTAATTTCACCTTCTCTCTTCAACCTTCCAGCCCTTTTAGAAAGCCCAAAATCTGCAATCTTCACTGCATCATCATCACCATCACCATCACCAGAAGTAGCATTAGGAAAGATCAGAATGTTTTGAGGCTTGATGTCACAATGGGTGTAATTACACCGGTGAATGTGTTCAAGTCCTTCAAGAATGAAGCAGGGTATAGCGTCTTACGTCGGGCTCCGGCAACCCGCCACCGGAATTCAAAACCCGATCACCCAAGTTGCCTCCTTGAGCGTATTCAAGCAAGAGATTGTAGAGCTCATTGCCGTTTTCAATGGAGTCATCGGCTCCATAGCAAGTGATGATGCTTGGAGAGCCTTGGAGGCTTGTGAGTATAGTTTTTTCTTTATGAAGAGAATGAGATTGAGAAAGAAGTGTGGATTTCACGGCCATGATCGGAGGAAGAGTTGTCGGTGAATGGTCACCGGTCGAAGTAGTGGTGCCGGAGAGAAAAACGGTGCCGGAGGCTCCTTTTCCGATCACTTTCCCTCTCTTCCACCCCATTCTAATCTGTTTTCTTGAATGAAAAATGGGGTTTGTTTGTTTTTCAATTGACCATCTTCAGACTTTTCAGATGAAGGAGAAGAGTTTCTATATTTGGGCCAAACTGGGTATTAGAATTTAGAAGCAGAGGAAGATTGACTCGGAGAAATCAAGATTCACCAAATCTCTTTATTATTATTATTTTTTGTAATTATTTTTGTCTGTGAGGTGGTCCGGCCAGCAAGTAACTGGGTTGATTTTGAGCCGCATAATCTTATTGTGACCGTTGATCACATGGAAATTAAGGGAAATAAAATTTAAAAAATTAAATTAAATTAAAAATTTAAAAATTTAAAAATATGGGAAATCATGAATCATATATGAGTATCTATTTTTTTTTTTAAATACAATAATATTCTCAAGCCTACTTGTTAAATGTGTCTTTTAATCATTTTCCATTTTGGTATTATCTATACTTATCATTTTTGTCATTCTTCTATATATACCCTTAAAGAATTTATTGTTATTTTTAATTTTTAAATATAATAATTTAACAAAAATAACTACTTGTTTTTCATCACTTTTTAAGGCAAAAATTAATATTTTTCAATTTTGTCACTTTTAGTTGTATGACTTTATTTTTATTATCTCTATTTTTAGTTTAAGTTAAGAAGATAATTCTGCCTCTTTTAATTTCATTAAATTTTGTAATCTTTCATCTGAATATGATCAATTATAAACAAACAAACTCATTCGCTTCATAGAAAAGAAAAAAAAAAAACATAATCACAAACGTCCATGGCTCTCCAAGCATCATCAGTTGTTATGTATGGAGCCTATGTCACCATTGAAGATGGCAATGAGCTATACAATCTCTTGCTTCAATATGCTTCGAGAGGCAACTTGGTTGATGGAATTCTGAATTCCGGTGGTGCGTCGCCAGAATCCGTTGTAAGACGGTGTACCCGTTTCATTCTTGAAGGACTTCAACAAAATTAACAATGTAATTATACTCACTGTGACATCAAGCTTCAAAACATTCCAATCTTTCCTAATGCTTCTATTGATGATGATGATGATGATGTAGTACAGATTGCAGATTTCGGGCTTGCGAAGTGGGTTGAAAGATTGAAAAAAGAAGGTGAGATTAGGTCAAGAGACTCTTCACTTCATGTGGTACCAGAATATGTTCTTTTTTTTATGAATATGAGCTTCCTTGTGATGTATGGGCTCTTGGATGCACAGTGTTTCAGAAGCTAACTGGTGAGCCTAGTGGAAGAGCAAGCCTAGAAATTCAATTCATAATGTCTTGGTTCAAATTTGTTTTAGCAACGAATTGCCTCCATTGCCTAAAAAAATGTCAAAGGAGGCTCAATCGAGGCTTCATGGGCAAGTGCTTGACCAGAAATGTCGCGCGCTTCCTTGGATGGCTTCTATGCTCTTAAATCATCCATTTGTTGCTACGGAGAATAGGACCAACCGAGGAGAAGGAGAGATTGTTCAACCAAGTGTCCCTCCCTTAAAGGTCTCGAATTTGAGTTAACTCTTATTATTTGTTAATCAACAACGTCTTTAAGTGTTTACGGCCGTACACCAGAGGGATTAATAGGGATGTAAGTCCCCGAGATCTCACAAAAAAAAAAAAAAAAAAAAATCTGCCATGTGGGTGACCTACATTTTGAAGCTAGGAGTGACATGCAATTTTCTTTAATTTTATGCTTTTGTTTAATTAAATTCATTTTGATAGGTGCCTTAGTGGGATTTGTACGTGTTACTTCATAATGTATCATTTTTTAATTTTAATGCTAAATGTAGATTTTCTTTCTTTTTTAATTTTCAGTTTTTAAATATCATTATTCATTAGTTTTTAGATTAACTTAATTAATTCTAAATTCTTTTTTTTGGGTAATCTCTTTAATTCAAAATGAACTGTGGTGTTTATAATTAATTTTTGATGCTTATGAATAGATTTCATTGAGATCACTTTGCTAAGAAAATTCTATCAGATTTTAAAAACTCAAGTCATAAACTTCACGTGCAACGAACGTAGACGCCGAGAGTCTAGTATAATACATACATTAAATTTATGCTACATACAAAAAAAAAAAAAAAAAAAAAAACCCACTCAAAACTATGCCTAAATGCCACTCTTTCTTTCAGATTTTAACTTGAAATTACAAAAATCTAGCATGAAACAGGTCTCCCAAGGAACTGCAAGAAACTAAACCAAGGAACTTCTCAAGATTTTATGTTGGAATACAAAGAATGAAAGGAACAGATTATCTTTTTTACCTCTTCCAAAACTAATTTCTGAAATTATGCTAGTCTCATAAAATTCTAAACCCCCAAGTTCTTAAAAACCTTGAAAGTGACTTCCCTTACTGCCAAACTGCCTAGGAGGTTTGATCCTAAAATGCTTAAGCCTTAACAGTAGCCTCTAGCATACCATTAATAGAAGCAATAAAACTGAGAAGGGAAGTAGAAAAAAAAAAAATGCCAAAAAGCAACAGTTCAGTCTGTTCTTTCCAAGGCACAAAAGCCCTATCTGCACACCCCAACTGTTCAAAACTTAAAACAAGAATATACCTTGCATTGGCATGAACAAGTCACTAATCTGAAGATGCACCAATATGTCATTGATGCAGAGCCAAAATGTCCATGTCTCCAAATGCAGAAAGCAAAACTAGTATTGAATACTCTTTAAATGAACAAACACATGCATAATGCAGGAGTATATAGGGATACTTTCCTTTCACTTTATCAAGACAAAAAACATCATAGATACTATACTAATAAAAGAAGAAAAGAGTACGATAATTCAATCATCAGAATAACCCTCTATTGATGCCTAGTTGTAAGGATTTCTTACATAATCCCAAACCTAGTTAAGGCTTAAGCATTAAAATTCTACTGCCACTACACAAAAGAAGGAAAGCAACAAGCGCCAAATATTACACGCATACAAGAACATGAAGAAAACATAAGAAGAAGGAATATAAAAAAAGGCTGGAAAACAAAACAAGGATAAGAGACTATAAATACCTCTATTACAGTGGGAACGAGACTCAAGCATATCAGTGTAAACCACCAAAAGCATCACAAATCATAAGCTAACATCCCATATACCAGGAGCTATTTAAGATGAATGATAAAGAAAACTCAAACAAAGACTTTTCCCAATTACATGGGAGTGGCAACATGTATCCATTTCCTCCACTTTGCTCTATCAAAGGCGAAGCCAACGTTTATATTTTACAAGCAGATATATTTTTCTTAGTCATCTCTATCCATGTTATTTTATGTCTTATTCAGACTCTTATCATTACTGTGTCCATTATCCATGAATGATAAAGAATGATCTACATAAATATATTCGTCTTTTTGAGATTTTTTGTCCTTTCCTTTTCTTTTCTTTTTCCTTCTTTCTTGAAATGGGTCTTCAATTTACTAGTGGTCATGTCTACCCTTTTACTTGAAATCACCTTAGAAACTAGTCAAAATGCATATAGCCTTGGCCACAAGGTAAAGGCCTCATATTCAGTGCCCTCTCAGCCATTCCAAGATGCTGGATGATGAGTAACAACACAACTATGCGGTAATATTGCTTTCATCAAATAAATGTGGCTATCTATTGGCTCATGAATGTTTCTGCTCCCCTAGGATAGATATTGCAAACTATATCAATTACCTTGGACTAACAACCAAATAAGCTTGCTCAACTTGGAACTTGCAATAGTTCTTCTTTTAAGTACAATTAACAAGAATGGAAGGATTAGAAGAAGCTTGTAGAAATTACTTCTCTTGATCATGCCACAATCTAAGCAATGAAGAAGATGATAGGAATGCCAATAGCAGGGGTGTTTTAATACAAGTTAATGGTTAAAAACTTTTAGAAAAGACCAACATCAGGGTTGATTGCAGCACACGTGATAAGAACAAAAACCCAAAACATATAAAATAATGAAATAACATGCAATGTAGCATCATGCTAAATCTATTGGATTATTGATTGCAAATATACTCTAAAGCTTCCTGCATGAATTGCCTTTTTCTCGAGTGTTACAACTATCTTCAGCAAATCATTAACTATTTGATTAATGATAATGTGATGCAATTTACAAACTACAATGACAACAAATTAGTAAAGAATGTCTACCATATCAATATGCTCAACATTGATAGAAAAATTTCACTCAGAAGCAACCTCTATATGAATAGGAATATTAAGCATGATATCAATGAACTCATGAGAATAACTAAATGAATAAAAAATGTCATCATTAACAAACCTGCTGAAAATCTAGTTGCATGAATTATGGCAAAAAACCCAACAACCATATCTGGATCTTTAGTCCTCCATTCCCACTTAATGAGAGGCATCAAGATCAGGCAGGACTCAAATCAGGTAGCCCAAAGGAAGTTCTTGCTACCTAACCAGCGCCAGTCTTGCCTCCAAGGTTGTTAAGTTCCAGTAGACTCAACTTTACCAAAAGTTTTACACAAGGAAGCTTCAACGGAATCAACAATACAGCTACAATAGGAGTCCAAACTAAGAGTCTGCCGGCAAAACAAAGTTCCTATGGTCAATCAGTTGAAATATTGTGTTTAATTTGTTTGACAGTAACCTGCCTTCCAAAGGACTGAAACAAGGTTGAGCATGGAGACAAGTCATTAACCATGAAAAGGAGATCTCTATAGTGTTTTTGGAGTAAACAGCAGTACTCTGACGACTGAAACTATGAAATGCTTGAACACTTCTCCAATAATTATTATATCTGCATCAGCAATGGAAATCTTTTATATCTAGAGCCTAGCAACAGACCAACAGAGGCTTCTCACCCTGCAAACAATCCATCCTTTTCTTCTCAGTAATTTCTACAAAGGACATTTTGGAAAGGAAACGAACAAAGAAAATTTGGGGAAGGGAAAAACCTACATTCTAGATTCTTGTGTTTGTAGAAATCACCAATGCTGGCTTATCCCATCGCCAGTTTGCAAACGCCCATTCTTTCACTTTGTAATCTTGTATAAATACTGATTTTGTATGCTTATCATGTATAGATTTGCTTAGTCTCTTATACCTGATGCTTGGACTATTCTAGGACTTAACGCTTACTTGCTCTCTGTTTGCATGTTTGCTCTGGTGGAGTGCCTTTCAGTTCTCATAAGAAACCTGCAACAGAACCCCATTATCAATCTAATTCAAGAAAAAATTATCTTCTGAAAAACAAGGATATAGATTCAATATCTTCATTGTGGAAACTGATTTAAAACAAAATTCAGTTAACGAAATATAAGTAAACAAAAAGATAAAGCAATATAATATAAACCATGGCTCTTTTTATCAGAAAATGCAAGTTGAATGCAAGTAATGTGGAAGGCTCACTGTGATATCAGAAGTTAAAGCAAATAGATTACATGCATTACTAGTTGGATAAATCTATTTTGGAAGATACTCTAAATTTGTGAGCAGTAATATAGAAGGCTCCCACAACAAAAGCAGCCACACTGAATTCATTGGATAAAATATGTATTAAAATGAGGCCACGCAAAAACTGCAACAACAATTGCAGATCATCCTATACAAATTTTGTGGTACTTCTAAACATTAACATATACCATTGCCCCCACAGTTAAGAAATCAACCAAGTAAATACAGCCATTGCCATTGTATGTCAATTGTCAACAATTTCTCACTTTTCAGCAATCAGCATCCAGAATGGTGCTCTACTGCAACACTTCTAGATGAAAATGAAACTATGCATAAGACTTCATGTAAGCTTAAAAAAGATGAAGCTGACTTAATATTATTGAGGACTAGATACTAAGCAGTAAAAAGGCTAAAGTGAAAGGCATCTGCGACAGTATCCATGATTATGAAATCATCCTTCCAAGCGCAGTTCCCAGTCTTCTTTGCTACGTTCCATAATAATCATGTAAATTATTGACAAGATAACTGTATGGCTCACTTACTCCATAACTGAAACTTTCATTCGCAGGAGCAATCAGGTTAGGAACTGAATAACCATTGCCAGTACCATCCTTGGGATTAACCTTTACCCTGCCTTTAACAGATCGTTTATTGTCTAAAGGAAACTCAGCAGTAAGTCTTCCCATCTGCTTTTGCAAATCAGCAAGTGAATCATTAGTTACTTTCCCTTTGGGGCTCTTCTTTCCATCAACTAGCTTGAGTTCCAGCCGGTACAAGGCACAAACATCACAATTGTTGATCTCATATTCATAAAGGTGCCACTCAAAACGGTTCAGTGGTTGTGGATCCATGTAATAGGACCTCTTTAGACCCCCAAATTCCTTCATCACCTGCTTCCTTGACTCATGCCAACCGCGCCCACTGTAATCAGGCAGTGATCTTTGTTTTCGATTCCCACTCTCAAAAGCTCTTCGAGGCTTATCAAAAAATAACCATTCTCTGATTGTTTCACCCTCAAGAACAGACAGATCAAAAAGCTCTGCGATATGAGAAGATAAGACTAGTCAGAGTGACTAATGACTAAAAGAACATCATTCAAATTGACACTGACAGAAAATTACAACTTCCAACTTCAGGGATTGAACATAAAAAAAAAAATTGAAAAAAATAATAACTTGACAATCATAGATACAAGGAACATATAGAAGAACCTCATCCACTTGAATGGAAGCTTACCAGGAGCATTCCATGGAGACTTTGTTGTTGCAGCACCCTCACATTCAGGGATGCCAACGTCCTTTCCTTGGGTTTTTGCGCTGAGAGCAGCAAACAATGGACCATCCTTTAGACCAATGCCCCCCGGTCGCAGTACAGGAGTCATACCAGGTGGGCCCTCACTCATGGCAAGAGCAGCATGAAAGCTACTGCAATAGTCTTGAAACCATTCTGATCCTTGAGCAGGCCTGGGACAATCCCAGAGCGCACATTTTGGACCTAAGAAAGCAGAAGGAGGAAGGCAGCTGCTTGGAAGCAAGCCAGAGAAATGGTGCATTGAATCCTCTCCACACTGACCATTACCATTGAAACCAATATATACGTTGTGGTCCAAGTCTTGGTGCAAATCAAACTGATGATAGTCCAATTGATTAGGCAACTCAAAATTATTCATCAATGTAGACGGGATCACCGAAGGCGAGCCTTTGCACTGATCGACCCCCTGAAAAGCACCATCTTGATGCGTCTGACTAACAAAATATTCCTGGATGAAAACCACAAATACATTTAATCATTAAGTATAATATGTATATGTATGTATTATATATGTGTGTACAAATATAGACACATACATATAAGAATAAGAAAAAAAATTAGGTTGTCTGCTCTAGACAAAGCAAGTAGACTTTTATCAAGTATTCCAGCATATCCATTTATTAGATTTCTGACCCCATATATCAGCCCAATTATATTGTTCTAATCAGTAGCATGCAACTGAATAAAATGGTTAGTGCAGCTGCTTGCTCCACCACTTAAGCACCCACAATGTAAAATGATACACATAAATGCTCAAGTATAAAAGTCGAAGTAAAATGATAAAGTGACAACAACACAAACTACAAACCAAATTATATCACCTCAACACTTTAGGATTGCCTTGAATTGCACACAAACACATGATTTGAAGCAATCCAAAAGTGTTGAGGTGACATAATATGGATTGTGATCATTCACACATCATCCAAAGTCAAAAGATCTGTAGCTCTTAGTTTCCTAGACATGAAGGAAAAATTTCTATTGGTTTCTCATCACACAACATATTGAATAGTTATCTGCCAGTTAAAATCGGAATGTTTACAGTGGATGTGTAAAGGAGAAGATAACATACGATAAAATATAAATTTCTAAGGAGTTTCAGTTTATGTTCTAAATTTCAAACAATGAGCATTTGTTGCAGCCAAATGCTGATAAAGATTAGAATACTAACCAAGGAACTTTCTCCTAGTTTGCATGCTCACTAGTTATCAAAAGTGACCAAAGATTAACATGTAATTTCCATTAAAAAAATCCTCATGATCTATTTCCATTTTATATGCTCAAGGATAAAAAAGGAAACAACAAAAGTAACTATATATTAAGATTCTTAAGAAGTACGAACCGCCTTTTACATTTAAGCAAAGGCATAAGAGTTAACAATCTTGTCACGTGAATTAATATGGCCCTATTACCAATATAACAATAAAGGGGGGCCTATCAAAGCAGAGGATACAATTACAAAATCACTAGATAATATGGTTGTATTTTAGAGGCCCATCCACACGATACAACCGCAAAACTAAAATAAACATTTCAATCATGAAAAAATCAAGCATAAAAAACTTGCTCGCTTCATATGTTATCATACCACACAATCTATATTACCAACAGTGTTACTTCTAAGTCTTCTAATCATTTGACAACTACAGAAAAACTATCTCAAACATAAAAACCAAACTCATAAATCCAAAACAAAACTAAATGTGACACCAAAATTTAAAATTAAAAAAAACAAAAAATTACCTGTTGGAAAACAGTAGCATCTCCAGTTTGATGCCCTTGGACATCAGGCTCAGCCTTCGGCTGGGGCGGCTCTGCCAATGCGCTCGTTGCATCATCTTCCTCCTCGGCCCCCTGCAACAGCCGACAAATATCCGACGGAAACAAACCAAGACTACCACCACCCTGCAACACGCCATTACCAAATTAACAACAAAACCAACTCAACTCAACCAAGCCTTTTTCCAACTACATGAGGTCCGTTCAGTTCTATCAAACACATTTAAATAACAAGAAAGTTATATCTTTTTTTTAATCATTTAGGTTTTCCTCTCCCTCTACAGTTACGTGTCCAACAAAACCGACTAAAATCCATGAAAAAGAAAAAATTAACAAAGAAATAATAATACTAACAAGCAAAGAAGAAGCAGGAGAAGGCTCATTAAGTTCAGATTTCCACTCCCTAAGCATCTGATGCACTTGCTCTTCAAGAACAGCAGCATCGCTCGTTCTACTCTCCTTCCTAGCGTACTGCAGATCCGTAAACATCCCGTGCAGATCGTCCACACGGTTCTTCGCCTTATCCTTGAACAGCTGGTGTGACGCAGACTTACAGCCGCCGCTCTTCGAGCCCTTCATCCGCAATTAAAAAAAAAATTCCCCAATTCACTTCTCCGAATCAGATAAAAAAGAAGATCAAGAAAAAGAGAATAGAAAACCCTGTAATTTGAGAGGTCAGAGATTTTGTGCCCTAAAAATCCCTAATTTGCGTGAATTGATTGATGGGGGAAAGGGGAGGAAACAGAGGAAATCAAATTGGGGAAAAAGAATGATAGAAATTGATAATTGAGGGAAAAGGGTATCAGAAGATCTAGATGCTTTCCTGAAAAAGCTGAGATTTTGGAGATTCGATTTTTTCAGAAGAGCTTGAGCAGCAGTATAACAAGAGGAAGAAGAAGAAGAAGGAGAAAGAGAGGAATGGTGAGTCGCTTTGTTCCACTCTTCTTCTCTCCTTCCATGCAAAGAAAGAAACAGTTGCAAAAAAGCAAAGAGAGATGTACGCGGCAAAAGCGATAGGGAATTAATGCTAAGATAAAATGTGCGTGCCTGCCCCCATCGTTTCTCTTCGATTACCGTTATACCCTCAGTCTTCATAGCACTCTCCGGGAGCATCATGTTCATTTCCAACCTATTAATTATAAAGAGCGGTAAGACGTGAACCTAGAACCTATGAGTTTTAAAGATACCTCTTCGCCAACTTCATATTGACATTTGACAAAATATTTCATGTCCAATCTTGTTGTATCATTCCATAAGATGTACAGTATTTTTTTTTTTTTCTTTTTTTTAATAAATAAAAAATGAGTATGGAGAAGGGTTGAGACCCATGCTCATGCTCACATGGGGCATGTAAGATGTCTAACTCATTAAAGGCTACTGATGTTACTTGAACTCTGTTCTTCGTTAGAGCAACGTGATCATCAAACTAGCTCAACCTATCTTCGGAGGCTTAATTCAACTTAACTCAATAAAATATTTTTTTTTAATTATATAAAAACTTTTTATTAATGCTAGTTTACATGTGCTTGCAGTATGTCAGCATGAGACGAGGCAATGTCATGAGAACTAGATCGAGATGTTAAATGTGAGCTTAAACATGAAGAAAATGAAAATAAGAATCGTGGTTTGGAAGACATAATGGTAAGGAAAGATGGTTTACCAACGAGAGTTGGTTTGGGTAGAAGGGGCCTTGGTCGTTTAAGCAAGAGGTTTTTGTTTTGGCGTCTGATAGTTACCTCAAGTGCAGGTGGATTAGTCTTGTCACGAAACGAAATGAAGACATTATCCGGGCGCCTGAATCTCAATAATTAAAAAAAAAGATAAGGAAAGATGGTTTAAATTTTGTTTGAATTTAGGGATTGAATTTATTAAATCTACCTTCGAAGATTTGCAGGGGCAATGACACATCTTCCAATAGAGATAGACGATGGCGAACTCATGATAAGTTCATCAACTGTACATCGTAGTTCTTTTCCCGAATCAACGAACCAACCCTTATTTTTTATTTTTATTACACTATCTTTTAATCTATAATAACTTGCATATGATTACATATGAGTAATTTAATGGTGTGCGAGATAGGATATGTGTGATAGACCTTAAATGGAAACTATAAAAAGAAAACTTGTGAAATTAAGTGTAAAGAAAACGAGAATAAAAAACAAATACCATTTGAAATATTAAATTGTGGAAAAGCCTACAAACGAGGAAAATATTTTTTAAAAAAATTTACTGCCTACACTTATTCTTTTATGAGATTAGGAGGATATTTAAATTTGATTTTCCGTATTTAAAAACAAAAAGTGAAAAAATGTATGAAAAACATTTTTGGTTAGTTGTGATTTAAAAGACATTTTAGAAAAAAGTTGAGAAAAAAAGGTTAATTTTTGAAAATATAAAAAAGTTATTTTTTAAGTTTTTCTTTTGGTTGATTTGTTACAATTAGTAATTAGTGAGACCCAGATAAGCATTTTTTGCATTTGATTTGTATGAAATCTTTGGACAATTAAACGAGTTTTCCTTATTTTTAAAATTTTAAAAATATTTTTTAAAACTACAAATTAACTAAAAATAAAATTATATTATATTTTTTAAAAATTATTTTTAAATAGCATGGCAAATGATAGCCTTAACTAACACATTGACGTTTTTAAAAACGTTTCACAACAACCTAAAACTAACTTGAGTTTGAAATACTAACAGAATGAAAACGCTACGCTATATAATGACTCGCAATCTAACTTTTATTGAACCTTGTAAATAATTAATTAAAAAAATGTATATTATAAGAAGCCTCTGGGCAAAACACCTGATAGGAATGTCCATTTTATTATCTCCTTACGATTTAAAGCATATAATTAGTATCATATAATAGGAAATAATTTTTTTTTTTATGACCATGGTATTCAGAATTGAAAGCTCCACCCCTTCTCACTCCGACCAATCTACAAAGACTCTACGCACCCCCTACGTTAGGCTCCGGAGACAACAAATCTTTGATGTCACCGCTAGGAATCGAACCTCAGTCATCTACCTAAGTCAAAATTTTCACGCCCCCCTCCTTACCCCTTCGGGTATAATGTAAGATTTCGTAAATAGAAGATTTGCACTTTATTTTTTATTCTAAATTGTTTACTTTCAAATGCAATTTGCCCTGACAGCTTGAAAAAGATTAAATCATTTTGCTAAAAGTGTCATAGCAAGCATCAATTCAAAATTTTGTTTTATTCTTTATTTTTCAGAAAACATTGAAAAATCTTTGGGCTCACCATCATCACAAATTAACTTAAATGAAGACCAAGGAATTTTACCAAACAACTTAATGAATGGCCCCTTTAGCTTCAAAAATATGTGCTGCTTAGAATGGAATAAAATGATCTTTGACCTTTGATTCTTGGGACCAATTAGGTTAAATGAAAGGTGAGAACATAGCCTTGGAGGGTTAGCTAGTTGATATGCAAGTCGGCTTCTTATGTTGTTTAATATTGTTCAAGTATGAAGAAAGACTATAAGGTTAATTCTTCGCAAATCCTCTAAGCTAAGTATAAATAGTTGTCTACTTTTACGGTGCATTTGGTAAAGGAATAGAATAAGATTGGATTATTTTAAATTTTATCTCATCGTTTGGAGACGAGAGGGATAGAATTATAAATAATTTCACCCACCATTTTATCTCCCTATTACGGGATAAAATACTCCCGACCAAAATGTCGGAATTATTTTATCCATATGGTTATTTTTTATTTTTTATTTTTATTTTTTGTCATTTTTCTTCGTCTTCTTCTTCTTCTTTCTTTGTACAAAAAAATAAAATAAAATAAATGGTTTTGCGATTTGCAAAACCAGCGACCTGGTTGTTTTTTTTTAATAAGCTTAAAAAATTTATTTAATTAATTTTTATTTTAATTTTATATGTTTCACCAAACACAAGACACACTATTTTAGTCCAGTCCAATCTAATTTAATTCAATCCAATTAAATCTCATAAAATTAATCTTATCTTATCCTGTGCACCAAACGCACCCTTAATTGACCTCAAAAGGTTGATTAATCCTTAGGGCATGTAAGTTGGCTTGATTGAACATCACCTATACATTTGGTTGACCCAGTGAAAGTGAGATGAATCCCAAGGTCATTCTTGTATAAAAGTTCAAAGTTCGATTCTTGGAAGCGCCTTCGTTAAGAGATGTCTATTGTTCACCTCAAACGGGGATTAGTCTCATAGTTTGTTTGTGTGATGTGTTGAGAACAGAATGGTCTAAGGGTATTTGAGGAAGATGAGAAGAGAGTAGTGAAAGAGAAGCTAAGAGGTGATAGAGATAAAAGCAATAGGAAGAGCAGAAGAGAAGAAGAGAAAGGCAAGTAAGTGGAGGAACCACTACCACACCTCCAACCAAAAAGGGCACAAATTTCCTCCAAAGATTCCTTTTTTAGATGCCAAATAAAGAAAAGGAAAATACAAGAAATCCTTTCTAATCTCATTCCAATTAAGCAGTTGTCAATTTTATAAGAACTACGTACCAGCACATGGCGCACATGCAATCCAATAATGTATGTACGTACTCTAATTATTGTTACGGAGGAGCCAACATTCAATAGAAATGATTACACAATCAAGGCTCTGATGTCATATTAAAAATTACTGAACCCAACAATTTATAACTCATAGGTAAAAACCCAACAATGCATATAAATTTATCATTAACACCTTGATATACCAAATATTACCTCCAATACAAATAAAATTGAAAAAAAAAATCCTCAAATATATGTATTCCTTCTTCTTTATGCTTACTTAAATAGTGAGCTACTCTACATTGGATTGGCATCCATGATAAATATTTACTTAGATTCTTATTCTTTTTAAAACTTTGTTTTATAAGCTAATAGATTTTTTTTTTTTGGTCTATGACCCTCTAATGTTCCCGCTAACCTCTTTGCAGAGATTAAACTATTATAGAGTTAGGAACTACGAGGCTAGCATCCCTCCTTAAAGTGAACGAATAAGTATGGACAGGAACTAATAGAATTTCAAATTCACATTAATTTATATATTTACTGCAACTATTTCAGATAGCCACACAAATGTTGTTCCATCCTAGCTAGTACATCTATTAAAGTGGCAATACATGTTTGTCGTTTGCGAATCTTTTTTAAAAGAATAATGTAGAAAAGGGCAGAGAGATATTAGAAAATGGGAAATGAAGTTTTTTTTTTAGAAGAAATAATGTTAAATGTTAGTAAACCACACTCTTAGGAATGTATCAGACACGTTCCTAACTCATTAATCCCCTCACCCTAGGGGTAAGACAGTACCTTTAACTTTCAAAGTCACCTTCTAACCAATTGCAACAACTCCATATTTGCAGAAAAACTTGATTTATGGTGAGGTAATATGATATAGAAAAATAAGAAAAAAAAAGCCAATTAACAAAATTGTTTAAAAAAAACAAAAACAAAAATACTTCTGTCAAATGGAAGAGTTTTTTTTATATATATTTTTATCATAGTATCCATAAATATTGATTCATTCACTAAAACCATCAAGAAAGGTGGACAAAGAATAGGATGAATGTGGTATCTCTAATAAAAAAAATAAAAAAAATAAAAAAAAGAAAAAAAAGGGAAGAAAAAAGTAAAAAGTAAAAAGACAGATATCTTCTCCTTTCTTTTACTTTCTAAAGCACACTTAGTCAAAAGTTTACGCTTTCTAGAATTTATTAGTGCGCAATTGGTGAAGTTAATGTAGATTTATTGTTTTGTTATACTTTAGCAAAAGAAAAACACTTTGAAAAAAGTTAATATCAACGGCTTTTCTAAAGTTTAGTCTAAAAAGCAGATATTGTCAAACAACTCAAAAATATTTTTAGTTCAAAAACAGTTTACACCCATTGATAGACGGCCTATTGCTAATTATAATTAAATTTCTAGAACATTGTAGAATTTAAAGTCTTAAATGATCAACATGGCACTGAAATTAAAAAAGAAAATTTTATAAGACAACCAATACTTTTTTTTATGTAATAAAATGTTTAAAACAACATAACAGAATTTTCTCAACCTATAAATTGTGAGTTGGAATCCTGACCTTTGGATTTTTGAGTCTTCTATTTTCGGGATTATATTCTTATTTTTTAATCACCAACCAAACATAAGTATCTCCAATTAAAATCAAATAAAAAAGAACAATTATAGATAATTTGGAAATATACAATGTAGACCATTAAAAACTTTTAGATAAGAAGAATATTTCATTAACAAATTAATAGTAATAATAGAGATAGAAGCAAATTTAAAATTACAAAGGCAAAAATATCAAGAAAGATTAAATTATTTTACAAAAATAACTATCAACTTAACCTTTTTAAATAATAGAGTGAAGAAAGCAAATTCATGCAACTGATCTTGCAGCTTTTCACCATTTTTAACTGCAATCTAAGATTTAAAATGAAAGTGATTTGACTTCAAAATGATTGTCAGGAAATATATAACTTCTTTGTCACAGAAATAAATCTAAGCAGAGGCAGGTGAAGAAAAAAAAATTATGTAATTTGAATATATTCAATCACATTGTAAAAAGGGTAATTTCTTATAACACCAGCTTAGTTGGAAAATGGATTTCTTCCTTCTTGATGGCATTATCTGCCGGTATCGATCCTTTTATTACAACAAGTTCAAATAGTTTCATTTACAAAGAAAAAACCCAATCAGCCTGCACAAATCCCAGGCCAAAAATAGCTAAAAAAGCTATCTTAACTAAAAGGTAAACTACACAAAAAATTGGGTTTGAACCCTTGGGCTCAATGGTTTTGACATATGGAATGCAAACTTTGGTCATGAGCTCATGCATTCAACTCCACCATTCACCCATTTATAACCAAAAGAATTTTAAAAAAAGTACAAACAATCAGTAAAATGAGTAATACCAAAATGGCGCGGCAGTGATCTCCATCGGTAGTTCAAATCTCATGACTATATTGTTCAATCAATGAGAGGAGGGTGTTGCTGCTGATTTAACATCTTCAGTGCCATGAGGATGAGAGGAGGGTGCTGCTGATGTTAGATGAGAGGAGGGTGTTGATGCTGATTTAACATCTTCAGTGCCATGAGGATGCCTGAAGCTGAAAATGCCACTAAGTCCTCGTCCCTTGGCAATGTGCTCTAGTTCTTCTAGTTTGTGCTTAAGGAGCTCCACTTCTCTTGCTAACTCCTCATTTCCTTGCTTAATTGCCTAATAAAACAATTGACAGGAAAATCAGTTATTAACAAGTGAGAATTTCATATAATACTGGGGGTGGAAGACATGATTTTAAGAGAAAAGATTCCCCTTAACGATGCTTTCATAAGAATTTTGGAAACTGAAATTGGTGCATTTCTTGGACAAAGAACACCGAGTTGTATTCATCTAGTTCGTAATGAAGGTGTGTCAATTTGGAATATGAACAGGTTTGCAATATTGGCTGTTGGGTGATCAAGTCTTTTCATTGAAAAGCCACCTTGATCATTCAAAACCTGTGATTCTATGCCACAGCACAAAGAAGCTGACTGAAACTAACAAATTTGCTAAGATTTTACATCCACATGAAGACAACAATCAAAATTTGACATAGGAGAATAATCTTATAGTACCTCTAGCTCCTTCTGTCGTTGTTCCTCCTTTCTAGCTTCTGATCTTGAACTTCTTTGCACCTCAAAGATCACAGCGACACCCGCAACCTAAACAACACATCCATCGAATATCAAAAAGCCAAATTACTTTTGAAGGTAAGTGTCAAGCATATCAAATGCAAATAGGATCAAGTATCAACTACTCGCCCTCTCAGATCAAACTCGTCAAATGATGAATCTTAGGCCTGCGTATGATCTTTATTGTATCCTATAAAAGAAGTTGTAAAGATGCTACCCTCTAAACTGTATGCCACTTAGAATGCAAAAGATAGTCGTAGGCCAATCATTGCCAAAATCCATGAATCTGAACTCCAAGAACCCAACACCTTATTATATTAAAATCTAACATTCACCCACATCAAGGATGATCGTTTTGATGCACTGGCAAAAGTCTCATGCCAACTAACATGTGATGCAGTTTCAAGTTCTGAGGGCGCCAATTTGCACAAAAGTTTGATCTTGCCAAGTCTATATGCCCCCAAGAAATGCATCAGTGGGACCAATGTTCTGTAATGACCTTATTTAGGGGCATGCTAGCATAACCTTAGAGTTATAACTTATAAAGACAGTTTAAACCCATGATATAAATGAACGCAGAGTAGATTACACCAACTGTTTACAAGCTCGGGGCTCGACGATACAAAAAGTATCAGCATGCATATTCTATTGGGTTAGCAGTGAAAGAAAGAGCCTGACTTTCATTTCTTCATTCATATTCATAGCTGAGTCTACAAAAATCAAAGAGGGACCATTAGAGGACACTTCTCATCGTTCACCTCTAAGTTTAAGGCTTAAATTGTATGACAATACAATAAATAAAAGTTAGTGATTACGTCAATTGCTTTTTAGTACAAGACAATAAATCAAAGATTTGTTTTCTTTCTTTCTTTCTTTTTTCCTTTTTTTTTGGATGGGGAGAGGGGAGGGCATTTAGGGTATTGAATACATCACGGTGTGTGTGGGGGAAAGATGGACCCAAATGACATAAACAAAATCAAGGGAGGGGGGAGGGGGGAATGTCCCCTTGTGGCTTCTCATCAATCTTGACAAAGACATTCTGACGAGGCATTGTATGCATTTATGATCAAAGAGAGTGGAAAATCAAACAAATAAAGATTACTGAAAATATGAAGAGTTCCCCAAGAAGATCTGCAGCAGCTTGAACAGCTTTCTCCTCATTTAGAGGGCGGATTTCAACATCAGTTGCATGACCATAAATGCGTCTTTGCACATTTGTTGAAAATCGATGGTTTTCCTGATCCACATAGCAATATCAAGGAGAACATATTTTAGAAGTCATGGAATTCATGAAAATTATAACAAAATACGACAATAAAAGTAAAATTAGCAGAGCCAGTTCACAAGAACAAATATGCATACCATGCATCATGCTCAAAGGTGCAAGCAAAACAAACAACAGAGAAAAACTGAAACAAATTTAGATATAGAAATCAAAGAATTATCAGCAGTCAAAAAGCAATCAACCAGTCATTGAAGAAGGTTAGACATTCCACAGAATTATAGAATATAAAAACTAAGGCCACAACAAAGCCTGTCAAAGTGCAAGATCATCTTTCGGAACATCTTTGGTACCAAAGAGAACTCCTTATCTTAGATCACTGATGCAGGAAAATGCTTCAAAGCTATTCAAGCACAGTCACACACACACACACACACACACACACTCTTCAATCAATCACTTGTCACCATTAGCAACCTTTGACAGTTCAAAACCATCATTAATCAACCTTCTTTGCTTTGTTTCGGATGACATCTAAGAGAAATTCTGACCACATCTACCATTCAGATAATTATGTTCTTTCATCTCTGATCATTAACATAGTTCAATGCTATTGAACTTGTAGATTTGGTCCACATAGGCTGCAATGTGGCAGCCCACATGAGTGGGTGGTCTTGTACCGACCCACACCCTAAGGTTATGGTAATGATGGGGGAGTTGCATGAGAAACCACTTGGTTTTGACTTAATTGGATCATTGGATTGAATACTCAAATCTTTGAGAATCATCGTGTGAATTAGATTGGAGGCCAAAAAACATGTGGAACATCAGTGTGGTAACATTTCCACCATTCTTCCACATTGTATATATTTTGTTTAATTCTACCACATTGGTAATGGTAACAGATCTATTTTATCGGTGTTTTCGTGTTGGAGTACTCTTTGGAGTGATTTTTTCACAAAAATAAAGAGAAAACACTTGAAAAATAGAGGTTCACAATCAGAAAATATTTAAAGAAACAAAAAAAAAGAGGCTGAAAATTGGCTAGAATCCAACAAGATTCCCAATTGATGGACCACTGACAAAGATTATCAAAGGCTGGCAATCCAGCTAGACCATCGAGCAGGACTTGTGTGGAAGCTCAAATAGCCCCACCTCCCTCTTGATCACAGCCGCAATCTCCTCTCCCTTGTCTTTACTATTGAATTGTGAGTTATCCGTATGGTAATCAACTAACAAAAAAGCTTAAAGGATAGAAAACCTATTCATGGATCATAAGTCTCTAAGTTGAGCATTTTCTTACCTTGTCTTCTCCTCACCCCTACTCATATCCGAGGGTATCAATTAAATAGTCAAACCATTCATCTCATGATCTTGATCACAATAATCTACTCTTCTCTGTCTCAATGTAAATTCTGAGTTGGGGACTATTTGACAGAGATCACACTTATGCTCCAGCTAGAAGTTGCTTTTTTTTTTTCTTAAGGCTTGCAGTTCTGAAAGGAGAAATTTCTAGAAATAAGAACATCGCAAGTCTTCAGGTGAATCAAATCTGTGTCCAACATTATACATTCCTGTTCACAAGGTTCGAAACTTCGATTTCGCCCGACACTTCGACTTTTAAAAATCAGAATTAATTCGGGGAAGTTTGAGAAGTCTTGGAGAATTATTGTAAAAATTCGCCAACTTAGAGAAGTTTAAAGAATTTCTATATAAATGTTAAAATATGCATAATTACTATTAGAAATGATGAAAACAAACATAAATAGATACTTTTCACATATAAAAGTATAAATATAATCGGTTGAAACATGTGTTTTTACATTAACATTGTTTAACGCACATCCAAGGATCGAAAATTTGATTTCAACTTGACTTCGGTCACTTGAAAATTGGAATTAATTTGGAGAAGTTTAATTTAACATGGAGAATTTTTGTAAAAATTTCCTAATTAGAGAAGTTCAGAGAATTTTTTTATATATGCTTAAATATATAGATTTATTGTAGTATAAGCTAAAAAACTAATATAAATAAACACTTTGAATTCATAAAAATACCAACAAGTGACCTAACAAAATCAATCTTATTAAGTGGGTTGATGAATTTGAAATGGTGGCTTTTGGTCTTAATTTATTTTCTTTGTTTTGATATTTAGTTTTTTGGTGGCTTGCTTCTCAACCATATACTTTGCTAGTTTGAATCCCACCATGCTTAATTTATTAGTTTATTATTTAAATGTATTATTTTTTAATCTTGTTTTATAAGAGTTAACTAAAAGAAGATGGCTTTGGAAACTTTTTTAATTTATTTTTAAGTTTTTATCTTATTTCAATTTGATCTTATTTATTTTTTTGTTTCTTTTCTTCTCTTTTTGGTAAAGCATATCCCATAAACTACATAATTTGTTAGCTTACTAAATTATTTTTTAAAATTTATATTGCTATGTTGGTTGATGAAGTTGAAAATAATACATAATTATTGATTTTTTTTATTAATAAAATAACATTTTTTTACTTCTTTGTCGAATTTCATCGAACTTTGTTGAATTTTATCGAATTTCTTGTCGAATTTTTGCATTTTTTAATTGAAAAATAGAAATTTTATTGAAGTTTATCGAATTTTGTCGAATTTTGTCGAATTTTATCGAACTATTTCGGTGAATTTTTGTATTTTTTATTTTACATCCACTTCGCACTTCGATGGTAAAAAAAGAGAAATAATTCGTAGAAGTCCACCGAATTTCGGAGAATTTTCGAACCATGCCAGTTCATCATTCTTGCAAGCTTGGCCCGCACAATGGGCATCATGGTGAAAATATTTGAATTAAATTCTATTGAGAAAAAGACAAGTACAATATAGCGATTAGACATCATGGTTTCCAAAGCAGATAGGGGATCTCAGTGCCAGAAATCTAGGAGCATTTGAAAATAACTCAATTCGGAAATTTGGTTTTGAAAATTTTGCAAGGAATTCAACTCTAGGAGGAACACTAATGGCATTAAAGAATGGGTACAATTGTTGTGATAGGTGTCTTGTATTCATCTGTAAGAATAATATCTATTTGAGAATGGAATAAGCTCAAAAAAATTGTATAATCCATTGCGGTAATTTTCAATCTAGATCTCCATGCCTTAGTTACTTTGATATTTCTTTGACATTTTATTTCATATTTGATGTATAGTATTAAATATAACTCAGAATACACTAGACTTCCAATTGCATATGCATAAGTAATGCTTTTCAGGTATCTCTTAGACATTGATATAGACTAGGAGGTGTGTGCTAAATCTATTTGAACCTCTATGGTAAAAAAAATTATTTTCTAGTAAAGTTTTGATTTTCTCTCCCTAATAGAAACTTAACTGAATTTCCTTTTGCTAATTGTAAGCTATATCGCAAATAGAAATTTATTTCACAATAGAAGTAAAAAATAAATAGAAATACCAAACAAGCCAACCTTGTCGACCCTTGATAATATGCACTACTCTAGCATGTAAACTTCCATCCAAAAATCTCTCTAGCATTTTCTTGATGTATTTGCTTCGCCCCATTTTGGTCCTACCTCACATGTGTAGCACAAGAATAACCTCTTTGGCCCCACATCCCATCAAGCACAACTACGTTGCTCTCGCAAGAGTGCTAGATATCTGCTTTCCTCAAGGATTAGTTTTTCTACTAAGGAAAATGCATGGTTGCTAGTGTGAGGAGACAAGGCTACTACGTATTGGAACATGAGAATTCTCAATGATAAAAACTTCCACCCCAAACATGGCACAATATTATCCTCTTTTGGCTCTTGGGTCCCATCGGATGCTTTTATATGCTCTTTCCAGTTTCCACCAGACACTTCCCTCAATGCTTTGTTTTTCTCAATGATAAAAACTTGTTGTTGCAAGTATGAGGGGTGAAGTTAATAAGTATGAGAACTTGAGAGGTCTCTACTCCAACGTAGGACTATTCCGAGACACTCGTAAATATATTTCCATAAGGCAGTCCCATATCCTTTTTGGTTTTGTTTCTATTGCCCCAATTAAATAGGAGATACCATTGATGCCTCCATATCAAGGTTTTCATGATAAAATGCTTACCCTCATTTAGAAAACATATTTCAACTTACAATTTCATCTAAGCATTTGTGAGCCTTCACATGCTTTAGGTGAAAATGCATGCACATGTGGTATTGCCATAAAAGAGGAGATGAAATTTTAGCCTTTTAATAGAATTGCCTAGAGAAATAAATAAAAAAATGTCCACAAGTGGCTTTAGAAGAGAAAAAGAGGCACAATTAGCAATGAAGAATGAATAAAAACATAAAGCTATACTAGTAGCAAAGGATTTACTCAACAAGGAACCATCAATTACCATGACACCTCCTAATACTCTACAAAGGACTCATTTCAGATAATCATGACAATTTTAGCTCATTGGACCTATAAGCCAGATAAGATATGGACATCTCTATGTTATTCCTCCATGGGGATCTAGACACTTCACTAAGACAAAAGCATTTTCTTTACATAGTAAATTTGGTTGGTTTGTGGACTTAAAAAAAAAAAATCCACAAATTAGACTTGTGCAAGCTTCCTTATTGAGGTATGTAAAGTTCGGAATTGTTACCTCTTATTTCTTAGTTTGGTCACACATATAATCTTATAGATTCCTTATGATCAATAGGAGCAAATTTAAGGTTTTAGTCATTTATGTTAACGACATTTTTATGAACATTTGTACTTTAAGAGAAACTATTGCAAGCCCAAATAACACATTAAACCTTAATGTAGTGCTCATGTTGTTTAGATTTCTAAATAATGACTATTGGTTGGTTCAACTCTAGAGACTAGTCCGACATCGATTATGTATTGTTCTGAGCTCAGACTCATATGAAGTCTCACCCTCTCACACTAGCAAGAAGCCTTTTCCCAATAAGAAAAACAAAACCCCCCAAGAACTGCCTTGAAGGCACATGATATGTGCACGCCCACAGGCCCGATGGCTAAAGTTGGGGCTTAGTAGGAAGGACAATGTCTTGCAACATATTGGGCAGACCAAAATAATCTTCAACAACTATCACCTTAGACACCATCTGATTAAGAGTAATATCCTTGCAGTACATTCTTTCATTCTTAGTTAATCTCCCCACTACAGTACATACATATGCTCTCATTTTGGTGAAGTAGCAAACACATTCAAAACTGTCAAACTAAATTGAAACCACGAATATCACAAAGAGAACAACAAATAACAGATTGGAACATGTATATACAAAGAAGGGTTTTATGATCTTTTTATTTTTTTAATTTTTGGAAAGCACCAGTCCAGCATTTCAAGATTCTTGATCTTCCATCAAAATTCACATCGACCCCCAATAACCTTTAATTCCTCCAAGGAAACTTAAACATCAGAAAAAACCACTCAACTAATCAAAGGGCAACAGCAATTCAAACTTAATCAAACAAATACACAAACGGGTATCTCTAAACTGCCAAGTTTCCAACAAAAATGCATAGAAATCGGATACCCAACTCCCAAAATCAAACCAACATCCATTCAATTGCAGAAAACCGACATACCCAAATAGCAAAATCGAAAGAAGAAGCAGTAACAAATCGTGTAAAACCGAACCTGGGCAATGTTGACGATGAGCTGACGGAATTTGGGGTGTTTCCCTGCCTCTTTCTTGAGCCTGTTAGCAATGGGTTTAGCAAGAGTCCTCAAGGCCAGCGTCCCAAGCTTCACAACAGGAAGTATCATAGCTCTAGAGCTTTGTTCACTTTAAAATTATGACTTATTTTTCGGCGCTCTTTGTAACAACAAATCGTTTATTAGTAGCCGCTGCCTAAATAGACAGTTTTGGTTGTAGTTTTGTCAGCGTTTCTTGATTGAGAAGAAATTGGGATTTTTTGACCAAATAATTCATGTTTGTGCTAAAAGTAAGAACCAAAAAAAATAGAACACTTTCTTTGGTTGTACAAAAATAGCATATTTAAGGGTATGAAATGTCGAAACTGTCCTCGTCGCCAATGTTGATTTTCTCTAAATATGTTAAATAAATAAGATAAAGTGAGTATTTTACAAGAGGGTATTTTTTTATAAAAGTACTATTTTTAAGAATAAAAAATTATAAAAATAGTAAAATAAGAAAGTTTGAATCACAAAAGTGAGAAAGGTAAGAGAAATGAGTGGAAATAGAGGAATTAGTTAAAATATAAATTAATATTTTTATGTAATTTTTTTTTAATTTAAAAAATATAATAAACTTTTAAAAAGCAACTTTAAAACTCCACAAATAGCTTCATAGTATATATTGAACATATTCATATATATTATTCACCATATCATGTAGATCACTATTTCGCATTTAGTTTCCATCCCTCTTTTCTTGATGTCCTTTTATCTCTTGAAGATTGCAGAAAAAGGGGAGCAATTACTGATCTTATAACTAAGGATCTTGTAACTGAGGAGGCATCTCCTCTTCCTTCGGTTTCCTATCCCTCGAAGTTGTCTTCTTTTCTCTGAATTTTTTTGAAAAGAGAATATGACAATTAATGGAAGATCCACGTAGCATTTGAATCTATCATTTTATGCTATTATATTAAATTTGGAGCAATTTTTATAATAAAAGTGTTTATAATATATATATTATTTTATTTTTTGATCAAATTGTGTATATATATATATATATATATATATATATATATACTATATATAATACAAGTACTTGAAGAAGTTCACCACACGACCATTTATGCCAAAATTATAAATTTAAGCAATTAAATTATTTCCATCCCACCCTCCTCCATGTCTCTTATATTTATGTCTATACATAATTTTTCTATATTACCTTTTTGAAATTTTAATTTTAATTTTTTTCTATTTCTAAACAAAAGTTTACTATAATTAAAAAAAAAGTATATTTTAAAAGTCACGTGTAATGTACGCAACCAACATGCTAGTATACATATAAAAAGCTTGAAAAAGTTTTTCCAACAAGTATAAGATCACTTCATTCCTAAGTTGACGATTTAGTACCCTAATTTTAATTGGGTTCAACTAAATTTACCCACTCTGTTCACCCACTTAAAATTTTAAAACCAAACAATCTCTCTCTTCATCCACCCAAATTTTTATTTTGTCCTTATTTTCATCTTCCCCAAACCCCAACACTCCCCTCATCTTTCCTTTCTTCTCCATTGATTTATCATTTCTTTAAGTTTTTTAATTATTCAAAAGGTTAAAATAACATTAGGAAGGTATGTGAGGAGCAACATTAGGAAGGTATACGAGTAACAACCTAATAAAATCTTACAGAAAAATTAAATTATTTCGAGTTTTGAAAGCGTCTAACTCAAATCAGTTCAAGTCAAATCTTAGATCACAAATCGGTAAATAAATCATGATCTTTATATGTTATAAGTAGATTTCAATGTGTTGTTGGATTTGCATATTTTTTTTGCAAAAAAAAAGGTGAAAATAGTGGAATGAGGAGGCGTAAATTGGTTTCGGCAACCCATTTCTACTCGTTGGATTTGGAGACGTCCGACCTAGCATGATTGGACAGTTTCCTTTATATCCAGCCAGGATAGGTTGGACATAAAGAGGTGTGTCCGACCCTATTGGGTCGGACAATGCATTTTTTTATTCTTTTTTAATTTTTCTTTTTTTTGTCCGACCCTGATGGGTCGAACAGAGGAGATATGTCTAGGGGTGTAAGCAACCCGACAGACCCGACCCCGCTCCACCATTTCGGGTCGAGTCAGGGCAGGTTTGATTGATATTTCGGGTTGGTCGGGATAATTTTTTAGCAACCCGACCTCTTAAAATTTATATATATATATATATAAGTTCATTATCATTTTCATAAGTCAAGTTTAAGAGTAGCTTGACTTGTACATATATGAATTTTCTCAAAAAAGAGAAATTTCATCTTTTAAAGCTTAAATAGTAGTTTAATAAGTTGTATACATGATAATCTAACATATTTTATTACTAATATAAGCTTAAATAGTAGTTATTAAGCTTTAAAAAAGTTAGGCTATTTAATGGGGGTCAACCCGACCGACATTAGGTCAGGTGGCATCGGGTCCAACCTGCTACCACCCGACCTCATCGGGTTGAGTGGGTTAGGGAGCAAAAATCCGACCTGACCCGACCCGATTTCACCCTTAGATATGTCAAACCTGTTTGGGTTGGACATACTTTATTCTCTCCACCTATG
Source organism: Paratinospora sagittata (assembly GCA_035771175.1). Lineage (NCBI taxonomy): Eukaryota > Viridiplantae > Streptophyta > Magnoliopsida > Ranunculales > Menispermaceae > Paratinospora > Paratinospora sagittata. The sequence goes on from CM069610.1 coordinate 36,142,598, forward strand.
TAGGGTCGGACATACTCAATTCGGAGACGATTTTTTTAAGTTTCGAAACTCATTTTCGCCTACTTTTTTCTTCGATTTTAAGTATATTTTTGTAAAAAAAAAAAAAAAAAACTTTAAAAGGGTGAAAATAATGGAAATGTATGTTTCTTATTCGAAAAATACAAGAAAATGATAAAATTGAAGATTAAGATAAGTTAGAAAGTTAAAGGGTTGAAGGATTTAGAGTAGAGAATGCACGGGTGAAGAGAGAGAAAAAGAGTTTAAGAGAATTTATTTATGTCCTTTTTTATAATTTTACATAAGAACTTTTTTATCTCTTCAATTTTTAGATTTGGTGGGTGAAGAAAAGAGAAAAAGGATGGATGAATTTAACTCAAACTTTCCATAAAGTCAATCGTAAGATTGCCTATTTTCAATCAAAGAGAAAATATGGGCTACGAGTGGACTTTTTTTAGCACTTTCGGGAAGCTTTGTTTAAAGTTTAATAAAATCCAAAGTTTCTCTCCATATGGCCCAAGAAGCAAGAGAAAGGATCAAGTTCACAAAAAATGAGTTGTCTAACACGTATATAATTGGTCAAACTATGGTGTCACTGTAAACGTTAGTTAGTTTTAATGGTCTGCATTCGAACTCATTCACTTAAAAATTGAGAGTTTGATTTCTTTTTTTTGTAAATAAGTAAAAATTTTTCCTCCTCTAAATAAAAGTCAGAACGGAACCATGGTAGTTAGTGCGCATAATCTTCATTCGAGCCCCTAATGTCCATCGTCATTATACTACTTTAATCTCGGTTGTGTCTTTTGTAGTGGGCATGCGTGCTTTAATGATTTTACCTTCTCTATTCCTCCTTGTATTCTGCTTCGATCTTTAATGTAATGTCTGTTTTTGTTCTGACCTGATCTTCTTGCACTTTGAATTTGTACTTAGCTTTTTTCCAAAGAGTTTGTTGCGTAACGAAGTCGGTGAGTTACGGTTTTGTGCCGATCTCTTTACTTAGTTTTCTCTGAGTATTTGTTGGGTCATGAGGTCGGTGAATCATAGATTTGTACCGATCTCTTGACTTAATTTCTTTAAGTGTTTGTCGCATCATAAGGTTGGTGATACTGCAATCTGAACCTTTCGGTTCTCTTCTCAGTAGCGGTTTAATCGCAGCTCCAAAGCACTTCAAGGTCAGTGACCCATCTTCTCGGTAGTATCTGTCCTTCTAGGGCAGAACCCTAAGGCACTTTTGACTATAGTCATATTCTCGGTAGGTACGTAGCTAGAGCTCGGTACCCCCAAGGCATTTTAGGGTCGGGACCCTTTTTCTCGGTGACTTCCGATTTGGTCGGTAGTCCCAAGGTATTTTTATTTGTTGATCGTAGACGTAGATTTGTAGAAAGAAAACTTTTGCTTATCGTAGAAAAATTTCAAACAAACATTTGTAGAAATCTACGGAAGTTTTAAGATTGTTAAGTTGTTTTAGAAAATGTCTAAATCTTAGTTTTAGTATTTCAAATGTTTCCAACTGTGCTTGGTGATTAAGTTTAATGATCAGTTTTGAATTTAAGCAACTAGCTAGATCTTGAAAGTTTGAGTTAGAAATTAAAAGTAGCAATTTTTTGTGAAGAAAGTATGTTTTGGTCTAGATTTGATTGAAATTAAATAGAAACAAAAATGCACTTTATTTTAGCTTAATAAATTTTGTTTTTTAGACTAATTAAATCCTACGATTAGGATTTTTAGAAATTAAATCAATGCTTCTGGCGTTTGACCTTGAAATTGTCTTAATAGTCTCGTAAATTTGTAAAAGTATATAGGAAAATGAATATGAAAGAAAACCAAATATAAACCATTAAGGTTGTATTTGGTTCGTGATTCAAAAAGTAGAATACAACTTAAAAAATAAAAATTTAAAAAGCAATATTGTATCATTTTCTTAAAACAGTTTGTTTTTTTAAAAAATTTTGGAAAACTATTTTCAGGTTTCAACGAATCAAACGCGTATTTCATATTTTTAAAATTTTAGATACATAAAATTATATTCAAATCATAAATCAAACATAACCTAAATAAAGATTGAACAACCTAATAATTTTATCTAAAATCATACTCATACTGATGTAGTGTATTGTGAGTGATAAGTATTTTTTTTTTCTCTCTTATAATGTGGTGATGTGATGTATTACCATATTAGCTTGAGTATAGTTTTGAATACATATCTTAGACCGTTTTAGCGTTCCTCTGATATAGAGTAAATACTTAATCGGTGGCAAAACTTTTTTTATGTTAAGAAGAGGGAAATCGTTATTTTACATTTTAATTAATTTCTTCTTTTACACTTGTGCCTTAGACTTGTTTTGCACTTTTTTTACACTAATTAAATACTTAGTCGGTGGCAAAGCTTTTTTATGTTAATTTCTTCTGTCATACTTCTTTTACATTTTAATTACTTAGTTGGTGCCTTAAAGAAGATCAAGAAGAAGAAGGATATGTGCTTACACCCTCTTCCAAGCTACTCTTGAAAGATCATATTTTAAGCTTGTCAGGATTACCATTGATTGTGCTTGTCAGGATTACCATTGATTGTGCTAGACCCAGTTCAACGACTACCATGGCAGTTCTTGAGTGCCTGGTTCAAGAGTACTACCGCTAGTAGTAGTAGTAGTAATGCATTTGAAACTGCACATGGGAAAAGCTTCTGGAACTATGCAAGTGATAACCCTGAGATTTGCAGCTTGTTCTGTGAGGCCATGGCTGGTGACTCTAGGCTAATAGCAAATTTGCTTGTCACAGATTGTAAGCCAGTGTTTGAAGGGTTGAGATCAATGGTTGATGTTGGGGGTGGCTTAGGAATTGTGGGCTGAGCCATTGCAGAGACCTTCCCACACATGAAGTGCTATGTGCTTGACTTACCACATGTAGTTGCCTCATGCCAAGGGACTGAGAACTTGGAGTTTGTTGGAGGAGACATGTTTGAGTTCATCCCTTCTGCTGATGCACTTCTCCTCAAGGTATACTCATATTCATATTTAATACATATATATATATATATATATATATATATATATATAACGTACCTTTCCGGTTATAATTGTATAGAAAGACAAAATTGTACATACTTCTTTTATAAAAACTTTATTTTATTTTAATTATTTTATAATAGCGGACCTCGTGTAATATTTAGAAAAAGGTTTAATTGAATTTGGTTTAATATTTTTATCAACCAACATATAAGATTTGACCAACGTCAGTAAATGATGAGGTGGAGGGAATAAAATGATTTGAGACTCGTCGGAGTGTTAGAAAGGTTGTTGGAGATTGATGATCTAAGAGAAGAAAATAAAAGAGAATAGTTTATCGTGGTGAACACTAATGTGATGTCGGCCAAAAACCATATGATGCCTAAGTTAGTTCAGAGTCGTAGACTTCATCAGATTGGTACGTCAAGTTTGAGTCTTTTATTTTGTCTGCTTGTAAGCAAATATATAGTCAGTAAAAGAGGTCAGTAGCTTTAGGTAGGTACACATCATGTCCTACCAGGTTGATGTTGTCATTTTATAGTTATTGACCTGTCATCCGAGTTGGTAGCTTAACCTGTCGACCTAGAGCTCTCTCATGTTGATCCGATTATTATGACGAATAATATATCATTCAAAACAGGTCAGTATATCTACCTAATTTGTATTATATCTTACCGAATAAGACTGATGTGACTGACGTATCTTGGATATGTGGTCCAACAACTTATAATGAAAACTACGGCAATTTATATGTGCAAATACTATATATATATATATATATATATATTCATTTTTATCTATTTTATGTAGTTGCTTTGTTTCAAGTCAGCTATAAATCTTTTTTCATTTATATGTAGTATATTTTGTCTGATTGGACGGAGGAGGAATGTTTGAAGATACTGAAGCGATGTAGAGAAGCGATGTAGAGAAGCGATTGTTTCAAAAGACAATCGATATTTATGCGTTTTATTTATTTAAGATGAAGAAAGAGCCTTTTTATTTTTTCATGTTTAATGTTTAATGTTTAATGACCTCTTTTCAGCAACACCCATGTTGACACGTGTACTCTGATTATGATATGATTTTTAAGTAAGGAGAAAGTGAGAGAAGCCACGTGCAGTCCACCTGTCGAGCCACGCAGACACAACGCAACACCCCGAGGACACACGATCCGTTTTTTGTCCTTTAGCGGTGAGAGCGCACGTTCTCTCTCTCTCGGATTCTTCTGCTGCTGCTTCGCTACCAGTTCTGTTCCGTCGTCTCGTGACTCGTACCCACGCCCCCACGTGACCACGTTTTAACAAATACCCTTGTAGTTTTGGTTTTATTACCGAACCAGCCACTCCGCCAAATCCCAAAAGAGTTCTGTTTGTTGCATGATCTGGCCACGTTCGCTTATGGGTGCAACGTCACATCTCCGCTACCCCCTTACTTTAGCCATCTCTATCGCCATTTCTATCTTTTATTATTGATATTCTTTAGGAAAATAAAAATTATCTTTTTTTTTTTTTTTTAAATGATAATAATTTTGGAAGATTGATGCACCGTCACATCCCTTAGCTTACAGGACCACCACGTCCTCTGTCCTCTCCTCCCTCCAATAATAATGATTTGTAAAAGGGGCAGCTTTTTTTGTCATTTTATTTCAGGGATAATACATGTATTATTATTGATTATGTTTTTCATTATGTTTCGATTAAAATAAACTCAATTCAATTAATTAAGTTTTTTTTTAAAATATAAAGTCTTTTTTTATCAATATAATTTTTTAACATCCGGCTTATCAAGTCTTATTTAAATACTTTTAAATTATATATTAATACATGATTGAATAATATTACAAGAATTCAAGTACAAACTTAACTAATATACACACATACTCGTCCCTTAGACCATTTTAAAATCGTCTAATACGCGTGGCTATAAGATGATAAAAACATCTTAAGTACACCAATTGAATTTAATTTTTAAATCTCTTTATTATTTTTTCATACGATAAAGGCGTCTAACATAAACTTAAGAAATTATATAAAGTATAATATTAAATATTTTAAAATTATAAAGTAATACATATTTTAAAGACATCTAACATATACTGTCATATACTAAAATCATAAATCGTACTATACAGACGACATTAGTCCAATGTCCCTTAAATATTAGAGGATGCAATGTAATACACACTCCCTAATATTCAAGGGACACTAAGGCGACAGCGTAAATTTCTAACATTAGAGTCGCCTCCCTTGAGATTTATTCCAAAATCACATACATTATTAACCATAGGTTGTATGACAAAAACTAAGTCAAAAACCAAAAGAATAAATTAACAAAAGAAAGTCTCTTTATTTTCACTAACAACTCAACTTAGACGCCACCTTAATTAATTCAAAAAAAAAAAGCATGAAAATTAACAAGACCTGACTTGACCTTTGCGTTGAAGAAGTAGAAGAAAGGTTTGAGGACTCCAAGGAAGATGCCCTTATCAAAGGTAATATACAAAGCTGACGTGTGCCACACGCAGCGTTGGGCGAGCACCTCAGGTTGAAGCAACAGCTGTCCTTACTGACAATATCTTGATAAAGACACCTTTATCAGGATCTTCCCAGAGACAACGATCTACTATACCCAATCGCACATGCGAGCTAGAGCTAGAGCCACTCTCATGATTGATGAAACAAAGTATATAAACACTTGGGAAAATGAAGCCACGTGTAGTTTTAATGCATGTGGATGCACGTAAAACGCGGTCGTTCCGAATCTTGACCGGCTTAGCTGTATCGAAACGCAAAGTGCTTTCTTCTTCTTAACTCCATTCTATTTCTTACTAAACCTCTCTCTCATTCATTAACGCTTTCATTTTCACTCTGCTCTGCTCTGAAACGATTGAACCAAAAACTCAGAGGCAGCAGCAAAAAGGACAAGAAGGCTTTGATTGTCAAGATTTCAAGAACGGAAATCCTAAAACCTATAGTTTTCAGCTTAGATTTTTTTTTCTTCTAGGGTTGCGATTTTGATGGGCGAGGAAGAAGATGGAACGTGATCAGAGACCAGTACCGCATAGAAGAACTAGGAGGATTGGTTCCAGAATAGGGTTTCTGGTTTGTTTCAATTGGGGAACTTCATCTTCATCATCATCGTCATCAATGAAGATTTCGAGGTCGATTTTGAGCCCAGGTCGCAGAGATTCAAATTTGTCTCTCTCGTCGTCGTTAAGCAGGAGATTGAGAAGCAACGGAAGCTTGAAAGGCGGCGGCGGCGGCGGCGGAGGGCAAGCGTCGCCGATGTTTCCGGTGACCGGAAGTAACAAGAAGAAGGGTTTGGGATTTGAGATTGACGAGCCTTCTTCGCCCAAAGTTACCTGCATTGGACTTGTGAGAGTGAAGACGAAGACGAAGCATAGTAATAACAAGAAGAATAAAAAGAAGATGAGAACGAGATCGAAGAGAAGATCAGGAGGAGAAGCGAGTTTCAGAAAGATAGAGCAGAATCAAGAAGGAATGAATCATCATCATCAACCGGAGTGTTTGCCGCACAGGAATCACCGGTGGATTCATCTTCCGTTTACGATATGCGAGGGATTGAAGGCGTTAGGAGCTGAGATCAACTGTTTTGTTTCGTGTTCTGGTCGATCTTCTTCTTCGTCTTCTTCTTTTTCTTCTTCTAATTGGGGGAGTGAAAGAGAGAAAGGAAGAGAGAAGAGGAGGAGGAGGAGGTGTGGTTCGAGAGTGATGAGTTCGAGTTCTTGTGGTGCGGTTTTCATGAGATGGTTGTTCGCGTTGGAAGACAATGATGAACACAAGAAAGAAGAGAAGAAAGAAGATAGAGATTTTCATGTTGCAGCAGCAGATAATGAAATTGTGATTCATGAGTTTTCAGAGCAGAAAGGAAGAGAATTTAAAGAGGCAATGCCAGAAGAAGTAGTAGTAGAAGAAGAAGAAGAAGAAGAGGAAAGGAGGTTTAGTATTTGTGTTCCACCGAGGAATGCGTTGTTGTTGATGAGATGTAGATCTGAGCCGTTCAGAACTTCGTCACTTGCTACTCGTTTCTGGGATGATCCTTCTTCTTCTAATAATAATCTGAAAGCTGATGAGAGCAATGAGGAACACTACGAGGAAAAACAGCAACAAGTAGTAGTAGTAGCAGAAGAAGAAGAAGATAAGCCATTGAAGATAGAGTTACCTGGAGAAGAAAATAAAGAGGAAGAGATTGTAGTAATTTCTAGAAGGGTTTCAGTATCAGCTAGAGAAGAACAGGAGAACTTGATTAAGGAAGGTGATGATGATGATGAACAGCTCCAAGTAGACCCAGATGAGGAAGAAGGACAAGAAGTAAAGAAAGAAGAAAACCCAGAAAATGCAGGAACAGAGGAAGAAGCAGTAGTAGTAGCAGAAGCACATGAACTGAGGAATAGTGAAAATGAAGTACTTGAAGAAGAAGAAGAACACGACTTTAATGTTCCAGCCATAGAAGAAGATTCAAAGCTACAAGAAGATAAAACATCTAAATGTGAAAACAGGGAACAGAGGAGATCGAGCTTCTCTTCTTCCACAATCCCAATACTACTGCCACAACCAGAAGCTGATGACCCAGAACCAGAGCCAGCAACATTACCATTATTTGGATCAAAAATGGAAGAAAAGGTGGCAAATTTGGAAGAAGAAAGAGCTGAAATGTGGAATAATGAGGAAAAAATAGAAACCCAAAAAGAAGAAGAAGAAGAAGAAGAAGAAGAGATTCAAGAACCAAGCTTTGAAGAACCAGAACAAGAAGAACAGAACAAAAACCAGGCACTCAAAGAAGAAGAAGAAGGAAGACGAAGTGAAGATAGTAACAGAGCAGCATCATATCAAGTGTTACCAGAATGCTTGTTGCTGATGATGTGCGAGCCAAAGGTGTCAATGGAGGTCTCCAAGGAAACATGGGTCTGCAGCAACGACTTCATCAGACACCATAGAGACAATCTCCATCCTCATCATCATCAACAACTTCCACCAGAGAAACAACAACCACTAGTAGTCAACAAGATCAGCGGCGCAGATGAACCCAAGAAGAAAACATACACCAATCATCAGCTGCGTCAACTTAAGCAAAAGAAACCACGGGACCACAAGATCACGAATGCGGCGGCACCGCCGCCGCAGCCGCCGAGGTCCTCTTGCTCTAAGGTGGAGCCGCTGGTGGTGGCTATAGAGAAGAAGCTGGTGAACGGCGCGAAGGCACCTGAGCCGTTTGTGCTCCCTAGGTGTAAGTCGGAGCCGATGAGGTCGTCGGATAAGCTGGCTCCCGAGGCTTGTTTCTGGAAGAATATGAAGCTTGAGCCGCATCGCCAAACCACTCTCGGCGTCGGCGCCACTGAAGTCGGCTCCTAAATTGGCGTGGCGTACCCTACTCCCTAGCCAATTAGCTCAGACATGCTTTGTAATGTGCAGATTTCCTTTGTTTTTTTTTTTTGGGTTAAATTGTACGATTTATGTATAACTATGTTTTGTGATTTGTAATGTCAATTTTACTCCTTTATGATCTTTTTTTTTTTAATTTTTTATTTACATGCGTTGGACACAAGTGGTGCAGCAGAACCACACCACATTGTGCCACCTGTGCCATGATTACCACGTGGCAACATTTAAGCCCATCTCCACCAGAACTGCTCCTCTCATGAACTGGCGGATGTTGCAATTTGCAACAGCTAGAGAACAATATTAAAGAGTGCAAGAAACTCATTCATGGCGTGCAATCTGTTTTCTTCTTTGACAGCTTTAATTGCCTCGCGTGCAAGTCACAACCAAGCCCACATAAGACAAGTCCCCTCATCAAAAAGCTTATCTTTTTACAACAATAACATATAAAACTGATGATGATGATGATGATCAGTTCCTTCTTGTTGAACTTTCTTTGATTTAATTCTATCCAGCTATCTATCTATCCAACGTTTTCCATGAAATATTGGTTGCAGAAGCAATTTTAAATACAGCCCATCTCGTGAATTCATGATCATCATCTTCATTGAAATGATCAAACATCATTAGATAATTAAATTTATAACAAGAAGAAGATGATGGGGTTGCATAAGAAATACTTGGATTTGATCTTGGTTCCTTCTGGGCTGATTCTCATGTTTGTCTACCATCTCTTCCTCCTGTACAGAACCATCAAGCGCCCCCACACCACAACCATTGGTTATGAAAACCACAACAAGAAAGCTTGGGTTGAGAGGATGATGCAGGTAATTAATTAAATTATATATACTTTAATGATCAAGAAATTAATTTTGATCGGCTTTATAATTTAATGGGTTCTTGTTGTTAGTGGAGATCATGAGAAATTATGTTGATGATTAATTCATTGCAATTAATTCTTGAGTTTATTTGATGATCATCTTCATTAAATCTCTTTTCTTCATATATGTTAACATGTAAATGCATAACAGAACTTCAACTCCAGTCCTTTTATAAAATCAATGCTTTTATACCATATTAAGAACTACTAAACTCAAAGGCTATACTTGGTATATAGGTGAAGATAGATTTCTCTATTCGCTCCCTAGCTCATTAGTATTAAAGCTTTTTTAAGTAAAACCTCATACTTAAGCCTAATGGTGGTGGGCTTAGAAGTGGTTTTGTTTGAGATCTAGACTCTCCAACATATCTATCTTTCACTCATAATTAATATTTTTTGTTCTTGAAAAAATTTATTGGCAGGTTGATCCAGAGATGAAGGAAACAGGGATAGCTCTACAAGTCATATCGGGGCACATAAGTGCAACAACATATCTAGCATCTCTTTCAATTGGGTTAAGCTCTCTTATAGGAGCATGGGTTGGAAGCTCATCAAACAACATCTTCATGAGTGATTTAATATATGGAGACACAAGCTCTTCCACCATTACAATCAAATACATCAGCTTGCTCTCATTTTTTCTTCTCGCTTTTGCTTCCTTTATTCACTCCACAAGATACTTCGTTCATGCCAACTTTTTAATTACCACTCCCAACACAGATATTCCTGTGGAATATGTGCAGTTAGCAGTGATTAGAGGAAGCAATTTCTGGTCTCTTGGTCTTAGAGCTCTTTACTTTGCCACCACCTTGTTGCTTTGGATCTTTGGGCCTATTCCTATGTTTGCTTCCTCTGTGATCATGGTGTTGTTGCTTCATTTTCTTGATACCAACTCGATCCCACTGCACCAGTATAAACCTCAAAATATTAATCGGAGATTAATGGCGAAGAGGGTCATGAATATGGAGGACGACGAGCTTACAGCTTCAACGTTTGAGGGCTGCTTGTAGTGTCTCAATAATTATGATTATATATATAAGAAAATCATTGTTAATTAATGGGTAATGTACTACACATATTATCAGGTATAATTACGTATAACCAATGTGGATTACATGATCATCTAAGTATCTATTTACAATAAGGTGTTAAAATAAGTGGCACTTCTATACGTTTATAAGTATACATGGAGAGAAATACTTGTCGTTTTGAGTATAATCTCCATGAATCGTAAAATTAAAACTCCGATTAATTACACAATATATCTCATAAAGCTTGAGCGTTAATGAAAATTCACAAGCAAAAATTTTTCTTTGTAGGTAGTTTTTTTTTTTTTTTTGAGAGTAGTATTCATTTATAAGCCCCACCTCCTATAGTCCGACTAATCCACTAAGACTTACACGCACTCACAATCCATCAGTTCAGATACCAACGACGATAAACTCACCAAGCCAAGATATAAACTTTAAATCTCTACCTCAGTCAACGTCTTCTGTCTTTCATCTCGATTATTGAGCCAATATCCTAATGAGTATAGGTAGTATGTAATTTATTCTCTACAATAACTATCTCCCTCCCTCTTAAGTTAAAACATCTAGGAATGGAGAGTTAACTATTTTCTCATAACCCATGTTACCTTAATAAGCTACTCACATATGTCACATGTAAAAATTACACGAACATGTGCTATATTGGCTGCATTATGTAACTCTGATTAGCATATCTATATTTTTTTAGCATATGTTTGATATTTTAATTATTTGTCAAATAATTAAATGAAACCTTAGACAAAATAATTATATATGAGAAAAATTATGCCACCCTTAAATTAAAATCCTACATTAAGCATGTTAATTAAATGAATAATTATATTCCATGAGAACTCTTAATTTTTAGATTAAAAGAGGAAGTGGGTCCGTGGATCTTAATAGGGCCGGGGTTGGTTTGTCGTTTTGTGTCTAAAAAATTTTAAACAAAAGGACAAAGGGAAGTAATTAAAAGGTGAGAAATTAAAGAATAAAGTGCATAATTAAAAACCAAAAAAGGAGAAAGGGATCAATTAAAAGGTGAGAAAATAAAGAATAAAGTGCATAATCTTCGATTGCATGCATATGCAATGTGAAACATTGTTTCATTAGAGTCACTAGACATTAACCCTATGGTTTTAAAGCCTGTTGGGTCCATATATGGTCAAATAATTGAATAGATATACCTCACCAAAAAAATCTTTAAAAAGAACTTTATCATATGATCTTTCCTTCACTTTTTTTATTTTTCTTTCTTTCTTTCTTTTTCTTTATTTAATTACTAATTTTTTGACATCTGCCTTTTTTTGTTAAACGATACAAATCCTTTCGAACTCGAACATAGCAGAAACGTTTGAACTGACCCTCCCAACAGAAAAGGATAAATAAGAATACGTCCAAACTCGAATTCAAGACTTGTACCTCAATCTCACTTATACTCAGTGACTTAACCAATTGAACTACCACTTGTTGGTTATCTTTCCTTCACTTTCTCATGGTAAATATTTTTACCAATTCTTTCAAGAATGTCATTTTGTTATTTCAATAATTTTTAAATTATTACAAAGTGATAAGTATTATGCCTTAAACTTAAGTAAAACATTTGTAAGTACGCTATGATCACCATTTCTTATTTCAAATCAAGTTTTAATTATTTCTATCTTTTATCTATTTAATTTTAATTTAAGTGAAATACTCGATTCTCATAATATATGTCGGCCCATTCAAGTATATTGAAATTTATTTTAAAAACTCAAGAAGAAAATGTGTTTAATTTAATAAATCAACTGGCCATCATCACTTTACTTTGCCTCGTGTCAACGTTGGCCTTAGAGGCCCATTAGTTTTGTTTGCATTATACTTTAAAATATATCATGTATTTATTTACATAATGTACTTTACAAATGGAGATTAAACTAAAGTAATATAACCTTGAAAATAAAACAAATCAATTGATTATTATTTAGATGTAAGTCTTGATGTAGAGAGTATGTTATATATGAGCTAGTTATATATAGCAGATTTTATAGTGTTTTTAAATAATATTAGTGTTTTAATCAAATAATACAATTCATACAAATGTAAATGACGGCTTAGTGACGTTGTTTAATACATCTTAATTGCTTCTATTTAAATACAAACACTCTAATATAGTAAGAATCAAATTAAAAACTGTGCGATGATAACACCAATAAATTATTTAAATATGTAATTTCAAGAGTATGTCGAGGCGGAAGCATATTTTCGAACTATAATTTTATCAAAGGGAGATTCGAACTCGAGACTGAATCCCTCATCTACCCTTAAATTTGGCCCTCGAATCATCGGACTAATTGATAGTTGGTACTCCAAGTTTGATTTTGAATGCTTAAATATGTAGTTGTCAGTAATAATTCTCAAAAAGCATTACTGTGAATACAATTTATTCTGAGCTTGACATAATCACATTTGAATGGAATTTTAAACCTATTGATTGAACCAACATTCGATACAATTAATACATTAATTTAATGTGGTAATTAAAATAAAATCATTTTCACCTTAATAAATGTGATGGAAAGTGGACAAGACATACTCAATAATAGAGTGTGCACATGCAGTTTCACCAAAGCAATACTATGTGAGCAACCATCAATTTTAAATAAATGAATGAAAATTAATATCTAAATTTCAAACCATATATGTATCTCTTATTGTCCCCTTTAATTTATTGGTCAATTAATGAGGAAAATCAAACCATGATCCAAACCCCCAACATTCCAATGCATGAACTCACTCCACCAAATTCCAAATCCCAAATTCAATGTTTCTCCAACCTACCCAGTTAGAGCTCAACACACATATATATATATAGTCTAAACATGCTTTGAGTTTAAATCTTAATTATATATATATATATATATATATATATATATATATATTTAATTAAGATTTATGTGACCAGGGTTGAAATGACCACCAACCTAAATATGTAATTGTATTTTTTATCACTTAATAATTTTACATGTACCTAATGGATACATCTCATGATTTTGTGTAATTATATTTGTGATTGTACTTTTGTTATAGTTAAAATAATTGCTCTTTTTTATTATTATTTTCGGTGTGGGCTCATGTCCATGTGCCATAATATTTTGTTGTTGCATATATTTCATATAAGAGTGTCATTGGTTCAGTTTGACTCCATTTAGCATTCAAATCGAAATTGAACCGACTACTTGGCCAAACTAAATCCTTGGGTTAATCTATTTAAACATTTTATATATAGCAATATTCATTTTAAATATAAAAAATATTAATTTATAATAATATAACAAAAATATGTAATTTTATAAGAGTAATGCTATATTGACATCTAATGTGTAGATTTATAATATATTTTACCTTTATACACCATTAGATTATTTCAGATTGTGTGTTGATACATACATAATTATAAATAATTCAATAATGTATAAAGGTAATGTACACTTCGAATGTACACTTTAACATTTTTTTTTTACAAATAAGAATACGAATATAACAAGAACATGTTATAATATATATATCACATCATTAACCTTGGTCAGTTCAGTATGTGTTAATACGTTTTTAAATTCTCAACTTGTAACTTAAGTTGAACATGCGAAAAACCAATTCATACCAAATCGATTGCATCTATTCAGCTTGATTTTGTAATTTTGACCAAACCACCGACACCCCTAATTCCAGAATGTCTCATAAGTCAATGCATGATTGCCAACGACGCGTTGACATAATAATCCAGCTAAAGTGTTTATTTCACGGGATTGAGAATTCGAGTTGCGACATGGTATGGACATTAATAAATACGTTTGTGGGACACTCTCACTGAGCTAAAGGTTTTCATGACGTAGGTCCTTTCAGGAAAGCAATATTACACCCGATCCATAATGTTAGATTATTAAACTCGGTTGACTGTGTGAGCATCTTTAGGGGACCATCTTGTTAATCCGTTAGTGTGGGGATTAATAGGTTTTGCGAAGGCTTGACACCCTATGAGAGGGACATACTAGCTTAGGGTCGATTGTATCTTCTCAAAAAAAAAAAAAAAAAAGTAACGAATGATTAGATGATTATAATAATATAATTGTATATATATTTTTATAATTTTTTTGTACTTACAAGAATATTTTTAAAAATTGTATTTGTACTAGTAGATTAGAAAGAAAATTATTTTGTTTGTTAATGGTACTTAACAAAAATAAAGAAAATTAAATTCTCCATTAAAATGTACACAAATTCAAAATTTGAAGCAGAAACAGTAAAGTGAAGCATGAGAACAACAACAGCAAGTGCCCGACAAAACCCTGCACAGCTGAAAGGGAGCAGTGCGCCATTTTCCATTCTTTGATCCATTTTCACTCATCCGCATCGTCCATTTTGGTCCCATGCACCAGGGGGGAATCTCAGACATTTACTTCGATTTGACCAATCAAAAACACACACACACACACATAAGAAAAAATGAAAAAAGTTGTGCTGAAAAAACCCTGTTAAAAAACCACGCTGTAGTAGTACATCACTACATCAGCTGAACGAACCCAGAACAAACAGCCACTGAACTCACACGGCCCACTGCCTCTGCCTCTCTTTTGAGTCATCTTTTTTGGGCAATTCCAAGATTTGGGTACCCGTTAATTTTCAGAGAAAATCCTTGGAAATGTGGTTTCAGAAAATCTCCATTAACAACCCAACAGCTTCTTCTTGTTGTTGTTCTTCTTCTTATTATTGTTGTTATCTTCTTATTGGTTGAAAGTTTTGGGTATTATTGTTTGATGGGAGTGTTAATTGATCTTAATGACGCCATTGTTGATGAAGACGCTTCTGTTCTCCAAAGCTCTTCTTCTTCTTCAACATCATCTTCTAATGGTTCTTTAGGTGTGTGTTTGGAGCTATGGCACGCATGTGCTGGGCCTCTTACATATCTTCCGATGAAAGGGGCTGTTGTTGTGTACTTCCCACAAGGGCATTTGGAGCAGATTTATGAGTACCCAGTTTTCATGGTTTTTGATCTTCCCCCTCATGTGTTCTGCCGTGTTCTTGACGTCAACCTTCATGTGGGTTTTGTTTCTTGGGAAGGAGTTTCTTGGGCTTTTGTTTAATTGTTCATCAATTTAAAAAAAAAAAAAAACTCAATGTTTTTTTTTGCCCTTTTTTTTTTGCAGGCTGATGGTGTGACTGATGAGGTTTATGTTCAGGTTTCTCTTGTTCCAGAAACTGAGGTAGTGGGTCTTGTGTCCTATTTTTATTTTTATTTTTATTTTTTTTGTTGGGTTTAGAGGAAATGAAATGGTTTTGTTTAAAAGATTGGGCAGAAATTGAAGGAAGGAGAGGTTGAAGAAGATGGGGAAGGAGATGAAATTGAAAGGGATAATATAAAGATACCACACATGTTTTGCAAGACTCTTACTGCTTCTGATACGAGCTCTCATGGTGGTTTCTCTGTTCCTAGACGTGCTGCTGAAGATTGCTTTCCACCATTGGTAAGAGAATTAAAATGGGTATTTTTTTTTTTCTTTGATTCTTGTAAGATAAAAAGTTAACATATATGGATGGGTAAATTATGGTATTATTTTTTTTCTATTATTAGTGGTTGAAAAGCTGTTGCTTTCCTCTAGTGTTTGTTGTCTTGGATTTTTAGCTTTTTGTTGTAGGATTATAAACAACAAAGGCCTTGGCAAGACCTTGTAGCAAAAGATTTGCATGGAGTGGAGTGGAAGTTTAGGCATATTTACAGGGGTATGTTCTATTGGATTATAATTTCTTAATATTGTTTTCAAATTATTTGCTAATTTATATTACCATATTATAATTTGGTGAATTCTTTCTCTATTTGTTACTCTTGTTCAACCCTTCTCATATTGTTTTGCAGGTCAACCCCGTCGGCATTTGCTTACGACTGGGTGGACTGCCTTTATCAATAAAAAGAAGCTAGTCTCTGGGGATGCAGTTCTTTTTCTCAGGTAAGCCGAATTTGTTGCATTTTTTACATTTGTACTTGTATATGCTACTTTTTGAGTTATGACATGAAGTTATACTTCTTGACAGAGCTGGCAATGGGCAATTGAGATTGGGAATTAGAAGGGCAGCTCAAGTTAAGTGTTGTGTTTCTTCATCATCCCTTCGTAGCCATCAGGGCTCGAACATTGGCAGGATGAATGCTGTGGCAGCAGCTGTAGCAACAAAGAGTACCTTCAATGTTCACTATAATCCAAGGTATTGCAATGTTATCATATGCTATATATATAAATGGAATTTCCTACTATGTATGAACTCTTCCATTGAGCTTTTTTTTACCGGATATATTTTTTTCTCTCTCTGTTATGCACAATTTTTTGCTAATATATAGTATTTAGTTGATAATAGTAATAATTTATAAAATAGCCATGCATACATTGACAACTGAGGCCTTACAGTTTTAGTTGCTGTAAGATATGGGAGGTTTTGATGTACAGTTGTGAAATTGGGTTGAGGTCTAGGGATTGCGATCGTTACTTTTTTACTAATTGTTGGCCAAAGAGAATGATTATGTTTAGCATTAATAAAAGCAAAAATACATGTGCATCAGAAGCCTTTAAGTCTTCTGGTGTCCCTCTCCAAAAAAAAAAAAAAAATTAAAAAAGTCTTTTGGTGTCAACTGATTGAGCAAATTGCTCCATTTAAGTTGGAGCAACCAGTCTTTGATTCATTCACTAGACTAGGCTCACCCTAAGATGTGGATTAGAATGATCAAATCATCTGTTTGGAGTGGATGGATGGATAGATGGGAAATTATATGTTGGAAGATTGTGATTATCTTTGAAATAATTGAGATGGAGAATTTCGTATCCATATGTAGTCAGACTCTTTGACATCCCATTTGTATTAAAATTTTGATGTCTTCTATGATGTATGAAAATTTATCTCCATGTCTCTGAGCTTCAATTTCATCTTGTAGGGCAAAGTTGTCACAGTTTATTGTACCTTTCAGTAGATTTTCGAAGAGCATGAATCATTCATTTTCTATTGGAATGAGGTTCAAAATGCAAATCGAGTCCAAAGATGCTACAGAGAGAAGGTTTGTCATATTTTGCTTGTACTTAAGTAAATATGTGCTTTTATTGTGAGAAATGGAAAATATTCAATGTTAGATTTTTATTTTTATCCTTTCAGATACAGTGGAGTGATAACTGGTATTGGTGATATGGATCCTGTCATGTGGCCTGGTTCAAAATGGAGATGCCTTTTGGTATGTGATACACGTGCTTCCAAAATATAAGTGTTCTTAAAAGTATTTCATGATTTAAAATTTTAATTTCACTCTTGTATATATTTGAGCTGCATTCTTCTTTATTGAGAAAAGAAATTGCACATACAATACCAGTTCTAATTGAATTTATGCAGTATGGATTATGGATCTCTTTCCTTTTTAAATATAATGAAGTGCTTCAGTTTCAAAAACTTCTGTGAACTTACATGATGTGTCTATTCTGGAAATCCTAATTCGATGGGAAGATTGGTAATTGTCTTGCTAAATTTGTTATTATTCTTACATCAACTAATATTTTTTGCAGATTCCATTCTTTGTTACCTGCAGCTGGACTCTCAAATTTTGAATAAAATCCATATCCTGCAAGTTTCAATGCCTCGATTATTCAAAATAGTTTTGGGCATTTGTGCAGGTGAATTGGGATGAAAATATTGAGATGAATCAACAAAATAGAGTTTCACCTTGGGAGATTGTGCCATCTGGTTCAGCTTTTGGCTCCAGCAGTTTGTTGGCACCTCATTCAAAAAGAAACAGGATTTTCCAGCCTTCCTTCCAGCCAAGTTTTCCAGTTCCTGGTCAGTACTCACCTGCATTTTTTAAGGAAAATATTACATTAAAATTTTCTTTCGATACAAAATAATGGGCTTGCCTTTTTTTTCTTTTTCTTTTTTTCAGATAGAACTGGGCTTTCAGACTTTGGTGAATCGTTAAGGTTCCAACGGGTCTTGCAAGGTCAAGAATTTTTGGGTTTTACGACTCCTTACCGGAGTACTGATGTGCTGAATCATCAGGCATCTAAAATAAGGAAATGCATCCCGGGTTTTAATTCCGGGATGGCTGCATTAGGAAGTGGCGGCATTGGAATTCCACCTGGAAATTCCTTCATTTCCTACAAAGGCACAGGCTTTGGAGAATCTGTTAGATTCCATAAGGTCTTACAAGGTCAAGAAATATTTCCAAAACCACCATTTGGAAGAGCCCAAGTTGATAATTGCGATCAGGGCTATGGTGCATCTGGAACCATTGGAGAGATTCATAATTTGCAGCATTATACACCTTCCGTCCCGCCTCAAGAAAGTCCAATGGTAGCATTCCAAGGAACTTGTATTCAGGTTTCTTCTCTCCATTCTGTTTATGCCAACAATAATCAGAACATGGAGAATGGTGATTATTGTGGTTTACCTAATGGTCTTAAAACAGTGGATAGGGGCTTAACATTATCCTCAACAGGTGGGCATGAATATAGCGTGGAAGATACACACAGCTTGTATTCATCAAATTTTTCTAAGGATTTTAAAGAACTTGGCTCTGTCTGTTCATCTGTTAACCATACAAGTCGGTCATATTTGAACAGCCAAGGTCTGATCGAGCCTGGTAAAAGTGGTTGCAAACTCTTTGGTTTTCACCTAACAGAGAAAAGTCATGCAAAAAATGAAGAGGGTAACCCTACTCCAGTCAAGGAGTCTTCCATTACATCATATGAAGAGCAATCGTGTTTGAATCCTCCAATTAATCCTCCAAGCTTGATGGAAACATTGGGACCAAGATACGCCAAGGTAAAAAAATTTCATGCTGTGAGATTTAATTTTGCAATTCCCTTGTCTCAAGGGACTAGTCGTGTGCTCTAAAAGGCCTCAATACCCTTGAATCATAAAGAAAAAAATATATACAGTACAGTTGCATGAAAGGAATGTGCTAGGAACACAATTGATCTTGCAAATGTTGACGGGTATGATTGATCTTACACAGGAGTTGAAGCAGCTTTTTGATATGAAAGGACTCCTGAATGATCCGAAGAAAGAATGGCAAATTGTTCATCCAGGGCAAGCTTATGATACAACGGTTGTTGGTGATGATCCATGGAAATATGTTGCAGCACTATGACTTGCATGCATTTAAATTGGTGTGTAAAACTTATTTGTTTCTATTATTCTCTCTTATCCCTTTGTGTGAGAATTTCAGTCTGATTCCTGACAGAAAATTTCTAACTAGTTTCCCCTTAAAACTGTGATTGTAGTAGTTCTTTAAATGACTCCTTAATTTATTTCCTTGAGCATATATCAAGTTCTTCAACACCCAAATACAAGTTTAACTGTTTTTCTGCATGCAAAGGATGAATTGGCAGAATCTCATATCTTCTACATCATTATCGAATGCATAGCTAAATCAGGTCGCGAAGAGCTTTAGTAATAATATTATGATGCATGGTTTTGCTACTAAATGAATAATTTCTGGGTCTGATGTATAGAACAGAATCTGATTGTGCATTTTCTTGCTCATCATTTTTGGTTTTGACATTGACCTTTATAAGGACATATTTAGTTGAAATTAAAAAAAGTTTGAAGAAGTGAGTTATAAGAAGTCAATATGAGCCTGTTTTAGATCTTGAATCTTAATCTCTCTTGGCTTTTTTTAGTAGGCTTTGGAGTGAGGTAAAGTGGAGCAATTACAGTAAAAAGGAAGTAAAAAAGAATGCTAATGTAGTCATTCAGACATTCACTGCAACAATTTTAACTTGTGAATCAATTAGGTTCTAGCTTCAAATACCTATTGTGAATACTCTATGCTACAAAAAGGGCCATTTCTTTATATGGGTGTGGGTTAAAAGTTAACTCAAACTCATTAATGTAAACCCAACATGACATATAAAGAAACATCTTTTAGCAACTCAAGTTTGAGAGACAGAATTTTCAACTTTAGCATCCAACTCCACAACACAAGTTACAACAAAACAAGAACATACTGTCAAAGGACTTATTGTTCTAAACAGTCAACAACCATAACCACCTCTGCAACAAGACCCAAAATCATATCTTTTTCTATTTACATTAATAGTTGGAGGGGTAGCTTCGATTTCGACATCCAAATACTTTATTTTCAAGGCATAATTAAATTATGTTAATCAAACAAAATGGCTGTGATTATCACTGGTATCATCTTCCTTAACACTCTTGCTGCACGTTAAATGCCACTGTTCTCGCCCAACACTTCAGCTGTGCTTTCATGTCGTCCATGGATCTCGAGTCAATCTGCTCGGGGATTGGAGGGCTGAATCTTGAGACAAGCCATGCTTCGGATAAATATGGCCTCCTTACCTTGTCTTCATTCCCATCGATTTGTTTCTTCCCTTGCAAACCAGGAATTATGCTAACAACACTTGGGTTTAAATCTTTTTCATTGAATATAAATCCCAAGTCCTTGAATCCTTGAACTTCCTCGAATTCAAGTTCACTGAGACTCTTTGAGCTCTTCTTGTAGTTATAAATCAGGCTTCTGTAAATTGCTTCTCTTGTTAGAATCTGACGGCTTCTCCTATCAACATTGTTACTCATTCCTTCTTCAACTTTTGCTTGATTCCTTGGAATGCCAGGACTTTGTTTTTGAACCTGTAATCAAATTATCAACAACATTAGAGAAATAGAAGTAAAAAAGAAAAGAAGCTTGTTTGTTTCCTTTAGGAATTTGATGGGAAAGGGTATAAAATTTAAAACTACGGATCCTGAGGAAGAAAATACGAGAAAAAAGAGGAGAACGAATGTATAGAAATAGCAAAAACTTGTAAAATCAAAGTTTGGTAAAAAAATTCGTGTTTCTAAAAGTAAGGGGCCCTAATTCATCAATTGCAATGACTAACCATCTACGTCATATGATCATTAGTATAGCGTTAGTTACCTTAGTTACCTTTGTACCTTATAACTAAAATTTTCATATTTGACGTGAGACTATTATTTCGATTCTTAAATATCTAAAAATATTTAGTTACCTTGGAGCTATGTATTGGAGGCAATACATTGGAAGAGCATAGCGAGGATTGTCGGGTCAACTTGCTTGACTGCCGGTAAATCTTCTCTTGAACTGCTTCTTCCCTTCCTATGCAAGGTGGCAGCGACGGAGTCCGAAGCAAACTCCGGCAAGCCCGAGTTCCTTGTTCTTTCTTCGAGGGACTACTCATTGGAATAGAAAGCTGCTCATTTGAATTCTCATCATCTACCTTAATAATATTGTTTGAGGAAGGATATGGATCAGAAGATGATCTTGACATCCTTTTTCTTCTTTGAAGCAAGTTATCAAAGAACCAATATGCATCCAAGAGCTCCAAAGCTTCAAGCTCTTCATCATCTTTACTACTAGTAGTAGTAGTAGAAGAAGACTTACAAGCATCTGTAAGCTCCATTACCAGTACTGATCACTCATATTAACAAATACAAGAAAAATAGACCAAGGCAAGTGATATATATATATTTATGAGCTTCAATTATATCTTACCTGGAAACACAAGGCAAGTTAATTATAACAAAAACAGAGGAGAAGAAGAAGAAGTAGAGATAAGAAAATGGGGGGCATTTAATATGAAACAACTAAGTAATATAGAGAAGTGATCTGTTAGAAGGAGCTTTGATTTGGTCATGCCAGCACACACCCATGTGCTTGTCTTTTTGCCTATAAAGCAATCCAAATGATACGACAGCAATGTTGGAGGTATTAAGAAATTGAGTAATTACAGAAGATGGGCATCTATATGGCTGATTAGTATAAGAAAGGCATAAGAAGTTTTATATAAAATAAGCCCTTGAAGAGTATTTTAATGAGTGAAGCCCCTCTTTATGTTATGTACAAGTACTCCTAATTGCAATACGGAAGAAGGGCCATGCTAGACCCACTTTTATATGTTACTAATCATAGACTCATGGTAGTTGTAATGAAGAACGGTAGATTGGTGGTGCACCCAAAGCTGGCCCTAATAAGACTTTGTCGTTAGAACCCTTTTTTAATTATTTAATAAATTGATTAACTTCTGAAAATGAGTGGACAATGGAAAGATATTTTCAGATCATAGAAATGAAAATAAATGAAGGAGAAACTTGGCACAATGTTAAGAGTTACCGCGTTGACCAAGTTATCACGAATTTAAGTCGTGAAAACAACCTTCTCTGATGCAAGGTAAGACTGTATATAATAGACTCACAGTAATCCAACTCTTTCCCAAGATCTCAAGTAGGCGAAAACTTATATGAACTAAGCTACCTTTTTTTTAAAAAAAAAAAATAGAAGAAAATACAATGAATATTTTTCTTGTAAATGTAAGCAACATCTATTGAACCATGTAAATCTTTTAATATTATTGCTTAAATGTAACATTAATGATATGGATTAGTATTCAAAACCCTAAATCCAAACAGAAGGCCAATTGGGTCAAACCCTTATCCTTGAATAATTATATATATATATATATATATATATATATATATATATATATATTTTGTTGTTGAAGTAGACTTTGGTGGGGTCTTGTGAATTATTGTGATGAAAACTGCAGCCTCTTTTTGCAAATTATGCAAAGCTTCCACATTTTCTCATCTACTTATGAAAAGGAGAGCTAATCTTAAGAAGTTATTACACGCAACACATCATATTCATGATTTGTAGTGGGCATTGGATCTTATCTGAAATGCTATCTTAGGAAGTGTATGGGTCATCCCTAGTGTCTCTTGCAAGCTTTTGAGAAACTGTATCTTGTCTTTACATGAAAACTCTCTCTATCACTTGTTTTCCATTGGGATCCATGCCCATAAATCTAGAGGCCCATCAAGCTTTGACATGGGATGCTCCCAAATGATTGTGGCAACAGATGGATTTAAAAAGTGTAAAAGTTATTACAAGTATGAGGTCTAGAAAATGGGCAATTTGTTGTAAGAGAAATTGAAGGATTTACATTCAACTAAATGCACCATTATGACCTACAAAAACAAAAGAGATTAATGTAAGTGTCGATGAGAGCTTCATATCCATTATTAAATTTTTATTTAAGACCTATAGTTTTTGGGTTAAATAATTTTTAACATGATATCATAGTCTTAATTTTACAAAAAGTCTTGAATTCAAGTCTCGTTATTAACATTTACATGTTCCTCATTTGCATAATTAATATTTTTTTTGTTCTATCTCTCTTTTAGTTCTTCACGTGCGCAAGATGAAACTGCACATTAAAAAAAATGTTAATAGTATCGTAATATGCATTGTAATACAAGCATGAAAGTTTTTTATTTTGTTTTGTTTTATTATTATTAGCTCCCTATGATCCTTGGGGTGTCAGTACCTAAAAATAATTATAATAATAATAGCTTATTATGAACAAAAGAAATAATAACTTATTATAAACTATGGGCAAAATAGAAAATAGAAGATCACTTAAAAGTTAATTGAAAATTTGGAAATTAAAAGAAAATTCATAACAAAATAAGTATCATGATGGTAATGGAATATGTAGTGCATGTCATATATCTATTCAAATTGAAGTTCTCTTTCTTAAGTAGAACAAAAATAAATAAATAAAATGGCTTTTGAAATAACCTAAGAATTAGGAATACATATATATATAAAACACTTGAAACTTTGTTGAGAGATTTTGTTTGGATCAATATTAATAATTGAATCATCCAAGATAACCATGAGAAGACAGTACTGCTCTGTCTCTGCAATTGAGTAGACAAACCCCACATGATTATGATGCTCTAAGATTTTTTTTTTTGGAATGGAATGGTGGGGCACCTACATTGACAGAAAGGTGGGAAGAAAAATCATAGCCAGGGGGGGTCAGTAACATCAAACTTGTTAATAAGATGCTATGTAGGACACTGTTAATGTCTGACATTTTCTTTTTCTTTTTCTTTTGCTATAACAATGGTTAAATATACATAAAAAAAAAGAGCATTTAATTCGTCAATCGAGGAGATAACATATTATGAGAAAGAGTATTTATCTTTCCTAGAAATGAAACAACTGGAACAGAGAACAAAACAAGTAAATTTCCTTGCCACATAAATTACATGGGAGAAGAAAAAGAACATGCATCTTACATATAAGCATATTCATTAAATTTGATGACCCAAATTCTTTTCTAATGATACTAGTTTCAAAATTCAATTCATTTAACAAACCTCATTGTATTGCTCTTCAGACATATTTCCTGATGATCCAATATAAATAAACCTTGGATTACTCTCTAACATAAACATCAGAAAAACTCATTTGATGGTAATGCCAGCCCATGAAAAAACAGGCCAAGGTAACAAGCAAGCCTAATAAAGAACAAAAGAACAGATAACCAAGGCATTAATTTTGCAGGTTTATTTGCTACCAAGTAACTAAAAATACATGAAGCATTAGGTCCCATGTTTGGAGAAAAAGGAAAGATCATGGAAAGTTCATAAGTGACCAAAGTTCTAAGTACCAGTCAGAACAAACAATGAAGAGTTTGGTTGCAGTAGCAACACCTTAGCTACTTGGGAGTTCCTGCTTGCAGAGGATAAGTATCATCTCTGAAGAACCTTATATATATTTGGGTCTTGGACTTAGGGTGGCATTAGTCTATCCCTATTCCACATCCACCGGCAAGAGAGAAAGGACAAAAATCACTTATTATTATTTTTTTATTGGAATTCTGTTTTATGTGCACAAGGCATATGAAGAGCAAAAAACTATACATACTTTAAGAAAATAAAAATAATAAAGGCATACCAAATGCACGAAACTCTTGTCATGGCAGAGTCTAGAAAAGGACGATGTACATAGCCTTATCTTCACATTAGAGAAGTTGATTCTGAATTTGAACGTATGATCTCCAGGTGACGATGAGCAACATCAAATGTTAAATTTAAGGCCCACCCTTCAAAAATTACACATGCTTCAAAAATAAAAAATGTGGGTGGTTGTCAAGATGATGTAGGTTTCCTCTTGTAGAAAAGACATTGACCTCAATGTTACTTTTTTTCCTTTTTTTTTTTTTTTTTTTTTTTTTTTGAGAAGATACAATGGTCCCCGAGTGCCGCTGCACCCTCCCGATGGGTATCCGGGCCTCCTTGGCTTGGTACAAAGCCCAACTAATCCCCTCACCAACTCATTAGAGATGGGAGAGACCCCTGGTGGTGCGTACGAGATTCAAACTCAAGAAGTCCCGAATCCGAACTCGCACATGGAACCACCAAACCAAATCCTCATCGGCCAATGTTACTTCACAGAAGTGAAATTGATTGTGCTAGAAAAATCTCAACAGTGGATCAAAAAGCCAGAATATGAGTCAAGAAAACAAAGTTGATCATCATGGCGTCCAAGTAGAACACATGAGAGCTATTGTTTCCCTAAATATGCAACTTGTAAAAGCACATCCCAAATTAGAAAGGAAAGTTTCGTTGGATAACAGTTTATTAATTCCTTATTCCTTAATAGAAGCAACAGAAACGCAAAAGTATAAGCTAACTATACATATGCGAGACTGAAGCTTACGTCGCCTTTCCCTAGCCCAAATAGAAGAGAACTACACCAAGTTGATAACCAGCAAAAATTAATGTAAAATTCCATTGAACATGAAATAGATAAGAAGTATAAGCTATTGACCTTAAGATTTCAATCTGATGAGAATTTAGAATGCCCATGGAGGAAGGATCACCATGGCTCATCAAGTGAAATTTCATTCCAGCATGGGTAAATGATCCGTAAAGAGATCTTTGATCCAGCTAATGGCATAGGCCTTCATAGAAATAGTCAAGGAAGGTTTTCAGTTAATTAGTAGAGGAAAGCATTGAGCTTTTAGGAGCCAGAGTAGAAACACTTGCAGGTATCCTCACATACAAAACAGACACTTGCAACCAAGTTTTGCTATGATCGCAAGAGATGCGGGTGAGTCTAACAATTTAGCAATCTCACCTTTCTATGTTACTCATAATCATAGTTATCAAAATCGTGAATTGTAGTCAATTAAGATTTGAATTGGTGAATTGTAATATTCATGGGCATTAAACAAATTGTGTATTCAAAGACATAGAAGCCTATATGATATATCTATAAAATAAATGGACATTTAATTTTTAGTTTTGGTATTTAATCTTTTTATTCCTAATTAAAGATCCAAAATAAACTAATATTTTGTTAGAAA
This sequence comes from Paratinospora sagittata, assembly GCA_035771175.1. NCBI lineage: Eukaryota > Viridiplantae > Streptophyta > Magnoliopsida > Ranunculales > Menispermaceae > Paratinospora > Paratinospora sagittata. The sequence continues at coordinate 36,169,106 of CM069610.1, forward strand.
TAATCGCTTCACTGAGGAGTTTATTTTGATAAAAGAAATTGCCAATTTTAAAATGTGTAACTTTATCAAATTAAATTTCTACATATAACTGAAAATTAATACTTCATAATTGTTCGTTTCCTATACTACCTTCCTCTAGGATATGTTTTTAGGAGACTCAATTTCCATATTTGATATTTTTCTGATGAAAAAAACTATTATCTAGGTTAAATGGTTAAAAAGCATACCTTAAAGTCTTGTAAATAATTACATATTTCTTTTTCTTTTCTTTTTTATGAGAAGAAACAATTGAAACTTGTATTAATATTTGTAAGGAAAATGTACATTCTTTTTTACAAGAAATGAAAAGTATGTCTTCTAGTCCTACATGATGTTAAAAACAAAATAACCTTCCTACTACCCAAACCTACTCCTGTTAGAAAATGATTATACTCCCTTCCCGTATACATACAATTTCCCCAATTAAGTACCCAATCCGATATTGATAGACCCTTAGATGAAGTGGAAGCAACGACCCATGTGCTAGCCTTGAGCTTGATATCTTCCCATAGTTGTGATTCCGATCTAGCTAAGTTGTGGAAAATCCTATTATTTCGCTCAAGCCAGAAAAGCCACATAGTCGTCGTATAGAAGGCAATCAAATTCAGTCCTTTTGCCTCAACCGACAGTGATGGTATATGACTAAGTGTTAAGGCCTCCTCAATTTGTTGAGGGGCCAAGAACTTATTACCTGAAAAAATACACCATTCCCCTCATATCTTCCTCGAGTAAGCACAACGGAGGAAGATTTCATCTACATTTTCTCCATCATGTTTACAAAGTATGCAGCAATGGGGTGATATGCACATAGTAGGGAGCCTTCGTTGCATCATATCTGCAGTGTTAATACGCCTATGGGCCAAAGTCCACCCAAATATTCTTACCTTGGATGGAACATGTGCCTGCCAAATGTGGTTAGAGCAAGGAAATAATGGGGTTTGTGATGAATCTGTTAAGTATGTGACGTAGGACTTCCATGAGTATGTCTTAGATGATTCCAAAGGCCATAACATCCTATCTGATTCTGTGGACAATGTAACGTTTTGGAGTAGGTTTAGAAGGGGTCCTATTTCTATAATTTCTCTACCAGTCAAGGCTCTAGGGAAATGTAAGTTCCAAGGGACATTGTGTGAAGGTATAGGTGGGTCATCAAGGAATTATGCAATAGGTTGGTTGTGGAGAGTGGAAAGTCTGTATAGGTGTGGAAATCTGGTAGCCAATGTGGAGTTAGTCAGCCATCTGTCCTCCCAAAACCTGAACTTCTGACCATTCCCAACTTTGAATTCTAAGCACAATGAGAACTGTTCAACCAATGAAGAGAGAAAATTTTATGGACTTCTATATGTTGAGAACCCCCTTCTCCGCAGACCCTCAAAACTAAATTTTCCATGTCTGCTGTCGATCACACGAGCCCATAAAGAGTGCGGTTCCCTGATAGACCTCCAAATCCATTTGCTACATAAGGCAACATTGCGGAGAGCTATATTCCCAATACCCAATCCACCTTTCTCTATTGGTCGTTGCACCACTTCCCATTTTATCAATTTGGAAACACCCTTATCCTGTTTTCCCCCCCAAGGGAAGCTTTTAATCTTTTTCTCAATCCAACCTACCACTGATGATGGAATTTTAAAAATGGACATGTAATAAGAGGGCATTGCCATCAGGACCGATCGTACAAGAGCAAGTCTACCACCCTTTGACAGGAAGGCCTGTCTCCATCCATCTAATTTTTTTGATATTTTTGCCATTACTGGTTCCCATAATATGTTTGATAATGGGTTGCCTCCCAGTGGAAGACCAAAGTAGTTCATAGGCCACGCACCAACTGAACATCCCACCTTTTTTGCAAGGTGTGAGAGAGCATCCTCACTCATGTGTATCCCCACCATTTGACTTTTTGAGAGATTTACCTTTAGACTAGATATTTCACTGAAGCATTGGAGGACCTTGATAGCATTAAGGACATTTATCTCCTCTCCCTTCAACAAGAACAATGTGTCATCCGCATACTGCAAATGAGAGATCTTAATCTTCTCCTTTCCCACCACAAAGCCATGAACCAAAGAATATTGTCTCACACAAGATATCAAACGACTCAAGCCATTGGCAACAATAGTAAACAAGAACGGGGATAAAATGGGGATAACAATAGTAAATAATTACATATTTCTTAAATTGGCCTAACACATTAAGTGCTTAAATTGAGAGTAAAACATGATATTTTAAATCTATGATATGCAATATATATTTTCACGTTTGAATCTTATGGATTGCTTAAATCGTAAAACTCGAATGGTGAATCGTAAGATTGTAATATTCTTTTAGGTTTTCTTATAAGATTCAGTTGCATTGGGATTTATGTTAAGGATTCAAATCGATTTCCCTTGAGGCGAATCGTTAATCGTAAGATTCATAGATTTGAACAGGGACTCTAACAACCATGCACATAATCCTCATAGTATATTGTTGACATACAAACTAACTAAAGTCACACAAAAGTTTCCCAGGTTTTTCAATATATACAAGATTCTCAAGAATTAAAAAAAATAAAAAAAATCTCGACTTTAGCATTCCATGTCGATTTTGTAACAAGAACAGCAAATCAATAGAGGAGAAACTCATTAATGTTTTGCCCTTCAATGCATAAAAGATGTGTATTCTGGCTCAAAAGTCTTGAGGGCTCATTCAGTATTTCATATCGTATGCCAGATTTGCTAAGAATATACATAGTTATTCACTTCCAGGGTTCCATTTGATTCTAAATCAAGCTCCAACGCTCATAAACCCCACGAAATGTAAATACGTGTCACGTGTGATTGCTTGTGCCAACAAAAAGATAATGAAGTAATCTTAATCAAAACATCAAAGTGAACAAAGAATCATTTCCGATATTGATTAAGAGACAAATCTGATACATATCTAGGTTGCAAAAGGGCTCCTTAATCATTATTCTTATTCAACAAGAATATTCAATGCTAACAAGATTGAGTTACAAGTACACAAACAACAAAAAAACAAAAAACAAAAATCAGAAAATGAAACAAATTCTCAAAAAAGGGATGACACAAACAAAACAATGTGAGAATCAGAATGCAAGTGATTTCCTATTGATTTGAAAGAGTCAATTAAGACACAAAACAAAACAAATGAACCTTCTAAATCTAAAATTTCCAAAATCAAGATCACAACAACAATCAAACAACAACAACAATAGAAGTCTTCTTCATTTGATCTTCTTCTAATAATGAGGAGGAGATCTGTAAGAAGAAGAAGAAGAAGAACCATACCGGCCACCGCCATTCGAACCCGAACCAGAATAAGCCGACCGGTTTCCGCTCGAACTGGGCCGCCGGCGATTCACCTCTCCCACATCCACCACCACCTCACCACCACCACCCCTCTCATGCCCACCACCTGATTTCGGGCGCACATCTTCCCCGACCCGACCCGGCCCAAACTCGCCATGAGATCTAACAAACCCTTGATGATGATTCCGATGACCGTTTTGCACCTCAAACCTCTCTTCCCGACCCACAAATCCCGGCCGCAGATGCGGCGGAACGAACGTCGCCGGCGCCGGAGCCCCTCCTCTCTCCCTCTCTCCGGTCCCCGGCGGCGAAGATAACGAGCTGCCGGTCCGGCCTAGTGGGCGGAGCGAGATTGGGTCGGATTCGAGCCTGGTCTGATCTGGGTCCGGGACCGGGTCTGGTGATGGTGCTGGTGCCGGCGCCGGCGATGATTTGGGGGTGTGAGGAGATGGTAAAGAGGGTGGTTGCTGGTGTTGAGGTTTGGGAGGAGAAGGGCGGGTTAGTACGAGCATTCGGCCATGAATTCGAGAATTGGAATGGTGGGTCGAGCTTGATTGGTGAGAAAATGAAGAAGAACTGAAAGTTGCAGGAGAAGAAGAAGAGTTTGATTGGTCGAGCTTGCTGTTGTTGGTGTTGGACTTCTTTTCGTAGATGTCGTTGAAGTTGATGGAGGCGTATTTGTTGGTTCTTGCCATCAACCACCACTACTACTGCCGCTACTATGACCACCGGCGCCACCACTAACTCCGGCACCGACGAAGAGAAGAGAAGGGAAGAGAAGAGAGAGAAAGGTTTGTTGGTTTGTGGGGTTGGGTTTGGAGGGGGGTGCGTGTATAAGAGAGGAGGTTGGGGTTGGGACGGGAAAAGCGGGGGAGAGATTACGGTGTGCGGTAGGGAGAATTGTCTGTGGATCCTAATCATCGTCTGGATCTAATTTTAATCCAATATTCATAAACACAAATTGATTAATTAATTTATTAATTAATTAAAACTGTAAAATTACACTGTTTTTTTATGTGAAAAATTTTATTAAAAAAAAAATAATTACAAAGATTATAAATTTTATGAAACTATATTATTATGATCATTTCATATCTCTCGTACACCTTAATATAGCATATAATTTCATTAGGATAATATAATTATACACAACTAAACTTAACCAAGGTTTTTCTCAACTATATAAGGTTGGTTGTATGACTCTACTATTTTTCTTCAGTTTATTATGGTGTAATTATATATATAGTTGAATATCTATTCTGATTCTTTGGTTTATTTTTAACTATTATTATTTATTTTTTGTTGCTTTTGGTGGGGATTAGGAGGAAGAAGTAGAAATCAATTTTGATATGTTTTGCTTTGTGTTTTCTCTACTTATTCATGGCAAGATGAGTGGCAATCAATGGGAGTTTGATCATTTATAAGATTGATCAAGATCTATGTATTTATATGCATGCTATAAACAGGGGAAATTATTTTAATTTTAAAGTTCTAACTATTTTCTCAAGGAATATTACTTTATTATTTTCATGAATTGGTTATACTCTTTATAATAAATATTTTTGAGCTTAACAATTATGATGGTATTCTCACAACTAAAATATTTTTTCTCTATTGTCATCATCAATGCCCATCCATATTATGGAACATTATTATCATTCTGGTTATGATTATGTATTGTCAAAAATATTACATAGGCACATGTTAAGTAAAGTGACGAGAGTTTGAAGTACTAGTCTCAAATAAGCAAATTGAATTGAATAAATCTCAAGGGACGTTAGGCACCATAGGGAGCAAATTGAATTGAATAAATCTCAAGGGATGTTAGGCACCATAGGGACGTTGGCACCAACGTTAGTTGCCAACGTCCCTTAGATATGATGTTGGAGGGTGCGTGTGTATTGGATCGCACCCCTCAACATTATATCCAAGGGGCGCGGGGCATTTGGTGTCAGCCGTCCCTGTTATACTGTTCAATTGAATTCTCTTGCTTCAATGTAAACACATACTTCTTAAATGTGTCATTTATTAAGAAATTATGTTATTTACTTATAATAGGTGTATTTTAAAACTTAATATAGATCAGGTGTTTTTTTTTTTGGGTTTCGAAATTAGGTCTTTTTTATTATTTGTGCATGTTAATTTCAAGTTTATTTTGTAGGTTTAACTATCAAATAATCAAGAGACATGCTTTTGAATAATGAGAAATAAGCAACCCAATTTTCAACCAAATAAAAAAAAAAAAAAAGATCTTTGTTTTAAAATCAAACTATGTACACAATGCATGTAGATTTATTAATATGAGATATTATTCATACTCCATTTTTTATCAACTTAATTAAATCATATTAGAGCTAAAAGAATTTTCATAAAAATGAAAAAAGTTTGATGGATCATGTCGTGACCTCAAACGTGACTTTAAGTGATGATTGACACTTTTACCTTTATTCAAAAGAGAAAACAAAAAGAGTATTGTGTTACAATTTAAAAGGGTCAAAGTGACAATCTTGATTCAAAGTTCTGATATGAGGTTTTTTTTTTTTTTTTTTATAATTTTTTGATAGTATTTTTTCTCTTTGCTTGTCCTTCCAATTAGTGTTCTAAGTTATTGTGGGCTTGTTTGTTTGTTATTAAGACAAAAGTATTTTTTTTTTACTTTTTGTAAGGAGAAGTTGTGTTTGACCGGTTTGTTTGGTTTTTGTTAACTGTCAATAATTACAGATCTATCATAATTTTAAAAAGCTATTCATGACTCCCATTTTGTCATCTTTATAAATTTTATGTAGGGTAAGTATAATTTGGCTTAAATTTTGAACTGTCCTATTTGTTTCATAGCTTTAATTTGAAGCTAAAAATTTCATGTATAATTTATAAAAAACAATATAAGTGTCAATATATATGAGTTGAATGATCAATTTAATTACTCAAGTAGTCACATATTCTTAAGGATTTTGAGTTATTGGCAATATTAAGTGCGCTCATTCTCTAAATGATTCATAATATACATGTTGTCGATTATATTTATAAAGTCATAATGGTTTCAAACAATATGTACTTATTGAAGATAACATATTTATATCACTATAGCAAAATAAATATTTAACTGGGTATTGCTAAATGAAATATGTCTTTAAATAATTATGTGTAGAATGTTGAACAAATAATTTTTTTTAAATATTATCAAAATTTCTTAATATTATTATGTTGCTAAATACTTTGTTTTTAAAAATAAAAAAATAAAAAAAATAACCCAAGGCCCTTTAACCCATTGACCCAACTTGATGGATAGGTTGACGGTTGATCTATTCACTAAATCGTCCTGACTTAATATGAGAACTTGAGGTCTAATTAAATGAAACTGACCAATTAATCTCACGTGTATCACAGTATCAATTTTTTATCACCTGAAATCACAAATATGACTTGTTTGAAATCCAAGTCAACAAATTGGACCATCACTGATCAAGTAAATGATCAAACGTGGCTGCTTCTAGTGCATGCTACGTGTCGCGTGTACCCACATCAGCCAATACACGTCACGTCAGCCGATAGTTCATTGGCTGCTTTCGGTCTTCAAATGGTTCCTATCGATTTTCAACTTCTTGTCGTAATCCAAGGGCTCTCCAAAAGCTCAATGGCCTCGTATGACACGTGGCAACATCTTAGTTTCCTTATTGTGCACGATCATTGACTTGACTAATGATCGAACTCGGAAGCTGGCGTTTTGGAAAAAATAACCCAGAGGTGCTTTTATATTTTTAATATAGCACGCGTTTTATTGTTGGTGTAATCTTTTAAATATCTAAAAGTGCATTTTGTTTAGAATTTAAATAGAAACATTATTTTTTGAGTTTTCTAATTTTTTAATTAAATTTTAATTTTTGAATTATCAATCAAACATAATCTAAATTATTCTATATATCTATGACAAACTGTCATTTTCATTATATATATAATATATTATTTATTTTCAAAAAATTTTATATTGACGAATTACATGTGTTCATTTGTAAATTAAAAGTTAAATTTTTGAATCATCAACAGAGTACAGTCTAAATTATCTTATATAATTAAGCTATAATCAATATGAATTATATAATTTGAATTGTCGAATGGTAGAATTATCATCCTTTAGTAAAAATATTTTTACAAAAACACTTTTTATATGTTTTACCAAATAGATTTTAAATAACTTTTTTTAACACACTGTTTTCCCAAAAATGCTTTTGCCAAACAGGCCATAGTCCATCATTCAAAAGATTATTTTTTATTATTATTATTTTTTTTGTGGGCAAAGCCATGTTCACCTAACTTGGCAAACCAGATTAAAATTCATTTTCTATACAAACTCTTTCATCATCTTATTGAGTGACATAAGAATATTTTTTCACGTGTGTAAGGTGATTCCTTTTGATTAATTCTTCAATGAATATCTTTCTTTCTTTCTATGTAAAATATTATATAAATTTTTTTATTATTTATTTAAGTAACATATGAACCTTTCCACACGTAAAATAGAAGAAACATCTTCCCACAAAGATTACATTATACTAATAAAATAAAATAAAAAGAGTCGTTCAATTCAAAGAGAGCTGTTTAATTTTTATACATCTAAAATGCAGTTGTTGTAATAGTAATTGCACCATATAGAAATTTTAAGAGTGTGTTTAATAATAAAATTTTTCTTGATGATTATTTGATTGGACATGAAGTTTTTTTGTCATAGTTGATTATTAATTAGTTATTCAGTTATATGATTGTAACTTCTTCAAATTAATGTATAAAACTTTTTCACAAGAAAATTTTATTTTCTTACCTCCTTAGCTGAGAAAATTATGGTAAAAAAATAATGATGGGCCCAAATTTTTACCTCTTTTTTCAATTCAAACACTAAAAAATAAAATTTTCTCAAAAAAAAAATTATTTTTTCCGTTATCAAACAAACCCTAAAATATTTTAATTTGGTGTCATTAATGGCGGTTGCACCGGTTCAACTCATCGATCCGGTGGTTTACGGCGCACTCAAAACAAATTACTGCAAGCGTGAGAGCGTGTGAAAAAGGAGACACGTGTTTCGCACGCCACTTGTCTGCATGAAAATCTTGACTTTGAAACCATAAAAATCAAGCACTAATTGGCTATTAATAATTAATAATTATTGGGTCCTACCACTGCTACCGACCCACCTGATCAGCTTCCTTCTTGCTTATAAACCATGCTGCAAGAAATAAACTTAAATTGCTTCTTCAACTGTATATTATTTGAAATCATCATCAAGAAATTAAGATCATCAAAAGAGGAAAAATAGCCAGAGAGAAAATTAATGGCAGGAGGAGGAGATCATGAGACAGAAACAATTGCTTCTCTGGAAGCAACACCAACTTGGGCTGTTGCTGCTGTTTGTCTTGTGTTGATTGCCATCTCCTTCTTCATTGAGCATCTCATCCATCTCTTATCCAAGGTACCATCCATCCATACGTACAGAGAATTTTATGAGTTCATCAATTTTTTTATTTTTTTTTAGAAGATACGACGTGAGTGATTAGTTGTATAACCAATTCCGTTACCAAATCATACTTTTAAAGAGGTATTAAGCCTTTCCTGACTTATTAATTAATCATCTCACTTCTTTTTAAAAGGTTAGACAGTGATAAAAATTGAACTTGAAATAACCTTTGGATTCCAATGTTCATCAAGTTGATATATAGGATATAAAGCTAGTTAGTGCAGTGTAGATGATTAAACTTAAATTGCTATAACATTAACAATGACGATGAACATGAAGATGATAGTTTGAGATTTATTAATAATGTAGGAGCTCTTATATATTTTTGCAATTTATTATAGCTCTTTTTGTATGAATAAGACTAAAGGGTGGGAGGTTTTTTGCTAAACTTTTTTTTACAGGTATTTAGTAAGAGAAGGAAGTCTCTCAATCAGGCCTTACATAAGGTAGAATCAGGTGAGGTTATAATTAATTTCCCTACCAAGTTATAGTTCTGATTATATTAAGAAATTAAGTTAACCTAGCTAGCTAGCTGGCTACTCAAAATGTTACTAATTTGGTTGCAGAGTTGATGCTTTTTGGGTTCATTTCCTTATTATTGAGTGTCACCAAAGAGCCCATTTCGAAAATCTGTGTTCCATTAAGTGTTGCAGAGACCTTCCTTCCTTGTCAGGACTCTGACCTCTCCAGCAAGATTGAAGAAGAAACCTACTGTAAAAAACAGGTTGGTTATTAATTATTAATTAACATATTTAAAAGAAAAATATTTTATATAGTGTCAATATCATTTTCTGACGGAGTTACTTAACTCTTTTGAATATTTCTTAGATGCGCGTGTATTGCACAACATCAACAATACACGCACATCTTCAAAACATTCAATAAAGGCTGAATGTCAACGTCAAAAAATAACGTATTGGAGTTGACACCCGATGTACATATAACATTACTCTATCTAAAATATATCAAAATTTCTTTTAATTTAATTCAATATGCATGTAATACCATAGCACTAACTTGAAGCCCAAAACTTTGATATCTTTGTCATGCATACATGATATCAAGTGATCATGAAGACCATCATCACATTCTCCATGATATACCCATGCATTTTAATTAGTTAAAAATTAGTAACATTTTAGATAATTAAATTAATTTTTTTGATTAATTTGTTGTTATGTAACTTTAATTTTTGTGCAGGGAAATAAGCTTTCTCTAATGTCTGTTGAAGGAGTGAACCAACTTCAAAGATTAATATTTGTGTTTGCAGTTTTCCATGTTCTTTCTTGTGTTCTAACCTTTGGTCTTGGGATGGCTAAGGTAATCATCTTTGACTTTTTTTTGACTTGAATGTACATATGCTTTTTTAATCATAAAATCTCCTAATGAGTCATTAGTTTAGTATTTTAATACAACTTTGCTACAAATTGGACTTGAGACAAACACAGTCAAAAGTGTCATTATTCTTGAAAAGTACTGATTCTTGGAGGCTATAAACATAGTAAGGGATGGCTGGCTGGCTGTTATGTTTCAATTAAAATTTATATGGGCATTATATATAACAAGATGCATTTTAATATTAGGAAATCCCCTCAAAGTTGTTGCATTATAAATTAAAAAAAAGTAATTACATTGTTAAAAATGATTCACTACCAATGCACCAAATATTTGTACTATATTATAGTCTATAGATATAGTTTTTATTTGTTTTCCTAAGCCATTATTTCTATAATCATTCATCTAATATATATTGGAATTGAAAGAGATTGAGCTTTAATTAAGGTGTCTAATGAATCAACAGATGAAACGTTGGCAAGCTTGGGAACAAGAGACTAGATCGCTAGATTATCAAGTTGCAAACGGTAAGCTTTCTGTGCAATAAATATATAAAAACTACTAATTTTAATTTACTTATTTAAGTTATACAAGTTATAACTTGATATTTTATCTATTAATCTTTTAATTGTTTAGATCCAAGGAGATTCAAGCTCATCAAACAAACAACATTTGGGCACAGACACTTGAAGTTCTGGAGTGCCCATCGTCTTCTTCGTTGGCCTGTTAGTTTCAGTATCATAATCACAATTATACATTTATTTTTTCTTCATTATAAGGATATACGATCTCATTTTCCTTCTGGGTCTCTGATAAAATTCTCATTTTTGCAGGTTTGTTTCTTAAGACAATTTACTGGGTCCGTCTCCAAGACTGACTATTTCACTCTTCGTCATGGATTCATTGCGGTAATAATAATTTAAACTGCAAACATGTGTATAAATAATAAAACACAAGAATTTCACTTGCTTAGCTTGTTTTTAATTAAAAAAATATTTTATATACATTAGATGTCAACTTCATTTTCCGTCACTGGCACCCAACTCCTTTACAGGTGTATATCCAAAACATCAAAGGAGACTTGAATGCCAGCGTTGAAAAAAAATATTAACGCTCAATATATATATATAACATTATTCTTTTAATTAATTTCTAACATAATTTTTTATATTCTGATTTATATTTATATTATTTTCTTTTAGGCACACTTTGCAAAAGGAAGTGAATTCAACTTCCAGAATTTTCTAAGAAGAGCATTGGAAAAAGACTGCCAGGTGGTGGTGGGAGTAAGGTATTTAATTAAAGATGATTGTTCTCAAACTCAAATTTCATTAATCATGGAACAACCTAAGAACATGAAAGTCCTTGTTTTGCAGTGTTTGGAATTGGATGTTCTCAGTAGTGTTCATAGTTTTCAATGCACATGGTAACACTAATTTCTCTGCATGGTTGAATCAAATCATTATTTCTAGCTAAATCTGATTTAATTGAATTTCAATTTCTTGGTGTTTTTCAGGATTTTACAACTATTTCTGGCTACCCTTCATTCCTTTAGCAGTAAGTATCATCACTTAGATTAATTATTTCTATTTCTGTGACAATTCATTATAGAAGTAAAACGTAATGGCTATGGCATTTTCCATTGCAGTTGCTCTTGCTAGTAGGGACTAAGCTACAAGCTATCATAACTAAGATGTGTTTAGAAAGCCAAAACATAGGTTCAGTAGTGGCAGGGACCTTGCTAGTAAAGCCCGACGACAAGTTCTTCTGGTTTAATCGCCCGAAACTGCTTCTTCATCTAATGCATTTCATCCTATTCCAGGTAATTTTGTGACTCTGCAACTAAATTGCCTTCAATTCCTTGAAATAAAATAACACAATCCTCCTAACAATCTAGTGTTTCCCTCTGCAGAACTCTTTTCAACTGGCATTCTTCACATGGACTTGGGTAGGTATTTGAAGTTGATGATCAAGTTTTTCTGTATTTTCTAGTTCTGAAAAGAACCCTAAAAGTTTTTTTTTTTTTTCTGACACAACAGTACAAGTTTGGGCTGAGATCTTGTTTCCATAGAAAAACAGACTCCATAGTTATAAAGATTGCTGTGGGATTGTTTGTCCAGTTTCTCGGTGGCTATGTGACACTACCTCTATATGCCTTGGTCACACAGGTAAAAACATCAAGGAACATCATTCAAGAGTTGCTGAAAAATTCACTTCATCTAATGCTTCAGAAAACAAAACCACTTAATCTAAGTCTCCGTGTCCCTGCATTTTATCCAAAAAACTGACCTTGCTGAGCTTGTTTCAGATGGGCTCGTCGATGAAAAAAGCAGTGTTCACAGAGCATGTTGTTGTGGGTCTTAAGAACTGGAGAGCCACTGCAAAAGCAAAACTCACAAGAAGCAATATTAACAACTTAACTGCTTCTCTACCAGAGCCGTCTTCTTCAAACACAAGAAGGAACAATTTATCCGGAGAACAGCAGGAATTTCAAATGAAGCAATCCAATCATACATCACAAGCAATTGGGTTTGTTTCTGTAGAAATAGTTGAAGAAGGGCTGGTGTCTGAAACATCCACTAATTAGTTTAGGCTGGTGAATGAGCAAATTCATTATTCTTTTTGACAATCCGTTCTTTGAGTGTAAATAGATTCAAACAGTGTTCAGAAAGTTGATAAAAGCTTGATTTATAACTAGTGGAGTGGATTACTGTTGCATTTCATACATGGGAATTGTTTAAATGGCCTTCACATACTTTGGGTTCCATATTCAATTAGTAATCATCATCTGTTTTCATGATAAACGCATTAACATGATGAAATTGCAGTAATGCACGTAATCGTTGTAGAAGTTGAGCACAAAATAAAAAATAACACCTGAAAATTGACAATGGTATCTTGAATCAATCTCTTTTTAAATTCCATGAAAATAATATATTTCATTTATCTAGTCCTTAAATAATGCCAGCAGTTCAGATGTTTTATTGTCACATGCTATATAGAGCCTTTTCCAAAGAGATAATAATAATATACTTCACATATAAGACGAGCATTTCATGCTTTTCTTACATGTGAAATTACAAGCTTCTCTTCCCCTGGCTGTAAAGAAATTTTCTACTGGGGGCTAAATCTCAACACTGTCATTCTCAATTTGAACATAAATAAACTCAAATCAACAAAGCTTTTCCCCAACTAAACTGGTTATACAGAATTATAACAAAACAACCAAGAACTAAAAAGTGCTTACCAAGGGGTTTATATATTATTGGAAGCTGTAAAATTACTCACTGGAACTTGTGAAACCAAACTGCAAGATCATAAAGTTTTTAAGAGTACCAAAATGGAACAGAGAATACCTCTAGAGCCAGAAGTTGACTTTGTTAAATGAATCATTCAATGAAGCCACAAACTTTTATTTTAGACATTGTTAGAAATACTGTTGTCAGCACCTGCAAGAGGGTCTGTGAAATGAATATCATTGGTTATATCACTTGCATTCAGCTAATTTCCGTTTGAGTTGGCTTTCTTCAGAAAATCACCTTCTCTATACTCGACACTTTGCAAGATCCATTTACTGTAAATAGAATCGAAGCAAAAAAAAAAAAAATGCACACAAACACAATCCTTGACTAGCCAAAAACCTGAAATCAGTATCATCTTAAAGGTAAGGAGCCAAATCCAATGAACGATTACACCGGAGTTATACAATGCTGATTAGGAGTGTCCACAGTTCAGTTTTGACACAATTTCAAAACCAAAAATAAAACAAAACCTAGTTGGCATATCTAATGGTCTTTGTTACATATATCCAAACCATCTTGATCAATTCTCTCTTATTTTATCTTCAAGTGAGGCTGCTCTTAACATTTCTCAAGTATGTTCATTTCTAACTTTATCTTTCAATGTTTTATTGCATATTTATATTAACATTCACATTTTAGTTACACACACACTTAACTTCTTAATATGTTATTTCTTTATTGATATCTCAATAACTTGCACAACTTTGAATATTCTTTCTTTCTTTTTTATGTATAGAAGTATTGAAATGTTTTTCCTCCAATCATCAAACATTCTTTTAATTTATAAAATTTCATTAAACAATTTTGTTAACTACAAAACTCAATTTTCTAAACACTTCCAAAACCTCATGGAATACATCAAATCATAAAGCCTTTGTATTATTCATTTATTTATTTTGATTCAAGGTCATATGGGCCTCTTAGTCTAACCAACTAGTCCCTTGAGGTGTATGAACCTCCCTATCCTCGAATACTAGAAACTCTACCTTGAGTGCCTCACGCACCAAAAACTTTACATAGAGGGTCTGCTTGGGGTGGGATATAAAATCAGGGCCATCACTTCATGAGGTGAATTCCTAGCCTTCGTATTTTATTCATTTTTCTCAAAGCGTTTTTACTTCAAGCATGTTAATCCTATGAAAGAATTTATCTTCATTAGTTATCCTTACACTATAATGTTTTTCTTCACTTAAATTTGTCACATGATTCTTATTCATTTTTTTTTTAAGAAGTTGTTTACCTTTTTTTAATTTCTTTTTATTTCACTTAAAATTCTTCGATCACTACTTTTAATACGCTTAATAAGGCCTAAACATCTTGTTGCTTCTCTTTCCCTTGGTTTTACAAGTTTATAAATATTATTTCCCCTGCCTTTGTACCAAATGAAATCATTGTACACTTTTAAGTTAAATATTACTTATCACTTTCTAAGTTCCTTTCTTTGCATTTCTATAATTTTTAAAACTTCTCTCATATCTAGTTTTTTGCCAAGTTCTATAGCTTGTTCTTTTAAACTTTATGGCAGTTTAAACATCATCATTTTGTCACCAAGTTTCTTTCACTAATGGTCATCACCCCTTTGATTCTCTAAAGAACCTCTTGTCTTACCTTTTATTGGACTTAGTCATCTTATCCCACATTATGTTAAGTTCATCTTCTACCCAAAGTTATTTCTTTTACTAGTTTTCCTTTTACTATATCTAGTTTTTTTTTCTCATTTCATGTTCCACCCAATAAGCAGTATCTAAATGCCAAAAAGACCAAAGAAAGCCAAGCATACTTCCCTAGAAATGGCATGGCAGAAACAGATGAATGATTATCTCTATGCCTCCAACTTGCAAACTGTGCGTTAGTTGGGAATCCACAACACCTACTAGTTATCAATGGATCATTACTGTAAGAATCTAATAAATAATGAGGTTAAACAGAGAACTAAAATATGACTCTTCCTCAAGATAAATGAGAAGGATGGTAATTTCATTGAAGCCATCAATTTGGAGCACCATCCCCAAATTCAAGTATCTGCCGCTTGAGAACAATGAACTGATTCAATCAATTCTGTCCAGAACAGACTCCATATTCTACTTCCAGGCAATGGTTTCTACTAATGGCATCCTAGAGAGATCTTCATTTATGAACTTAGGAAAGGATAAACAGAATCTCAAAATCTAGCCAGAAAACCCATGAGAGCATCTAATCCTAATGATTAGGTTCCTGAGGACTCAAGCTCCAAGTGAAAAGGCTTCTAGGCTTTATTTTCAAATTTGAGGCGCTTCTTAATTGGAGCATTCTTAGCAGTTCATGCGTGGCAGGAAAACCAAGGCAAAACAGAGAGTTCCCACAAAATGTCTCACAAACTCTCCTGCTTCAACACAAGCAATTCTTCTATTAAGAATTTGACTTTGGTCAGAACTTTCCTAGCTTCCTTCCTCATAAGAATCTGGACAATTGGAAGCCAACCATTGTCCTGGGAGTTGAAAGATATTCGCTAACCTTCCACCTCCATAGTTTGGTCATCATCATTTGGCATCTAAATCCAAGCGGCTTATGCAAAGCTGCAACTAGATGCATTCCAATCAATCAAGTGGAATTTGAGGCAAATGACGTCCTCCTTTATTATCCAAACTAAATCTCCAATACTTTGTTATATTTTAAAACTGAAAACTGTTAGTATTACAGAAGTTCCCTACACTAAAATCATGATTTCATAACGAAAAATGGAGAAGTGGAATAGCCAAAATTTATAATAATGTACTACAGAAAGAAACTTAAAATTAAATATCGATAGATGAATCTCCCCAAGCAAATGTAATGGTCACTTGACAAGCTAAAAGCAAAGAAAACGACCCTCTTACCTAAATTAGACAACTTAAGCCATATGTACCCAACAAATATAGCTTAATATATGCATTGTCCCCAGATAATTTTGAACAAAGATCTGTACATTTTGGTAAATATTTGAGACAAACCCGTAGGGGGAATCACAAATATTCACCAACAAGGCAGTTCTGAAGCTTTAAATCACGATGTGTATTGTAAATCTTATAGGATGACTTTAAACTGAATCTAGCATCCATTTAATATACAATAAATTGTAATATTTAATCAGATATTTAAAAAGAAATCTAAAAACATAAACAATATAAGAAGCATAAAAAAGAAAAGACAATGTACACAAAATTCTACGCCTGTTTCCAACTAAACAATGAAGTTGTGAACTCAAGTAATGAAAACACATTTCAACCAAAAATGTATAGCTGTTATACATATCATACTAAGTTCATAACCGGATGATAGTGGAGACTACTGTTTATTAGCCTGTCTGTAATGCTCTTTTGTCATACCCCAAAAAAAAAGGTTTTCCAGCAAGGTTACAGTACTCTGCAAGTACCAACTGAAGCTTAGAATTTTCAATTAAGATCTTATTCAACAAATTCTTAAATAAAGCTTGAATTTACATGATTAAAATGCGATTCAATTTGCAGAGTATGATGCAGATCAAGAATTGTAATGATTTAACAAGTATGTTTACAAAGAAAAACTGTGTGATCATTTTGATCCTTAGTTTTGGTCCTGTGACCTAATTCAATGGTCATTAGAAGTTGACTACAGTTAAGAAACATCTCATCATTTTGTTTTTAAGGAGGGAAGGTGTACTCCAAAATTAGAACATAAAGTGGGGGATGTGACAATTTTAAATTCTGACGAAGTTACATACATAAAAAGCAAAGCAATTGAAATAAGTTTAACCTTTTCTAAGTTCCTTACAAATATGGTGATCAGATAGTTCAAATACAACATTTGCTAGTCTGCTGTCATCCACACTGATATGCATGCATGGTGAAAATATGAATGAGTATACAACAGCACATGCACAGATATAGATTTAAAAGCTTACTTTAAGGATACTTCTCAAAACCATCTGGACGCCCTATCTTAATTCCAAATCCTAGTTCCCTTAAAATCTTATAAATGATCACACCCGTAAGGAGATCTACTCAAGATCCCTGAAAGCTTTCAATCTTGCTCCGCACTCGGGGCAATACTCCAAGCGAGTGAAGATATGAACGAGACTTTCATCCTTATCCGTCGCTTTTTTGGAAGGCGAGGTGCAATCATGGTTGGTTATGTTTTTATAATCAGGTGAGTTCTGTTCAAGCTCCGCTCACTGCCTACTCCACGAGTCACCACAGCTTCGCCTACGCCACTTGTATATAGACAACAAGAGTGCCCAAGATCTTCCCTTTGCCTAGCTCATTGAACCTTCCAACTTCACTCCGTTTATCATGCACATTGTTAATATCAACATCATATTCTGAACTAAAGTTATTCCTCTATCCAAGAGACCAATTCCACGTTTCCAAAGTTATCAAGCAATTGTTAGGTTTGAACTTTGAAGTACTCGACATAGACCTGTTCAGAAATCCCTAACAAAATATATGCTCTCATCGAACAGGTATAAATCCAATCAAGCTTTTCTGGTCTGTAGGTCAATGAACAGGTGAAATTTGACATTATAGGATCCAGATTTCTTTTTTTGTTTAGGGTTTTCAGGAATGGCTGCCAGGTTGGAATTAGAGTGTTGAGAGAAAATGGTAAAAGCTTGCAAATTATTCTCAAAACGGCAATGGTAACACACTGTTCCAATTTACGCAAGGGTGCAAGTGAGACGCTGATGAAAGCACTTGAGGAACTGTTCAGGAATCTAAACATGCATAATTCATGAAATACAGGAATTAGACAAATAAGTCAAACGAGAGCAGTTGGTGGTCCTAACACAATTTTATATAAAAGTTTGCTAGATTTTGAAGAGCATGAAGTGTATGAAAGAATGAAAAAACTAGTAGGATGAAAATCAAAAGGAACTTGCAAAGGTTCATCCAGGAAGCACAAGAAAAACTGCAAAAATTCTCACCAAGGAAAAAAAAGAAAGTCATTATATATTGGTCATGGAAGAAAAAAATGAACTGTATTTAGATTAACTGAAGACTACAAAATTTTCGACTTACACATATATCCCGACCGAAGTCTATATTTGCCTTCTGTCACCCCAAAAGAATGTCAAATTGCTGAAAGATCTCCAAAAAGATTAAACAGTTAAACTAATTGAAGCTGAATATATCACATTAATCCAAAGGCTGCTTGATCACTAATATCTGCTCTATAAGAGATCTAAGACACAACTTCTCGAATTTGCAGTGAAAAAAAACATCCTTGCCAGGATCTGAAGGGATGAGAACACCATCTCTGAACAAAAAATTTAATCCTAGACCAAACGGAGAATCTGTACAGTCATTTGTTGTTTCTTTAACACTCTTGTTTTCCGAATGTGAACTACACCCCATTGGTGTGAACATTGAGTTTCCTGAACGGCTACACTGGTCTGAAGTGTCATTAAGCTGGATATGACCCACACCTGGGCATGCACAGACCTCTCCATAACTTTCAACTCCAAGTTTCTCTTGAACCAACTCCAAATTCCTGATACTCTCAGAATTATAAAATGCTCTAACCGCAGCTGTAAGATTCGCTGAGCAAGATGCAACAATATCATGAACATCCTCCACTGTCCAGCAGCTTCCAAACTTCTCTTTCTCATGAATAAGAATTTTCCGAATCGAAACATAGATCATATGCATGCAGTCAGAGCAGCAATTGTAGAAGCATGTTAGCCCGGAGACAGAAGAAACACCAACAGTTTTGTTTGATGTATCATTGACATCACCGTCAAGCTCACAAGGAGCATGTATATCATTGTAAGATGGGTGTTCTTTCTCTTCCATGGATGAACCGCTGGAGTGGCCACTATCTCTTCTGGAGCTATTGTTCACAATGACATCCAATTCATCATGCCTACACACCCCATTTTCAGAAGGAAGAGCTATCATTGTCGAACCATTTGACTGCTTTGAAGACACAAAATCTCCATCGGGCACTGCAGCAGAAGTGTGATGTTCAGCATCATTCAACACATTACATGTTTTCTTAGAGACTTCACTAACCAACGGACCCATGGATGTAGAAGAACTTTGCAGAGGTAAACCAGAAGAAGAATGATCCAAGGGCACTGTTTGCTTAGAAGCATCTTCTGAGATATAGGACCTTGCCTCGGAATTAGGCAAATGATGGATACTGACTTCCTTGTTGGGATCAATGGCCTCATTGCATCCAGACGCTAATCCTTGAGGACTTTGTTCATGAGACCTATTCTGTGAGATATTGGCCTTGCATGCATCACCTTCAACCAGATGATCATCACACGGTTGAGATATGTTAGGATTAGCTACAATCTTTGGCCCAGAGTTTGACAGTGACATTTGGCTGTCTCGCTCCAAACTGAAAAGATGAAAAATCAAGTTAAAAAATAAATTCAAGCATGAATGAAGTCAAATAAATGAATTAGGAAGTGAACTACAGGAGATACAACCAGTACCTCTGTAGAGAGTATGCCCAGCTGTTAACCATGTCTTCCAGATAAGCCACTTGAGATAGAAGGCGAAGAAACCGATATTTATCTTTTCCACCAATAATTTTAGCACTAATTTGTCCAACTAAGAGCTCTAAAACCTTCCGAACCTCAAGGGAAACATCTCTAACTGAGGTGTAAACACCTTTGTATGCCAATATTCCAACAGCCACCAGGCCTCTAACGACACAATAATGCTCTTTGCTTTTCAGATTGCTCGAAGAAGGTAACTTTTCTAATGAATTATTAGGGCGTATTATACAAGAATTAAACGGCCAACCTTTCCAAGGTCCATTTATTTCTGTACAAGGACCTTCTTTTAACTTTGATGTGGCCCAACAAAGTTCAGCAAAATGAGGATACCAAAGGATTTGATATCCAAGGGAGGATATTGCAAACAGCAAAGCAGATTTCCCTTTAAAAGTCCTATTAGTTGAGAGAATTCTCGGAATGGCATCTTGTGGATAACATAGGCTGGCCTCAGCTCCTCGTTGGCCCGAAGTCTGACATGGAGGACATTGCCCAGAGCCAATTGTTTGTTGCTGTGAATTATTAGAAGTACAAGATGCATCACCATTGGAAGTTGCTGTTCCAAAAATTACAGTATTGGTACGATCACCTTGAGCTTCATTCAAAGTGTTATGAACTTCAACCTCCACCAGATTACCTTCAGCAGCATCAAAAACCTTATGTTCCCTGAGCATAGGAAAATGACTGCTGCGATGAATCAACTGAACATACTGTTGAATTAAACCATGAGATAACTCCGTTGCTGATGAATTGATCATCATATCACAGTCAAAATTTCCATCAACCTGCTCAATGAACCGTGGAGTCCCATGTTCTGAAGCAGCGGAATTATTGCAGTTCAATGAGTCATCTTGAAAAAATTGACTTATTCTTTGGGGAAGATCATGACTGGGTAACTCAGAAGTAGCCTGTAGACACAGAAAACGAAAAGTTTAAAAACAGCTCTGTTACTCAAGAGGGGAGTGTTTAAGAGTTGCTCAGCAAAAAAATTGCACTCAATGTAAGAAATAAACTACCACAGGCCAAACTAGACTCCGCATGAAGGAAGTACTTCAGCACATAGGTGATATATTAAATTCACAAGTAACTGCTCGCATTGAGATAAGGCTGCATTGTTATTGCACATGTAACTAGTAGATGCATTTAAGTTCGAGGTCATGTAGAGTAGAGACAGAATAGAACTGTCAACAATAGCTACTACACACATGGCAAATTCAAATAAAATTTAGAAACATGCATCTTTTTGCTCTGTATTATGAGGCCAAATTTATTAAGAAGAAAGGAAAATAATAATAAACAAAGGAGGCTAAAGACAACTAACTCTTCCCAACAAGTAATAACTTAATCATTTTAGGATCTTATAAAAAAATGCACACTTCCCAAAAACCAGTAAATAATTGGAAACAAAAAGATATTAGAACCTAAACCTACAAGGAATTCAATCTGTAGAAGTGTAGAACAAGCAATACATACATAGTTCATCATCAGCATAAAAAACTCAGTTCTAAACTTCGCAACTTGTATTAACGAAAGCTACCATATATTGCTAATGCCTTGCCCACTCACTCACTGGAAACTAGCACTGAGGGGAAGTCCCTACTCATATGGTAAATAATAATCATAAACGAGTCATAATCATACCAAAATCATCAAAGATGAAGACAAACTCATGGAATCTGCCTGCTCAATAAACGAAGTCCATGCCCGTGAAGCAACTTTCTTAGCATCACGAAATCCTGCAGTATCAGCCAAATCATCCATGCTTCCACAGAAATCATCCTCCTTTTCTCCAACTTGGTCCTGTCCCTCAGTGGCCCACAAATCAACTCGAGGCATGTATATTATGCACATGCCCATGCTTGCACATTTTACTGCCAGCGAAATCATAGAATTATGATTTTGTCAGAAAATGTTTATTGCAAAAATACATTGAAGCCAAATGTATAAACTCTAGCATTGAAGTGATAGAATGACCACGAATAAGTTTTGATTTGTGAGAGATAAATGAACTTAAAAACAATTCCATAAAACAAACTAGAAGAAGTTGGTGCAGTTGGTAAAGAGGTGGCTTTGGAACCCAAAGGTTCTGAGTTCAACTCTTGCCACTGCGAGGATTAATGGTTTGGTGACGGAGCTGGTTATACAAACTAACTTACTAACATTGTATCTTCTCAAGAAAAAAAAAAAAAAGAAGAAGAAGAAGAAGAAGAAGATCACCATCAATGAGAATACTGGCATTGAAAACCCCAGATACAAAAAGATTTTCAGAAGAGACAGCATCTTTCCAATCGAAATTCACTTTCAAGAGAAATAGCAAAATGTATTATATGCCTAAATAAGATAACCTTGTCACTCCCAGCAAATTAATCTTCAGTAAATTTGCAAGAGGTTCATGTTAAAGCAATCTACCCTGTAATAACAATTGAAAAAAAATATATAATTGGAGAAGAAAGAAATTTTGAAAGAAATAGACTTATAAAAAGTCTTAAAAATTAAGAGAGAGAGAGAGAGAGAGAGAGAGAGAGAGAGAGAGAGAGAGAGAGAGAGGGGGGGGGGGGGGGGGGGGGGGGGGGGGGGGGGGGGGGGGGGGGGGGGACATGGCAGGCATGTGTACATGCCACCCGAATTGAATATCATACGTCCCAACTTTCTTGCCAAAACTTAATACTAACTTTTGTTACTAATGACTTACTTTTATATAAGAACTTAAATTTATTTATTTTTTTATTGGAATCAGGGGTATTGGGAGGCCCACCCACTAGTCCCCTAGGGCACGACCACAAACACTCAAGGACGATATAAGAACTTAATTTGAAGTCGTGACACCTGTTAACATTTTAGCTTTGCTACAATTTACGTTTTGTCTCAATTGTTGGTAGCTAGTAAGGCTTGTGTACATTATAATTTATGCTTCTAAAGAATTTTATCATTATATTCATATATTGATATTGGGTAAACAGCACAAGAGTGTCACTTGCCAAGGTAATCATAGGAGGATAGAGAAAATAATCTATACTTATGGGATTAATTTCTATTCAGATGGCCTGTCCAATTTTCAAGGAATTATTGTGCATACGTCTATATCCTTTTAGCTTTTTTTCCTCCATTTAAGTAGCTGAAAAGCTTGTGTGTAGCATCTTTGTGAAAATTATTTTGTTTGATCATCATGCTTTTTGTAACCCTCATTAAAACCTTCACAACCAAAAGATTGCAATATTGTGCCAAATCACAATATCAGGCCATATGCAAGATTATACTTGATTACTAAGGAATATTTTCGCGTTGCACCAAAGTATAGTAAAACCAAACAGAACATGATCCACAGATATAGGCTTGAAAGTTGTAACGTTATCAATTTAGTATTTCTCCAAAATGAAAACTGTTAGTTTGTTGAGAAGTTTAGAATATATTGTAAGCATTGCATTATGCTAGCGGCAGCAATATTGTGGAAGGAAAACATACACAGTATGTGAGTCACGCCTTCAACTACATCACCATGTCCTTCTTGTGAAATTGTAGCCAAGTCAACCTTCTGAATTTCAATATGCCCAACAAAACCATGGAGAAGACAGGAAGCAAGATGCCGTTGACCAGATTTTGGATATCCAGAAATCATTACCCGGAAACCTGATTTTCTTCCTAATAAATGATGCCCATTTCGTAACAAGCTACTCCGAGCACCAACTGACATCTTTTGAAATTCAAACTTCTCATTGCCTACACCATCATCATCAGACAGAGCATCAAAATTTGAAGATGTGGATGGTCCTATTAAAAGACCAAGAGAATGAAGATTTCTCTCTATTTGTCTTGCAACATCTGCTTCCTGAATCAAATCAGGAAGATGAGACCACCAATAATCACTAGACTTATCCATCTTCTTCAAAGCCAAAACAAGAACACTTTTTATCAGTTTTGCAGCTTTATAAAGGGAAGGAGGCAACCAAATGCGTTCATCAAGATACAGAGAAACAAGTAAACGGGATAGTGGTCTCAGCAAACTAGGAATAAGAAGATATGCATGAAGAGGAGAAGCGATCACATCATTTGCAGCCATTCCTGCTTCTCTGCGAGAGCATGGAGGGGGAGCAGAGGCAAGAGCATCCAACCAATCCTGCTCTTCCACATTAAAGGCAGGAAGTGGAAGATGTCCATGTTTAACAGCTTTCTTTTCAGCAGCAGACATAAGTTCTTGCAAGGAACAGTTCCTCTTTAAAGCAACCATTGCAGCTTGAGTACAAAGTGCTTGCAGATCAGCACCAGCAAAGCCAGCAGTGTTTTGTGCAATCCAATTAAGCAAGGATCCAGACAATGGTTGCGGCCACCTTTGAGTGTGCAGTGATAGAATAGCAGCTCTGTCCTTGACTGATGGCAGCGGAAAGTAGATTTCCCGATCAAACCTACCAGGTCGTCTCAAAGCAGGATCTACAGCCTCAGGACGATCGGTAGCACCAATAACTATAACTGAACCCCGAGATTTTAAACCATCCATCAGAGCAAGTAAAGTTGACACAACAGAATTATGCGTTTGATCTTGCTGCTTGGTCCTACAAGGTGCTAAGCCATCAATTTCATCAAAAAAAATTATAGATGGCTGAGATCTCTCAGCAACTTGGAACAAAAGCCTCAACTGCCGTTCAGCATCACCAACATATTTTCCTAAACAATCTGCACCCTTCTGTGCAAAATACGCTATTCGTCTGTCACCACGAGCACATGAACCAATCAAGGCCCGCACCACGAGGGTTTTACCTGTCCCAGGGTACCCATGTAAAAGAACTCCTCTAGGAGGTGTAAGCCCCAGATCACTAAAGAACTCAGGATATAGAATGGGTAGCAAAACAACCTCCTTCATGCATTGTACGACTTCTTGAAGCCCTGCAACAGATTCCCAACCATGATAAAGTTTTTCACCCTCAAAAGAAGAACCTCCAATATATACAGGTGCAATTCTCAATAAATCTCGATGAAGTCTCTTCCCTTCACGTTTCAAGAACTCTTCATCCTCGCCACAATTCTCTAGCCATTTTTCTTCTGACTCAATATCTTTCCGAGAAGCATCATGTGCAAGCTTCCACATTTCCAACTTCATTTTCTTGGCTTTCAATTTCTTGATTCGGCGAGTATACTGTTCTCCTTCGGGTTCGAAAAGATGCCGGTGATCAGGGCATGCTATAAGAAATTTGTGATGATCAAAAATGCAATTATCAGCTCGTCCGCAAGGCTGCACCACCAAGCACCACCAAGGATTCCAAATAGGTCAATAACTTGGGGTGAAAAAAAAAATGTAAAAAAACATAATATGAATACATAGTATTTTTAAGGGAAAAAAAAATAGAAAACAAAGTCAGCATAAAATGGGACATTATGTACAACCAAGTGGTAAGTTTTGGGACATCGATCAACTCGACACCCAATAGTTGCTCCTGGCCTCCCACATCGGCTGCATTTCAAAGCTCTTCCCCGGAAAAGCGCTGCTCTAACATTTTTTAGGTGACCCAGACCAGCAAAATACACCTAAAAAAACACAAGATTATTGGAAAAAGAACATAAGAAAACACTTCTTGATTATCTCTCATGAAATGCAAACATAATAAATACATGCATCACACACCACATAATTGTATGATTATGGCATCCTCATAGACAAGATGAAAAGAAATATGAAATAAAAATGGAGACCAATAACTAATCATATTCTAAGCTAACACTTCCCTCCCCTTACCCTGCATCCAAGGCTTCACCAGCTAAGATAAATAGAAAAGAAAATAGGGTCTCTCACACAGTCTACTGTGTTTAGAGATCTTAAGATGCCTTGTAGTGTAACCAACTTTCATTCTAGCGAGAATAATTTTATACTATTATAATTAGACTTATATCATTCAATATTTACAATAAATTTTGTGTAACAACTTTTATCATTATTAGACTTGAAGGTTATAGTCACTCAAACTTGATATTTGCAGCAAATTATTATTTTACCATTATTCGTAAATACTAACCTAGTCATTTGTTAGTTGGATTTCAGACATAATAGCCTTGTGTCAAAATTCTTATTTTGAGTAGTCAAAAACTTCACGTAATCAATTGTGTATTATATTTTACTGTTTCTAGAATATTATATAATCTATGCATCCAATTTAAGTTGAAAGGAGATTTTATAGAACAGATAGTAAGCCAGCTATGCTTCATAGAACAAAATGTTGGGCAATAAAAAGAACATGTTAATTAGATTAAGTATAACAGAAAAGTACATATATGTATATTGTATATGTAATAGTAAAAAATATTAAAAAATAAAATTAGAAATAAATATATTTGGAAAATGATATGAATAGCCCCAATAAGAGATAAAATGTAAGAGAATCAATTTACACCACACACTATTAGATGCATTAATTATGAAAAGTGGCATATTGATGATTAACAACAATGATAGGGGAAGAGAAAGATTTGTATGTCATAGATAGAAATAATTAAGAAAGATATAACTACTTGTAATATATCTATAAACTTAGTTCTTGATAATATGGAGACAAGAAAGGAAACATGTTCCTGTAGCTAATCCCTATGTTTACCGAACTCTTTACTTTAGCTCGACGTACCCATGTCCGACACTTCATGATACGACATAAGTATGGGATATGTGTCCAACACTATAGATTTTAGAATACTACTATATAGATTCTCCAGTGAAAAGACGAGAAAAAATGAATGACTAATAGGTGAAATTCACTTAAGTGGAAGAACAAAACGGGCAAGAAATGAGTGAAAAGATGCAAAAAAAAGAAAAGAACAAGATATAATATAGCCGAGTCCTGATATCCCATAATTTGAAAATAAACAAGTCGGACCTCTAGATATATACCTGTATCCGACACCCATACCCGAATCTAGGTAACATAGGTTAATCCCATGTAGTTGAAAAGAGGCTTTGTAGGCTTGAGTTGACTCAACAAGTTATAAGATTATGTAATGTCATTATTTGATTCTTCAACAATTAAATTAAAAAAAGGTTATGGTTAATATTTTTAGCTTTAGTTTAGCAGCTAGTGTTCAAGTTTTCCTCTTCTGGATATTATCCTTGTGGTTGTCTTTAACACACGGTGCTGTGGCAGAAAGAGCTACAGGCGAGCTATGCATACTCATCAAAAGAAAAGAACATACCAAGCACCCACACCTCCTTAAAACTTTTTTTTCTTGTTTCCAGCATTACTCTGAGATCCAGATAGAATTTAAAATTAATTTTCCAATCTATTCCACTGGTTTGTATAATGACATCTGAAATACGAACACTACTTTACTGAAATTTACTCATTTTTAGGTCTAGCCCACTTTTAAGTTCCAACTATAAATGTTTAACATTGGACATTAGTTGTTTATCTCAGTAAATGAATTAATTCATGTTAATAAATATTTTATTCACCTAACAGTCTGACTGGAACAAAATCATTGAAGAAGAAATGTGCTCAGATTTCAGTACCATAACCGAAAGGGAGGTGATTGGGGTGCAAGGGAATACTACTCAAGAAGTATGAACTGGAAGCTCAATACTAGGCTAGATTCAGAGCAAATAAGTCCATCATCACATGAACTGTTATGAGAATTATGTACCTATAGCACTCATTTATACAATACCCAAGGGTTGGGCTTTCAGTAAGCTTGGTCTATATTTTCCTTTTTGTTTTTATGCAGACCTACTTCCATCATAAATAGGAAAAAAACGGGAAAAGAAAAAACCATGGGATTATATTCATTTGAACTGTCCATCTCGGAAACAAGTGAGCAATTCAAAACTACTATAAATCCAAGTCTCAAGACCATCAAACATTTTAGACAAACTCCTAAATCTATTAGGAAATTCCATCATCCAAGAGTTTCAAATATCATATAATTTTTTCATACAGTTCAGAAAATATAATGAGCATCAACACATCATGTCAGGTAAATATCTATAATTATTGGAAACAACTAATAACACGAGTGTTATTCATGAAAATTCAGGAAGTATATCCATGATTTATCAGCCTAGTAGGACCTTATAAGACTCGTAAGAAATTATGAACGAATTAAATAACTGTGAACACAGACGGCAAAAGATGAGATACCTCCATTAATCATATTATGATACATAAAAAGCTCAAATATCCACAGCTTCCCTCAAGCAAACCAGAAGCATAAAGCTTAATAAGAAAGGCAGCTAAGTCAATGAAGCCAACCTCGGGACTCCAAACAGCACAGTGTTGATGAACCCAAACACCAGCGATTCCGAAACGATCATGTATAGGACCCAAGAGGCGTCCTAGCCAACCAGCTTCATCACCAAATCCATCCCATATATCATAAATGAACTCATCCGAAGATGACAACCCATCATATCTTTCATTATCACTCTCGGCACTATCACGAACCAACCTCTTTGGAGGCCTCCCATCAGTCCCTCTACCACATAACCCACATCTGCGCCCTTCTCTTACACGTGGCTTGTCAAGTCTATCATTCAAGCATTGGTTCAACTTATCTTCCTTCACCGCATTGCCATCTTCTATATGCTTGCTCTCAGGCTCACCCAAGAGTGCAACCTTGTCAATAGACAGTTCTCCATTGTCTGGTCCATCCATTGCGAGACCAACAGCTTCACTTGCATCCTTGCAATGCTCTTCCTCTTCATCACATGATGCTTCTTGAAGTGCCTCATTGTTCTGCTCTAATGCCTCTAAATCTCTACTCCCAATCAGTTCCTCATCTAGCTTTACCCCATCAATATTCATTGTTGCCTCTTCTTTCTCAAATAATTCATTTGTTTCCCCTTCTCCCTCCGCCATTTCACCTCCAACACCCACTGCATTGCTCAATGGTAAATTTTCTTGCTCATCTGAAGACAACAATCTCTCTTCCATGTTTCCCACGCTTTCATCTTCATCTTCATCACTCACAGACGGCGCAATTTCCTCATCTCCCATATCGAGACTAGTCGACCCTTTAGCTCCACGAGAACCCTGCCTCCCCGTCTCGGCCACAGGTGACTTTTCCCCTTCATTAACTTCCACCTTGCAATCCATTTCCCCGTCAATTTCCGGTGACGATTCTTCCTTAACCCACTCATCAATATCATCAAAAAGCTTCCTTTTACCACGACCAGACGCATTCAACCCAACACCTATATTCCCAGCCCTAGATCTAAGCCTCAATTTCCAACTCCCAGGTTCCACCAAATCATCCGAATTTGAAATAGACGGCGTTGTCTTCTCCACTCGAACCTCTCTTTGCTTCCTTTCCCCAGACCTCTCATTCTTCCCACTCAAACTCCCTTTCCCACCACTCTCAATCCTCCGCCGCTTCTTCGCCGGCAAAGGCGACGCATCAAGCACCACTGGCGCCCTCCTAACGCGAGTGCTCCGCCGAAGTAACCCGCTGTCCGATCCTCCCTCGGCATTCCCTCCGCTCGATTCGAGGCCAATCAAACGGTTCCGATTATACGCCTTTTCGCATATAGCGTCCAATCTCTTCTGCTTCTTTCGACCTCGAGGTGACTTAGATGACGACGCCGATGCCGATGATGATGACAACGATGAACTGTTCCTTCTCTTACGACCCTTCTTCGCCGGAGACACACTCGAAGAACGAGACAATCGCATGACAAACAATATAGATATATCTCTCTCTCTCTCTCTCTCTCTCTCTCTCTCTCTCTCTCTATATATATATATATATATATATATATCGATAAAAAGAAAAAAAATTATCTGAATTGTTTATAATAACAACAACAATAATAATAGGAAGAAGAAGAAGAAGAAGACCAAAATTCAAGTGAAAATCGATGATTTTTAGCTGTGTTTTTTCGATTCTTGGATTGAAAGTTCGATCAAGAAGAGATCGGAATGAGACGCACTTACTTTCTTCATTGGAAGTTGAAAGATCGATTGATCGAAGAAACCCTAGGATTGAATCTTTGGGATTTTAACTGAGCTCGGTGAGCTATTGTTCGAGTTTTTCTGGGTCTGTTGAAGACTAGGGCGGAAACTAATAATAATATCAGTCTTAGGGTACCGTATATGTTGTTGTTTGCGTATTTTTGGATTTTTTGTTGTGCGTTTTTTTCTTTTTTATTAAATTTCTGCGTTTTCCCACCAAACGTTACCGCCAATTAAAATAAAAATAAAATGGGTTTTTTATAAATGCATGTGACAGGATGAGTGTGACAACAACGGCTATAAATAAATAAAAATATCAGTTTTGAAATGGTAATATGGGGCATTATTTTTTTGGGCTGTTAGGGGAGATTTTTTCTGTTTTAAAAAAAAAGTTTAAAGTGGATATTTGATTTGGATGATAAGAAAAAAGAAAAGAGTCAGGTGCATGGCAGGGGGTCGCAACTAATTTTCTCAAACTAATTGATTTGTTAGCCGACACCTTTACGAGAATCAGACTATTTTAGAGTTAGAAATTATAGAAACTATTAGGCCTTTTTTTTTTAATGGGTGAACAAGTGTAAACATAAACTTAGATTCAAAATCAAGATATCGTCACTCAATCATGACTTATGCATCATTCTCCAACTAAGCTACCAGACTTGGAGTATAAATAGTAGTATTAAATTAGTTATTTACCCATAGGGTATTTTTAAATAAAATGTCATGTTTTCATGAAAATAAAAGAAAAAGAAAAAAGGCAGCTTTAAAAATTGGAGATTTGTTGCCTATTTTGCTCATGAAATAAATCCAAAAACTAAATCTCCTGCCAAAAATCCAACACCACCATATGGGTCCAAGTCAAATTTACATACTTCTGTAGGTGGACAAGAAAACGCAGGTTATGAGAAAAAAAAAAAATGGAATACGTGGAAGATTACTAGTAAATTAGTAGAAGAAGAAGAAGAAAACTCTTTCACCTCTCATCCTCAATTAATGAATGCTTGAATTTTCTTGGGCACAGTATTTAGAAAAATGAAGAGGAAAGCAAAAGGTGTTTGTAGTCCTTTTTTTCTCCACATTTCCAGGTGAAAAGCTGAGAAGAAGCTTGTGCCAGAATGAACCCAATTGCAACTTGGATTCAAACCAATTAGCAAAGTAGTTTGTCATTGCAATCAAATTATCAAAGGATACGCCAACAGAGCTCCAGTGCTGTTGGTTCGCTAGGGGACACGCCAGGAATTGACAGTTTCAGGTTTGAGTCACGAAAGGTGCAAAGTTAGTAAAAATTAGTCCAAATTTTCACAAAGACGCGGGGCGGGGCCAATCCAGATTGCGTAATGCAAGGGTGTAGCTAAGGTAGCTGTACGTAAAGAGTCCTAAATACTCCGGGTTACAATCGATAGCTTATAACTGTTTGTTTACTCTCAACAAAAAAAAAAAAAAAAACAAATGATACAAAAACTCCCATGTTCAAAACTATATAAAGAAGAATTTGAGAACCTACAGTAAAGCTTCTGTTTTTTTTTTTTTATAATACCCCACAAGCTAACATGTTGAGCCCAACAAAAATAAAAAGCTGCTCATTTCCTAAAGTAAGGACTACAACATATCAAGAAGGTACACAAAAGTTAAGAGGGTCATGCAGAAAACAATAGGCCTGCACTGACAAGATTATGTGATGAATGGTTAGGTACTACCGAATAAACAAAACTACCCTAATTCCATCCACTATATTCAATAGCACTTAAGCCATAATACAATTGAAGTGTTTGCGGAGACATGTATATAAT
This sequence comes from Paratinospora sagittata, assembly GCA_035771175.1. Taxonomy (NCBI): domain Eukaryota; kingdom Viridiplantae; phylum Streptophyta; class Magnoliopsida; order Ranunculales; family Menispermaceae; genus Paratinospora; species Paratinospora sagittata. Next base: position 36,200,802 of record CM069610.1, read on the forward strand.
GCAATTCCCATTACATTAGCTCACTCTTCTTCATCAAGTTCTGTGAAATCTTCTACCACAACAGGCCTACCGGTTTGGTTACTCATGGCACGCATTTCATCAATTTCGATGAGTAACAAAGGGTCGCAAACTACTCTTCCTGCTTGCAGTATCTTTGGACAACCTGGCAGAGAACAAAAAAAAAAAATGGGGTGGGTACCTAAGAATGGGAAATAAGTAGATCTAGAGGGAGACACAAGTACCTGCCACAGGGCATTGAGGCTGTGCTTTCTTGGCTTTTATGTAATGCATCACTGCTGTCTTTTCATAAATATGCCTGCAATCCATACTGCAGAAGGCAAAAAGTAGATAACAAAATAATAATCTAGTCTCAAAGATGGACAATCAAAAAGATATACTCATCTTGCACATAACTTGTAATGGATCTTATGTTGTAATCAAGTTGGATAGTATTGGTGTTTTTTTCCTTTTTTTTGTTTGGCCTAATCTATCTGACTTGTCTCTTAACTTCTTGTTAACTAAAAACTTTTCTTCCTGTTGATGACCATTTTAGCTGCATTGGTAATTTTTTGTGAATTTGTGGCCAAAGTAAGTCTAAAAAACTATTAGCAAAGTGATCATGCTAGCGAAGTAATAGGGCAGGAAAGCCCATAATCACTGACCAAAAAAAAGACTCCTGGCAGACTTACATTTGAGTAATCCAAGGAGCGAAATCAAAGCAAGACCTGGACTGAGTTACAACAATGGAGACTCGAGATACCAAGAAATCTTCAATCGAGTAAAGAATTAAAAACCAATCAGTGGTTCTGCATTGAACTAATAAGGAATAACTTATTATTTCCTGAACCAGCAACTAAACACATCCAATGCTAGAAGTTCCAAGAAGGAAATCCATATTCCACTGGTGTATAATAAGGATGACCAGTATGACTTTATTCATCTGCTTTTATTATTCCGGGATGAATTTTAACATCTCAGAATGTTTCATGAACTAAACTATAGATTATAGGAACATGATAGCAACTTATATTCATCCACTATATAGTATATAGCACAGCTTCCAACACTGGTGACGTAAATGAAAATAACTTTCCAAGAAAAAAAAAAGGAGGGAACACATATCATGCCTTCTCACGGGATCTTCTAGGTGGGTGACAGGCTTTCCACTTAATGGGCAAGTGATATTCAGAAGGTTGCTTTGCGTACTGGTCATTACAATGTCCTCCTGCTCTTCACCTGGCATTGGTTGACCTGCATGGTGAACATGCTGTATGAAACTAATTAGAGCTCCATATCACCATAAAGCCTTATCTCAAGCAGTTCTGTTTTTTCATTATTTTCCAAAGCCAAAGAGACAAGATCAAGTATCACGTACCTCACAAACAACCAAACGAAAGAAGTGATAAAGTGAATGTTATTAAATGGGTAAAACAACTAGATAATGTTAGCTAGTAATCAGACATAATAGAAATTTCTTTTATAGGAAACAGAAAAGATATGTTAAAAGAAGAAGGAAAGAACCAAACCAGGGGCAAGGAGGCCCCTGAGTGGAACCAATTACAAAAGATGGGCCCGCTTGTTCCTCAAGTTGCTTAAAGAAAGCCCCAAACACTTACACTCGCAATACAACTCACAATCAGGTTTGAACTTAATGGCATCCCACACATGAAAAAGAAATAAATCTTGATCACCAACAATGAAAAATAAATGAATTCTTCATTAATTTATATGTGCCCTTCAAGGTAATGGCTACAGTTAACAACTGCCAACCTAAGGTAAGCGCAACAACAGTTGAATAGAAGCAAATTTTTTATTTTATTTTTTAAAAAGTAAAATTGATAAGGCAAGAAAACTAAGAATATCAAGCCGTTTTAGCCTTTGAAACAATCCAGTGGACTACAAATTATTAATATGAGAAAAAGATTTGGCAAATTACGTGTAAAAAAGAAGTTGAAATCAACTCTAAAAACAGTTAGGGGAAACGTTTTGGGAGATCACCAGTTCCATCTGAAAATAAAAATCTGCAGTGGGTTCCAGAATACTGGCACATATTTTCTTTCTTTAGAGCCTGCATTCTTGCAAAAAACTGGTCCATGTAAGTCACACTATTGCTTCACCCAATATTGATCCCCATGTGCACTAGCTTACATTGTAGAGCCCCCATAAGTTATTTTATTTGAAAGCATTTTCCAGCCATTCAGCATGATATCTCTGTAAATTTCATCCAGTATTACTTAATTGCCACTCATGTGTACCTATGAACCCATTGTTCACCCTTCACTACACTATAGTTGATCACATTCTATAACCGCTACAAGACCCAATAAAAATATTAACGCTATTAACAATTAAATATAATGATAAGAGGAAAAAGAAAACCTAAATTAATATGGGAAAATTTAATTAAGGCAAACATAATTAGTTGTCATATAATTGTTCACTTAGTACTTGATAGAGTGGGGTAGAGGAAATAGATTCATGTGATCAACCCCATGTAGTTGGGAAAAGGTTTTATTGAGTTGACTACCTTTAAGAGTCAAGTACTGGCATAGTGGCATGTAAAAGATTCCTACTACTACTCAAGCTTCATCTTTCCTCATGCTCAAGAAACAAGAGCACTCAGTGCATCCTTCCTTGTGGGGAACCAATTCATTGATTTCCACTAACAAAGGTCAAGGTAGTGGTGGTATTGAAGTGGATATGGTAGTCATACATCCTGGGTGGTTGTTGTTGACATAAGCTTTGAGAATGTACTCTTAGGGTAATGATGGATACACTAAGTTGAGATATATTGGGAAGCCAATCCTAGTTTATCAGGCTACTTCTATCACACCTTGAGGGTCCCATCGGTAATACCTATCAAGAAATTGTGCTCTCTCCCCTTTAACTTTACTAAAGATGTGCTAACTCAAATACTCCAATTGAGATTTTTCTTTGATGCCCCCCCCAATGCTATGAAGGCTTTTTCAAGTGATACTACTATAGTTGTTCACAATCCATCGTTGGGATGCTAATACAGATGGCTAGTAATATTTCTCTTCTTCTTAATCACATATTGTACTTGCCAATAGCTCTTCATTTCATGCCCTAAAAACGAGTGATATTGATTATTGGCCTTCTAATAAGCTTTAAAGTTAACCTTATAACTTATTTTCCAACATGTCCCTTTAGTTTGTTATTAATTAACCAACTCACTAAGTCAATAATGTTGTAGTAACCTTCACTCCTAAGCCCTAATTGTGGGTTCAAGAGCTCAAAATGAAGACAATAATTGATTAAATACGTATGAAATGACCTCTACTATTTGGATCACGGTGTAAATGTTCCTACAATGGCAGTAAGTCAGCAATTTCTCCTTTCTGGTGCCACTGCGTAGGTCATCCTTCTCTCTCTAAGTTGTGCCATTTAATTTGGAATTTTAGTGTGGTATATTGTTTAGTGTATGGCACTTGTGAATTAGAGAAAAATCATTCTGATAAGTAGGTTTTTAGGTGTGTTATATGTCATAGTTTCGGTTTTCACATTTATGTGCCATTTTATGTGAATGTTTGGATAATTTTTACACTTGGTTTATATTTCATTTTGTAGGTTTTAAAGTGGTCTTGAAGTGATATGAAAGTGGTGAACAAGTGGTCAAGCATTGGAAGGAAGAAACAAAAGCAATACAATGGCATAAAGTGGAGAAAACGGCTAGAAAAGAAAGAAGAAAACCAAAAATCCAGCAAACTGGAGGCCGCAGCGCTGGTGGTGATGGAGTTAAATAAAAAACCAGCAAGGAGGGCGCTGCAGCACCGCGTAGCGTTGGTGTTTGAGTAGGATTTTTATCTTATTCCGAGTTCGTTTCTTCACCAACTTTTTCCCACCTATAAATACATCAAAAAGGAAGGTTTTAAGAGGGAGATCCATTGAGAGAAGAAGAAAATAAGGTGCAAGAGGAAGGAAAACACTTCGGAAAGCACAGAGAAGCCAATTCAAGGATTGGAGGATTCATCGCAAGATTTTATTTTTCATCATTTTCTCTCTTGTATTTGTATTTCTTTCTTTATATGATGTTGAACCTTATGGATTTCGAGTTTTCATATTTGATCATAGGGTAGATTGGAACTTACATGTAGCTTGGATTTGATTTTTAATTTTTGATGTTAATTAGTTAATTTTGAGTTGTTTGCTTTAATCTATGCTTATTGTTTCTAGTTAATTGGCCATTGGTTAGATTAATTTGTTAAACCTAGATGAACTTGGGAAAGGAATTTTAAGTTTAGAATTGATTAAAGTAACATATGATTAAAAGATGGAAGCCATGAGTTCATGTAAGATAGGAATATATTTGCATGACATATGTAACCATTAAGAGAGTTTGATCTTAAAGAGTCTTGTTTTAATTTTAATCTCATAGGAATATAGTGATTAGATTAAATGGGATATTTTTACTTGACCATCGGAAGAGGCTTGTAAATATATTAGGGCTCTTGGTTAACAACTCAGATTAATTAATTAATTGATAAATAAATAAATAGATCCAGGTGAAGTGTGAGGGAAAATTGTAATCCTAGGTTTTAGTAATTGATTGATTGAATTTTAATTTGTTTGTTTTAATTTGAAATTTAAGTTTCTTTAGTATTATTTTCAATATTTGTTTAGATAAGATTATGTTGAAATAATTTTAGTAATTAACAAGAGAATTGAAACAAATCTCTATGGGAACGATACTCTACTCTTCACTTTATTACTTGTTTACGATATTATACACTTGCAATTATTTCGCAACACATTCCTAATAAGCTTCACAAGCAGCATCAAGTCCATTTACTATACTAAATACAAATATTTGAGATCCAACCAAAACAAAAGTCTAATTGATGATTTTGTCTATTGAATTGCCAACATACCAATTTCAGTTCTAATAGAACCACAAATCACTATCTCATATCAGCTTTATATGCTCCACCCAATTGAAAGATATTGTAGATTGTCCGACTCAAAAGTGTAAGTTGTACTTTCAGCAAAACAAAATATCAATGAGCATGGTGAAGCAACGTTTTTCATGGGACTTTTTTTTTATAACTCTTAGAGTGCTTGACTAAAATTCCTAGTTATGTGTGTACACTTCTCTATCCTCGTACACCGAAATTATTGGGGGACATGACCTTGGGATGGGATTTATACTTAGGACTCCTCCTGCTTCCTAAGGCAGGATCCTTGTCATCACACCAACTCGAAGTTGGTTACTTTTTTATAAAACTTTCCAACTTCAAGTTTATTACATAAGTCAGCTTTTTTAAGAACTTTACACCCGATGCCTCTGCATTATCCAGATTTTAACCTCAAATATGAATTTCTTACTTGCCTTGCCCATCGTCATTGAAGCTTAAATCTTGACCATATAAAGCGGAAGCATAACCCCAGATCATAGACCTTGCCTAGATTATAGGAGCATTAATCAAGAAAGGATTTTGACTCTCTGCAACAGATTGCTACAAATCCAATTAATGGTTGCATGGAAAAAACAGCAATTCCCACAACAGCGACAGAACGAAACAAGCAGCATTTATGGTTCGTAATAAAGAAACACTAGAGAGGAAAATTGTGTAAAATCAAAGGCAAATCGAATTTGTGAATTGTGACATATTGAAGCTCAAAACTATAGCTTGTAAACTAATAAGAAACATACCCAGACTGCCTCCCTGAACTGTCGAAAGAACGGGTGGTTTTGCGGAACTGAAGATGAACCAGCCTTGAGCTTAGCAAACTCCTCCTCTAACAACTTCTTAAAATCTGTAGACTGAAATCCAAACGCAACCCAAGAAGAAGAACATGTGATTTAAAATTGGGTAAAAAAAAAAACTATAACAAGAAGAAAAGAAGAGAGACTCACCCCATCCGTAGACTGATAATTGTTCCCAACAGAATCAATTGCGGCAGCAAAATGCGAACAATCATCTGAAGAAGCCAACAATTCTATAACACCGTCTTCAAGCTCTTTCACCTGCAATATACCAAAAACTTAAGGCACCGTTTGGTATAGAATTCAAAAACTTTTTTCTTTCGTGTGTGCGTCTGTGTTTGTAAACAAAGATTCCATAAAACATGTTTGGTTAGGTTGTTTTCAAATTCTTAAAAAACTGTTTTTAGATTCAACTTTAAAATTTGTGAAGAAAACAACTCTAAAAACAGTTTTTTTTTTAAATTATGTTTTCAAAAACTGTTTTTTAAATGCTGAACCAAACATGCCTAAACTAAATAATTCTTTTCTTAAAAAAAAAAAACAACTTTGATTCATATTTCTTTGAACAAATTTACCATTTGGGATTGATTCTCTCGCTCCAAATCCACCGCAAGTCCCTTCATAATAGATACAAATTTCCGAATATCCTGAAACAACCAATCCCTAATACCTATTCACTCACCGAAACAGTTGATAGAGTAGATAAAAAATAAAAATAAAAGTTAGGGTTTGATGAGATGAATAGAAGACGACGGGAAATACAGTGATGAGCGATTGATTGTCGGAGTAAAGCGTCGTAGCTGCATTTCCCATTCTCCGAGCACTGTCCACGCCACGAGAACCGGACGCCGACGCCATCTTAATCTATCTAAGGTTCCTGCTTTCTTCGCCTGCTTTAATGGCGGATTCGCCGAAGAAGAAAAAAAAATATGAATTTTTTTACGATTGACACTTGATAAATTATATGATTATTGAGAATTTAATATAGAAAAAGGCATATAAAACTTGAATTCAAACTCTAATGAAAACAATTATTTCTATTTGACGTCAAGGAGATTGAAAATTCTAACTTTATAAAAAGTAAAAGAGAAGTCAAACTATTTTAACCAAAATGTGATTGACAATAATTGTCAAATTTTTACATGATTTTATTTTTGTCAAACTTAGATTATTGTATTTTTATACATTATTAATGTAATTTTTTAATTTTTTAATTTTAAATAAACCTTAAACTATATGGCTACAGTGAATCTAATACAATGATGAAAGATATATAAAACTCAAATTTAGACTCTCGTGAATAGATACAATTATACTTCCAAATATTAATATTAAAGAGAGCAAAATCCAACTACTTCCGGCCACTTATTAATATTAAAGATATCGCAATTAATACAATTTTATAAAGAGTTAAAGATATGTCAAACTATTCTAATTTTTTTTTTTGGAAAGGTAAAGAGGGGAACACCCAACAAAACAACTAGCACACTACATCTCGAACTCTCCTAGGCCAAGAAACCCCAGCTGCGTCTTCTCTCAAAATATTGAATAACCCACGGGGAGGGGAAGACAGGATACACACTCCCCGATTGAACTTTAAAGCCTCAGTAGCCAAATAGTCTGCTGCTCTATTACCTTCTCTGTAAATGTGCTCAACTTGAACTATCCAATCTCTCTGAAGGAGTCTTCTACACTCATTTACCAAGTTGGAGAGGCTAAGCTGCGGCATACTGTTGCCTTTTAACCAACCAGCCACCATAGCCGAATCTGTTTCGAAAACTATAGAACGATGGCCCTCCTCCCAAGCAAGACGTAAGCCATGAACAGCAGCCCATAATTCAGCTTCAGTTGCAGTACAAGAACCAATATTAGCCACAAACCCCCTCAACCACATACCACGAAAGTCACAGAGAAGACCGCCACCCCCTGCTCGCGATGAAACATTCTTAAGACATCCATCAGTATTAAGCTTAGTCCAACCATGGTTGGGAGCACACCAGCCTACCAACTTCACCCTCTCTATTAGTCCAGCACCATGGACCGCCACTTTGGCTCGAAAAGCATGAATGATTTCAGCCACTTTCCCTTTAAGCCAAGCCATGCTATACTCGAAGTGAAAACGAAGATTACGAAAAGCTAAATCATTCCTCCATTTCCAAAGAGCCCACACGGCAACTGTAAAGTAGGAAGCCCAGTCATAGTCAACATTACTATCATTAACGCCAGCAAGATTATGAGCAAGCCAGCTTTGGAAATCCAAATTGCTCTGAAGATGATACTCAGCTGGCTGTAATAGACGCTTTCATAATTGCACCGCTCTAGAGCAATTTCGAAAAATATGATCAACATCCTCGATACATCCCACACATTCAATACAGTCAGATGCCATGGTAAAACCCCTTTTCATCCGCTCAGCATTGCACATGATCTTTCGATGCGCAACCATCCACAAAAAAGTCTTGCATCTTTGAGGAACTTTAAGCTTCCAAATCATCCTCCAAAGGGAAGTAGGATCTCCCATAAGAGTTCCAGTAGAAATAGTATAAGCAGAGGACACCGTTAATATGCCACTCTTAGAAGCGCCCCAACATATGCCATCTGCAGCCTCCTCCTCATCCCATAAGAGCACAGCAGCAAGTTTATTTTCAACCTCAAAAGGGAGTAAACCTGATAGAGCATTCCAGTCCCACCCTGAACCCTTCACCCAATAGCTTGAGACAGGCCTATACATCTCCACCAAACTCAAATCCCGCATTTTCGTATTGATTAAGGCCACCTCACCTACCCATGTATCAAGCCAAAAAAGAGTGTCCTTACCATTACGAACTAGAGCCCGCATTCCGCTACGTAAAATAGGCGAGGCTTTAACAATGCCCCGCCACGCATTGGAAGCCCCATTCTTAGGCTGCAACCTATCAATAGTAGCTTCCCGATGCAAATACTTCATGGAAACATCTCTGGCCCAAAAGCTATTCTTATCTGTAATTAGTCTCCATCCCAATTTGGCCAAAAAAGCTAAGTTCATATAAGCCATACTCTTAATGCCAAGCCCACCGTCCTCCATAGGTTTGATGATGATTTCTCACTTAATGAGGTTGACGCCCTGCTTCTCATTAGACCCTCCCCATAGAAAACGTCGAACTAATTTATCAATGGTATTACACACCCCTATTGGTAGCACCATAGTCTGCATGATGTACATGGGAATAGAGTTAAGCACCGATTTAGCTAGAACCAATCTACCCGCAAAGGACAAGAATTTTGTCTTCCACCCCTCCAATCGAGTAGTCACTCTCTCAATGATGTACTGAAAGTCAGCAGGTCGGACCCTCCCATGAATGGAGGGAGCACCAAGATACCGACCCAAGTTGTCCGTAAGGGGAATACCAGACATAGTAGATATGTCTTGGGCCACCGCAAGCTCCACATTGTGAGATACAAATATATGAGATTTCTGGTAGTTAACTCTTTGGCCCGAGCATGCACAAAATAAATCCAGGCACTTCATAATAACCTTTATCTGCTCTGTAGATGCTTCCGCAAACAGAACCATATCATCTGCAAAGAAAAGGTGGGATATAGAAGGACCATTACGAGACAGCTGTATGGGTTTCCATTCCTTTCGCTCCACTGCCCCATTAATCAAATGACCCAATCTTTCAATACACAGAACAAAGAGATAAGGCGAAATTGCATCCCCTTGCCGAACTCCGCGCTCAGGAGAGAAACAATCCAAAAGATCCCCATTCCAGACAATCGACATCCTAGAAGAAGAGACACAATGCATCACATTGCGGATCCACCCATCACCAAGACCAATCTCCTTCAACGAGTCTTCAATAAAATCCCAAGATAATCGATCATAGGCCTTTTCAAGATCAATCTTAATTGCCATATGAGGTACACCACTCTTCTTAGTTCTCATTGAATGAAGGACTTCTTGATACACAATGACATTATCTGTAATTTGGCGACCAGGAACAAAGCTGTTTTGGTTGGGAGAAACAAGACTAGGGAGGATCATCTTTAGCCTATTTGTCATAGCTTTTGTAATCACTTTATATCCCACGTTGCAGAGACTTATAGGTCTAAGCTGGGTCAATAATTCAAGATGCTGAACCTTCGGTACTAATACCAACAGAGTATCATTGATCCCATCTGAAAGCTTTCCTGACACCCAAAAGTCTTGAACAAGCTTGTAGACCGAAGGCCCCACTGTAGTCCAGAGGCGTTGATAAAAACCTGCATGAATGCCATCCGGGCCTGGCGCTTTGAAGGGAGCCATATCAAATAAAGCCTGACGAATCTCTTCAATCTCAAAGGGCTGATGAATCCTTGCCATGACAGCACCATCTAGAATCCGGGCCTGGCACTTGAACCCTTTAAACGAACCAAGATAGGAACATGGTCGGAGTGATGTTTAGGAAGGTGAAACACTCTAGCGTCCTCAAACATATGCCTCCAAGCTATATTACATAAAACTCTATCCAGGCGAGCTCCCTTAAACTGATCCCCTATACCCCTACTCCAAGTATAGGCTGGTCCGGAAAATCCCATGTCCAGCAGATCATGATCAAAAATCCAATCCCCAAAACCAGAGCTGCCATGATGAGCCACAACATTCCCACTACTAACTTCTTCGGAACATACCACCGCATTAAAATCACCCGCAATAATCCAAGGCTCACTCATAGCAAAAACATTCTTATTAAGATCCCTCCATAACAACTTCTTCAAGCTGGCTGTAGGACTTCCATAAACAACGGTTAACAACCACTGATGCATACTACTATCCCGAACCCTCATATGGATAAACTGAGGATGAGTAGCAATAATATTTATTTGACAAGAACTATGCCAGAACACCCAAATACCACCACTGAAACCCAATGATTCTACCCGGACCCATTCATCAAAACCCAGCTTTTTACAGAGAAAATCTGCCTGAGATCCACTCACTTTGGGCTCTAACAACCCCAATATGCCTGGTTTATGCATCTTAAGCAGGTCTTTCAGGGAACGGTGAAACTCCTTCGAAGCCGCCCCTTGACAATTCCAGATCATAAAATCCATAAAAACAAGATAAAATAAGCTACCCACCCCTACCGAAGACCAATAAATTAACAAACACGGCTTTAAGAGGAGAGCCCTCCATCAACAATATCCATCCTCTCAAGCGATTCATCCTTGTCACTAGGAACTTCGTTATGCACCCCCACCAGATTAGCTTGTGTTCCACCAAGTTCCCGCCTACCAATAGCAGGAACATGCCCAGAATCCACCACAGTAGGAGGATCTTGATGATGTTCTGGTATCAAATTAAATGTAGGATGAATACCCTCCATGTTCTCAACCTGATGCTGGGGATGAGAGACCACCGATCGAGAAATCAACTGACCTCTATTGGACCCACGCACCACAATATGTTCCTCCGCAGCGGCAGCTTGCTTGGACTGAGCAGAGACAGAAGTGACGTCACGAGTCAGTAAATTCTTATTTGTTCGAACCGCATTGCTGGTCTCTACAGCCACTTGAGTGCTTGGGTCATTATCCACTTTCTTAGTATTTATTTGCACATTGGGCCTTCTCCCTTTACTCTTGGCATATTCATTAAGTGATATCCCTGAGCCCATGTGCACGCCAATATCCTTATCAAGATGCGGCCCATCTCGTTGATCACTATCAATATTTTCCTCAGGATTATCCTCAACCGCTAATGCCGCATACCGAGAAATATGTTGCTGAAAACTAGCATTTTGTTTAGCACCAATTAGTGGCATATCCCGAGGATCACGTCCAGCTCTCCCACTATGTCCATTTTCAGTTTTGGTCATACCTCTACGAGCTCTTCTAGAAGCCAACATCCATGGCCCATAACTTTCTGTTATTTCCTGATTCACCGGAGGCTCAACCGGCCTAGATTGAACTCTGACCACATCTCTAACATCTCCGGCCAGCACTTCCGCCGGTCCGCCGTGATGATGCGTCTCTTGGCCCTCTGTCTTTGGACACGCATCTTTTCGATGCCCATAACATCCACAATCAAAGCAAATTAAATGGATCCCCTCGTATTCAATCCGTCGAACCCGACGTCGCAAAGTGAATTTAGATAGAAGTGGCTTGGTTATATCTACCTCCACACAGATACGCGCGAACTTCCCCCTAGAGACGGTGCTTGTTGCATCATCAATCTTCACCGGACGACCAATACGTGCCCCTACTTTCATGAGGAAATCATAGTCATAGTATTCAATTGGGAGACAAGGGATTCGCACCCACACCAACAATCTATCCATGTTCACCTGCCCCGGGTCAATATTAGGATGCCATTGCCGCACTGTCAGATAATGATCAAAGATCATCCATGGGCCCTCAAATTGTGCATACTCATAATCCTCCTTGGAGGCAAACTTGACAAGAAAATAGTCTTGATCAATAGCAACTAAATCAATAGGAGCCTTCGGGCGCCATAAGGCCTTAATCTTACGTAATAGGAATGTAAATCCAATTGTTCTGCCCAACAATTTGATAATAAGTGTCTGTCTCCATGGGCGACGTAAGCGTCTCTTCTCCTCCTTGGATATGTGAATGACTGGACACTCGAACTCGAACTCCTCAGCCCCCATCTCTCCTTCATCATCTGAGGTCCAGTCCTCATCGGACGTCTCACCATCATCCATCTGTCCCGTATAGCCCAAAAGTTTGTCTCTAAATGTTGGCAAGGGGGCGAACGTCCCATTCCCCTCAGCATTCTCCTTGCATGCCTGAGTCTCCTCCACCATATTAACGTCCGCCATTGGCGACAAATCCGATTCCACTCCATCCACGTTCATCTTCACTTTTTTGTTACTTCTTTCAAGCAAATCAGTTTCCTGTTGAGAGCGACTTGGAGGTGAAAACATCCCTGCGACAAAGGAGAGAGCGAAGAGGATCGAAGCAGCGTTGCCTGGCGAGAGAACAAGTTCTGAAATCGAGTGAGTGGTGCTCTGAGATCGCTGTCAGACTCGTGAGAGAATGAGTTCTCTCGGCGCGAAGGCAAGCGATGACTCCGGAGCTCTCGATTTCAGCAGGGTTCCGGGGAGAGAAAGAGAAGAGCAGCTTTGCAGTGCCGAAATCTCAAAAACAATGGCCGGTCAAGCAAAAAGAAAAAGCACGCATACAGATCAAATGATAGCTTCACTGTGAATCATCTACTCATTTAGAAATGACGAAACAAAGTGACTCACCGAACCTCAAACAATGACAGCCACAACAGATTGATCGAAGAAATTAAACAGAGGAAAATCTGAGAGAGATCGCACCTCGCACAACAAATTCCTAGAGCTCAAGAAACGAGCAGAAGATCAGGGACACCAGTTATCGGCTCATCTTTGTCGCAGATCTGAAATTAATCCAGAAATCAGATCTGAAATTAATCCAGAAACCAGTTTCAGATCTGAAGTTTCAGATAGATGCAGTAGCTCCAAAGGGTGTTTAGCAAGGAAACAAGTGGAACGGAGCCGCTCAGATCCGGAGATGTTCGTAATTGCCTACACAGCCGAGCATAGCCACCCAGTTCCCACCCACCGGAATTCCCTCGCAGGAAGCACCCGCAACAAGATCTCCACCACCGCGACGCCTCAACGCACCACCACCGGAGACTCCGATCCGGCCACCACTACTAGCAGTAAGCCCGTTTGCTCTGAAATTAATCCACAAACCAATTTCAGATCTAAAGTTTCAGATAGATGCAGTAGCTCCAAAGGGTGTTTAGCAAGGAAAACAAGTGGAACGGAGCCGCTCAGATCCGGAGATGTTCGTAATAGCCTACACAGCCGAGCATAACCACCCAGTTCCCACCCACCGGAAATCTCTCGCAGGAAGCACCCGCTGCGATTCACGCCAAGTGTTTTGAATGGTTTCTATGTTGAAATCAAACTTCTTCTTGTTATTATTATATATATATATATATATATATATATATATATATATATATATATATATATATATATATATATATATATATATTGGTCTTTGACCTCGAGGATTCCTGCTAATTTTTTTGTGGGGTGAGGCTATTTTAAAATCAGAAAAAAGAATAGCATTAGACAGTCCCTCTTCAAAATAAGTACATAAGCGTGAATACGAATTCAGACTCAAAATCAAAACTTTCTCCTTTAATTATAATTTATATTTTATTTTACAACTAACAACACTATCCAACTTTAAGTTGTTTTTGACTAATTTTATGCACCAAAGAATTGTTGCTTGATTTTATCTCTTTTGTTTACCTCCCTTTCTTGTTTGATATAGTTTTCTTTAAAGGGAATACATAGCTAATAGGTGACCAACTTTCCATTAATTATTTACTTTTTATTTTATATTTTTTTTATTGCAACTTTCCATTATCTACTACTAATGAGGGGGTCTTTGCTGCGCGTACTTGATTGTCAGAGCAAAAAATATTTAAATTGAAAAGAAAAAGTTTAAAAGAGAAGTCAGTTCAAATGTTATAAAATTACCTCTTTTGTTCATTAAAAGGGTTAAAATGCATTTTAGATAATAAATAAATAAACAAAGGCCAAAAAAGCCTATTATCAAATTATTCTCATTATAATAATACAGATAATTATATATAAGAATCCTTATTAATTAGTTCTTATGGAAGAAAATATCATATATGTATGTACATGTACATACACACATTATATAAGTAGAATAAAAGAATTATGCTAAAAGTTCTCCAAAGGCATTTAAAAATATAATATGGATGAGAGCTTCACCTAAAGCTGGTATGACAAATACCCATTAATTACTTCATTACCCAAATATGATATGTGTCCCAAACTTATGCATATTGGTGCCTACTAAATTAAACCATAGATGAGCGACCTTTCTCCTATACAAAATTAAATATTATATTTATGGACCCTCCACCTTGCCATATGCTTTTCATCAGTTCCATCCCCACTGCAATTGGCAGCTTCACCAACTCTTTTTATTGAGATTATAAAATAATGCTTATTATGTAGAATTCGACAGATATGCATAAAAAAATAAAAAAATGTTATATATACTGTATATGCTAACCTTATCTTTAGTCAACTTTATTAGATATTTTAAAAATATATGTATATTATATAATATTCTAAATATATATACATCTTTAATACATTTAACGAAAATTAGGTGTCATCATCAAAAAATAATTGACACTCAATGTATATATAACATTACTAAAAAAAAATATTATTATTTGTATATACTCTTTTAATAATTTTTATTTTCAACAATCAAAATTATGGGGGTGTGTGTCCATGCTATTGACAGTTAAGACAGAGATGACAAAGCAGCCCCACTTGCCACGTGGTGCCAGCCTGCCAAGCACAAGGAAAATCCGAACCATAGCATTAGTTAATTACTAATCCTTTATTAAATATTTTAAATCAACCCTAATAACCCTGTTTTCATCTATGTACATGCACATAAACTACTTCTACATGATAGTAAACTCATTAATTAATGTCTGATTTCTATTAATATATGATATATTAGGTCAAATATTGTCTGTTTTTAGATAAAATGTTTATTTTTTATTTTTATTTTATTTTTGAGTTTTTAAATAAATCACAAATCAAACGGACCAGAAAAAAGATGAATTTATGTAATAATGAGTATGGTAGTTTTGGATTATGTTTGAGTTTATTTTATTTTAATTTCCACCAATAGTGACATATAGTCTGTATTTATATTCTTTTCGCTATGAAAGGCTTGTCTTGATTCAATTCTTCCACATAGACAGCTCATTCCAACTCACCTTATCCCATAAATCCCTCCCCCATCCCCACCCCCACCCCCACCCCCCCTCTTATTCCTCCTCTTCCACATTCACTACACAACACACAAGCTTCATCACTTCCTTAATTCCATGGCTTCTTCTTCTTGTTCCTCTTTCCCTCTCATTCTCCTACTTCTAACACCATTTTCCCTCTTCCTCCTATCTCCCCAAGTCCAGGCCCAATCGGCTCCGGCCCCGGCTCCTCCCGGTCAGATCAATGTCACCGGTATTCTCGACAAGGCCGGCCAATACACATATTTAATTCGCCTCCTGGCCTCGACCCAAGTCATTAACCAAATCGAAAACCAACTAAATTCCTCCAATCAAGGTATGACGATCTTCGCTCCTACCGATAATGCCTTCAACAACCTTAAAGCTGGTGCCCTTAACGGCCTTTCACAGCAACAACAAGTTGCAGTTGTTTTGTACCATGTTTTGCCTAAGTACTATAGCTTGTCCATGCTTCAAACTGTGAGCAACCCTGTGAGAACTCAGGCTGGTGGCATTGATGGTGGAGCTTATGGCTTGAATTTTACAAGTGCAGCAAACCAAGTCAATGTTTCAACTGGTGTTGTTGACACACAACTTAATAATGCACTCAGACAGGACTTTCCTTTGGCAGTGTACCAAGTTGATAAGGTTTTGTTACCAGCAGATCTGTTTGGACCCAAGTCTCCTAAGCTGGCACCAGCACCAGCGGCATCGACTCCGGATAAGAAGGTCCCGTCGGGTAAGGCAGCCGGCGGTCCTCCGTCGTCAAAGGACTCGGATTCCGGTGTAGATGGAAGGAATGTTGGTGTTAGTGTTGGTTTGGTGCTTGGGGTGGCTTTGATGTCCATGGGTGTGCTCTCTTGAAGATGATCTTCACCATATAATTATGTTTGGTCTAGTTATTGGGTCTTTGGCATTTTGATTTTTACAGCTTATATTCAAGTCATTGATTTTTTTTTATCTTTTTTTTGGTATTGTTTTGTTTTAATTTCTTATGTTAATAATGGTATGATCAGTTTCAATATGCTTGTGAAGTGTTAATTTTTTTCTCTTCAATTTAAGTAATGGAGGCTTCTATCTTTGTTTTCTTCTTCTTCTTCTTCTCTCCATGTTTTTTTAGTAAAATTAATCTTTTCTTCTTTATTTTTTATTGAAACATCCCATGTGAGTGAATGATTTTTTCAATAAAAAAAATAATTATTAGGTGGTGATTGCCCCCAAGTTGCAATTGATTATATAAAATGGGAGAGCAGTAGCTTGCAATTCAGCTTGTCTTGCTCCAAAATTTTCTACTTGGTTGATAAAATATAGGCATTTGGTTGCATTAATGCAAGTAAGCCCATTGGATACGGCTATTGAACAGTTGGGAAAAACATTGTTTTCACCGACTTTTCAGGTCTATTTTTCTGTCTTCCTTTACTATGATTATAACCAGGAGTATTCGGACCCCTGCTATCGGCTACTTCAGCTACACGCCTGAATTACATGAGGATTGACCGACATTTTCACAAAAATCTTGACATCTCCGTCAATTGTTAACACTACCAGCTGATTAATGATATTTAAATTTTTTAAGATAAACAATTAGATGTGTCAACTGTGCAAAGCACCTAAACAAAATTATATTATGCAGCATTTTCTTGGTTACCCATATGCATGTGCAACGATTTTAATGAAAATACTCATGAAACAATGTTAATAGTATATTAATATTAATAATGTTTCCTCTCTTAATCTAATTTTGTATTCACCTTGCGAAAAAAAAAAAACAATAGTATATTAACATGTTTTCTTTTTAATACGTAGGGGAGCTTAGCTGTTTGTTTGAAGCCTTGACTTCATGACTAACTCATTATGAGTTTAATAGTATATTATTATCATATAGTTCATCAATTTATCATAAATACCAAAAATACCCCTCTACTTCTTTATATTTTAACTGTTTTAATAAATTGTAATTTGATCTTTTGATGGGTATTTGTGTAATTTAACATCAAAAAGTTATTTTATTCCAGTTTGATAAGCTTCAAAAATGAATTGTATTTGACCACGTCCAATTTCTAATTAAAACGTCACTTTTCAAAACGGTTTGGAAACTGCCTTACCTAATTTCAAAGTTAGGAAACTGCCTTACCTGATGCTACTAAAAACTCTAGTTTCTATGGATTGGTTGCTCTCACCCTTCTATGAGAGACCCACGGAGAAAAAGTTGCACCTGCAAATAAGTGATTTTGTTGAGTTTGGAACGGTGAGAAGGAACAATATTGTGCCTCCATTTTACTTAGAGATAGGAGAAAAAGTGCAATAGAGAAAAATTTACTCTCTCTGATCTTCTATTATTTCTAAGCTTTACTTATGTTTGATCCCTACTTTCACTTACAGATAAAAGAAAAAGTGGATGAAGTTGAGATAAGAAAGGCATTCATGGAAAACCCACAATAATCAAAATTCCAATTTGGAAGAGTAGTTGGTGGGTTTTCTTTCTTCTACTTTCCTCTTGATTTTTGGTTTCTTGGATATGCATTCCTCGCAATTCGCATCACTCAATGAGCTATCAAAGAAATTTTAATGTTCTTGACCAAGTGAATAGTTTTGTCATTCCTTCACTTTCTTTATATATATATATTTTTTGATAAAAAGTTATTGGGTTCATTTAATGTAGTAGTTTTAATTCACTTTCTGATTTAATGTTACTGTGGATAATTTGTTATTTTTTAAATATTTGTTTATGATGGATTATGACCTTTTTGATCATTTTTAATAGTTTTTACTTAATTATTTTTTGGAATTAATTTTTTTTTTTTGATTTTTTTTTATATTAAAATGTTTGTTAATTTATGAGTTTTATTATATTTAATTTCTTCTTGGTTTTACTTTACAACTCTACTTCTTATTTTCTTATCTCTAACTAAACAACCGTGAGAAAGTCTTTTTTTTTAAAAAATTCTAGGTAAAATTATCTTAAATAAATAAGCGGTCCTTAAACCTAATGTCCCCCTCATGAGGTGTCAGGCCTTTTCCGAACTCACTAATCTTCATACCAACTAAGACCATCACTAGGAGAATGCTATCGGCCGAGTTTAATAATCTATCGTGCTTACTGTAGGACTTATTAATGCGGGATATAAATGAGTAGTTTTAGAGTCTAATTAGAATTTTATTATTTTATTTTATTTTTATTTAGATTATAATCTAATTTAGATTTATATCTTATTTAGGATTTTAGATAGAGTTTGAGTATGTTCAAGAGTCCTGAATAGTACCAGTTTAGGAGTCAATATTTGCTTATAAATATGTTATGATGTAATTTGGGAAGACCATTATTGATGAATGATTATTGATTATTGATTCTCTCTCTCTCGGCACTGTGCCATCACTTATGTTGTGGACAAGTAAGCCAACATAGCTTTGCCTCAAAATAAAATTTTCAAATTTTTCGTTTTTTAAAAATCATAACTTTTTAACATTTCAAGTAATTAATTTTGTGAATGTGCGTTCTACCTTGTCTTGTACTATTACCTTGTCTTGTACTATATAATGTCAAAAGCTCAAGAACTTGCATAGAAGTCATTTTTCTCAAATTTTTAGATATATTCATTTTGTGCAATGCCAGCACTTGAATGATGTAAAAATAATTAAGATTGTGTTTGATTTATAATCTAAAAATTATTTTCAATTTTTAAATAGTAAAAAATAATAATAAAAAATGTGTATGGTGGTGTAGTTTTTGAAAAACATTTTTTCTAATCTTTTCTCATAAAAAAGTAAAAACTTGAAAAATAACAAAATTTTCAAGTTTTTTAATTATACTTTTTGGATATTTTGAAAATAAAAAAACTGTTTTTGAATATCCAACCAAAGCCTAAGATTTCAAAATATAAAAACAATGTCACCGTACGTAATATGTAACACCCCGTAAATTTAATTAAATACATACGTTGACGTACACGTATATCGAGATATATATAATATACGTATTTTATACGTAAGAGCCAAATATACGTGTGTATGAGTAGTAACGAAGATGATACCTATGAGATTATCTTCTATGGGTGCTTACACGTTAAACATTGGAGTTGATGTCAATTACTTAATTTATGGGATTGGTTGGTTAATTAAAGATGTGAATTGAGTGTAACCACTGTGAGTATAGTTTTCTTGATTTGGTTCTTATATGACATTGTACGCATATAAAATGTTTGATTGTATGCATGATATATTTATATATAATGCATTAAGTTTTATAGATCATGCAAACTGATTTTAGCAATTGGAGTTTGTAGATGATGTCATTTCGTTAGGAATTAGACCCGGATGAGGTTTTGCGAGTCCTCATTGTCAGTAGGTCTGTCCTAACAAGGGTTGCGAGCCTTGAAATGACTGCGAATTGGGTAATGAGAGGTTGTGACTACCTTGTAACGACCATACAAGGGTTAGACTCGCTCTCTTGCCTTGCGGAGGAGGGAGATTGTGCATTGTGTTATTGTAAACTCATGCAATTTATGTTGTTGGCATGTATAATATATTCGTTGAATGATGCATGTGTTGAATAAGTGTTTGAAATGATTTTAAATGTCATATTTCTCTAAATGTATATAATTGTCATTTCAAGAACTATATTCACTGAGCTGTTGTTTGCTTACCCCATTTCCTCAAATATTTCAGGTATTGAATCGAAGGGAAAAGGCACATCCGTGAGTGATAATCACGTGAGCCTTCGTCTGGTATGGGTATGTATGCTTGGAAGAAATAACTTTTGTTATTTTGATATGTATATTTATTACACATTATATATATATGTATTATCATCTAGATGAGATGTGTGGGAATATATAGCTTAATATATTGGATGATGAAATGATTATAGAGATCTATGTTGGATTTGATTTGTGGTATAAAAGGAAAAAAGTTACTGTAAATGTTGGGAAGGATTGTGAGACTACGTGAAGGCTGACAGTGTATTATATATTGTATATGAGTATGTACAGTGTATAGTACACTGTGCCGGTCATGACGTCAGCCTACGTCAGGGGCGTCGTGACAATATTGGTATCAGAGCCAAGTTTAGGATTAAAAGCCTAAAAAATTAAAAGTTTTATGATATTATGATTGTTTGTATGAGTATACATATGGGTAGTCCTATTATGTTGAGCCTAATCCAATATGTTATCTTGACTGAGAATCACATGTGTCGGTGAATTCCAGATTTGGAAAAGACCAGTCAAGAGTAACAATGGAAATTGTTGATCAAGAAAGGATCAGAAGGCTTAAAGAAAAAGAACTGGACGTAATCCAGTGATAAGAAATATATGGCTAGTAACTACCCAACAACAACGAAATGCACAGCTTATGAGCTTGTGACAAAGTTGTAATGTGAGAAAGACAGAGGCTTGAACTATTGATAGCTCCAGATGTGGGTGCCAAAGGGGTGGGTACTTCTGTAAAACCATATATAGTTGAGACTGAAGTAAAAATAAAATAAATAGAAGGTCTCAATGATAAGCCAAATGAAATGAAAAGATATGTGAAAGTTATGAAAAACTTTCAGGAGAAGAGACTCTCCTATCTTAACTGGCAGTCTGATAATAGACGGAGCAAAGAATTTGCTACTCTTAGTGGAGACCATCTTAGAGAAGGATTAAGTCTTTGAAACTGATAAAGCAAGTTAGCTAAGTTTAAGCTAACTGATGAGAAGAGATGATAGAAAATTGGGTTAAGGACTCCTGAGATGATTAAGGCACGAGATTAATTAAAGAAGCTATGTTATGAGGGCTTCTATAATCATGTTGAAATTGATTTAAGGCATGAAAATTTTTATCTTGTTCAAATGTAGTGCCATGCCTAACCATAAATACAAACATGAATTAAATAGACTGATATAGTTTATTTTTGGAATGATCACTATGAATACTCTGCGAATGATAAGGATCTAGAATAAATTTTGGGATCCTATACGGCAGGTTTGATAATTGTTGGGTTATATAGGCGCAAGTTGTGAGGCAGCCTATAACTTTCGGGTTAGCCAAAGCTGTGGTGAAATTGTTAACACCAGCAATAGTGAGATAGCTTGCACTGCCGTTTGAAGCCGAGTTATCAACACCAGTGTTAGGTAAAAGAGAAATAAGTATTGTAAGGAAATATTGGGGCAATAATATGAAATTCAAGATAAGCGAAACATTGAGTAAGGTTGAGATTGTGACAGTATGAATGACTCTACATTTGTTAGTACCTGACCCCATAAAAATGGGAAAAGGGAAGTGACGTTAAAGAATTATGAAACCCAGAAGTAGTTTCCATTGCCTGAGCAAGAGTCACAGACTGAGTAAATTGTATCTCGACCTATAAAAAAAGACACGGGATGTGTTAATTGCCAGTTAGTCGATATGGAATGCCCCAATATGTTTTATCAATGTGACTCCACCAGATTTAGAGAATAAATTACCGTAAATGACCAGATCCAAAGATTAATAAGATGGTGATAACAGGTATGATCAACATTTTGTTATTGTGTATATTATGATGTATTGTTGGATCTACCTGGTCTTGTACCTCTGGTGATATGGTAGGCAGATTGTATTATCTTCTGTTATAATAGTATATCATTGATTGTGAGTATGCCTACAGGAGAAAGAATCTACCATGATATGGTCAGCAAATATTATGTGTAATAACTATGAGGGTCATCAAGTAATTATGGACTTTAGAAGATGAAATTTTTGGAATTGGATGTTTTGTTAGGTATTATTGGCTGGCTACCTTTCATGCCAGGTGGACCGTCTCTCCGAAAAGAAGTAATATGCGGAATAAGTGAAAAATTCTCATTTTGAATCTCGAGAAATTTATACCCTCAAAATCTTGTATCTAAGATAAGATAGTTATTGACGAGAAAATGGAGAATATGGCTAGTATAAAGCCATGTAGAGTAATGTAATAAGGCATGCAGTTGATTAAAATTCCTGTGGTGAGCTGATATATTGGAGTATTCTCTGATATTAAAATTGCTACCTGGACAGGAGATTGATAGCATATAAAACTGATGCTAAGCACCTGAGGAATTGTGAGAATTTAAGGTGTAGGTTAATGTGTTCATGAGCAAAAGATTTATTAACCTTGATATGCCACCTTGGAGAGCATTTGTGATAATATGGAAAGAAGGTATAATGATATATGTTTAAGTATGAATTATTGTTACCTGAGCAGGGTAACAAGAAAGAATGAATATCTTTTACCATGGATAGATGGTCGAATTCGATTAACTAAATGGAGCCAAATTTTCTTTAAGATCATTTTGAGATCTAGGCACCATCAGTTAAGAATTCGAGAAAATGATGTAATGCAAACTGTTTTCAGACAAGATATGGATATTATGACATTTTGGTAACCTGGATTAATGTGTCAATCACGTTTATAAGAGTGATGCAGTGGGTATATGAACAATATCTTGATTATTACATAGTCTTTGATGATGATATGTGCATTTGTCCCAAGAAATAAGAGGAGCATGAATAACACCTCAGAATTAATTTGTAGTCACTGAGAGAGCACCGATTGAGTGCCAAGCTCGGTGAATGTGAGTTTTGATAATTAAGATGAGAATTGTTGGATCACGTGACTAGTTTAAATAATATCTTTAAGGATGCTGGGCAAGTCAAAGTGATCA
This sequence comes from Paratinospora sagittata, assembly GCA_035771175.1. Lineage (NCBI taxonomy): Eukaryota > Viridiplantae > Streptophyta > Magnoliopsida > Ranunculales > Menispermaceae > Paratinospora > Paratinospora sagittata. The sequence continues at coordinate 36,223,995 of CM069610.1, forward strand.
TACTACTGTTAAAACTAATTTCACTGATGGAAATCAGAAGTTCTCTAGTATTAGTTGTATGTTCTAGAAAGTGCGTGAAAAGCTCCTTGAAGCTATCTGTTCCACTCACGAAACTAAACTAGACGAATGTTATATAATGTGTGGACCGTTGTGCCTGGGGAAGCTCTCACAATATTAAATGTTGTTACTAGTTTCAGAACCTGAAAGTAATTGATATTGATGAATATCACGTCCAGATCTAGGTTGTGCATTGATACAAAAGGATAGGTTAATTACTTATGTCTCCAGATATTTGGTAGCGCACGAGAATAACTATCCTGAGAGTGAATAGAAATTTGTTGGTAGTTATTTTGAAAGGATGAGAGCATTGCCTATATAATAAAAAGGTCACATTATCTTCAGATGTTAAGAGTCTGAAGGAATTATTTGAACGGAAAGAAACTGAATATGAGGTAATAAATGTGGCAAGAATTCCCAAAGGATTTGATTTTATATTAACTTATTATCCTGGGAAAGGCCAATTTGTTGCTGAGGTATTGAGCAGGAAACAGGCTGAAACTGGAGTAGTTACAGTTATGAGTGTACTCTCTATTACTCCATGTGTTGATATTTGTGCTCGGATGCATGTTCAGCTGATTGATACTCATATTCAGAGAGTAAGATTTATGATGAGACGAGTATGATATCAATATGAAAAATTAGGGAATTAGTAATATGGATTGTGTTAAATGAAGATGGGATTCAAATGGTATCTTATGGGTTATGGGTAGAAATGATACCATTTGGATAACCATTAGTGGACTGATAAGTCTATGTATTCTTCCAATGAACACCAGAATTCTTTTGATAGACTGAGCAGATTGTATATGTGTGAGATAGAGAGATTGTATGGGAGTACTTAGATACTGTCATGTCGGATGAAGATCCGGAGATTTTGTCGAGATCTGATATATGATGCAGACTCGATTTGGTGCTCATCTCCTTCTCAGTGTGATATTGTATTCTCAGACTGGCTGACAGACTGAGAGAGTGACTTTGATGCTTGTGAGCATGCTCCGGTCTGGCATACTTGAATTTTGGTGGAAGTTGAAAAGAATATGTTATGTGTGTAAACTTATGTAAACTTATGTGTATAAACAGCTATTATAAGAACATAATGATGGCACTCTAAAGGTTTTATAATAAGCCTTATAGATCTCCAACTTGTTGATTTGAAAGTATGGAGTTATTGTGATTGGTGCCAGAGGATATTATTAAATGCACAGGGTTGGTATATATGCCTTGCAATTTATTATAGCTGACTCAATTTTGTTAAGGGTCTTACCACAGAAAGGTTAAATGAGATTTGGGATGAAATAAAAGCTCGCACCGCGATTTGTTGGACCAGTAGAGATCCTTGATAGGATAGGTCCATTGGATTACCGATTTGCTCTACTGTCACAGTTGATAGGTGTCCGTAATATTTTCTATATATTGATGTTGAAGAAATATCATTCGGAATTTCATATATGTTATTGATAAAACTCAACTCTAAGTTGGGGAGGATACCACGTATCAAGAAGAGCAAACATGGGAGCGGACATATAAAATGCAGGAGCAGTTTTCTGGGCTTGAGTATCACTTCAAGAATAGTCTTTGATTCTAAATTTCGAGTTCGGAATTAAACCTTATGAGGTCTCGAGTTCGACTTTGGGAGAGACCCTGCACTATTCATGAGTAAATAATGTGGACAAATGATCCCGGAAGTACTAGACGCTGCGGTGGGCTGTGTACTGGGATGTGACAATATTATGTGGTATATAATGGCTGGAGTATGCCCTACGGCGGTACTTATTATCCTGGGTAGGGGCACTGTGTGCAACCCAAGCGTGACATAATATATAGAATTTAAATTAAACATTTAAATTCCACCAAATTAGGAAGATAATTGTTTTCATTAAAGTTTGGAAGAGTACTTAAAACTTTTAATTTTGTGAAAAGTGAAAGAGATGTCGAACCACCCTAACTAAAATGTAATGTGCATATTTTAACATTATTTTTATAATCAACTATATAATTATTTAAGCTTTAAATGATTAATAACTAATTTGGTAATAGAAAAATTATATTTATGAACAACACAATTTTGATGTAAATCACAATATCACACCAATCATCAATATAATAGTGCATTTAGTTTTTAATATATATTTTAAGTGACCATTTCAATATGATTGAAGAAATATTAATACTATTTCAATTAATTATTTCCTCAACCAATTTGCACCTATAGTGCTAATAATATATTTAGATTTAGGCCTTGACTAGGATAATGTCTACCTTTAGACCAAAAGAAAAGCTTTTTATCTAAACGCATGCCCTCAAAGGCAAACCTCTACCCAAACGAGGTCTTAGGTTTACTAAAAAAAAACCTTAAATATTTGTTTTTTAAATAATAAAATAATTAAACACTAGTTAAATAAAGAACACAATAGAGGTGTAACGGATTAGGTTAGGTCAGGTTCGTGTCAAATTCTAACTCAACCCAAACTAGTTCGGGTTGGATATTAGTTTGGGTTAGTCAATCGGGTTGGCTTTAAATTTCATGATAATTTTAGTACAAATTAACTCAAACAATAAAAGAGTTATAAAATAATTGAAAACACTTCATTAATAATACATGATTAAAATTTTTAATTTAGTTTTAAGTGATAAAGACATTAATATAAAATATTGATTGATACTAAAAAAAATATTTTTAAGAGTTTTCTTTTAATTACAACACAAAAATATTTATATTATCTTATAAAAATAAAAATAATTATTAAAGTTTATGAATATCATTAATTAAGTATATTTGGGTTGGGTTGATTTGGGTTAGGTTGATTTGGGGTCAAATTTCAACCCAACCTAAATCAAGATAGGTTGAGAATTTACCAACCCAACCCAAATCTGCGAAATAATTATAAGTGCACAATATTGTTAGTAAGAAATAAAGTGAAGAGTAAAGTATCGTTCTCCCAGATATTCAGATATTCCTACTAATTTTTAGTTAATTACTAAAATTATTTTCATCTAATCTTATCTAAATAAATATTAAAATTAATACTAAAGAAACTGAGTTAAACACAAGCTTAAACACCACAAGCTTATACACTGGAAACAAGCTTAACCAAACTTAAATACAGAACTGGAAAACTCGACTGAAACTGGACTGATGATTCCTAGAATTGATCCTTAACTTCGCTTGCTTTCAACTGAGGAATGAGCTAGTATTTATAAAGGGTGGAGGAGCTTTAGTGGATTTCAAACGTCTTCAAATCTGGATAGTCGGAGGATAAGAAGGAATCTTAGAGTGGCTGAGCTCAGTGGAGAGTGACTTTGCATGCTCATGTGCATAAAGCAAACTATGATAGGCATGCTGGTGAATAGTGATCCTTTTGAAAAAGTAAACAGTACTTTGTCGGTTACTGTTTATACTTTAGCAAAAGTAAGATTACTGACAAGTTGTCGTGTTGTGTCGGCAGATTAAGTATATTAGGGTTGAATTGATTTGTGTTAGGTTGATTTGGGGTCAAGTTTCAACCCAACCTAAATCAAATTAGGTTGAGAATTTATCAATCCAACCCAATCCAAATCTGCGAAATAAATATAAGTGCACAATATTATTAGTAATTAATAAAGTGAAGAATAAAATATCGTTCTCACAGATATTCGTACTAATTTTTAGTTAATTACTAAAATTATTTCCATCTAATCTTATTTAAATAAATATTAAAGAAACTTAGAATTTAATTTTAAACAAAAAAAATTAAAATTCAATTAATCAATTAATAAAACTTAAAATTGTAATTTTCCCTTATACTTTAATTGAATTTGTTAAACTATCTTTCAATTAATTAATCAATTAAGTTAACTAAGAGCCCATTTTATTTCGATAGACATGCGAAAATACTTTAATTAATTCAATTTTTATATTTTTATAAAATTTAAATTAAAACAAAATTTATTAAAATAATGTTCTTCAATAACACGTCACATAAAATCAATAGTTTTCACCTTTTTTAATTATATATTATTTTAATCGAATCTAAATCTATATTCCCTTTTTTATGATCATATAAATTTATTAAATCATCTAATTAATAGTCAATTAATTAAAAATAATTAAAATAAACAATTCTAAATAATTAATTAAAATTTAAAATCAAACATAAAATACAATATTCATATGAAATCCAATTCATAATAAAAAATAAAAACACAAAATCTTTAAGGTTTACCATCATTGAAAAATAAAAATAAGAGAAAAGAAAGAAATAATTATCATAAACTTCCGTCAATGCTTGAATCTGTTCGGGCTTCTTCGCATTCTTCATCTCTTGCTCTTATCTTTTCTACTTTGTTCTCAGACTCTAATATTCCTTCAAATCATATTTATAGGGAGGAGGAAGTCCCATGAATTTCGGATTTAATTGGATGAACAACGGCGCAAAATCCCGCACAAACTAGGAAAACATATCGCACGGGCGCTGCAGTGGCCCAGCCGCTGTGTGCGTTTGTTTCTTCAATGGTGCATCATCAACACATTCTTTAAGAACTTGGCGAACCATATGGCAGAGCGTTTGGGATATCGGTTGAGTTCCATTGTAGAGTAATCAGTGTAGTAAAGGCCAAATCGAGCAGTGTAGCCAGACCCTACTTCCATACAATCCAATAGAGCCCACACAATGTATCCTTTCACATCGACTCCCGCACTGTAAAAAGAATGATATAAATAGCTTAATCAAAGAATAAAATTTTGGGTCAGAAAGCATGTGTACCCAGTAAGAACTTACTCCAATGCTTCCTTGACTGCATGAAGATGCTCTTGAATGAATTTGATTCTATGATCATCTTTCAATGCTTCTTTTAATGGGATAGAATCATTTCGGGGCTCACTTACACCTACATTCAACGCAACATTATATATAAATTCTCTTATCATTAAGAATAAAGAAAAAGTACCATATATAATGATGAAAGTAGAGTTTTATTAGCGATAATTCTTGAATAATTAAATTTCAATATAACAGTAATAAATAGGTTTTGATTCTAAATATATTTCAAAAATAGTAACTAATATTGATGAAAAAAAATAGGAGTTTGGGAAATTAATTAATAGTATTAATGGACTTACCATTTTCTGTGATGTATATTGTAGGATTGTTGTAATTATCCTTCATAAATATCAATATATCTCTCAGCCCTTTTGGAACTACATGTACAAATGGGTCTCCCTTAACCTGCAAAAAGTAATATAATTAATTAAGAAGAATTAATGAAGTGAGAATACCAAAAGTGTCCTCATATATATAGGGCATGAGGAGGAAGAGCACAGTATTGGCTGCTCTATGATGAAAATACAAATGTAATTTTTAATTATTATCTTTAAATTAGTGCGTAATTAAGTATAGTCAAAATTCAAAATTCAAAATTCAAAAAAAAAACAGAAAAACCAACGCAAAATAACGATAAAAGTCTTACCGGGGTGCCTATAGGTTTTCCATCTTTAGTAACTGCATGCAAGAATTATGTACAATATATGAATAAAAGATTATAAGAAGTATCATTAAACACAAATAAATATAACTAATATATAGTAAAGTACACCTCTATCAAATAAATAAATAAATCTAAATGTACCAATGGTATTGGTTATCATGCACGTTAATTATCACATATCCTCCTTATATGTAACCTCATCTTGAATGTAAAATCATCACAGAAAAAAATTGAATATAAATAATTTTCTATGAATGATGCTTGAATAATAAGCTCATACCACTGGTTTTCTAATTATATTTGTAAGTCTAGGTGTTTCTCTGTTGAATGCCAAATGTACATTTATGATTGGTTACTATATATATATATAAAGCTAGTTAATCTCTGTTACAAGGCATGGTGTAAAGGTCATGTGAGTGCTTAATGGCTTACTTGTGTGCCTCAGTATATATATGGGTGTAATGGAATAAAGGGAGAGACATGAGAGTAAATGCCTTCTTAGTTCTGTTATTAAGATTTACAGAGTTCTGTTCTGTAAGTGAGAGGAAAGGAATCAAGTTGTAAAATCATCTCCATGAATAAAGATCACAGCTGTGAGTAGCTGATTTCGTTGTGGACGTAGATCATCTTGATCGAACCATGTAAAACCTTTTTGTGTCGTGAGTTTTCTGTTTTCATTCTCATTGATCATTCTTTGTTTGAATAATTCTTGTGTAAGTATTTGTTCTTGAATCTGGGTTTGAGAAGGTGAATTCTCAACAACACAGGTTGAAATAAAGGGCAGGAATAGGGGTAACGAAGTTTGAGATCGAGAGGTTCGATGGCAAGACTGATTTCAACATCTGGAAACAAAGAATGTGGGCAATCTTGGTTCAGCAGAAAGTTTTGCAAGCTCTTGGAGGTGAAAAGAATCTCTCAAGCAATCTGTCTGAAGAAAAGAAACAAGAGATGTTGGATATTGCCTGTAGCACCATCATCTTGTATTTGTCTAATAAAGTTCTAAGGGAAGTTTTCAAGGAGAAAACAGTGGCTGGTGTATGGTCGAAGTTGGAGCAATTGTACATGACAAAAACCCTCACAAACAGGATCTACTTTATTTGGTTTCAAGATGCAAGAAGACAAGAGTATTCAAGATAACCTTGATGAGTTCAACAGGATTGTGATTGATTTTGAGAACATTGGGATTAAGGTGGAGGATGAAGACTAGGTTGTCCTGATCTTAAATTCTTTGCCAAAATCTCATGCATATTTTGTGGAAACCATGAAATATGCACAAGAAACTCCGACACTAGAGGAGGTTCAGGAGGCATTGAAGGCTAAGGAACTTGAATCCAAGCATGAAATTGAAACAGTCAATGGAGATGGATTGCATGTGAGGGGAAGACAAGAAAAGAGATTTACCAAGCAACAAAAGGGCAGATCAAGATCAAAATCTGCTGTTAGAAAGTGTTTTCATTGTCATAAAGAGGGTCATTATAAGAAACAATGCCTAGAAAGAAAGAACAAGAAACAAGGAAAGTTTCAAGAAAATGGTGATGCATCAATTGTAGAAGATGGTTATGAAAGCGCTGAAGATTTAGCAATTTCTGACAAGACAACTAAACAAAAATGGATTATAGACTCGGGTTGTTCATTACATATGACACGTAATAAGAATCTTTTCATTTCCTATCTGAAAACAGAGGGTGGAAAGTTACTTTTGAGCAACAATGAGGTTTGCAAAGTGAAGGGAATAGGTTCAGTATTGATAAAGATGCACGATGGAACCAAGAAAACTCTTGAGGATGTGAGATATGTTCCTAGCATTAAAACGAACCTAATATCTTTAGGAAGGCTTGAAGCTCTTGGGTATATGTTCAAGGCAGAAAATGGAATACTTAAAGTGACCAAAGGATCAACGGTGTTGATGAAAGGTATTAGGCAAAATGGCTTATATGTACTGCAGCAACATCAAGAAAATGCAGAGGCTCGAAATGTTTTTAAGGATTTTGACAAAGCTTTTATGTGGCATTTGAGGCTAGCAAATGTCAACGAGAAATGGCTTAAGGAGTTGAGCAAACAAGGTCTTCTAGGTGATGATAAGGTGGATAAGTTGGCATTTTGTGAACATTGTGTATTTGGGAAAGCTGCAAGGGTTAAATTTACTGTAGGCACTCACACAACAAAAGGCACCGTGCATTACATACACTCAGATTTATGGGGGCCATCATCAACTCCATTGCTAAGTGGCAAGAGGTACATGCTTACTATAATTGATGATTACTCTAGAAAGTTACGGATTTATATTTTGAAACAAAAGAGTGACGCATTTGAAAAGTTTGCTTAATGGAAAACTCTTATGGAAAACCAAACTGGAAAGAAAGTTAAGAGATTAAAGACTGATAATGGTCTTGAGTTTTGCAATAGTGAATTTCATAAATTATGTCAAAAACATGGTATAGCAAGACATCATACTGTGTACCCCAAAAAAATGGTCTTACAGAAAGAATGAATAGGACTATTATGGAGAGAGTTAGATGCTTGTTGTCACATATAGGTTTGCCAAAGGTATATTGGGCAAAGGCAGCAATGACAGTGAGTTACTTGATAAATGGAAGCCCGTCATCAGCCTTGAATTTTAAAACTCCTGAAGAAAAATGGTAAAGGAAGCCAGCTGACTGTAGGAGACTAAGGATTTTCGGAAGCCCAACCTATTTACACTTGAAACAAGATAAGCTTGAACCAAGAGCACCCAAAGGTTTCTTCTTGGGTTATCCTGATGGAGTCAAGGGATATAAGGTTTGGGTAGGTACTCCCGGAAATGGAAAATGTATCGTGAGTAGAGATGTAGTTTTCAATGAGCATGAAATCATGGAAAGGTTAAAAGGCAAGGAGGTTGAACACTTACTGACAAATAACACAGACCAGACTGGAGGTGAAATGGAGCTGGAGCTTGATATGGACACTGTTAGTGAAATTTCAGAACCTATTCAAGAACCTGTCAGACAACCTCAACCATCTCAAGACTACACCTTGGCTAGAGACAGGGAAAGAAGAGTCATCAAACCTCGTACCAGGTATGGATATGTTGATCTTATCTTATATGCTTTAACAGTAGCTGATGAAATAAATGCGTTGGAACATCAGTCCTCTAGAGAAGCTATTAAGAGGAAAGAGAGGTTTCAATGGAAAGAAGCAATGGATTCCGAAATGGACTCATTGATAAAAAATGAGTCATGGATCCTTGTTGATAAACCAAAAAATTAAAAACTTGTAGGGAGTAAATGGATATTCAAGAGGAAGGAGGGAATTCCAGGTTTTGAATCAACTAGGTACAAAGCTAGATTGGTGGCTAGAGGTTTTACACAAAGAGAAGGAATTGATTTTAATGAAGTGTTTTCATCAGTGGTAAAACACACTTCCATTAAAGTGTTAATCTCCCTAGTTGTTAGTTTAGACATGGAACTAGAACAAATGGATGTTATAACTGCGTTCTTACATAGAAAACTAGACAAAGAGAATTACATGAAGCAGCGGATGGTTATGTGCAAGAAGGCCAGGAACAGAAAGTATGTTTGTTGAAGAAGTCACTTTATGGCTTAAACAATCTCCTTGCCAATGGTATAAAAGGTTTGACGAATTCATGTTGTCAAATAATTTCAAACGAAGCCAGTATGATATTTGTGTATATTATAGATGTGTAGAGCAAGGTGGAGTTGCTTTATACTTATTGCTATATGTAGATGATATGTTGATAGCTAGTACTGACAAGAATGAAATTGTTAAGGTCAAGGATCTTTTGAGTAGTCAATTCGAAATGAAGGATGTAGGACCAGCCAAGAGGATACTAGGTATGGATATTGATAGAGAGAGGAAAAGTGGAACTTTGTTTTTATTCCAACGTACATATATCAGAAAAATACTAGAAAGGTTTAGAATGGACAATTCCAAACCAATAGCTACACCTCTTGGGATACAATTTAAATTGTCAAGTAAGCAGGCACCTAAAGATGATGAGGAGAAAAAACTCATGGATAAAACTCCATATGCATGTGCAGTAGAGAGTCTTATGTATTTGATGATCTGTACACGGCCTGATTTGGCTTATGCATTAAATGTGGCGAGTAGATTCATGGGAAATCCAGGACATGAACACTTGGCTGATGTAAAGTGGATTTTAAGGTACCTAAATGGTTCTAGAGACGTTGGTCTGCAGTTTCAAAAGTCAGTATAAGATTAAGATAGGGTAAAAGGCTACGTTGATGCTAATTATGCTGGAGATTTGGACAAAAGGAGGTCACTAACAGGTTATGTATTCAAAGCTTGTGGAAATCCTATTAGTTGGAAAGCCTCATTACAACATGTTGTAGCTCTTTCTACAACAGAGGCTGAGTTCATAGCTGCAACAGCAGGCTTAAGGGTCTCTTAGCAGAATTAAGGGGTGCTTCTATTCAAGTTGAGGTATATTGTGATAATCAAAGTGCAATTTACTTGGTGAAGAATCCCATGTTTCATGAGAGAACAAAACATGTAGATGTAAGACTACATTTCATAAGGGATATAGTTGAAGCTGGTCAGGTGGAGCTAAAGAAGATTGATACTGCAAAAAATGCAGCAGACATGCTTACAAGCCAGTACCATTAGCTAAGTTCCAGTTAGGTTTGAATTTATTTAATGTTCTTGGTAGGTCTGAGCCTCCAGGTTAAGTGGAAGCTTAAGAGAAATTCAGTCACTTAAGCTCATCAACATCGAGCCAAGGTGGAGGTTTGTAAGTCCAAGTGTCTCTATATTGAATGCCAAATGTACATCTATGATTGGCTGCTATATATATAGAGTTAGTTAATCTATGTTACAAGGCATGGTGTAAAGGTCATGTGAGTGCTGAATAGCTTACTTGTGTGCCTCAGTGTATATATGGGTGTAATGGAATAAAGGGAGAGACATGAGAGCAAATGCTTCATTGGTTCTGTTATTAGGATTTACAGAGTTTTGTTCTGTAAGTGAGAGGAAAGGAATCAAATTGTAAAAGGTGTTGTTGTAAAATCATCTCAATGAATAAAGATCACAGCTGTGAGTGGCTGATTTCTCCGTGGACGTAGATCATCTTGATCGAACCACGTAAAACCTTCTTGTGTTGTGAGTTTTCTGTTTTCATTCTTGTTGATCATTCTTTGTTTGAATTATTCTTGTGTAAGTATTGGTCCTTGAATCTGGGTTTGAGAAGGTGAATTATCAACAATATTGATCTATTTGAATGTGAGGGACTTTCTAGCTTGAGATTGAAATATTATATAATCCTCAATATACGCTAAAAAATATTAATGCCACGTTTATAATAGAGCAAAGAAAATATTTTCTTCAGATATTTGAGTTAAATAATTACCTTTTTTTTCCACATATTGGTCATTTTGATAGCTAACAGGCACATCATTAGGACTTATTGGAAGGCCTTGGGCGTAGCTTGAAGTGTAGTAATTTATGGCAATGAAATCATATGCTCCTTGAACCATTTTTCTCTCATCATCTGTGAAACTTGGAAGCCTATCACGCACAATACTTTTCATGATGAAAGGATAATCACCAAACACTAATGGTTCCACAAACCTGTATTAATTAAACATATTAAAAGGTTAATTAGAAGTATTAATCAACCTCCTTAGAATATTTTCACCAAAATAAAAAAATAAAAAATAAAAAAGAAGGAAAAAGGAAAAACACGATATACATACCATCCTACCATGAAGTCAAATGCTCTTTGTGATGCATCTTTATCTACTATTGATGCTGAATAAGGCTCAAACCATTCAACACTCAGTGACAGACCAATTTGCCCACCTTGGGTGCCCTGATTATACTCATCAATGAAACCATCATAATTAAACATCATTTGATCCATCAATATATAATTGTACATTACCTTTCTTGAAATAATCACATTTTATTCTTGATGCATATGGGCAGAAAATGTAGTCCTATGTTAGAAAGAAAAGAATTCATTATATAGTATATAAGTGTAGATCTCCCGTTTATTAGTACGAGGCCATTTCGAGTAAAGCCCCGTGTTTGGCCTTGAAATGGTTATAAGATATTGATACTAATTAAGATCTAGAGCTAACAACAATAATACTAGAGCCAATGGTTCAAGACATAACATACATTACCTGATATTTTTCTTTGTAAAGTCTGGCAGCAGCAGAATGGCATAATATTATGTTATGGGCAACGATGTAAGGGAACGTTGTAGGATCATTTTGTATGGGAAGTTCCTGTACATAACCATAAGCAGCCACAATTTCTGCCTCATTAATTGTCGACCATTTTTTAACCCTATCTCCAAAGTAATAGAAGCAAATGTCGCAGAACCTTGTGTAATCCTCCCTAAATTAGATCAAATAAAAAAGATAATCAATTTTAGGCATACGTTAATTAGCATCCAAATATTGTATTACAGAGTACTATATATGCCATTTTACAGTCAATCTTGCTGAAAATACAGAAAAAATAAATAGATAAAAGTGATTGAAAAAAACTTAAAAGCAAAAACATTAATTTTAAGAAATTAACTAGAGGTTATATTATAGCAAAGATATTGTAAAAGAATAATGCTAAAAGTATGTTGGGTGTCAACGCCATTTTCCAATGTTGACACCTAGCCTCCCTTGGATATTGGGATGTTGCACAATGCCACAATACATACACATTTCGAAAACATCCAATGGGGCTGGGTGCCAACGCGCGTTGGCACCCAGTGTACATAAAGCATTTTTCATTGTAAAAGCGCACACGTGCATGCATGTCTTCAACTTATATGATACGAAATTGGGTTTTCAAATGTTTTTAAATATAACTTTGAAATTTGTGAAGAAAATAAAAGTATTACAATAAAATATTTTTTATGTTCTCTAACAATGAACTCTAAAAATGATTTTCCAAAAACTTATTTTTAAAAATAGTTTTTTAAGAAAATGCCAAGAGAACCCTTATTATTTTCCATGACGTTCTCCAAGAAGCAAGATATACATTCCATATGCTTACACAATTTTCTTGTCCAAGAAGCCATTATATTCGCTTTGCAAAGCAGATGGTAAGTCATAATGAAATAGTGTAACAAATGGTTCTATGCCTGCAAAAGTTATTCAACAGAGACCAATTTAACAACTATATAATATAAATATTTCATAAAAATATATTTAATGGTTTGTTCTTACCATTTGCAATTAATTCATTTATAAGATTGTTGTAGAAAGCGATACCCTCTTTGTTTACATTCCACTTGGATGGATTATCTCCACTAACATTGTCAGGTCTTCCGTCTGCAATGTTCAAATTTAATTTCTCAAGACAAAATATACATAGGTTTGGAATATATAAAAAAGTGGATAATTAATATCTTAAATATTAATTTCTCAAAACAAAATACACATGTACTTGGTTTAATATAAAGATTTCTAAGATCATAACCAGCGTTATTCTCATTGAGAATTAAATAGATATATTGTTAATGATGTATCATGATATTCATATATATATATATAACATGATTTGATTGAATTCATCAATGTTTATAATCAAATGAAAAAGTTTACCATGATTTGATTGAATTCATCTCTCTATCCCAACTAGCTACTAGGTGTTAGATTTATTCAATAATAAGTAGCATAAAAAATTAATGAAACTATCAACAAAAATATTATCTTATATTCTTATGCTCCTAATATATAGAATGCAAATAACTACTTAATATTAGAAATAAGACATACTGGGTAATATTCTGCTCCAAGAGATAGAGAATCTATACACATCGAACCCAATATTTTTCAGCAATTGCACATCCTCCTGCAGACACGCCAAAAAAAAAAAATTAGTGTCAGCTATGAAATAGTATATATCACGGGTAGAGTAACCTGTTATATGTACCATATGTCTATGTCTCAAAAAGATATTAATAAAGCCCACATATAAATTTATCAAAGAACTGAATTACCAAATTGGTTCTTACTCTATATTTTTCATAAGACAGGGTGGCTACGTCTTGGTTACTAGGCAGTCCATTGAACTCTACAAACAAACAAAAAATCAAGATTCAAGAAAATTGAGTATATATACATAGATATATAGGAATTTTTTTTAGTGACATGATACGATTATAAATAAGCGTTAAGTAATATCAATCACGGTGAGCAACCTTGTCCTTGAGTGATCATACTATCCCAGGTGCTAGGTCCTCTTCCCCCAATATCAGGTGGCCCTTCTGTCTGCAATATTATTAACCAACTAATTAATTAAACTTGCTATCAATTAATAAGTCATTAGCCATCTAATATTAACAAGAAATTAATAACAACACTACAGGGACTCTTAATGTGACTTGACTAGTATCGCATGACAAGCATGTGACTCACTTAGACGACAAAAACACACACACATATATCAAGGACACTTTTATTGTTGGGTATGTATGAACCGACACTGGATACAAGCAAATTCACCATATAGAATATGAGTAGATGAGATCCCAAGTACCAAAGCTTTTTAGGATAAAACTGACAGAATAAATAATAAAAACAAAGAATTGTGGAGAGCAACTTGATTTAGATTTTGTTAGTATTACATACTAAACTGACCAAGTCAAAATACAAAAAATCAACAAGTCCTAAACTATTGGAGCCACATGCTCCATTATGCATAACATCTCCTAAAGACTAGGACTCTCTAAAATGAAAGCTTGAAACAGGTACAAAACATAAAAAACATGTGAAACACACTTATCTGATACGAACCCATTTTCTGAATCTAAAAAACATAAAATAAAAAAGAAGAAAGAAAGATAATTGGCTCAATTAGGAGAGCCAAGACCTTCAAATGGTTCATTCAAGGGAATCAAAACCTCCCATAGATCAAACATGACCTTGTCAACAATTTTCTGCTCCCCTTTCTCATTGATTCCTTCTCTTTAGATAGAAAATTACAGCACCCATAAATCTTAAAAACTAGCCCATACACCCCATGTTCTCTACACACGTAACCCCATTTTCTATACCCTCGCACCCATGTTCTACAAAATGGCTGTATTTGTTAAAATCTACGAAGTACCTCCATTAATTTAACTAATCCATAAAAATATCACAAAAAGAAAAGAAAACAAATGTGATTGTAACATTTGCCAACAAAAACATCACATATGGGTCAAAGATACATAAATATATAGTTAAGTTGGAGACAATATTGGTATTAATTAAGATCTAGGTTAGCCCAACTAGTGGTATCCAAACCAACAGTTTCGTGCAAGTTAAGAACGGCTGGCTCTTGCATTTTTACAAAAATAGATAGATCAAAGAAATTGGGAAAGCATTATAATGTAAATGAAAGAACCTGAAGAGCAGAAGTAGATGCTCCAAACTTGAAATCAGAAGGAAAATCGCTTCTCTTGATAACAGGAGAAGGAGAAGGAGAAGCTTGAGTGAATGCCGCCATTATTGGATTGAAGGGAGCTCCAATTCTGATACCAAAAAGAGAATTAGAATAGAGAGAAACATAAAAAACAGAGAATGGAGAATTTCAGACTTACAACACTATAAACACAAAATTTCTACCTAGATTAATCAAAACAAAATGGGGAGAAAGAAAGAAAAGGGCATTATTTCTTCTATTACTGTATTACATGAGAAGCAGAAGAAAGCCGCATCGGATAAAATAAAGGAGTTGCATATTGTTGGTGATAGAAACCCAAGTTCGGCAGAGGCGGGAATGAGAGAACAGGAACACGAACAAAACAACCCTTTGAAACGAAGAGACGAGCAAGAATCCAGGCAACCGAGGAATCGACGGTAAAACTATATATTGAGAGAAGAAGAGATAATCTCCGCCAAGCAATCGACGGAGAAGAGTCGCTGAAACCTGGCGAGGTGGCCGGAGCTACTCTGAGAGTTGGACAGAATCCAATAAGGAAGCAACCGTTGCCTGCAGGAACAATGTATCCTTTTGCGCCTTCCCCTGCGTTGCCCACTCTCCAGTAGCTCTCGACTTGGGCTTTTGAACGGCAAGAACAACCGCGATGCGATTTGGTGCAAATGTTAGGGATTTTATGGGTATTAACCGTGGTTTGGTCCGCGCTGGCACGTTGGGCGACTCCATCACGAACGGCACGTGGATAAGTGCGTTTTCGCGGACGAGACACGCGCCACGCTGCTCCTTTTGTGTTTTATATATATATATATACTAAAGTTATTATATACATAAAAACTTTATTTTATTATCTTTTTTATTATTAACTTGTATATATATTGCACTAACCACGCATATAACTATAGGCGTAGTTACAGCATTTCGTTCTTCCGTTGTTTTTTTTTTTTATAACTTAAAAAGATAAAAATAAAAATAAAAAAGGAGATGCGCCCAGCGGTAGTAGTACGACGCTTGTCTCTGAACTGTAATGCGCATGGTGTTATTCTACTGTTATATTTTTTTTTCTCTTTTCTATGTTATTTTTCTTTTTTTTAGTATTTTTTATATTATTTTTCAGTGATCTTCTCATTGCGTGAGATGTCAACGATTGAATTTAGGTCTGTTTGATGTTCAAACCTAACCCAAACTAAGTATGAACTCCGTTCGGTTTAGATTAATCAATTTAGTTTAAATTACCAATTTAGATTAATCGAAACATAATTAATTTGGTTCAGTTTAAGTTGAGCAGTTTAAAGTTTTAAATTTATATATATTAAATAAATTAAAATAATTAATTATAAAAGAATATATATAAAATAATCTTAAATTTCTTGATATATATTTAATAAATTTAAAAATAATTTTTACTATGTAAGATAATTATATAATGTTTCAGATAATATTTATATCATAAAAAATATTAGACATTAAAAAATAAATGATAATACTTTTTCTTTTAAAATTTATTCGTTTAGATCAGTTTTTAAAACTTCAAACGATAACCCGAATCAAAATAAGACTCGTCAAATTACCCTCATCAAATAATAAATTGGTCAGTCAAAAGGAAGCAACTATAAAATACACAAAGAATTTTTTTTATAAATTTTAAGTTTGAATGCAAAGAGGTTTTTAGTAGTTTTTTTAGTAAAATTAATTTTATTTTTTAAAAGCTTAATTTTATTAATTTCAATTAAACTAAGTTTGTTAAAAATTAATGTTGCAAAAAATATATTAGTCTTTTAAACATATATATATATATGAGATGACGGAAGGAAGGATTCCTTCCTTCCTTTTTTTTTTTGTAACGAAAAACAAAGATAAAAAAAATAAAAAAACAAAAGGAGACACGCCACGCGGACACACGCCACGCGGCAGAAACATGGCGGGTGTCTCGTTTTTTGCGGACCAAGGCACTCACGTGGATATGAAATAGATTTAATAATTATAAAAAATATTCGCATAACTAATATAATTTAAAAATAAAAAGTTTCTTATCTTAAATATATTAATGTTCGCACATGATTAACTTTTGTTTTTATATGTTTATAATTAAATATTTAGAAATGGGTGATGTGTATATTTTTTTAACTAAAATTTTAAAAATCAAATTTGCTAAATAAACTCATGTATTGAAGTATTTCTATTATAATAATATAGATAGATGAAATTTGTTAATTTTTCAAAAAATAAAAGTCGAGCTTTTGATCCAATTATTGATCCCATTTGGTCTAAATTGAAAGGGTGGAATAACAGTCTTTTCTCACTCGGAGGAGAAGAGATTCTCTTAAAAATTAAATTGTTGTTCAAGCTATCCCTACACATAACCATGTCATGTTTTCGACTTCCCAAAGGTGTATGAAGGTAAATAGAGAGACTTATGGCTAATTTCTGGTGGAATTCAAATCCTCAGGAGAAAAGAATCTATTGGCAAAGATGGGATTCTTTATGTACTGCGAAATCTACGGGAGGTCTTGGTTTTAGCAGGGATACGGAGATTTTCAATCAAGCCATGCTTGCAAACAAGGTTGGCGATTACTAACAAATGGAATGGCGATTCTTTAGCTAGTAAAGTGATCCGGGCGAAATACTTTCGTAACTCCAGCTTCCTGAACGCCAAGTTGGGTGCTGGCCCTTCATTTATGTGGCGCAGCAACATATTATAGGAGAGGGAATTGTTGCAGATGGGAATTCGTTGGCGTATAGGTGATGGCAAGCACATTCAGATTTACCATGATCCATGGTTACCGCCAGAGATGACTTTCAAACCAATTTCCCCAAGATCATTACCGGATGATGCCACAGTTTCCAGTTTAATAAATGCCAATGAAACTTGGAATATTTCTCTGCTTCGTGATCATTTTCAGCCTGAGGATATAGACCTCATCACTTCCCTACCAATCACTAGTAGATGGCCTGAAGACTCCATTGGTTGGCATTTTGAGAAAAATGGCACTTTTACAGTTAAAAGTGGTTATCATGTTGCAATGACTAGGAGATCTGAAGTTTCTTCTTAAGATAATCATATTTTACAAGAGTGGTGGAGTAAGATGTGGAGGCAACAAATTCCTTCCAAGGTTAAGATTTTTTATTGGCGAGCCATCAATCATAATACTTTGGCTCATAAGCATGTTCAGCCGATTGGTGTTTGTTTAGTTTGCTCTGGTGGTCCGGACACCTTAGCTCATTCCCTTTTCTATTGTAGAGTAGCTCGAGAAGTAGGAGTGTCAATGAATTAGTTCAAATCACGAAATCAAACTGAACTGATGTGTTTGGTTTAGTTTAATTTGGTTCAAATTTTTAATAAATTTGATTTGGTTTAGATTTGAAAAAACTATAAACCGATAGGTTTGATTTTGTTGAACCGATTTTAAAATTATAACTATTAATATTTATTTTTAATGTCTATTATTATTTTATGATATAAACATTTTCATTCAAAAATTATATAATCATTTTTATATAATAAAGATAGTTTTTAAGTTTTTAAAATATGCATTAAAAAAGTTAAAATTATCTTGTATACATACATATATAATTAATTATTTTAATTTATTTAATGTATGTACATGTAAAATTTTAAATCGATTAATCCAAATTAAATCAAATCGATTATGTTAGGTTCTGTTTGATTTGATTTAATAATTCAAAATAAAAACCGATCTCAAAAGTTAAATAGTTATATACTTTTGATGGTTTTTGACTAAATTACCCTTAAAATGCGTATACAAATAAAAAACAAATTGAGTGAAACTCTTTGGAAATAAAGGTAATTTGAAAATTATTAGAAAAAACAGAATCCTCCTTTAAGAAATATTGACTTTATAAATAATATAGAAAAGAGGAGAATATTAAAGTAAATTTATCATTTTAACCAGAAGGAGATTTGTGGCGACCCCGCACTCCGGACGACCAACCCCGCAGGAAATGGCGTGCGGAATGCCGGGGCAGGAGGCCCGGCGTAGGCATCTCCGACCACTCCTCAACTCCCGTGAGGTGGTTGAGACCCTACGAGCCTTATCTCAAACAATGACATAATATCAAAAGGTACTAAATAAAACTACCCACCGTATTAATCATCAAAGACAAGAGATAATCCATAAAAATGAACCACAAATAAAATCATAATCCCTACAGTCCATTAAAATTGACATACACATAAAGTTTAAAATTGTGGGTACAAATAAAAACCGTCATATGCCCACATGGTCTATCTAACAAGTCCCAACTCACCCATACTACAATGTAGTAAGTGTTATAATTACATAATTCAAAATATAATACTTCATAATTTAAAACACAATTCAATCAAAATGTCTCTCAACTCACATCGAGGCCTTGGATTCTCTCGCAGGCAAGGCCCTCAAGATATAACTACTCCTTTGCCCTTATTCGGGACAGAAGGACTTGAAAGAGGAAAATGAGGGTGAGCCAACGGTGCCCAGTGGATAGAATTCAAATATACTATCAATACTCATCAATAAATATCATGTATGCATGTCAATGTGTAGCATGATTAAAAGCTCATAACATATAGATATCAAACATTTATAATAAGTTCGATGCAAGTAAAAGCTTATCAATTTGGATCCACATTCCACATACATTGGGTTACTAGTGCACGTCTATTTCACCGTACCGTTGACCCCAATCATTTCCTTTCCTAAAACCCTCCTATGACAATGTTAAGTCCCCCTATTAGCCAGATAGATTGGCCCAACCAAAGTCATAAGGTTTTCTCAAATCAATGCATCATTCAAAACATTAGAACACATTCATGCTTTCAACATACAATATATATAAGTGATATGATGACATAAAAGATATAATCATAAATGAAGTTTACTCACAACCAAGCCTCGCGAGAGTATTTAACCACACACGACCACCAAACCGAATCAACCCAATCAAGATCCTGAAACATACATCAATATCCTACCATACATCAATTTTTATGCTCAATCATATAGACATTACACATCAACCCTAAATCAGCCCACATATAAACAATAGGCCTAAATCCCATCTAATCCCATCATTCAACTCAAATCACATGACTTAGGCCTCTAATGCATAGTTCTCATTCATAAACCATTCTATTAATCCCAAATATTGATTTTCAATTCCTTAGGCATAAACATGCCCAAATTGAGTTACTTGATTACAAGTACGCCTAACTCACGATATGGTCACGACCACCAAATCAGTAGCATAATCAACCCTAATCATGCTTAATTAAACATAAGTTGCATCAATTCAATGATTCTAGGCCAAAAGCATCAAAAGCCCCAAAATATGAAAATTTTCATACTTAGGCCATATTGCCGATTTACACTAGGTCACCATGTTCAACCATGTATATCACTGATTTTGCATCATGGGTTCATCAACAATGGCAACTAGGTCAACATAGTTGACATGCAAGCTATTTGAAAAGGTCTAAGTTCATATTCTAAATTTAAGTCTAATACAAGCAACCTTACCAATTCTTCATTTAATATTCTGTTCAGATGTATCAATCTACCAACAGAAATATGTAATCACAAAATCAACCGTACATATTGAAGTATGTGAAGAAACAAACCTTCTGTCCAAATATCAGCCCAATCCAACGGTGGACCGAAAAGATAAGTATCTTTGATGAAACAAGTCTCTAATCAGACAATTTCTCCTTTCCTGCTGCAAATACTTAAACTCAGATGACTATATCACACAAAATACTAAACGCATAAACATCTCCACCGTTCAGAATACATAAATATCAGTTATAAACTACATATCCAAATTTGATATCCATCCAACGGTAGATTGAGTAGATCTACAAGTTTGAGAGAAACGGCACGAGAAATCCAGACTTTCCGACCAGCTTTGTTTGAGAGGTTAGATCTCTCAGACTAAACCTCTAATCAAGATCTCCACTGTCAGAATGCAGAAATATCAGTTGTACACTACATACCCAAATTTTATATCCATCCAACGGTAGATTAAGGAGATCTAGAAGTTTGAGCGAAACGGCGCGAGGAATCTAGACTTTTCGACCAGCTTTGTTTGAGAGGTTAGATCTCTTAGACGAAACCTCTGATCAAGATCTCCACCGACCAGAATGAATAACCATAAGCTACGAACTTGCTGACAAATTTTGAGCTCAATCTGACCATATATCCCAAAGATCCAGCTCTTTGATGAAAACATCGCAGAGATTGCAACTCTTTCTTTCTTTCTCTTCTTCTTTCCTTTCTCTTCTTTTCTTTTATTTTTTTTTCCCTTTCTCTCCCCTCACCTCTTTCTAGCACTTCCTTGATTCCCTCCTTGATTCTCTCCTTGATTCCCTCCACTCATTCTAGCACTTCCTTGAAGAAAAGAAGTGGGCATGAGATACTTGTCAACTTTCATGCACCAACCTTCACATGTGTTGGTCTCATACTACCCATACCAACCACATGTACTTTAACCAATCTCATGCTTCCATGTATTTTAAATGTCCAATCCATTTAATAAACTAAATTTTTATTTTCATTTATCCTTTTATTCAATCAATCATAACCCATATCAATTCATGGTTTAATGGGCCCATGCATAAATAATAACATATGCATTATACTTTAATTTAACATGACCCATATACAATTTATGATACACATATTTATATATATTATCAAGCATCAACTATACAAACATTACACAACCATCAAACAAACACCAAATATATGCGTCACAAGATTAATGTAAATTTATTATTTTAACCTCAGGGTTCCATTTTATTTAGCAAGTGATAAAATGGAATGTTCCATGGTTTGAACTCACACAGGCCCTAAAGGACAAGATTAAAAATTTAACAAATTTATACTATATATAATAGAAATACTTTGAGCGCTTTCTATAAGGCATTTTCTACCCATAATACCCTTACAAATTTTATCTTATTATTACTTTTTAAATTAATTTTATTGTTAAAATAGTAATTTGATAATTAACTAATGTTAAATTTTTTCTTATATCTTACTTTTTAGGCATTTTAATTAATTTTTTAAAATTATCTTTTTAAGTTTTAAATTTTACTCTTGCCTCTATTCATATTTTTAAATAATTTTAATTACTTTTATCATATTAAAAAGGCAAAATATATCTAATTTTTTTTATTTTGTTTTAATTAATTTTTTTAATAAAAATCAGTATAACGCACGTGTGCACGTGCACTAATAAATAATAAAATAAATAAAACAGATTACTACATTTGATGATGCACCAGTTAAAGAATGAGGACAAGATTGAGAATTTAGCAAACAAATACAGCGGGGTGGTGTTGTAGCCGGCAAGAAACATAAACCCCTAAACCCTAGAGGAACGAAACCAAAAGCCTCTTCTTCTTCCACACACACAGAGACCAGGAAAACCATGAATTTCAACAATGTTAGGGTTCCGAAGATGCCCGGCGGAGGCGCGGGTTCTGCTCTGATCAAAGTTGGAGTTTTGGGTGGATTGGGATTGTACGCTGCTCTCAACAGTCTTTACAATGTCGAAGGAGGTCATCGCGCCATTGTGTTCAATCGCATCGTTGGTGTTAAAGACAAGGTGCTCTTTTGGATTTCATCTTTTTATTTTATTTTATTTTATTTTATTTAGAATTCATTTGAAGTCAGTTTGTTTCTGATCAAGAAGGCAGAATTTCTAGTGATAATTTGGTTGCCCCTTTTGAAAGAATTTTTTTTTTTTTTGGTAGAAATTGAATTACTTGCTGAGTTTATTAGGAAATTCTGAGACCTGGTTTTCGTTGTAATAGCGCTTTCTTTGTGAATCAATTTTTATTTTTTTTTACTTTTATTTTTCAATTTTTTGGTGGAATGTCATGGAGAATTTTCATTTTTTTTTTAAATTTATTTTTAGTGCGTGAATCGAAACTACATGGAAAGAAGGTGGGCAAGGTTGAGCTGGTGTTTAAAGTGCTGTTAATAGCAGAATTTACTTGTTTTAGTGACTTATCAGCAAAAGTTTATTCATTGGCTAATCTAGCTGGTTTCAATAGTCTAAGAATTTTGACTCAATAATCTAAGAATACTACTTGAGATTTTTTTTTCTCATATGAAATGAAGGTGCTTCAGTTGGGTTTTTAATTTCTGTTTGGTTCATGTGTTATTTCTTTAAGGTTAATTTAGTCATATATCATCTCATGGATTCCTATTTGTCTCTTCTTTATTGTTTTGTTTTGTTTTGTTTATCTTCTTGATTTTCTGGATTGCCAAATTTTGCATGTTTTGTTCAATTCTTGTTAGTTCCTCACATCGATTATGCATACAGGTTTATCCAGAGGGAACGCATCTTATGGTCCCATGGTTTGATAGACCGATCATTTATGATGTTCGTGCTCGTCCCCATCTTGTAGAGAGTACATCAGGAAGCCGCGATCTTCAAATGGTAATTCTTATTCCAAAGCTTTCTCTTTACCATTGTTATTTAGTCTTGTGACGCCGTGTATAACTATAACAGGATAAGCATTACTGGGATTTTTCTTAGGATGATGCATTAGGGGCCTATCACTTCCTGTATTATGATTTTTCTTCTTGAATGTTTACAAGGAATTTTTTTTCTTCCCTTCTTCTGTTTTTTTTCTTCTTCTTTGGTTTCTTTTTCTTCAATTTTGGTGATTTGTAGCTGTTTATATTATTGATTGCAATGATATATGCTGCTGTCCGTTGGTTATCTTTATATTAGACCATCTTTTCTTTCAACTATATTATGTTGTAGTGTGTTTCAATTTGCTGAACATTGACCTTCTTTTCTTTATTAAAAACATGTTGAAAACGATTCTCATTCCTGATGGTAACAAACTTAGGGCATATTGATACGTGAATTGACTTTGACAATATATTTTCTAGTTTGAACTTTGAACTAGAATATGGGGTTTTGATATAAATTTGTTTGCAGAAGCAATGTAATGAAAATAATCAAATAAGCAAAGATTAACTTTCTTCAAGAGAGAATTCTCCAAATCCATTAATTTTCTTCCCTAACAGCTAATGGCCTTATTTGTATTTTGTACTAAAAGAAGAGTCTTAAACTGAATAAGAAACTAAATAGTAAATATATTAATAGAAAGTGCCATAGTCATCTAAAAGTAACTAAAACATGAGCTGAAAATAATAGGAATAAATAGAGATCTCTAAGCACATGATCCATTGTGCATCCCTGCATTAATTTGTAGTCACATTTGTGTCCAATTTGAGGAATGAAAGTTATGTTGATTAAATTCTTCTGAGGTTTTAATGACTTTTCCAAGGTTAACTTTGAAGGAAAGTGATGTAAATTTGTCACGGAAGCAAGAACGAAGATACACAAAGATAACCAAAATAAATCTATTGATTCGAATTCTTCAGAAAAATATCAGCTCCCCTCTCCTAATGGCAAAAAGCCTTATTTATAACAAAACTATCAAATAAAGTCCTAAACTAACACAACTTCCAACTACTTAACTACGTGAGTTTAAACCACATAACGTGGGCCCACTAACAAAGACATGAAACGAAAATAGAAAACATAATAAAAATAAAAGACATGCTAAACACGTTATGCGCGTGATTCATGAGTCTTTGCATCAAAAAATCTAGAAGTTAAAGATGTTTCATGATTTGACAAATGAAGACTATATATTACAATTATTACTAGGGGCATCATGCCAGTATCATGATGGTATTCTTGTTATAAATTAGGTCAACTGTGCAGACGTTATTCTTCATCTAATATATACATAGCCATATCATCATTAATTCTAGTTTCTTTAGATTTGATTTTGCTCCCTTTATTCTTCCTTATGTCATCTTGCTCTCATAGAACCAAGTTAAAACTTCATGGTTTCTTTCAATATGATGAGATTGTGAATTATAAATTTTACAAACCAAAAGAACTCCAAGTATATATCAAGATATCAAAAAACATTGATGTAACAATGTAATACAAATTACAATTTGGCAATTTGCGTTTTATGTAATACATAAAAGTATTTGATAAAGAAGTAAAAAGTTTTCTTTTTTCAAATAGGTATGCCTGTAGGGAACATGTAAACATAAAATTTAATGAAAACAAAAGAGAGATGAATGTTAAAATACTCAAAAGTTAGAATTGAGAAAAAAGGGGAAAAGGGGAAAATGGGGGGGGGGACATATTTTTTTATATTTTATATTTTCGGAGTTGACAACCATGGTTATATCCCATCTTTCTATTATGACATAACTAAAACCCATTATATCTTAACCAAGTGCCTCTATGTGTGAGTGAAGAGGGGGTCCTTCCAGACCACTTTCCTTTTCGGTAATTCGACCCAGGGCTCTCTCTGATCGAAATGTGGGCTCACTAAAACTCGCATTTCGATAGTGTGAAAAGAAAGCCACATTTGAAATGATACCAACTGTATAGATTCCTCTAGTTGGTTAGGGTTCTTTTTTTTGTTATCAACTCGTATACAACTTTACCTTACTGCTTTTTCCAGTTCTCAACTCAAATAGAAGACCTTATTCTTCAAAAACTCTTGGCACCTTCAGAGCCTTTTTCTAAAGTCCCCAATCCAATTCTTATAACCATCTTTCTATTATGACATAACTAAAACCCATTATTTCTTAACCAAGTGCCTTTATGTGTGAGAGTTCTTTTTTTTTGGCCCGAAGTGTGAGAAGTTCTTTGCAATTTGATATGTTGGCTATTTAACCCATGTCATTGTATTCTTACTAATTGTTCTTTCATTTTATGTTTGCTGAAATAGGTTTTTCACCTTATAGAGTGGACTTCCTTCTTTTCCTTCTTGTAGTGAGTTAGTCAACCGCTTGGGTATGTGGTATGTCTAGTGTTTCTAAGAACAACCTCTCACCTGAAACCTAATCTTTGCATTTACCTATTTTTTTATTTGATAAGAAACAAATGGATTTTATTAAATGTAAAAAAGCGACCAAGGAAAAAACCAAAATCCAAGAGGATGAGAAGGCCTCCAGAAGGGAATGGTGAAAACTAATTACAGTATGTGCCTCCAAGCCCTTGGCCACTCCAATAGGCTATACCCTCACTCATCCCTACCCACGCAGCCAAGAACCTATGTTGTTCCTGCACTGCAGAAAAGTCCCTATAAGTTTCTTAAAAAATCTTCCATTTTTCCAATCAAATCCCTGTAAATGTGGTAATTCTCTGAATATTCGTTATAGGGTCTTGTTATTTGAATCTGCAAATGAAATAAGGTCAACACATCTGTGTGGAAATTGAAAAGACCAGTTCGTATGCTCACCCCATCTTTCTCTAATGTGCACTGCAAAAGGACATGCAATGAAGATATTTTCTGAGGCAAAAGCTGGACTGATGAGGGAAAAGGCACCTAGAGGGGAATCTTTACTGGAGGAGGTCGAGACTGTTGACCTTTCCATGTGCTACAAGCCATCCTGGACTTTGGTTGGAGCATGAGCTTTCCAAATTTAAGAGGTGGGAGGAAATAGAGGAGAAGTCAGATCATTGATGAGGAAGGAGAAACAAAGATCTGACAGTCTATATCCATATTCCATACCTAATCTCTTCGTAATGCTTCACACTCTTAACCTTGGTGTTTTGAAAATGTAGAGAGTGAATATGAGTTGTAAACAATTTTAGGATGATGCAGAACTAGCCATTAATTAAGTTTATACTATCATTTTGAGTTTTCCATGGTATATATATATATATTTTTGACTTCTGTAAGATTTGCTGCATATAAACTCTGAAGTCTGCCAGTTAGTGAACTCTATCACTCTCTCTGTTTCTCTTAGTGGCAATTTACTTTTAATGTTTTTAATTGTACTAGATAGCAGCCTTACTGAATAAAAGATCTGTTGTGCAATTTTGCTTTATCTTCTGTGCTTCATCTTCTTGTTTCTTGGCTGCATCATAGTTTTTATTAGAAATATTTGCCATACAGGTCAGGATTGGGCTCCGAGTTCTTACTCGACCAGTGGCAGATCAATTGCCTCAAATCTACAGGACTCTTGGTGAGAATTACAATGAAAGAGTGCTGCCTTCGATAATCCATGAAACTTTGAAAGCTGTGGTTGCGCAGTACAACGCCAGCCAGCTTATTACTCAGAGAGAGGTAGGCATCTCTACCTATACTTGGAACTAGTTTTAAGATTAGATCCTTATTCTTCAGTCCTAAAAACTGTGATCATTGTTTTTTAGCATTATATAACATGGTGTTCAAAAGAGACCTTTTCTTTAAAGGTAAGTGATGGTGTTCAAAACCATGACCTGAAAGAGACCTTTCTACCACTTGACTATGAAGATCTCTTAAGGTTGTGACCTTGCTGATCAAGGTTTGTCAACTTGCAAGCATGCAATCTGTAGGATACTAGCCGGATATTGGGCAGTTAACCAGCCCCTCATTTTTTTTATAATTTCCTGAACTGCCCAAATGAGTCAATCTGTTACATGGCTTCCATTATGCGATCACATTGATGAATGGTTTACGGTTGAACCTATTTTAGAGTATGGGGAGGTCTAATATTATGGCTTTTTATGACTCTTCCTAATTAACGGAGCAAGATCTGTTTTTTTTGTCAACTGAAAAGCATCAGCATCCTCCTAAAAGGGGTAGGTGGATAGGAAAAACCAGAACTTTGTTTTGGGGCAACTGAAATTTGCATGCCTATACTGTACTTTGCAGGCTGTGAGTAGGGAAATTAGGAAAATATTGACAGAAAGGGCGGCAAACTTCAACATTGCACTTGATGATGTGTCGATTACAAGCCTTACTTTTGGAAAGGAATTCACAGCTGCAATTGAAGCTAAACAGATTGCTGCGCAAGAAGCGGAACGTGCAAAGTTTGTGGTAGAGAAAGCCGAACAAGACAAGAGAAGTGCAGTTATCAGGGCACAGGTGATTCAATACTCGATATCTGACTTGCATTTTGTTCTTGATTTTCGTAAAAAATGATGCCTTTTTCTTCATCTCTAGGAATATAAAATCCTCTTCTTTTTACCCATCAACCTTGGTTTTTTTATTACCAGGGAGAAGCCAAGAGTGCCCAGCTGATAGGCCAAGCTATTTCAAACAATCCAGCCTTTATAACACTAAGAAAGATTGAAGCTGCAAGGGAAATAGCACAAACAATCTCGAACTCTGCTAACCGTGTGTTCTTGCATTCCGACGACCTCTTGCTTAATCTTCAGGAGATGAAATTGGAGCCAGCCGACGGCAAAAAATGAGTAGGAATCACACAGCTTCTTGTCACATCCCTCATGATACTCTTGTTTGTTCACATAACTTAGTTTAAACGCTTGGTCAAATTTTTCGTTTTGACACCCTGCTTGTCATCTTCATGTTCTTGGTAAACTTATAAATAAATTTTTTTTTAGTGAAACCATTAGCTGTTTTAGCAAAGGCAATTTGTTTTGTTATACTCTTGCTCAACCTTTATATCATCATACCTTCATTTTCATAAGCTAGGGTTTATATCACCAAATGCAGGTGTTGAATCATTGCTGATTCCATGAATCTAGCATAATATATGGATGGCTCCATGGTGCATCGTCCGTTGTTTTTGAAAACACGTTACGTGACTTGGACACATCTGTGCCTTGCTTTTGAGTGACCAAGTAACATGGAGCATGCATCATGCAGTAGAGAGGTATGCTTCTTCAAAGTAAAATGAGAAGGTGATACTAATGTTGCTTGGAAAATATAGACAGATGAAGATGGTGATGGGACTGTAAAATTTCAAGTTTTATCATTTGAAAAAAAAACTCAGTTCTAAACTATTAACTATTTAAATACATCAATATAAAGTCAAATGAATTTAATCCAAAGCAGATGCTTTAATGGATGGTAGAAATGATAGGTGTTGCTGCAATCCACCAGACAGCCCTTGTTGGAAACCATCATTTTCCATCCATGCATCCAATACCAAATCCTCCCAAAAATAAATAAATAAAGAAAAATATTTAAAGCTTTTTAGTACTGCCTGTTTTATTTTTGAACCCTTTATTCAAAAGATGACAACCACATTGAAGAAAATGGAAACAAATATAAGAGAATCTAAATCTAAAAGGGCTCCCCTCTTAGATTTTATAATGAACTTAAATTACATTTATGAATATATACATATATATTATTTTTTTTCTCTATAGCATTGTCACATGAATTTATTTTCTTCATTTGTTTTTTTTTTTTTTTTTTAAATAATGTTAGTATCACTGTTAATGTTAGTAATACAACTATTCCTTTAGCGAACTAGTGATGTATTTGTGTCAAATCGTTTCACAATCACTAGGCCAACTCATTGTTAGCTATTTCCTTCAATTATTTCAAGAGTTAAATATATTTATATTGTCAAAAATAATTTATATTATTTTAAGTCTCTCTCTATTTTTATTATTTCTGATAATTATTAATAAATTACTGATGGAGACCAGAAAATTAAATTACACTATAAAAATAGTATTGCCGGGTATCCTAAAATATAGTTTATTATTATTTTCATTAGTCTTAATAATACATTGGTGGATGGATGGTGTAAAATTCTCCTATGAACCCGTGACCTGTGGCTAGAGACAAGAGACGAACTGTTAATTCTTCTTGGTGTTTTCTTGTGGTGTCAATTTCCACTTGCACTACGTCACTACTTACACCAACATTGATGCCGTCCTCCTCGCGCTGTACCTGACGCCGTGCTACCTCCTTCTCTGCCACGTTTACCAACTGTATATTCAATTTTTTTACATTTTTTACACAAATAAATTTTATAAAACATTGAATAAACCTACACATTAATGAGTTGAAAAATTAATAGCTTTTTTTAAAAAAAAAAAAAAAGTCCAAAAAGGAAATTTTTAGTAAAATAAAAGAGAAAAAATGTAAATCATTGAATTATTGTTATTGGACCCATTTTTCGGTGGTGCCACGTAACTACCTAAGCTGTTTCAATATTCAAAAATGGTGCGAGATCATAGCACCAAACACTTTGTCATTATACCGACCAAGGTATCAACCACTTAATAGAGCCTCATGAACTCAATAACGACATTGAAGTCAGCTCATAGCTTCGACCACCTAATAGAATTCTTGTATAAAAAGTACAAAAATGAAATTTAGTAACTCATCGAATCAAAATTTTGTATTAATTACCGACTTGCAGCTACAAATTTGCTATTTTTTTTTTTATAAAAATATAGAAAAAAAAAAAATTTAAGGTCACATATATGCTTGCATTAGTGACTGTATACCAATTATCTACATAACATGAAAGATAACCGGATCATGATCAAAGTAATAAATTAACTCTCAAAACCCTAGCTAGCTAGCTAGTTTATAATTAAATTACTACCAACAACATTATATTCCAAAAAATTTAAGGATCATCATATATATGAAGACAAACTAAACTAACTTACAACTTCATTTTAATTGATAATAAGAACTTGGTTCGAGGGTAACCAGGCTGTTTATGAATGTCTCAGCATCAAATAATGTGTGAGAATTATTACAACCTTCAATCTCAATCTTGCTCTCTTCAACACTGTAATTTTTACGGTTATTTAAAATCAGTTCATTTGATCTACATGGACTCGGCAACAGCCACTTTCCCTTCTTCATAACACATAAAACACTTCTCCATCCCGGACATCCTGACACTAGCTGTAGCGAAATTGTTGATAATTTACACCATGATTCTTTCACCCCGTACTCTCTCATCTCATATATTTCAAAAAACTCCTCTGAACTATAACTGTAAACAATGCACAGCCTTCCTCTCCTCACGAACAGTTGTAGATGAACAAATCCATCGTTAATTCGATCAGGCACGCCGAGGCGATTAGTATTTAACCAATGAATTGCTCCATTCAAATATTTTCCACATGCACTATATTCCTCTAATTGAAACACTCCTTGGATCGTTGTTGGTGAATATCTCCATGTATTTGATAGTAGCGAATAAACAGAGGTATGGTGTGTTTCTCTACTGTACTTAGAGTGATCATCAGGTACGGCAAAAATGGATATCACCTTGTAATCATCATTGGTTGAATCGTATCCCAATCCATATCTAATCTTTAAAGGCCGGAATGATGATTTCAGTCTTACAACAATATCATCATCTAAACCATTTATAACATTTGGTAACTCCTTGAAATCTCCGGTGGATGGATTCCATAGAGCAATATTTCTATAGACCTCAGTTAACAATATCAATCCATTGCAAGAACCGTTGATTTTGTCGTAAACAATTCTATTACGATGAGTTTCAGAAGACAAAAGTTTAAAATTAAGATGCATCAATTTCGTTGCTTGAAGATGATTAATAGTACTGCCTTCAGCAATAGATGCATTAGGCTGATGATCATGATGTGTAGAAAAATATAAGTCCTCACGCGTAAAGTAATCGTGGGTATTAAAACGTAGTGAGCACACAAACTCTAAACAAGAAAAATATGAAAGAAGGATAAGGACTTGAACTTGCACTTAAACTTGTGCACTTTGCTTTATTTGAAAATGAGAAATACATGAGGTATTTATAGGACCCTACCTAGGAAAAATACAATAAATGCATACATGAATCTTCACATACATGAACCACTAAGTTCATGTATCACACTTTCCTAGGTACATGCAATCTTCATATACATGAACCACTAAGTTCATGTATCACACTATCCTAGGTACATGCAATCTTCACATACATGAACCTATTAAATATGTTCACATTAAGATACATTCACTATAAAGATTCCAAATGAATCATGTTTACTACAAAAATATGTTAATTTCTAACATCCCCCCTTAATCATGATTCATGCATTTCAAAAATCAAACTTAATCTTTGACATGCCTTTATCTTCTAAAAAACTGATACCCATTATCTTTCTTCAGTTTTGGAATTTGAACGGATGCCAACATTCGCCCCCTCAAATCAAAACTGCTTCATGCCTAGCATGTCTCTTAGCTTCATGAAAATTTCACCTGATAATGGTTTAGTGAATATATCTGCTACTTGTTCAGTAGTGTGACAATATTGGAGCTCTACAGTCTTCTGCTTCACATGATCACGAAGAAAATGAAACCGAGTATCAATGTGCTTGCTTCTTCCATGATGGACTGGATTCTTTGCAAGCTGGATAGCTGACATGTTGTCCACAAATATCACAGTTGGCTCCTCCTGTGGATGATCCAGCTCCTTCAAAATATTCCGTACCCATATTGCTTCACAAACAGTAGATGAAGCTGCTATATACCTTCACAAGAAGATAGAGCCACTATTTTTTGTTTCTTCGTGGTCCAAGAGAATGCAGTTGTGCCAAGATAAAAGACATAGCCAGTGGTGCTTTTTCTCTCATCTTGGTCCCCTCCCCAATCACTATCTGAATAGCCTACTAATGTTGTAGTTTCACCATAATTATAAAATAGACCAAGATTAAGTGAGCCTTTGATATACCTTAGTATTCTCTTTGCAGCTAGCCAATGTGACTCCTTTGGTGTCTCCATGTAACGACTCACAAGTCCAACGCCATACATAATATCGGGCCTTGTGATTGTCAAGTACCTCAGGCTTCCAACCAGACTCTTGAAAAAAGTTGAGTCCACAAATCCTCCATTTCCTTCTCTTGATAGTTTCATACCTGTAGCAACTGGAGTGTTCACAGTGTTGCAATTACTCATCTTGAATTTCTCCAAAATTTCCTTCATGTACTTTGTTTGAGATATAAATATCCCATCTTGTTGTTGCTTCACTTCAATCCCAAGGAAATAGGACATCAGTCCGTTGTCTGTCATCTCAAACTCTTTAAACATTGACAGCTTGAATTCCATAAGCATTTCACTGCTAGTTCCTGTGTACAACAGGTCATCAACATATAGGCAAAGAATCAAAAATTCACCTTGATGATTTTTCTTCATGTAGACTGCATGCTCATATGGACATTTGGTGAAACCATTATGTTGAAGATAGCTATCAATGCGTGCATTCCAAGCTCTTGGTGCCTGCTTTAAACCATATAATGCCTTTTTCAGGCGATATACCTTGTTTTCTTCTCCGTCAATTTCAAAACCTTCTGGCTGGTGAATATACACTTCTTCTTCGAGAATGCCATTGAGAAAGGCTGATTTGACATCAAGCTGATATATCTTCAAATTATGATGAGCGGCAAGTGCAATCAATAATCTCACCGTGTCAAGTCTTGCAACTGGTGCAAAGACCTCTTCGTAGTCGATACCGTACTTCTGCTTGTAACCTTTAGCAACTAATCTTGCTTTGTAACGAGAAACTTCACCCTCAGCAGTACGTTTGATTTTGTACACCCACTTGACGCCAATAGCCTTTTGATTTGTTGGAAGTGTGGTCATCTCCCAAGTGTCATTCTTCTGAATAGCATGAATCTCCTCCTCCATTGCCGATCGCCAACATTCTTCTTCGACAGCTTCTTGGAAGGTCAGAGGCACGTGATCAGCATATAAACAGAAGAGGTTGGTCTCTTCGTCTTCTTCTCTTTGATTATAAATCTCCGCGAGACTTCTCATTTTGATGGGACTTTGGTGAATGGAAGATCTGTTTCTACTACTTTCTGCTGAAGATGGGGAGTTTATTCTTGAAGAAGGTGTGTCATGTTGAGGAGATGGTGGTATACCTGGTGGAACTTGTGTTGGGGGTTCTTCAAGTTCTTCAAACACTTGCTGCTCTTTGGCCTTCTCATCATTATTCCAGCTCCATGCTTTATCTTCATCAAAGATAACATCTCTACTAACCACTAATTTCTTTGTTAGTGGATTATAGAGCTTGTATGCTTTCGATTCTTCACTATAGCCGAGAAAGATGCATTTCTCACCACGATCATCCAGCTTCTTTCTGTTGGGCTTGGGGACTTGAGAATATGCAACACACCCAAAGATTCTTAGGTGTGCAACAGTTGGTTTGTAGCCGCTCCACGCCTCTTGAGGTGTCATGTGCTTTACACTTTTGGTAGGACATCGGTTCAGCACATATGATGAGCACGCCACAGCTTCCGCCCAGAATTGCTTTGGCAATCCTTTCTCCTTGAGCATAGTTCTTGTCATGTTAAGAATCGTGCGATTCTTTCTTTCAGCGATCCCATTTTGCTGTGGGGTGTAAGCCGCAGTATATTGATGTTTTATGCCTTCTTCCCTGCAATACTCATCAAATACTTTTGAGGTGTATTCTCCACCTCGATCAGAGCGGAGAGTTACAATTTTGTGACCACTTTCTTTTTCTACATGGGCTTTATAATTTTTGAATACAACAAAAGCAGCTGACTTTTCTTTAAGAAAATAAACCCATAATTTTCTGCTGAAGTCGTCAATGAAAGTAATAAAGTATCTATTACCTCCTAGCGACTCATGTTCAATAGGTCCACATATGTCAGTGTGGATTAGTTGAAGTGGTGTCGTTGCTCTCCATGATTTGCCGCTGGGAAAAGGAAGTCGTGCTTGTTTGCCAAGTATACAAACATCACAAGTGTTACTTGGCGGCTCGATCATTGGTAACCCATGCACCATGCTTGATGAAGATAGTAGTTTTAGACCGCTAAAGTGGAGATGCCCAAGGCGATGATGCCACTTCCATGACTCACTTTCTTTGACTCCATAGAAGCATTTCTCTGACTTTGTGCTAAGATGAAGTGGGAACATTCGATTTTGGGTCATCGGAACATGTGCGATGATTCTTCCACTTGTATCTCTCAAAATGAGAGAGTTGTCTCTCATTTGTATGTTATATCCCTTTTCTACAAGCTGCCCAATGCTAAGAATATTGCTTTTCATATTAGGTACATAATACACATCAGAGATATAGCCATTCTTACCATCCTTCTGATAGATTTTTACTTTCCCTTTGCCTTCAACTGATAGTTGGGAGGAATCTCCCAAGTTTACCTTTCCATGGACTTCTTCCGTGAGTTCTACAAACAATTCTTTCTCGCCACACATATGATTGCTTGCCCCAGAATCAAGATACCAATTTTTATATGAAGTATGTGAATCATCATGTGCAAGAAGTAGGATAGAATCATTACCTACATCATGTGATGTCTCTGCAACATTGGCTTGTTCATCAATTTTTAACCAACAGTCGGAGGCGTAGTGTCCAAATTTATTGCAGTTAAAACATTGGACATTCTTATTGGCTCCATGTCCATAGGATCTTCCTCTACCTCGGTTACCTCCTCGTCCTCTAAAGCTTTGATTCTTGTGCTGACTTTGGCTTGATTGTTGAGTTGTACCTCGCCCTCGGCCTCTGCCTCGACCACGGTTGGAGGTAGATTTTCTTTGATCATTTAGAGTCAGTTTTGACTCTAATGCTTGTTCCAATACAGCTGGATTAGATTTCTTCTGCATCCTTTGCTCATGTACTTGTAGTGAACCCAATAATTCCTCAATTGTAAGTATCTCCAAGTTCTTAGACTCTTTGATAGCTACAACTACATGCTCAAATTTAGAGGAAAGGGATCGGAGTACCTTCTCGACGACACGGATGTCATCTAGCTTCTCACCATTTCTCTTCAAGCCATTCACGATTATTAGCAACCGTGAAAAATAATCGGACACCAATTCATCATCCTTCATGTGGAGAGCTTCAAACTCGCCTCGCAATGCTTGAAGACGAACCCGCTTCACTCGATCATCTCCTTTGAAGATGGAAACAAGAATATCCCATGCTTCTTTGCTTGTTGTTGCTTCAGCAACCTTTTCGAAGGTAGCTTCGTCCAACCCTTGATAGAGTATAAACAAAGCTTTTTTATCCTTCTTCCTTTGCTCCCTAATAGCCTTCTTCTCATCCGCTGTACATGCAGCCTCTTGCTCGCTAGTGGGTTCCACAAAACCATCGTTAATGGTTTCCCAAAGATCTTGAGATCCAAACAAGGCTTTTATTTGGATACACCATGAACCATAGTTATCCTTTGATAACTTGGGAACTTGTTGCTGGACAGAATTCATCCTAGCTCTGATACCACTTTGTTGGAAACGTAGTGAGCACACAAACTCTAAACAAGAAAAATATGGAAGAAGGATAAGGACTTGAACTTGCACTTAAACTTGTGCACTTTGCTTTATTTGAAAATGAGAAATACATGAGGTATTTATAGGACCCTACCTAGGAAAAATACAATAAATGCATACATGAATCTTCACATACATGAACCACTAAGTTCATGTATCACACTTTCCTAGGTACATGCAATCTTCATATACATGAACCACTAAGTTCATGTATCACACTATCCTAGGTACATGCAATCTTCACATACATGAACCTATTAAATATGTTCACATTAAGATACATTCACTATAAAGATTCCAAATGAATCATGTTTACTACAAAAATATGTTAATAATTAGGAGTGGAAGAAAGAGTATGTATAATAACACCCAAGTTCTCGTCTTCGATTGATTGATTAAGGTGAAGTTTGATGAAATAAGGATCGGAAATCAAATTGTGCCAAGACTTACAGACGTACTTGAATCGTAAGAGAGATATCACTGGTAATTGTGAGAGTATTTTCATGAGAATATCATCATCTGGAAAACTAACAGAAATTTGCCGCTCCTCTTGTTGCTGCTTCATCTTTTTTATTTTCTTTGCTTCTACTGCCAATATCTGTCTCAATAGAAACCCTAATTGCCTGCGCTGCACATCTTCTACAAAACATAAGGAATACGCCCTCAATTTATTTAATATAAAATTGACTACCTACCTTTATTGTTTGCCACGTGGATATGGAGACCTTTTGTTGGGACTTTCCTTCCCTTTCTTTTGTGAGACATATTGTGCCGTGTACATTACTTAGATGTACTATGTCGGGGTCAAAACTTAAGGTACCTAAGCGGATAAGACTCGCGGACGTAGCATTACCTACCTCACCAAAGGTCACTGGATTCAAACTCTAGCTTCACCTAGAGTGCTGCAGCCATTTTACCAACTGAGTTCACCTTTAGGTCATCTTTTCAATTTCTCGTCACTACACTAAATTTGTATTCAACTAGAGTTCACTCTTCAATATGTTTTCCTGTTGGTCTAGGAGAGAATGAAACCTTTCCTAATAATTTAATATATATTAAATATGTATATTTATTTTTCATAAAAGTAAAATGTTATAATATGATGAAACCATAGTATTCTTTCTTAGTTGTATAACAAAAAAAAAAAAAGTATTCATTAGTTTTTTTTTTTTTGTTAAAAACGAAATTAATGAAAGATAAATGGTTATATTAAAGAAAGAATAGTAGCATTTGGTATAATGATCCATATTAATCCCTTCACTTCATACCTAGTCATAAGAAAATTAAAACACATGTAATTTTTTATTTTTCTTTTTTTTTAAGTAAAACTTGTGTCCCCCATAATGCATTAGTGAATTAATAGTTACTATATACCAATTATCTATACATAACATGGAAGATGACCTGATCATGATCAAAGTAATTAATTAACTCTTAAAACCCTAGCTAGCTACCTAGTTTATAATTAATTACTAACAAACATTAACATTATATTCCAAATAATAATAATAATAATAAGGATTATGATATGAAGACAAACTAAACTAACAACTTTATTTTAATTTATAATAAGAATTTGGTCTGATATTCTCATGAGAATATTTTAATTTATAATAAGATTTTCATGAGAATATCATCCGGAACCGCAATCTGCCGCTCCTCATGATCCTGTACCTGCTTCAGCTTTGATCTTTATCTTCTACTGCCAATATTTATCTATGTCTCAATAGAAACCCTAATCGGCTGTGCTGCAAATCTTTACATATATATATATATATATATGTTCGCCACGGAGACCCTGTATTTTTTACCTGATTGTCACAAATTTTTTTAAAAATTGTACAAATGACATTAAAATTAAAATATTGACATATTTGCCATGACTTGACTAGTCAACGCCCAGTCTCTACTTGGCTACACTGCGACCAAGGATTTTGCCAAAAAAATAAAATAAAATAAATAATTGTCCTACTTTGACAATATATACATGAATTAATTTGTTTTCTTGGCTTTATTTTGTCAAAGATCATATCTTCAATTATGTTACAAGTAGAAATTTTTTCTAAAATTTACTTTTGTTATTTTAGGCTTCCTTCTTTTAATATGGTCATCATTAATTGATATGTATTTAATATTTCTTATATGCAATCATCAATAATTACATTCACATATAGTACTATTGATCGAATAATTTGTTAACATATTAAATATTTTATTGACAAATACTCTATTTCATAAAACACGATTGGCCCAATTAAATAGGGACGTCCATTATTGGGATTGACTGATAGAGTTTTAGGTTGAGTGAATTCCTAATTAAAATACAGTAGTGATTAATTTAGTATTTAAATTGTATTTGAATTGCAGTTTTATTTGTTATAAATATAGATATATAGTTTAGATTGATTGGTATTAGAGTGATGTAAAGGTCAAGAGATTTTGAGTGACTTGAGTGTGTGATAAGATATAAATGTTGAAGGATGACCTTGTTTTATAACCAAGAAGCTAAATTGGTGCAATTAATATCATGCCAATATTTGTGAGAATGCGTTTAAAGTACATGGTCACAAACAATTGTTGACATAACAAATCTAATAATCTTTGTTTATGACATAACTAGGTTGAATATTAAGGGTGTCTATAAATTGGTTCAAACCACAAAACTAAACTGAATTAGTGTATGTAGTTCAATTTAATCGATTTGGTTTGGATTTTGATTTAAGACTTTAAAATTTGATCTAAATAGAATTGAAACACCTTCAAAATAATAGTATAATATTTAGTTTCTAACGTCTAAGATATATATATATATATATATATTTTGTTGATCAATTTTCCGGCATTCAGGAGGTGTCCTCATCGACTTCGCAGCGAGATTAATCCTCGCAGACTCGAGGGGTTCGATGAGCGTTTAGTGAGTTTCCTTCTTTCAACTAAAATATGTCTAGAATGAGACTCAAACTCATGATGAGTCTCTCAACCCACCCTAAAGCTGGCTCTTCTTAGTAATGAACCAATCTTTGATTGGTGTCTAAGATTCTTGATAGAAACACAAGGCCTAATAGGATAGTGACAATTCCTCACATCATCATATGAGGCCAAGGAGAGACTTGAACTCCTATTGACCATCATTGACAGTAATGGATGTCTCTAAAATACTTATATTACTGTATCCACTATTTAATATGTTAGCTAAATAAATACTTTATATTTATAACATAGCAGAGGCAGAAGGAGTGAATTCATTTATCTGACCGGCCTTATCAATTGAAAAAAAGACTTTATTAAATTGAGTTAGATTTTCACATAATATTTTTAATTAAAACATCATCAAGTAATTAATTATCACAAAAATATTGAATATTAAATCTTGCTACGAAAATGAATGAATAAATCAAAGCAGCCAGTACCCATATTTCTTTAGGCACCAGGAAGATGCTAAATAATAAATAATGTGGTTTTTCATTAAAAATATATATATAAAAAGTAATGTTAAAGGTACTTTGAATTATTTTTTTACACCGACATTTAATTTTCTTTAAATATTTTAAATATATTATATGTATATATATATATATATATATATAAATATTACATAGTACATGTGCATTCCTAAAATATTATCCTACCTCTCTTAAATGACGTTGACACATAAAGGAAGGCGTTCTGTTGCGTGGTGCGGCAGTATTAACTACCAACTGTACAATCGTCACAATTTTTACAAGTTGCAAACGTGGCTCGCTGCCGTGGGCACTGATGCCATTTTGCAATAACTCCTTGGCCGCCGTGGCTTTCAAAACTCGGCTAATTAATTATTTTAATGAATTGATCTAAAAAAAAATAATTACATTTCTATTAAGCTTGCACGCATGTACCTCTTACAAGATTTTTACTATTTGTTAACTAAAACGTTGTGAAGAAATATATTTTATTAATAAATATAAAAATAGAATATTACTTTGATAATTTTTAATATTAACAGAGACATGCATGTAATTAGAATAATAAGATCATTAAAGTAAAAGATTTCTGATAACAAAAAGCAATATTCATATATAATTTCAGCACCCACTTTTAGCACACAATCCATTAAATATATAGGATGTCTTTAGAACACGTATTAGTGGTGATTCAAGGAATACAACATATACTTTTTTGTAACAAAAAAAAGAAAGAAATACAACATATACTAAGGGAGTGTGTACTAAAAACATGTAAATTTATCTTTTTTAATAAGTAAATTACCATGTTACCATTTATTATATAAAAAATGATGATTTTAAATAATATATAATAATAAGATGAATGAGGGCATCATTTTTAAATATTACATGTCTTATTTAATTGAAATATAGCCTTTTATGCTTTTATAGCACATGAGATCATTGTCTCCTAAAGATTTTTTTTTTCTTAATTTTATGTAAAACACTACTGTAGTTTATAAATATGTTGACGTATGTTTGAGAACAAGGCATAAATAATTGTATTGACTTGCAATATGTCGTGGCATCACATGTGATGTCAGTAACAATTCTTTATCTGAAGAATAAGTTATTTAATTGAAATGATTAATAGGTTCAAAATTCCAGCAACACATTCATACAACCATCAATTCTTTTCCCTATTCACTTTTCAAGTAAAAATAATAAAATAAAAATATAAGGAGTATAACTCTTATTATAATGAACAATCCAATATCAAGTTTCCACGCAATTAATATTTTAAATTTTATTAAATTTGTATAAAACACCTTATAACACACGCAAACAAATGAAGCGAAGAAAAATAATTCATGCAGCCAGTACGACTAAGACGGAGAAAAAGTTTTGTTATGTTGAATATGAAGCACCAACGAAAGATAATTCCAACCTGTTCCAAATACATATCTGTTCCACTCAACTCAACTCAACTAAGCTTTTTCTCAAATACATGGGTGGGTTATATGAATTTGCTTCATTCACTCTGTACTGTGAAAGGCTCGATACTTAAATTTTAGAAATACCCAAAGCCAGATGCCATGCTTAGTTTGATTAGGATTCAAAACCAAATACAATCCTAAAAAAACTGAATTCCAAGTAGAGATAACCAAAAACATTTAAAAAGAGAAAAAAAGATAGACGATAGAAATAAAAATGGGTAAAAACAGGGGGGACCATTGAAAAGCCAAGCTCAATGAAGTAGCAAGTATGCAATGTTATGCATGTGCATCATCACCTCACCTCAATCACAAGAGACTAACACATGGAAACTAACATTAGTGTTTAACAAAGCCTCTCTCATGGACACATCTGATAAGAGTCAGCCATCACCAATTTGGACTTTGTTTCTAAAGCTATTCCCAACTGCAAGATAATTTCAATAAACATGAATAAAAACAACGAGAAGAAGAATCAATCCATCCACTAGTTTCAATGGGGACAAAACATGACATCACTGCTTTGTCATTCACACACCAAATGCAACGCGTAAGGTTAATGCCTTAAATTGCGTTGACGCCGTGCCAGTCCACCCTTAAAAGGCCAACCCCAATTACACAATTCTTTTATATATTTATATCTATATATAAATTAATAATCTACCACTCCATACCCTCCTGATCTCAAGCTTCACCACCCACAAAACATCATACTCTCCAGCCCCTTCCTCTTCTTCCTCTTCTGCTTTTTTTTTTTTTTTTTTAATCCTTTTAAGTTTTTGAAAATGCAACAGGCACTTCCATACAGAAACTGGGTATCAAGCAGATCAGCAGAAAGCTCAATTGGGATGTCATCAATGGTGGTTGCAGAGAAGGGTGAGAACCCTTTGAAGGGAAAAGGAAGCTGCAGAGATGTGAAGGGTATGGTGAGGGAGAACGCAGTGCTTCTGCTTGGTAAAAATGGGTGTTGTATGTGTCATGTTATGAAGAGGTTGCTTCTGGGGTTAGGAGTGAATCCTATTGTGTGTGAAGTGGATGAAGAAGAAGAAATCAGAGTAGCAAATGATTTGGGAGGAAAGGAAGAAGGGAAGCCTCAGTTTCCTGCAGTTTATATAGGAGGAAAGTTATTTGGAGGGTTGGATCAGCTCATGGCTGCTCATATTTCTGGGGAACTGACTCCTATCTTGAAGAAAGCT
This sequence comes from Paratinospora sagittata, assembly GCA_035771175.1. Classification (NCBI taxonomy): domain Eukaryota; kingdom Viridiplantae; phylum Streptophyta; class Magnoliopsida; order Ranunculales; family Menispermaceae; genus Paratinospora; species Paratinospora sagittata. The sequence continues at coordinate 36,266,053 of CM069610.1, forward strand.
GGGGCTTTGTGGCTTTGAAATTTGAATCTCTACTTTTTTTTTGTTCTTCTTTTATTGCTCTTTTTGTTCTTCTTTTTTTGTTCGTGAATTTTATAGAGGGATTAAGAGTTGCAGAGCCAATGCAAAATTTCCTATGTATCAGAGATTAGAGAAGATAAAGCTTTCTCACATAGAGAATGGATGACTTGAAGCTATAGCTTAATTAATTACTCGAACTTACTAGATTTTGATTTCTTTGGGAGTTTGAAAGTGAGCACTGGAGCTGTATAAATAGTACTTTCTAACTGGGCTTGTTTTATGAGGAATTTTTGAGTTCTGGTTTGGTTCTGAACATCACTTTTGTTTAATGTGGTTTGCATTGCTCAAGAAGACCTACAATAACATGATAAAATAATTAAGCAAGGTATTACTATTTTTAATCTAAACACGACTTAGTCCTTGATAGAACGGAACGGAGAAAATAAATTTATGTAACCGACTCCATATAATTTAAAAAAAGACTTAAATATGATTTTCATTAAACAGTATAGCACACCTATCAAATAGTGTTTCCAATTATCCCATTCCCTGATATGGGTAGAATCTACTTGTTGGTAAAAAAAAGTTTGGAGAGGTTACGGAAAAGATTGTGAAATTTAGTGGAAATGTCAAGGAAATGCTTGGGACAACTTTAAGTTCAATTTTCTTTTCAGTGGAGTTCACATGTTTCTGCATTTCTCTTTGATGGGTCCCAACTTAGTAAGGTCAATGTCTTATCTTAAGTATTAGGTTGGCAATAGCAATATGTATTTAAAATTCTTTTGATTCAACACTTGGCTATCTCATATATCATCAATGAAACGGGCATGTATCTTCCTATTTCTCTTATACCGCTTAAGATTTTTGACAAATATGACTAACAAGTGCTTGAATTTATAAGGAACAATAATTATAAAAAAGTCCAATAGAAAAGATTTAATAGTGCAGAAACTCCGTATTCATGACAATGAAACTTTATGTACATTGGGTGCCTACGCCATTTTTTGATATTGTTTCTTTAGATGTTTTGAAAATGTGTATGTATTGTGCAATATAAATACACGCGCATCCCCAAAACATTTAAAAGAAGTTAAGTACTAACATTAAAAAAATAGCGTTAGCACCTAAAATACATATAACATTACTCATTTAAATAATCCCTATAAACATTAACTTTGCTAGTGCTTTAACAATTAATGCCTTGTGAAGAATAAACATATCTCATTAACTATGCCAGTGACTTCATGAGCCATTAACTATGCTGGCTGTTTAGTTAATCATCACCCTTTAAACTCAACACTCTTCATAAATTTTTACAAACTTTCCATTTACACCAACGGAAAAAAGAAGATAAGATTCATACCAATCATATAAAACGATTAGAATATCAATACATTGAATATAAACATCTAAAATTTCTATGTGATTTAAGGGTTTATTTTTTAATAACTTGACCGACTTAAACAAACAAAGTAAATTGCCCTTTATTTACAATTCAAATTTTTAATTGACCTGACTCCAAAAATATTTTTAATAAACAACAACTAGTTGAAATTAAGTAACCTTATTTTTTTTTTTCTATCCTTCTATTGGTTGGTTCATGTGAAGTACGTAAGCTTCAAAAGCAAGACTCTTATGATATGTGGGGTTCACACGCTTAGCTAAACAGTTTCTAAAGTCTCTATTCTTACTGTTTTTTCTGTTCAACTTCTTCAACAGGAACGCGTTTGCCCCTCTGCCTAATACAAAATAATAGAAAATACTAAAATACATACCCCCTACTTGAAATAAAATAAAATACTTGGGGACAAGGAATAATAATTGCCTGCTTTGAGCTTATTAACATCTATGTCATAGACAGAGAGTATTGTTTGGTGGGAATTTGAATGTTGTCTTTGACTTGCTCTACACCATCCATCCAATTACCTAAAGTTCTTCTAAGGCTACAGTATTAATTTATTTTTTTGGAATATCATGCCATAAATCCATGCAACTGTAAAGGCTACTTCCTTGCAGAGGTCACGGGTTTGAATCTAAAAATAACTTCTTTCTGTTATGGACCCCACACTATTGGGTTTTTATTTTATTTTTTTAATTCAAAAATTTGTCTATTATGAGTGTTAAAAATCATTTCACCTGAAAGCTATAGCTAATAGATAAAGACCAATAATACATATATCATTAATACACCCCTTACATATCGCCTCATGGCTTATTATAAGGTGGAGAGCCATAAAAGAAAGAAGAAGAAACAAATATAAATTATACAAATAAAGAATATGCAAATACCGACAATAACACTTGAACTCAAGATTTCTTCTAAAACTAAGACTCTGATACCACATTAAAAACCTTTTATAAGTAGAGACCCCGATAATGTATATCAAGCTATCATTAATAATAAGGTTTCAAAAAAAAAATGAAAAAACAAGAAACATGCTGTAGCATTCTAATGGATTCTTGCATTCAAATGCTAAATCTCTAGCCTATATTGAATGAACCTTTGTCAGCTTCACATTTGAAAAGTCCAGATTGAAATGTCTTCGTGATTCACATTTGTATTGAACAATCCTTTTATTCAACCAACTACTTTTTGTTTTTATTTTCCTTTTTCTCCCTTTCTAGCTATCTTTTTTGTCCAAAGTCAATAGTACTACAGGCAAAACCCACATTCTCAGTTCCTAGACATAAAAAAATTTCGTCACTAATCAAAGGTTATTATCATAGTTAGAATATGTAATCCAAAATTTTAAATTTTAAATATTTATTTTATTTTAAATTTTTTTAAATACTTCTTAGTCCTTAATAAGACAGTGTCTACCACCTATACTCCTCTCATGAACATTAGGCGTGATAGAAAAAAGAAAATTAAATAAATAAAAGAGAGACATGCCTGATCACCAACACCACTTTAGTCATTAAAATTAAAATATATTCTTCCTTATCATCGCCAGCAAGCTTAATCGTCCCAAGTCAATAATGAGTGCCACTTCATGAAACTCTCTCATTGTCACACTTCCATAGGAATTGTGTCTCCACTCAACTTTCGGTCAGCCAGCCACTATGTAAGGGTGAGAATGCTTTCTCAGCCACTAACATCATCCACACACCTAGAAGCTCGGTTAGCCAATTCCATCATGCACTCTCAAGCCACCAGTGGATCAAAACTAGGAACCATCATAAATCCATGGCTTTAATTGTTGGGGTCCAAGCATTATGTTTACCCCTTGTTATTTTTTGGCTCATTTTTATAGTCATTCAAAAAGCTTTTTTATTTTTATTTTTTTCACTTGTCAAACATTTTGGAGTCTTTCATCCATGACTTCTCGTTTAGGACCAAGAAAATTTACATTATTGCTTAGTATTGCTAGTTAAATACATCATACTCCCTGTCAATTTTACCATGGCTTTCAAGGGTTATATCAATCTTTTGTAGTCTAGTTTTAATTTTTAAGTTTCAACTTCTCCTTTTTGGGTCTTGTTCAAATTATTTCCGAGTCTAAGAACTTGCAAAGAAAGAGAGGACTTAAGATTTTTTTTTTTTTTTTTGATACAACAAAATATGTATATTAATTAGTGTAAAATATATACAGAAGTTACAAAAATATACACCAGAGATGCAATTCTATCCATCCACCCTCCTAGCCGAACCACCCTCCCTAACAACATCAGCACGTCATAACTCTACAATAAGCAATCACTCCAACTCATCAACCAACTAAATAATGATAAACCCTTTCCCCAAGAGAGAAGGAATAAGATTGACTTACCATTTACAAACTCTGCCTTTTTTTATGCTCTTTTTGGAAAAAAATAAAAATAAAAAATGATTATGCTTTATAAATTAATGAGAGCTGAAAATGCTTTTAAAATAGAAATGATAGTATAATATTAATATTTAGAGGGTTGACTAAAAAAATGTTGAAACACAAGCATCTATAGGGAAGGCGGAGTATACCCTTCTTCCAAGGAGCTTCAAGGAACTAACATTAAAAGACACGCTGAAGTCACTCCTTCAATAAAGGACAAAATAAAAAGGAGTATTGTGTCAATTTTAACTTAATTCACTTTATCCTTGTTTTCCTCGTCCTTTTATGCACTCTTTATAGCTCTCATTTTCCTTAATGGTGATATAAAATAATAAAAATTAAATTTCCTGGTGTCTTCTAGTTTGAATGGCTAACCATAGGTTCAACCTTTTCTTTGTTTTATATGGGTGGATGTGATCAATATGTTCGCTAAAAATAAAAGTTTACCAACCACCAACACCACTTAAGACTATTTTTAGATGAACTTGGGTGTAAAGGAATCAATGAAAGAAAGAGATGGGAATATCACCTTTGCCTATGCTGCACAAGCACCATGTTGCATCATCTAAAGACATATTGATTGATCCAAGATTTTCACCAAGTATGCCCCCTAGGAGCCTTAGAAGATTTGGGTCGGGCCAGAAAGTCATGAGGAAAGATGCGTCTCTTTTCCTTTCTTTTACACCCTGATGCAGGCTTGAATAACACCTGCAAAAGTATATGGAGCTTGTAATGACAAAAAAAGAGTTATCATGAAGGCAATTTGAGAGATTGCAAGCAATGGCATCGAAGCACTGGCTTTAAAATTAAGAAAGTTACAATGCTCAAATTGTATCTAGCCATGAATCGAAGTCGTCTAACAACTTTGTAGTGGATTGAGAAGATGGTTTTGGGATATCTGTTATGATGGCCTTAACCTCTCGTGCAACAACTGAATTCTCCCTCTTCTGTGGACTTGATGCTTCTACAAGCAAATCATCCACCGTGTTATCAAGATTGACACTCAAGTTTACACTTTCAGATGAGTTTGGGCCTTGCTCCAGAGGTTTTTGATTTGTATTTAATGAAGGAGTGCCCTCGTGCTTCTTTAAATTGGATAAATCTGAGAGCAAGTCATCAAGTGAGTCATCGAGATTAATATTTGTCGGCATACTTCTAGATGAAGTGGCAACATTTTCCAAAGATTGTTGACTTGGACGAAGTGAGGAAGCACTGAAAAGTCCAGAATCATCTTTTTTTGCAATTGGGAAATAATTATTAGGCTTGTCATCGATGCCAGAAGAATCAGGAAGCTTGGTTTGCTCAAATGAGTTTAGAAGCAAGTCAAGCTCTGCCTCTGCGTCCAATGCCTTAAGTGCTGGAATGTTTTTCTCGTTTGGATCTGAAACAGAATTTATGTTGAGTCTGTCAATGGTGTCCACAAGGTCTGTCAAATTTGTTTGGGCAAAATGCTTTGATTCATCCTCTGCTGAGTTTGTGAAATTGGCTTTGTCACTAGGAGAAGCAACTGAGATTCTGCTACTAGCAACAGTAGTAGATGTAGTCTCCTGATCCACCAACTCTGCACCTTCATCAAAAAATGAATCATGCTTGCTAGCATTTTTGGAAGGCATAACCTCATGCTCGTAATCAATGCTTTCCTCAGCTTCTCCATTTGTATATGTTTCTAACTCCTTAGTTCCCTCTGCAGACTGTTAAAAATAGAGGGGATATGAATGAAATGAAATAACAATAACAATAATAATAATAATAATAATAATAATAATAATAATAATAAGAGTATATGAGAAAGATAACACACAAGTTGTGGGGAAAGGGAGCTAATTTAATTTTTCATAAGAAGGGTTTGGCGCTAGCTAAAACACTTGCCCTAGTACCTGACTACCTTTTTTTTTTTTTTCTTATAGGCCTATTTCTTTTCTGCTAAACATGTATATATCCTACCTTTTAAACCATGGAGGAAAAGGTTTTGTAGCATTGGGTAGCTGTGTCCATGAATCTTATACAGTTAAACTTATATTTTGGTAATAATAAATTTTTGGAGTTAAAAATTATAATTAATCCTTCTAATGGCTAGAACCATAACGTCAAATATAGGGCAAGATAAATTGAATCACAGAGGGAAAAATATGAAGTCTTAGCAGAGAAAATGGACATTATCACCTACATCATATGTTTCGAACAAATTTAAATTTGTACTTGAAAAATTAACGATGTGAAGTTTTGATCATCTAGGAACATAAGTTATGCATGGTAGGCTGATTATATGCATGAACATAGTGAAAACAGTACCAGCTCAGGAGGTAGCAAATCTTCTTCAATGAATAACCTCTTTGAAATATTGACCTTTTCGAGTTGTGCAGCTAGAGCATGCAAGTCCATAGAAAGAAATGATGCCTACATAGATACAAAAGTTAAAAAATATTAGAGGATCAAGTAAATGACATAGGCTGCTAATATGCAAAGAGCATATATCTATTTTTTCTTTCCAATAAGTAGTGATTTACAGTCAAAATTTCATAAATCGTAACAAATTAACCGAACTAGCTCTAATACTGCACCAGACATAAACTGTACAAGACACAGAAATAAATGTTGTCGTCAATTTTCACCCCTTTCCTTGTCAAGGAAAATATCTATTTGACAGGAGGTGAAGATGGCATTACGACCTGAGTCCGAGACATTAACACTCAGAATATTCTTTACTGATGTGGCACCTTTTAAAGATTTATGCTAAAATAAGAGAAACAACTCAAACATAGTATGCAAATAGCAAAATAAGTACCATAATTATATCTACACTTGCAAAAGCATTGAAAATCACAAAAACTACCACTGGGAGTAACATATACAACTATACAAGAAAAGTCATAACTCATAACAAATAACGTAAAGAAAAGAAAGGGGTGGATATTGTTTTTTCCATATATGTTCGTATATGAGACTAAATTGAGGGTCAAAGTCAAACTGAGTCATCAAGACAATATAATTTAAGTAAGAAAAAATATTTACATCATCAATTTATTGCAAGAATTACTGTCACAACAAAAGTTTCTAAATTTCTAAATTAAGAAATTATGGATTAATTTTTAATTTCATTTTGTTCCCTAGAAATCAGAAGATAACAGCAATTAGTTTCTGTTAAATGTTTGTCCAGTTGAGAAACAATAACAAATTAATTTACAATACTTCGAAAGTACCTGAACATATACACAACACCCAAAAAAAGGGAAAAAAGAAGAAAGAGATTTTTTTTCTTTGCATGCAAAACTGTTCTGGAGATTCCATACTAAACAACAAAATTCTCAGAAGCATTAAGAATAAACTTCTCTTTACCCAGATTAAATTTGACAATATTCTAAGTACCTACAAAATGCAGCAGAGTCCATCTCATGAATCATAATATTGTAGACAAAGAAGGGTTACTCAATCACCTAGGCTTATCTTGAAGGCCAGAGTTTAAGATGTCTCAGACCACAATATTTGTGTGTTTTTTGTAGTCATTTCTATACCCCCATAATTGAGAAAGAAGCATATGATAAAATTAGGAAGTCTCTCCAATCCTCCTAGAGTATATTTCAAATACTGATGACCATTTAGAAATGGAAAAGACCAAAAAATATAATAGGTTAATCACTCCAATAATACTGTGATAAAAGTGGAAAAGAAATTATAGGTTTTCCATGAATTTATAGTTTCAGCTTTAATACAACTATGGACTCTGAACATGAAATGAATGTCATAGTGATATGGTCTAAACATATATTTACCTTATGAATGTGTTGCTTGATTAAAAAAACTTATGTGCAGTAACAAATTGATATGATCCTCAAAATCATACGAAATCTAGTGGTAAACCAAACACTTAATCTGAAAAATTGAGATAGAGAGGATGTGGTTATTTGTCAGAAAGAAATGTTGGCATCCAACTGAACTTTCTTTCCAAGCTTGCAGCTGAATTTCAGACCAAAAATCACCAAAAATAATTTCTCTTCACATATCTACTTGTAAGTTGAGTGCACAAAAAAATAGTAAATAAATTATGTTAAACTTTAGGATTTTGGAAAATATGATCATCTTTAAAGACAATACGTCAATCTACTTAAAAGTTATGCTCTCCTCCTTTTCCATGAGTGATATTTTATATATAGTTTTAGTCTTTGGACCACGAGTTATTGCAAAGAAATAAACATTATGAGTTTTATTTTCAACACAGTATATCATTTTCTTCTAATATAAAATAAATAAATAAATAACGTTATGAATTGATGGCAAGTTCATCAACCAAAGAAAAGAGCAGATAGGTACATTCCATTCATTACATGTTTCCCTTGACAGTTCCCCCTATTCTTTTTTGTAACCATTCATACTCTAACACAAAAAGAGATGTACACAATGCTTGATGCTCCTGCCATGACAAGGTGTATGAAAGGGATGATATATGCAGCTGCCTAAGTATTATATGGAGGCTGTTTTCAGATTCGAATTCATGACCTCCAAGTTAAAATGGGACAACCTCTATGCACAAGGCCCAAGGTCTACAATCTTATCCTTTATACTTATTGGGAGGGACAAAAAAAAAGAGGAAGAGAAAGCTTACCTCATAACTTGCACTTGATTTTTCATCCACAATGAAATTGTCGTCTCCAATCCATGACATAATGTTATTTCCCCTGACAGAAAGGATAGAGCTTATGCCCTGATTAAAGTCTAGAAAAAGATACATGTCAACCTCGTGTATCCACACTCAAACTTTCAAAGACTTTATAACCAAGTTCTCATTAGAAACTCTAATTCTATTTCAAGCAATATTTTTTGTACGTGGCTGAATTGACAAAAAAAATATAGAAATAAGGATGTGCAAAAGAGTTAACAAAAAAAGTAATACATGAATAGGAGTGTTATCACAATAGAATAACCAATATTTTTGAAAACACCAAAATGGTTGGCAAAAACTCCAAGAAATCAATATATATATATATATATATATATATATATATATATATATATATATAAAGAAAAGAATACCCTAATTTATCTGTTTATGAGATAAACACCATAAAAAGAAAATGCTTAAATGTTCACATCAATGGATCATGGAATGTTATTTCCAGCTTTAAATATGGAAATACCCTAGTCCTTTCATTGTGCACCAACATCACAAAAAGATCCTCATTCACTCCCAGCAAGCATCTAGCACTTGCAAAAAATCCAATCAAATGCATGTAAAAATAAAACATGAATATGAAATCAGAAAATGGAAACAAGATAGGATTTATTATGAGCAGTTGTGTTATGATGGAATTGTATATTCCAAGTAGCCCCGACTAGGAAACAAATTATTGGTCACCTCTCCAAGGGACAATCAAGTAGTTTTGCTTCAACATTAACCTCCATACACTTTGTGAGGAACTTTCCAATATCCAATTTGAAACTAGAAATCACCTAAGAGCATACTTCTCCCTAGGGGTCCGTTTGGTACACGGGATAGGATGAGATTATTTTTGTGGGATTAAATTGGATAGTATAGTATAGTATAGGATAGGATATGATAGGATTAAAAATAGTGTAATCCTATGTTTGGAGTGTGTTTGAGATTGGAATAAAAAAGCAACTACATATTTTTTTTACAACTTAATTTTTAAATAAATTATATTAAACTTATAAAAAAAAAACCAAAACCATTTGGCTGGTTTTGCAAATCGCAAAACCAGTTGATAATTCTTTTTTTATTTTTTTAAAGAAGAAATGTGCAGAAGAAGAGGAAAAAGACAAGGAGGAGGAGGAGAAGGAGAAAAAAAAAAAGAAGAGGCGGGATAACCAATCCCGCCATTTTTTGAGGGCTTGATTTATCCCGCTGGAACGGGATAGAGGGGTGAGGTGGGATAATTTTTATCTCATCCCACCTCACCTCTAAACATAGGATATGGGTTAAAAATACCCCTATCCCATCCTACTCCTATCCTATCCGGGCTGTCAAATGGGCCCTAGAAGTACAAATAAAGGTTCTCTCATCATTATTTTGCATTTTGTTTTTGGTGGAGAGGGTTGAATTGTTTTCTAGTTCAACTTCAATGTTGGCCTCCACACACTTTAAGAAGAACTCTCTACCATAAAAAAAAGTGAAGATGGAAAGCCAAGAGATACTAAGGAGTGAAAATTTTACATCTTTGAAATCTATTATTCATCGAGAAGTAAAAATAGGTGAGGATGTGAACTGTAGTGTTAAAGGAAGATGAATTAAAGTGAGGAATGATTTTGGAGTATTATATAAATTGGCGCATCCATTGAAGTTGAAAAGAAAATATCATAAAACTGCTATTAGGCAGTCATGCTCTATTGAGTAAAAAGTTGGATAATAAAGAAGCGATACGTACACAAATTAAGTGTAACAAAAATGTGAAAGTTAAGATAGATATGTGGTAAAGTATTAAAAGATAAAATTAGACATGAGGATATTCGAGAAATGGTAAGATTAGCCCCAATTGAAGATAAAATAAGAAAAAATTGATTTAGGTGGTTTGTGGGCATATAACAAAGACCTTTACATGCGCCAATTAGGAAAAAAATAACCTATTAACAATCCATTGTAATGACAAATGTAAAGGAAGATCCAAAATAAGAAATATATAACTACTTAAAATTTAAAATGTTAACTTAGCCCTTTATAGAGCAGAGTGGAGGAAGTGGATTCATGTACCTGACCCTATATAGTTGGTATTTGAGAAAAGACTTAGTTGAATTGAAATGAGTTGAGTATAAATTATAATCACCTACAAGTAAAAGCACATACTCAATTCACGAGGGTCCGGTTGTGGGTCTTAGGAAGGGTTGATATGTGCATCCCTTCCCCTACTTTGTGGGAAGTTGTTTTCTTGTTCAAGTCCATGACCTCCAAGTCATAATGGAGCAACTTTTCCATTGATGCCACCCAAGCTTTCCCCTACCAAGGCTAATGCCAAATATAGACATTGAACACTGGAATGACCAAAATCCAATTCAGACATTCCTCGTGACTATGAATTTCTAAACCTATTATACAAATTTTGTTCATTCTCAAACTGATTTCAAGCATCTTCATCAATCGTCAAAGAGAACTGAATACCCCAAAGAGACTTCACACTGTTAAATTCATAACATAGTAATTATCCCTCAATTGAATTCAAATTCCAATCCAGTAGAGTCAAAATAAAATGAATTTTCACAGTACTTCAAGCATTCTTAAAACCGCAACTAATCCATGAACTGAACTCCAAATAAATAACCAAACTCAAGCTGAAAGCGATAACATACCAGGCAACGTATCAAACGAAACGAAGTTCTCCGAAGCATCACTCGACTGAAATCGCAACTGCGACTGAGCCTCGGAAATCAAGTGCCTGAAGTCCGCGCCTTTACTCTTCGGCACAACAACATCACTAACTCGGCTTCCGCTATCAATCGCCGGGGCTTCCGAACCAGGCTCCGATTCTTCCTCGTACCGGTCCCAATTCGACGGAAGTCTCGTACGAGATCCATGGAATTCGCGCGGTTTCTCCTTCGTTTGCTTCTTTGAATTGTCTTCGGTCGAAGAGGGAATTGCTGGCGATTTGGATTTTGGAGGTTGGTGATGTTTCTTGCTTTGGTGTTGCGAGTGAGCTCGCTTCGATCTGGCAAGAGATTTCGTGTCCATTTTGGAGAGATTTCGAGGTTTCTTGTCCGCTTGCTTCTTGTTAGGATTAGGGTTTTGGTAGATGGAACTGTTACGCTAGGAATTGAATCTCAGTCTCAGATGCATAGGAGAACGAGAAGCGAGAGCGCAAATGGTTAGCACGTGACTTCTCACGTGATGTAAGCTCCGTCAATGTATATAGGTTTCCATATTAATACTTAGAATTATCTTTGTATTAATTAATTCATCTTTAAATATCTTGTAGGTATGCAATTCAATGTAATGTAATATAAATTAATATAAAAAAATTATGCATTTTGAGATGTATGATGTAATATTTACATGTCGAATTGACATGACTATATAATCTATGGTAATATATATTTTTGCATAGAACTTACCGCAAGTAAACATAAATGCTTTATTTTGGTGCATCCAAAAAAAATATAAATTATAGATGTCTAAATACTATTTATAAACCTAGTTAACCTGTATATTTTTGTAAAATTTTGTATAATATTTGTTTAATATTTCAACATATATATATATATTTTTTTGGTACCGATTTTTCGACACCAAGCAGGTATCTTACTTCCTTTTGGGGACAAGACTAATCCTTCTAGATTCGATGATTTGCAGGGACAAAGATACTTCTTTCAACAGAAATAGGCGAGGGTGGGTTTGAACTCATGATGAGTTGTTCAACTGCACATCGTAGTTCGCTCTCCGAACCAACGAACTAACGTCTTGTTGATACAAATCTACTTCTTTCACCCCACTCTATCAAGGTCTAAGTCGATATTTGAATTACAAATTGTTATATCTTTCTTAGTTATTTATATTCATGTTATATATCTTGGGTCTTTCTCTATCTTAGTCATTACCGTAGATTATTAACTCTTAACGGGGTGATCTCGTAACTTCATACCATAGTTGATTCAATAAAGCTTTATGCTGGTTGTTAGCTACCTAATTTATCTGGAAGCAGAGTTGTTGATATACCTACAACTATTTAAATATACCTACAACAATAGGAGTTATTTTTAGTTGTTGTAAGCATGTGTTAATTTTATTTTTCATACGATGTTCTTTGGTAACATATACGAGTTTTAATTATTTTTAGGTAGATAAATTTATTAGACAATTTTTTTAATTTTTTTTTAATCTTAAAAACTAGGGCTGCATCATTTGGTTTCTAGATACAAATCTTTTTGGATCCAAAAAATATTTGGTTGATCAAATTCGAAAAACGTTTTTAAGATTTTACTCCAAAAAAAAATTGCTTTCTAAAAAATGATAAGAAGTTGTTTATTGATTGAATCTTCATTTTTGGATTGCATTATTGTTTTAAAATCACAAACCTAATTCCCCCAAAAGTTTTATAAATGAACAGCCATGTTAATTCAAGATTTATTTTTAAAAGAAATTAAAATAATTAAAATTTTACTAAAGTAGTTTTGTAGCAAAAGACCAATAATGCCATAAAGAACAAGAGCAATGTAGCAGCTTTGCTTTACTTGGGCCTTAAAAAAAAGCCAATAATATGGAATTGGGGAGTCGCCTTTAAACTGTTAAATTTTTAGAAAAAGCTGGATTCTACATGTTGGAGTCCATTAATGGTTCTCCTTGAGAGAAGGAAGGGGCAGAAGGCTTGCGTTCTTATTATGTAAAAAAAAAAAACACTTCTTATATTATTGGTGTAAAGAGAAGGCAGATAGATAGAAAGAAAGAGAAGGGCACTTTTGCTTTCTCTCTTTCTCTCTTTCTTTATGTGATTAGCAATAGGTGTAATAGCTTTGCTTCCAAAGTTCAAAAGAAATAAAAAGAGAATCTCTTGTCTAATATATGTATGGCAATGCACAATCATATAGTCATTTTGTTGCCCCTTCATGATGCTTTTTCCTCCATGTGTTACAAGATCCCCTCATTTCACAAATAACACCTTTGCCTCCCAACTTGGATGGTAGGAATCTCCAATTAGTACTATAGAATTGAAACCAAATCACCTTTAATTCCATCCTATATTTGTTACCTTTGGTTTGTCCTTCCACGATACTTTTAATTGTAAAAGGGCTTCTTCGCAAACATTTGCTCGTATATTTGCCCATTAGGTTTTCGAAACTCGATTACAAATTTAGTTTTAAAAAAAAAAAAAAGTTAGAAACCATATGCATATGCTAATAAGAAAATAGGGTTATGCGTGATTTAATAGTTTTCTTATGTTCATAAGAAATATTGACAAGTATATATACTCTAATAAAAAGAATAAATCCGACTCTCTTCCTAGTTTCTTAATCGTATCAGAAAGGGAGTTTGACTCTAGCAAGTTACATGATTGTTTACCTACGTGTTTGTGGAGTCTCTTTTATGTTGAAAACAATTTCTCATCTATATATATTAGTTCTAGACCATATGATAACACCATTTTTTTTTACAAAATCGTAGGTTATGCATTTTGGTTAAACCCTACACCACTTTCCAAAGTTATTTTATTAGGAAGTCCTTTTCCTTTGCCTAGAGGTCATATCATGTTTACTGATAAAAGATAAAAAAGGGAGATAATATTTACAAGTGGACTTTAGTTACCATCAAAGCTAAGTGGTATCTACGTAAAACTAAGATTTTTAACTTTGAAATAAAGCAATGGTAGTTAATAGTAACTTATCCATCTTTTAGACTTATATTAAAACCCAAAGAAAAAAGGAATAAAGTTGCAAAGGAATCTCAAATGGCTTCTTTTGGAATGTAGGGTTGGAAACACCTCAGGCTCTTCAATCCTTGGAATTATAAAATACTTTTGAAGTCTAGTTTGGTGTAACCCTGATTCAACCATTGCAGTCCTTGTCTTCCCCATTGTTTAAGTTCAAATCCCACAAGGCCCATGTCTCCTTTTCTCTTCTTCTTTTTATTTTTTTATTTTTTATTTTTTATTATTTTTTATTTTTCTGCAAATTTAACCAAAAAAATAAAAATAAAGAAACCCTTCAAATATAATGACTTAAATAACTAATTAATGAGGTAAATTAAATATTTCTTTTCCACAGTTATCAAGCAACCAAAAGAACAAATATACCCTTCTCTATGACAACACTTTACTTTTTCCCAAACACATCTCTCAAGTATATATATCTCTATCTTGGAAAGATTTCCTGCTGTTTTATTACTTCAAAAACACCAAAGAGAGGTAGATCTTGTAAGAACCATGGTTTTGTTTTTTAATATTCTTCAAAGTTTGTGACTTATGTGGGAGTTTGTGAAGGAATCTCAATGGAACTTGCAAGTTGAAGCCCATCTTGAAGTGTTGGGCAAGGAGAGAATATTCTTGTAGGCACCTAAGTTCAACAAGAAAACTCCAAAATTTAAAATCATATAAAAATTTGGAAAGCAAAGTTGTCTATAAAAACATCATTAGATTATGATTAAGGTTATTGATAAATAAAAGTCAGCCCAAAAGGAGATGACTACTCAAAGTCCTAAAAATTCACTGCCTTTGTCAGCTCATTGTCTTTAAACTTTTATATTAATTATTTCTTCTTGTTTATTATCTTAATTCATTGCTGAGTTCTTGATTTTCTGCTTTTGATGCTTCACCTTGCTCTAGAACTACCTAATTTGAATTTATCTTGATCATAGGTGAACTGGGTCATGCTTTGATTGATAAAAAACTTCAAATCTCAGCATGTCCTTCTTTCATGATCAGAGAAAAAAAAATCAGGTTTTTTATAATGTTGTTTAGTAAGATTTAGATCATATATTGAGACTGCAGATCAATATTGAATTTTAAAAAAAAAAAATTTCTTTAATTCTTAAGGTATTGATTTGAAAATGATTCTCAAGGCTTTGGAGCAGCTAATAAGGTGATCTGTGTAGATTTTAGTACAATAAAAAATTATAGTTTTGTTGGATTATCAGGCAGTTTGTTTGAACATAGGCATCTTCCAATGAAACATGAAAATCTCTCAAAATCTATTATATTTTTCAGACCCCCATGTCTATCATATTTTGCTTTGATAATTTTTAAATTGTTAAAAATTATGATCATCTGTGTCATTTTTTCAGTTGTTGGGGAACCAGAAATCAGATCCATGATCTAAACCTTGTCCAAATCACAATCGAAAACCCTGATTATTTCTAATCAACGAGCAATTAAAACAACATTGTCTTTTCATATCTACATGTTCCTTTTTATTTTTTCAGTCACAGCTGCCAGCCCACATGCATTCCATGTGCTAAAAATGATTCAAATAATGAATTAGAAATCAGTAGGTTAACAAATGAATCACCTCAATAAAGATTAATAAAAGTTTGGATCAAACAGGGCATGCTCTTGAACTTGAAATTTCAAAATCAGAGTTAAATTAGACTAATTTTTCTGCGTCTAGATATATGGTATGGATGAGCCGAAAGGGGTTGTTGTGTTCTTCAACAACCTTGAATTTTCTCAACATGGAAAGTTTAATCTGATGGCATTAGTATATATCTAGCAATTCTCTAATACTGTACTATTGCTTTAGAAATTTTCTTTTTTGCTTAAACATGAAGGGAGAATTATTAATATAGATATCTTCTATGGTAAGTTATAAGATAGAGATATATAAACGTTTTTTTAATTTTTATTTTTAATTTTTTAATTTTTTAATTTAATTAATTAATTAATTAATTAATTTATTTATTTTTTCTATTCTGTTGTGTGTTTTTTTATGGGACTTAGTAGCAAAAAAACCAAACAAAAGCAATACACATTATGAGATAATGATTCCAAATAGAAAAGGCATGGATACTAGCTTTCTACACAGTCCTCATCATATGTGTCATCATGCACCTTTGGGCTTTGCCCTCTACACTTCCTCCAACTTTAACTTTTCACCGCCACGCATAAAATAATCTTTTTTTCTGGTTCTTCAAGACCAAAAGCAGGTATCAAAGACTTGAGAGCAAAAGAGATAATTAAAGTGGGTCATTTTAACATAAAACCCATACCAAAGATCACCATCTTGCTTGGTTCTTCTTCCTCTTAATTTCAGTGTCATATCACCTCAGTTGTTCGAAGATTTTTCGAGTTTTTTGTAGTTTGAATCTGTAGAACAGTTTTTTTTTTTTTTTGATATGTTTGAGAATATGGAAGGAGAAGAAATCACAAAGTCCTTTGCAATGAATCCTATTGTTGAACTCAATAATCCTCCTATCATGAAGAAGAAGAGAAACCTACCAGGCACTCCAGGCAATATTCTTTAATTTTCTTTATCAAATTCTATATCTTTTATCTCTTTTTTGTAGGTAGCTTTAATGAGCACCAGGTATATTCATGGATATCCATGATTCTAATGTATTAATTCTATGTAAACCATGTTATAGATCCCGAAGCCGAGGTGATCGCTTTATCTCCAAAGACTCTCATGGCTACCAATAGATTCTTGTGTGAGATTTGTGGGAAGGGTTTTCAGAGAGATCAAAATCTTCAACTACACCGGCGTGGACATAATCTTCCTTGGAAACTTAGGCAAAGGAGTAGCAAGGAGCCTAAAAAGCGCGTTTATGTGTGCCCCGAAAAGACCTGTGTTCATCACCATCCTTCAAGGGCTCTCGGCGATCTTACTGGTATAAAGAAGCACTTTTGTCGTAAACATGGAGAGAAGAAGTGGAAGTGCGAAAAGTGCTCGAAAAGGTATGCGGTTCAGTCAGATTGGAAGGCTCATTCGAAAACCTGTGGCACCAAGGAGTACAAATGTGATTGTGGCACCATTTTTGCACGGTAATTATCATCATTGTTTTCTTATATTTCTTTCATGACTTGGGATTTTAAGCTATGATTTGTACATCATAAGTAGCAATCAAGAATACCCAAAAGAAAAGAAAAGAAAACAAATACTAATGATACAAAGGAAGTGATCTGAAAGTGATTTGAGGTATAGGAGGAAAAGGAAAGAGGACAAGGAAGACAAAATATGCTTATAAAGACTTAATTGATTACGGGCCATTTAGATATTATTAGCTCTAGGAAACTCTTTTTAGGATTTAAGATCATGTTGTTTGACCTGTTTTCTTTTGTTACTATTCTTCTATTTGTCTTCTTGTTCCTGTCTTTTAGTTTTAGCTTTAGTTTTTCAAATTAAATCATACACTCTGATCATATATATATAAATCTTACACTATAGTTTCTGATAGATCTAACTTTATATACATCTTTTTTATGCTTTCAACATGAACAGGAGAGACAGCTTTCTCACACATAGAGCTTTCTGTGATGCTTTAGCTGAAGAAACAGCAAGAGTTACTGCAACCTCCAATATCAACCATACAGTAATTACCAGTGGCGGTAGGAGCTGTATCGGAACCTCAGCACTAGGACCCAGCATGTCACAACACTTCTCTTCCATTTTGAAGCCACTTAACACAAGAAACAATGAAGTGTTTGATCAGAGTAGTAGACCAGCGTTCTCTCTTTGGCTAGGCCAAGGATCTGTGGTTTCTGATCATGGTCAGCCTCTATGTAAGAACCTGCCAGAACTTAATCAAAATATTGGATCTTCAAGCTTCGGGATGTTACCCGAAAACCCTTTTGCTTCATATTTGAATCCTCAACAACTGGATTATTGTCAACTAAACTGGGTGTTTGCAAGTAAGTTCTCATCACCAGGAAATGATAGAGAATTAACAAGTAGTACTACTACAGTTCCACTAAGCAATATCAGAGAAGTTGTTTCTCCTCAGCTTGTAAGTGCCCCTTCATTGTATAGCACTGATCAACATGACCACCATCACCAAACACATCGTCAGGCAAGCTTGTCTGCTACAGCTTTGTTACAAAAGGCTGCTCAAATTGGTGTCACTTCCACAAGTTCTTCATCACTGTTAAATGGGGACTTTGGATTGAAATATTGCCACAGTACTACTACTAGTCCTAAAGAAGTAGATGATCAGTGCAACAATAATGGAATATTGTTTGGTTCAAAACTTCACACTGATCATATAGAGAACTCATCAGTATCATGGAATATGCAGCCGGAAAAGCGGCGGAAGGTTCAAAACGATGACGGAGGAGGGGAGACAAGGGACTTCTTAGGGGTGGGATTTCATGAATCTATCTGTGCTTCATCAATTAATGGTTATATTTGATAATTACGTGAAGAGATTTCATGATTATATGATCATTTAAGAGTTCTAAAAGGTAGAAAAGTGCAGGGTTTTGATGAGAATAGAAAGATGATTCAAGACATGAACAAGATGGCCCATGCATATTCTCTTGATACCCTGAAAGCTGCACCTATTGAAAAATGGTTGGCTTTCATTTTGTAAAAGGAGTGAGGAGTGGGGACAAAGCAAGAACCCCTTTTGAGCTCCATTATTGCAATTTTTCTTCTTCTTTTTGAACTGGAAGTAAAATAGTGTTTTAGTGCTACAAAGTTAGGATTTTTTTAAAGTTCAGGTAGGTTTAGCTCCATTGCTTAAAATAAGCTTCGCTTTCCTTGCACACCTGCATGTTTGCACAATGTAGATAAGATAATAATATTTGTATATTTTGAATGGTGTCACACATAAGAAATCGAGGAGAGCATGCGCGCGCTGCTTTGGCAAGATTAAGGGTTGTGGGATTAGTCTGACGGGTCTAATATCAATGGGATAACTAGCTATATAACTAAAATTGAAAGCCCATGAAATTAGTAATACCCTTTTTGTTTTCCTTATTCCTTTATCCTTTCATAGCTTCTCTTTTTCTTTCTTTTAAAGATCCAAATTCTATCAAGATTGATGAGGAATCACACTTTTGTGGGACCTCCTTCTATCACTTCTCTCTCTGTTGTATATTAATTATGAAAGCAGGTAAATGAAAAGCTGTTGTATGATTCAATCTAACGTATCAACCATAGGAGAAAGAAAGAATAAGAAAAAGAAATAAGGAAGAAAATTGAATTGGTGAACAAGATTCCATTGTATAAAACTTTTCAAGTATTATATATATATAGAAATGCTTAAAAAACTCTCAATGTGACTCAAAACGAAACTTGTCAATCTTGATTGAAAATTTTGTTATGAGTTTTTCTAGCACCTCTTCGTAGCATACTCATGTAGAAAACTATTAGTAATGGATGTTTTTATGGTTTTGCTAACCTTGAACTTGTAATTTTCCATGAAAAGAAGTAACAAGATCTAAAACTATATACGTAATGCAATGAAGCTCAAACTTCAATTAATTAAGAAATTATACAAAAAAAAAATAAAAAAATTAAGGAAATTCTTGTCTCATTAAGTATTGTTTCTATGCATTTTAATGTTATTAATTAAAGGCTTTTTGAATTGTATACAAAATAGATGAATTTGGGAAAATTTAGGTTTTAGGATTTAAGGTGAAGTGAAGAGTTTTTAACATTTTTTTTTGATAATTTAGGTGGTGTTCCTTAGGCTAGTTTATACATCCCACAAAAATTATTTTACTTGAAACGAGCACCACTAAGAAAATATGGTGGTATCTTACTCAATAGTATATGAACGTCCCATATGTGGCTATTACACTAGGCTAGACCGCGCCCACTTGTGCGGTGAAAACAAAAATCTACTTTTGAGGCTCAAACCCACTTGTCACATGAAAGATTTCTAGCTTACATGACTGCCACGTGTTTTGGTGTTCTAAATAACCTCTAAAATGCAACCTAATTAGGTGTTTTTCCATTATTGATGGAGTAAAACATTAAAAAAATATAATTAAAAATATACACATTCAAATATAAAAAAAGCGTTTAATGTAAAAACGATTAAGGCGATTTGAATACATATGGATAGAAATAATTAAGAAATGATAGCAGAACAACCGAAAAACAGAGGAACTAAAATAACATTGTACGTGCCATTCAAGCAACCAAACGCCCCCAACTGGGTCACATTTATTCTCACACCCAAACACCAAACTCCACAAGCCTTCTTACCTTTCTCTTCTCCCTCACTACCTGAGAACTCTCTCAACAGAGTCACCGAAAACAAAAGCATGCGATTCACAGACTCTCCAGTAGTCGAGCTCAAGGTGCGCAATGCGCACCTCTCAATCCAACAAGACAACGGCTCCTTCCACGTGGGCACATCCGTGTGGCCCTGCTCTCTCGTCCTCGTCAAATTCCTCGACCGTTGGTCCTCGTCGTCGCTAACCTCCCCAAACCCTTACGCCAACCTCCTCAACTTCTCTGGCAAGCGCGCCGTAGAGCTCGGCTCCGGCTGCGGCGTCGCCGGCATGGGCCTCGCTGCCCTCGGCCTGGACGTCGTCCTCACCGACATCGCGCCGGTCATGCCGGCGCTCAAGCGAAACCTCAAGCGCAACAAACCGATCATCGGAAAAACCCTAAAAACCGCGCAGTTGTACTGGAACAACGCGGATCAGATCAGAAACCTAAACCCTCCGTTCGATTTTGTTGTGGCGGCGGACGTGGTTTATATTGAGGAATCGGTGGCACCGCTTGTGTCGGCGATGGAAGCGTTGGTTGCGGACGATGGGGTGGTGTTGTTAGGGTATCAATTGAGGTCGCCGGAGGCGGATCGGTTGTTTTGGGAGATGTGTGAGAGGGTTTTTGTGATCGAGAAGGTTCCGCATGGGAATTTGCATCCGGAGTATGCGTATGAGGAGACGGACGTGTTTGTGTTGAGGAAGAAGAGGATAGGATCAGATGAAGGCTCTGTGCAAGTAAAGAAGGATTCTTGAATTTTTGAGTCTTTTTTTCTTGTATATTATTTGAGATTTAGAAATTGTGTTTTACTGTCAATTGCATGCAAAATGTTTGATTTTTTGTTTTTGGCTTTAACATGATTAATGTGTATATTTAATTAATCATTTTCTTTGATTCTTGTGGTTCTTGATGGATTAATCGATGTTTGAGAAGGCAATATTGAATGTCTGGACTTGAAATATTTGATGTTTGTTAGAATGTGGTTATGGTGAGATGTGTTGTTTTATTTTTCTGAATATGGGAAATGAGCTGAGGGCATTGGTGAATTGTTTTTGAGTTTGATGTTAGTGTGGAGGGGCAGAAGTAGTTGGGTTGGATTAATGATTGAATGGATTTTGGGAATATATTTAATTCTAAAGATATTCTTGGTGGAAAAAAAGCCTTAGAAATTTCAGATTTGGGCAATATTGGTGATTTAAATTTTCAATGTTTATGGTGTGCGTCTTTGTATTTTTTTTTTGATCTTTTCTGTTTCATGCGTTGCAAATATGAACTTATGAAATTATGAGTTTCAGCATTTGGGAGCTTAGAGAGAAAGAGAGAGATAGAGAGAAGAAAAAAAAAAAAAAAAGCAGAGCAATTGGAGCTTATCTTGACATCTTGTTCATTTTGTTGCATCTTTGGAATTCTGGATGACCCCAAAAAAATCATTCTGTCGTTAAGATATTCATGTCAGTTTTAGATTTGATAATTTCTTGTGTATGGACTCTTTGTTTTGCTTTTTCATTTTTTTTGAACATTTAGATTTCTTTCTTTTTCCTCATTGCAAATTTGATTTATGAAGGTGTCCTAAAGTTAATGTGGGGATTAGAGGTTTACTTCAATCATGTATTGGAAATTGGCTCCTCAGTCATTGTTGGGAAGATCCCACCTAGGGGAGATAAAGAAATAGAGAAAGAGAAACTAATACCTCACGTTTTTGTTGTTTCTTTGATTTCATTTGAGAAATCCTTGTATTGCAAGTTCAGTTTTGAAGAAAGCTAAATACATCATGATTTTATAGTTATTTTTTTATTCAATGATCCTTTTAGAGGTTTCAGCTAGTCTCTTGAGGTTTGTGTTAACCTCCCTATTGGGCCCATCCTCATACGTTGAAAATCTTATAAGGGGTGGCTTCTTGGGGTGACATTCACATTGAGGGCTCCCACTTATTGAGGTTGGTTCCTGACCATTACACCAACCCTTGAGTTGGTTGGGATTAACTCGGTCTTTTTCTCCTCTAGTTAACTTAGTTGGTCTCTTCCTCCTCCAGGTTAATATTTTTGGTGTAAACTACAAGAAATATACACGTGGTGCCATGTGGCTAGCCGACACCACGCCCATGTGAAATTGGGGATGTGTCTTCCTTCTACTGAATATGTGTGGACCAAACAATGGTCCCATATTGAAAATAAAGGAGTTAACTAAAGGATTTCATTACATGGGATATAAACGCGGATCTCGTTTTCCTTAGTGCTGTGGCCTTTTGGAGCAAGTGAGGATTAAGTTGGGACAATAGTAGTACTAGTTTAGATCTAGTCCTAATGACAATTTTCAACTAAGGCTCCTTAAGAAGAGAGAACTGATGGCTTGTTTATTTCTATGTCATCACATGGGCTTTGGAACTAGATCTCAAACATATCCATTGAGACTATAATCCCTTTAAGAGAGAGAAATTTTCCTTGTTAGGAATGAAGTAAGAAAATTCCATTAGATTTTGAATTTCTAATTTCTATGAAGCCACCCTCTTGGACTTCCTTCTTTCGTTTTCTTTTTTCTTTTTTGTGTCTTCTGCCATGCTGCTTTTGGTGGGTCCTCCTTTGTTGGCTTGTAGGCCATTTCGTGTGGGCCACCCTGTCCAACTTGTTTTTATCATTATTATGTGATGTATCTAACATGCATCAAAAAAAGGGGGAAGAAAATTCCAGCATTTCTTATGAAGGCCAGAAAAATAGTGGCTTTTAAGTAAAGGTAGGAATTCTATCAACTCATAAAGAGTGTATGCTGCCGTAGTACCTTATCCAAACCCATATGTATTCATCACCTTTCTTCTATAAGAGATCATCGAGGTCTAATTCATCAATAATATGTCTCCAGTCATAAAACTCCATATAGAGATGAGAATTGACCTCAACAACTAGTTCTTGGACTACTTGGTTGTTCTCCTTGTGCCATGCATCCCAAAGTGAGGATGAGGACTCAATTTCCTCCATTCATTTTGAGTTCGAATGGCACCTCATATACCTCATGCTTCAGTACTTTTTGGAGATTAGCTTTAAGCTGAACTCTTCTACCTTTCTCAGAATCAAACAAGGGTCCTTGCTTGAGATTCTGAAGCCCAACCTTCCCTGGTTGAACGTTTTATCTACCATCCATCAAATGACACACAGAAAAATAGAGATCTTACTTAGGAGTTGTCTATTGAAATCTGCTGCTTGAATTGTCCAATTTTGCAATGGAGTGAATCAATTAGCAGCTTGATGTTCTTGAAATAAAAACTAGGATTTCGAATGTATCATGTCAGTTGAGGAAAACATATAAATAGCAGGAAGGAAATTCAAGTACCTGAAATCACATATTTGTGTGAACAGTATAATACCTTTTAAGCGGTAGACCGGCTAACACAAAATTTACAGCTTCTCCCGGGACTTTGTACTTGGATCAATATGACTATCCAAACTAGGAAAAAATGCTGTATACACGGGGATCTTTTGAGTTCTAAAATCTTTTTTTGGAGACGTGATCCTCAGGCAATGGGGGAGGACCTCACAAGCTAGTGACACTTTCTTTAAACTTTCTCGAATGAGTCTACCATTTTAGTGACTTCATCAATTCAGCTTCTGATTTGGAAGGACAAGAGAGCCACAAGAAACAATCTACTATTATATACCAAACAGAATAGGATAGCGAAACATTCTCCTCTTCAAGCAAGAGCTGATAAATATAACAAGGTATGATGCTATACACAAATCACAATCATCATTTTGTTCTGTTATTATTAAGCAAGAATCTGGTTCAACAAAGGAGCTTATAAAATCACTATTTATTTTGCAGCTGAATTCTCTGCGCCCATCAAACATGTATAGAGCTCGCCCACCTGCAACCGCTCCGCTTTTACCCAATGGCAATTCAAATCACTTACCAAACTTGGGCTGCTTCCATTCTCTTCATAAAACGGAGATATAGATTGATGAGGCGATGCAGGAAGGGTCAATCCAAGTAACATTTCTTGAGTCTTCTGCAACTCCATTTGTAGCCTCTCAACCTCTCTCTCAAGCCTCTTCTTCTCTGTGGTGACACCATCAAGCTTCAACTGCAGCGCGCTGTACTCAAGCTCGAGGGTCTGGGTCTTCCAACGGGCTCGCTTGTTTTGGTACCAAATAGCAACTTGCCTTGGCGGCAAACCGAGCTCGCGTGCTAGTTCGACTTTGCGTTCTTGTTCGAGCTTCTTGTCATGGTTGAAGTTGTTCTCTAAGATCCTCACTTGGTCTTGGGTGAGACGTCTCTTCTGATGATGTTTTGGTGTGTGTTTGAGATTTTGAGATTGAAAGAAATCCATGTTTGTGGATAGTTCATTAGAAAGTGAAGGTTTTTGAGCAATTTATAGGGAGGGAGATGCCAGAAGTAGGCTTGGGGCTGCTGGTTTTCGTTTATGCATCGTGTTGGGTGTTCACGTGGGAATGGGTCCACACATGCATAGGAAATTTTCTGCAATTGGGTGTATTTTTTATTTTTTTTAATGCAAAAAATGCCATTTAAAATGGCCAGTTAGATCGATGTGTTATTTTTATGAATGTTTTTTAAAATGACTGATCATAATAAATTTTGTGTAAACATTGATACCCGAAATTGTGTTATATATGTAAGGTGAACATTGCTTAACTTGGGGGACTAGCTAGTATTGTCAAGTTCTTGGCACAATGGGCCCAACCCTAATGACTAATACTACTACTTCGTAAGAACATGTGGTTCAACGGAACTTCGTCTGATATATGTGAAATAGAAAACATAGCTCATTACATGTTTTAAAAAGCCATAGCAGGGTCTTTATCTTATCAGATTGTTACCCACCAACCATCTCCAATCTCTCTCTTTCACAATTTGAAACTAAACCATCAATAAGGTGAACTGTCTTCTCTATCAATTCATGTTAACTTGGTGCTATTTCTGTTTACACCCATAAGAGTTACCTAACCCTGAAACGATTGAAAATATTCAAGAGTTTTGGTCTGTCCATTATCTTCACATCACAAAAGAACAACCTTATAGTCATTGTGCCAATGCCTTCTTTTCATGTTAATGCTTTATTTTTAATTTAATTTAATTTTTTTGAGGTCAAACCACAAACATTTAAAGACGATATTGTGTCAGTAAGGAGATTCGAACCCAAGATCTATTTCATAGTAGAACCTTCCGTCCCTCAACTTTGCCACTTGCCTATCATAAGATCTATTTTATTTTCGTAATTCTTCTTTTTTTTTTTTCATTTATATAAATGGAGGAGTATGAGTCAATGATATTTTGATGAAGATAAATCTCCTTAATTACTATGAAAATTATTTGTTCTTCACAAGAAATGTATTATTATATTGAGACTTCCAACTAATTTGAAAAAATGAGAAGAATTTTGTGACGCCCGTATCTTAGGATGATGTCATTTTGACCCATAGAGTATCCGTATACGTATTTGATGCTCGGCACGTGTTGGTTCGAGTGTCTTTGCATGCTTTTAAGTTGTTTATTGTGTGCGTATATTTTCGGAATGATGTCGAAAATGGTGTTTTGGAACAGTGGAGCTCATTTCATGGAGGAAGAAATTTCTGTCACCAATTACATTAATGGCTTGATCTCCTAGATCCGTGGTCCGATTCAATTGAAATATTGTCGGCTTATTTTTCTCTGATAGATCTTTATTATGAACGGTGAAGATCTTGATCACAGTTATCTACTGTGAGTTATAAGACTCCAAACACTGTTTCACGGATTTATAAAGTTTCTTGCGCAGTTTTGATTAAGTTGGTGGATCGTGCAATTCCACTGTTGGATTGAGCTGAAAGTTTACCAAAATGTTAGTAACTGACTCATAAAGATTTTTAACGGTTAAGATGTTAAATTTAAGAGCCATTTTCAAGAAATTAATTATCTAAGTGAAAATAATTGCAGCAGAAAAAACTGTTCCTTTTTATTTAAGTGTATTTTTTCATGTGGGCCCTAAATTTTTCTATAAAAGCAACTAACTCGGTTTTTTTTAGCTCACTTGCTCATTTTTTCACATTGAAGAAAGGGAAAGGAGCTTGGAGGAGAGGAAAAGAAGGGGAGGAGAAATGAGAGATAAAAGGCTAGGGTTTGGGTGATTCTTGTCCAAAATCCCTCCAAGGTATCAATTTCTTTCTCATTTTCTTCCTTCTATCTCTTTCATGTGTCTTTGCAAGCTTAATTTTGACCTAAGGTTTGTATGAATCCCAGAATTTAAGGGCGTGGTGGAAAACCAATGTTGGACTTAGGCTTTTATTTTGTGACATGTGTATCTGGATGGTATGAGAAGTCCATAAATAGTAAAACCCCCAAATTCTAACAAAAAAATTGGTGAGGTTTCATGGATTTGACATAAACTAGAATTTTATACCTAGGGTTTACTATTCAAATTGTATGTGATTTATGATGAATGCATGGGTAATTGTGGATGTATGACACTCAAAATTATTGATTTTGATTAGTGGATACCCTATTGTAGGGTAATTTTGGTCTAGGCCATGTAATTTAGGGAGTTGCTCAAATTAGGGCTTTTGACCTAAACCAAGTCAATTGATTAAATTGACTAGAGAATTGTCTAATTGGACCCAAATTGAATGAAATTATTGGTTTAGAATAGTTAGACATGTGTTAGAATTGAATGACCTAATTCAATTTTGCTCTATGCCTATTGTAGAGATTTTTTCCTAAATTGGGAATTTGTATGTGATTTGGGGATGTTGCCCAAATTTAGGATTTTGACTTAGACTTGGTCAATTAATGAAATTGACTTGATAAATAGTCTAATTAACCCTATTTATGATTGAAGGTCATGTATATTGGTGGTTGGATCATGGGATCAACCTATTACATTCAATTGGGTTAATTATGGGTTAAATTGATATTAATTGGTTGAATTGAGCAATATGAGATTTGGCTCACGTGCATAACCAATTAGGAACTTAATTGGCTATGAAAATGGGTTTAAACATGGTTGTTGAGCATACTTTTGACTGATTTTAGTATTGTATGAACCATGTTTCATGTAGGGGTTGCGGTGGATCTAAGTAACTCGAATAGGCCAATTGGGGATTGAAGTACTTGGGGTGATTTTGTGGCTTTCTAGTGCTTCTTGGATTGGAATTGGGTTGGCTAGGTCTAGCCAATCAAGTGTGAGTGTTTCTTTTACTTGTGAATTCTATATGTGGCATTGTAGTATAAAATGTTTTAAATGCTTCTATAATGTAATATGCATGATTTATTGAATTCATGAACTGTATTTGAGCATAATCAGTTGGGAAAACAGTTGAGTTATGTGCATTCTCTAAGCTTGAGATTTCTTATGGAATCCCATTAGGGCGATTGAGAATCCTCAATTGTGGACCTTGCAGAGGTTTTCTATGGGTTTTGTATGTTAGAATTCGCCTAAGCACGGTACTTGCCTTGGTGGGCGAATCTTATGGTTCATGCAATCCTAGGAATCCTAATAGATACGGGTAAGAAATCGTTCGGGCATGGGTTTCGCGTACACATGACCCTTGTATTGATTCTTACTTAGGAGGTGTTTAGGTTGCATATGCATGTTTATAAATGGTATGCATTGTCTTGTTTATGACATGATACATTAAATTGGCATGGATGTAATCTTGCTTACTCTCATGATATTATTTAAATGGTTTTAATGTTTTAATTAAATGCATATATATGTTGTTACTTGTATAGAACATTCACTGAGCTTGTTGTAGCTCACCCTCATCCTTATCTTTTCAGGACCTGATAGGAAAGGGAAGGGAAAAACTTAGATGTGAAGCGTCCCTGTACTTTTGTTGACGTAGGTGTTAGTACTTTTTCGCATTTGTTTTGATAAATTGTACTATATAACACCTAATACTTGTACTTATGGTTAAGTATATTTTGTACTTTTGAACACTATGAACTTAGAAAAAAAAAATTATCATTGTCATTTTGGTATGTTTTTTTTTTTATGATCTTATTTTATGTTCATGTATTTATTATTGTGTATTCTATCGGAATACTATGTATATCAAAGGAGGATATACATGTTCTGTGCTATTCATGACGACACAGCTTATGGGTCATGATAAATTTATTATTTACCAATAATCAGCCTTAGACTTCATATCTAAAGATGTAATAAATTTATCTAAATACTTTACTTCACCACAAACATGGTACTGCATAGTCATGACTTACGACACTCCCATTTCAAATAGTGACTTTATCATAATCACTACCTTTTAAAAGCGGGGCTATGATATATTATGCATTTTAATTAATTTCATTGGCACACAATTATTTACCTTTGAAAAATAATCTTACCAATAATGTAAAAAAAAAATGAAAGAACTGCCCTTTTTGCAAAATATTACAAAATCTTCTATATTTATTCAAAATATGAATAATGAACAATATAACTATAAATAGTAAAAATAAATCTGCCCACACAGTAATTTTTAGTTAATAAACCACTTTCTTCTTCTTTTTTATTTTTTTCTCTATTAACTATTAAAATATGATACTATTTTAACATATTCAACATCTTTTTTGTGGTTGGGTACAAGTGCACTTATCTTGAAGGTCTGAGTTTGAGTCATTTTCTATCGCTTGTTGACCAACAACGTCCTTCAGTATTTGTGGTTGTGCTCTATAGGGATTAGTGGGAAGATAAGTTTATGATCTCCGATGATCTCAAAAACCATATTCATTTTTTTTTTCATAAACCCTATTTCTTCTATATTTGGTGATTTAACTTCTAATGCAAAAGAGAATAATTACTAGGGAATGAAATAATATATATATATCCACACACACGCATAAATAAAGGGCTCAACTTATATAACCGAATCTTGTGGCATTGGTTGGGAGTAACGAGGGCATGTCGTTTGGAGGGGTTACAATGACGACCTCATCCCCTATGTCTTTACTGGTGGTTGGTCTCTCTGTTCATGCGCTGTGTTGTTCTTTTGCTGGTTTTTTGGTTTAGTTGTTGGTGTTCTTGAAATGACTGATTTAAGACTCAGATCAAGGATTCAAAACCTTACCCAAATTCAAAGTTCCATCACCATTCTTAGTTTTCTTTCCGATATGCATGAACCTCAACAGCATCCCCATTTTATATGCCTTTCAACCACTAGCATCCATGCACGACATTATATATGAATATATCAAAGTCTACATTTCAATTGCATTTATGAGTTTTGATGTGACATATGTATAATAAAAAATATTAAAAGAGATTGAAATTACTACATTAATTACTACAAATCTTATGTTTCAAGCATATATATATCAGATTTATAATTTTATTGAAAAATATATTATTTTGATGTATTAAAATTATTAAAAGCTGATGTGACAGTAATTTATAGTAATTGATATAATATTTTTAATTTATGTAATATTGCTCATGTATAATATTCAACATTAAGACATTTTATTTTTCAAAATTTTGATATTATTTTTACTTTAAAACTGTGCTTGATTATTAGGATCTCATTTACCCTTAACCTCTAGATGCCAACCATTATTAGTAGAAAATTAGAAAAATGTTAAGACTGTGTTTGGTTAATGATTCAAAAACTGAAATACAACTTAAAAGGTGAAAACTCAAAAAATAACATTTTCTAATTTCTTGAAAATAACATATTTTCTTCATAAATTTTGAAAACTGTTTTTGGATTTTAATCAACTAAATGTGTTTTTCGTGTTTTTAAACTGTATCCGAATCATAAATCACACGCAGACTAAAGGGATTGAAAACTCTAAATGAATATTGCTATATATTTTCAGGTAGCCTCGTTAAACGAAGAATATGAGGTATAAATTGTGGTTGAGGGGTGATGTCTCAATTTCGAATTTGAGTTCGTGCCCACACTTATTTACCTATTTTAGGGAGGAATGTCCAATCACCTCTACAGATCCCTACTCTAGAATAGTACTCTCACTTCACAGAGGGGTTATGGGGAACATGAGGGTAATAGACAAAAAAAAAAACGAAAAAAAAAAGAAAAGAATATTGCTATATATTTGATGTGACAATTTCTACTTCAGATTTTTAGTTACGGAGTTGCTGGATATTGCATTCGGTACGCTCTCCAGCCCAGCCTTTGGGTTAGCATGGAGCAGCAGGATACAAAGTCAGTTCTGTGCTGATCCAACGGCCTGGGCTAGAGAGCGTACCTAACAATAAGGACCAAAGCCCACCACAAGCTGCCAATTATCTGTTGTGATTTTTTGCCAGGCACCTAGAAGATGGCATAGTTGGGCCGTGTTTGATGTTAACTCAATTTTTATTAATTTATTTTATTATATTTCTAACAATTAATAAAGTTATTAATTGTTATAGGAGTAGCTGAGTTTGGACGCGTGGAACTTATTATTTTCCTATTCTTAAATTAAAACTAATATATATGAAATATCTTTATAGCATTACTAGGAAGGTATATGTCATCATTTCAAAACAAGTAGAAATATCTGGAAAAACTGGTATATGTCTTTTTAATCTCTTCAAAATTAGCTTTGACAATAAAAAAAAAATCTTTCCTAAGTCAGTTATATATATCAGTTTTTAATCTTTTCTAAGTTGTAATCCAATAAACAACATTGACATTAATATATATTATAAAATGGGATTGGTATATGACTAAAAAGTTAAACTTTATATATACCCAGTTTGTGTAAGGGGGCAAAAAAACATTTTTTAATTAACCTTTTATATCATTGATCTTTAATTTTTAACTTGACTTTCAACTAATTAATCTTAAAATCTCAACTTCAATTTTAATGCAACTTTATTTTTAAGTTAATTTTGAATAAATTTTAATTTTAAAGAAATATATTATAAACCAACATTGGACTTACATATATAGGATATAAAACTGATAATCTCTAAATTCTTGTACAGACTGAATATAATGGCCAAAGAGATCATCTCACCAAAACATTTCCTGAAAACTTCCATCACCAATTTTACAATTTAATCATTAAAGGATCGAAGTCAAAGTATATATATATATATATGACCAACATCAATTCTTTCATGTAATTAAATTCATCTTTTGTACAATTATATAACCAACATAAACCTCCCAAAGAAAATGGGCATAATGTACAGTCCTATATATAAACTTTATGTGGCTACATTTGTACAAAGGATGTATATAATAATGGATAACAAATTAATAAAAAACAAAAGATCCCAAAGAATTGATGAAGCTCTCTCATGACTGTTTGACTGCAACGACCTTTCTCTGTTATTATTCCTATAATTTTTATTTATTTTTCTTGATTGCAGCTCAAGAAAGTGATCATATATATATAGATGGATTAATGAAGAGCTTAAATATATATATAACAGCAAGTCCTGTAAAACCCCGCAGTTGGCCACAGGATTTGCACATTCTTTTGTGATTAATTAACTTATTCATCAGTATTAATTAATTAATAAACAAAAATAATAACCTGTTCTTGCCATTGTTGCTGATGAGATAAGATCATGGAAGATATGTAGATCCACCAGCATGAACGACAAAATTAGGTATTAGCTGATGATGATGAGATGGGCTTCCTCTACTTTGGCTGCCACCTTGATGATGATCATATCCAATGAACGACCCAGGATTAAGATACTCGATAATGCTCCGGCCAACGGCCGGAATATCATGCCCGTCGGTGCTGCCATGTCGCCCTCCGTTCACCCTTGCTGCCGCCACCATTGCCGGAGAAGTATCTTTGATACCTGATGAATTGCATTGCCTAGGTTGGGTCTGATAAAAAACCTTAGAAACTACAAGTTCTCCATCTTTTTCTTCTTCATTATTGCCAAGGTGGTATTGATGCATCACCCAGTTTGTCTTCTCAGGCTTCTTCTTCTTCCCATAGTTTGTGTAGAGCACAAGTATCTTCTTGTAACCTTTAACATTACCACCAACAAGAACTGGTCTGGTTTTGCCAGTTTTGTGCCATCGGGTCTCGCCGCCTTCTTCATCGGTGTGGACCTTCCTTCTTTTCCTGGTTCCTGTTGTGTAGGCTTTGGAAGGGCGATGGAAGAAGTGCCGGATCAGACCATCTTTGCTTACTCCTGTGTTGAAGAAGATAAATAAGTAGAATATTAATGGATAATGGGTATTAAATTAGATTAATGAATATATATATATATATATTCATCACAAACTAAATAATTTAAGCACGTGTTGAAGTAATTTGTGGATTTACTATATATCGAGTTGATGGTATTCAAAAGTGTTCGATATCTACCTGTGAAATTTGTAGTTCAAAAAAAAAAAAATAGTAAATAAATAAATAAAATCCAAAACTGAACTGATGACAAGTCATATTAGTTGAGAACTCAAAGTCACTAGTTGAAAAATCATTGTTCAATTTTTCCAAATGTATAATAAACTTATCATTGATTAGGACTCAAAATTTCATAAAAAATTGTAAACTATATGATATATATTTACAACAAATGAAATTAAAAGAGAAATATGATTTTAGAACTAGTAGTTAAACATCATATGTCATGTACACATAAACCTAAAATTTATTCCTCATTCTCTAGGTAGCTAGTCTATGATTTTTGTCTTTGAGCTGTCACAAGATTTAAAAGATGGCGAATATAAATAGAAGAAATTGTAATGGTGAGAGCATTAATTAGAGTGTGGTTGGTAGCTAAGGATATTTTCCTCAAGAATATTCTCTTGAGAAAATCTTTTCATGATTGTTTGGTTATATAGATATCAGAAAATATTCAATAACATAATGACGACTTTTTCAAATTTAGTTGTGAAGAGATTTTTCTTCGTGAGAAAATCTTTTTTTCACCCCCGACCTAAGAAAATTATAGTGAAAAAAAAGGGGGCAAAGAAAATCTTTTCCCCAACTCTTTTGCCAACCAAGCACTAGGATTTAGAGTTTTATCAAGAAAATCATTATTTTTCTCAACTACCAAATAGACTACTTTTACAATTTAAAACCTAATAAAGATTGATATGAGAAAGTACCATGTATAATTTTTTTTATTCGAGAGTATCTGAGCCTCTTAAAGCACTCTCAACTAATCCTTCAAGGTATGTGCGAACATCCTTATCCTCATATATCTTTGAGAACTCTAAACAATTCAAATTTCTATTATATCAATTATAAATATCTTTCTTGAAATAGATAAAATTATAGCACTCTTAATAATTAACCTACAATTAGTCTTATTAAAAGCTTACAAATGTGTAATAAGAGCTTCCATGCAGCTGGTTTCTTAGTTCCAGCTTACACCTTCCTATAAACTTTATTATAAGGAAGTAAATAGGGGTGTCATCGATTCGGCTTGAATTGGTTTAGTGCTCAAACTAAAATCGAACAGATTACTTAACGAAACTGAACCGAATGAAGTCGGTTTGATTTGATTTGGGTTAATCGGTTTAGATATTTAACCTTAAATTATAAATAATAAAAATATGTAATTTTACCATAAAGAACTAGACTTGTAATTATGTAAAATATTATAATATATTTGACATAAATTATGATTTTAATCTTAATCAGTTTGATTCGAATTAATACGGTTTTCAAATTCTCAACTCATAACCTGAACCGAGCCTGTTAAAAATCGAACCAAACGCATCGATTTGGTACGGTTTCACAATTTTGGCCAAACTATTGACACCCCCTAGAAGTAAATTAACTCGTGTCCTATTACCTTCACTGCAAAGTCATTGGATGGTAGAAAGAATCCGAGCTAAAACTATCATCCATCTCAAGCAAATAGTTTCACATGACTATGCTACCTATATAGTTTTCATCACTATGATCCGTATACTCAAATTAATTGTTATATATATATATATATATATATATATATAGTTCTTAGTTGTGCGTATGAGTATATTTATTTATAAAAAATCTTTTTATTTTTTATTTTTTTAGATTCTTGTTCCTACTTGTCACCTTTAGGACAATTGGCATATCTTACGATTCATATAGAACTCATCATTTTCACTTTCTAGAACTTCCACTTTCTGTGGTGAAGTAGGATATTCTAACCTTAATTCACAAGTTTAATTCATCTGTCTTATAAGTGTTGTGTCTTTGTGTAGCT
Source organism: Paratinospora sagittata (assembly GCA_035771175.1). Taxonomy (NCBI): domain Eukaryota; kingdom Viridiplantae; phylum Streptophyta; class Magnoliopsida; order Ranunculales; family Menispermaceae; genus Paratinospora; species Paratinospora sagittata. The sequence goes on from CM069610.1 coordinate 36,300,565, forward strand.
CAAGCTTAAAGCCTTAGGTAGAATCAAACCCAAAATCATATAACCTCTCTCTCTCTCTCTCTCTCTCTCTCTCTCTCTCTCCATTATATATATATATAATAGAGATGGTGTAGTAAATTTCTAAGCGAAATTAAATTTTCCTAGATGATATTTAAGAAATCTTCATTATCAAGCAAGTTTCCTCCTCATTTTGTTTTAGCTATAGATAATTTGGCTATGTGCACACATTCTTTATTTGTGATTGCAGTTACAAGTTAATTTAAAGTGATCTGTACTATTTATCTAAGAAACTCTAAAACTATTTAATTTTAATACAAAAAAAAACATATTTATTTTTATGTCAAGTAATAGCTAGCCATCTTGAATTGGTAATCAATCATATTCGAGGTTGCTTGCTTACTTTATATACCTTGGTTAACTTTTATAGGTGTCCAATCAAGTAACATAATGGAGACAAAATATTATACCACGAGTAGAAAATAGAACTTTTTTGCATTACAATTAACATAACTTTTACTTCATGTGAATCCCAGAAGTATAGCCCAAAAAAAAATCAACCTTATTAATATATCTAAATATATGTGTATTTTATTTATTTGAAACTACTTTTTTTAAGAAACTTGAGGTTCAAAAATATCCTAGCTAGCTAGCTAACTTGTGCTACCCGGATCAGAATTATATGTACTTCTATGCATATCAGCTTCCTTAATTAATAATGGGTTTACCTGGTAATTTCTCGGGATGGGTGTAGCAAATTCCATTTTCTCCTTCAAGTGTAGGAATGAACTCATCAATGAGAGGATGAAGCTTATGAATATCAGTCCTCACCTTCCCTTCTAAATGCTCAAGAAGCTCTTGATCTGTGGGATCAAACTTCACTCCAGCTGGTAATCCTGGCAAATTCTGAATTCCTGCCTGCAAGAAATCCTATTTTAAATTTCTCTTTTAATTAATCTAAAGACCCATTTCAAATAATAATAATAATAATAATAAAAGAAGAAGAAGAAGAAAAAGAAGAATTGAACCTGTTGTTGGGATTGGAGATGAAGACCACAAGTGGGGCAGGTTTTGATCTGATGGGCACTGTCTTTCAATTTCTCATGATCAATATTACTATTAAATAAGGGAATAATATTATTATTGGAAGATATAATATTTGGAGAGCCTCTTCTTCTTGCAGTATTACTGCTACTGAGCCCTACTGCATCATCTTCTTCAGAGCCATTGGACCAAGTCATTATTTCCTTTCTAATACTTCTGATCTCATGCCCATATATCACACACTACTCAACAATCCTCCTCCTCTCTCTCTCTCTCCGATTCTTCTTCTTCTTCCAGTACTAAGTATTACTACAGCTACACCTGTCCTCTCTACCTATATAATAAGTCAACTGCAGAGATCATTCAATATAATAGAGGAAATAAGAGAGAGTAATTAAATAGAGATGAAAAAGAAAACTTGTGTCTTATATATACAAATATTCTAGGTCTAATATATATGTGATCTTGCCTCAATCTAGCTCTTGTTTTGAGGTAGGAGATTCTCCTTGAATTTCTTCAAATTTTCCTGCTTTCCATGATTGGATTGAACCCTCCATCTCCCCCACACCACCCCCGTACGTAGCTAGTTAATATTATAATCTAGGCGGTGTTTTTTCAGTTATTTTTTGGGTTTTTTGTAAGAGAAAGAGAGAGCTTAGCTATGCTACCTAAAGAACCAAATAGAAGAGGCAATGGAGCTTCTAGATAAAAAATGGAGGGGGGGTTGCTTGGAACTCAAGTTTAGTGATGCTTGAACACATGTATTTTGGATGTTGGAGAATATATTCAGTTTTGGGTCCTTTTTAGACGACCCAAAATTTAATTTTATAAACCACTCCCTAAGTTAGAAAATTTAATTTTTTTATATATTTTTTTAAAGAAACTGTAATTAATTAAAGAGAAGAATTAAAACAAACAAAGGCGAAAAAGGGTTGAGTGGAGATGGGGCAACCAGCTGATTCGTGAGAGACGTTCCACCACCCTCTCTCTCTATCTCTCTCTCTCTCTCTCTCTCTCTAGCTTTCTCTTTCTAACTTACACATTAACATGAACGTTATAAACACATGAAATTAACACGACATACTCACATAGAAGTAGTGAATGTGATGAGAGAAGAAGAAGAAGAAGAAGAACAAGAAGAAGAAGAGAGATTTTTAGAGCTAGCTGTTGTAGTGTCAACCTAGAGTACCTTCAAAGCTATATGGATATACAAACAACAAAATTCGTAAATTTCTACCCACCCATAATATAATTCCGTTGCTTCACGTAGACTTCTCATGTCTACCAAGAAACCCTTCTCTACTTCACCATCCCTCTCTCTCTCTCTCTATCTATCTTTCTCTAGATCTCTATGTATATAATATACATCCGTATTTTGTACATTTTAATGTACATAATATATATATTCAAATTTGATTAAGGATAATCTATAATGTATACTATTTTCACTATTGTAATTATTAATACATTCTTGTTACATATTCAATTATATAAATTCATCATATTATCTTGTGTCATGCGTCACATGTTACAAGATTGAAAGAATCTGATGGACATACATAATTAGTTAACTTAGACACTTTTTGATCATAAGAATATATATATATATATATATATATATATATATGAATTCATGCCGATCTAAGAGAGGTAGGGTATCAGCTTAGTTAACTTTATCGAGATTTAAGGTTTTTTTTATATAAATATTAATTTAGAAATAACGAGTAAGATGATAATATGCCCCTTCATAATTATTCTTTCTTGTTTTATTATACTTATTAAAGCCAATGCAAAAACAATAAACTACTTCATAAAGATTTACGTAGAGATCTTAATTTTATGGTCTGTGATTTATATGATTGATCAAATGTGCCCAATCAAGGCTGCTAATTTTGTCAACGTGGCAGAGTTTGATTGGCATTGAGTTGCTCATTTTCTCTTTGCCCTAATGCAAAGGTGGCTTCTCAAAGAAGGCACTTCTTGAAGACAAATTAATTATTTAGCGTGTTTGTGTTACTTTAACGTGTTGTACTGGGTTTCGCTAACTTTTTGGCCTTTTTCTCTTTGGTCTTCACCTCCTTATTTGGCACCCTCTTGTCACGACAAGTGTCAATCTTATATCTAAAGAAGCATCAACATGGGGCCCACGTTGTAGGATAACTATGGTGATCCGGGAAGTATTCAATCTTTACCTTCGCTTCGCACGTGACAAAAGTTTTAGTAATCTGATATATGTATATATATTTTTTTCTTTCTTTCTTACATGGTGTGAGACGTGGCCCACCGAGGCTTGCGTGGTGCCGCGTCTAAGGTTCTACCACGTGGCAGTTTGATTGTCCAACTTAGATTTATTGGATGATATTTAAAGTCAACTAAATACTTGTTATCCTTCATTAGCTAATGACTTTATGGTTTAATTATTAATATATAAATTCGATCGTTATGTTTGGTTTTGTTTTGAGATCCAGTTTTAAAATATGAAAAGTGAATTTTTATAATAGAGGCATAATTCACCGTAATTCTTTTTCATTTATTTAACAAAATGAAATAAGAAGGCTAGTTTTATTTAATGAATGTATCAACTATATATAAATTAATCAAACCTAGGATGTCATTTTCTTCCAAATACAATATAAAAAACAATTGAAAGAAGGGAAAAAGAAAATACAAATTATCAGAAACGTTCTAGAACAAAATACTTTTAATCTTTTAATCATAAACTCCAAAAGCTTCAATATCATTCATTCCACCAAATTAGCATATAAAGGGAAAAATAACAGAAGCATCGCTAATAAAACATCTTCATTTAATTAATTAGTGATTGACTTAGTGGAAGAGAGTTAAGTCCTAAGGTCGTCATTGTATAAAAGCTTTAGGTTTAATTTTTGAAGGCACCCTTGTTGGAAGAGATCTATCATTCTGTCCTATACCCGAGGGTCCTCTTGAGAAATTTAAAAAAAAAAAAAAAATTTCCATTGAAAACTTTGGGAAATGATTTAATTTAGTGAGTTTGGGCCAAGCTTCTTGTGAAGTTCTTTTGGGCTTGAAATGAAAGATCATCTTGGGCTCTAATGGCTAGCAACTCTATGGATTATGTTTATTAGGTTACTTATGAAAATATAAATATAATGTTCGAACCCTATAGTTAATTAGGTTAGACAAATATGTGTAATGTGGATTCAATGATAATCGTATTAAAAGTAACAAAAAACATGCACATTAATGAGGGAACTTATATTATATAAGATCCTAATTCAAACTCATTGAAATCAATAACAAAATATAAAAATTGCAAATCTCTTAACTATGGATTGATACGCCGCCGTCTGTTGTTTCATCTATTTTTGTTTTTACTCTTAAACATATATTAATATTCTTCTCCCCAAATCTATATTATTGTATTTACTAAATAATTTAACAATAAGTATTAATTCTTAAATAATTGAAATAAAAGTGATGTATCACACGGATAAATATAGTATTTTATATAAATAATAATATACTCTAACTCATAATTGACACGTCGCATTTTCAAATCTTCTTTTTAAAAAATAAAATAAAATTAATGCCCAAGTTTTTGATAAAGGAAATGCTAATTAAAGTGTCATCTAAAGGTACATCTAAAGTATACATTATTTTTATACATTATTAAATTACCTTGAATCATATGTTTATACGTGATTCAAGGCAATTCAATAGAGTACAAAAGTGATGTGTATATTTTAATACATATTCAATGTGTTGGACTATATACTGAGCACAAGACAAGTCAGTCATATTATTTTTGCCCAGTAAGACGTAATACGTGCAACGCGTGCTAGGTTTATGTACCGACCTATTTTGGACAAAGAATACAGATCTACCCAATCGTGCACATAATCCGAGCCCATGGTCCGTACTACCGCCCAGATCATTCACAATGTATTGATCTTCTTACAGACCATGTATTCGATATCAAGTAGATAGAATGAGAGACTACAAATTGGCATACCGACAAGATCTCTGACTCTGAAATGGATGACGACGGAATGCCTGATCAGGTAGAGATAAGGCGTGATCCACTGCGATAAGTTTGGGATATACTCCTAACTCGACTCTGATAAGGCCTGAAGTTGTACTAGTTTGACTAGGTGACTGATAAGTCATCCTAATTCTACAAAGATCGCACCAGATATTCTTAGTTCGACCAAGAATTAAACATGCTCTCCCAAGAGGTTTGGATCCCTGATTCTACAACAATACTACTACAAGGCGAAAGACTTCAAGTCCTCTTTATAAAAAGACCATAACCCCTAAGGGGAAGGTAAAAAACTTTAAGTCATTCTCGACTCAGTTCAGTACTACTAAGCTCTGAACTAACTTAGACATCAGAGGGTCTTTGGCCAACACCACACTGGTGTTCCTTACGATATCCTGTATTCTCTTGTTTTCTCTCTCTCAGATAATCAACCTCTGACGATTTCTCAGTAATCCGACTAGTTCTAAATCAACATATTTCCTTCACCTCATCGTTTACTGGTGTTAGTCAAATCTTGCACCAACACAATATATATTTTAATGCATGTCAATATAGTATCACTCTTCAATAAATCGGTTGGCTTGGCATGTGCTTGAATACCAATGTATATTAATTATTTGACTAATCGTTTATTCTCGGTTGGCACTAAGCTTTTGTGCCATTCTTTTCTTCATCATAATTTTATATTTTATAAATATGCATCATTTTGATGTAAGCATTTACAAACTGCCAAACATTACAATATATAGTTTTACTCAAATATTATAATTGCTTTTTATATTCATAATATAAAAAAAATTAAGCAAAAATAATCTTATTACACACTAAAATAAACATTTTAGCAACTGAAAACTACCATTTACTATTTTCTGATGACTTTTGTTAGAATCCGGTTGCTAACAATTTTCGACTAGTTACTTTGTACAATTGGTTGTAACAGAGTTCAATTAGTTAGCTGACTAGTTAGTGCTCTTGGTTTTTTGTATCTTCAACACCTATAAATACTTGTCTCTATTGTAAATCAAAGTTTAAACATATTCAAAGTATACATCTAAAGTGTATATCACTATTAAACACTATTAAATTGCCTTAAATCGTGTACCAGTATATGATCCGAGCCAATCTAATAATATATGTGGGTGATGTATATTTTAGATATACATATTAGGATTATGTTTGGTATGCGATAATCTTTACATGAGAATAAGAATCAGATTTCTGAAAAAGTGATTGATGAGAATCCGAAGATGAAAATGTTATATTACAGTAATTGGTTACGAATGTGAATCTTACACAATTTTTCTTATAATACCACATTATTGTGTTTGGTAGCATATCAAAATATTAGATAATAAAATAATATTTATTATAAAATATTAATTTTATTAAAAACAATAAAATTAATTTTTATTAATATAATAAATAATAAAAAATAATTATTAAACATATTAAAAAATAATATCAAATAATAAAGTATTTTTTTATCAAAATAATAAACTTAATTTTTATTAAATATAATAAAATTAGTTTTGATGAAAAATAATAATAATAATTATTATTATTAAAATAATAAACTTAATTTTAATTAAAAAATAATAATTATTATTATTAATAGAAAGTTATAATAAAAATAATTTTCAAATAATAATAAATAATTTTTTATTAAAATAATAAACTTAATTTTAATTAAAAATAGTTAAAATTGGTTTTTAGTTAGGAATTGTTGACTATTATTTCTTCTGATCGTCTTATGTTGACTATATAGATTTTATGTTTTATAGGAATTGTTTAGTCTATTAGTTGGGTTAGTAATTTCTAAAAATTACTTTCATATACCTTATAAGAAAGTTACAGAGAAAAGGTTTAGTACTTGAACCAACCGGTTGTATAATCTCAATACCTCCCAAATTAATCGGCCTTTACTTCTAATACAATTTATCTTTTTTATTTATTTCAGAATGATTGGCTATTTTCTGAAATCAGTAAATTTCCTACTTAATTACATATAAATTTATTCTGATCAGGTTCATTGATTCCAATACTTGGGTTATATTTCATGAGTGATCATGATACTTTTAGATAATTACTAATTTTGCAGATCAATTATCTATTCCATTATTTGGATTCTAATTTATTTCAGTGTTATACAATTATTTAATATTTTTGGGTCCGTAGATAATTTACTTATTTTTTGAGTTAACTTCCAATTTCATTCGTATTTCAAATTGTAAGCTAATTTTCCACTAAAACTTCTATTCCATTTGTTGGGTTATCAATTTTCTACTTTATTATTATTTCCACTAAAATCATTACTTAATTTTTAACGTTTACAACGGTATTATCACATGCCTCTCTATTATATTATAATTAATACTAGATCTTTGATTTCCAATTTCTATGCAAGATTTCTTCTCTCTAACTTAATATATTTCATGGTCATGGGTATCACTTAAGCATTTTCCATATTAATACACACACGCCAATAGCATGCAAACGCGAACACTTTACATCATTATGTATATATCGACACGAATCTGTAAGTATTACAAGGTTTCATGCTGATCCAAAGGATGTGCACCATTTAAGTGCGTCACTCTCTCAATATTCTTTAAGCGTGCATTGTAGAATCGTTGGAACTCTAGTCAACAATATTATAGAAATAGATCAACTTGCTAAACTGAATTAAATCTCTCTTCCTATATATATATATATATAATATCAAATCATTTTCAATGCAAACCAAGAGCTAGCTAATAGTATTAACTTCTATATATATACCTAATTCCTATTGGAAAAATTAGTAAATAATGGCCATGGCTACATTTGCTTTCTCATCAAAATGTCCTACTTTTCATCAACAATTACTGCCTTGCTCAAAGAATAAGAGATGCAGCAGCCATGTTGAAATCACAAGAAGATCAGCCATGAAAGGTGTTAATAGCAAGAGGAAGTATGTTATAAGTGAAGGTACAGCTGCTCCTGTAGCAGCAATCACAGATGATGGAGTTCCTGCATCAGCCATTGCTCAGGCACTTCACCCTGCTCTCAAGAGAAGCGATTTTCCTCCTGATTTCAAGTTTGGAGCCTCTACTTCTGCTCTTCGGGTTATTTCATTTACATTATAATAAGCTTAATTCCCCAATCTCTTTGATCTATCTATTTTTGTAAAAATGCAAGAGCTAGCGGTTCTTAACTTGCTCGAAACTGTTAAGTAGGATATCACTTGTTAAGCTGACCTAGATATTACTTAGTATTGATATTATCTTCAACTTAATTATATATATATATATATATGTATCTGTAACCTATGCGTGATGTTTTATTCTAAAAAGCTTTGGTACTTGGGATCTCATCTCATATTTTATATGGTGAATTTGTTTGTATTCATCGTTCAATTACTTCAGTTTACACATATCCAACAATAAGACTGTCCTTGATATATGTGTGTGAGTTTTTGTTGTCTAAGTGGACTAACATGCTTGTCATGTAAGACCAAGTTAGTCAAGTCACATTAAGAGTCCTTGTAGTATTGTTATTAATTTCTTGTTAATATTAGATGGCTAATGACTTATTAATTGATAGCAAGTTTAGAGCATTTTCAATGTAAAAGTGGATTGTATTTTAAAAAAAAGTGTCATGTTATAAATGTCAAGAGACTTACTTCTTACATGGCATAAAATTGAACTTCATAGACAATCAAGTTAAAAAGTGGTCTCTAATGATTTCATGGATTGTACACATTTTGATGAGGTGTTAAATGCTCTTTTTTTAATTTTTAATTTTTTTTTTCTTTTTTTAATGGTATAGTTATATTAATTTGATGAGTCAGTAATAAATGAATGTCCAACAGATCTTCTAAAAGTAGACGGTCATGTTGACAACTTTGACATTAAATGTCAATAGTTGTATCAGAAAAGGTTTTTTTTATACAATTTTTATTTATCCTACGTAATAATTAATTTTTTCACAATCTATATTTATATTGAAAATGCTCTTAATTAATTAGCTCGTTAATAATATTGCAGACAGAAGGGCCACCTGATATTGGGGGAAGAGGAGACCTAGCAGGATAGTATGATCAGTACTCAAAAGGACAAGGTTGCTCACCATGATTTGTATTACTTAACACTTAGTTTTCTTTTGAAATTGTTTTAATTTTCTTGAATCTTGATTTTGTTTTTGTTTGTAGAGGTCAATGGACTGCCTAGTACCCAAGACGTAGCCACCCTGTCTTATGAAAAATATAGAGTAAGAACCCATTTGGTAATTAATTCGGTTCTTTGATAATTTTATGGTATATATATAACAAGTTGTATATATGTATAGATTCTCCATCTCTTGGTGTGTTTGCAGGAGGATGTGGAATTGCTGAAAAATATTGGGTTAGATATGTATAGATTCTCCATCTCCTGGGGCAATCACTATTACGCAGTATGTCTTATTAATTTCTAATATTAATCAGTTATTTGCATTAAATATATATATATATATATATATATATATATATATATATATTAGGAGCATAAGAATATAAGATAATATTTTTGTTGATAGTTTCATTAATTTTTTATGCTACTTATTATTGAATAAATCTGACACATTTAAAAACGTTGTTAAAACACATTAAACTTTTTCATTTGATTATAAACATTGCTGAATTCAATCAAATCATGTCATATATATGAATATCATGATACATCATTAACAATATAACTATTTTTTTTTCAACTAACAATATATCTATTTGATTCTCAACAATAATAATGCTGGTTATGATTTTTTTTTTTTTTAGTACTGATATAAAATCAAAGGATGCTGACAAGCTCTCACTTTTTATTAAGAGAGGAAAACTCTCATTTATTTACAAAGAGAGAGAATCAAACTCCTAACTTCAAGTAAAGAGGTCTGGATACACACTGTTAAAGCTAACTAACGTTTGCTTACGCCAGTCATGATCTTAGAAATCCTTATATTAAGATATTAATTAAATTTGAATATTGCATATGGAAGACCGGACGATATTAGTGGAGATGATCTGTCCAAGTGGAATGTAAACAAAGAGGGTATGGCTTTCTACAACAATCTTATAAATGAATTAATTGCAAATGGTAAGAACAAGCCATTACATATATTTTTTAATAATATATTTTTATGAAATATTTATATTATTTAGTTCTTAAATTGGTCTTTGTTGAATTATTTTGGTAGGCAAAGAACCATTTGTTACACTATTTCACTATGACTTACCATCTGCTTTGCAAAGCGAATATAATGGCTTCTTCGACAAGAAAATTGTGTAAGTATATATAATGTATATCTTGCTTCTTTGAGAACGTCATGAAAAATAATAAGGGCTCTCTTTGGCATTTTCGTAAAAAACAATTTTTAAAAATAAGTTTTTGGAAAATCATTTTCAGAGTTTATTGTTAGAAAACATAAAAAATATTTTATTGTAGTACTTTTATGCTGCATTTGATTCATAATTTGAAAACTTAAATACAACTTAAAAAGTGAAAATTTAGAAAATAACATGTTGTTGTTTCCTAAAAATAGCTTGTTTCCTTACCAAACATATTTTCTTTATAAATTTTAGGATATCGTTTTTAGATTTCAACTTACCAAACGTATTTTTCTTATTTTCAAATTTTTGGATATAAAAAACTGTATTTAAATCATAAACCAAACGCACCCTTATTATCTTCACAAATTTCAAAGTTCAATTTTGTATCATATAATTGTTGAAGACATGCATGTATGTGTGGCCTTTTACAATAAAAAATTGTTTTATGTACACTAGGTGCTGACACTATTTTTTGGGACAACTTCATTAGATGTTTTCGAAATATGTATGTATTGTGCAATATCTTTAATATTCAAGAAAAGCTGAATATCAACATTAGAAAATGATGTTGACACCCAACATACCATTAGCATTACTCTTTTACAATATCTTTGCTGTGATATAACCTCTAGTTAATTTCTTAAAATTAATGTTTTTGCTTTTAATTTTTTTCAATCATTTTTATCTATTTATTTTTTATGTCTTTTCATCAAGATTGAATATAAAATGGCATATATAGTACTCTATAATACAATATTTGGATGCTCAATTTTTATTTTATTTTATTTGATCTAATTTAGGGAGGATTACACGAGGTTCTGCGACATTTGCTTCTATTACTAATTACTTTGGAGATAGGGTTAAAAAATGGTCTACAATTAATGAGCTAGAAATTGTGGCTGCATATTTCCTCACATGCATCGTTGTTGTCCATAACATTATAAACTGCGTTGCGTCTAAAATTTTGCTAAACGCAACTTTTTCACTGTTTGGCTACTTCGCGTTTGCGGTTGAATCACGGTTGAATCGCGGATTGGAGAAGCTGCAGCCTAGGTGCTTTTGCGTTTCACATATTGCGTTGGAATGTAAATTCCCACTTTGACCTCATCCTTCTGTCAAAATTTCATGAATGACCTTACTGCAATGATTATTTGCTATTGTTTATGACATGAGCATATGCAGAATCATGTTTTTAAGAGCAAGTGAATTATTGTGGGTCGTATAAATTATATTATAATATTATATATGCTATATTTATATGTAAAAAATTAATATTGATTATATATAAGTATATTTAATTAAAAAAGGGTAAAATTGTCATTTTAAGTAACAAATCACTTATGAAATGTTTCCGTTGTATTTGGTACAACTTTTTGTAAAAACATTTTTTTAAGAGAAGCATTTTGTAAAAAAAGCATTTTTAAAAAAACTCTTCCAGTAAGTAAGGCTTGACCTGCTTTTGCATTTTGAGGTTGCGTTTAGAGAAAGTACGTTTTATTTCTAAACGCTAAAACTGTTCCGTTTAACGCCATTATGCCATTCTGCTGTTGCCACGTTGAAAATTTTATATCAATTTAACAGAAACTGATATTTATATAAAAAAAAATTGAAGTAACAAAAATGAATTAAAAATAACAATACTAAGAATAAGAACCATATTGACAGAAGCTTGCTAATAGTAATGTCCTAAGACATAAATTTTCACCCCTTCTCTGAGCTTTGAAGTTCAATGAGTGTCAGTCTTCCCAGAATTTGACTGTCAAAAATCAAAATCGCAGCAGATAATAATTTTTCAGAATGTGTGTTTCATGAGAGAAGAAAATCAGATAATAATTTTTCAGATATTATAATCTCGATTTAATTATGATATTTATAAACAAAAGATGTCTTTTTAAAAAAGACACGTCTTTTATTTAATAGACATGTCTGGACCAGACAAATTTTAAATTTAAACTTTAAAATTTAAAACTCAGCTATAAACCGAATTTAACTGCCATAACTAAAATAAACCCATTTAAAAAAAAAAAAAAACAAAAACAGTTTCATAAAAGAAATGGTTATTTGTTATATTAAGTAATATATCATAATTTAAGCTCAAGCCCAAGCCTTCCACTTCTTATGTTCTTTCTCAAATCCAAAGCACTAAGACTTGTGTTTTCTTATAAGTTAACATTTCTTTTTCATTCTTTCCAATGTGGGATTAAAGATTTATTCCTATTCAAACATCATTTTACTCTAACAATACCCCACATTTGAATAGGAAATAATGTCTCAAAGAATGTATATATAGACACACCCACACACAAGCGCACACACATATATGTCAAAATGTTATATTTCGGAAAAAGTATCTTAAAGACTTGAACTTACCCTAATGAGATCATATCGGATTCATCTAGTGACGTAGTGGATATTTATAATCTTGAGCTGTTCACCTTTTAAAAGTAAATCAAGACAATATGTTTCATCTGTAACATTTCTTTCAACAGTTTCAGTTTATACGTTGTTGTTCATTTTAGTCTTGGACCATTCCTGAGTTCATGATAGCTTTAGAGAAGTTACTCATATTCATTCTCATAAATGCGACCCCACATTTACTATCATATAGGTGACATTAATTTCTTTATATCAACGTCACTAAATTCTCTCAGCATATAACCTAAACATCAATGCACACACTAATCATAGGACTGAGTTGTATTATGTGTTCAACTTATCTTCACCCAACTAATTTGCCTATTGAACCTATACCATGGGATCTCCAATCAAATAGGTTAGGTTTCCGCCAAATGTAACTCATTGAATTGGCTTTAAACCTATTCCAATCGATGTAAGCTTAGTCTGCTCCCTAGGCAGACCTTTTGTCAATGGATCTGCAATATTTTCCCTTGATTTCACATATTGCATGGAGATAATTCCATTTGAGAGCATTTGCTTAATTGTATAGTGCTTGTACCTCATATGTCTTGATTTGCCATTATATACACTATTTTTAGCTCTTGTTTGAGCTGCCATACTGTCATAGTGTATACAAATTGTCGTTACAGGTTTAGGCCAGCCTGGAATGTCCTTTAAGAAATTTTTTAACCATTAAGCTTCTTTAGTAACTTTAACTAGTGCTATAAATTTTGATTTCATCGTTGATCGTGCTATACATGTTTGTTTGGAAGACTTCCATGAAACAACTACACCACCTAAAGTAAAAAACATATCCACTAGTTGATTTGGTTTCTGCGATATCAGAAAGCCAATTTGCATCACTATATCGTTCTAAAATTGGTGGATATTTTGTATAATGAAATCCATAATTTAATGTATACTTTAAATACCTCAATACTCTGATCAATGCTTCCCAATGATCACGTCCAGGATTGCTTGTATATCTACTTAGCCTGCTTACTGAATAAGCAATATCAGGTCTAGTAGAATTTATCAAACACATTAGGCTTCCAATTACTTGAGAATATTCCAATTGAGAAATCACATCTCCTATATTTTTCTTTAATTTACAATTTGCATCAAATAGAGTTACTGTTGGTTTACAATCATACTAATTAAACCTTTCTAATATTTTTTCTACATGGTGAGATTGAGAAAGAATATATCCATTCTCATTTCTCCTTATTCAAATTCCTAAAATGACATCAACTTGACCTAAATCTTTCATGTCAAATTTAGAATTCAATATCCTTTTGGTAGAATTTATCGCATCCTTGCTTGTTCCAATTATTAGCATGTCATCTACATATAAGCATACTAGTACACAAGAATCTTTCATATTATTGATGTAAACACATTTATCACACTCATTAATTTTAAAACCATGTGTTAGCATTGTATGATCAAAATTTTCATGCTATTGTGTTGGTGCTTGTTTAAGTCTGTATAATGACTTAACAAGTCTATAGACTTTATTTTCATGACCTTTTACCACAAATTCTTCTGGTTGTTCCATATATATTTCTTCATCCAATTCTCTATTTAAAAATGTTATCTTTACATCCATTTGATGTATATCCATATTATATAAGGCAACAATAGAAATTAACATTCTAATTGATGTAATTCTTGATATTGGAGAATAGGTGTCAAAATAATCCAATCCTTCTTTTTGTCGATATCCTTTTGTCACACGCCGAATATTCTCTTATTTTCAAATCCCTTTAATAGGTGATTTGATGGTAAAGTAATAACAAGAGAACTTCTAGGTTACAACTTTTGTATTCTCCAAAATAACTCCACTTTATTACATAACTTATTTTCTATTTTACAAACTTGTCATTTTCTTACATATGTTATAAATTTTACATGTTTCAACTAAAACTAACACACGCGAGTGTTGAACACATTTCAACCTTTATATACACGTAAAGATTGTTATAATCAGTTTATTTGAGTATATTCACAAATATACATTAGTTGTTGCTTTCGCTTCTCCTATCTTTCTCCATTCCTCATCTTCTTTCCTTCTTACTCTTTTTCTCATGACGCTAATTTTCTGGAGATAAAATTTAAAAGGTGAGTTTATGTCCAGTGGGTCCCTTAGCGGGTTTGCACACTTTAGGCCAAACATCAAAATAGATATTCATTCAAGCAATATAACAACAATAATTGCCCACGTAATCATATGAAAAGTTGCTAGCAATTGAATGGAAACTTAATGAAATCCAGAATAAGTAAGTTGCATTTAGCAATACAACAAGGGCTAGCTTCCAGCCCAAATAAACTATATTTAGCAATTCAGCAAAGGTCAGCTGCCAACCCATATAGTCATTTCTCTAGTCAAAGAAAAGTTGTGTGCATAATCTCAACATGAATTTAAAATTTCAATGTTATGACTAGAATGCACAAACCATAGGTTCCTCCCTACCTTGAAATGAGTGTTAGAACCACGTCTCCTCGAGCTTTTCTCAAAAAGATAGAAAATATTAAAAGAGAGAGATTTTGAAAGAAATTTTTGAATTTGAAAATTCTGAAAACCTCCTCCTTATTTATAGGATGAAAAAATATGTTACTGTCCAAAAATGCCCTTGAAGATTTTGTTTATTTATCGTCTTGTCTCATGCTCTAGTAACGTCTCGGGTACGTTCTCAAGAGTATTCCCGAGAAAATTCTTTTAAAGTAATTTCCGTTATGTCCTTTCTTGAGATAGTTCTCGAGAAAATTCCATTTGTCAATGGATCTGCAATATTTTCCCTTGATTTCACATATTGCATGGAGATAATTCCATTTGAGAGCATTTGCTTAATTGTATAGTGCTTGTACCTCATATGTCTTGATTTGCCATTATATACACTATTTTTAGCTCTTGTTTGAGCTGCCATACTGTCATAGTGTATACAAATTGTCGTTACAGGTTTAGGCCAGCCTGGAATGTCCTTTAAGAAATTTTTTAACCATTAAGCTTCTTTAGTAACTTTAACTAGTGCTATAAATTTTGATTTCATCGTTGATCGTGCTACACATGTTTGTTTGGAAGACTTCCATGAAACAACTACACCACCTAAAGTAAAAAACATATCCACTAGTTGATTTGGTTTCTGCGATATCAGAAAGCCAATTTGCATCACTATATCGTTCTAAAATTGGTGGATATTTTGTATAATGAAATCCATAATTTAATGTATACTTTAAATACCTCAATACTCTGATCAATGCTTCCCAATGATCACGTCCAGGATTGCTTGTATATCTACTTAGCCTGCTTACTGAATAAGCAATATCAGGTCTAGTAGAATTTATCAAACACATTAGGCTTCCAATTACTTGAGAATATTCCAATTGAGAAATCACATCTCCTATATTTTTCTTTAATTTACAATTTGCATCAAATAGAGTTACTGTTGGTTTACAATCATACTAATTAAACCTTTCTAATATTTTTTCTACATGGTGAGATTGAGAAAGAATATATCCATTCTCATTTCTCCTTATTCAAATTCCTAAAATGACATCAACTTGACCTAAATCTTTCATGTCAAATTTAGAATTCAATATCCTTTTGGTAGAATTTATCGCATCCTTGCTTGTTCCAATTATTAGCATGTCATCTACATATAAGCATACTAGTACACAAGAATCTTTCATATTATTGATGTAAACACATTTATCACACTCATTAATTTTAAAACCATGTGTTAGCATTGTATGATCAAAATTTTCATGCTATTGTGTTGGTGCTTGTTTAAGTCTGTATAATGACTTAACAAGTCTATAGACTTTATTTTCATGACCTTTTACCACAAATTCTTCTGGTTGTTCCATATATATTTCTTCATCCAATTCTCTATTTAAAAATGTTATCTTTACATCCATTTGATGTATATCCATATTATATAAGGCAACAATAGAAATTAACATTCTAATTGATGTAATTCTTGATATTGGAGAATAGGTGTCAAAATAATCCAATCCTTCTTTTTGTCGATATCCTTTTGTCACACGCCGAATATTCTCTTATTTTCAAATCCCTTTAATAGGTGATTTGATGGTAAAGTAATAACAAGAGAACTTCTAGGTTACAACTTTTGTATTCTCCAAAATAACTCCACTTTATTACATAACTTATTTTCTATTTTACAAACTTGTCATTTTCTTACATATGTTATAAATTTTACATGTTTCAACTAAAACTAACACACGCGAGTGTTGAACACATTTCAACCTTTATATACACGTAAAGATTGTTATAATCAGTTTATTTGAGTATATTCACAAATATACATTAGTTGTTGCTTTCGCTTCTCCTATCTTTCTCCATTCCTCATCTTCTTTCCTTCTTACTCTTTTTCTCATGACGCTAATTTTCTGGAGATAAAATTTAAAAGGTGAGTTTATGTCCAGTGGGTCCCTTAGCGGGTTTGCACACTTTAGGCCAAACATCAAAATAGATATTCATTCAAGCAATATAACAACAATAATTGCCCACGTAATCATATGAAAAGTTGCTAGCAATTGAATGGAAACTTAATGAAATCCAGAATAAGTAAGTTGCATTTAGCAATACAACAAGGGCTAGCTTCCAGCCCAAATAAACTATATTTAGCAATTCAGCAAAGGTCAGCTGCCAACCCATATAGTCATTTCTCTAGTCAAAGAAAAGTTGTGTGCATAATCTCAACATGAATTTAAAATTTCAATGTTATGACTAGAATGCACAAACCATAGGTTCCTCCCTACCTTGAAATGAGTGTTAGAACCACGTCTCCTCGAGCTTTTCTCAAAAAGATAGAAAATATTAAAAGAGAGAGATTTTGAAAGAAATTTTTGAATTTGAAAATTCTGAAAACCTCCTCCTTATTTATAGGATGAAAAAATATGTTACTGTCCAAAAATGCCCTTGAAGATTTTGTTTATTTATCGTCTTGTCTCATGCTCTAGTAACGTCTCGGGTACGTTCTCAAGAGTATTCCCGAGAAAATTCTTTTAAAGTAATTTCCGTTATGTCCTTTCTTGAGATAGTTCTCGAGAAAATTCTTTTCAAGTAATTCCCGTACGTTATGTCCTTTCTAGAAATAGTTCTAGAGAAAATTCTTTTAAACTAATGCCATCTACGCCCTTCAATTTTTTCCTCGAACTGTAACACCCCAATTTGTATTCCTTTCTTTTTCCTTTTCCCACTTGCATTCTTCTTGGCTAGAAAACCACAACTTGCAACCAACTTACAGGCGTGGTTACGTGTCATACAAATAAGGTAATATCCCGGTTGATATAACCAAGTCAACAATGCATCAAGATTACAAAGATATAGAGAAGTGCACAACAGCACTTTCAACAATATAAGTTTACAATCCTGAATGACACAACAATCACTATTCCAACCGTTATGATTCTAAATGATGCAAAATGTTGAAATATGTTTTTGTCCAATGCAATCGATTCAAATATAGACTAACATTTTAAAAATATTTTTGACATGATTAAGGTACAATTAACATAGTTAAACATGAGTGATTCGATCGATTGAACCAATGATGAAAGCAATAAGTACAATATACGTAAAACGGTAAACCATGCAAAATTGACAAGTTGAATGCATGTTAAACATTGATCAATATATGTATGATAAACAATTATGACTAAGTGACAACATAACTGTTAAACTAAAATATGTGCATGCATGAGAATAATAAACTATATAAATGATTTTAAAAAGATCCAAATCATGTGTGGTTGGAATAAGTAAAAGTTAATCTACAACACTAACATTCTAGTAAATTAATACAACCATGAAGCTTTTGAATCTTCGTGTGAAGTATTGTTCCTTCCACATGCTTTGACATTGCAGTTAAATTCATTAGATGTATCTAGTTAGCACTGAAACAACTACGTCAAAGAGATTAAATAACATAGTTATGTTGTTTGCAATCATCAAAACAAAACTGGGTGAGAGTGGTTACATCAGCACTTGCATCTTCTCTTTTGCTATCCCGCTAGCAGCAACCCATGCGCAATGCGACTAATTTCCTGAGAGATAGTAGGAGAGTGAGCTAAAAGCCCAGTGGGTCTCCCCGAAGTTCTCACGGTTTCTCCACAATGTTAGTACATTTATTAAACTATTCATCACAGTATTATAAGCAACACAATCAATTCAATAGTATGACCATAATGATAATAATGAATTTGCCAGCATAGGATATTTTTACATAAGGTATATTTTTTTGGTTGCATTTAGTTCTTAGCGTGGGCCAACCAACACCCAGTTCTCATGCTTACACAATATAGCAGAATACGAAAAATACATAACTAAAAGAATGTCTAAAGAATAAGAACTTAAAGAATCATTCTCACCTTAAATTTGCTATAATCTCCTTATTTTATACCCACAACAATTTCTTTAGAGTTTCACCTTACTGGAATTTCATAGAGTTAAACTGAAATATGATTTTAACTAACCTTAGCCCCTATTTATAGGAGTTCAAAATTTCATGTCCCCATTTTTCCCTTGATCTGTTTGGATAATTACAAGTATGAAAATTTACCGTTTTGCCCTCACAATTTTTTTTTATAGTATTTCCTAATCGAGTTATTTCTTTGTAGGATTTTAGGGTTGCAAATTTTTATAGTATTACATAGACTTTTCTCATAATGACATTCTTGTCCCTTTCTAAAATGTCACACCTTTAGCAACCAATCGTGCCCTATATTTATCAATAGTCCCATCAACTGTAACACCCCGTAATTTTAATTAAATACATATGTTAAAGTACGCGTATATCGACAAGTATAATACACGTATTTTATATGTAGGAGCTAAATATACGCGTGATAATACACGTATTTGATACGTATGAGCTAAATATATGCGTGTATGAAAATACATTCGAGATTTAAGGGGTATTAGTAAATAAATAAAATTATTAAATGAAGATCATCCTATATGGGTGCTTACAAGTTAAAAATTGGAGTTGAATTAAATGAATTATAGAAATGAGATGAGTTGAATTTAATAAAATTTGATGGGGTGAGTTGGTTAACTATTAAGCATGAGGAGCATGGGATCATGTTTATATAAAATATCATCTCATTTCATTTTTAATCTATACCCCTCAACAACGTTCAAAAAAAAAAAAAAAAGAACGTGTAAAAAAAAAAATGAAAAGAGAAAGAAGTTTGAACGAACAAACGAGAGAAGGAGAAGAAAAAAAAGGGGAAACGCGAGATTCGCATCAAATTCGGATCTGCGGTAAATGATTTTCACTCTATTTCTTCGTGAAATTCATATCTAAGTTAGAGGTAACCTTTCTTTCGGAGTAATTTTTGCTGTGGGAGCTGTTTTATGGCGTTTTCAAAAATTGAGATTTTTACCCAACGTGAATGAAAATTCGCTAGGAAGGTTGGAAAACACTTCCTAGGCTGTAGGAACTTTAAATATATGGTTAGATTGAATTTATGTGTTCATTTGGAATTTTTATAGCCGTTGGAAGTTTGTTAGAATTTAGAGTTTCGATTGGAGACCATTTGAATCATTTAAAACCCGATGAAACTCTAGTTTAAGGCTATAGAATGGTAGAATGAACTGTTGCGAGTCCATCGATGCTAATTTTATGATTTTTGGAGATCGTTTGACACTTTTAGGAAAAATTTACATGTTTTTAATAAATAGTGACGATGTGAACAGTAACATAAATAGTACTATGATCATATCCAGTGAATAAAATAGAATTAGAATCCAATGAAACTCCGGTTTGAGATCATAGAATTGTAGAGAATTGAATTTCGTAACTAAATGTTAAGATCATGATTTTTGAATATGATTTGATATTTTTAGTAACTAAATGTATGGTTTTGGTGAGTAAAATTCACTGTCGTGACCTTCGCGAACGTGTAAGACCTCAATAAAATACCTGTTGAAGGTAGTAGAATGATAGAATGAGTGATTTTACACGTGTCGATGTGGACAGAATAATTTTAGGAATGTTCTAAATTTTTAATAAAATTGATATATGTTCCAGTAGAAAAATAAACTGAGAATTAGTGAAAATATGAATTGAAACTCTATTTTTACAATTTTTTCTTGTGGAAATATCTAGATTGACCACAGAAACGAGATAGTAGTTTCTTCAACTTCTTATGTGTGGCGACCCCGCGCCCCGGACCACCAACCCCGCAGGGAGTGGCATGCGGAATGCCGGGGCGGGACGCCCGGCGTAGGCATCTCCGACCACTCCTCAACTCCCGTGAGGTGATTGAGACCCTACGAGCCTTATCTCAAATAACGACATAATATCAAAAGGTACTAAACAAAATTACCCACCGTATTAATCATCAAAGACAAGAGATAACCCATAAAAATGAACCATAAATAAAATCATAATCCCTACAGTCCATTAAAATTGACATACACATAAAGTCCAAAATTGTGGGTATAAATAAAAACTGTCATATGCCAACATGGTCTATCTAACAAGTCCCAACTCACCCATACTACAATGTGGTAAGTATTATAATTACATAATCCAAAATGTAATACTTCATAATTTAAAACACAGTTCAATCAAAATGCCTCTCAACTCACATCGAAGCTTTGGATTCTCTCGCAGGCAAGGCCCTTAAGATATAACTACTCATTTGCCCTTATTCGGGACAGAAGGACCTGAAAGAGGAAAATGAGGATGAGCCAACGGTGCCCAGTGAATAGAATTCAAATATGCTATCAATACTCATCAATAAATATCATGTATGCATGTCAATGTGTAGTATGATTAAAAGCTCATAACATATAGATATCAAGCATTTATAATAAGTTCGATGCAAGTAAAAGCTTATCAATTTGGATCCACATTCCACATGCATTGGGTTACTAGTGCACGTCTATTTCACTGTACCGTTGATCCCAATCATGTTTTATTTGGGGTTACTAGTGCACTATTTCACCGTACCGTTGATCCCAATCATGTTTTATTTGGGGTTACTAGTGCACGTCTATTTCACCGTACCGTTGACCCCAATCATTTCCTTTCCTAAAACCCTCCTATGACAATGTTAAGTCCCCCTATTAGCCAGATAGATGGGCCCAACCAAAGTCATAAGGTTTTCTCAAATCAATGCATCATTCAAAACATTAGAACACATTCATGCTTTCAACATACAATATATATAAGTGATATGATGACGTAAAAGATATAATCATAAATGAAGTCTACTCACAACCAAGCCTCGCGAGAGTATTTAACCACACACGACCACCAAACCGAATCAACCCAATCAAGATCCTGAAACATTCATCAATATCCTACCATACATCAATTTCTATGCTCAATCACATAGACATTACACATCAACCCTAAATCAGCCCACATATAAACAATAGGCCTAAATTCCATCTAATCCCATCATTCAACTCAAATCACATGACTTAGGCCTCTAATGCATAATTCTCATTCATAAACCATTCTATTAATCAAAAATACTGATTTTCAATTCCTTAGGCATAAACATGCCCAAATTGGGTCACTTGATCACAAGTACGCCTAACCCATGATATGGTCACAACCACCAAATCAGTAGCATAATCAACCTTAATCATGCTTAATTAAACATAAGTTGCATCAATTCAATGATTGTAGGCCAAAAACATCAAAACCCTAAAATATGAAAATTTTCATACTTAGGCCATATTGCCGATTTACATTAGGTCACCATGTTCAGCCATGTATATCACTGATTTTGCATCATGGGTTCATCAACAATGACAACTAGGTCAACATAGTTGACATGCAAACTATTTGGAAAGGTCTAAGTTCATATTCTAAATTTAGGTCTAATACAAGCAACCTTACCAATTCTTCATTTAATATTCTTTTCAGATGTATCAATCTACCAACAGAAATATGTAATCACAAAATCAACCGTACAGATTGAAGTATGTGAAGAAACAAACCTTCTGTCCAAATATCAGCCTAATCCAACGGTGGACCAAAAAGATAAGTATATTTGATGAACAAGTCTCTAATTAGACAATTTCTCATTTCCTGCTGCAAATACTCAAACTCAGATGACTATATCACACAAAATACTAAATGCATAACCATCGCCACCGTTCTGAATACAGAAATATCAGTTATAAACGACATACCCAAATTTGATATCCATCCAACGGTAGATTGAGGAGATCTTTAAGTTTGAGCGAAACGGCACAAGAAATCCAGACTTTCCGACCAGCTTTGTTTGAGAGGTTAGATCGCTCAAAAAAAACCTCTAATCAAGATCTCCACCGTTCAGAATGCATAAATATCAGTTGTACACTACATACCCAAATCTTATATCCATCCAACGGTAGATTAAGGAGATCTAGAAGTTTGAGCAAAACGGCGCAAGAAATCCAGACTTTCCAACCAGCTTTGTTTGAGAGGTTAGATCTCTTAGACGAAACCTCTGATCAAGATCTCCACCGACCTGAATGAATAACCATAAGCTACGAACTTGCTGACAAAGTTTGAGCTCAATCTGACCATATAACCCAAAGATCTAGCGCTTTGATGAAAACGTCGCAGAGATCTTCCTCCTGCAACTCCCTCCTTTCTCTTATTCTTTCCTTTCTCTTCTTTTCTTTTTCTTTTTTTCCTTTCTCTCCACTCACCTCTTTCTAGCCCTTCCTTGATTCTCTCCTTGATTCCCTCCTTGATTCCCTCCACTCATTCTAGCACTTCCTTGAATAAGAGAAGTGGGCATGGGACACTTGTCCACTTTCATGCACCAACCTTCACATGTGTTGGTCTCATACTACCCATACCAACCACATGTACTTTAACCAATCTCATGCTTCCATGTATTTTAAATGTCCAATCCATTTAATACACCAAATTTTCATTCTCATTTATCCTTTTATTCAATCAATCCTAACTCATATCAATTAATGGTTTAATGGGCCCATGCATAAATAATAACATATGCATTATAATTTAATTTAACATGACCCATATACAATTTATGATACACATATTTATATACATTATCAAGCATCAACTATACAAACATTAAACAACCATCAAAAAAACACCAAACATAACAAGGCAACGCATAGAGTTTGGGCAAAGTGCAATTGGGTTATGGGCTCGATGAAATAATTTTCGGGGCGTCACATTATGAGTCCTAAATGGAGTTGAAATCTAAATTCACAGAATGGATATAATATTTTTCAGGTTGATCTTTATTATTAGTGATTTGACGTGAGTAGAGAAATTGAAGATGTTGAATAAATGAAATTGAATTATGGAGTGGTTGTGACAGGTTGAATTAGTTGGATTTATGAATTTAAATTGGAGCTGGACTCGAAAGCGACGGTGATGACTTTTAAGTTGAAAAGTCATGTACTGTGAGTATATTTTCTTGATTTTGGTTCTTGTATGGCATTTTAAATATATGAAATGTTTGAAAGTAAATATGCTATGCATATATTGTTGCATTGTGTTTTAATTTGCATTCATAAATGATTTCTTTTGAGCATGGGAGCATGTGAGACTTGCAAAGACAAGTTGGTGTCATTTCGTTAGGAATTAGACCCGGATGAGTGTTATGTGTAACCTCATTGTCAGTAGGTCTGTCCTAACAAGGATTGGAGGTCCTTGAAATGACTGTGAATTGGGTAATGAGAGGCTGTGGCTACCTTGTAACGGCCATACAAGGGTTAGACCCGCTCTCTTGCCTTGAAGGAGGGAGATTGTGGATTTTGTGGAAAAAAGAATGCATTGTTTTCTTGAAAGCTCATGAAATTATGTTGTTGACATGTATAATATATTTGTTGAATGATGCACGTGTTTAATACTTGTTTGAAATGATTTTAAATGTCATATTTTCCAAAATGCATATAATTGTCATATCAAGAAATATATTCACTGAGCTGTTGATTGCTCACTCCATTTCCTCAAATATTTCAGGTATTGAGTCAAAGGAAAAATGAAAAATCCGTAAGTGATAATCACGTGAGCCTTCATCTGGTATGTATATGGATGCATTGGAGGATATGAGTTATATTTTTGTTATTTTGATATGTAGAATTATCACATACTATATATATAACATCACCTAGATGGGTTGTGGGGTAATGTTATACTATGCTTGTGATAATGAAATGAGGTGATCATGTATATTTATCAGGTGAGAATTTGATGTGTGAATGAATGGAATGAATGAATGACTGTGATGATTATTTATATATATCTCTTTGATTTGATTTGTGGTATATTAGGAAAAAATGTGAAATGCCCATTTTAAGGGGAGGTGCTGTCGAAATTTTTAAAAATTTTGAAAAGGATTGTGAGATTATATGAAGGCCGATAATGTATTGTATATTGTATATGAGTATATACAGTGTATAGTACACTGTGCCGGTCATGACGTCAGCCTATGTCAGAGGCGTCGTGACATCAACTTTTAGCTTCCTTTTAAAAATCCATTTAGAACCTATTAGTTTAATTCTAGGTGGTAAATCAACTAACTCCCATGTATTATTCTGTAAATCGAACTCAATTTCACTATTAATAGCTTCCATAAAAAAGCTTTGGTGAAGATGGAGTTTCTTTCTATATTTGTGGTTCATTTTCTCCTAGAAAATGGATTCAATTTCAGGCAGAGATCTAGGTTCTGCTCTCGATGCTAGGATAATCTAATCCTCCATTATATGTTTGAGAGTAGAAGCTTCTCTTTTCTCTTTACAATTCCTTCGTGTTGTCCTTTCAATCTCTAGATGAAAAGGGATTAAATTCGAGCGTCTAAACTTTCGCATACAATGACTTCAAGTATCTAAAAAGAAAATAAAATAAATAGAATTTAGATTAAGATTATAATTGATTGGTATTAAATTAACAAAAGAAATTAGAAAACTAATCCCTGACAACGATGCCAAAAACTTATTGTGAAATAATTACAAGTGCACAATATCGTAAACAAGTAATATAATAATGAGTAAAATATCGTTCCCACAGATATTTGTATTAATTTCTTGTTAATTATTAAAACTATTTCAATTTAATCTTATCTAAAATAGCACAAATAATAATAAAGAAATCTAAACTTCAATTTAAAACAAAAATATCAAAATAAAGTAACGAAATCAATCAGTTAATAAAACCTAGGACTACAATTTTTCCTCATATTTCATTTGGAATCATCTAATTATTGTTTAACTAATTAATTAACTAGAGTTGTTAACCAAAAGCCTAATTTATCCCCAAGCCTCTTTTAATGGTCAAGTAAAAATACTTTGATTAATTAAATTCCTATATTTCTATAAAATTTAAATTAAAACAAGATTCATAAAAATAATGCTCTCCAATGATTACACGTGTCACTTAAGTATATTTCTTTCTCACATGAACTCAATAGCTTTCGCCCTTTTCATCATGCGTTATTTTAATTGGATCTAAATCTAAAATCCCTTTTTCAAGTTCATAAAGTTTCATTAAATCATCTAATTAATGGCCAAATAATTAGAAGCAATAAGAATAAATTAAAATAAACAACTATAAATAATTAATTAAAATCTAAAATCAAACAATGAAATCCAACAACCATATGAGATCCAATTGTAATCCTAGAAAAGAAAATTACTCCGTATCTACTTCTAAGAACTCGAAAGCAAATAGGTTCATCATCATGAAAGTAGAAGAAATTAAATACAAAGAAAGAGAGTAGAAATTAAACTAGCATGACTCCACCACTTTATGAATCTCTAGTTTCTTCGTACTGCTCCAATGAAGATATCTGGCTTTAATGCTTCAATTGCTTCTTTTTATCATGAATAATCTCTCTCTAAGATTCTCTAAGTTCTATTTATAATGGTTGAGCAAAACTAAAAGAAAAATACATCAAAAATCGCACATCACTTAAAAGTCCTTCCTCTCGGATTTTCCGGCGCCGCGACGTCCATTCTTGGTTTCACTTTCTTTTTTTTTCTGACTTTTTCTCTTACACTGGGTATCGCGGCACCCAGGTACTAGTTCACTACATAATTTTTTTTTCTTATTTTTATCTTCTTTCTTGCTTTCCTTCTTTGCTCCACCACTTCATTCCTACTTTAGTACCTACACAAATAAAACTCAAACTAAGTACATAAACTATAAAAACATCTTAATCAACTAACATATCACAATAAAACCATGTAATAACCTATTAAAAACCATGCTAAAACCTATATTAAAATCAACTTATCAACATGTCTAAGGCCTCATCCTTATTTTTAATCAAATAGACATAACAATATTTACTGCAGTCATCAATAAATTTTATGTTATAATTCTTTCCACCCTTGTAGGTATGGACTTAAAATCACATAAGTCACTATAAATCAAACCAAGTAATTCATTTTACCATAATTTCTTGAACAGATTTAAAACTTTGTCTAGAAAACTTAGACTTTGTACGTGTCTTACATTTATGCTTTTAAATTAACATCAAATTTTGGTAATATTAAATCTAAATTAATTGTTCTACATATAGACCTAGAATTTATATGTCCTAATCTAGCATGCTATAAATCAAAAGAATCAACAATATAAACGGAAGCCTTATTTAAGCATTAACAACCATTACATTTAGTTTGAACAAAACATTAATGAAATATCATTTTCACACATACATACCACCCTTGGTCAACATAAACTTATCTGACTCAAATACAAGTTTGAACCCTTTTTTACTAAGTAAAGGGCTAAAAACTAAATTCTTCCTTATTTCATGTACATGTAACACATCAACTAAAGTTATGATTTTTCCAGAAGTAAACTTAAGCGCAATGGTTCATTTTCCTTCAACCATTGAAGAAGAAAAATTTTCCATAAAAAGCTTTTCTCCACTAGAAATTGGATTGTACTCATAAAATAGATTCTTATCACTGCAAATATGCCTTGTAGCACTTGTATCGATCCTCCATCCTTTTAAGTCAAAAACCATGTTTATTTCAGACACAACAACAATCTGATTTTCCTCTATATGAGCAATGTTGGCTTGATTGTTTTGACTTGAATTTGCTAGATTTTGATATTTCCAGTGGTGACAGTCTTGAGCCCTGTGCCCTGGCTTTCCACAAACCCAACAACTTCCTTTAATTCTTTTGAAGTTCTTTCCTTTCGGTTCTTTGCATCTTTCTTGTCTTTCTTTTTCTAGAATTTTGGCTTGCTTGTTTGTTTTTCAACCATGTTTGCTTTGGCCACAGTTACAAGAGTCTCAACTTGGTCTCCTTTCCTATGGTCTACTTCAACCCGAAGTCTTAAGATTAAGTCTTCAATAGACATCTCTCTGCGTTTATATTTTAGATAAACCTTAAAGTCTTTCCAAGATGGTGGCAAGTTTTCTATAATAGCACTTGTTTGAAAGAGTTCTTCCACTTGATTACTGATTTTGAATCAACCATCACGTAGAAATTTACCAACAACGAATTTCTTCGCTCTGACATCTTCTATTTTATATTTTTCTTAAGTAGGTCCCACACATCTTTTGCAGTTTTACATAGTATACATCATAAAATATATCATCTAATATGTTCATAATGTAATTTCTGCATAAGAAATCAGTTTTCAAGCCTCTCTTTACCAGTTACTCTTCTTTTTTTTCTTTTTTGAGATCACCCAATTACTCCCTTAATTTCTAAATTTTTGGGTTCTTTTTGGTCATTTGGTTTATTATTTTTAAGCAAATTGACACCAATAATAAATAAATAAATATATATATATATATAAAAGTCCAGAGCTAACCAATATCCTAGCTCATTTTTGTCACCCAATTCAACAATTATTTAATCCTACATGGACAAAAATGTTTTAATATTTTGAAATCATCAAAAGATAGAACTGTTTAATTTAATATCTGTGGGCGGTGACCAATTCCACAATTGCTTTATATACTAGTTTCAATAAATAATTATAGGCTTCTATATATTGTGCTTAGTATTTAAGAAAGTTACCTAACCCTAACAATTTCTTCAAATTTCGAATTAATAATAGACGCCCACGTTTGATCAAAAAATAAAAAAATATAGCCCACGTGATTCCCAAATCTTATGTAGAGGTCCTTAATTACTATATATAAAATAGTTTCAACAAGTTAATTAATCATTTTTCTTTTTCAATATAATATATTTTTTTAAAAATGTTTTATATATTTTAGATATCAACATTATTTTCTAATATTAATATTTAATTTTTATAAATATTTTAAAAATACACATGTATTACTTAACATCCTCAAATATATATATATTTTTTCATATCATCAAAGTGTGTGTGTCAACGTCATCGTCATCTAGTGTTCATATAACATTCACTCTCTATTTTTATATCATCAAAGAATGACTGTGTCAACGTCATCTAGTGGACATATAACATTCACTCTATTTTTTTGATCCGTTTAGCTATTTAAATTGATCGCTCTTAGTCATGACGTGGAATTTAAAGATAAGGTGATAGTTGATCATTTGAAATGGTTAACAAGAAAGGAAATAATTTTTAATGAACTCTCACACGTAATCCACAAATTATCTTTCAGGAAAGTAAGATGATTAGAAAAAACTGTTGAATCACGTTCAATAGTACTGGGTGCGAAAATATAAAATAAGGTGCCTTAATAAAAAGATTAAACAGCAACTTGCATAACATGATATACAGTCATAGAAGAAGGATAGTATGGCCTAATCATTTCAATATGATGATAGAGTAGTTGTACAGTAGTATACAGATAGCGAATAGATTATCTCATAAAAATATAATAATGTGCCTATTTTGGCCCCATGTATTCAAATTCTCGCATATTTAACTTCCTCTATTATTTCACATAATTAATTATAATTATCTTCACTCGCGGTATAGTATATAACAAGGCCGGCCATAGTCGGCAGGGCGACGACTCCGCCACAAATTTTGGGGGCCATTATTATTATATATATATAATATATATAATATAATAATGTGCGTATTTTGGCCCTATATATTCAAATTTTCACATATTTAATTTCGTCAATTACTTTATAAAATTAATTATAATTATCTTACACGTGTGGTATAGTATATAACAAGGTCGGCCCTGCAGGCCCACAGGGCAACCACCTGGCCTCAAATTCTGCGGCTCATATATATATATATATATATATATTATTTTATATTTATTTATTTATTTATTTTTAATATAACTTTAGCTCACTTTCATGTTGTTTAATAAATAAAAAGAAACAAAAAATTCATGACTAATATTAGCATGAGGGAAAAAATCCACTATATTGATAAGAGAGAGAATTCTTATAGAGAAGAGTTATTGATTAGTACATTGTACTATTTTTTCTTTAGCTAAAATTTTGTCTTACTAGATTTTTTTTGTAAAGTTTTTAACGAGACAGTCCTAATAATACAAGACTCAAAGATAATATTATATTTTTTTTCTTTCTAAATTTTTTTTCTACTAGATTTTTTTCTACTAAGGTTTTAATTAGGCATATTTTCTATATAAAATAATATTCAAAAAGTAAAGTGTTATAAATGTACTCATAATCTCCTATTCATGACATAAATTTTATAACATCTTAATTAGTAATATGTTTAAATATGTAACCAATATATTTTATTATGTTGTAACCATTGAATTTATTAATAGGTTGTAAATATAATTTAATCTCTCCATTATGGTCAAGAGCTGAGTGTTTCGATTGTAAAAGATGTACAAAATATTACACAAATCTTGCACATGTCTAAATTAATAAAAGAATAAAATCTCTCTCTCATTTTCCGCTTGATTGTAAATATCTATCTGTCTTTGTGTTCTAAAATTGTACATTTAACTCCACAAATAAAAGGCCCCATTTAAAATAAAAATGGGGATCATTTTATATATCTTGCCTTGGTCGCCCCGATAGGCAGGGCGACCCTTAAGTATGTTTGGAATATAATGTTGAATCAATATTCTATATTATTTATTCCAGCTCCTAATTTGAACAGATAGCTAGATATCCATTTTCGTTTTATTTTTATGACAGGAAGGAAACTCTATTAATATGATACCCATTTTTTTTTATTGTGGATTGTTAAACCAAAACCAAAGTAAAGCAAATAAAATAAAGTTGAGGTCGATGCATGCGAAGGTACAATTCCACACGTTTCACATGCATAGTAATTATTTAATCCGCTTGGTCAGCATGTTCATAAAAAAGGACTATTTTTCTTTTATTAAAAAGGTAATAATTATATATGTAAGTTTTTTTTTTTTTTTATTACCGATTTTTTTGGCCGCAGGTGTCCTATCTTTCGTGTCGAGACTAATTTTTTCAGAGTTAAAAGTTTTACAGGGGTTTATAGGCGTCTCTCTCACATAAAATTTGGCCGAGACATAGCTCGAAATAATGATCAGGTCCCTTAACTTGTCTCAGGATCCACTCATCGTGTCAGCAGACCAACTGTCGGTTAGTATATATGTAAGCTTTTTATGAAAACTTATATATGATTAAAAGTAATAGAGTTCTTTTAATGGCTAATTATAAATTCCCAAGCATGAGAAAGCTGCCGTTAAGAAAATTAAAGGGAATTAAATTAAATTTTTTAGATAATTTAAATACAAAAATAAATTTTTAAACATCTTGCCTTATTACATTTATTAACACCAATATATATATATATATATATATATATATCAAAGAAAAGTGACAAATTGAGCTAAATTTTAATAATTTGGCATAATTGGTCTAAAGGGCTTGGCAGGTATATATTTTTATCCTTTTTAAATATAGATGACAGCACGTATTCTTTGTTTGACAATTTAGTGCACACATATAGTAAATATCCATAGGTAAAACATAAAGGAAAAAAAAAAAAAAAGCTCTCATCAACCAAAATCAAAATACAAATTGTAACTATGTTATTCCAAGCATGCATTTTAAATCGAATGCTTACTTGGGCAGAAATAGCCACGACAAATAGCATTATTTTCAGAGTAATGTTATATGTATGTTAGATATTCACGTTATTTTTTGATACTGGTACTTAAATTCTCTTAGATATTTTGAAAATGTATGTGCACATTTAGGGATGTGTGCAATATACGTATATTTTCAAAATATTCAAGAGAACTAGGTATTAACGTTTTACGGTGACACCTAACATATTATATTTATTTTTCTTATTTTTATCATAAAAGTAATAACAAATGTAATATAAAATAGTAATAATTTAAATCGCCTATGGATTTGCAATCTAATTCATTTGGTCGGACATGTCTACAATCATTATTGAATTAGTAATATCACAGCTCACCACGTGATCAATTCCCACTTGGATTTGAATATTCATCAATCTCAATCAAGATCTCCATTAATTGGGCTTTCATTTTCCTATACATAGAGACACCATTCACCTCGTAATCTACTCAACTTGGCTTAAGAAAATGTCTCTTTCGCTCTTGGTCTCCTCCTCTGCTTCTTCGTTACCCCCTAAGAAACCTTTCCATGGAACAAATACTCATGCCATTCTTAATGGTATTAGCAAGCAGGCAAGATTTATATCATGCGAGAAGAAACAAAGTGGAGAACGTCGCCATGAGAATCATATAATTGATAGGCGAAATGTGCTTCTCGGAATCGGAGGGTTATACGGAGCCACAGCCACGATCGGGAGCCAAGACAAGGTGGCCATTGGAGTTCCGGTGCAACCACCAGACCTCTCAAAATGCCACCTAGCTCTTGACAGTGATGCCAACCAGGAAGGTGTTGTGCGGAATCGTGGTAAAACTTGAAAGAAAAAAATAAGACAACAAATTTAACGTGGTTCGGCAAATTGCCTACGTCCACGGGAGACAGCAAACTTGTATTATCAGAGAATACAAACTACACCCTTAGGTGAATATTACAGATTAGATCTCTTAAATAGATCTCTAAGAATAGAACTGTTTGACTCTCATGAATGAATTTTGAATACTGAAGTTGAGCTCTATTTATAGGTGTAAGCAGGGGTAATTTCGTAATTTATAAATATATTATTTAATATATTTATATTTAAATATAAGACTTTCGGCGCCGAATGCGCCACCCACTTGTCTCACCTGCTCAAAGGTCTTCATGTGTCAGCCACGCCCCTATTTTTTTTAATTGCCACCTAAATGTTCTGTCGGCCACATTCCCTTCATTCTTTAATTTGTCAGCCGACCAAGACAAATTGGCCACATGGGGGGGGGGAAACCCAATAAATCTCCACCTCCACCTCATGTGGAACAGGGCTTCACCATACTTGCAGCAATTTGTCAATTAAAACTGCAGAGCAATAATCTTTACTGTGGCGAGCTTCCTTCAGAAAACTGTTGCTGCCTCCATTAGTGCCCTTAGGCACTCCGAGCTTGTGAGATATTGATCAAGTCCAAACAATGTTGGAACTTGATCCCAGTAACTACCTTTGTAAGCATATCTGCAGGGTTATCTGCAGTCTTGATCTTTTGCAGAAGAATACTCCCTTCTTCTACTATTTCTTGAACAAAATGAAAACGAACATCAATATGCTTCGTTCGACTGTGATGAACTTGGTTCTTTGCCAAACAAATGGCACTCTGGCTGTCGCAGAAAACTTCAACATTCTTCTGCACAATTCCCAAGTCTTTAGTCAATCCATGAAGCCAGATTGCTTCCTTGAAAGCTTCTGTTACTGCCATGTACTCTGCCTCTGTAGTAGACAAAGCAACTGTTGACTGTAGTGTTGATCTCCAACTTACTGGTCCTCCTGCCATAGTGAAAACATAACCAGTAGTAGATCTGCGCTTGTCAAGATCTCCAGCATAGTCCGAATCCACATATCCGACTAGATGCTTACAACTCTTCGAATCTCTCTCGAACTTTAAACCAATATCTACAGTACCATGAATATATCGTAGAATCCACTTCACTGCTTGCCAGTGGCCTTTACCGGGGTTGTGCATGTAACGACTTACCATACTTACAGCATGTGAAATGTCAGGTCTGGTACACACCATAGCATACATCAAGGCACCAACTGCATTTGCATATGGAATATTCTCCATTTGCTTCTTCTGATCTTCGAAATTTGGGGACATTGATGAACTTAGCTTGAAATGTGGTGCCAATGGTGTGCTCACAGGTTTTGTGTCATTGCCAATGCCAAAAGTTTGAAGAACTTTCTTCAAATACTGAGTCTGAGTCAAACAGATTGTGCCTTTGGCCCTGTCTCGAGTTATCTCCATCCCGAGAATTTTTCTGGCTTCTCCAAGATCCTTCATTTCAAACTCTGAGCTCAATTGAGCCTTCAGCTTGTTGATCTCCACCTTGCTTTTAGATGCGATTAACATATCATCTACATATAAAAACAAGTAGATAAACGTACCATCTTGAAGTTTGCGATAGTAGACACAATGATCAAACTGACTCCGAGTATATTTCTGCCCTTGGATGAAGCTGTCAAATCGCTTGTACCACTGTCTCGGTGACTGCTTCAGGCCATACAGTGACTTGCTCAACTTACAAGCCCAATTCTCTCTTCCTGGTACTTTGAATCCATCTGGTTGAGACATATATATCTCCTCGTCCAAATTACCATGCAGAAAAGCAGTTTTGACATCGAGTTGGGCTAACTCGAGATCAAACTGTGCAACCAAAGCCAATAATATTCGAATTGACGAATGCTTAACAACAGGTGAGAATACTTCATTGTAGTCAATTCCTTCCCTCTGAGCGTAGCCTTTTGCTACTAGTCTGGCTTTGTATCGGATACCATCTGTGCTGGGAGAGCCTTCCTTCTTAGCGAAAATCCATTTGCAGCCAATTGATTTCTTTCCTTTTGGAAGTGGAACCAACTTCCAAGTCTGATTCTGATGGAGTGATGTCATCTCCTCATTCATTGCCATTTTCCACTTATCACTTTCCATACTCTGAATAGCATCTTTGTAATTGTATGGAATATCATCTCCGGTGACTGGAAATGCATATGCAACCATGTCAGTATACCGAGCAGGTTTGCGGATTTCTCTTCGTGGTCGACTGGTGGCAATTGATTCTGGTTCTTGACTGATGTCTGGTCCTGGAGCCTCCACCTCAACTGAGATTTCCTCATCTTCTTCAGGATGGTTCGATATTTCTGCTGACTTGCTAGGAGTTACTGGAATATCTAACTCCACCTGCTGAGGCAAATCTGGATCTCGATTTTCTTTATCAGAAACTGTGTGCTTTAACATCACAGATTCATCAAAAGTTACATCTCGACTTTTTACAATCGTCTTTGTCTCAGGGTTCCATAATCTGAAAGCCTTAACTCCTTCACTAAAGCCCATGAAAATCGCTTTCTTGGACCTAGGATCCAGTTTGGATTCCTTCACATGAAAATATGCAGTGCATCCAAAAATGCGCAGAGAATCATAATCTGAAACGGGGTGTCCAGACCATACCTCCTTTGGAGTTTTGCCATCTAGTGCTGTTGCAGGAAGTCGATTGATGATATGAGAGGCATATGACAAAGCTTCAGCCCAAAATGCCTTGCTCAGTCCAGAATGAGATAACATGCAGCGAACTTTATCTACCAAAGTACGATTCATGCGTTCAGCAACACCGTTTTGTTGTGGCGTGCCTGGGACTGTGAAATGTCTGACAATCCCTTCATTCTCACAAAATTTCTGAAATGGGTCTGACTTGTATTCTCCTCCATTATCAGATCTGAGCCTCTTAATCTTCCTTCCCGTTTGGGTTTCTACCATTTTCTTCCATATAAGAAAGATATCTAGCACTTCATCTTTATGCTTCATGGTATAAACCCAAACATAGCGTGAGAAATCATCAATGAAAGTGACAAACCAACGTTTACCGCCCAATGAAGCATTTTGAGAGGGTCCCCAAACGTCGGTATGAACATAATCCAATGTTCCTTTTGTGCGGTGGATGGCAGTTCCAAACTTGACTCTCGTCTGCTTGCCTAAGATAGAGTGCTCGCAGAAGTCAAGTTTCCCGGTCTTTGCACCTTTCAGAGAACCTTGCTTTATCAAGGTTTGAAGAGCCTTCTCTCCAACATGTTCGAGCCGCATGTGCCAAAGTCGGGAAGTGTCCGATGAAACATCATTAGAACTGGTGCAAGCGGATACATTTCCGATTACTGTGTGTCCGTCAAGGAAATAAAGATTTCCTTTCTGAGTACCCTTCATGGCCAAGAATGCTCCACGTACAACTTTCAGAACTCCACCTTCAATGGTTACCTTGTAACCGTTGGAATCAAGGACTCCTAAGGATATCAGATTTTTCTTCAGATCTGGAATATATCTGACGTCCGTGAGCCGTCTTGTTGTACCGTCATGCATCTTAAGGCGTATAGTTCCAATACCTTTTGTGTGGCAGGTATTGTTGTTGCCCATGACCACGACCCCTCCATCGAACTCATCCAATTTTGAGAACCAATGGCGATTCGGACACATATGATATGAACATCCGGAATCTAATATCCATCTATCAGACTGAATGTCTATAGATGAAACTGAGAACGCAGAATCTTCTTCAGCTTTCTGTGCTACATTTGCATCTGCCTTGCCCTTATTTGGACAATCTTTCTTCCAGTGCCCCTTTTGGTGGCAATAGGCACATTCATCCTTTCCAAGACGTTGACGTGATGAAGGCCCTTTTGACTTTGAGCGAGATCGGCCTCGCCTACTGGATCTATCAGATTTGTTGTTAGCCCTGCCTCTGGATACTGTCAAGGCTGCTGGTGATGCTTCCTTGTGATCGCGTTGGTCCTTCATTCGATACTCGTTGTTCACCAAAGCATTTGAAACATCACTGAATTTAACCTCATCTTTACCATATAGCAAAGTTGTTGTTAAATGTTCATAACTTTCAGGCAAAGAGTTTAACAACAATAGTGCCTTATCCTCATCAAGAGGGTCAACATCAAGATTTAGGAGATCAGCAAGAATCTTGTTGAATTTATCAAGATGCTCACTCATGGGAGTACCTTCCTTGTACTGAAAGCGATAGAGCTTCTTCTTCAGGTAGAGGTGGTTCTCTACGCTTTTCGTCATGTACTTGTCCTCCAGTTTCTTCCAGAGACTTTTTGCCATAGTCTCTTTCATGAAAAAGTACTTCTGATCTTTGGCCAAACAGAGTCTGATTGTTCCACAAGCTTGACGATTGACGAAATACCAATCATCATCGGACATATCCTTGGGCTTGGTTTCCAAGGCGATATGTGATCCTTCCCGGAATAAGAGATCTTGAACTTCGCATTGCCACATGCCAAAGTTGTTGGTGCCGTTAAATTTCTCCACCTCGAACTTTGCGTTGGAAATCGAACTTCTTTGCCAAGGCCTGCTTGTGCTTGGGATTTCCTCCGCCATTTAGACCAAAGATATGTATGAAACCGAAAAGTGCTTGAAAAATGATAAACAACTCAAACTAAGCTATATCAATAACTTAGCAGCTGAATTTGCAGAAACTGATTGCACGGTTGCGTCCGGAACGGTCGAAAATGGTGGAAACGAGTCTGACTTTACTAAAATCAGATGAAAAATGAGCAGGATATGGTTGGTCAATCAGATAAGATGAATAGTGTCGGACTGGGCCCGAGGAACAGTGGCGGGCCGAAACAGGAGGATGGGCCGTGAACAGTGACGGCTGAAACTGGGCTGAACCGTAAATAGTGATGGGCCGAAACAGTGGTTGGGCTGTGAATAGTTATGGGCTGGGCCGTGAACAGTGACAGGCTGAAATAGTAGCTGGGCCGTGAATAGTTATAGGCTGAAACTGTGTATGGGCCGTGAACAGTAACAGGCTGACCACAGTGGGCTAGGCCGTGAACAATGGTGACGGTTTTGGCTGGACCGGATGATGAACAGTGCGGTCCGGAGGAACAGTTCTCGGTCGGGCCGAGATAAACAACGCGCAGACTGTGGCCCGGGAGTGAACAATGCACGGGCCGGTGTGAACAGTGCTCTGCTGTGGGCCGGTGTGAACAGTGCACGGGCCGGTATGAACAGTGCACGACTGTGCCGGTGTGAACAGTGCTGCCAAATGCGGTACAGGGATCAAACTTTGATCGGCTCCTGGGGACTCGTTTCTTGTCCGTTTGTTGCGTTGGACTCCTGGAAACAAGAGCTACCTCCACGGGTGATCAGAAAACAGTTCCGATCACTTTTACAGAAACTCGAATTTTCGACGCAGTCTCGAGAAAATTCGACAGTGTCCGTTTTTCTTCCAAAGCTTCACCTTGGCTCTGATACCAATTTGTTGTGCGGAATCGTGGTAAAACTTGAAAGAAAAAATAAGACAACAAATTTAACGTGGTTCGGCAAATTGCCTACGTCCACGGGAGACAGCAAACTTGTATTATCAGAGAATACAAACTACACCCTTAGGTGAATATTACAGATTAGATCTCTTAAATAGATCTCTAAGAATAGAACTGTCTGACTCTCATGAATGAATTTTGAATACTGAAGTTGAGCTCTATTTATAGGCGTAAGCAGGGGTAATTTCGTAATTTATAAATATATTATTTAATATATTTATATTTAAATATAAGACTTTCGGCGTCTCTTTTGGCGCATTCGGCGCCGCCAACTTTCGACGCCGAATGCGCCACCCACTTGTCTCACCTGCTCAAAGGTCTTCATGTGTCAGCCACGCCCTTTTTTTTTTTAATTGCCATCTAAATGTTCTGTCGGCCACATTCCCTTCATTCTTTAATTTGTCAGCCGACCAAGACAAATTGGCCACATGGGGGGGGGAAACCCAATAGAAGGTAACTGCTGCCCACCTTACAATACGGCCCACATAGTCGATTTCAAGCCACCATCACACCATGAGCCGTTACGTCAAAGGAAGCCTGCTCACAAGTTGAGTCATGAGGAGCTAGAGAAGTTTAAGACCGCCATTGACAAAATGAAAGCCTTAGACAAAAATGATCCATGGAACTACATGCAACAAGCTACAATTCATTGCGCCTATTGCAATGGCTCTTACGATCAGGTGCACTTCCCCGAGACGCCTCTTCAAGTGCACGGAAGCTGGCTTTTCCTCCCGTGGCACCGATTCTATATTTACTTCTGGGAGAGGATTTTAGGGAAGTTGATCGATGATCCTACTTTTGCTATCCCTTACTGGAACTGGGACAACCCCGAAGGAATGAGAATGCCCGAATTTTACTTGGACAAATCGTCGCCTCTCTACAACGACAAGCGAAACCATGGCCATTACAAGGCTTTATGGATTATGGTTACGCCTTAGGTGGTTCAAACCCTACTCCTGCTCAAGAGGACGAGGTGATATTGAAGAACTTGAGAAAGGTTTATAACATGTACACTGAAGGATTGGGTAAGCCTTCTTTGTTCATGGGTGTCCCTATGAGGGCTGGAGAGAATGTGCCTGAAGCGCCTGGTAGTTTGGAGCATTTGCACAATCATCTTCATACGTGGATTGGTCCTGAAGACAAACCCTACCATGATATGGGTAACTTTTACACTGCCGCACGGGACACCATGTTCTTTGGTCACCATGCCAATGTTCGATTGGGACCTTTACGGCACCTTAAGAGGGGGCTTTTGACATGATTACCCTTAAAAAAAAATTATTTCACAAATGCCATCCATACAAAAATATTATCAGGATTGCCCTAATTTACTGTTCATAGTCCAGTCAGCGTGCCAAACAAGCGCCACATCAGCGCAGAGGTGGCATTTTTTTTTAAGTGAAGGGAAGGCGTCTTTTTCCCTTCACTTAAAAAAAATGCCACCTCTGCGCTGATGTGGCGCTTGTTTGGCACGCTGACTGAAAGACGCCTTCCCTTCACAAATATTTTTTTTTTAAAGACGCCTTCCCTTCACAAATTTTTTTTTTTACAAGTGCAAGGAAGGCGTCTTTTCATTCTGAAGACGCCTTTTCAAAAGACGCCTTCCCTGCACTTAAAAAAAAAATTCTCTCATCTCAACATCATTCTGAAGAGAAACGCCTAAGCGGCTAAACACCATAGATGTCCCACGCCATTGACTCTTCATCGACGACTCTTTACTTTCCTTCTTCTTCTTCTTCTTCTCCTCCTCCTCAGAGATCCTTCGATCCTCTGTTAATCTCTTCTTCTTCTTCTGCATCCGCCATGAACAACTTTGGTGGTTTTCCATTACCTCCACCAAGCTCTAACCACTTCCCCGACCAGTTTATTCATCGTAAGCCACAATTTTATTTTATTTTTTATTTTTTGTTGTTGTTAATATCTTGTAGGATTCAATTCAGCGGAATATATTCCGATTCAGCGGAAAATATTTGAAAATCAGGTTAATCAGGAAGATATTTGCAAATCAAGTTAATCTTTCTTTTTTTTGTTGGGAATGATGTTGAGAAGAGATAATTTAAATAATTTAAATTTCTGCTCCTTTTTTGAAATATTGAAAACAAAAACAAGAAGATCAAACGCCCAGAAATAAGCACAAAATCAGAATGTAAACAGAAACAAAAAAAAAAAAAAATCTTTAGCTGCTCTTGGCCATCATGTATGTATAAACTATATACAAAATAAATATAAAAAATCTGCACAAGTGTTTCCAAACGGAACAACAGAGAAAACAAAAAAATACTAAGAATGATAACCTAATCTATAATCTCATTCCAGCCCAGAAAGAGTACCGGCAGCTTGTACATATCGATTATGATCAGAAAAATACGATCGACAAATTTTCTCGAACACCTGCTTCGTGAGTAAACTATCAGATCCAGCACAGTGAGATTTCCCAGCTTCTCTCTCCACTCCCAAGTCCCTTTATCTTCTCCCCTTCATTTTTCACAGAGTTTGCCGCGGAGCCATTGAAGGTACTGTTAATAGAATATAAATTTTTTAAAAGGTGAAGGGAAGGCGTCTTTTCAAAAGACGCATTCCCTTCCACTTAAAAAAAAAAATTGTGAAAAGACGCCTTCCCTTCACCTAAGGAAAGGCGTTTATTTTTAGTTGAAGGGAAGGCGTCTTTTCAAAAGACGCCTTCCCTTCACTTGTACAAAAAAAAAATTTGTGAAGGGAAGGCGTCTTTTGAAAAGACGCCTTCCCTTCACTTGTAAAAAAAAAAATTTGAAGGGAAGGTGTCTTTTCAAAAGACGCCTTCCCTTCACGTTAAAAAAAAAAAATTTGTGAAGGGAATGCGTCTTTTGAAAGACGCCTTCCCTTCACTTGTAAAAAAAAAAATTTGAAGGGAAGGTGTCTTTTCAAAAGACGCCTTCCCTTCACCTAAAAAAAAATGCCACCTCCGCGCTGACGTGGCGCTTGTTTGGCGTGCTGACTGTGCAATGAACAGTAAAATATGGCAAATGGGTCATTATTTATATGTAGATGGCATTTGTGAATTTTTTTTTTAAGGGTAATCATGTCATTGGGCCCCTTAAGAGGTAATAAAGTTGAGTTCAAAGACCCTGATTGGCTCGACGCTTCGTTCATTTTCTATGATGAGAACCGCCAGGTCGTCAAAGTTAAGGTGACGCTGTTCCCTTAATTTAGTCAATTTCCTTCCCTACATTTTAATTAATTAATTTTTTTAAAGTAATTAAATTTAGTCATTTTCAGAAAACACGGATATAATTTTAAAATAAAAATGTAAAAATCAACTTTTATCATTTTCAAAAAACTAG
Source organism: Paratinospora sagittata (assembly GCA_035771175.1). Classification (NCBI taxonomy): domain Eukaryota; kingdom Viridiplantae; phylum Streptophyta; class Magnoliopsida; order Ranunculales; family Menispermaceae; genus Paratinospora; species Paratinospora sagittata. The sequence continues at coordinate 36,342,019 of CM069610.1, forward strand.
AAAATCTTAGAAAATTATTTTATAATGTAGCAAAGGAGAAATGCTTCCTTAACATCCAATTGTATAAAACCATAGGAATATATATCACTTTCCTATAGCATTAAGTTGTCTAGAATTATGTGTTAGTTCATAATTTATATAAGGATAACATACTAACTTTATTTGTAATAGCTGTAAGACTTGTAACTCGTAGTTCTTAACTTAGTTACCATAACTTTATATTTAAAATGCTAAGTGCTTGTTGAGTGCTAACGTCATTTTCTGACGTCCGCATTCAACTTTCTTAATTTAGATGTGAGGGATATTGTGCAATACACATATATTCTTAAAATATTTAAAGTTAAAGGAGCCAGGTAACAGGGTGGGGAAATGATGTTGTCACTGCAAAAAAAAAAAAAAACACATTTTTCTTTTATTAAAGTTGTTAGTCCCCGGTGACTGTAAGCACGTACGAGTGCTGGACATATGTATGGAGAAAATTAATTGCATATAAATACAAGTCATCTTACTCAGTCATGATTGAGCTGAGTTACAAATTTCATAATTCGAAAGAAACTAAAGACAACCTTAGTCACATATTAAGTGAACTCAAACTTCACATTATTTTTATTTGGAGTAATGATAATATAATATAAGTTTAAAACTAACTAGAGTAGGTGAAATGGATACAAAACCTATGTAGTCATCAATGGGGCCATTCCCTGTAAGTTTCGTCAATATTAAAATAAAGTGATTCTCACATGCACCTCAAGCAGTATAATTCGATATTGCTCAAAGAGGCAGCCCACATACTAATGAGTAAAAGAAAATATTTTTCGAATTAAAAGTACAAGTTGCAATATAATTATTTGAGTTCCTCTATTTTTTATTGTACTCATTTTAAGATAATATGTACAAACCCATTAATTGCATCAATTGGATATATACTCTCTTTTTTTTGTTTTTTTTTTGGTGAAATGGATAACTGGTCTAATTACATCCAATACACATATCATGTTCTTATTTGGAGGCCTTGTTAACTCATTATTTTTTATATCTAATGATATGGCACAGGTAAAGGATTGCTTAAATGCTGAGAATCTTGGGTACACATACAAGTCTGAGCGACATTTCTGGAAAGACATTCGCCAACGCTACAAGGTTGTCATGAAAGCCAAGAAGAGAGCCGCTCGCGAGGAGGTTTCATTAACACCAGTCTCAGAGTTTGGAACCCAACCTCGAGCACTAGATGCCCCAATACGAGTCTTGGTCCCAAGACCCAAGACCTCTCGTACCAAAGAAGAGAAAGAAGATGAATTGGAGATTCTGGTCGTCGACGACATTGAGATTGACCAGGGACACCATGCAAAGTTCGATGTGTACATAGTGAAGCCAATTGATCAAGGCCTTGTTGGTCCTGATTATGGTGAGCTTGCTGGGAATTTTCTAAGGCTACCACACCTTCATTCCAAGAAACATCACCACACCGGAAAGAAATCGAAGCTGGAGCTGGGTATAACAAACTTGCTGGATGATATTGATGCTGAATCATCAGACAAGCTCGTTGTGACTTTGGTGCCAAGGCATGGAAATGTGTCAATTGGTGGGGTTCATATTGAACTAGATGAATCGGATATGTAGATCATTGAGTCCAATTCTGAATGTTTGGGCTTACTTCTCCTAATCGATATCCATTCAAATAAAAGGAGTTGGTAGTAAGCTAGTTTGTTGGGCCGGGTGTACGTTTGCTTGTTGGTCTAATGAAATTAAATGATGTATGGTTTAATTTTGTCAGGTAGTGTTTATTTTATTTTTGAAAAATGCTAATGTGACATATATTTTGTACATTTAAAGTGTATATCATCATTAGTACATCATTGGAGAAAGTACCTAATAAGCTTAATACGCAACCTTTATATGATCAAGATAATTGAACCTAAATAAATATCACATCATCATCCAAATATACAATGACATCAATCCATAATAATTATCATAAGGTTCAAAATCCTCAAACAACAATATGAAACTCTAATAATAGTCCATCATTCTACTGTTTATCATATACAGTCCAAACAAAATCATAACTATTTATGTTTTATATAAATAAGTACCTGTGATAGTTATATATAGTTTCAAACGAGCAAATCAATTAAAACTAGACCCACGTATCCCAAAAAATAGACAAACCAAAATCTATGTTCAAAAAGAATAAGAGGAAAGCCACACACTTTAAGCCTTGCCCTTTCTTTTTTGATCTGAACTTGAGAAAAGTAATGGAAAAATGGGGTAAACTCAACTAGCTTAATGAATATCTTTCACAATAATTTTTACATAGTCATTTATATAAAACATGTATGATATTGGAAATCTCATTCATAGACCAAATGCATCAAGGAAAAATCATAATAGACATGATTCCAAACTAAACATATGATTTATGCATCATTTCCATAAAAATCAAATATGCAGACTCTTTACCAAGAGGACGTGTCAAGATAACACGTGTCTTTACTTCCCCCATTGGCCAATAGGTTCAGATCGACGCATTACCCATCACTAATCCTCTTATTCCTCCTACCTTTCCATTCTTCAGTGCTTCGGAAAGTTGTTTCCACGGAGTACCAATCCAAGCACTCTGGCGGGACATTTCCCCTAAGAACAAGTAAGTAGAAAGACAAACAATGCAATGGTATTTAATCCAAAATACCCAAAGCAATATCAATGCATAAATTTCATGCTCATGTTCTTAAAACACAATGCACAATATATAATAAGATGCATATCATTCAACAATGCAATTTCATATAAATACAATGCTATAAATTGAGAAATAAGGTGAGAAATACTCACAACCAACCACAAGAAGATTTACTGAGCCAATTACCCACAACTTGGCTAATCTATCACAATGTCCTGAAAGGGATAAAATTCACATTCATTGATCAATTCCAAATCCCTAGCCTAGGTCTCAACATAGGACAATTTAGGTCCTTAGTACTCCACATAACTCTAGTTCAACCCCAATTAGTAACTCTTAATATATAGGCATCATTCATGCCCAATTTCATCACTTAAGTCTAGGACCACTCATGATGTGCATGTTAGTTACCAAAAGGACCAACCAAGCCTTGGTATAGATAGATCAGTTGATCTCGAAAAGATAACGGCTCACCAATAGAAACCAACTGATCAGTAATAAACTTATGTTTGAATACATAATCATCAGTTGATAGCCTGTCTTTCTTCAGAGACTGGATCTCCATACGAAGCTTTAGAAGTCGAGACTGAGAAGCAGCCTCATAAGTTCATGCAAGCGCATTCCAAATCTCAAATGTTGTCGAGAACCCCACGATCTGGCCTATCATGGACTCAGTAAGTGACGAATATAACCAGCTCATAACCAGTCGATTATGTCGCTGACATGAAGTGTATAAAAGATTAACCTCCTGGCTGTGTTGATTAAGAAACTTTGGCGTGCATGCACTCAATCCATCGATATATTCTTCTAGATCATTAGCACTAATCACATTGAGAAGTTGGTTCTTCCAAAGAAGATAGTTATTTCTATCAAGTTTAATGGTTAAAGGCGGAGACAATGTGGGAAATTTGGTCTTTTGTACTATTGTAACTGTAGAGACTGAGGAAGGATTCATTGGAAATGAAGAATGACTAGAAGATGCCATTTGGATTGAAGGGAGCTTTGATTCAATGAAGCTCTGATACCATGTAAGAGAATGAAGAAGAGGGAAGAAAACAAAAAGGGAAGAAGATAACAGAGATAACAAAGAGTTTGTTATTGTTGTATTGTCTGATAATTACATCACTGTACACAATACTATATATAGAAAACAAATTGTACACTTGGACTAGAGTGATTGGAGGATCTAGATCAGAAACAAACTATCAACATGTGCTCTTGTGATTGGTGGTGTTCCTTCGAGATGCTTCAGTTATAACTAAGTCTGTAACTAAATCACAGGGTTCAACTGCAACTTGGTGAGTGACGTGTACAGGGTTGGTTACTGCTTCATCTTGTCTAACAACTTGAGAGCTTGGAACCTGCTAGCATTAAACTTTTTGCACCCCCTCCAATGATTCTCCAATCCAAATTGAGTTGTTAAACCAGTAGCGCCATGCCTCCTTGGCCACCCTACACTTAAATAGAACATGGAACAAAGAATCCACATGTGCTAAACACACTAAACAACAGCCTGTAGCAACAATTTTCCTCCTTGCCAAATTATTTCCAGAAGGAAGGGAGTTATTCAAGACTTTTCATTAAAAACTTTTATCTTGCTGGGGAGAATTAGATACCACAAACCTTTCCACCAATTTGTTAAATTCAATGATGAAGAACTCGCATAACCCGAATATGTTGATAGTTCCACGTGATAGCCGCTTAGAACAGAATATGCTCCAATTTTTTCATAATGCCACTTGAGAATATCACTTGGTCTTCTGGCACTTAGAGGAATGGATAGAATGGTATCCGCATCTTCTTGAAGGAACATGGAGCAAATAAGTTGTCTGTTCCACCCACCATCTTCAGTGATCAAAGATGACACTTTGGTTTCTCTTGGGAGGAATTTGGGTGAGAAAGGTTTGAAAGTGGTTTCACGAGATAGCCATGGATCATCATAGATGCTTACTTTGGAACCATCACCTATACGCCATCTCAAGCCTTTCAACAGTAATGATCCACCCCAAAGGATACTCTGCCAAATATATGACGGCCAATGGCCTAGTTTGGAGTGAATAAAAGTTGTATTGGAGTAGTATTTAGCTTTTAGCATGGATTCGACCATCGAACCTTCACGTGTGAGCAGACGCCAACCTTGCTTGGCTACCATAGCTTTATTGAAAGCTTCCATATCCTTGAAACCAACACCCCCTTAAAAGTTTGATTTGCATAAGTCCCTCCATTTCCTCCAATGGATTTTTTTTCTTTGAATCAAAACTTCCCCTCCAAAACTTTGTCATCATTCTTTCAATCTGGTTCCACATGTTACCCAGTAATTTGAAGCAGCCCATTGAATAGGTTATGATTGCTTGCACAACTGCTTTCAACAAAACCTCCCTCCCCCTTGCAGTAAATACCCCACTCTGCCACCCATTTAACTTCTTCCAGATTCGATCTATAATTGGAGTGAAAACATTCATTTTATTTCTTGATACCAGATATGGGAGGCCTAAGTATTTTGCATGACACTCTACCACCTAAACCCCCAGCATCCTCTTGATTAAAATCCTGTCATCTGTTGAAACTCCTCGGCCATAAGATATAACAGATTTGTTATAAGTTGCCCTGAAGCTTAGGAATATACCCTCAAAATCTCCTTCAGATTAGCACATTACAACATTGTAGCTTTTGCGAAAATAAGGTTGTCGTCCGCAAAGAAGAGATGTGTTATCCTGGGATCGTTACACCCGGTTTGTATTCCTGTGATTTCATTATGTTTCTCAACATGATGGAGTAATGATGAAAGATCCTCGGCACAAATGAGGAATAAGTAAGGTGATAAAGGATAACCTTGCCTTAGACCCCGCTATGGAGTAATATGCCCGAATAGTTCCCCATTAATAGTGATGGAATAAGAAACCGAAGAGATGCATCTGATGGTGAGATTAATCCACTGTTGGCAGAAACCCAAAGCTTCCATCATCTTTGCCAGAAAAAAAAAAAAAAAAAACCATTCAACTTTATCCATAGGCCTGACTCATATCAAGCTTTAGAGCTAGATGCTGAGTCTTCTTACAACAGACAACATTAAGTGTATGAACACATTCAAATCCTGATATAACATTATCTGAAATCAATCTACCAGGTACGAAAGCACTCTGATTCTCTAAAATAATATGTGGCATGATATCATGGAGTCGGCTTGTCATAGTCATGGATATGATCTTATAAATCACATTACAGAGGTTGATTCGTCTAAAATCCATTAACTGAGCAAGATTATTCAGTTTCGGAATTAGAACAATGTTCGTGTGATTTTGATCTTCCATGGATCGGCCATTATTCAAAACATCAAGGCATACTTTTATGACTTCTGGTCTCACAATGCTCCAACAAGGTTGACTCGCTGGTTGTTACCGAAGATTTGTGGAAGGCTTTTCCCGATTAGCTTCCCCACTCACAAGGTTGACTCAGAAAAATGTGCCATTTGTGTGGACTTCTGCATGTGAGGATGCTTTCACTGAGTTGAAGAAGAAACTAACTACTACTCCAGTTTTAGTACTCCCAGAACCTGGAAAGGAGTTGGTGATTTACACAGATGCATCACATTTAGGTTTGGGATGTGTATTGATGCAAGAGGGTAGAGTGATTGCTTATGCACCCAGACAGCTGAAGATACATGAGAAGAACTACCCTGTGCATGATTTAGAACTAGCAGCTGTGGTATTTTCATTGAAATTGTGGAGACATTACCTCTATGGGGAAAAGTTCACACTGTACTCAGACCATAAAAGTCTAAAATATTTGTTTGACCAGAAAGAGTTCAATATGAGACAGCGTAGATGGTTGGAATTCCTAAAAGATTATGATTTCACATTAGAATATCATCCTGGAAAGGCCAACGTCGTAGCTGATGCATTGAGCAGAAAACGGGTTGAGACCCAGGTGGTAGCTTGTCAGATGGCCCAGGAGTGGTGACTTTTAGAGAGAGCGACTATGATGAGTGTTCTCTCCATGGCTCCACATGTTGACATTTGTGCTCAGATGCATGTACAGTTGACAGATTCTTATATTCAAAAGATTAAGGATATGCAGCAGCATGATCCTGATCTTGGTATGTATGAGTCTTGGGCAGATAGTGTAGACAGGGCAGATTGGCAGAGAGGTCCAGATGGTGTCCTGCGTTATCAGGGGAGATTATGGGTACCTATGGATAGGGCATTGAGGGCTGAGTTATTAGAGAAAGCACACAGATCTCAATATGCCATTCACCCAGGATCTACAAAAATGTATTATGATATGAAGAGAACAGTATGGTGGCATGGGATGAAGAAAGATATAGTTGATTATGTGCGGAATTGTGAGGTGTGTCAGCAAGTGAAAGCTGAACATCAGAGACCAGGAAGTCAGATGCAACCATTATCTATTCCAGAATGGAAATGGGAGCATATCACAATGGACTTTATCACAGGACTGCCCAGATCTCAGGGTAGATTTGACGCCATCTGGGTAATAGTTGACAGATTGACTAAATCTGCACACTTTCTTCCAATGACCACCAAAGACTCGATTGATAGACTGAGCAGATTGTATGTGCGGGAGCTTGTCAAGTTGCATGGTATACCTATTTTTATTGTGTCGGATAGAGATCCACGGTTCACATCGAGCTTTTGGCAGGCCATGCAGACCCGGTTTGGTACTCATCTCCGCTTTAGTACAGTGTTTCATCCTCAGACTGATGGCCAGACTGAGAGGGTGATTCAAATGCTGGAAGACATGCTCAGATCATGTATTTTAGAGCTTGGTGGGACTTGGAGTGAAAATTTACCATTGTGTGAGTTTGCTTATAACAACAGCTATCAAGCCAGTATTGGCATGGCACCTTATGAAGCTTTGTATGGTAGGCCGTGCAGATCTCCAACTTGCTGGTATGAGGTTGGAGAATCACAGTTGTTGGGACCGAAAGTTGTTATTGATTACACTGAGCAGGTTAAACATATCAGACAGAGACTGAAAGCTGCCCAAGACCAACATAAGAGTTATTATGATAACCGCCACAGACCTTTAGAGTTTTCAATGGATGACCTCGTGCTGCTTAAGGTCTCGCCACGAAAAGGTCAAATGCGGTTTGGGGTGAAAGAAAAATTGTCTCATCGCTTTATTGGACCGTTTAAAATCACAAAGAGGATTGGTCCGCTAGCATACCAGATTACTTTGCCTCATCAGTTAGTCGGTGTTCATGATGTGTTTCATATTTCTATGTTGAGAAAATATCATACAGACCCGACGAAATATCCACCCTCGACACATCTTTTAGATGTAACACAGTTACAAGTTGGGGAGGATGCTACATATGAAGAGAGGCCCATTCAGATTCTTGATAGGAAGGTTCAGTAATTGAGAAATAAAGAAATTCCTTTGGTCAGAGTCAAATGGCAGTTTCATGATAATGAGGAGCAGACTTGGGAACGCGAAGACTGGATGAGGGAGACATTTTCTGATCTCTTTACCACTTGAGGTACATTTCTCCTTATCTGTTAAATTTCGAGGACGAAATTCTTTAAGTTGGGGAGATTGTAACACCCCGTACTTTTAATTATACACCTACGTTGAAAAATACGTATGCGTACGCGTATACGAATGTAGGAGTTAAACGTATATGTGTATAAACATACCTAAATTAAGTAGATTGTATTATTAAATGTCATATTATCATTAGAGTATAAGATGATTAAATGACCTTGAAATGATATTTGTATAAGAAAATATACCTTGATATTAGTATAAGGTATAAGATAATAGAAATATTATATATTTCTCCTTCTTATTTATCTCAATTTATGTCATTCTCTCACCTCTCTCTCATAAAAGATTAAAAAAAAAGAGAAGGAGAAGGAAAAAACAGAGAACGCGAGAAAGAAGAAAAAAAAAAGGAGAACGCGAGATTTTCGCCGAATCGGGACCCACGGTAACTATTTTTCACTTTATTTCTTCGTAAAATTGATATCTAAGATAGATGTAACATTCCTTTCGGAGTAATTTTTGCTGTGGGAGTCGTTTTACGGCGTTTCCGAAAATTGGGGTTTTGACCCAACGCAAATAAAATTCCGTTAAGAAGGTTGGAAAACACTTCCTAGGCTGTAGGAACCTTAAATATATAGTTAGATTGAATTTATTTTTTCGTTTATAGTTTTTATTGCTATTAGAAGTTAGATTTGATATTGGATTCCTTTGGAACCCTTAGCTTTGATCTTTGAAACCTTTCAAATCATATTAAAACCCGATGAAACTCTAGTTTAAGGCTATAGAATGGTAGAATGAACTATTGCGAGTCCATCGATGCTAATTTCATGATTTTTGGAGACCGTTTGACAATTTTAGTAAAAATTATCATGTTTCTAATGAATAGTGAATAGTGACATGAATAGTACTATAATCATATCCAGTGAATAAAATGTAATTAGAATCCAATGAAACTCCGGTTTGAGATCATAGAATCGTAGATAATTGAATTTCGGACGTTTCGATGTTAAGAACATGATTTTTGGATATGCTTTGATATTTTTAGTAGTTAAAGATATGATTTTTGTAAGTAAAATTGGCTTTGGATGCCTCCGCGAACGTGTCGAACCTCAATAAAATACCTGTTGAAGGTAGTAGAATGATAGAATGACTGATTTGACACGTGTCGATGTGAACAAAATAATTTTAGGAATGTCCTAGATTTTTAATAAAATTGACATATGTTTTCATATGCCTATATGAGTACGTTGGTGTTGAAATCGAGTTTAAATGTGACATTTTCATGCCGAACTAGCTAGGAAATTTGAGTATTAGTAATGGTGTTTTGGTGAGTTTAAATGGTAATTCTCATGATGATTTATGATTTGAATTACCAAATTGCAGTGTTTGACTTGAGAGATAAATGCTCTTGAGGAAGTAACTATGATGCATATTATTGTAGCTGAATTCTAGAGGGTATATTGGCTTAGAAACCTGTAACCACTGTGAGTATAGTTTTCTTGATTTGGTTCTTGTATGACATTTTACACATATAAAATGTTTGATTGTATTCATGTTATATTTATATATAATGCATTGAGTTTTATGGATCATGCAAACTGATTTTAGCAATTGGAGTTTGTAATGATGTCATTTTGTTAGGAATTAGACCCGGATGAGGTTTTGCTAAACCTCATTGTCAGTAGGCCTGTCCTAACAAGGGTTGCGATCCTTGAAATGACTGTGAATTGGGTAATGAGAGGTTGTGGCTACCTTGTACGACCATACAGGGGTTAGACCCGCTCTCTTGCCTTGAAGGAGAAAGATGAAATTTTTTTATGAATGAGCATCAATTATATATTGTGTGCATGTATATTATTTTGAAGAATGTTGCATATGTGCTTTTGAAATATTTTAATTTGAACGATTTGATATGTCATATTTCCTAAAATGCATGTGATTGTCATATCAAGAACTATATTCACTGAGCTGTTATTTGCTCACCCCATTTCCCTCACTATTTCAAGTACAAAAGAGAAAGGAAAAGGAAAAATTTGAGAGTGATCAGGACGTGATTAGAACTGACATTATTGATGTACGTATGCTTTGTAAGAAGTAGTTACATGTTTTATATATTTTGATATATATATATATAATTATCACACATCTTATATATGGATTATCATCTAGAGGGGTTAGTTTGGGAGAATAAGATAGCAATAGTTATTTTGGATTGTTAAGATATTTGGCGAATATATACATATATATTTGGATGATGGAATGTTTGATTTATGAATGGCAATGGTTGTCTTTTGGATTCTGGTATACATGAATGGAATGATTAGATATATCTATATTGGATTTGATTTGTGATATATCAGGAAAAAAAAAAAAGTGAAATGTTCATTTTATAGGGGAGATGTTGTCGAAATTTTCAAAACTGTTGAGAATTATTATAAATGTCTGTTGAGGCTGACAATATATTATATATTATATATGGATATGTACAATGTATAGTATACTGTGTCGGTCGTGACGTCAGCCTACGTCACGGGCGTCGTGACAATAATAAATGGGATTCCAAACTTCACCCTTAGGTGGATCTCTTACAAAATACAATAACTATGTATCTTCAATTTGTAGGTAAAACTTCACAAATTGGCTCACACTTTTTCTTCTCAAAGAAACTCTTTTTGAGGCTCTCTGGATCTCAAGAATTAGATCTCTCGGATTGATTTTCAAGTTGAAAGTATTACTCTATTTATAGAGCTCAAACATAAGCATTTTCATAATTTATTTAGAGCAGCCCACGCAGCCTTCGGTGTTATGTTGAAATTCACTTGAGCCGCCCATGTGGCCGTCTTTGTTGAATGAGGTGGACCAACAATCTCTTCTTTCTCCATTAACCTGTCAAGACGATTTTCCGCATCTGCTAGGAGTTGCATTGTTTTCGGATCAAAGTGTGCTAAATTTTGGAAATTTGATAGCAATAGCCATGCTTTCTCAATATCTGTTGTGTTTTTTTTCAACGACCACTTAGTCCATGCCTTAGTCTATGCAGGCAACTTTCTGAGGACTCCATTATCCTATCCCCTCCCCTGGTAGCGCTGGTCCAAGCCTCTTCGACTACTCTCATAAAACGCTCATCCTGCAACCAAGCGTCCTCAAACCTGACTGGTTTAGGAAGATTTTGAAAAGAGTTAACCTCTGTCAGTAAAAGAATTGGTCGGTGATCTGAAAACCAAAACTCAAGGTTCTCTTCCTTGGCTTTTGAAAGTTCCTTCATCTTTTAAGAGTTTATGGATTCTATACTTCTAAGTTTTACATTTAGAATGAGTATAAAAGTAAATTAACATTAATAGTTTAATGTTAACATAATTAAAACTACCTCTTATTAAATTCCAAAGTAAAGTGAGTGAACCTACTCCAACAATGAAATAGTTAGAACACCGTTCTTTCTTCATCCTTATCCGTTCCTTTTCACCCTCATTTTTCATTAAAAAAATTAAAGAAAGAAAAACTGCTTTCTTCCTCTTGAACATCTCCACTTCTTCTATTCCTAATTTCCGAAGTTACTTGGGTGTTGCCTACTTTTTTTTGCTTCAATAAATCATTAAGTGTGTTTTTATTCTTCAAGGATCATTTTCGTTCCGATTCTACAGGTACCTTCTCAACTTTGTTTTCTTCAATTTTGCTTCCATTCAATTAAATTGCCTACAGTTCTTTTAGGTGGGAATTGCTGACTATTATTTCCTCTGATCGTCTTCTGTTGACTATATAGATTTTAATTTATATAGGAATTGTTTAGTCTATTAGTTGGGGATTTTTTTTATTTATAGATATGATTATTTTTTTATATTTACAAAAAAATATTTGAAAATAGTATATTTAAAACTAAACAAGTTTTGGACACGTTAGCGCCCACTTGTCTAAAATATAGCCTATAATTTATTTATTTTTGAAAAAAATTGATTGAGTGGCGTCCCTTCACCCATTAAAAATTAAAAAACAACTTTTGAAGAGGAGCCATGAAGAAGCTTTTTTTTTTAAAATATTGTTAATAAAAAAAGAAAATTGAATCATTGTTAAATAAAAAAAATAAAATGTAGAATAAAGTAAAAAAAAATAAAGTGAACAACTATTAAAAAAATAGAACAAAGAAGATAGTACCATCTACGAGAAAAAAAAAAATCAAACTAACAAAATAACATAAAAAATTAATCTTGTTCGATTTCTTCGAAGTATAAAAATTTCACAGCGCCAGAAAAAAAGAAAAAAAAAGAAAAAAAAGGAAGAAACTCTTTTCTCTCGAGTGTCATCTCTCTGACGTCCTCTTTCTTTTTGATATCTCATTCATTTATTTTATAAATAGCACAAGGATAAACCATTTGCGATTTTTTCATTTTTCTTGAAGAGGCGTCATCCACTTTGTTTTAGATTTTTTTTTATTGCTTAATAGTGGATAGCGCCTCTTGAAAAGGCGCGATCCATTGTTAAATAAAAAATATAAAATTTAAAAAGTTAAAAATAAAATAAAATAAATAAGTGAATGATTATAAAAAATATATATAAAACAAACGTCATTCACTTTACTAAAAAAAAATGAAAAAAAAAAACCGCACAAGGTTTATTTTTTGAACGACTTCGTTGGTTTAAATTTGAAGATGCGCCATTTACATTAAATTATTTTTTTAATTTTTTAATTTTTTTAATTTTTAAATTTTAATTTTTTTTGTTAAATAAAAAAGGTATAGAATAAAGTTAAAAAAATGTGAAAGACTATTAAAAAAATCTAGAACAAAGTGGATGACGCCTCTTGAAGTGACGTCATCCACTTTAAAAAAAAATTAAACCAACAAATTCACACAAAAAATTAACCTTGTACAATTTCTTTGAAGTCTAAAAAATTTACAGCAACAAGAAAAAAAATCATTCGTCTCTCCGGTGTCATCTCTCCGATATCCTCTTCTTTTTTATTGTCTTATTCACTTTATATCAAAAATCGCACCTTATGTGATTTTCTTTTCATTTTTTTTAGCAAAGTGAATGGTGTTTGTTCTAAATTATTTTATAACCATTCACTTTTTTACTTTTTTTCTTTTCAGATTTTGTGTTTTTTATTTAACAGTAAATCGAGCCTTTTCAAGAGGCATCATCCACTATTAAACAATAAAAAAAAATCTGAAACAAAGTGGATGATGACTCTTCAAGAAAAATGAAAAAATTGTAAAAGGATAAAAAATCTTATGCGATTTCTAAAATAAATGAATGAAACACTAAAAACAAAGACGACGTTGGAGAGATGACACAAGAGAAACCGTGATTTCTTTTTTTTTTTTTTTGGTGCTGTAAAATTTTTATACTTCGGAGATATTAAACAAGGTTAAATTTTTATGCAATTTTGTTGATTTAATTTTTTTTTTTAACAAATGGCCTCATTTTCTTTATTCAATATTCTTTTAATAATTGTATATTTTATTTTTTTCACTTTATTCTATATTTTATTTTTTATTTAACAATGGTTTCTATTTTTTTTTAATTAACAGTTTAAAAAAAAATTATTTATAAGCTCCTCTTCAAATGTTTTTATTGTTTATATATATATATATATATATATATATATATATATATATAAATGGAAAACATGGGCGACATGCATGTTTTTTAATTTTTAATGGGTGGTGCCGCTTGAAAAGGCGCCACCCAATCATTTAAAAAAAAAGAAAAAAAAAAAAACTGTTGGCTTATTTTAAACACTATGGCACCGTCGGTACCAATTATTTTTAGATGTGAAATGATTTAATTTAGTGGAAGCTTCGAGTGCAGTTCTTTTAGGCTTGAAATGAAAGATCATCCTTGGCTCTAATGGCTAGCAACTCTATAGATTGTGTTTAATAGTTTAATATTAACATTAAAACTACTTGTTATTAAATTCCAATGTGAGTGAACCTACTCCAAGTCTCCAACAATGAAATAGTTAGGAAAACTTTTCTCTCTTCGTCCTTATCCGTTCTCTTTCTCCCTCGTTTTCATTAAAAAAATTAAAGAAAAAAACACTGCTTTCTTCCTCTTCAGCATCGCCCGGCCATTTCTTCTAATATTCCTAATGTCCGAAGTTATTTGGATGTTGCCTTGATCTTTTTTTTTTTTTCTGCTACAATGAATCTTTCAGCGTGTTTTATTCTTCAAGCATCATTTTCGTTCCGATTCTAAAGGTACCTTCTCAACTTTGTTTTCTTCAATTTTGCTTTTCATTCAAACATTTCTTTTAGTTGGGAATTGTTGACTATTATTTCTTCTGATCGTCTTATGTTGACTTTGTAGATTTTATTTTAGGAATTGTTTAGTCTATTAGTTATTACTTTCATATTCGAGATTTACAGTGAAAAGCTTTAGTACTTTAACCAACCGGTTCTATAATCTTAAGTTCCTCTCAAATTAATGGTCCTTTACTTCCAATACAATTTATCTTTTTTTTATATTTATTTCAGAATGATTGCCTATTTTCCGAAATCAGTAAATTTCTTCCTCTTAATATATATTGATTCCAATATATACTTGGGTTATGTTTCACGAGTGATGATACTATTAGATAATTACTAATTTTTCAGATCAATATATACTTGGGTCATGAAAGGTGTTAATAGAAAGAGGAAGTATGTTATGAGTGAAAGTACAGCTGCTCCTGCAGCAGCAATCACAGATGATGGAGTTCCTGCATCAGCCATTGCTCAGGCACTTCACCCTGCTCTCAAGAGAAGCGATTTTCCTCCTGATTTCAAGTTTGGAGCATCTACTTCTGCTCTTCAGGTTCTTTCATTTACATTAGAATGCTTTCTCAATCTCTTTGATCTCTATCTATTTTTGTAAAAATGCTAAAAGCCAGCTGTTCTTAACTTGCCCGAAATTGTTGATTTGAATACCACTTGTTGGGCTCGCTTAGATCTTAATTAGTACTGATATTATCTCCAACTTAACTCTATATTTATGCATCTTTGACCCATGCGTGAATTAGGAAAAGCAAATAAATTTAATCTATATGCGCCCACTGCTTTCCGTGGCAAATTAGAAATACAATCAAACTTGGAATCCACCTTAGCCGAACCCATGTTAGCCAGGAGATCTACAATGTAATTTGCCTCACGGTAAACGTGTGAAATAGAAAACTCCACCTTATTATGCAAACTCAAAAGGACTTCCCAATAGTCCGACAAATACCATAATGAACAACTCTTCTTGCGAATCCAGTCTATCTATTAACACCTTAGAATCTGATTCAAGCTGGATCTTAGTGTAACCAAGAGAAGAACACAATTTTATACCATCAATCATAGCTAGTAACTCCGCCTTCATGTTGGTTCCCATACCATAAAATTTAGAGAAACCAACTATAAATCTACCATTATCATTTCTAATAATTCTTCCTCCCCCGTAAGGCTCGGATTACCTTTGCTTGCACCATCCACACTGAACTTGATCCATCCTAGCTCTGGCTTTTCCCATCTAACAAGTTCTGGAGGTAAAGGAGCTTTACATACAAAAGGGATTTCAAGATTTTTAAGAACCTGTACATATTGCCTTCCAAACGGTTAGCCAATTCCTTCCCCCAAAATTTAAGCTCAGGCCAACAAGCATCAAATGAGAGTTGGGTTCCTTCGAATATTGCCTTACAACAATGGCACCAAAGAATCCATAAAAGAACACAAGGTAGGAGACCCATCAACATACCAACCTTACTCATTTCTTTTGCCTTACTAAACCATAAATTAACTCTCTCCTTCTAGCTCCGATGCTCAAAATGTGGCATCCCCATCTTTAAAGCAAACTGCTGCCACATCTTGTTTGCCACCAAACCTGCACTAGCAACATGATCCACCGATTCTATGTTTGGAGAAATGCAACAAATAAACTTTGAAGCCAGAGGAATGCCAATTTCTTGCACTCTAGAATCTACACTCCAAGCGTTATGCAAGAGCTTCCAAAGAACAAATGACATTTTCTCTGAAGTAAAGGATGCCAAAACCAGTCTGCATAAGGACGTCTAAACCCTTTATTTCGTATAACCTCCCACGCACTCTGACTATAAATTTTCCTACATCTTTAGGGCACCAAATTAGCTTACCCTCCCCAGTTTTCAATCTAGGAATCTCTCATATAATGTTGGTCGCTAACTCCGAACCCATGAGTTGTTGTAAATGATCTTCATTCCAAACCGTATCCCTTAGCAAATCCTTCACATGAGTCTTTGGGTCTTCTACATTATTGACCAGATCTACTAACCTCCCCTGCTCCAACCATGTATCTTGCTAGAAAGAGACCTGCCCGTCACGCATGAACCATTTGTGATGGTCTTTCACAATGGGAATAAATTTAGAAACAACCCTCCATTGTTTGGACGCAACTTTGTTGTTCACATAAAAAAAAGTTGAACTATGAGCATATTTGGCTCTCATAAAGGTTGCCCATATAGAATTATCAAAGCAAAAATTCCACGCCAGCTTCACATGCAACGCCGACTGAGATTCCACCAAACTACAAATCCCCAAACCACCTTCGTCAGTAGGTTTGGAGATCTTACTTCATGAAATCCAATGTTTGTGGTTACCGAAATCCCCACAACCCCAAAGAAAATTAGCAAACAAGCTATTTAGGGAATTAATAATTCGCTTAGGAACTTCAATAATAGACATCAAATGTATAGGGATGCTAGTGAGGACATGACGCAATAAAACAATTTTTCCCCCGGCCGTCAATAGCATTGATTTCCACCCATCCAATTTCTTCTGAATCTTGCCTAGCAAAGGTTCAAAATCCTTTACCAACAATCTCCTAGGAGCTCAAGGAATTCCCAGATACGGACACGAAAACTTCCCTTCCACAAAACCAGTGATCCTCAACATGCGACTTTTCCTACCAAAAGAAATAGTTGAAGAAAAGAATAAAGCAGATTTTTGCTCACTTACTTTCTGACCAGATGCATGTTGGTAGTCATCCAAGACTTTTAAAAGTTGTTTTACCGACCAAATCTCTCCATTCAAAAATATTACCACATCATCAACATAGAAAAGATGGCTAATCTTTATCATATTGGCAGGTTGAGAGAAGTACCCATTGCCCCCATTTTCATACTCTGACTTCACCATCCGAGAAAATAATTCTTGCACCATAATAAACAAATATGGTGACAAAGGATCTCCTTCGCGAATACCCCGGGAAGATTTGAAAAAACCTTTGAAGGTCCCATTCATCACTACCGAAAATTTAGGAGTGTAGGCACATTTCTCAATGATTTGAACAAATTTTGGAAAGAAGCCAAAATGAAAAAGGACTTGCTTCAAAAAAACCCAGTCAATCCAATCATAAGCCTTCATCATGTCTATTTTTAACATGACATTTCCTCCCCTAACCTTCTTATTTAGCCCCTTCAGAACTTCATGAGCTAAACCAACATTCTCAAAGATAAATCTACCTTGCACAAATGCACCTTGCTCAGGTGAAATCAACACAAGTAAAATAGCACCAAGCCTCTTCACAATCAATTTTGTAAAACATTTATATACCACTGAACATAGACTTATGGGTCTAAATTTAGCAAAGTTATCTGGGTGTTTTACCTTCGGAATGAGAATCAAGAAAGTCACTGAGAAGAAATCTGGAAGAAGATCCAAAACAAAGAATTCACAAGCTGCCTCCAAAATATTTGTTTTAATAATCTCCCAACATGACATATAAAAGCTTGAACTGAAACCATCCAGCCCAGGACTACTATCCTCTGGGATACTAAACACGGCTTCCTGCACCTCTTCCAAAATAGGGACCGAAACCAGTAAATCATTAAACTGGTCACTGATCTTTGGATGAATATAATTGCTAATCCAACCCAAATCATGATTAATAGGTTCAGAAGTAAGTAACCCCGAGAAATAATCCACCGCCCCCTGATTCACCATCTCAGGAGTTTCCAAATTCGTGCCATCTACCAAAGTCAAATTTGAAATCCACGCCTTTCTTCTTCGATTATTAATGCAACTATGAAAGTAGCGAGTATTGGCATCTCCCTCCCTCAGCCACTCTATCTTTGCTTTTTGAGCAAGGAAAATTTCCTCTCGTTTGTACCAATTCGTAGACTCCTGACTGCAAATACTATATTGTGATTCCAATTCAGCAATAGGGTTCATCATCAATTCATTTTCCAGCTGCACTAACCGATCCTCAATGCTGGAAATAGCTTGATAAATATTCCCAAATGTTGTAAATATCCAAGACTTGAGAGCTACCTTTAACCTTTTAAGCTTCTCCCCCAGTTTCAACAATCCTGTATGCCTTGTAGGTAAACACCAATTCTCCTTCACTAGATGTAAAAAATTAGGATGTGTCGTCCACATTCTTTGAAACATAAAAGGACGAGGCCCGTAGCAACTCTGATTTTCTTCGAACGTTACCAATAACGGACAATAATCGGATGAAGATCTTGGCAAAACCTTAACTTTGCCTTTCGCGAAGCGCTGCAAGAAAGAAGAATTCACTAGAACCCGATCCAAGATCTCCCAAATATGACCATTAGTCCACGTAAAGTTGGTGCCCTCCCCCATCAATTCCACAAGTCCACAAGACGAAATACAATTGTTGAAATCATCTTTCGCTTGTTGCGACTTGGGAATTCCACCAACTTTTTCCGCCTCACTTCTAATAATATTAAAATCTCCTCCAATCAACCAAGGCATATCATGGATTTGAATACCCTCAAGCTCCGCCCATAACTCCCTCCGTAATGAATAAGAACAACTTGCATAAACAATCGTAATTACCATAGAAATATCGTCCTTTGTAACCCGACCACTAATATGTTGTCGCGTAGAAGATATTATCTGAAAATCAATACTTTCATTCTAGAATAACCAAATCTTTCCACCCTTGTCTTCATTGGCAGTGAATTGCGCCAGTTTAAATTTCCTCGCCCATTTAGTAATTTTCTTTACGAATATAAAAGGCTCCAAAATAGCAATGAACAAAGGCTTATGCTGCTTATTCAAATGAGATAAACGACCACTTGAAGTTCCCACTCCTCTCACGTTCCAAATTAATAGGCTTTCAGTCATTGGAGTTTCGGTGGGAGGCCCTAGTAACAATCGGGGATCGATTATTCCGTTCTTTTTTAGTAACCATCACCTTGGAATGAGGCATTAATTCATCATCTTCACCAAATGAATCATCGTCCCTTGTTGCTATTGTACGTTGCACCATAGCACTTGAATCCTCAATGGACACTACTGCTGTCATTGAGTTTGGTAGTTGAAGAGTAGACATAGGAATCTCATTCAGCATCCTAACATCCTCATCCACTTCCTCTCGAACTACTCTATCAGCAATAAGCTGTATCTCGCGCAACATCAGAGTTTGTGCCACTTTAGTATAATTGTCATCCTTTAACGCTGCATCCAGTAAGACTTCCGACTCTTCACAAACCTCGACAACCATGGGAACAATTTCTTTCGAAGAATTACTGGAAGGAAAAACAACATCAGGAATTAGATTCACCTCCTCCTCGATATTCCTCTGATTCTCATCTAATATTTGCCCATGAGTTACATTGTTCTCATTTTCTAACCTTTTGCGAACATCATCCACCTCAACGATTTGTTGATTTGCCAAAATCACCGATGAAATATCCTTTGTGTTTTCTACCAGAGTTCCATCCCCTGTTCCATCCATCACCGAACCAGAGGAAAAAAAAGCATGTACGCTCCATAATATACTTACGCTTAGCCACATAACGTTGCTTCTCTTCTTTACTCTTCAACCCTGTTGCCAGTTTCTCCATCTTCTTTTTCTCTCGCCATATTTTTCTGGGATGTTGAGGTTGCGTTGCAGTAATAGTGTCAGACGACTTCTTCTGAATCTGTCTCTTACAGGTCTTGATTGAGTGTCCCTGAATACGACAGTGATCACAGAAAGCCGGAAGTGTTTCATAAATCACCTTTTGGAAACGACTTCCAAAAACCCTCAATTGGAGGCGTAAAGATATCTACTTCAACACAGATACGTGCCCCCTCAGTTTGAGTCACCGCAGCACTCGGATTATCACGCTTAAGAAACCTCCCAACTCCACCTACAAGAATTTTAAGAGTGCATTTGTGATAAAAGTGGGGTAGGTAAGCCAGGTAAGAAAACCCAAACCGGAACCATGGTGTATTCTTCGTCTTCGTTAAAATCTGGTGACCAGTGATAAATTCTATATGAAACCCAATCAATCTCTGTGTTCTCACGGCCACAAACAGAACCTCATTCTAATAAAAACGTTCCGAGGTTTTTGCAGGGAACTCACCATCAGCTACACCTTTAAACCCCATCGCTCCCTGATGTACTTCAGTATCTGATCTAAAGAAGGCCTCCGTCGAAGGAAATTCAGGACCACCGCATACTTAAAAAGGGAAATGCATCTCTCCCTCTGCATTTAAAGGTGCTCGCATGGGAATCTCAACCTCAGGAAGAAGTTGAGGGCATGCAAACATCTTGGATGCGAAAGAGACAGAGCCCCCTGTCGTGTTGAACAGCAGATGGGGCCCTTGGACCACCATGTGTGTTGGCACCAATCCCAAGAAAAGCAAACCCTAGCAGAGCAAACCAACCAATTTGAAATCAACTATTACTTCGATTTATTCATTCCCAATCCTTGATATATCTGTGTGTGTTTTTGTCGTCTAAGCGAGTCGCACGCTTGTAATGTGATACTAGTCAAGTCACATTAAGAGTCCCTGTAGTATTGTTAATATTAAATGGGTAATTACTTATTAATTGATAGAAAGTTTAATTAATTAGTTTGTTAATAATATTGCAGACAGAAGGGCCACCTGATATTGGGGGACGAGGACCTAGCACCTGGGATAGTATGATCACTCAAGGACAAGGTTCCTCACCACGATTGATATTACTTAACACTTATAATTTTTATATTATAATCATATCATGCCACTAAAAAAAATTCCTATATATGTATGTATATATATATATATATATATACTTAATTTTCTTTTAAAATTGTTTTAATTTTCTTGAATCTTGATTTTGTTTTTGTTTGTAGAGTTCAATGGACTGCCTAGTACCCAAGACGTAGCCACCCTGTCTTATGAAAAATATAGAGTAAGAACCCATTTGGTAATTAATTCGGTTCTTTGATAATTTTATATGGGAGCTTTATTAATATCTTTTCGAGACAGAGACCTATGGTATTATAACAGGTTACTCTACCCATGATATATACTATTTTATAGCTGACATTATTTTTTTTATTTTTATTTTTGGGTATGTTTGCAGGAGGATGTGAAATTGCTGAAAAATATTGGGTTAGATGTGTATAGATTCTCCATCTCTTGGAGCAGAATATTGCCCAGTATGTCTTATTTCTAATATTAATTAGTTATTTGCATTATATATATATATATATATATATATATATATATTAGGAGCATAAGAATATAAGATAATATTTTTGTTGATAGTTTCATTAATTTTTTATGCTATTTATTATTGAATAAATCTCATGACATCTAGTGGCTAGTTGGGATAAAGAGATGAATTCAATCAAATCATGTTATATATATGAATATCATGATACATCATTAATAATATATCTATTTAATTCTCGACCATAATAACTGTGGTTATGATCTTAGAAATTATCTTTATATTAAACTAAGTACATGTGTCAAATATTCCAAACTATACTTTGCGCTATATCTATTTAAGATATTAATTATCCACTTTTTTTATATATTCCAAGCCTACGAGTATTTTGTCTTGAGAAATTAAATTTGAATATTGCAGATGGAAGACCTGACGATATTAGTGGAGATGATCCATCCAAGTGGAATGTAAACAAAGAGGGTATCGCTTTCTACAACAATCTTATAAATGAATTAATTGCAAATGGTAAGAACAAGCCATTAAATATATTTTTTTAATAATATATTTTTATGAAATATTTATATTATATAGTTGTTAAATTGGTCTTTGTTGAATTATTTTTGTAGGCATAGAAGCATTTGCTACACTATTTCACTATGACTTACCATCTGCTTTGCAAAGCGAATATAATGGCTTCTTGGACAAGAAAATTGTGTAAGTATATAAAATGTATATCTTGCTTCTTTGAGAACGTCATGAAAAATAATAAGGGTTAAAAAACTATTTTTAAAAATAAGTTTTTGGAAAATCATTTTAGAGTTCATTGCTAGAAAACATAAAAAATATTTTATCATAGTACTTTTATTTTTTTTCACAAAATTCAAAGTTATATTTAAAAATAGTTTTTGAAAACCCAATTTCGTATCATATAAGTTGAAGACATGCATGCATGTGTTCCCTTTTACAATGAAAAATATTTTATATACACTGGATGTCAATGTCATTTTTTAATACTGGCACCCAGTCCCATTGGATGTTTTTAAAATATATATATATATATATATATATATATATATATATATATATATATATATATTATGCAGCATCATCAATATCGAAGAGTAGCTGAGTGTCAACATTAAAAAATGACGTTGGCCCTCAGCGTGTCTTTAGCATTACTCTTTTACATTATCTTTGCGATGATATAACCTCTAGTTAATTTATTAAAATTAATGTTTTTGCTTTTAATTTTTTTCAATCACTTTTATCTATTTGTTTTTTCTGTTTTTTCATCAAGATTGACTATAAAATGGCATATATAGTATTCTCTAATACAATATTTGGATGCTAATTAACGTGTGCCAAAAATTAATTATTATTTTTTATTAATTTGATCTAATTTTTAGGGAGGATTACACAAGGTTCTGCGACATTTGCTTCTATTACTTTGGAGATAGGGTTAAAAAATGGTCTACAATTAATGAGCCAGAAATTGTGGCTGCTTATGGTTATGTACAAGAACTTCCCATACAAAATGATCCTACAACGTTCCCTTACATCGTTGCCCACAACATAATATTATGCCATTCTGCTGCTGCCAGACTTTACAAAGAAAAATATCAGGTAATGTATGTTATGTCTTGAACCATTGGCTCTAGTATTATTGTTGTTAGCTCTTTATCTTAATTAGTATCAATATCTTATAACCATTTCAAGGCCAAACATGGGGCTTTACTCGAATTGGCCTCGTACTAATAAACGGGAGATCTACACTTATATACTATATAATGAATTCTTTTCTTTCTAAGACTACATTTTCTGCCCACACTTACATATTATATTATATTATATTATATTATATTATATTATATTATGATTTTATTATATTATATTTTCTAAAATGTGATTATTTCAAGAAAGATAGATAATGTACAATTATATATTGATGGATCATCAATTGATGTTTAGTCATGATGGTTTCATTGATGTGTATAATTAGGGCACCCAAGGTGGGCAAATTGGTCTGTCACTGAGTGTTGAATGGTTTGAGCCATATTCGGCTTCAATAGTAGATAAAGATGCATCACAAAGAGCATTTGCCTTCATGGTAGGATGGTAAGTTACTCTTATGTATATCATCGTGTTTTTCCTTTTTCCTTTTTTTTTTTTTTAATAATTTGGTGAAAATATTCTAAGGAGCTAGGTTGATTAATACTTCTAATTACCTTTTATTAATATGTATAATTAATATAGGTTTGTGGAACCATTAGTGTTTGGAGATTATCCTTTCGTCATGAAAAGTATAGTGGCTGATAGGCTTCCAAGTTTCACAGATGATGAGAAAAAAATGGTTCAAGGAGCATATGATTTCATTGCTATAAATTACTACACTTCAAGCTACGCCCAAGGCCTTCCAATAAGTCCAAATGATGTGCCTGTTAGCTATCAAAAGGACCAATATGTGCAAACCAAAGGTAATTATCTAACATAAATATTTGAAGAAAATATTTTCTTTGCTCTATTAGATAGTCCTTTGTTAATATTTATCTATCTCCGCTTGATATACATAGTAAGGTTTTTATCTGACAGCTATAACTTTTAAGTTGAGTAATTTTTAACATGTTATCAAAACAATGTTATTATGGAGGTTTCGTATTCAAACCTCCTCACAAGCATATTTGCTTATTTATCTCATTTATTAATTATATTTTTCCTCTCCATTAATTATAAATCAAGTCGGGGAGTGTAATATCTATCTATCTTTACTTGATATACATAGTTGAGTCTTTATCCGACAGTTATAATTTTTAGGTTGAGTGGTTTTTAACATCACATCCAAATAGATCAATATAATTAGAAAACCAGTGGTATTTATGAAGGCTTATTATTCAAGCATCTTTCATAGAAAATTTTTTATATTCAATTTTTTTTTTCAAGTGATGATTTTACATTCAAGTTGAGGTTACATACAAGAAGGGTATGTGATAATTAACGTGCATGATAACCATTACCATTGGTACATTTAGATTTATTTATTTATTTTGATAGAGGTATACTTTACTATATATTAGCTATATTTATTTGTGTTTAATGATACTTCTTATAATCTTTCATTCATATGTTGTACATATTTCTTGCATGCAGTTACTAGAGATGGAAAACCAATAGGCACCCCGGTAAGATTTTTATCATTATTTTGTGTTGGATTTTTTATTTTTAAAAAAATTGACCATATATACTTAATTACACACCAATTTAAAGATAATAATTAAAAATTACATTTTTATTTTCAACATAGAGCAGCCTATACTTCGCTAATTCTTCTTAATTAATTATATATACTATGTTACTTTTTACAGGTTAAGGGAGACCCACTTGTATATATAGTCCCAAAAGGGCTGAGAGATATACTGATATTTATGAAGGATAATTACAACAATCCTACAATATACATCACAGAAAATGGTAAGCCCATTAATACTTTTAATTAATTTCTCAGACTCCTATTTTTTTCATTAATATTAATTACTATTTTTGAAATATATTTAGAATCAAAACCTATTTATTACTGTTATATCGAAGTTTAATTATTCAAGAATTATCACTAATAAAGCTCTACTTTCATCATTATATATGGTACTTTTTCTTTATTCTTAATGGTAAGAAAATTTATATATAATGTTGCATTGAATGTAGGTGTAAGTGAGCCCCGAAATGATTCTATCCCATTAAAAGAAGCATTGAAAGATGATCATAGAATCAAATTCATTCAAGAACATCTTCATGCAGTTAAGGAAGCATTGGAGTAAGTTCTTTGCTAACAAGTGCTCAATACTAAGTAAATCAATCTAAGTTAATTTGACTAATTTTATATGGTTTGGCTCTAAAAATTTTAAGAAAATGCTTAGGGAACATGGGCCAAGGACTTTGCTGGGTACACATGCTTTGAGTCCCTTGGATCATCTTCATCTTCAAGCCCTTGGATCATCTTCAAGCCTCATGTATTGGGTGGCTTCAAGATGATCCAAAGGACCAAAGCACACTTGCGCGCGCTACTTCGAGTGTCAGTATTATTTTTTGACGCTAACACCCAGTTCATTTAAAGCATTCTTAAAATATTTAAAAAAGTTGGATGTCAGTATTAAAAAATGGCGTTAATACCCAGTATATATATAATATTACTCTATATATACCTGGATTAATCCACGTCTGATAAGTCCCTATAGTATGACTCAAAATTTTATTCTTTGATTAAGCTATTTATATCATTCTTTTTGCAGTGCGGGAGTCAGTGTGAAAGGATACATTGTGTGGGCTCTATTGGATTGTATGGAAGTAGGGTCTGGCTACACTGCTCGATTTGGCCTTAACTACACTGATTACTCTACAATGGAACTCAACCGATATCCCAAACACTCTGCCATATGGTTTGCCAAGTTCTTAAAAGAATGAAGGAGTTGCAAGTTATATTTTGTCTACTATTGCTTCAATGGTTTTATTTCCCAAGAATAAAATTTGAAATAATTATTAATTTGGAATGGATTTTCTTTTTTCTTAATTGAAAAATAGTTTAGAATATGATTTTTTTTTTCCATCTTTCTTTTAAAAGTTTTACTCATAGTAGAACGGTAGAATGGAGGCCATCAACTAATCCCTGGATTCACTCACTATTTTTGGGCCTGAACATTAAGTAGGCCCAATCTAGCTTGAAACTTGGTTGGTGGGCTGGGCACAGATTAATACCCTTATAACTTTTTATCTCAATTTAATTCAATTAAATCTTTTTTTATTACATAGAGTCAGTTACATAAATCTATTTTCTTTAATCTACTTTATTAAAAGTTAAATCTAAATTAATATTTAAATTATAAAAAGTTAGATTTTTTTTTTTTATTTTTTACCATATTATTTTGAGTCTACCCTTATCCAGAGGTCATGAATTTTAACCGAGTTTTTTCAAAGAAGAAATAATTAAGGACGATGCATATGTCAGTCTTTTCTCATATTCTTGTAATGGTGGAAGTCTCGTGCAACAAAATTAATAGATCATTTATAATTAATCTCATTATAAATCATAAATGGTAATTTAGTAGGAAGGGCTCAATCCATGTAATGTTTTGGAGTGTGGCTAAAAGAGTTGGATTAGATACCAAAAGCAAAAGGGCCAAGAGGAACCTAAGGATTCAGAAAAATGCCTTGTGATAGTAAAGTAGAAAACACAGCATCTTGTGCCTGCAGCCAAAGTAACCTTCCTGATGTTTATTTTTGTGATGTTCTTGCTTCTCTTTTTTGCTGCTGAATGACATTATTCTTGCAAATTCCCCAACCTCGTCATGTGCAAAAATAACTTTAGGAGAGGCTCTTTAGCACCTAAAGATCATCATGAACTGTCTCAAAAACCAAGCTCACCAACCTCAACAACTTGGTGAAAAGCCCACCAGCATAAATATGGATTCTAATCTACCTAGAACCACAGAAACTACTGAAATTATTCAAAAAAATGTTTAAAAATATTTTGCTTGTCTGCTAATAATGGGCAGTTGAGACACTTTGTTCTTTTTTGATTTTTCCTATAAATTTAATTACTTACTTGACTTTCATCTCTGATATATATATATGTACCAACTAAAGAATAATGACCACCACAACTTTACTCATATTCTAAGTAAAATCATAATAGCCCAACAGAACTTATTTAATTAGTTACTTTATTCCAATAAGCATGACCAATGTATAGTATCTCAGGTATATATCATCAGTGGTAGGGAGACTCACCCCTTTTGATCAGTACTGCAAAATATTTTCAGAATTTAATTTCCCTTCAATCACTTTCATATGTGCTGTAGGGTTTTAGATTCTATATATAAACTTTGGGTCTTGCAGCATACAAGTACCATGTTCTAGGGTTTTAGATTCTATTAGTTTTTTTTTTTTTTTTTTTTTTCTTTTAGTTTAATGGTTATTAAAGAGTTACATCCCAACTAATTTCTCTGTAGTACGAGCACAAACACTCAAAGACGTCGTTGACCAATAAATGATAGAAGATGACTCAAACTCGAGATCTTTATAGTACTGAACCTAATTAACCACTTAACCAACCCACGATTGGCTAGAATTTCTCAAGACTATATGTATCATTTGTTCTGTGGCTCAAAGTATAATGTCCTATGGAATTGGTGCCAACAAGGGCACATGAAATAGGTGCTTTTGTAATTAAGTGACCCAAGTTTAAGGGCCGCTCAAATTTCCATCACCCATTTCGAACTGAGAATATATATATATATATATACGTTAGTGATGTTATTTTAGTGGACTTTTCCTTCCATTTGTTGAATCCTTCATTGATCAATATCTACTTTTGTGGAATTTGGGTCCCACTGTTTCAATTTTTTCTTCATTGCCATGTGAAGTATCATTCGTATATCATATATTAAGCATCAATGTCTTATACATAAAACCCCCGGGTTTTTGATAAAAATCATATATTAAGCATCATTCGTATATCATATATTAAGCATCTATGTCATATATATTTT
This sequence comes from Paratinospora sagittata, assembly GCA_035771175.1. Lineage (NCBI taxonomy): Eukaryota > Viridiplantae > Streptophyta > Magnoliopsida > Ranunculales > Menispermaceae > Paratinospora > Paratinospora sagittata. The sequence continues at coordinate 36,370,123 of CM069610.1, forward strand.
ATCATAATGTTATAAGTTCAATTTTTTCATTATTATTTTTGTCTCGTTGGCAACAAAGTAAATTGCTATTACATAGAAAATAAAATAAAAAGTCTTAATTTAAGAAAAGAAATATACATAGATATAAAATACAGCCTAATTAAGTTTAGGATGTGGTTGTTGCCAAGCATTTGTCTTTTTTAGAAAAAAGTGGTATAACAATTGACAACTAATGTCTTTATCACATTTAGTGAAGTGTGATACTATTAATTAAATCTAGACTATCTAACTACTTGAATCACTATTTAATTCTAATTAATTGGACTTTTCAGTTTTATTCAACATCTACTTTTATGTATTGGGGTCCCATAATATTGAATTTTTGGTTCTTCCATGTGCATGACTAAGCACAACAAGAGAACTTAAAAGTGATAAATTTTTTGTTTGATAACTATACACATTCCCATTAAGTATCATTATACATATGATATATTTTTTTTATTTATTTTGAGAAAAAATAATGCTAGTAATTAGTTATATAATCAGTTTTTTATCATACGGTTCATACTACACTCTCAGGAAGGTATCAGATTCATTCCTGACCTATTAATACAGTGACAATTAAGAATTGAACCTAAAATCTTTGGGTTCAAAAGTCACGTCTTTACCAACTGCACCAACTTCATGTTGGTTATATAACATATTATATAGGTCCCCTCATATATAGTTTTTATCTAGACTATATGTTATTATTATATTTAAAAAATGGATGGAATCTGTTTGATTATACACATCTATATATACATATATTGTGAAAATGTGTATGATTCAAGAGCCCCACATTTCTATCACACGTCTGCTTCTATGTCCATTTAGAAATTTAGTCAATAAAGAGAAATAATTGACTTAAAAAATATAAGTTTTAGAAGAATAATATCATGGATGGACAAATAACGTATATGAAAAGATCAAACATATCTATAAGATGCTTCACACATATATGCATATGATGCGACCTACAAGATATATTATTATCAACTTTGGCACATTTTAAAATCAAAGGTGGAATCATATTAATTCAATAAAGTGAGGAGTAAATAACAAAGATTTTCATCTCATGAATTAATTCCACAATATATAGAAGTGTGTACTTGTTTTTTGTATAAATATATTTGGTAAACCTATGGCCTCCATATAATTTTGTTTCATGGAACATTAAATATTAAAGAAAGAAATGTTTTTTTTGAAAGGAAAAGAGGGGGAATACCCAGCAAGAACAACTAGCACACTACATCTCGAACTTTCCTAGGCCAAGTAACCCCAGTTGCATCTTCCCTCAAAATATTGAATAACCCACGGGGAGGGGAAGACAGGATACACACTCCCCGATTGAACTTCAAAGCCTCAGTAGCCAAATAGTCTGCTGCTCTATTACCTTCTCTATAAATATGCTCAACTTGAACTATCCAATCTCTCTGAAGGAGTCTTCTACACTCATTTACCAAGTTGGAAAGGCTAAGCTGCGGCATACTGTTGCATTTTAACCAACCAGCCACCATAGCCGAATCTGTTTCGAAGACTATAGAACGATGGCCCTCATCCCAAGCAAGACGTAGGCCATGAACAGCAGCCCATAATTCAGCTTCAGTTGCAGTACAAGACCCAATATTAGCCACAAACCCCCTCAACCACATACAACGATAGTCACGGAGAAGACTGCCACCCCCTGCTCGCGATGAAGCTTTCTTAAGACATCCATCAGTATTAAGCTTAGTCCAACCATGGTTGGGAGCACACCAGCCTACCATCTTCACCCTCTCTATCAGTCCAACACCATGGACCGCCACTTTGGCTCGAAAAGCATGAATGATTTCAGCCACTTGCCCTTTAAGCCAAGCCATGCTATACTCGAAGTGAAAACGAAGATTACGAAAAACTAAATCATTCCTCCATTTCCAAAGAGCCCACACGGCAACTGTAAAGTAGGAAGCCCAGTCATAGTCAACATTACAATCATTAACGCCAGCAAGATTATGAGCAAGCCAGCTTTGGAAATCCAAATTGCTCTGAAGATGATACTCAACTGGCTGCAATAGACGCTTCCATAATTGCACGGCTCTAGAGCAATTTTGAAAAATATGATCAACATCCTCGATACATCCCACACATTCAATACAGTCAGATGCCATGGTGAAACCCCTTTTCATCCGCTCAGCATTGCACATGATCTTTCGATGCGCAACCATCCACAAAAAAGTCTTGCATCTTTGAGGAGCTTTAAGCTTCCAAATCATCCTCCAAAGGGAATTAGGTTCTCCTATAAGAGTGCCAGTAGAAATAGTATAAGCAGAGGTCACCGTTAATATGCCACTCTTAGAAGCTCCCCAACATATACCATCTGCAACCTCCTCCTCATCCCATAAGAGCACAGCAGCAAGTTTATTTTCAACCTCAAAAGGGAGTAAACCTGATAGAGCATTCCAGTCCCACCCTGAGCCCTTCACCCAATAGCTTGAGACAGGCCTATACATCTCCACCAAACTCAAATCTCGCATTTTCATATTGATTAAGGCCACCTCACCTACCCATGTATCAAGCCAAAAAAGAGTGTCCTTACCATTACGAACTAGAGCCCGCACCCCGCTACGTAAAATAGGCGAGGCTTTAACAATGCCCCGCCACGCATTGGAAGCCCCATTCTTAGGCTGCAACCTATCAATAGTAGCTTCCCGATGCAGATACTTCATGGAAACAACTCTGGCCCAAAAGCTATTCTTATCTGTAATTAGTCTCCATCCCAATTTGGCTAAAAAAGCCAAGTTCATGTGAGCCATACTCTTAATGCCAAGACCACCGTCCTCCATAGGTTTGATGATGATTTCCCACTTAATGAGGTTGACGCCCTGCTTCTCATTAGACTCTCCCCATAGAAAACGTCGAACTAATTTATCAATGGTATTACACACCCCTATTGGTAATACCATAGTCTGCATGATGTACATGGGAATAGAGTTAAGCACCGATTTAACTAGAACCAATCTACCCGCAAAGGACAAGAATTTTGTCTTCCACCCCTCCAATCGAGTAGTCACTCTCTCAATGATGTACTGAAAGTCAGCAGGTCGGACCCTCCCATGAATGGAGGGAGCACCAAGATACCGACCCAGGTTGTCCGTAAGGGGGATACCAGAGATAGTAGATATGTCTTGAGCCACCGCAAGCTCCACATTGTGAGATACAAATATATGAGATTTCTGGTAGTTAACTCTTTGGCCCGAGCACGCACAAAATAAATCCAGGCACTTCATAATAACCTTTATCTGCTCGGTAGATGCTTCCGCAAACAAAACCATATCATCTGCAAAGAAAAGGTGGGAGATAGAAGGACCATTACGAGAAAGCTGTATGGGTTTCCATTCCTTTCGCTCCACTGCCCCATTAATCAAATGACCCAATCTTTCAATACACAGAACAAAAAGATAAGGCGAAATTGCATCCCCTTGCCGAACTCCGCGCTCAGGGGAGAAACAATCCAAAAGATCCCCATTCCAGACAATCGACATCCTAGAGGAAGAGACACAATGCATCACATTTCGGATCCACCCATCACCAAGACCAATCTCCTTCAACGAGTCTTCAATAAAATCCCAAGATAATCGATCATAGGCCTTTTCAAGATCAATCTTAATTGCCATATGAGAAACACCGCTCTTCTTAGTTCTCATTGAATGAAGGACTTCTTGATACACAATGACATTATCTGTAATTTGGCGACCAGGAACAAAGCTGCTTTGGTTGGGAGAGACAAGACTAGGGAGGATCATCTTTAGCCTATTTGTCATAGCTTTTGTAATCAGTTTATAGCCCACGTTGCAGAGACTTATAGGTCTAAGCTGGGTCAATAATTCAAGATGCTGAACCTTCGGTACTAATACCAACAGAGTATCATTGATCCCATCTGGAAGCTTTCCTGACGCCCAAAAGTCTTGAACAAGCTTGTAGACAGAAGGCCCCACTGTAGGCCAGAGGCGTTGATAAAAACCTGCATGAAAACCATCCGGGCCTGGCGCTTTGAAGGGAGCCATATCAAATAAAGCCTGACGAATCTCTTCAATCTCAAAGGGCTGATGAATCCTTGCCATGACAGCACCATCTAGAATTGGAAAACCCCCTTTAGGAAAATCAGACATATCCCCACAAGGTTCTTTTGAGAATAACCTGGTATAAAAATCTTGAATTAGATGCTTCAACTGAGTTGAATCTGAAACCCAATTTCCATCTGCACCTTTTAACCTCCCAATGACATTCCTACTCCGACGAATGACTGTAGTAGCGTGATAGAACTTGGTATTGCGGTCACCCGAAAGGATCCAGTCGGCTCTAGATTTCTGAAACCACGAAAGTTCTTCTTGATACAGAACAAGGTTCAGCTCCTTCTTAAGCTTAGACTTCAAAAGATGAATACGGTGTGTAGGGTGTTTAGATAAGACACGTTGAATGCCTGCAAGTCTCGCCCAGAGCCTCTTCTTCCTCCTAGAAATACTCCCAAACTCGGTACTATTCCATGAAGTAAGAACCGAGGCTATATGCCGATTATTTGTATCCAACGATCGGTCACGACTCCAATTCTCCTTAATGACATTGTAAAATCCCGGATGAGTCAGCCAAGCTGCCTGAAATTTAAACTGCGTTGGCCTCACAGTGGCACTTGAACCCTTTAAACGAACCAAGATAGGAACATGGTCGGAGTGATGTTTAGGAAGGTGAATCACTCTAGCGTCCTCAAACATATGCCTCCAAGCTAAATTACATAAAACTCTATCCAGGCGAGCTCCCTTAAACTGATCCCCTATACCCCTACTCCAAGTATAGGCTTGTCCGAAAAATCCCATGTCCAACAAATCATGATAAAAAATCCAATCCCCAAAGCCAGAGCTGCCATGATGAGCCACAACATTCCCACTACTAACTTCTTCGGAACATACCACCGCATTAAAATCACCCGCAATAATCCAAGGCTCACTCGTATCAAAAACATTCTTATTAAGATCCCTCCATAACAGCTTCTTCAAGCTGGCTGTAGGACTACCATAAACAACAGATAACAACAACTGATGCATACTACTATCCCGAACCCTCATATGGATAAACTGGGGATGAGTAGCAATAATATTTATTTGACAAGAACTATGCCAGAACACCCAAATACCACCACTGAAACCAAATGATTCTACCCGGACCCATTCATCAAATCCCAGCTTTTTACAGAGAAAATCTGCCTGAGATCCACTCACTTTGGGCTCTAACAACCCCAATATGCCTGGTTTATGCATCTTAAGCAGGTCTTTCAGGGAACGGTGGAACTCCTTCGAAGCCGCCCCTTGACAATTCCAGATCATAAAATCCATAAAAACAAGATAAAATAGGTTACCCACCCCTACCGAAGACCAAAAAATTGACAAGCACGACTTTAAGAGGAGGACCCTCCATCAACAATATCCATCCTCCCAAGCGATTCATCCTTGTCACTAGGAGCTTCGTTATGCACCCCCACCAGATTAGCTTTTGTTCCACCAAGTTCCCGCCTACCAATAGCAGGAACATGCCCAGATTCCACCACAATAGGAGGATCTTGATGATGTTCTGGTATCGAATTAATTGTAGGATGAATACCCTCCATGTTCTCAACCTGATGCTGGGGATGAGAGACCACCGATCGAGAGATCAGCTGACCTCTATTGGACCCACGCACCACAATATGTTCCTCCGCAGCGGCAGCTTGCTTGGACTGAGAAGAGATAGAAGTGATGTCACGAGTCAGTAAATTCTTCTTTATTCGAACCGCATTGCTGGTCACTACAGCCACTTGAGTGCTTGGGCCATTATCCACTTCCTTAGTATTTATTTGCATATTGGGCCTTCTCCCTTTACTCTTGACATAGTCATTAAGTGGTATCCCTGGGCCCCTGTGCACGCCAATATCCTTATCAAGATGCGGCCCATCTCGTTGATCACTATCAATATTTTCCTCAAGATTATCCTCAACCGCTAATGCCGCATACCGAGAAATATGTTGCTGAAAGCTAGCATTTTGTTTAGCACCAATCAGTGGCATATCCCGAGAATCACGTCCAACTCTCCCACTCTTTCCATTAAAGAAAGAAATGTTGAGTAAAACTTAAGATTTATACATATCTTCCATGAAATAATTACATCCACAATGCCTATGTATTTTTCTTTCTCAGTTTCATCGTATAAGTTTAGAGTGGTCTTTCCTCAACTTCCGTGGAAGTTAAAGGCACTTGGGACCTACAAAATCTATCATTAGATGGAGCCTGCAGTAGTAATTTTCCAGCTAGATGGCCACCTTTTTATGATTTTGAATGTTGATAAGTTGAATGGTCCTGATCATTTATGGGTGACCTAATTAGATCTTTGAATGATGATCGTTATTACCCACTAATAAAAATATATTAGTACTTTTGGGATTCATAAATTATACAATCATGAACTTGGAGAACTTATTTATATTTGGCTTTAAATTGGGTTCAACGGGTAATAAAAGTTTTTAATACTATATATATATATGATCTTCAATTATTTCATAACATATATATTAGTTTTAAACTGGGTCCACAAAATTAAGCATTTCAATCCAAATAATTAATTTCATCTTTGATAAAATAGTTTCCATAAATAAATCCTCTTTATTTTTCCTCTGATCTTTTCTCTCAAATATTCACACTATTAAAATAGGGTTCCAAAGAAACTTTAGGACAAAAAATGAATAATGTCAAATAATGGAGTTGAGTAACTTAGTTGGTTGAAGAACTGAGTATAAATAGGATTGAGGTTCAGGTCTAAAGTTCGAGCCTAGGCGTACCCTTATTTATTTTTCTCTGTAGGAAGAATTAACTCAAACGCCTCCGTAATGCTTGAGTCCAAAAAAATTAATTTAGCTCCAAAAGAAGGAGAATACCTCGTAAGTGTCGGAAAATCGATAACTAAAAAAAAAGAAAAATATAAAATGGTCACAAGTTATAATAAGAAAAGAGATTTGATTGTCTTATGTAGACGCTTGATTTAGAAGCCATGAAAAGTAGACAAATTATATATAGGTGGACTCTATGTGGGAATTGTCTTATGACAATATGCCAATATATATATATATATATATATATATGCTATGTTGGGGACAATTAGAGAATTATTTTCAAACCTTTTTCATTAGAGACTGTTCTCTTTCTCATAACTTTAAAAATAATAATACTATTTATAATAATAGTACATGAAGTAGCACTAATTTTGTTCTCATGTTACTTAAAAGTGACCTCTTATATATCTAATGTATTAAATTTTGAGTAGTAAATTAATAATAAAATGTGCATGCACGTCCTAAATTAAATTGGTGTCCAATAAAAAAAAAATAAGTTTGTGAAGTAGTGTTTAATTTTTAGCAACAAGTTGAATCTTTAATTAGAATTATTTTTGTTTATGTTATTTTAGATCTATCTCTATCTGAATGGTAACAATAGAGATAGAGTCATATCTAAAATAACATGCACAAAGATATTTCAGAAGGACCTAATTTCTTGTAATTTAAATGTCAACTTAGTCTTTAAAGTCTTTAATAAAATAAAAAATTATTGCGAACACTTAGTATGGTGGTCAAGACCATTACTAGTTACGTTGACAACTAGAGATCAAGTTTTCATTTAAGAAAATAAATATTATTTTTGCAACATGATATATAGGGGTGTCGACGTTTTAGTTTGGATCAGTATAATGCTCAAACTTCAACCAAACAAAATATAATCGATTTCGATTCGATTTAGCTTAATCAGTTTATTTCGAATTACCAAACCTAACAGAATCACTTTGAGTTGATCGGTTTAAAGTTTTACGTGTACATACATTAAATAAATTAAAATAATTAATTATATATATATGTATATAAGGTAATTTTAACTTTTTTAATGCATATTTAAAAATTTTAAAAACTATTTTTACTATATAAAAATGAATATATAAGTTTTTAATGAGAATGTTTATATCACAAAAGAATTATAGATATTAAAAATAAATATTAATAGTTTTAATTTTAGAATCGGTTCGATTCGATTTAGATCTATTTTTAAAGTCTTAAATCGTAATTCGAAATAAATCTATCGGTTTATAATTTTTTTAAACCTAAACCAAATTGAACTTATTAAAAAATCAAACATATTTATTCTATGATTTGAACCAATCCATTGATATCCCTAATGATATAGTTCAAATCCATTGATACCCCTAATGATATATGCCTACGAGTCCTCTATTGTAAGTATGCTCTCAATTGCATCGATTTAAATATACACCTATTTTATAAAAGCCCACGTACGTTTTTACTTAGGTTGTGGAGGCTTAGAAATTAATCTACTTGTCTTCTAAGAATCTACTTACTCGTTGGTGGTTGATGCATTCGTCGGTTCTTGGTTTTTTAATCTTTATCAAATATGGCCACGGCCAAAGCTTCGACCTTAGGATATTAATTAAATTATTTTTTTATCATAAAATAGATGTCATCATATATACAAATAAAAACGAAGCAAAAGGGTTAAGTAGTCTTGAAACTTGGTTCAAGTCGTACAAGAATCCTACCAATCTTCTCAAATGGAAGACATACAAGACAAATGAAATGGTCTTTCGACCCTTGAAAAGCACGTTGGCGTAAGCCATACGGCATGCACGGAAGTTGAGATTGGAATTTGAAATTTCGGCAAACATGTTATCCAATTTAATTCTTGGCGCTTACATAATAGGCTTAAATAAATGAAAATCTTCATTATTAAAGCTAATTAGTGTTGATTTAGAAGAATAGTCTTCCTTCAATCATTGTATTCAAACTTAGTAGCACTGCATAACTTGTTCAAGGGCTTCACATGATGACCCACATGGTAAATTAAGTGAGAGTTATCTCCCCTCAATGAACTAGGGGCAATTGTCCTCTTATTTCCTGGTCTCAAGTGTTTTCTGCCTTAGTGCTCGTCTCTAACTCAACTAGGAGTCTTGGTTCAATTTGATTTTATATGAGAGGTAAAAAACAAAAGGGTGTGTCTCTCTTTAAATCTTGGGCTTGTCTAAATTAGTTTGTTAGTTTTTTCGGGATTTTTAAAACTTAAACCATAATTACTATTATTTAGTATTGTAAAATATAAACAACAATACTAAGACTTAACCTAAGTATTATATGATGGAATTTATACTCAGGATCACCATAAATCTCAATTAAAATAGAAATTAAATCATACTTGTCATTTTTTTATATTAATTTAAAGTAGTTCTTTAACATTCTGTAGACTTTCTTTATGGTGTTAAGATTGATGAATTATCTCAAAATGAATACACCAATTGTAAAAACCATTTACAAAAGTTGAGACCAACCATTTTGTAACTATAAAGTAGTGGTTTCATTAACCGATACCAAATAACTATTTAATTTATAAAAACAAAATTATTTTCAAGATAAATAATATATCACTAAACACATTTATCCAACAGTTTTACAAAAAAGAAAACTATATAATATGTCGAAATCTTTTAATTCCTTTTTCCACACCAAATCCATATGTAAAATATATAATATTTCGGAATTACAATACGCATGAATATATATAGATCATGGGTCGTCCACCTTTGTATGATGATGATGATGAGTGATGAGCATGGGATATATACTTTAAATCATGCTTCCCATGGGCTCAACAAAAGTAATTATATTTGCACACCTGGGTTCCATTAGAGTGCGTGTTAGATCCATAATACATTTATACGGCATCATGATTTTAGCTGCTGAAATCCATGCCCCGTTTGAGCCTACACAATCGAGCGCCTCGTTTTTTTTTTCCATGCTCATCTCCATCCATGCATCATCTCGGGCCCACAGATGCTTGAGTGTGCCCACGGAGCACGCTGCGGACCCCTCGACAAGCATTCATATCTTGCGCTCACGACCAAAACCTTTTTGCCAACCATACGGCCCAAACGCTGAAAATTATGTTACATTATTTTTTTTGAATCTATAAGATTAATTTAACTTAAAAAGTGATATGTTGTAATTAAAAAATGAAAACACAATTCAAAAAAAAAAAACAATGCTTTTATTTTTCATTTAATCTTATTCTTATTTTAAATAATAAAAAATATTATGTTGGACCAGTTTCTCAGTATACTGAGCTGAACGACATCTCACCTGCCACGACGACCAGATCAACCAATACATTTAGAACCCAACTCAGCATGATGTGTCCTTGATGCCGACCTGAATCAAAGACCACCAACCTCATTGAATAGAGATTGTAGGCGGGACACTTCCTACCGACATAGAGGTACTGACTTCTTATAAAGACCATCAGCTTGCCTACAGACAACAACGTCATAACAGTGACCAGCTCGATATACCGAGCTGACGAGTTCACCGAATACTTAACTGATAAGGATTGGGTTCGAGTTCAGATAAAGATAAGGCGAGATCAACTACGACAAGTTCGGGATTTACTCTTTATTTGACTATGATAAGGCTAAAAAGTTCTCCTAATCTAACTAAGAGGCTACTTAGCTATCCTAATTCGACCGGGAAGCTACTAAGTCATCCTGATTCGGCTAGGAAGCCTCCAGGCTCTTCTGATTCGACTACAGCACGACTAATACGGCCAAAGACCCTACTCTCTATAAAAAGCTATCATTCCTAAGGGGAAGGGTACGTTATTTCTACTCGGCTCAATACTATTGACTTTACGAAGCTGTGAACTGACTTGGGCATCAGAGGGTCTTTGGCCGGTACCACACCGGTGTTCCTCACGATAGCCTACTCTTCTTTATTTTTCTTTCAGATCATCATTTTCATGCAACCTTTCCGGCATCTCTACGTGGATTTTAGCTTAGTGTCAACTTTTCATCTCATCATTTACTGATGTTGGTCAAATCTTGCACCAACACATTACTTTTCTCATTTTTATCTTATACATTTATATGTTTTGTAGAAAAGTTATATTATTAACACTACATAAAGTATTCAGAAGGTACTATAGGAACTTAGAAATTAACTGAAGCTTAATTGGTATACTCAGTGGCAGAGCCATAAATTTATTCGAACGGGAACTTAGTTTATATACTTGGCTGCCAAGTTTTAAATTTGGGAGGCTTTGCGCTTTGAGTTTTGGGGCCTTAAATTAAAGAATTATTGAGGTTTTTTTTGTCCAACGAAGACTTTTAAATTTATGAGGTTTTGGACCTTGTTTCAATTAGGTTTGGGGCCCTTAGTAGCTCTGTCCCCTAGTGTACTCATTTGTCTATGTTCTTTAGATCATCCTGGAGCCATTTAATATATTCGACTCTAGGAGTATTAATCAAAGGTGCTCAAACACACATGGTCATCGAGTTTAATTATGAGTGGGGGTGTACATGGGTTGAGTTTGGGCCAAAATCTAACCCAACCCAAACATTTCAAGTTAGTAAATTTAAAACTCAACTCAACTTAATCTATCCCCCAACTCAACCCAACTTAACTTAAATAGTTCGGGTTCTACTTTGGTTGAGTCGGTAGATCGGGTTAGACTTTAGCCTAATTTTGGTAACTTTGAATAATAATTTACCAAATAATTGCTACAAAGGAAAATTGTGGCATGCCTTTTCTTTTATCCGATATTTACAGTATGTTATTACTATGACTTAGATTGATGATTATGAAAAAGGCTAAAACTTTTTCTTAAAAAAAGAGCTAAACTCTAAATCATGAATATATAACTATAAAATTTGTGACTTTAAAATAAATACTAGGATTTTGAATGAACATTGGTTCGGGTTGGGTTACACAGGTTCCTATGGATTGAACCCATTATCCAACTCAAATCAATCGGATTAGATATTTTAGAACCCAACTCAACTCAATTCAAACAACTTATATATCTAACCCAACCCAAAAGGTTCAATTTGGTAGGATTGTCATGCTAGTTTTACTCTAATATTTATAGGATACGTAGCAATATCCAATAGAAACATCAATATTTGTTCCTTCTAGAAACTATAAAACCTTTTTTATTAAGTTAAAAAAGAGAACGGCGTATTCCTTCCATTCATTCGATACAATCCAAAATTAAAACCAAAAAGGAAGACTCAAGTCAAAGACAACCGCTGTCGTAAACCCAAGAGTATCGCTGCAGTACACGAGAAACCAAGAGTATCGCTGCAGTACACGAGAAAACAAATCCCACTCAGTGGAACTAACAATGAAATATCGCCACGTGGACGTAATATTCCCTAAACTACTCCCTAACAAAGTTACGTCAGCCGCCGATTTAGACAATTCGAAGCTTCAAATGACCTTTTCCGTCCATCCGTTCAAACCATCAAAGTCGTCTCCTCAACGCCAGGCCCACTCCCCATAGCCCTTCATGGGCCCACAATCTCTCTCATCTTGTTCCCATTAGAAAATGATTTGGCGCGTTTCATCCGAAATCTAAAAATAAGAATATAATTTAAAAACTTAAAATTTTATAAAATAATATTTTATTATTTTTTAAAAATAATATTTTTTTTGTAAATTTTAAAATATTATTTTTAAGTTTCAATCACAATTTTAATATGTATGTATGTACCATATATCATATATCCATTGAACAAACTAAAAAAATGAATATATATTATTTTTTTATTTTTTTATGTCAATCTTTTTATTACATGGGATCATTGTATACCTACAAATGATTTCTTATCAATATTGAAACAAAAAAGCGTATTAAGGCCCAATATATATGGCTATAACAAACTTTTACTGTAGACACAATAACTTCTCACCTTATATATAGTCAAGGCGAATTGAAGCTTCCATCTCGTGATAAGAAAGGTAGATGTCTGACTGAGTAAGCTATCATATATTGGATAGAGACCCTATATTTCAAACTAAAATTAGACAGATAGAGATTAAGTAACTACTTTAAGAATTATTAATTTTTTTGTTTATCTGCTAGAATTTAGTATCGACTATGTAACTCTGTAATAAAACTACTTTTGTAACTAAAAATAAATAAATTTATTGTATTATCGCTTAGTATTGATTATGTAACTCTTGTTTTTTTCGTAAGTCTTAAAAATGCATTTAAAAACTATTTTCAAAAACAATCTAACCAAACAAATTTTCATTGAATATTCTTTGTTTCAAAAAAAAAAAATTGTATTTAAGATGTATATCAAATAGGGCCTTAGTTTGTTATATTAATTTGGTTTTACATCTGTGAATATTATTTAATAGTGGTAATAATAACATAATTCTTTAAACTTGAACCAAACAACATAACCAAATTTGAAATAGGGATGGACTCGTACGGAGAAATATTCTCTAAATTAAAAAGTCAAATGAAGCACACCACATGCGTAAAATATAATGTATAGCTTGAACTTGGTTATATATGAATTTAATTTTTCAATCACTACTATTTAAATCATTTCTTATTTATTTAAAATTAAATTTTAGTAGAAAAATGTTTTGTATACGTTGGGTATCAATACCATTTGTCAATGTTAACACTCAGTTCTCTTGGATGTTCCAAAGATGTGCACGTATTATGCAACATGCTCACATACATGCGCATCCCCAAAACATCTAAAGAAAGTTATGTGATAACGTCAGAAAATGATGTTGAGACTTAGCGTACATATAACATTACCCAATTAATGTATAACTTGAACTTGGCTATATATGAATTCGATTGTTCAATCATTACTCTTTAAAATCATTTCTCGTCTATTTAAAATTAAATTTTAGTAGAAAATATTTTGTATAAGTAGGATGCCAAAGCTATTTGTCAACGATGACACCTAACTCCTTTGAATGTTTTAGGTATATGCATATATTGCAAAATATTTTTAAATATATGTATATTTTTAAAATATTTTAAAAAAATTGGGTGCATTGTCAGAAAATGACGTTGGGACTCAATGTACATATATATAACATTACTCAATTTAGTATATTTCAACCTTTTGCCTATAAATTTATTAGATTTATGTCTGTTACATTTTCTAAGTTAAGTGGGACAAAACTTAACTTGTAGTGAAAACAAGTTTTGTGACCAATATATATAATAAGACCCACACCTAATATATATTTGAGATGATTTAGGGTCGTTGGAGAGTAATCAAAGCTTGCAATGGTAATTATATATATATACTGGGTCCGTTTGGGGGGTTAATGATGCATGTGTTGATGATGCCTTTGCGTGTGAAAAAATGCATGAAATTGGGTAAGCCCTGATTACTACCCCCATGCTGCCTTTGTTGTTGGGGGCAAGATACGTGACTTGAGATATTTGATCAAATAGCCAAATATATATTACTGGAAAACACACTCATGACTTAGTAATTGATCGGCTCTTTCTAAATTCAATTGATAAATACATAAATAAATAAAATGCAATATAATTGTTTTTAAATAAAAGATAGTATTATAAATGATTTATTTAGTAAAATCTACACTCTGTTGAAAAAAAAAAGTTCACCACCCAACTTGGTGCATGATTGTGTTAAAAGTAATTGAAGGATAGAAGTCTTAAGATCAAAATTCATGCCCACCTTAGTCGAGGCCACTTAAAAAGAGCCACCCAATGCCGCTGCAGTGCTCGAATTTGTTATTTTTATATAAATGATTCTAGCCTGATCATTCTTTATTTATGATTTAACTTGCACAATACATGCATGAAATAACAATTTTTATGTACTAATACATGATTTTTGCACGGTTAGAAATTCAAATGCATATTTCCGCAAAAAAAATAAAAAATAAAAAATAAAAAAAATATTAATACAATTTTTAAAAAAAGGTTAAGAAACATCTCATGAGAGCATAGCTAATTATGTTTGGATAATTAATGTGCTATGCATGAGGTTTTAGTATTTGATTTTGCATACTTATTTTGTCTCATATCGTTATTATTTTGTCTATGATCCCTAAACTTTATTAAGTTTAGGTTTATTAATTGAATATAATGAATTTAATTTGCTAGCTAGTTTTTTGATCTCTTAATTTTCCTTTTTTTTAATTCCAGACATGGTTTATATGTCCTAAATATGCTACCAATAATTGAGAACAAACTTTAGCACTGACCACCAACCTTATTTAATATCCCCTTTCTTCCTTCAAATCAAGACTAATTCAATTTTTCCATAAAATTGATCTAATTAAATGAATCACGTACAAAATAAATGGAAGGGCCCCTTGATATAATTAAACCCAAATCATAATATTTTTCATTTCATTTATATCTCCATAGATAATAATTAAAGGCTCTACTTTAATAATAATAATAATAACACTTAAATTTGAAAGAGCTTAAATACGTACTCCAACAAAATTAATTTCTCATTTCGTCCTATCTGATATTGCAGAAAAGATTAATAACAACAACCTTACTAATAATATTTTTTCTTTAATTCCAAGCTTACCACTAATAAAATTTATTTTTCCCGCATGAGAACTAAATTTTATAAGGTTTTCCTTAAACACAAATCCAATTAAATGAAATCAAGTACAAAATAAATGACATTAAAATTAAATAGAAGGACCTGATTATATAATTAAAACCTAATGAAAGATTCAAAACTTCATTTATTTCTCCTCTTTCAATGAGCTTGCTTTAATATTATTACATTTTCACCTAACCCTGCTCTAAAAAATTAATCTAAATAAATACCAATATTAATACACTCCAATAAAAAATAAAAAATAAAAAAATAACATGGCTTAATCATGGGCTTTTCTTGCACCAGGCCCAAGCCCAGCCCATTCAGTCCGGGTCAACCCGCCAAGTCCTCTGTCTTTAAATCTTTGTTCACACATCACTTGTGTCTATCAGATAAGCAACAATGCGTGTTCTCTGCTCCTTCTTCTTCTTCTTCTTCTTCTTCTTCACAGCGCCTTTTTTGCTTGAGGCGCTGAACCAAGAAGGCGCCTTTCTGCAACGAGTCAAACTCGGCCTAGACGACCCGGACCGGATCCTCTCAAACTGGAACGACTCAGACGACACGCCATGCAACTGGTTCGGCGTCAAATGCGACTCAGTCACTCACTCAGTTAACTCGGTCGACCTCTCCGATTCCAACCTTGCCGGACCCTTCCCATCCGACCTCTGCCGCCTTCCCAACCTCTCCTTCCTCTCCCTCTCCAACAACTCCATAAACGCTTCTCTTCACTCCGGCGACATCTCCGGCTGCCAGAGTCTCCGCCACCTCAACTTAGCCGAGAACCTCCTCGTCGGCGACCTCCCGGCGACCATCTCGGACCTCGGGGACCTCCGGCACCTCGACCTTTCCGGCAACAACTTCTCCGGCGACATACCCGGAACCTTCGGCGCCTTCCCTGCGCTCGAGGTCCTCTCTCTCGTCGACAATCTCCTCGACGGCGCCGTCCCGGCGTTCCTCGGCAATGTCTCTACGTTGAAACAGCTTAATCTCTCGTACAATCCGTTTGCGCCGAGCGAAATTCCGGCGGAGTTCGGCAACTTGACGTATCTCGAGGTGCTCTGGCTCGCCGGGTGTAACCTCGTCGGCCCGATTCCGGACTCAATCGGACGGCTCCGGCGGCTAACCGACTTGGATTTGTCGGTGAACGGTCTCACCGGCCGGATTCCGGCATCAATTTCGCAGCTTTCCAATGTAGTGCAGATTGAGCTTTATAAGAACTCGCTCACCGGAGAGTTGCCGGCGGGATGGTCGAACCTCACGGCTTTGCGAAGATTCGACGTGGCGACGAACAGGCTGCGGGGGAGGATTCCGGTCGAGTTGTGTGAATTGCCACTTGAATCACTTCATTTGTATGAGAATGAGTTTAATGGAAGTTTGCCAGCGAGCATTGCGCGGTCGCCGAATTTATATGAGCTTAGATTGTTCAGTAATCGGCTCACCGGGGAACTTCCTCGTGATCTCGGGAAGAATTCGCCCTTGAGATTGATTGATGTGTCTGGGAATCGATTTTCCGGGGGAATTCCGGCAAGTTTATGCGAAAAGGGGGTGTTAGAAGAGCTAGTTTTGATATATAATTCGTTTTCCGGGTCTATCCCGGAGAGTCTCGGGCCTTGCCGGAGCTTGACTCGGATCCGGGTAAGGGATAATTTGCTTTCCGGTGAAATTCCGGCCGGGTTTTGGGGGCTCCCGCGAGTTTACTTGCTTGAACTTAGTGGGAATTCATTCTCCGGTTGGATCTCCAAGGAGATCGTCGGAGCTTCAAATTTATCTGTTCTTTTGATATCAAGGAACAGATTTACTGGAAGCATTCCAGATGAGATTGGTTCTTTGAAAACAATGGTGGAGTTTTCTGCTGGAGATAATCTGTTAAGCGGGCCACTTCCAACGAGCATAGTGAATCTTCCACAGCTCGGGAGGCTTGATCTTCATAATAATAGGCTTTCTGGCAAGCTTCCGGGAGGAATGCGGGCATGGAAGAAGCTAAATGAGCTTAATTTGGGACATAATGAGTTTTCAGGTGAAATCCCTGCAGTGATAGGAAGCTTGCCTGTGCTTAATTATCTTGATCTTTCAAAGAATCTGTTTTCTGGGAAGATCCCAATTGAGTTACAGAATTTGAAGCTCAACCAATTCAATTTTTCAGACAATCGGCTTTCGGGAGAACTTCCTCCGTTATATGCCAAGGAAATTTATCGCGAAAGCTTTTTGGGAAATCCGGGCTTGTGTGGAGACTTGGTAGGCCTATGTCCTAACAAAGATGAAGCCAAAAACAGGAATTTCCTTTGGTTACTAAGATCAATCTTTATACTTGCTGGTATGGTGTTAGTTCTAGGATTGGTATGGTTCTACCTCAAGTATCAGAGCATCCAGAAGATGAACGGGGCAATCGACAAATCAAAATGGACGTTAACTTCATTCCACAAATTGGGTTTCAGTGAATATGACATATTAGATTGCTTGGAAGAAGACAATGTGATAGGTAGCGGAGCTTCAGGGAAGGTTTATAAGGCTGTTCTTAGTAATGGAGAAACAGTTGCAGTGAAGAAACTTTGGGGAGGATTGAGGAAAGAAGGCGGTAATGGCGGAATTCCCGATGATGGATTCAAAGCGGAAGTAGAAACGTTGGGAAAGATTAGACATAAGAACATTGTTAAGTTATGGTGTTGTTGTACTACTAGGGATAGCAAGCTTCTCATCTATGAGTACATGCCGAATGGTAGTTTGGGCGATTTGCTTCATAGTAGTAAGGGAGGTGTGTTAGATTGGCTGACGAGGTATAGAATTGCGGTGGATGCAGCTGAGGGGCTTTCCTATTTGCATCATGATTGTGTTCCTCCTATCGTTCATCGAGACGTCAAATCTAACAATATATTGTTGGATGGTGAGTTTGGTGCGAAGGTAGCTGATTTTGGGGTCGCCAAGGCAGTCGAACCAGTTGGCCAAGGAGCTAAAACCATGTCGGTTATTGCTGGTTCTTGTGGTTACATTGCACCAGGTTAGTCCATTAAATTTTTTCAAATTTAATCATGTTCTGCTCTAATTTCCCTTGAAGTATTTCAGTTCAATCCTTCATGGCTTTGAGGTAAAATTGTCCTTTTAAGCTGTTTCTGATCTATAATCTTGGTTTAAAGACAAACAAGTCAGCTTCATCAAGTGCTGATCTGATTTCTTTTCAATAACTCGATTATCATGTACCCATTACATATTTCGTTTTATGTAGTTTGAAAGAGGCTTTTGTTGAGTAGGATTTCCAAATCTTAATTTACATTTTTTGTTCTTAATTCATCGTTGTTGAACTTAAAATCTTAAAATCTTGAAACTTGATGCAGAGTATGCATACACTCTTCGAGTGACTGAAAAGAGCGATATATACAGCTTTGGAGTGGTAATTCTAGAGTTAGTAACGGGCAAGCGCCCAATTGATCCTGAATATGGAGAAAAAGATTTGGTGAAATGGGTGTGCACCACTTTGGATCAGAAAGAAGCTGATCATATCATCGACCCGAAACTTGGCACCTTTTATAAAGAAGAAATTTGTAAGGTTCTAAACATCGGTCTTCTCTGTGCTAGTCCTCTTCCTATAAATCGGCCTTCAATGCGAAATGTGGTGAAGATGCTGCAAGAAGTAAATTCTGAAATCAAGTCCAAGAATGCAAAGGATACAAAGGACGGTAAACCCTATAATGCACAAGCAGACTTATCAGAACAAGAAAGCATGGTATGAAGCTGTAGAAGAAACTGAAAAACATTAAGCTTCTCTTACTCTTGTTCTACTGATCTTTCATTTCCCCATGTTTTTTATTTTAGGGGGAGCAAGAGAAGTGATATGAATTAGACGTTAGCGATTTCGGGAAAGAGAGAAAGAGAAAGATTTATATGTTGTTGTTGTTCAGAATTTGATCAATTAAACTTGCAGTAATCTACTGCAAAACTTTGAAATACTACTTAGATTAAGACCCAAAACTAGTTCTAAGTATATATACATACATATATATATATATATAAATTTTTTTTTCCTGTTTCATTGGTTTCAGTCAGGTGTAAGGATGTAGAAATTATTCTGTTGCAGTTTCTTGTTACTTCATTCATGTAAAAGGGGGCAGAAGATGAACTTAGAAATTTGAAACTCAAGATTGAAAAACTTTGCATTGAATACTGATGAACAAGAATCAATAAACTCTAGTTTTTTTGCATTTAAAGCAGGTTCTAAAGAGGGCCAGCAGTGGTTGGTGAAATTTTGAAAGCTATACAGCCAATGGAACAATTATCTTCAGTTATTCATAATTATTATTTTTATCTCTCTTTCAGTAGGAGTCACATTTGCTAAATTTAAAAAATTGTCTGCAGGCAAGTGAAATGTAACAGGGTATCTATCTGGAAGGACAGCTATATACAAGTATCAGTAACTGAGGGTAGTTATCTGTAGTTGGTCACCTTTGGGACCCTTTTCATTTAATTAAGTTGGCCCTGCTTCTGTTATTGTCTGCCTTGTACTACATCTTCAAATTTCATGTATTCTCTTGGGAAGGTCCCTGAAATAAGAAATGTCATCAGTACCTTTGTAAGGTAAAACAAATAGGGAACTTTGCAGTAAATTCTTTAAAAACTATTTTTGATTTAACTAATCAAATATATTTTTTTTATGTTTTTAAATTTTCTATTATAGAAAACTAAACCCAAATCATGAACCAACACACACTGCCTCTAAAGCTCTACTTTAAGCTTTTTTTTTTGGGTTTCCCACAAGGTGTCCCTATACCCTTCGGTTATGAGACTAATTCCCGTTCGAGACAGGAGCGGAGTAATAGACCTCTCCTAACGAGGGCGCTTTCAAGAATTAAACTCTAAAATTTGTATATAGTGATAACCTTGAGACTCAACCCGCTCTCACTAAGTCAACCACTCTCGTAACTACTTTAAGCTCTTTGCATGGCTTGGCTCTTCTTTTTCCCGGAACCAGGCCAAGATAAAATTAAATCTAAAGCATGTTTTTATTTTTATTTAATTTTACACTTTTTATTTAATATTTTACATTTAATGACAAAGATTATAAATGGTAAATTGAAAAAAAATCTAATATAACTCAATAGATAGAATGATAGAAGAATCTTGAGCAATTAAAACCTAACTTATGGCACCGCACCATAAAAGACAGGAGGAAAGGAATGTGTTAAAACTCACCAACCATACTTAAAGCGGTGTGGGCCTTGAAACAGTGAAGTCTTTTCAAGTCTTCTAATGGGCCAATTACCTATAGCCCACCAAATGTTATTATTACTTATTAGAAAGCACCACTTGTTGTTTCATTTGACTAGCTCATTTTTCCTAAACATTAAATACATTTTGATTATCTGTCTGCTTGAAATCTCTATGGTCTTTTGTTATTATTTATGTATTTATACATATATATATATATATATATATATTTCTTCAGTTATTTACTAAATGTGTTTAATTAGTAGCTAATATTACAATTTATTAACTAATTAACTTTTTATTAATTTTTATGATGTGAACCATGTGCGTGACTTTAGGTCATAGGATGGAGTTCTTTCTCTTTCTCCTTTCTTTTTCTTTTGATAAGATATGGGTTTATAATCTTTCATTGGAGGCCCACCAGTCTACCTATGCATTTTGAACTAGTCTTTTTTTACTAAATGGGCCATAAAAATTGGGCTTGGATGGCAAACTAATGAAGCCCACTTCATTAAACCCAAGAGTTTTTTTTTTTCTTGAACATGAGACTTTTATTGTGAACTCTTGTTGTAAACTCTAAAAACAATCTATGTGGTCAATGACCACTTGGTCAATGGTTGACATCCCATTCCTTGTACCATAACGTTGTGGGTTCAACTCTCTTTTCTCTCAAGTGTAGCGATGGCTATGGTTGATGCTCTCCACAGTCATTTTTAGGTGCTATTAATCTAATGGAGTCTTGACATGGTTCAATCACATATTAGTATGAAGTTCTTGAAAAACACATGCCTTCTTTAAAATATCATGAACAGTTCCTATAAGTTGGACACATTTTTCAAAAAAATATAGAATATTAAGAACATTTGAATAAGTTTAATTCTTTATCATATCGTAAAAACCCACTTTTCAAAAATCTCTTCCTTCTCTTCTCTTCAGATCGAACATCAATTACAACAATTCGGCAAATGGCCCATTGAGATAGATGTAGATGAACACTGCCTCTAGGAACGTATAAGAGGTTGAACTTAAATTATTGTTGGAAGTACTTGTTATTTTTCAATATTAATTAAATTATTATTACAAAAGTACTAAAAAGCATGAAATAAAACAGTACTACTTTGAGTCACAAAAAAAGAAAAAAAAACACTATTTGAGAGACATTATACATCATTCATACATAAACAAATCAAATCACTCATTTCTCAAAAATGGTGTTTCAAAGGGGTCACTCAACATCACTCATTATCATTTTACTTTAGAAACATTCAGGCAAGTTCAATTTCTTTATAAAAAAATGACAATATGTTACAGATGTTGAGAGCCAATGTAATAACCAATATGATACCTAGTGTCCATTACACAACTCTCTTGCTACTCTATTAACATTAGACTTTGTGTTGGCACCGAGTATTGCTAAAGCAATGCGTTTTTGACTCATATTTCATATTAATCATGTTTCATGTGTTCATAAATTTTTTTCAAATCCCGCATATGATACATGATACGAGATAATGGTTATCCACGCTTGAATGTAAAAGGAGACTATAGATGAATAGTTCATGTATCCACATTTAGCCCCTAGCTCGAACCACCGCCTATCCATTATCCCGTGAAAGAGATCGAGAAATAGAGAATAAGGAAGTTCGAATAAAGTTAGTGACGATTGGACAGGACAAGCCCTCCTCGTCACACCTTTCACTCGAGATAAGATGATCTCTCTTCTTCATCATCCCATACACCATAACTACTGTCTATCATCCTCCCTCTCACCATAATAAACAACTTCCTCTCATCTAATCTCCAATCAACGGTCTCTGATCAATCATCTCCACTTCTTATCCACCCCGCGAAGCACCAGATCACTCTTTCTCATTCATTATTATTCACAAACGATAATAAAACCGTTCTTCTAGCTCGGCACCTCTGCACCAGAAAAACTGAACCCAAAAAAAATCAAGAAAAATAAAAGAAGCTGCTTGATTTCTCCGGCGACGAAGACCCACTAGATTGATTCCGACGAAGCTTTGGGTTAACATGGAGTCGAGGGTGTTATCGGCCGGCACCGGCGCCACCATCTCCTCCTCTGGTCTGATTCGTCTAAGAAGACCCACGAGGGAATGCGTCTCTTTTGCACCGGCGAAGTCCGTCGGAGATGTCGCCGGAGGAGGGAACCTCATTTGGGGCAGGCAGCTCCGGCCGTCGTTACTGCTCGAGAAGTTGCCGGGTAGTATTAGTTCTGGTACTATAGCGAAACGGGAGATTTTTCTCCGGCCATGTCCGGCGGCAGCGTCGTCGCCGGCTGCAGGAAGTGATTCCTCCTCCGGGTGAGGTCCGTTTGCTTCATTTCTTGCCGGTCGCCGGAACGCGTCGGAATCCGGCTAATGTGTCTGACACACTTTTTGTTTTGTTTTTGAATTTTCCGGTGAAATTCAGGGAAGCTAAGGTAGGGTTTCTGAAGAAGTACCCGGCGCTGGTCACCGGCTTCTTCTTCTTCATGTGGTACGTAATGTTTCCGATCTGAGGCCTGCTAAATTGCGCAGGGTGCGCAGATTAGCAGAATATCTGAAATTTTATTTTGAAATTACTCAATTGTCCTTTGGCGTTGCAGGTATTTCTTGAACGTGATATTCAATATTCTTAACAAGAAGATCTACAATTACTTCCCCTATCCCTAGTACGTTTTTATTTTTATTTGTTTATTTTCTTTTAAAAATTGAAAGGAGGCGCATGTTAGCGTAATAGGGGGTGGTTTAGTTAATTGTGCGCTTGGGGTGTGCAGCTTTGTATCTGTGGTGCATTTGTCCGTCGGGGTGGTTTACTGTCTTGTGAGCTGGGCAGTGGGACTTCCTAAACGTGCTGTAAGTGACTTCCACATGTAATTCATTCATTTTAATTAATTTGTAAAAAATAGGAAAAATGATCTTATGTACCTAAGGTCAATCCTGATCCATGCATCCTTTTGATCATGACTCTCCAAAAGTGAATTGTTTACTGATGATTAATTAGCCATTTAATATAGAATATATAGATTGGTTTGAATCTGAGTTTTTGAAGTAAGATTAAGATGGGTGTTGCTTAACTATTATGTTACTGGTTGCAGCCAATCGACTCGAACCTCCTAAAGCTGCTGATACCTGTTGCTGTATGCCATGCGCTGGGTCACGTGACCAGCAATGTGTCCTTTGCTGCTGTTGCAGTCTCATTTACTCATACAGTTAAAGGTTGGATAAATATACAATAAACAACAATTAAAACATAATTTCAGGTACTATATATTAATTATTATACATCATTCATATTTCTCGAATAAAAAATCACATAATATAATATAATCGAATGGTTTACAATTAATGGTGTCCTGGATTATATTACGATATATAAAAGGCGGCAATTATTATTATTATTATTTTCCTATAAACATTTTCTCATTTCATGAACTTCCAATGTGTTAATTTTCAGCTTTGGAGCCCTTCTTCAATGCGGCAGCTTCTCAATTTATACTCGGGCAGCAGATACCTATTACACTCTGGCTATCACTTGCTCCTGTTGTTCTTGGTAATACTTGTTATTAATTTACTTTCACATTTGTGTTGTTAACTTGATGTCTCTAAGGCTTGCCTTACATCAATAGTTCTAGCAGACATAAAAGGAGATGGAAAGTTAATAAGATGCTATTTCGAAGTAGGTTAATTCCCTCTCTTGCATAAGCTTTACACCATGCATACCCGTCTTCTTATATGTGAGAATGTGATTTGAGTATAAAGATATCGGAAAGTAAACCAACTTGAAGTTGATGTGATGATCGAGAACTCATCTCTAGAAATTGGAGTCTTGTTATAGTAGCTTAATATGTGTTGTTGAGTCTAAACCTATCATGAAGCAGTTTCTAGCTAACATGGTATCAGTCCTCTTGGTTTTGTAAAAGGTTTTGGTTTCAAGTCTCATTGTTCGTAGTTCTGTTTGTGCACCAAGCCATGAAATTTTTAGTGTTTTTCATTAGCAACTATAAACCATGATCTCTTAATGACAAAATGGGATATTATTGGCCTTAATAACTTCTAAAATTAATTTTGAAACAGTAATGTGTAAATTCAGACTTACTCAAATTGGGCAATTGTAGTCTCTTCAGCTGGATGTGGAACCGATAAAATGTTTTGCCCTGTTTTTCCTGTGTATAATACTATTGGAGGCTGCAGGTGTATCGATGGCATCTTTAACCGAACTCTCATTCAACTGGACCGGCTTCATTAGTGCCATGATTTCCAACATCTCCTTCACTTATAGGAGTATCTATTCAAAGAAAGCTATGGTTATCATCCTAATTAAGTTTCTGTTTTAATAATTATAAGTTACCTCTTCAGAAGTATGGTTGACTGTAATGCTTGCTACTTGTTTGTTGCAGACTGACATGGATAGCACCAATATATATGCCTACATTTCCATAATTGCTCTGATTGTCTGCATTCCGCCAGCTATCTTTGTGAGTGAAATATCATTCTTCCTTTTAAATCTATAGCCATGATCTATTCAACAAGGGAACTCTACTTTACAAGAGCCCAGTTTTGTGTTATACCCTCATTCTAACCAAAAGCCATCAATTTATTAAAAGAATTTTTTTGAGCTTTTATTTTCCTGTTATTTGACTCTCAAATGTTTTTGGATTACTTTCTATGTTTCTTAACTAGTAGAGAGTCAGTAAACCAATGTCCAAATGGGGCAACTCTCTACATAGATTTTGTTCGTTTTACCGTTTGTTTTCCTTGGTACAGTTTGAGGGGCCTCAATTGTTGAAGCATGGTTTCAATGATGCAATTGCTAAAGTTGGTCTAACCAAATTCCTTTCGGATCTCTTTTGGGTGGGAATGTTCTATCACCTTTACAATCAGGTAATCCTCTTGATACGTCTGTCTTTCTATATGTGCAGGATGGGGTTGCTCAGGTGGAGCACCTTTAATGATAGCTTGATATTTGTTAGCATACTCACCCGAGTACAATTATGCTGTGCAATGCATAAGTTGTAGGCAACCCTGTCCTTGCAAGCCGGTTTTCAAGGATGAGTTAGGCTTATGGGCTTTATCAAATATATATTATTGGACCTTCACCTTATAGCGGTAGATTTTAGGTCTAATGGCTTCTAATAAAGCTGGAATTCAATTAGCTACCAGCCCAAGATGAGAAGATTGAATAGTTCTTTTGTTATTGTTGATTTTTTCAGTTAGCAACCAACACCCTAGAGAGGGTGGCACCTCTTACGCATGCGGTTGGCAATGTGTTGAAGCGTGTGTTTGTGATTGGTTTCACAATTGTGGTCTTTGGTAAGTAGTTGAAGTTTTTTAACTTCTTAATGTCAAATGTTTTTGATCCTTGCAAACTGAAATATCTAACACTTCACTTCAAACAGGCAACAAGATTTCAACACAAACAGGTATTGGGACAGCCATTGCCATTGCCGGAGTTGCAATTTACTCATTCCTCAAGGCCAAGATGGAAGAAGAGAAACGAGTAAGTATTAACAAAATCACTTGTTAGGAGAGGAAAAGATAAACTTTTCTTTTTGACGTTATGTCATGGAATTCTTGGCTCATTACCTAGAGAAAAGCTTATGAACCTTTTTTTCTGACATTTTCTCCTAGTAAGTTCCCTTAGTTGATGCCATGAAATCAAGGGCCTAAACAAGAAAACAAAAAAAATCCACTTAATTGACACTCTTGGCAAGTGAAGACATCCTGATAAGAGTCTCTTATGTGAGACCTGATACTAGTATACAAGAAACAGTTTCTAATTATCTAATGTAGCTGAAGTTTCAATATATAACACAGCCTTTATATAACTCTTGTGGCAGCAACTGAAAGCACCCTGAGAGGAAGCGAACGGTGCACGTGGAGGAACAAGATATGATGGAAGTGTAAATGGTTGGTTGGTGGGATTACGATCTGATTTTCCTCTTGTCGTTGCGAAGTTGGCATTTAATTTATTCTCCTGTTTTCTTTGATTTGGTCAAAAACCTTCTTCTTATTTGCAGCCATTTGTGAACAGAAAATAATGGCTCTTGCTTTTTTATCAAGCTTTATTTTTTCTCAATTGTCAGAAGCTAATCAAGGGAGTTTGCTGTCTTTAAAACAAATATGTGAATAAATAGATAACTTGGGTGCAAAACTCAAGCTTTGTGCTGAATAATGACCCTTTAATTTTCAATTTGTATCTTCTCATTGGTTATCCGTTAGTTTTAATGCAATAGTCTCCAATGTATAGTCTTTGCTTTGGTAGGTATTGCAATGCATGGTTATCTTTTGCAACGCCCGCAAATTTTATTCTGCATTTAGGTTGGACTTGGTCCCAGGAATGCAGTCTTGCTGCAGAATATATGTAGTTGCCTTGTTAGTCATGTTGAGCTGTGTTTTGAACAGCTTTCTCCAATTTTCCCAGGTGAAAGAAAGTCGTTTATCCAATTACAGCATAAAATCTTCCAAGTTGATAAATTTTGGTCATTGGTTTGCTGTCAAAACCAAATTAACTTGATCTGATCATGGCCATTGGTTTCCCTCCTTTTTTTTTTCTTTTTTTTTTTAACCGAGGGTGTCTGAGTATTCGGTCCTAACTAATCCCTTGGGTCCTTGGTTGTTCGAACGAAAGACGCCCCCAATGGCCAATGTTAGTGGAGAGTCGAACCTCATTTTCTAATACGAGTGCCTCGAGCCACTCAACCAAGGATGGTTGGTTCCCCTCCCTTCTTAGAGGCAGTAGTCTTTGTAATTTGATTTTTGTTGCTATTTTACCTGGCTATTTCTACTTGAAATTTCCTTTCAAGTGATTTCCAGTGATATTGGCCTCATTCTGATCTTAAATTAAGAACAAGTTGTTATTTACTTATCCCTTCACATGACTTGAACAAACTTTAAAAAAAAAAAAAGATTAATTCTAGGAGAGTTGATTGAGGAGTCCTTCCATTTTGCACCATAAAAATTAACTTGATTTCTTTTGTAAAAAGAAAAATGGCTAATTAAAGGTCCATTTGGCTTTGAAATTGGATACAATTCTTTGTATTAAAATAAAAACAAGAAATATTACCCAGGATATAGGAGCAATATACATTACATTGGAGTAACAGATCTACCCTGTGAAGAAACTCTGTAAAAACAAGAAATATATGCTAAACATACATTGCATTGGAGTAACAAATCTACCCTGGTGAAGAAACTCTGTAATTCTATTACCAAACATGCCAACTTAACAGTTTCCTCAAGTTTATCGCTAATAAATTACAAAATCTACTGAACAAACAACAAAAGCCCTTGCTTAATTATAATCATACACCCATATCAAGAATATCCACAAAAGCGATATATTTAACACAACAAAATGCCTTAGCACCAAATTCAAGAAGGGAACAGTTTATTAATACCTGCCTTCTGATCTTCAGTAAGTCTAGTAGGAAACTTGACATCGAACTTGATTCTCAAGCTTCCTTTCTTTGAAGGGTCCTTTGGTATTGGCATTCCTTCCCCCGGGACTATTTCTTCGTAATTTGGAAGAATCACATCAGTTCTTGGGATGGCCAGGTTCCTACCATCAAGTGTAGTGAGACGAACAGTGTAACCTGTCATCGCTTCAGCAAACGAGATCTTCTTTGTGACAAACAGGTCATTTCCATGCCTAGTAAACACACTATGTGGCTTCTCATCGATGATAAAGACATAGTCTGCCGGAATCACATTTGGCTGCTTGTTTCCTTTCTCCTCGAATGTAATCTTCGTACCCTTCTTCCACCCGGGCTTAATGTTAATTGTTAGAATCTCTTCCTCTGTCATGGTTCTTCTGAGAGTACATAGATAAATAGGTTAGCAAAAGAGCAGAAATTTATAGTATCGTCAACCAAAGTACCACCACAGTGTATTCCTAGCATACCTATTGCGCAAGAGAGTGAAATCAAACAAGAATTGGAATGAAGAAATAATCAACACCAGCTATAAATTGGTAAGCAAAAGAGCAGAATTTCATAGAATTTTCAACCAAATTCACCACCACAGGGTTTCTGTAGCATACCTATCATTCAAGAGATCAGTGAAATCAAACAAGAATTGAAATGAATACATAATCAACACCAGCTACAAAAGGGACAAAGCAGCTTATCAACCATACACTTAAATTATAAATAGTTATATCTTTCTTAATTATCTCTATAATTATATATTGTTATTTGTTGCAAGTACACAAACCACTTTAATCCATTTTATTTCATTTTATCTTCAATTGGGGCACATCCCCTACTACTTCTTTAATATGTTCATTTCTAATTTTAACTTTTAATGTTTATGTTAGTGGATATGAATCTCAACCAATACCGATACTATCCCCACTTAGGTGTGAGGTTTTACTCCAAAAGGTCTCGCTACTAATATTAATAAAGAGGGAGATCTACACTTATCTCTCATATGATATGATGAACTATTTTCTTTCCAATGTGGGACTATTCTTATAATCCACACGCATCCAACATCTTAATCACATGTACGAAACAAGCTAAAAAAAAATCTACAACTTTTGAGTCATATCTAGTAACCAATAAAGGAAGCAGCTAGCACTCACCCTCCGGCATCAACAATTGCTCTAGAAATATTCTTCTTCTTGGTAGTCCCTTTGTAAAGCTCCTCAAGACTACAAGGTAAAGTATTCTCAATTGGAGCCGCCTTGCGAGGTGCTAGATTCAGCGATCCCATTGATCCTTCCCCAAATGACCCAAAAATGTTACCTCCCCTCCCAAAGCTTGAAGCATCCCTCATGCCCCCTCCACCACCTCCCCTTCCTCCAAAGGGGCTCGAAAATCCAAAAAATTCCGAAAAAATTTCATCAGCACTTCTGGGAAATTCCGCAAAAATATCATCAGCACTTCTGGGATTAGATCTGAATCCTAAAGGCACGTATCCAGTATGGAAGAAGGTAGTCCCACCAGCACCTGGTGGAGGCACTTGGCCTTTAAGCCCCTCTTCACCATATTGATCATAGATTGCTCTCTTTTGGGGATCACTGAGAACCTAACAAAAATATAAATGAAAACTTAAACCAAGCAAAGAGTCCAGCTTATGAAATTATAAATACCCACAAAAAAAGTATAAATAAAGAGATGGATTCACCACAAACCTCATAAGCCTCAGAGATCTCTTTGAACTTAGTTTCAGCTTCTTTCTTATCAGGTTGCCATTTCATAGCAAGTTCCCTATAAGCTTTCTTAATGTCATCTTCCTTGGCATTCTTATCAACCTGTAGAATCTTGTAGTAATCAACACCGCCCATCTTTTTTCTCTCTACCAAATGTTTGAAAATCCAACTTGGGTCTGCCAATTTCTTGTTCTCTGTTCTTGTCTTGATTAGATTGCAGAGGAGAGAAGTAGTACATCTTTTACTGTATTAAAAAGAAGAAAAAAAGATGAGATAAGATTCTGTTCCAAAAAAAAGAGAAAAAAAGATGAGATAAGATTCCATATTTAACGATAAAGGTATTACCCCGAAATTTTTAAAGGTAATTTCGTAATTTTCATCTATTCATCTAAGATGAGTTAAGTCATATGACACTGTGTTACGTTAGAATATTAATAAAATCTATTTTTAAATGAATTGTAACAACAACGGCAAGAAATGTGCGACAATGTGGTTGAATGCACACAGTAAGGTGTAAATGTAGACTCTCTTCTTCTTCTTCTTTTTCTTCTCTTCTCTTTCATGTATATGATATAATCATCTTCTGAGACTCTTTGGCTACTGTTACTACTGCTTCTACTTCTTTTGATGCTGCTGTTATATTGTTGTTACTATTAGACTTTTTTTCTTTCTTTCTTTGTTCTTCTTGTAAAAAATAAAAGCATTGAGGAAAGAAAAAATTAAGAGAGGACTGAGAAAGAACAGTTGCAGAGCAGTAGTAGAAGTTGGATACATTTGAGTCCTTTTCAATTTAATTATGTTATTAGGTCTGCCTTGTGACTGACGAAAAACCCCAATGAGCATAAACTAGTGTAAAACATACCAAATATTGTTGATAATCTTGTGCTTTCAAAATGGGTAGACTTTGGGTTTGGGGTTTCTTGATTGAGATATGCAAGTTCTTTGAGATTTCTACTTATTTATTTTTTGCCTTCTTGTATAGTTGATAATTGTGCTTTGGGATGTTTTGGCTTTTCAAATTATCTTCTCATGAAATCTGCATTGCTGTAGTGTTTCTTTAATTGGTGGTTTGCTTGAAACTTATAACAATCATGTGGTATTGTCTTTGTGCAGACATTATTAAATGGATTCACAAGACTCTCAACAATCCTCACACTCTCAACACCTTGCCAATGATACTGAACATATAAATGCTAGTGACTCACTTAATCCATGCGTAAACGAATTCCACGCGTCATATGAACGATTAGAAAGAAATTCACAAAGTGGAACAACCCCGGAAGATATGGTAGACATTAAATAGTAATTTTTAGTGTCTTTTTCTAGTCAAGGAGATGGATTTGTCAATTTGGACTCTCCTGAAACTGAAGCTATTAATTCTAATGGAATTAAGGGTCCTCAAGGGAGAAAAGGTACTAAAGAGAAAAAGAGGAGGTTGAATGACGACAAGGGTGTGGTTGATGCATTAAACAAATTACAGTGTACTGTAGACAAGCAAATTACTGTTATTCAAGAAGAGTTGGAGTTGAAAAGGGAAAAAGATATGAAAGAGTTTGAGTTGCGAGAACAAGCAATGAAAAAAGAGAGAGAATTGAAAGAGAATGCTCAAAAATTGAAAGAGAAAGACCAACAAATGAAGCAAAAAAAAACAGCAAATGAAGAAGAAAGCTGAAAAGAGACAAGAACAAAACCGCATTTTGAATCAAGATGTCAACAAACTTCCACCGGCATTACGAAAGACTTTTGAAATATATCAAGATCAAATACTGAAGGAATAGGAAAATGATGGCTTGTTTGGAACCAATTTTGCAAGTAGTGAATAACTTATTTTATTAGCTGTTGGACAAGTATTTAATGATTTTGACAATTTTTGTTTATCTATTAACACTTCCATTACTAGAACAGCTGCAAGTTTTTCTACATTTTGATTTTTCTTATTTGAACAGCTACAAGAATAGTTGTGTCCTTACTAATAGTTCTTATAATGAAGTTTGAAAGACAATTGATATGATTCTTTGAATACCATATTTCTTGTTGGTATATTTATTTTTGTATCAGATAAAGTAAGAAATTGTTCACTTGGTTTGAAATAAGAGATGGACCTTGTTCCAACCGAAAGCCACCACATTAAATCAAGTATAATGATGTGCAACAAAGTAGATTATTTAAAGAAAAGTGAAATGTCATTTATTTACATCCAGAAAATGCACACACATATGATAAACAAACATCAATTATGAAAACAAATTAAAATCGTTAGCAACATGTATATCAAGCCGCTTGTTGACCACCATATCTATTCCACAAATGATTGATGAGATCGACAAAATCCTTGTGCACCCTTTTGTCAGGAACTTGTTTCATTCTATCTATATTCAAGAGACAAGAAAAGTATAATCGTGCTCTAGATGAACATCTTTAACCATTTCATCTCCATGAGGTTGCCAACTTTCAAGGTTATTTCCTTGATTATGCTCATTCTCAATGATCATATTATGTAAGATGATGCAAGTATTCATTATCCTCCCAAGATCTTTTGCATTCTACATTCGTACTTGACCTTTAACAATATGCCACCTACTTTGCAACACTCCAAATGCTCGCTCTACATAGGTCTCACAGCTTTTTGGTGCTCAGCAAATATTTTTTCTTTAATAGAAGACTATTGGGATATTGTTTGAATTAGAGTGGCATATTGAGGGTAAATTCCATTGGAGAGATAATACCCCATATTGTAGTGATGGCCTTGTACTACGAAATTACACGGTGGTGCAACCCCATTAATTAGATCATCAAATAATGGAGATCTATCTAAAACAGTAATATCATCATTTGTACCGGCCATGCCGAAGAATGCATGCCAAATCCACAAATTTTTTGAAGCTGCAGCCTCTAAAATGAGAGTAAGAACTCTTTTAAAATCGTTAGTATGCGTACCATGCCAAGATGTGGGACAATTCTTCCAATACCAATGCATACAATCAAGACCCCCAAGCATACTAGGAAATCCTCGATCCTCTCTTTCTTGGAGCAACCTTGCAATATTTCTATTTGGTTTTCTTAAGTATTGTTCTTCAAAAACTCCTATTATAACATCACAAAAGCGCTTTAGGCTTTCCATAGTAGTGCTTTCTCCAATTTGAATATATTCATCTAGGAGATTGGTCGAGCAAGCATTTGCACAGCTGCTATCATGTTTTGTAAAGGACTCAACTCAGTGTTTTCCGATCGCATCTACCTTATGAGTAAAATAATTATCATAATTTTCAACTACTTGTAAAATGCGTTTGAATAATTTAATGTCCATTTGAAATAGAAGACGAAAATGCTCCCCCAATATACTTTGCCTGCTCACCTTTGAAGTAGTCATTAATAATTAAATCATGACGCTCCTTCCTATTACTGAGTGTTGAGCCGCCATGAGGGTGCTTGTTACCAATCTACATTGTTGAAACTATTAATGGAACATGGATTGCAATGGTTTGAACCACATCATGAGTCATCTTTGTACATTTTAAGCTATCCTCCTCCACTGGCTCGTCAAATAATTGTTTGGTCATTGAAAGTGAATCATTGATCGATGATCGATGATGAAGACATTGGTTTGTAATCGCACCTATAAAAAATCATGAAATATATAATACTGTATCTATTTATATATATATATATATATGAACTTAACTAAAGATAAAAGGTACTTAAACTTCGAATTACAAGCTATAAAAACTAGAGATCAATAAATGAGTAGTTTTGTCAAACAGGTGGTATGCAAGTCCATCCATATATATTAACTGATATTACATTTATATGATTCATGAAAAATAACTTAATAAAAGAGCAAGAGAATTAGCTAAAAATATAAGAAAAATTCAATATAATTAAATATAATTAAATAACAACATTGATTTCATTGACAAATATTTGAAAAAAAATAAAAATAAATAAAAGACCATGCTAATAAGGGTTTAGTAATGAAATATAAAATAAAACATACAAGATGAGACAAAAATGTTATCGAGGTGTGACAACAATCACTGGCTGATTGTTATGAAGTTTCCCAAAGACCCAGCTCCTATCAGAGGGCAAATGATCGACATTTATCTCAACACTCCCGCTACTATATTTAGAAGGTTTTTCTTTGCTTGTTTTTCTTATATTTCACAAGAAAAACTTTACTGGGTATTTTGTTTTATGCAGGGCTCAAAATTTTGCATCAGAATTTATATATATATATATATATATATATATAGGTAATTTGATATATTTTTTATTTTTTTAATATCATTTTAGCGCATTTTTAAACTTTTTTAATTAATTTTTTTTTTACTTCTAAAATCTTATCTCAATATAAGACAGTGTTTGCTAACTCTATTTTTTTAGCTCTGAAAAAAATTAACTCTACTTTAATAAGAACGTATTTTAAACATACTAGTTAGTAAGGCCAACCTCTTATTTCAATTTTATTTTAGACATAAAATATTTCCAATTTAAAATTTCAACTTCTTATTATAAAAATAGTTGAACTTAAAAATAATATTTATATAATAGTTATATTGAATATTTTTTTGAAGGAAGTTACATTGAATATTGACCATGATTTACAATAATAAATAAAATTATTTATAATAACATAAATTTATTTAAATTAAGTCTTCATTACTTATTTATATCATATTTTTTATTTAATTTTTACTATGACATATTTTTTTATTGAAATATTGATTAATTTATTATTATTTTTATCTTTATAAAAAAAATTGAAATAAGAAATATTCCAATAAAAAATAAATGAGAAATATTTATTTTTATCTTAAAATAAGAAATATTTTAAGTATTTTATAATTTATTTAAAATATTTAAATTTAAATTTTTTATCTTTATAAAAAAATAAGAATTTTTTATTTTTATAAAAAATTAAAACAATAAATATTTAATTAAGTATTTTATAATTTTAATGTAATCGCGACATTTATAAAAAAAAATATTTATTTATTAATATGTAAAACGACCCTATTTTATGTTCCTCGCCCGACGCCAAATAGTCAGAACAGATCCCTATTTTTATGTTAAAATGGTTTTGATTTTTGTGTTTTGTGTTTTGTGTTTTTATGACTTTGATTGGATTTAATTAAAAAAAAGTATTTGACACCTCATCAAAATGTGAAATTTACGTAGGAAACATTAGAGACCATTTTTTAACTTGATTGTCTATCGAATAAGCATTTATGTCATGTAGGTGGCAAGTCTATTGACTTTGAT
The DNA here is from genome assembly GCA_035771175.1 of Paratinospora sagittata. Taxonomy (NCBI): domain Eukaryota; kingdom Viridiplantae; phylum Streptophyta; class Magnoliopsida; order Ranunculales; family Menispermaceae; genus Paratinospora; species Paratinospora sagittata. The sequence continues at coordinate 36,405,211 of CM069610.1, forward strand.
GGCATGATACTTTTTTTTTTCAAAATACAACCCACATTTATAATGGAGATGCTCTAATGTTTCGAAGGCGTTTTGGTCTTAGGGAGGAGAAAAGCAGCGGTCAAATGGCGATATCATCGATGGATGGAAGCAACGTGACTCGACACGATTCGACTCAAATAGATGCCTCATACACGTGCACCTATGTTGGTATGTAGGGATGTCCACGATTTGGTTTAGATCGACTGAATGCTCAAACCTAAACCAAACAAAATATAACCGATTTTGGTTCGATTTAGCTTAATCGGTTTATTCCGGATTACCAAACTAAACTCAACCGAACCAAACATAATTGATTTGGTTCGGTTTAAGTTGATCGGTTTGAAGTTTTATAAGTACATACATTAAATAAATTAAAATAATCAATTATATATGTATGTATATAAGGTAATTTTAACTTTTTTAATGCATATTTAAAAAAATTTGAAAACTATCTTTATTATATAAAGATGATTATATAATTTTTTAATAAAAATGTTTATATCATAAAAGAATCGTAAATATTAAAATAAATATTAATAGTTTTAGTTTTAGAATCGGTTTGGTTCAGTTTAGATTGGTTTTCAAAATCTCAAACCACAATTCAAACTAAACTTATCGGTTTATATTTTTTTCAAACTTAAATGAAACCGAATTTATTAAAAAAATTAAACCAAACTAAATACGTCGGTTCAGTTAGATTTTATAGTTTGAACCAACTCAGTGACACCCGTACTAGAATGCATAAAGTTCACCCCCATATGTATAATTAATTATCATCTATGTGTATCAATTATCATCTATACACATATCAAACCACGCACATGCATATTGTATTATGTAAAATTAAATTTCAATCTCTAATTCCAACTTACATGCCAACTCACTTTCCATTTCAATTCCATCATTCCACGGTAACTAAATTTTTTCGTTTCACCATGCTGCCAACTCATGCTTGAGGTGACATGTCAATCCCTTCCATACTTATATTTTCTCCTTGCTCTCTTTGTTTAACTACTAAAGAATTAAAATCTAAAGTTCTCTTGCTATTGAGTTTCTTATCTCCCACTTACCTTTTCTATATTTTTCTTTCTAAATTTCTCTCTTTTTATAAATCTTCTTATTTGAGATTAGCTAGGAAATAGATAAATAGGTTAGCAAAAGAGCAGAAATTTATAGTATTGTCAACCAAAGTACCACCACAGCTTATTTGTAGCATACCTATTGTGCAAGAGAGTGAAATCAAACAAGAATTGGAATGAAGAAATAATCAACACCAGCTATAAATTGGTAAGCAAAAGAGCAGAATTTCATAGAATTGTCAACCAAAATCACCACCACAGGGTATCTGTAGCATACCTATCATTCAAGAGATCAGTGAAATCAAACAAGAATTGAAATGAATACATAATCAACACCAGCTACAAAAGGGACAAAACAGCTTATCAACCATACAGATGAAACTCAACTCAACTTAGCCTTTTTTTAATTACATGTGATCGATTATATAAATCTACTTTCTTCACACCGCTATATCAAGGTTTAAGACTACACTAAAATTATAAGTAGTTATATCTTTCTTAATTATCTTTATAATTATATATTGTTATTTGCTGCAAGTACACAAACCACTTTAATCCATTTTATCTTCAATTGGGGCGCAACCCCTACTACTTCTTTAATATGTTCATTTTAATTATCTTTATAATTATATATTGTTATTTGCTGCAAGTACACAAACCACTTTAATCCATTTTATCTTCAATTGGGGCGCAACCCCTACTACTTCTTTAATATGTTCATTTCTAATTTTAACTTTTAATGTTTATGTTAGTGGATCTGAATCTCAACCAATACCAATACTATCCCCACTCAACTACCTTTAGGTCCACTACTACATCTAAGTGTGAGGTTTTACTCCAAAAGGCTTCGCTACTAATACTAATATTAATACAGAAGAAAATTTACACTTATATCTCATATGATGAACTATTTTCTTTTCAATGTGGGTCTATTCTTATAATCCACACACATCCAACATCTTAATCACATGTATGAAACAAGCTAAAAAAAATCTACAACTTTTGAGTCATATCTAGCAACCAATAAAGGAAGCAGCTAGCACTCACCCTCCAGCATCAACAATTTCTCTAAAAATCTTCTTCTTCTTGGTAGTCCCTTTGTAAAGCTCCTCAAGACTACAAGGCAAAGTATTCTCAATTGGAGCGGCCTTGCGAGGTGCTTGATTCATTGATCCTATTAAAGCATCCCTCATGCCCCCTCCACCACCTCCCCTTCCTCCAAAGGAGCTCGAAAATCCAAAAAATTCTGCAAAAATATCATCAGCACTTCTGGGATTAGATCTGAATCCTGAAGGCATGTCTCCAGTATGGAAGAAGGTAGTCCCACCAGCGCCTCCAGCACCTGGTGGAGGCACTTGGCCTTTAAGCCCCTCTTCACCGTATTGATCATAGATTGCTCTCTTTTGGGGATCACTGAGAACCTAACAAAAATATAAATGAAAACTTAAGCCAAACAAAGAGTCCAACTTATGAAATTATAAATACCTACCCACAAAAAAAGTATAAATAAAGAGATGGATTTGTTGGGTTGGGTTTTCCTCTCATGTGAGGATGGCATATTATCACAAAGCCCAACTTGTAGTTTGGTGAATGAGTATCATAAAAACCCTAAGAAGCAAAGGGGAAAGGGTGGTAGCCATTTTTGTGGGAGAGAGAGTGAAGAAAAAGAAGAGAAAAGAAGAAGTGGTTTTTTTTTGGGAGAAAATTTCTCTGTAGCGTTTTCATCAAAAGGATTGGATCTCTTTGATTCGTGGTCGGCTCAAGCTGAAATTTTCACAGCTTATTCGTATCTGGTTGTTCTTCATTCTGGTTGGTGAAGATCGTGATCAGAGCATTCTGCTAAGAGTTATAGTCCTCAAAACACGGCTATTCGGAATCACAGGTTCTCTTGCTCAGTTTTGATGGAACGGTTGGATATCTCATTTCCACCATTGGATCGAGTTTAAACTTCATCAGTAAGTTTAAAATTGGCTCTTCTGCATTATGTCGGTTAAGATGTTGAATGGTGGAGTCATTTACGTGATATGAACATCGGAGTGAAAGTGATTGCAGCAGGGAGTGAAGAACGTCTGATTTGAGCAGTCTTCATCAAATAGGCATATCTCCTTCATCCACCGTCCGATTGTCCTGAAATTTGGATGAACACTAAATTGGTGAATTCTTTATTCCTTCTTTTGATTGTTGATTTGGACTGTGTCTGATACCAAGTATATGTTACTTGATGTTTGCTACCATTTGCTATCCTTGTTGATGTTGGGATAGTGTATGCAGTCTCTCATATTTACACATAGTGGAGATTTTTTTTTGGACTACGTTCCTGTGGTTTTTACTTCTCACATTGAGAAGGTTTTTTACGTTAAAAATTCTAGTGCATGCTTGTGGTTGATTATTGTTGCTAGTGTTGCCTTTGATAGCATATATATTGTGGTTGCATTGTGCTGGTTTCTTGCGGATTCCTATTAGATCCATACACGAAAGGGAGAGAAATTTGAGTGAATTTTTGCTCTATGTCGCTTCTTTACCAACAAACTGGTATTAGAGCTTGGTTCATAATTCTTGTTGTGATGGATATGGAAACTAGTGTGAACATGACCAAAATGATTACATTGAATGGTTCTAATTATCACACATGGAAAAAGAAAATGGAAGATCTTTTATATGTGAAGAAATTTCATGAACCTGTCTTCCGTGCAGTCAAACCAGAAAATAAATCTGATGAGGATTGGGAATTAGAACATCGGCAAGTGTGTGGTCTTATCAGACAATGGATCAGTGAAAATTGCTCGAACCATGTTAGTAAAGAGACCAATGCAAGAATCTTATGGTTTACTCTTGAGCAGTTGTATGCTAAGAAGTTTGGGAACAACAAATTGTTCTTGATCAAGCTGGTGATGGCTCTGAAATATAAAGAAGGAACTCCAGTGTTAGATCATGTGAATGCATATCAGGGTATTCTAAATCAGTTGGCAGGAATGGGCATCAAGTTTGATGATGAGATACAAGCATTATGGCTACTTGGTACACTGCCGGACTCATGAGAGACGTACAAAACGTCACTACAGAACTCCGCTCCAGATGGTATAATTACAATGGAAATGGCCAAGGCGGGTATTTTGAATGAGAAGTTGAGAAGAAAAGCACAAAAACTTTCTTTCTCTTCTTCAAATTCATAAGTCTTGATTACTGAACAAAGGGGAAGGAGTAAGAATAGGGGTCCGAAGAACAAATACAGATCTAAAAGAAAATCTAACAAGTTTGCTAATGTTGAGTGTTACCACTGTGGTAAGAAGGGGCATATCATCAAGAGAAATTGCAGAAAATTAAAGAAAGAGAACAAAAATGATACAGGCAGAGAAAAGAAGAATGAAGGTGATGACAATGATGATAGAGTTGCCACTGTTAGTAATGAAGACTTTCTTCTTGTTTATGATGTTGACTCCATTAATTTTGCAAGCCATGAGACCAGCTGGTGATTGATAGTGGTCAATCAGTTCATGCTACATCTCGACAGGATTTCTTTACATCTTATATACGCGATGACTTTGGGAGTGTAAAGATGGGAAATGATGGCCTGGCCAAAATTGTTGGCATTGGAGATGTGTACATAGAGACTCTAATGACACAAGGTTAGTTCTCAAAAATGTAAAGCATATCCCAAATATTCGAGTGAATATAATTTCAGTAGGCAGACTTGATGATGATGGATATTGCAACACTTTTAGCAATGGCCAGTGGAAGCTCAGTAAAGGCGTCATGACAGTTGCTAGAGCCAAGAAATGTTCTACATTATACTTGCTACAAGAAAATATTAGTAAGAGCATCATCAATGCAAATGAAGATGAAGTCAGAGTAGAACTATAGCACATCAGTGAGAAAAGGGTTGAATCTTCTGACTAAGAAGAATTTGTTATCTGGCATAAAGAGTGCAAGCTTGAAGAAATGTGCTCATTGTATGGTAGAGAGGCAGAACAGAGTAAGCTTTCACAGTTCTCCTCCTTCAAGAAGTCCAGGTATGCTTGATTTGATACATTTAGATCTTTGTGGCCCTATGAAGACAAGAACACTTGGTGGATCTCTTTACTTTGTAACATTCACAGATGATCACTCAAGAAAAACATGGGTTTACACCCAAAAACAAAAGACCAAGTATTAGATGTGTTCAAGCAATTTCAAGCACTAGTTGAGAGACAAATAGGGAAGAAGCTCAAGTGCATCAGAACTGATAATGGGGGAGAATATTCAGGTCCTTTTGATGAGTATTGTAGACAGCAGGGGATTCGACATCAGAAGACACCTCCCAAGACTCCTCAGTTGAATGGCTTAGTTGAGAGGATGAATACACTGACAGAGAGAATGAGATGCTTACTTTCACATGCACAGTTGCCAGGATCTTTTTGGGGTGAGGCTTTGAGTATTGTTGTTCATGTTCTTAATCTAATACCATGTGTTCCACTAAATTTTGATGTACCAGACAGGGTTTGGACTGGTAAAGATGTTTCATATAATCATCTACGCATCTTTAGATATAAGGCATTTGTGCACATTCCCAAAGATGAGAGGTCTAAGCTTGATGTGAAGTCTTGACAGTGTATATTCCTTGGTTATGGCCAGGATAAGTTTGGATACAGATTGTATGATCCAGTTCAGAAGAAACTTGTGCGAAGCAGATATATTGTGTTTATAGAGGATCGGACTATTCAGGACATTCAGAAAGCTGAGGAAACTACATCTCGTGACAGTGATGGTTTGGTAGATTTGACTCCAACTCCTTCAGAAAATCTGCCAACACAGGTTGAAGATAATGCTTCAGATGATCATCAGGGTACAGTTAATGAAGATAGTTAGTCATAAACTGAGGAGACTGATGAAACATATGAACAAGTGTCAGAATCTAATGCAGAGGTTTCACTCGAAGGTCCTACTCAGGATGAACAGATGTCAGAGGTCCCACTCAGGAGGTCTATCAGAGATCAACGTCCTTCCACCAGGTATCCTGCAAATGAGTATGTGTTATTAACTGACGAGGGAGAGCCCGAGTGTTATACAGAAGCTCTTGAAGATGAACAGAAAAAGGAGTGGCTTAAGGCAATGCAAGATGAGATGCATTCATTACATAACAACCATACCTTTGAACTGGTGAAATTGCCTAAAGGCATGAGAACTTTGAAGAACAAATGGGTGTTTAGAATAAAACATGATGAACTTACTTCACAGCCTCGGTACAAAGCAAGATTGGTTGTCAAGGGATTCAGCCAAAGGAAAGGCATTGATTTTGATGAGATCCTTTCTCCAGTTGTGAAGATGTCATTCATTCGGGTTGTACTTGGTTTGGCAGCTAGTCTTGACTTGGAGATTGAGCAGGTGGATGTGAAGACAACTTTCCTTCATGGTGACCTAGAAGAAGAAATTTATATGGAGCAGCCAGAGGGTTTCAAAGAAAAAGGAAAATAACAGTATGTGTGCAAGCTGAAGAAAAACTAGTATGGCTTAAAACAGACACCGAGACAGTGGTACAAGAAGTTTGAATCTGTTATGGGGGAGCAAGGTTACAAGAAGACAACTTCTAGCTATTGTGTGTTTGTTCAGAGATTCTATGATGATGATTTTATCATCTTATTGCTATATGTTGATCACATATTGATTGTTGGCAAGAATGCTTCGAGGATTGACATGTTGAAGATGAAATTAAGCCAATCCTTTGCTATGAAGAACTTGGGGCAGCAAAGCAAATCCTTGGTATAAGAATCCATAGGGATAGGAATGCCAAGAAGTTGTATATGTCACAGGAGAAATACATTGAAAAGGTGCTTCAGAGGTTCAACATGGATAAATCCAAAGCAGTTGGCTCTCCACTTGGTACGCACTTCAAACTAAGTTCCAAACAGTGTCCTACAGAGGCTCAAAAGAATGACATAGAAAGGATTCCATATGCTTCAGCAGTTGGGAGTTTGATGTATGCAATAGTATGTACGAGACCAAACATAGCTCATGTTGGTGATGTTGTTAGCCGGTTCTTGTCTAATCCAGAGAGCATTAGAATGTTGTTAAGTGGATTATGAGGTATTTACGAGGCACTTCTAGTTTGGGACTTGTCTTTGGTGATGGAAAACCATTACACTAGTTGGCTATACAAATGCAGATATGGCTGGAGATGTGGATAGTCGCAAGTCTACATCTGGTAACTTGATCACTTTTTGTAGGGGGAGCTGTAGCTTGGCAATCAGGGTTGCAAAAATGTGTTGCTCTTTCTACTACAGAGGCAGAGTTCATTGTGGCAACTGAGGTGCAAAGAGTTGTTGTGGATAAAGAAGTTCGTTGGCGAACTTGGCTTCAAGCAACAAAAATGTGTTACTTTGTGACAGCCAAAGCGCCATTCACCTTGGTAAGAATTCTTCTTTCCATGCAAGATCTAAACATATTGATTTGAGGGATCATTGGATTAGAGATATCCTGAATGATAAGTTGTTAAAACTTGAAAAATCGTACATATAAACGATAATGGGTCTGATATGTTTACAAAGTCTTTACCAAGGAATAAGCTTGAGACCTGTCCAATGATCACCGGAATGGAAGTTACAAGGAAAGGAAATTCCAAGAAAAAATTCTGCTAATATATATCTCTACCTATAATCTCTATATGTCTGTACAAGTAACAATTATAAAAGATGGAGTCAAATTTAAGTAATGCATCTTCCTTGTGAAGAAACTCTGTATATTCTATTTCCAAGCATGTCAAACTTAAACAATTTGCTGAACCTTATTACCAACTAACAAAATTACAAAATGTACTGAACAAACCTCAATCATTTGCTTATAATCATAAACCCATCTCAAGAATATTCACAAAAGTTATATTTTAGCACAACAGACCTAAATGAACTCAGGAAGCCAAGAGTCCCTTGATTCCAGCCTTCTGATCTGCAGTAAGTCTAGTAGGAAACTTGATGTTGAACTTTATTCTCAAGTTTCCCTTTTTTGAAGGGTCCTTAGGAAAGGGCATTCCTTCCCTTGGCACAATTTCCTCATAACTTGGATGAATCACATTAGTAATTGGGATGCTCAGGTTCCTGCCGTCTAGCGTAGTGAGATGGACCGTGTAGCCTGTCAAGGCTTCAGCCAAGGAGATTTTTTGCATAATGATTAGGTCATTTCCATCCCTAGTGAACACGCTATGTGGCTTCTCGTCAATGATGAAGACCAAGTCTGCCGGAATTACATTTGGCTGCTCATTTCCTTTCTCGGGGAATGTAATCTTCGTGCCCTTTTTCCAACCGGGCTTTATGTCGATGGTTAAGATCTCTTCCACTGTCATGGTCCTCCTGACAGAATGCAAGATAAAATTGGTTAGGAACAGAACAAAATCAGAGTATGTTCAATCAAAATCACCATTACAGACAAAGGTAGCCATAGCATACCAAGAATTGAAGAGAGTTAAGTGATGCAAGAACTGAAAAGAACAAATAATGAAACACCAGTTACAAAGAGCAAAGCTGTACTTACTCTGGTATGGCAAAAGTTATAGTAAATCATCAATTAAAAGTGAAGGGCATTTGTGATGAATTTTTCTTACAACTCAACAGTGTTTAGGAAAGAGAAAGATAAAAAGTGAATGATAAACTCTAAGAATCTTTCTGATTTTATAAGTGCCAGATAAAACCTGCAAAACCCATTGAATGACAGGTCGGTATGATTATCTTAAAACTCAATTATCTCAAGTTCTTCCCAATCAAACAATCTGGTATATTGCAACAACTTGTGAGCATGTCATCAATATGTAAACACAAAAAGGAATCCGAAAATTAATGCCAGAGTATTTTGAATTGGTTTCAAAGAAAAGCCATTTTTGCAGTAGTACAAGTTGGATATCCATTATAAGAATAGTTTTTTAATCAAGACTTTTTAATACCTTCTTATTTCATGTCAATCAGACATGTCAATGCCAGTGCAACATTCATGGTTCTCAATGTCGACATATAATGGTCTATTTCTGCCAATACCTATTGATATCTAAAAGTTAAAACTAACTTCTTCTCTACTCATCATGTGGTCCATATGAAAAACTCCATTGATCCATATGTGACCAGATTTGTGCAAACAAATAACAAGGATAGAAAGTGGATAAGGTGCTTTACACACTTCACATGCGTTGTCCAAGAACCATATCACAGGTTCCTAACATTGTAGTACAAATAAATGCTCCACTCAATTCACCTTGTAGTACAAATAAATGCCCACTCAATTCACATAAATACTCAAAAACCTCAACTAGCCCATTAATAAATAGACATGTCAACATATGTTGACATTAACACTAGCTGACATAAAAAGTCAATCCACTAAGGTGTTGAGCAGCGTTTTACATCAAATCCCGAAGATAGTAAGTCCTTGCTTTCTTGTGGACCTCAAAATTGGCAATTAAAACACTTCTCGCTAGCAACCGCAAGAAAAGGTTTTTTTTTTTTTTTTTCTAAAGAAAAGCCAGGTCTTCCCACTCATATAAATCTAGACCTCTTCGATCTCGATATCCAACATAAGGTTTTTATCATTGGATTCCACACCCATGAAGCACTGAGAAATTTATTGGCCATTGAATAGTATGGAATGTGTTTTAAATATATATATATTCCACTTTTCATAGATAAGTATCAATGTTCCGTGAAACAAAATACATTTATCTAGAGATTCCACTATCCGAGTAAAAGCACCAAAACCACAAATTTGACATTGTTTTGCATCAATGGGCAAACTTATTGGGACTCTCCCTTACATTTAGACTTGAGATCAGCAATGTAAGCTCATAACACACAATAGACCACTCAAATACAAACTTGCTTGGATACCTAGTACAAGATAACTAGACAGTCCACCCACTTATTTACTGTTGCAATCAAACACTTACAAAAATAAAATCTCTTCTTCAAACAAATAAATGCGCCTATATATTTCTCCAGTGACATTATCTAGAAAAAATGCAGTTTCCAACAATAGCAATCAAATGTAACCAAAATTATTTCACTGTCCATTTGTTAGTCATGTACTTATTGCACAATATGATAGTAAAAACTATATAAGACGCATGAAATTTGTCCCAAATTATACAATCATAAAGAAGAACTGCTATGATACTAACAGTATTAGAGCCATCCCTCAATTAAGTTGAACAAAATACACTACTACTTAAACCAATAAAACAAAGTGAAGACAAAATCTTCTCCCTTCCTATCAAAGCAATATAACCTACCTCTTACTCTGATCAATACACAAGCTCATCAATCAACTTTGACCAATTGAAGAAACAAACAAATTTAGCAATTTAGTTAAAGAAACCAAAAGCATTGATACAGCTATGCCAAAAGAAATTATTAAAAAGATAATGAGAAACAGATGAAAACTACAACTTTGAGTCATATCTAATAACCAATAAAGGAAGTAACACTTACCCACTAGCATCAACAATTTCTCTAGAAATCTTCATCTTCTTGGTAGTCCCTTTGTAAAGCTCCTCAAGGCTACAAGGCAAAGTATTCTCAATTGGAGCCGCCTTGCGAGGCGCTTGATTCATTGATCCCATCGATCCCTCCCCAAATGACCCAAAAATATCATCTCCAAACATCCCACCAAACCTTGAAGCACCTCTCATGCCCCTTCCACCACCTCCCATTCCACCAAATGGGCTTGAAAATCCAAAAAATTCCGCAAAAATATCATCAGCATTTCTGGGATTAAATCTGAATCCTGAAGGCATATCTCCAGTATGGAAGAAGGTAGTCCCACCAGCACCACCAGCACCTGGTGGAGGCACATGACCTTTAAGCCCCTCTTCACCATATTGATCATAGATTTCTCTCTTCTGGGGATCACTTAGAACCTAACAATGACCAAAATGAACAATTAAACCAAAAAATAATAATAATAATAACAAAACAAAACAAACAAACAAAAAAGGACTAACAATCCAACATGTTGAGTTTGAATATGATTTGGGGGCTAAAAAAAAAGGAGCCTTTAAATCTAAACAAAGGCATAACCCAGAATCAGATCTTTAAAAATAAAAATAAAAAAGAACAATAAATTTGGGTACTCAGTAGCTAGAAATCATATAGACCCAACCGAAAAGACAATATTTTGAGATAATGGGCGGTCTTAAAAAACCAATATTTGGGGAGAAAACATGAGTTTCCATTAGTGGGCAATCCATCAGAAGCACAAACAAGCAGAAACCAGAGACAACAAAATGAAACTGAGAAATTTGATTAACGGGTTACCTCCAAAAAATAAATAAATAAATACCCACAAAAAGGAAGAAAAGAGATAGATTCAGTACAAACCTCATAAGCCTCAGAGATCTGTTTGAACATAGCTTCAGCTTCTTTCTTGTTGTTGGGATTCTTATCAGGGTGCCACTTCATAGCAAGCTTCCTATAAGCCTTCTTAAGATCATCTTCCTTGGCGTTCCTATCCACCTGTAGAACCTTGTAATAATCAACACCCATCTCTTTCTTTTTTTATTTGTTTTTTCCTCTACCAAATAAATATAGAATCCAACTTGGGTCAGCCTAATTTCCTGCTCCTCTGTTCTTGTTTTTTGACTAGATTACAGAGAAAATAAGTAAATCTTCTCACTTATGGGCTCTTATTACAATACAAGGAAGAAAGGTTCTGGTTTGCCCGGCTGAATTGTAAGATTTAGGACAAGCAGGATATGCAGAAAGATTTGTCTCGAACAACATGAAGTATGTGGAAGGTTCCAGAAGGAACTCCTCTCCCCCTGCCTAGTGCCTCCTCATTTACCTCTTAATATCCCTATGTTTTTAAATAAAAAATAGAAAATTTTTTAAAAAAAAACTGTTTAAGTGTAAAAAAAATGTCAAAAAAGACCCTGGGCCCGAGAGTCTGATAGTTATCATACTACATGATTTTAATTTTCCAACACGTGCTACTGCAACAATTTGTGGGTCTGGGCTGGCAAATTCATGAGATCTGAGCTGGTTAAGCTAAGTGACTCTAGGGAGTAGTATAGTCGTTGATAAATTAGACAGTCATGTCGAGACAGCATCTGCTGCTCCCACGTTTACTTGGTCAAATTTTGGGCTTTTACATTTTGAAACGTGGCAGTCATGCGTGTGGGGGTTAGAGTACTTTCAACATAAGAAAATTAAATGTAAATGTTAGTTTATTAATTTTTTTATTTTTGTAAGTTTATTATTGCTCATGTTATTATCAGATGTAATAAATGTATTACTCTTTCCATCCGTAATGCATTGGTCTAGTTCCACGTGTCAACAAGTTAGCATGGAAGATATGAGTAGGTTTATTCAAGAAGAGGGTTTGATTTATTCTGATCAATCAAAGTCTAAGAATTGGTTTAAAAAATAAAGTATAACAATAATATGTATATATATATATTGATATTTGTTTAGAACTAATATAGATGTATATTTGAGATTATTAGGCAACTTGTACGACTACAGGAATTTTAATGCATTTTAAGTGGAAACTAATTAATTTGTGAATCCGTCTAAGATATTGAATTGGATTAATGTATATTATAGCATTGTGTTGACCGTAGGCTCATGATTGTTTAATATTCTGTACCCTTATTTGCTTTTTGAATAAAACGTTCTATTTTAATTTAGGATTCAGATATAATTTTTTATATTTAAAGTTTTAAAAATATAAAAAATGTGTTTAATTCGTTAAAATATAAAAAAAAAAATTTAAAATTTACAAAAAAAAAAAAGAATTGCTCCCAAAAAATGCCAAAATGTTATTGTTGAAAGTTGGATAAGATTCATAGATTTTCTCTATCTATCTGTTCTCTTGAAATCTGGTAAATCAGCTAGGAGTTTTATCAATCTAGATTGGTTGAATAAGATTGGCATAAAATCTTAATTTTTAGGAGTTTAGAAGTATCAAGATTCTTGCTTTCCTGATACACATTTTTCTTTAAATACTTGTAATTATCATTATGTTTGGAATAAGATTCAAGGGGTGTCATATAGGGCAGATCAAAAAACCCGACTACCCACTGAACCCGACTGACCCGATTGGGTTTGAGCGTGTTTTTAATTCCAATCAGGCGGGTCGGGTGATACAAATCCCCAACCCATAATGTCAGGTCAATTTTCGGGTTTAATTTGTCAAACTCAACATCAACCCGACCCGCCTGACTACCACTTATATGTAGCCCCCCCTCCCCCCAACCCCCAACCCCCAACAATCTTTTCTTCCATTCACTTCAAGTTCTCCAACCCAAGTCCAAGTTGGGGCCTCTAACTAAGGGGCCCAACCCCCAACAAAAATATATTTTTTAAAGTTGATTTTATTTAAGTTTGTGTTTTTATGTAAGGATTAGTTTCCTTTTTTTTTATGTTCAGGTAATCAAACTCGATATACCCGATTGACCCCATGACATTACGGGTTGGTCGGGTTATATTTAAAAAATATATTTTCGGGTTGAGCTCGGGTGAGAAATTTTATCACCCAATAAGATCGGGTCGGGTGAGTTTTTGAGCCAAATCCGACCAGTGCTTAGCCCTAGTTTTATATTCCAGAGAAACCTAATATTTTTCTATATGGTATCAGAGCACTACTCTGTATCGATCTGATTTCATGGCAAAAACAGCCATAACTGGTGGAAGAGAAACCAGTTCCTTGGAAGTCACTTTCGACCATGTGCAAACCACTTCCAGCCACTGCAGCAATTCCAATAGTCCTAATTTGATCATCACAGGCCATCTTCTTAATGAAAACAACTACCTACAATGGTCACAGTCTGTAATGATGTTCATTTGCAGACGTGGAAAAGATGATTATTTCACTGGCGAGAAAAAGGCTCCAGGAAAAGAAGACCCTAAGTACAGAGTGTGGAGATCAGAAAATAATATGGTGATGGCTTGGTTGCTCAACTCCATGGAGAAAGAAATACATTAGACCTTCATGTTCTATGCAATGACAAAAGAGATTTGGGATGCCGTCAAACAGACCTTTTCCGATAGGAAATACTGCAGAACTCTTTGAAAAATCTTCGTCAAGGAGATATGAATGTTACTCAATATTTAAACACTCTCAGTCGTTATTGGCAACAACTGGACATGTTCGAAGAGCTGAACTGAGACTGTCCAAATGATAGTCAACAGTACCGAAGAATCGTGGATAGAGAATGAATCTTCGCGTTCCTTGCTGGACTTGACAAAAGCCTAGATGAAGTACGAGGACAAATCCTAGCTATCAAACCACTCCCACCAATCCAAGAAGCTTTTGCTGAGGTTCGAAGGGAGGAAAGCCAGAAAAAAGTGATGTTGAAAGAACAACTTCCTGTGGGTGAGAACAGTTCTGCATTGTTCACTCGAAAGACTAGTCCTCAAAACTTTGAAAATCAAGGCAAGAAAGGAAGGCCATGGTGTGATCATTGTCACTAGGTCACACCAAGGACACTTGCTGGAAGTTGCATGGGAAACCTGCAAATTGGAAGCCCAAGTCTCAACGTGAAGGTCGAAGTTTTGTTGCTATCAATGATGAAAAACAACCACCTAAAAGTCCATTCAACAAGGAACAAATGACAATTTTACAAAAACTATTGAATTTGAACCAATCCAGTCCAACCACTCAATAGTCTGATCAGTCCATAATCGATACAGCGTCATTAGTACAGACAGGTAAATTCTTAAGTGCTATGGGTGTTAGATCTGAACAAACTAGTCTCTGCATTATTGATTCAGGAGCTTCAGATCATATGACTGGAGACTCCTCATTATTCAAAACTTATAAAAGTTGTGACAAGGAGAATAAAGTGGGCATAGCTTATGGGTCTCTGTTTGCAGTGGTCGGTAAAGGTTCAGTGGTTATCACGTCGAATCTAATCTTAGAACCAGTCTATATATACCAAATCTATCTTACAATTTACTGTCCATTAGCAAGCTTACAAGAGATTTGAAATGTCATGCTAAATTCTATCCTACACATTGTGATTTTCAGGATTTGAACTCGGACAGGATGATTGGCAATGCTAAGGAATGTGCGAGACTCTTATCTCCTTGAAGCCAATAATTCTCCTAGTGGACAAGCTCTTAATTCAAGTTGTAATTTTTCTTCTACCTTAGTTTCTCTTGCAAATAAGGATGTCATTTCTAATCAAATCATGTTATGGCACTTTCACTTGGGTTACCCTAGTTTTCTCTATTTAAAATGATTGTTGCCTTCTCTTTTCCATAATAAAGACACGAGTTCATTTCATTGTGAGATTTGTCAATTATCCAAACATTGTCGTTCCACTTATCCCAATTCAGCCTTACAAAAAATCACAACCTGTAACGCTTGTATCTTAGGATGACGTCATTTTTACGTATACGTATATATATATGATGCTCGACGCGTGTTGGTTCGAGTGTCTTTGCATGATTTTATGTCGTTTAGAGTACGTGTGAAGTTTTGGAATGATTGGAGACCCTTTCGACGTCGAAAACGGTATTTTGGATCAGTGGAGCTCGCTTCATGGAGGAAGAAATTTCTGTCAGCGATTTCATCAATTGCTTGATCTCCTAAATCCGTTGTCCGATTGAGCTAAAATTTTGTTAGATTATTTTTCTCTAATAGATCTTCATTATGAACGGTGAAGATCTTGATCGGAGTTGTCTACTTTGAGGTATAAGACTCAAAAGACTGTTTCTCGAATTTGCGGATTTTCTTGCGCAGTTTTGATTAAATGGTTTGATCTCGCAATCCCACCGTTGGATTGAGCTGAAATTTTACTAGAAGGTTGGTAACTGACTCATAAAACTTTTGAAAGGTTAACATGTTAAATTAGTCAGCCGTTTGCAAGAAATTGATTATCTAATTGCAAGTAATTGCAGCAGGAAAACTGTTTCTTTTATTAAAGTATTTTTTTTAAGTATGGGCCCAAAATGCCACTTAACCTCTATATAAGCCATTGAGACGTGATTTCTCTAATTTTTCACTTCCAAAAGAGGATAAGGAGCTTGGAAAAAATGAAAGGAAGGGGAGAGGAGAAAATGAAGGAAAAAGTTAGGGTTTTGGGTGCATTGTTGCTCAAGAATCCCCAAGATAATCATTTTTTCCTCATTCTTTCTCATTTTTCTTCCTTTTATCACTTTCATTCATGCATGCAAGCTTACTTTTGACCTAATGAGTGTTTTCCACTCATGAATCCCATAATTTAAGAAGGGTGGTGGAAAATACATTTTGCAATTAGGTCTTGCAATTAAGATATGTTAATCTAGAGGATGTTGGGAGTCAAAAAATGGTGAAACCCCAAATTTCTAACAAGAAATTAGTAGGATTATAGGTATTTAACCTAAACTAGAATTTTGGACTTAGGGTTTTCTATTCATTTTGCATGTGATTTATGTTGAATACATGAGTATATGTGGATGTATAGTAGTCCAATTTACTGATTTTGATTCATGGATAACCCTAATGTAATGTAATTTCGGCATAGGCCATGTAATTTAGGAAATTTCAATGAATTTCAGGATTTGCCCAAATTTGGGGATTTTGACTTAGACTTAGTCAATTGATGAAATTGACTCGATAAATAGTCTAATTAACCCTAATTATGATTTAATGTCTTGTATTATTGTGACGCCCCAAAAATTATTTCATCTAGCCCATAACCCAATTGCATTTTTGCCCAAACTCTATGTGTTGTTTTGATATGTTTGGTGTTTGTTTGATGATTGTTTAATGTTTGTATAGTTAATGCTTGATAATGTATATAAATATATGTATCATAAATTGTATATGAGTCATGTTAAATTAAAGTTTAATGCATATGTTATTATTTATGCATGGGCTCATTAAACCATGAATTGATATGGGTTAGGATTGATGGAATAAAAGGATAAATGAAATTGAAGATTTGGTGTATTAAATGGATTGGACATTTAAAATACATGTGGTTGGTATGGGTAGTATGAGACCAACACATGTGAAGGTTGGTGCATGAAAGTGGACAAGTGTCCAATGCCCACTTGTCTTCTTCAAGGAAGTGCTAGAATGAGTGGAGGGAACCAAGGAGAGGAAAACAAGGAGAGAATCAAGGAGAGAATCAAGGAGGGAATCAAGGAAGTGCTAGAAAGAGGTGAGTGGAGAGAAAAGAAAGAAGAAGAGAAAGAAAAGAAGAGAAAGGAAAGAAGAAGAGAAAGAAGGAGAGAGTTGCAGGAGTAAGAACCCTGCGAGATTTTCATCAAAGAAGTGGATCTTTGGAATTTACGGTCAGATTGAGCTCAAATTTTGTCAGCACGTTCGTAGCTTATGGTTCTTCATTCTGGTCGGTGGAGATCTTGATCAGAGGTTTCTTCTGAGAGATCTAACCTCTCAAACAAAGCTGGCCGGAAAGTCTGGATTTCTCACACTGTTTCGCTCAAACTTATAGATCTCCTAAATCTACCGTTAGATGGTTATCAAATTTGGGTATGTAGTTTATAACTGATATTTATACATTCTGAACGGTGGAGATCGTAATTAGAAGCTTGTGCTAAGAGATATAACCTCTGAAACAAAGCTGGTCAGAATTTCTGGGTTTCTCGTTCCGTTTCGGTAAAACTTGTAGATCTCCTCAACGTACCGTTGGATGGATATCAAATTTGAGTATGTAGTTTACAACAGATATTTCTGTATTCTGAACGGTGGAAATATTTATACGTTAATTATTTTGTGTGATATAGCCATCTGAGTTTGGGTATTTGCAGCAGGAAAGGAGAAACTGTCTGATTAGACACTTGCTCATCAAAGATACATATCTTTTCGGTCCACCGTTGGATTGGGCTGATATTTGGACAGAAGGTTTGTTTCTTCACATACTTCAATCTGTACGGTTGATTTTGTGATTACATATTTCTGTTGGTAGATTGATACATCTGAACAGAATAATACATGTGAAGAATTGGTAGGGTTGTTTGTATTAGACCTACATTTAGAATATGAACTTAGACCTTTCCAAATAGCTTGCATGTCAACTATGTTGACCTAGTTGCCATTGTGGATGAACCCATGATGCAAAATCAGTGATATACATGGCTGAACATGGCGACCTAGTGTAAATCGACAATATGGCCTAAGTATGGAAAATTTCATATTTTAGGGCTTTTGATGCTTTTGGCTTAGAATCATTGAATTGATGCAACTTATGTTTAATTAAGCATGATTAGGGTTGATTATGCTACTGATTTGGTGGTTGTGACCATATCATGGGTTAGGCCTACTTGTGATCAAGTGACCCAAATTTGGACATGTTTATGCCTAAGGAATTGAAAATCAGTATTTTTGATTAATAGAATGGTTTATGAATGAGAACTACGCATTAGAGGCCTAAGTCATGTGATTTGAGTTGAATGATGGGATTAAATGGGATTTAGGCCTATTAATTATATGTGGGCTGATTTAGGGTTGATTTGTAATGTCTATGTAATTGAGCATAGAAATTGATGTATGGTAGGATATTGATGTATGTTTCAGGATCTTGATTGGGTTGATTCGGTTTGGTGGTCGTGTGTGATTAAATACTCTCGCGAGGCTTGGTTGTGAGTAGGCTTCACTTATGATTATATCATTTATGTCATCATATCACTTATATATATTGTATGTTGAAAGCATGAATGTGTTCTAATGTTTTGAATGATGCATTGATTTGAGAAAACCTTATGACTTTGGTTGGGCCCATCTATCTGGCTAATAGGGGGACTTGACCTTGTCATAGGAGGGTTTTAAGAAGGAAATGATTGGGATCAACGGCACGGTGAAATAGACGTGGACTAGTAACCCAAGTAAACATGATTGGGATCAACGGCACGGCGAAATAGACGTGGACTAGTAACCCAAGGCATGTGGAATGTGGATCCAAATTGATAAACTTTTACTTGCATCGAACTTATTATAAATGCTTGATATCTATATGTTATGAGCTTTTAATCATGCTACACATTGACATGCATACATGGTTTTTATTGATGAGTATTGATAGCATATTTGAATTCTATTCACTGGGCATCGTTGGCTCACCCTCATTTTCCTCTTTCAGGTCCTTCTGTCCCGAATAAGGGCAAGGGAGTAGTCATATCTTGAGGGCCTTGCCTGCGAGAGAATCCAACGCCTCGATGTGAGTTGAGAGGCATTTTGATTGAATTGTGTTTTAAATTATTAAGTATTATGTTTTGGATTATGTAATTATAACACTTACCACATTTTAGTATGTGTGAGTTGGGACTTGCTAGATAGACCATGTGGGCACATGACGGTTTTTTTTATTTGTACCCACAATTTTAGATTTTATGTCTATGTCAATTTTAATGGACTGTAGGGATTATGATTTTATTTATGGTTCATTTTTTTGGATTATCTCTTGTCTTGGATGATTAATACGGTGGGTAGTTTTGTTTAATACCTTTTGATATCATATCGTTGTTTGGGATAAGGCTTGTAGGGTCTCAACCACCTCACGGGAGTTGAGGAGTGGTCGGAGATGCCTACGCCGGGCGTCCCGCCCCGGCATTCCGCACGCCATTCCCTGCGGGGTTGGTGGTTCGGGGCGCGGGGTCGCCACAATTATAGTGGTTGGATCATGGGGATCAACCTATTGCATTCAATTGGGTTATGTATGGTTTAATTTGATTTTAAATGGTTGAATTGAGCAATATGGGATTGGCTCATGTGTATAACCATTTTAGAATCTTAATTGGCTATGGAATTGGGTTTGATCATGGTTGTTTGGCACAGTAGTGGACTGATTTTCATTAATGTATAAAACATGTTTCATGCAGGGATTTTGGTTGATTTAAGTAATCCAAATAAGCCAATTGGGGATTGAGGTGCTCGAGTTGATTGTGGTCATTCTAGTGCTCTCTTGTGGATTGGATTGGATTGACTAAGTCTAGCCAATCAAGTTGTGAGTGTTTCTTTACTTATTGGTTTCTATATGTGACATTGTAGTATAGAAATGTGTTTTAAATGTTTATCTATTGTAGTATGCATAATTTAATGTCTCATGAAATATATTTGAGCATAGTCTAATAGGGCTAGCAATTGGGTAGAGTTGGGATTTTCTTCGGGGAATCTCGTAAGTCTAGTGGTGATCCCTAATTGTGGACCTGGTAGAAGATTTTTGTGGGTTGTGTATGTTAGGATTTGCCTAGGCATGATACTTGTCTTGGTGGGCGGATCCTATAGTTTATATAATTCTAGGAATTCTAATAGAATATGGGTAAGAAGTCGATCGGGCGATGGGTGTCGCGCACTCTGGCCCTATTATTGATTTTTTACTCAGGAGGTGTTAGGATTGCATGAGCATGTTTATAAATGATATGCATTATCTTGTATATGACATTATGCATTATATTGAGCATGTATGTAATATTATTTGTATCTATGATATTTAAATGGTTTTAATGATCTTGGAATGTTTTACATAAATGCATATATATGTTATCACTTGTAGAAAACATTCATTGAGCTTGTTGTAGTTCACTCCTCACTCTTATCCTTTCAGGTTCGGATAGGGAGGGGAAGGGAAAAGCTTATGTAACACCCCGTAATTTTAATTAAATACATACGTTGAAGTACGCGTATATCAAGATGTATAATACACGTATTTTATACGTATGCGCTAAATATACGCGTGTATGATTAGTAAATAATAAAATTATGAGATGGAGTTGAAGTAAATTGATTAATTTATGGGTTGGTTAATAAAAATGTGGATTTGATTATGATGGAATGAATTTAATGAAATTTGATGGAGGAGTTAGTTAATAAAGGGAGTCCAGGTGCATGGAATCATTTGAAAATATAAATCTAAATAAAAAAAAGAAATAATAATAAAAAATAAATATAATAAAAAAATAAAAAAATAAAATATTCTAGTTGCATCCAACGTGGGATGCAACTAGAATAAAAAAAAAAATAAATAAAAATAAAATAAAAAAAAACAAAAATGAAATTGAAAGGAAGAGAAATGAGTTGCAGAGAAGGAGAAGAAGAAGAGCAGAAAGAAAGGAACGGAAGGAAGGAAGAAAGAAGGAGAAAAGGAGGGAGATCCGAACCAGTGGTAAGTTATTTTTGCTATTTTTCGTAGTAAAATTACTATCTAAGCTAGATGTAACATTTCTAGCGGAGTAATTTTTGTCGTGGGAGCCGTTTTACGGCATTTTCAAGAATTGGGGTTTTGACCCAACGTGAATGAAACTCCGCTAGATTGGTAGAAAATGCTCCCTAGACTGTTAGAAACCCGAATATGTGGTTAGATTCAATTTTATGATTTTTGAAGCCGTTGGACAATTTTAATACAATTTACATCTTTCGGATGAATAGTAAAAATAAATGTAAATAGTAAATATAAATAGTAAAAGTGAATAGTAAATAGTAAATAGTAAATAGTAATAGTGAATAGTAAATATGAATAGTAAATGTGAATAGTGAATAGTGAATAGTGAATAGTAATAGTGAATAGTAAAAAGTGAATAGTAAAAAATGAATAGTCCTGTGAACAGTGAGTTGATATTTTAGTAGCTACCGAAATGGTAAATGATGATTCTCATGATAATCTATGGTCATTTCAGTGTTTAAATTGAGAGCTTAAGGGCATGGATAAACGCTCTTGAGGAAGCCCTATTGTTGCTCGATTTTAGCAGTTGAATTAGAAAACCCGTGTAACCACTGTGAGTATAGTTTTCTTGATTTGGTTCTTGTATGACATTGTACGCATATAAACTGTTTGATTTTACGCATGTGATATTATATATAAGGCATTGAGTTTTATGGATCATGTAAACTGATTTTAGCATTGGAGTTTGTAATGATGAGGCTTTGCGATTCCTCATTGTCATTTCGTTAGGTCTGTCCTAACAAGGGTTGCGATCCTTGAAATGACTGTTAATTGGGTAATGAGATGTTGTGGCTACCTTGTAACGACCATACAACGGTTAGACCCGCTCTCGTGCCTTGCGGAGGAGGGAGATTGTGCATGGTGTTATTGAATTGGGTCATGAGAAGTTGTGTCTACCTTGTACAACCATACAAGGGTTAGACCCGCTCTCTTGCCTTGCGGAGGAGGGGGATTGTGCATTATGTTATTGAAAATCATGAAATTTATGATGTTGACATGTACAATATATTCATTGAATGATGCATGTGTTGAATAAATGTTTGAAATGATTTTAAATGTCATATTTCTCTAAATGTATATAATTGCCATCTCACGAACTATATTCACTGAGCTGTTGATTGCTCACCCTATTTCCTCCAATATTTCAGGTAAGGGAAAAGGAAAACTCCGTGACACGTGAACCTTCGTCTGGTACGTGTACGTATGCTTGGAGGACATAGATTATATTTTTGTTATTTTGATATGTATAATTATCACATACTATAAATATACTATCACTTAGATGGGTTGTGTGGTAATAATGCTTGGGATGATGAAATGTATTTATCAGTTGGGAATTTAATTTGTGGAATGATCATCTAGGTAGTTGATTGGATTTGATTTGTGGTATAAAAAAAAAAAAATTCTTTAAGTTTGGGTTGAATTGTGAGAGTACGTGAAGGCTTACAGTGTATTGTATACTGTATACGGGTATGTACAGTGTATAGTACATTGTGCCGGTCATGACGTCAGCCTACGTCAGGGGCGTCGTGACAATATTGGTATCAGAGCCACGTTTAGGATTAAAAGCCTAAAAGATTAAAAGTTTTATTATATTATGTTTGTTTGTAGGGTATATGTACAGGTACATACAGTATCGTATAAAGACTTAATAATCGGATTGTCTAACTTATGTGTTTTTCAATCTCTGTGAATGACAGATTGAAATGGACCCACAAGAAGAAAGGTTGACGAAATTGGAAGAAATGATGATAGCTCAGCAGAGACAAAATGCTGAGATGATGCGTATGTTGACACGCCTTCAAGATAATCAAGGGCCTCCAGCACCTGTAGTACCCGAGGTTGGTGCCAGTAGTGCGGGTGCATCTGCAGAACAACCTGTGCCAGTGCAGGAGATAGTAGAGACTCATGAGGATATAGATGAGACTCGCAGATATGAAGATGTGATGAAAGCATTTAAAAGACGTGAGCCGCCTATGTTTGATGGCAGTCTAGAGTTAGAGGTTGCTGAGGATTGGCTTCTGAGGATCGAAGTTATATTTGAGGACATGCATGCACTGGATAGGGACAAGATTAAACTTGCTCGATTTAAATTTTCGAGTAAGGTTGAGAGATGGTGGCAAACAATAAGCCGAGCTCAGGGACCCATAGATACTTGGGATCAATTTAAAGAAGTATTCTACAAGACATACTATCCCCCGTCTGAGGTTGACAAAAGGCATAAACAATTTATAGAATTACAGCAAGGAATATGAATATGAGTTCAATAGATTAGCCTTGTTTGCCCCTGAGATGGTACAAACAGATCTGATGCGAATGAAGAGGCTCAGGGAAGGATTTAATGATCCAATCCAGAAAGGTTTAGCTCTTGCTGGTGTTCAAACTTATGATCAGGCAGTGCGACAAGCACTGGATTATGAGACAGTAGAGATGAAAAATAAGCCACCACGGGCAATGCCCACATCACAGGCAGGTATAGAGCAGCAGGTATCTTATCAGAGTCCGAGAAAGCAGAGATGGGACAGAAACTGGTGGGGTGAACAGAAAAAGGCAAAGATAGTTGAGAGGCCTACTGCTATGATTCCAGTTACTCCTCCAACAGTAATGCTACCACCACCGGCAGGCAGAATATCACAGTCTGTTACGAGGCCACCGACACAGGGATCGTCGGTTCGGGCACTATGGCCGCATAGGGGACCAGGCAGTCAGAGTGGTTGGCGTTCCATGCCAGGCACTGCATCGCAGACGGCTTCATCTACATATCGTCCTATTTTCACATGCTTTCGATGTGGGAACAAGGGACATAAAGCGTACCGGTGTCCTTTGCAGTCAGCCCCGCAGACTCCAACAAATCCATCTGCTACTGTTCCTATTCCCACGCTTGTCAGAGAGCAAGCCAGGGCTGTTACCGAGCCAGATCCAGAGGTGAACAAGAACTTGGTGGAAGGTATGATTTCTATTTGCGACACTATGATGTATGTGTTAATTGATGCTGGATCCACCTTGTCATTTATTGCTGGCCACATGGTAGATAGGTTGCATTTAACTCCTGTTAGGATTAGTACACCGTTGGTTCTGAGTACTGCAGCAGGAGACCGAATCTACCCCAATATGTTGTGTGAAAAGTGTGTGGTCAAATATGCAGATCATGAAATGATTGTGAATCTTAGGGTTTTAGAATTCCTGGAATTCGATGCTATACTGGGTATGGATTGGTTGGCTGCCTATCATGCCCATGTGGACTGCTTTGATAAGAAAGTAGTCTTTCAAATACCAGGACAACCCGCATTTATTTATAGTGGTAAGACTTCTTTAAATTCTCCCACTCGAGGCAGGATGGCCACTAATGCAGAGATAGGGATGTTGGCTAGTATAAAGCCAGTAAATGTAAAGGACTTAGGCGTTCAGATAGCAGACATTCCTATAGTATGTGAGTACCCAGATGTTTTTCCAGAGGATTTACCAGGCTTACCACCAGTACGGGAAATTGATTTTATTATTGAACTGATACCAGCTACAAAGCCTATTTCAATTCCACCCTATCGAATGGCGCCAAAGGAGTTACAGGAACTCAAGGTGCAATTAGAGGAGTTGATGGCAAAAGGGTTTATCACCCCGAGTATGTCACCATGGGGCGCGCCTGTCCTGTTTGTGAAGAAGAAGGATGGTAGCTTGAGGTTATGTATTGATTATAGACAGCTGAACAGGGCGACAGTGAAAAATAAGTATCCTTTACCCCGTATCGATGATTTATTCGATCAGTTGAATGGTGCTAAATTTTTCTCTAAAATTGATTTAAGATCTGGATACCATCAGCTAAGAATACGGGAAGAGGATGTACCAAAGACTGCGTTTAGAACACGGTATGGTCACTATGAGTTTCT
Source organism: Paratinospora sagittata (assembly GCA_035771175.1). Lineage (NCBI taxonomy): Eukaryota > Viridiplantae > Streptophyta > Magnoliopsida > Ranunculales > Menispermaceae > Paratinospora > Paratinospora sagittata. Next base: position 36,430,311 of record CM069610.1, read on the forward strand.
TGTTATGCCCTTTGGACTAACCAATGCCCCAGCCATGTTTATGGATTTGATGCAAAGGGTATTCAGACCATATCTGGATCAGTTCATTATTGTGTTTATTGATGATATACTCATTTATTCCAAGACTCAGGAGGATCATGAGCAGCACCTCCGCATCACTTTGCAAACACTGAGAGAGCATCGGTTGTATGCTAAATTCAGTAAATGCGAGTTTTGGATACATGAGGTGAGATTTTTAGGTCATGTGGTTAGTGCAGAAGGTATTTCTGTTGATTCTGCTAAAGTTGAGGCAATCATCAATTGGCCAAGACCAACCACAGTGACTGAAATCCGTAGTTTTCTGGGTCTCGCTGGTTATTACCGAAGATTTGTGGAAGGCTTTTCCCGATTGGCTTCCCCACTCACAAGGCTGACTCAGAAAAATGTGTCATTTGTGTGGACTTCTGCATGTGAGGATGCTTTCACTGAGTTGAAGAAGAAACTAACTACTACCCCAGTTTTAGTACTCCCAGAACCTGGAAAGGAGTTAGTGATTTACACAGATGCATCACATTTAGGTTTGGGATGTGTATTGATGCAAGAGGGTAGAGTGATTGCTTATGCATCCAGACAGTTGAAGATACATGAGAAGAATTACCCTGTGCATGATTTAGAACTAGCAGCTGTGGTATTTGCATTGAAATTGTGGAGACATTACCTCTATGGGGAAAAGTTCACACTGTACTCAGCTCACAAAAGTCTGAAATATTTGTTTGACCAGAAAGAGTTGAATATGAGACAGCGTAGATGGTTGGAATTCCTAAAAGATTATGATTTCACGTTAGAATATCATCCTGGAAAGGCCAACGTCGTAGCTGATGCATTGAGCCGAAAACGGGTTGAGACCCAGATTGTAGCTTGTCAAATGGCCCAGGAGTGGCGACTTTTAGAGAGAGCTACTATGATGAGTGTTCTCTCCATGGCTCCACAAGTTGACATTTGTGCTCATATGCATATACAGGTGACAGATTCGTCTATTCAAAAGATTAAGGATATGCAGCAGCATGATCCTGATCTTGGTATGTATGAGTCGTGGGCAGATAGTGCAGACAGGGCAGATTGGCAGAAAGGTCCAGATGGTGTCCTGCGTTATCAGGGGAGATTATGGGTACCCGTGGATAGAGCATTGAGGGCTGAGTTATTAGAAAAAGCACATAGATCTCAGTATACCATTCACCCAGGGTCTACAAAAATGTATCATGATATGAAGAGAACAGTATGGTGGCATGGGATGAAGAAAGATATAGCTGAGTATGTGCGAAATTGTGAGGTGTGTCAGCAAGTGAAAGCTGAACATCAGAGACCAGGAGGTCAGATGCAACCATTATCTATTTCAGAATGGAAATGGGAGCATATCACGATGGACTTTATCACAGGCTTGCCCAGATCTCAGGGTAGATTTGACGTCATCTGGGTCATAGTTGACAGATTGACTAAATCTGCACACTTTCTTCCAATGACCACTAAAGACTCGATTGATAGACTGAGCAGATTGTATGTGCGGGAGATTGTCAGGTTGCATGGTATACCTGTTTCTATTGTGTCGGATAGAGATCCGCGGTTCACATCGAGCTTTTGGAAGGCCATGCAGGCCCGATTTGGTACTCATCTCCGTTTTAGTACAGCATTTCATCCTCAGACTGATGGCCAGACTGAGAGGGTGATTCAGATGCTGGAAGACATGCTCAGATCGTGTATTTTAGAGTTTGGTGGGACTTGGAGTGAAAGTTTACCATTGTGTGAGTTTGCTTATAATAACAGTTATCAGGCCAGTATTGGCATGGCACCTTATGAAGCTTTGTATGGTAGGCCGTGCAGATCTCCGACTTGCTGGTATGAGGTTGGAGAATCACAGTTGTTGGGACCGAAAGTTGTTATTGATCACACTGAGCAGGTTAAACAGATCAGACAGAGACTGAAAGCTGCCCAAGACCGACAGAAGAGTTATTTTGATAACCGCCACAGACCTTTAGAGTTTGCAGTAGATGACCTCGTGTTGCTTAAAGTCTCGCCACGGAAAGGTCAGATGCGATTTGGGGTGAAAGGAAAATTGTCCCCTCGCTTTATTGGACCGTTTAAAATCACAGAGAGGATTGGTCCATTAGCATACCGGATTGCTTTGCCTCCTCAGTTAGTCGGTGTTCATGATGTGTTTCATATTTCTATGTTGAGGAAATATCATTCAGACCCGACGAAGTATCCACCCTCGACACATCTTTTAGATGTAACACAGTTACAAGTTGGAGAGGATGCTACATATGAAGAGAAGCCCATTCAGATTCTTGATAGGAAGGTTCAACAATTGCGAAATAAAGCAATTCCTTTGGTCAGAGTAAAATGGCAATTTCATGATAATGAGGAGCAGACTTGGGAACGCGAGGACTGGATGAGGGAGACATTTCCTGATCTCTTTACCACTTGTGGTACTTTTCTCCTTATTTGTTAAATTTCGAGGACGAAATCCTTTAAGTTGGGGAGATTGTAACACCCCGTAATTTTAATTAAATACATACGTTGAAGTACGCGTATATCAAGATGTATAATACACGTATTTTATACGTATGCGCTAAATATACGCGTGTATGATTAGTAAATAATAAAATTATGAGATGGAGTTGAAGTAAATTGATTAATTTATGGGTTGGTTAATAAAAATGTGGATTTGATTATGATGGAATGAATTTAATGAAATTTGATGGAGGAGTTAGTTAATAAAGGGAGTCCAGGTGCATGGAATCATTTGAAAATATAAATCTAAATAAAAAAAAGAAATAATAATAAAAAATAAATATAATAAAAAAATAAAAAAATAAAATATTCTAGTTGCATCCAACGTGGGATGCAACTAGAATAAAAAATAAATAAATAAAAATAAAATAAAAAAAAACAAAAATGAAATTGAAAGGAAGAGAAATGAGTTGCAGAGAAGGAGAAGAAGAAGAGCAGAAAGAAAGGAACGGAAGGAAGGAAGAAAGAAGGAGAAAAGGAGGGAGATCCGAACCAGTGGTAAGTTATTTTTGCTATTTTTCGTAGTAAAATTACTATCTAAGCTAGATGTAACATTTCTAGCGGAGTAATTTTTGTCGTGGGAGCCGTTTTACGGCATTTTCAAGAATTGGGGTTTTGACCCAACGTGAATGAAACTCCGCTAGATTGGTAGAAAATGCTCCCTAGACTGTTAGAAACCCGAATATGTGGTTAGATTCAATTTTATGATTTTTGAAGCCGTTGGACAATTTTAATACAATTTACATCTTTCGGATGAATAGTAAAAATAAATGTAAATAGTAAATATAAATAGTAAAAGTGAATAGTAAATAGTAAATAGTAAATAGTAAAAGTGAATAGTAAATAGTAAATAGTAAATAGTAATAGTGAATAGTAAATATGAATAGTAAATGTGAATAGTGAATAGTGAATAGTGAATAGTAATAGTGAATAGTAAAAAGTGAATAGTAAAAAATGAATAGTCCTGTGAACAGTGAGTTGATATTTTAGTAGCTACCGAAATGGTAAATGATGATTCTCATGATAATCTATGGTCATTTCAGTGTTTAAATTGAGAGCTTAAGGGCATGGATAAACGCTCTTGAGGAAGCCCTATTGTTGCTCGATTTTAGCAGTTGAATTAGAAAACCCGTGTAACCACTGTGAGTATAGTTTTCTTGATTTGGTTCTTGTATGACATTGTACGCATATAAACTGTTTGATTTTACGCATGTGATATTATATATAAGGCATTGAGTTTTATGGATCATGTAAACTGATTTTAGCATTGGAGTTTGTAATGATGAGGCTTTGCGATTCCTCATTGTCATTTCGTTAGGTCTGTCCTAACAAGGGTTGCGATCCTTGAAATGACTGTTAATTGGGTAATGAGATGTTGTGGCTACCTTGTAACGACCATACAACGGTTAGACCCGCTCTCGTGCCTTGCGGAGGAGGGAGATTGTGCATGGTGTTATTGAATTGGGTCATGAGAAGTTGTGTCTACCTTGTACAACCATACAAGGGTTAGACCCGCTCTCTTGCCTTGCGGAGGAGGGGGATTGTGCATTATGTTATTGAAAATCATGAAATTTATGATGTTGACATGTACAATATATTCATTGAATGATGCATGTGTTGAATAAATGTTTGAAATGATTTTAAATGTCATATTTCTCTAAATGTATATAATTGCCATCTCACGAACTATATTCACTGAGCTGTTGATTGCTCACCCTATTTCCTCCAATATTTCAGGTAAGGGAAAAGGAAAACTCCGTGACACGTGAACCTTCGTCTGGTACGTGTACGTATGCTTGGAGGACATAGATTATATTTTTGTTATTTTGATATGTATAATTATCACATACTATAAATATACTATCACTTAGATGGGTTGTGTGGTAATAATGCTTGGGATGATGAAATGTATTTATCAGTTGGGAATTTAATTTGTGGAATGATCATCTAGGTAGTTGATTGGATTTGATTTGTGGTATAAAAAAAAAAAAAAAAAAATTCTTTAAGTTTGGGTTGAATTGTGAGAGTACGTGAAGGCTTACAGTGTATTGTATACTGTATACGGGTATGTACAGTGTATAGTACATTGTGCCGGTCATGACGTCAGCCTACGTCAGGGGCGTCGTGACAGCTTAGCTGTAGGTATTTTTCCTACACTTTTGTGACGTAGGTGTTTAGTACTTTTTCGCATTTATTTTGATAAATTCTACTATGTAACACCTAATGCTTATACTTAACACATAGATGAGTTGTAATTTATGGTTAAGTCGGATTTTGTATATTTTAAACATTATGGACTTAGAAAAAAAAATATTTATGGTTGTCATTTGGGTATGTTTTTACATTGATGATCTATTATTGTCCATGTGTTTTGATGTTATTTATTGAAATTATGGTATGTTATTAGAAGGCTGACGGGATGTCGGGGATATCGAAGGAGGATATACCTGAGGTTCCGTGCTGGTCATAAAGTCACAGATAGTGGGTCATGACACAACTGTTTTCTGTTATACATAGTGATATATGAGGATCTTCTAGGATTAAGAATATCTCAGGCACTAGATGATTTATTTCATTCATTGATGATCTCACTAGAACCACCGGGGTATTTTTAATAAAAGAAAAATCTGAAACAGAACACATTTTCATAAATTTATGTAGCATGATTCACACACAATTCCATGCAAAAATACAAGTTTTTTAGATTTGATAATGCCAAAGAATACTTGCATTCAATACTTGGGGATTTAGTTTCACAAAAATGGCATTGTTCATCAAAGTTCTTGTTTTGATACCCCACAACAAAATGGGATTGCAAAGCGAAAAAACAGACACCACTTAGAAGTCGCTAGGTCAATTATGTTCACAACAAATGTAACTAAACTCTTTTGGGGGGAAGTCGTTCTTATAGCCGCTTACCTTATATGCCCAACCGAGTCCTTGACTTCCAAACACCAATTGATGTTTTTTCAAAAAGCCATCCTCAAACTCGACTCATATCTAATTTACCCCTCAAAATGTTTGGGTGTTCTGTGTTTGTACATATTCACCAACATCAAAGAAGAAAATTGGATCCAAAACCAATAAAATGCATATTCATTGGCTATGCTGCAACTGAAAAAGGGTACAGATGTTATTCCCCAACTACCAAGAAAATATACACCTCCATGGATGTTACATTCTTTGAGCATCAATCATTCTACCCCAAACCCATCTTCAGGGAGAGAATATCAATGAAGAAGATCAGTTTTGGGATTTGGGGAATAGTATTTTAACAACACTACCTGTTCAAAATCAGCCAGACACAGATACAAAACATGCACCATTTCAACATATTCAAAATCAGTCAGAAGCCGAAACTAAGCCTCAAAGATTACTCGCACCCTGCAACCTCACTTAGACCACAACTTGAGAAAACACCAGCACCAGAACTCCATGTCTATTCTAGGAGACAAAAACTTTATGAGAAAGAGGGCCATACATTCCTCGAGCAGCACTATGAATCCAATCTGAGTCTCAACATGTCTGACATTTTTCCAGGTAATAGAGCTCATGAACCCTGTATTGAAGACAATAATTGTGACCTTGATCTTCTAATAACTATGAGAAAGGGTGTTCGCTCATGTATACTTCATCCAATCTCAAACTTTGTGTGTTATAAGAAGTTATCACCCAACTATCATGCCTTTGTTACTAATCTTGACAATGTAGAGATTCTAAGCAGCATCCAAGAGGCACTTAAGAAACCTGAATGGAGGAAGGCAGTTAATGAAGAGATGCAAACCCTCAAGAAGAATGGTACCTGGGAGATGTCAGAATTACCAGTTGGAAAATAACCGGTGGGATGTAAGTGGATCTTTACTGTCAATACAAGACTGATGAGAGCATAAAAAGGTATAAGGCACGACTTGTCGCAAAAGGCATACATATGTACATAATCGATTGTTAAGAAACATTTGCCCCAGTAGCAAAAATGAACACAGTGCATGCTCTCTTATCACTTGCAGCAACTTAGACTGGAGCTTAAACCAACTTGATGTGAAAAAGGTCTTCCTCAATGGTGATTTGGAAGACGAGGTGTACATGAAAATTCCATCAAGATTTGAGAATTCTAATAATGCTGGCAAGGTGTGTAAATTGCAGAAATCTTTATATGGACTCAAACAGTCACCAGGTGCTTGGTTTGAACGATTCACAAAGGTAGTAAAGAAGTATGAATACTCTCAAGGACAATTAGATCATACGTTATTCTTCAAACACTCTCGAGAGGGTAAGATTGTTATTCTCATTGTCTATGTGGATGATATTATCCTAACCGGAGATTATCTAGAGGAGATGAACAAGTTAAAAGCACTTAGCTCGAGAATTTGAAATTAAGGACCTAGGGAATCTTAGGTATTTCCTTGGAATGGAGGTAGCTCGATCGAGTAAAGGGATCTCAGTCTCTTAACGTAAGTAGGTCATTGACTTGCTCAAAGAAACAAGGATGCTTGGCTGCAAACCGATCAACACACCTATGGGTGCCAATTACAAGCTAGGACTGAAGGAAGATAGCCCACCAGTAAACAAAGGACGATAACAAAAACTCGTGGGAAAACTCATATTCCTATCTCACACTCGTCCAGACATTGCATTCTCAGTCAGTGTTGTAAGCCAATTTATGAACAATCCTCCAACCGAAGAACATATGGAGGCAGTTTATAGGATCCTTAGGTATCTCAAAATGACTCCAGGCAAGGGGCTATAATTCAAAAAAGGGCTAGGCAAGAAGATTGAAATTTTCTCAGATGCAAATTGGGCTGGGTCCGGAACTAATAGGAGATCTACATCGGGGTATTGCACGTTCATTTGGGGAAATCTTATTACATGGCGAAGTAAAAAATAGTCTGTGGTTGCTAGGAGCAGTGAAGAAGCTGAGTTAAGAGCAATGGCACATGGTATTTGCGAGGGTCTTTGGCTTAAGAGACTCTTGGAGGAATTGAAGATTCAAATAGAAAGGACAATAGACATGTTTTGTGACAACAAAGCTGTTACCCAAGGAGCTATGAATCCAGTGCATTATGACAGAACTAAACATGTGGAGATTGACATACATTTCATCAAAGAGAGGATTGAAGATGAAATCATTCGGTTGACTCACACACCTACAAATAAATAAACTACCGACATTCTCACAAAAGCTCTATCTAGGATCATATTTGATTTTTTGATCACCAAGCTTGGCATGATTGATATCCATAGCCCAGGTCGAGGGGGAGTGTTGAAAGTTGGATAAGATTCATATATTTTCTCTATTTATCTGATCTCTTGAAATCTGGTAAATCAATTAGGAGTCTTATCAATTTAGGTCATTTGAATAAGATTGTCATAAAATCCTAATTTTTAGGAGTTTAGAAGTATCAGGATTCTTGCTTTCCTGGTACACCTTTTTCTTTAAATACCTGTAATTATCATCATGTTTGGAATAAGATTCAAGTAGTTTCATATTTTAGACACTTTTGAGTTGTATTCTATTTTTCGGATCACGAACCAAACGCACCCTTTCTTTTCCATTTTTTCTGTAAAACATATTTATACATTTTTTTAATTTTCTATAAAAAAAAATGGTTAAGTTTGATTAATTTATGTCATTTGATTGAAAAATAGGACTAAGCGCATATAAATTGTTAAAGATAACCATTGACTTAGCATTTCATTAGAATGAAATAACAAAGAAGATTCATGTATTCAATTGGATAGGACCTCTATGCCAGTATATAAACATATGAGTGAACTGGCACATTAGATTTTAAAGAAGAAACTAAGTTTGAACATGACTAAAACTTATGTTACACATTAGAATACAAATGGGTCTACCCATCAAACAATTAAATCTTTTGATGTGAATAACTATCTGAACTGTAAATAATAATCTATTTTTTAATATAAACAACATGTTCAAATTTTCCAATTCTCAACATAAGCCTAGAAAATGTATAAATGGTCCCTTGATAAAGATAATAAGGTTATATAGTTGCTCATATTCAACCCAATAAAAGAAATGAATAAATGCTATTTCAACTGCATAATCAAGACAAAACCAAGGTCCATCAAATTCTCCAATGCATGAATCCCACCAATAAGCTCATAAGCTTGATTAATAATCAGCAGCTATTCACAACCTCTAATGAAACAAATTCTCACAGCAAAAGAAAATAATAATAAAAATTAATGGGTGAATAACAAAAAAATCAATATTCTTCGTTCTCTATCACTATCAGCATCAACAGGGAATCTGATCTGTAAACCATCTAATCACTTTGACCGGAAGCTTCACCAAAGTGACAGCAAAATTAGCCAAGGCAGCGCAGCAAATGCAACATGGGCACAAGCAACTCAACACCGTCCTGCCATCATGTAAAATATTTGACCACAGTAAAGAACTGGCCTACTTTAATGTAACAACAATTCAAACTAAGATTGATCTTCAATTCAATTCAATTCAATATAATCTATATCTATATCTATAACATATATAATACAAATACTTAAAATAATTTAAGCTGTGTTTAGTTCGTAATTTTTAAATAAAAATTTAATTTAAAAATAAAAAACTTAAAAACATTTTTTTATTATTTTTTAAAAATAATTTATTTTTATAATAAAAAGTAAAAAATTATTTTTAAAATCTTTTAAACAAAATAAGATTTTTAGTTTTTAGATACAAAAAATTATATTTAAATAACGAATCAAACAGACTACTGTCTTATTATTTTTGTCAACGCACTTGTCCTTGTACTAATATAGTTAATTAACTTAAAAGATTAACGCAAGAAAAACACAAAACATCAATGAAAATTTTAAAATCATTAATATTTTTATCATTCAAAAATTATATTTAAAATTATACTCATTCTAATATAGTATATGATGATTAAGGGACATTTTTTTTTCTCTCTTATAATGTGTAAAATGGTGTATTACCACATCAATTTGAATATAAATTTAAGTACATATCTTAAATCATTTTTACACTTTCTTTCAAAATATATACAATTAAAAAGACATTTTTAAAAAAAACATTTAAAAAAGGGACATTTTTTTATTAAAAAAAAAAAGAGAGGAGATTTACTCGTCTCAAAACAACGGTAATTTACTCTATAAGTCCCATTGCTGATCAAACAAAGTGGTTAGACCCACCAAGAAAAACATGATTTTCCCTAAAATAATTGACTAGAAAACGAGTTTTCAAGATTTCTACCTTCAAAATTGGAAGAAAAAAAAAAATCACAAATTAGTGCTATTTCGTTAAAACAGTCCAAAAACTTGAAAGAACCAGAAAAAAAAAAAAATTCAAGTTCTCGATTAGGGTTTCTTTAAGAATTAACGAAACAACTTAAAGAGCATTGAGATTCAGAAAACTAAATCGCAAGCAGTTAATACACTCAAATGTGGCCTCTCCGATTCCGCAAAAATCAGTAAAATAGAAGAGAAGGGAACTGACCCAAGAACCCAAACGACAGCGCCGACGACGGAGAGAACCAAAGCGATCAAAGCGAACGGAAGTCCGATCAAGAACCCCAGCGGCCTGCAATCCTCGGCATGCATCTTCGACGTTTATCTCAACAGCGTTGATGATCTCAAGAACAACAACAATATTACTTGAAGAAGAAGAAGAAGAAGAAGAAGGGAAAACAAGAAGTTTAATTTCGATTACTTTGCGTCTAATCTTCGAATTTGACGGTTTTATAACAGAAGTTCTAAATCACGACTCCTTGTGCAACGCGGAGTTAAATAAATTTCTGAGAAGAGAGATAGGAAGGAATGACAGAAATACTCCTAAGGATTCGCGTAATATACTAATATCTGGCCTTTATGATGAGGGAAAGGAAGGGTAGATTGGGTAAGTGAGACTTAGTCGGGCTTGGTGGCGCGGAGGGTTGACATAGGAGTCCCAAGTTTTCGATAGTTTCTTCTTGGAGCCTTCGGTTCTGGTTTGATTTTTGAATCTGAAAGCGCGTATGGCCCACGAGACAACGGAACACTACTGGCTCTTTTTATATTATTAGTATTGATACAAAATATAGTAATAACAATTATGGTATGACAAAAATACCCCTCGAAATTCGGTTGATATGCCTTTCGTGACAATGGAAACAAAGGGTAAATTTGGTATCATGAATCTGATTGTTAAAAATCTCATGAGTTGCCTTAATTAAAATATTTCATGATTAAGTATATACTATCAAATTCATGGCACTCTTATTGAATTAAAATTAATAAAACTAAATTAGAAGAAATTAATTAACGCATTCATGTTTACAATTACATTCATGATTTAAATAACAAGTTTGTTTTACTCATTTCATCTTATATATGAAACATAAAAGAATATAACATAAAATAACGACAGCCAAACTTTTAATTATGTACTGTATACATCAAGATGTTCACTAGATGCTTATATATCCAACAAACAATAATATAATTGTATCTCATTGTCATAATTTATTTTAGAAAATCATTCTCTGAAAATAAATTAAAAATATTTTTAACCACACATACATATCTGGTACTATTTTCTCGAAAAAATATTTTTTAGCTGCCAAATACACCCTAAAAGACTTAATAATGGTGTGAGTGCATCTACATAATTTAACCTGGGACCATCCATTTAATTTGAATTTGCATGAAAATTATTATAATGTTTCAAATTGCAAAAAGAAGTCAGGGTGATATTACACCAAGAAAGGAACGTATATGCCATTATTAGAAAAGACAAGGTTGTATCATTCCGCAACACATATCCATCCTTTTGTAATTAGCATATTGGAAAAGGGAAAAATCCACCATTACAGTCTGACATCTCAAATTTGGAGTATCTTCTTCTCTCCCTCTTATCTTCCTTATTCCTCTCCTCTCTCTTCACTACTGTAAAAACCAATTAAACCTAGCTAGGTAAATTTAAATAAACAACTCATCACATCCTCTATTCATTTTTATTTTTTTTCATCTTTTGAAGTCACCCACAAATCCAAGAACTTATATTTTAAAGGCAAGCCCAAAGGAAAGCAATAAAAACAAATCTCAAAAAGAGTTGCGGTTGAAATCAAACCCTCCCCACCTCTCCCACTATTGCAAAAGCCAAAACCAGACCAAACCATATATTCTTAACCGTCTGCCATCACCTGTGTCAGATTTTCAGGCACAGGAAACTCGCCGGAAAACTAACCATCTTCTACTAGCTAGTACTTCCATGAATTCTCACTTCCTTACTTGCTAGTGGCTAGCTGTATAATTTTGTGTTCATCAGTGCTTATATCTAGCCAGCTAGGTGCACTATTTATTTCTGTATATATTATCATATATTTAGTGGGTGAATTTCAATTTCTGAATTTGTAGTCCTTTGGAATTAATGCTGCTTGTGTCACCTTTGAGAAGCTCTAACCATGAAAGAGAAGAGGAAATATTGGAGAGTACTAGTACTACTTTTACACTTGAGACAGATCAAGAATTTTCATGTGGAGATTTGTTCGATTGCATCGACTTCGACGATATCTTCATGGACGATGGAGATCTGTTGCCGGATCTGGAGATGGAGGCTGACATACCGGCCAAGTTTCCGGCTAGTACTACCGGAGGTGGCGAGGAATGCAATATGGACTACATATGGGTGTCTTCTGAGGAGCTAGAGGAAATTTTACTAAGAGAGGAGGAAGAACACAAGGGTGGTGTCAAAGAAGAAATTACAAGCAAGACCAGCAAGGAGGCTTTCATGCAAGAATCATCATGGAAGGAGACTCATGAAGGTGGAAAATTGATGTTTCAATCAAAGGAATCAAAAGATTTACTAGGGAAGAAGAAGTTGAAGGTAATATATATATATATATATATATATATATATATATATATATATACATATTAAGAGATATGTAATGGGAGAGATTTTTTTTTCTTGGTTTTTCATTTTATTATTTGAGGATATATATCTAGGCATCTTAATCAGAAGACCCAATTAGAGAATGCTTAACATTAAATTGCAAGATGTTTTCTGGGTATTGTTGGGTATAGAATTTTTTTTTTTTTTTAAAACGTTGGGTATAGAATTAAAGAAGTACTTTGAAGGAGTTTAATTAGATTGAATTTTTTGATGTTGTAGGTGGATTGGACACCAGAGCTGCATAGGAGATTTGTTCAAGCAGTGGAGCAGCTGGGAGTGGATAAGGCAGTGCCTTCTAGGATTTTAGAGCTTATGGGAATCGATTGTCTCACTCGCCATAACGTTGCGAGTCACCTCCAAGTACTAAAACATCCATAAATTAATTTTCTTTATAAATTAATTCCTGGCATGTAGTAGTAGTACTAGTAAAGCATGACACTAAAATAGGGTATTTTAAAAAAAAATATTTTCCATTTCTTCATTTCAACATATCTTTGTGGAGTTTGAAAGTTGCTTTTTTTTAGGGTATTATTTATTTATATTTCGTTTATTTTTTTATTTCCTTCAAACATAGAATAAAAAGCCTTTCAATTATATTTCCTTTTATTCTTTATAAGAATTAATGCATGATGATCTAAGTGTAATTCTAATTGATGATTTGGGTTTAAATTAAACACGTTTATTTGAGTTACTCACTAACTACATTATATATATGAACACTTTGAAGATACATGGAGAGGATTAATTAATAGTATTGTCGGTATGTGGTGTAGAAATACAGGAAACATTTGCAAGCAAGGGAGGCAAAGGCAGCAAGTTGGAGCAAATACTGTGGCAAAGGAGGAATAAATGATCATCATCGTCAAGGAGGGAATTATAACAAGCAGAGAGATAATCAGAGTAAGATTTGTAATGGGGTTGGAGTTGCACCAACCACGCATATGGGCATGCCTCAAAATTTCAGACCCTTGCATGTATGGGGACACCCTTCCAGTAATCATCATCAGTCCATCTATTTGTGGTCTAAACATCATCATCTCCTTCACCCACGGCCATATCCACCATGGGCACCAGTACCACCACCTGCTTCTTATTGGCAGCCTCGCCCCGGCCAACCCCATCAAGTAAGTTAATTAGTTCTCTCAGATGTCTCATCTCTCATCCTCATTTCGTCTTGAAAAATTCTCTAGAGACGGTAGACATGCCAACACTTAGTCCGACGTTAGCACCCAACGATCTTTGGATGTTGGGGATACTGAGGATCAGCGTTAGAAAATGGAAGTGGCGCCTGACGTTTCTTTAGCACACCTCTTTGTTCTTTCTCAGTAACCCTTAATTTTATATATTTAGGTACCACATGCTCTTACACCAGCGGGGACTCTTTGCTTTCCTCAAGCACTAAGGACAATGGTAAATCCATGCATATTTATGGAGCTTTGTCTTTTATTTTTCTTTTTACCTTGCCTTACAACTTCTTATACATGCATGTCAGGATGAACAAAAATGGGAAAATGGACTCCAATAAAATGCTAAAATAATATCTCTAACTAGTTGACATAGATACGTTGTCGTCAATCTACCATTAGATTGTGTTGAATTACGTACCTACACATAATTGAAAAAAATTCAATGATTTTTATTTTTTATTTTTTTTATCGTCACAAGATTATAATAATTAGGTCGTGCTAGGGATACAAAGGTAGAAACTCAGGGTGGAAACTCAAGTGTTCTACCCCGTTGGACCACATAGAGATGCACAATATACACACATCTTGATGTGATCCAGAGGATAGAGTGAAACACTTAGAGTTTCCACCCCGAGTTTCTATCTTTGTATCCTAAGCATTGTTGATCATAATTATCTACTTTTTAGAATACATCTTACAAACAACATCATTAATCATTATAGAGAACATGGAGACCCAAGCAACCCTATAAGGGCCATAGAAATAAGATAGATACGTAAACCCTACATGATAGAAGGCCAGCAAAGGCCTAAGTACAAGAAAGCATAGCCCTCACAATTCAGGGTCATAGGCCCACAACCATAGTTGCACCATTATTTTGTTGTTAATGAGACTTAAACCCTCTTCACTTGTGAAAGGGGAGGGGTGTTAGCAAACCAAACGCTAGTTGGTTAATGATTTATTGAAGGTGATATTTCAATGAATGCCAACTAGAAATATCAATATAACATGAGTAATGTTACAGATACGTTAGGTACCAATGCACATCGCCAAACGCTCACGCTCAGTACCATTGGATGTATATGCATCACATACATCCAATGGTGTTGGACGCCAGCGTTTGGCCATGTGCATTGACACCTAGTGTAGATATAGAAATTTTCATAAAACATTACTCCAATTTGGATGATGATTATCATGCTACCCTTGTCCATCTATAAGCATTAATTAGTCGCCCGTGAACTGGGTATGTCAAAATTTTGTATGTATTCGAATGTGGGTCGACGTTGGTTTGATAAGTTTTGTTCTGAAATGATGAATATTGCAGAGGTTTCCTAGTACTATTCCTTCCGTCTCAAGTATTCCACCCCGTGCTATGTGTAAAGGCCAAGGCATTAATGGTGTCCCAAATGGGCAATGTTCAGACTTCTATCATCCTCTAATATTTGATTCTCATCCAGTAAGAACACCGGCCCGCACCCTTTTTTTGTTTTTATTTTTAATTTTCTTAACTTCTGATTCTTTATGTTTTAGTTTATGATAATTAATAAGCATGTGTGAACTTGCCTTTTAATGGGGTATTTAAGTAGTATTTATGTATGACACGGGTCATTACTATTTCAAATATACAATCTTAATTAACTATATATACTTGAGTTTTTTTTTTTTTTTTTTGAAAGCTAGTATTTCTTATCCGAGGTAGCAAGCAGTTAATTGGAAAAATAGAATGAATTTAAACTATATAGTTTCTTAAATCTTCTGGATAATAAGCATTTTAATTTCATTAAAAGCATATTCTAAGATAGCTTCAAAGGGTACTTTAATTAAATAGGTGGAATAATAGTTCCAATGACTTGATGCAGTTTCTAGTTTTTTTACTCTTTTTTTTTTCTTTAAAAAATTCTTTTGTTTTTTTTTTCAACATTGTTAAATATTATGCTTTTGATCTTATATATTAATCATATTAATTTCGTTTCTACTTTTTGTTTGCTTGAGTTTAATCAGCTGAAAAATATGATGCATGGTGTACGTAGTTACTCTCATTTAGAAATACCACATATATATATATATATATATATATATATATGTATATTAGAATTTATTATTCCCTTCAATTCTCCTTGTATTATTGATGTATCACTTGTCTATTTTGTAACAGTCAAAAGAGTGCATAGATGCAGCTATTGGAGATGTTTTATCAAAACCATGGCTGCCACTTCCTCTTGGACTTAAGCCTCCTTCTATAGAGAGTGTATTGGGTGAACTACAGCATCAAGGAGTTTCCAAGATACCAGCAACTTGTGCTTGATGCATGACCTCTTCATTAATGGTTCCATGCAGCAGCCAAAATCCCTAATTTGACGACATATCCTATTCTCATATATATGCCTATATATATATATATATATATGAGGGTTTTAACATTATTATTATTATTATTATTATTATTATTATTATTATTATTATTATTATTATGTTACATTCGGATAATCTTTCAATATTAATTAATTAACTTGCCAATGCATGGACCAGTCTTTGGCAATAGATGAAGTACTATTGAGTTAGTTAATGTAAAATAATGTTATTCTCTTTGGTAGATAGTGTCTCAACCACAATTACCTGTTCATGATTTGCCAGTTTATTCCTCAAAATTAAGGTTTTTACTATAGAAGATATTATTAAAGTAATTAAGCAAAAAAATTGATAAATTCAAAACAAACATTAAATGTTAATGAGACTTAAAATTTTCCTAGGACCACACCACTTTAATTTCCTTAACATTTGTACATTTTCTTTTAAAAAAGGTGATCCCATGTTGATCAACTTGAACGTGTCACCAGTATTTTGAAATGAGATCCTAATTTTTTTTTTTTTTTTTTGAAACTAGGCATTCGGGTTGATTTGCGCCCACCTCACTATTTATCCTGAGGGGTGTAAGCCCCTAATCTGTAAAGGGGTACCCCTAAAAACCGCTAAATCTAAAAGTTATAATTAATAATTAGAGACCTAATTATGCATATTAAGTTAATATAGACATTAATATTACCAATGAATTGCTAAATAAATATATTATTATAAAGGAAAGTTTTAAATTAATTACTTTTTTCATAAATCAGTAACGGATATAAACCTTTGATCATAGAAGGACGGAGTGAAAATATATAACATAACAAAGTCTATAAAAGGTTTTTCTAAAAAATATTGGAGGGACGGGGTAATCAATTTTTTAAATTTAAAATGTTGGGAGGCGGTGCCGTCGCCACTGCCGTAAATGATAATATATATATTTCAATCTATAAGAATTTAAACACTACCCGCCTAAGTGACCTTGAAATCCCGGTGAAACGGCCACAATTTGGAAGAAGATGATCAAAGAACCCATTAGAATTTTCTATCTAAAACTCGCAGAATTAACTTCATTTCTCTATGCATCTTCTACTAATTTATATAATTAATTGATAAATTTAAATATATACCCATCTAGACTTATGGCCTGTGCCATAGCTTAAAAAATGTTAACGTACATTCTTTTTTTTAAAAAAAATAATCTCTTAAGTAATCTTTTCTAAAATCTTTTCTAGTGATTATTTGATTGTGAGTGAGAAAATGTTTTTTTAAACACTCATAGTATAAAAATAATAAAAATTTCATAGAATTGATAATCAAACACAAAACTTCTCAAATTTTCTTGATGATCATTTTATTTTCTGAAGAAATTAATAATTTTGCATAAGTTTTAATCAACTGAATTTATGTGTCCGGCCTCCCATCCAATGTTGGAGGTTCGAAACTCAGATGTGGCAAAAGGAAAAGACAAAAATAAGCTAGATTATTTCCAACGTGAAATTGGCGGCTAAGGGAAAGAATGCATAGAACAGAAATTTGATCGGATTTGAACTGGGTTGACTGTTGGTCTTCTACATACTCAGAAATCATAAGAAGGTTTGAGCTTGGAAGCGTCGGCACAGAGACTTTGAAGCGTGAAAATGGAGAATTTTTTAGTCTTGATTCGACCCTTCTTATGCGCGATTCTGTCGATAGTCACACCGGTGCTTCCTCACATCGATCAAGCTCAGATGGTCTGCAGAGATCAGAACAGCTTGGCTTGCGAAATTCAGGACATGAAGCTCTCGATCGCTCATTTAGGTAATTTTTTCCGTTTTCTTCTTCGAGTACTTTTCTTTATGACCTAAAAGGCCAATCTGAGATATCCTTCGTCTGATCGACTGATCCACCTTGCATTAGAAACTCTCACCCTTTTTTTTTTTTTTCTTTTCTTAATTTGAAATCGATCAGTTACTTAAGAAATGAGGTTTAATGGTCTCACATTGTCGTGATTTATTATCGTTCTTGTTCACTTTCTCCATTGATCTGCTATTAACTTCTTCTCTTTTTTCAGTATTTGAATTTTTTTTTTTGGTTAGGAACTCTCCTGTTTTCTTTGTTTCCAGACTTTTTATGGTTTTAGTGAGATTGATCTCAATTGGTTCTGTTTCAGTTTGTAGAAAAGAAAAAGTAATTAGAATCGATAGAGATACTTAAGAAATGATGCTAATTGCTGAATGCTCTGACTTTGTCCTAAATTATTTATTTCTATTTCTTTTTCTTTTTCCTATTTGAACTCGGTTAAAATATACCAGAAAATCTCTTGTTTTTATTCCTTTTTCCTTTTTCTGAATTGTGATTATCTAAGTGACTATTTGGTTCTATTTCAATTTTTAAAGAAAAAAGAAATCTAAGGAAAATCGAATCAATTACTTAGGAAATGATTCTAGATACTCTAACTTCGCTGTAATTTATTTAGTTTGGGTTCATTTGCTTTAATGATCTACTATCTACCTTTTTTTTGTTATGTAAAATTTGTTTTCTGCATTGGAAACTCCCTTGTTTTTTAAAATGTTTTCTCAATTTTAATAACTTATTTTAGATTATTTTGATTCTATTACAGTTTGCAGAGGAGCAACTATAAGTGGAATCAATTCAATTATTTAAGAAATCCTGGTGAATGCTTGCACTTTTTCATAATATACTTTTAATGGTATAGTGAGTTCACATGAATTGTTTAACGTGGCCTTTATTTTTATAAACTTAACATCATGGTTGATTCTAAGTGTAGATTTAACTATCTAAGCTTGATCATTGAGGTTGGATTTTGTCTATAACTGAACTTTTTCAACAATGTGAACTTATGCTTCTTGTTTTGGACTGTTTTTATGCTTGAACTCGGGGAATTACATTTTTGGTTGTAGAAAGAATCATAAAAATGTGGCTGTGTTACTTATAGCATTGTTACATTTGCTCAAACTTTGATATTAATCTACCATTTTACTATGAGTGTATGAGAACATTTGATGGGTATGAATGCAGAGTTCATCTTGGAGGAGAGAATTCATAGCTCATTCACCAAAAATAGTCGTCTCGAAGAAAAAAGGAAGCTAATTGGGGAGATGACATGTAAGATCAATGTCCTGCAAACTTCTCTAAGCGAGATGAAGGTTTGTTTCACTGCAATATGCTAAAAATGAGGATTCTTATATTACAAATCTATATAAAAAAGTATAATTTGACATAACAATCCTGCGTAGCTCCACTTACCATCTTTTTGTCGGTGTACCATGCATTGTTTCCGCTACAATCATCCAAATCTAATGGCAGAGAACCCTAGAACAGTTTTTCCTTGTTTATAATGAGAGTCTGTACACTAAAGAGAAGATCTAATTTGTGTACAACTTAAAACAATTTTCTTCTGCATAACCTGGAAATTCATTTTTTCCCACTTTGCTTCAAATAAAAGAGTTATAAGGCGCAACTTATAAAACATTAACATATCTTTGATTAGATATTGGTCATGTTGTTGCAGGGGAAAAAGTATTTTTATTTATGTTCGTACACAACTGATATGCGATTTTATAACTATAGCTTCTATATGTATGCATGTGTATATTGGATAGTATTCCACTCCACCTTGTATTTTCAATTGACTATGGATCAGCACTGAAAATTCTGGAAGTTTTGATTAGTCATCATTCCTATGTTCACATTGTATTTGGCTGTGTCTTTAGCATTTTGTTTTCCCTATGTCAAATTGATCCAAACTTAATTTCATACACCATTCCTTTTCTATATCCAAAGTTATTAATGAATCTCTTAGTTTGACTTCAGATCCATTTCTTCATTTTAAATTAATTGCAGTGTATTTGTAAAGCACCATCAAAATCTGCTAAAAGAATGACTAAATTAACAAAGAAGACTAACCAATTTTTGAAACTAAAAGTTAGGACCAATATTTATTTGTGCTTTTCCATAAAATATGTATGACATAATCCATTTTCATTGCTCGCAGGATGGTTCAACAAATGCTGGGGAAAATATTAACAAACTAGAAGAAGATGTATGTTTCTTCCTTTCTTTTGTTATTTATTTTTATCTTTTTGAATCCTAGTGCTTTAGTTGGTTGTTTTGTATGTATAAAGAACAAACTTTACATGCTTTTGCTTTTGACAGTTAAATTAATTTCAAAAATTGGACTAGTGGATCCTTAGGTTCAACTTCTTTGGGCTGCATCAAGAAAGAGCAACTTCGATATTCATATTTTAGAAACTAAAGTACAAGATGCCAAAGTCAGGCTGGAAGCTCTTACTTCACAAGTTGAAAAGGTCAGTTTTCTGCATTATTTGTTTCCCTAGAGATGAAACCAGTTGCGGGACTTGATGGTTGAACTAATTAATTTTTTTATTTTATTCTTGAGTGCTGATAGCAATTTCAGTTGCCATATTCTGTGAAACCTTAATGCATACAAAGTTACTACCTAAGGCATGAGTCCTTCATCTTAAGAGAACTTTTTTCCTACAACTTAATGAAATGTGTACCTTATTGAGGTTCAACAAATAATCTAGAAAGTTAAATTTTTATTCCTCCAGATTTAACATACAATTATCCTGTCTTTTAGGTAAATTTTACTGTATTTATTTATACAAAATGACATGCTTCCAAGTAACAATGGTAAATTCTCAATGACCAATTTCCAAGTAAAATAATGTTAATTTACCACCTGTGTTAAACACCCAAGAGGGGGGTGAATTGGTATAATGGCCATTTTTGATCTTTTCTAATTTCTTATGAGATTCCTTGACTTAATTGGATTCAATACATAAATAAATCTAATGAGCATAAATTAAAATGCATAAAGTAAAGCACACTAACATTTATAGTCGTTCGACCGTGCCTACATCCACTACCTAATTTTTCGATTAGGATTTCCAAACTTCACTAATGAATCATCTTATGGGTGAAGACCAAACCGTTACAAATGCCCTTTTACAGGTTCAAGGCAAACCTATCCTTTTGCAGGCTAAGGATGAACCGCATATCCTTTTCACGGGCTAAGGAAGAACCACATATCCTTTTTCCGGGCTAAGGAAAAACCCACGTTCCTTTTGCGGGTTAAAGAAGAACCACATATCCTTTTGCGGGCTAAGGAAGAACCACATATCCTTTTTCAAGAGAAAGGATGAAACTAGCCTTGATTCCAACATTGGAATCACAAGTGATATTAAATAACTTTACTTGGTTTGTTTCAAATCATGAAACATTCCAAAAGACTAAAAACAGTGAATATAATGTTTGTTCTAAGTGATTAGAACAATTACAATGAAGCTCATAAATGGAAATACCAAATGCAAGATATGAAAATTTAAGCTCAAGGTGAAGAGAACAATTACAATGAAGCTCATAAATGGAAATACCTTACAACGATTTATACCTTTTTTGCAACCATATTTGCTCAAGAGAATGATTTTGAAGATGCTTTGAATGATGCACAATGAAAAAGCTTGAAATCCAATCTTCAAATCAACATCTCTAAGTTCTAGGTTTTTGAAATGAGAAAAATGATTTGATCTTGAAAAACACTCCTTAAATTCACATGGTTGTCTCTCTTGTATTTAGAATGACCTAACTACATGTATTTATAGATTAGAAACAAGTTATAGCCGTTAGACACAAGAATATAGCCGTTAGGGGTGAAAAAATCGGATTTTGGACCTTTGAAAACGTGCCCAGAAAGTTGCAGGGTGTTCCATGAGGGCCCTGATGCATGATGAGCGTCTTGATGCATGCCCAGAAAAATGGACAGTTTACCTTAGCTCCCTGACGCTCGATTAGCGTCCTCAAATGCACACAATTTTGATTTTTTTTTTCTTTTTCGAAAGATTATGAAATGAAAACCAAATATAGGCATATAATAGCTTAAAATTTATGGAAAGAACATTCTAGATCCATTGGAAACATTTTCAAAGCCATCAGAGAAAGCTATCAAACACTTTTAAAGGATTAACGTTTATTTGGGCATATTTTGAATGTGAAAACTTGGGTTACTATGATTTTTCAAAATTCTAAACACATGGGCTTATTTGGGCATCAAAATATGATTGAAATATATTTAGTTTGATGATTAAAACACTTTGAAATCAACGATTAAACAATCAAACAAGATTTTGATGAAAATCAAAACAATTTTAATTATTTTGAAAAACTTTGTAGAAATGTCATTTTAACCAAAACTAATGCAAATATGATTCAAAATAGTTTAAGAACATAAATCAAACATTTTTGAACACTTAAAAATCATTTTTAAAGAACACTTAATGCATGAATGAATTTTATCAAAACTATGCATATGTGAAGTATGAATGCATGAAGTTTAGGAAAGATTGAGCAATAGGAAATGCAAGAAGGTTACATCTTAATTATAGACACATAAAGAGTCTCAACCTTTTTGTCTTCATTCCTTCAAGTTGTCCAATTGTCCAAGCTTTGAGTGTACTCGATCCTTTTCTTTGATCCTTTACTTGCTGAACTTCTTGAACTTGAAGACTTAGATCTTGTATTGGTTCATCTTTGCTTTAGGTGCCGAAATATACTTAGTTCAAACATTAGCACCATTTGTTATATTGTTTGTTAGCATCAAAACACTTAGGAGAGTGCTAAGTGAGAAACCACTTAGGCCAACACTGTGAATGTGAAGAAATTTGTTAAATGCCGCGGAATATCTCATGCCTATTAACCAAGGTGCATGACAACTGATGCCTTTTTTTGTTTCTATTTACTTCATTTCTCTTTGGAGAGAAGGCCAATCTCACCAATTCACTGTACTTTTGTTTTTCCTTTATTGGTAGATGACAAATATTTCTACAGAACTGTGGATCCAGATACGACATCTTGAACAGGCACTTCAAATCACAGAAGTATTTACTTGCAAAGACCACCAAGTTGAATTTTAAAATAATTTATTTCTGAAATTTTGTTGATTCATGATGGCTTTTATTGTTTTTTTAATTTTATTTCTATCAGAATAGGATTTTAAAAGCTCAAAGAAGGTCAACATTCACTACGGGCACATTCTTGGAGGTACGTATCCTTTACAACAACATTAATTAGGTTGCCCTAGGATCTTGGAGAATGTTGGTTCTTGCTATGGTTAAACATGTCAAATTCTTTGGACATCATGTCTAATGCTGCTTCTGTTTCAAGATCAGTCACCATCTTCCCAATTTAAAGCTATTGAAGTAAAAAGCCATGCAACAATAACAAGGACTATATGATTACATCTGTTAGTTGTACTCTTAAATTTGTGAATGGTGTTTCCAAAACCTACATCTATGTGAATTACATAAGAGATGTTGACACTGGGTTTGGGCATTGTGGCTTGCCCTCAAAAGAGTGAGATATCCCAGGCATTTCCTAGTGGGTGTTGCTTGTGGAGTGTTGTGCCCACCTAGTGCTTTCCTAATTCAAACCATCCAGTTTAAGCAAAAAATTAGATAAATAAACAAATAGAAGACTGAGATCTGTATGTGATCTTCTTTTATTATTTGAAGGTGACCTACATCTAGCTAGAGGATCTGAGTAATGATAATATCAAGCATTTTGATGACGGAATGTTATTTGACACGTCTTCTCTTTTTTCTCATTTTCAACCATCCTGCAGGTTATGAAGGATTTTCTTGAAAGATATTTTTCAAGAGTAAATATGGTTCTAGATCCACTGTTCTTTGGAAAAGAGTCTATTCTAAGTACCTACTTATCTCAAGCTTTGCATCAATTTAAAAAAACCATGTCAGCAGCTAGAGACCATCATCATAAGGTGCGTGATTACCTTCAGGACTTCAGTCTTAACTGAAAATTGCATGGTTTGTATTAACATTATGATATTGAGAAAATCATGGGAAGCCCACTACTATGAACACTTGACTATCTGTTATACTAGTTTATATGAGTCTACATTCAATATCTTAGTATCTTACTAAAGGCCATTCAAGGTATTATTCTCTCTCTTCTATGAAAATCCGTAGTTCTGGCTTTATATTTGACTCCATTCAAATAATGTACAGCTGATTGCAGAAACCTACAGATCTCTGTTAGATACTTAGAAATATGGCTACTCCTATCCTGGAACTTTTTCATCCCCTATTGCCTCAGCCATCAAGTTTCAAAATGTGGAGTTGCATAAGGATCGATATGTGGAGCGGGCTATCTTTCTTTTTTCAAAAATAGTTTTGGTGAAATCTATATAGTTTAGTTATCATTGTGCACATTTGTGTAGTTCTATATCCTTCAACTATAAAGTGCTGCATACTGGGTTTCTCTTGGATCTAATTGATTCAATTTACTCTTAAACTTCAAATTAGGAAACATGTTTGCTCATCCTTAAATTTGCTATGATATAGAATAAGTGGCTAGTATTTGTGTTTCATTCTGAGATAATGCATACATTAACATCCTTAGATTCGAAGATATGATGATATGGATTGTTGTGTTTCCATTTCCGTTTGGGCAGGCTTTGGCCAGACTTCTCTATTTTGGAGTTTTCTTGTGAATTCAACCAGCTAATTCGTATCAACAACATTTTTTTTTTCCTCTTTGTAGCTGCAAGAGTTTATCAAACAGAATATGGAAAGAAATGAATTTACAGCTGCTCTTGCCAACCAGGAAGTGGTGTTTTTTCTGGTATCTTTATTAAACCAATGCCATGTCTAAAGCTTATTTCTTCACTTGTATTTGTTTTCATGTCTGCAGTGTTGCATGAAGTTTTCTTCTTGCAAAATTGTGACTGTTATTTGAATTGGTTTTTACATTTCAGGCATCTGCTGTGATAACTTTTCCAACATTGGTGACTCTGAAGTTTCTGTTTGCAATAATTTAGGTAATAGGAAGGAATTCATCATTTCTTATTTGTGGGTAAAGGAAAACAAAAATTAAGAGAAAAGAAAAGGTGGCAGTCTAATGAGCAATGAGAGAGCATTTTGGTTGGTTGATACCCTTTTCGATTATTTGAAAGTTAGAAATATGATTTTCAATTTTAGGTTTATATGTTAGTCATTCTGCCATTATTGGACAGATTCCGTGTCACACACGGAGTAACAAATATTGATCCTTGGCGGCCAACTTGTACCAATTATTGAATCCCAGTAAATTTCACAGCAGAGGTTTGATAAGGACTTCTTTCTTCTTCGTCTTTCTCTTCTTTCGATTGTTCTTTGCTTTGTTTTCTGTATGTTTGGATTAGCATCAATCATTTAAGCCTTAAATTAAGAAGTATAGTTCAAATTGCTCAGCTCTAAAGGATATGTAAGACTTGTGCATCAAGTCCCAAGTTCAATCATACTATCTTACTGTTTGAGAAAGAGGATGTAAAAGACTCGATAACTGTTGTGATTCTACCTAACAATTATAGCTTATCCGTTCATTGATAATCTAACGAGAAATTGGTGCTGAATGCATCGATTTGAACTTTTCATGACTCAACCTATTTAATATTTATCAGTATAGAACCAAATAGAAATAGACTGTGCATTAAATAGTGTCTAAATTTAGTTGAGTGAAGCATGCAACATGATGGGTCAGGGCCTTTCACATCTGTAACAAACGGGTTTATTGCAGCCAGCCCCCACCTCTCAACCTAAAAGCATGAAACTGAAAAGAAATCAGAAACAAAGCTTTTAAATGCAGCAACACTGCCTCCGCTCTTCACGCCACAAACTGGTTCTATTCCGAGACTAGAGGGGAAAAGCAACTGAACTGATTGGTCAAACACTGCACCGACAAATTACAAACGCTTGCATTGTGTGGTAGGGGTGAGTTGGATTGGGTTTGGGTCAAAATCTAACTCAACTCAAATAATTTCGGTTGGTAATTTTAAAATTCAACCCAATTCAATTTGTCCTCAAACTTTCCAATTCAACCTAAACAGTTCGGGTTCGATTTGGGTTGGGTCGGTTCATTGGGTTTGACATAGCTAAAATTCTTATTTGCAACAAAAAAAATACAACTTGTTTAGCAAAAAAAAAAAAAGCTAAAAGTTTTTGAGACACTTCATCAACAAAAAAAAAAGCAATTTAAACAAATTCTATACTAAGAAAGTAAATTTGCAGAATAGTAATCATTAAGAAAATTAATTAGAAAACAAGAATTCTTCAAGAATTTTAACACAAAATCATAGAGATAATCTTAATAATTTAACAATACTTCAAGATTTTTAACACACAATTAACCAGTTTGAAAAATATGCAAATAATAAATGATCAATGCATAATAGTTAAGCAATATAAACCATTATACCTTTCTAAACAGGTCTACGTTCGGTTCGAGTCGGGTTATTCGATTTCTTATGGACTCATCTCATGACTCAACCCAAATTGATCGGGTTGGACATTTTAGAATCTAACCCAACCCAAATAACTAATCTAATCCAACCCAAACCAACCCAAAAGGTTCGGTTCGGGTCGGGTTAATGAACACCCCTATTGTGTGGTATTAATAAAAATAGTATTATATCTGGTTATACTAATGAGGTTCTAGTGAGAACATTTGATATTAAACAATTAAGAGAAATGGGGCATATACATATATATATATATATAAGATTGTATTGGTAGAAGATAATGTAGTTTGATGAAGAGCTATATAAATATTGGGAATTCAGATAAATGTGAAACCAATCTCTTTTGCTTATAAATGTGGTAGGTAGTGGTCTTAAAATTGAGCCCGCAAAAATACTTTTAGATGTATTTGATAATACTTACTTTTAACCAAACTGTGGTGAAAAAAAAAAAAAAATTCTCTACGTTTAGAAGAAACAGGAAGAGACTAGCTTTTCTTAAAAGAGCATTTCTCAGAAAAACTCTGCCCAAGAGGGCTTTTGACACTTATTATTCAAAATCTTGAATGTTAGACTTTGACCTTTGGCCCTCAAAATCAGTTACTTAAACCCAATACATGATATTGTATGACGTGAGTTTTTCTACTTGAAGACAATAATGGACCAAAAACACATGAAACGACAAAAAAAGGGGGGAATAAGAAATCTTTCTTACAGTTATATAGAAGCCTAGCCAACCCATTTAAGTGGGAAAATGCGACGTGACAATTCAACTATCTCAACAAGGAGAAAGAAAGCATAATTCACCATTTGATAAGCACTTACTCTCTAGACCAAAAAGACTTGGAAAAACAAGGTTTGGTGGTGTTAGGCAACAAATTCAAGATTGCACATGCAGCGTGCACCAAGGCCATTATCCCTGAGCACTCAATCCCCGCATAATTGCCCGGCTTTCTTGTTGAAACATTCACACCCACCAAACCCCAAAGTCTTCTTCAATTTTAAAAGTCATTAAATCCCAATCTACCACCCTAATTTAAAACAAGATTATGAATCAAGATCCTTTTCTGAATCTGTAAATTGTGATATCACGGGTTTGAATCTAAAAATAGTCTATCTACGTAGAGGTAAAATGATGCATACATCGTCCATTTTTCATACCCTCCAGACCCTACAATAGCAAGAACCTCGTACACTATCAACCCTCTTTTTTTTTGTTAATTTTACCTTGATTTTTTTTTATCATGATTTAAGTTATCTTTTTTTTTTTTCCCCTTAGAGCAAAGTGACACTATGTTTCAATCTAGGTGGCTCTTCATCATAGCTTTTGTAGTAATGGCTAGACAAACTAATTTGGGTTTTCTATTAGGAGGATGAGATCTATGTTGACCATTACAATTACTTTAAAAAAAGCACCCTTTACTACCCTAAACATCATTCACATTTTACTTTGGAAGAAAGGCACCAATCCCTTTCTCAAAGTGACCCTTCCACAAAGAACACAATCACGCTCATCTACCATGTTCCTGTCCCTACCACATAGCAAAAAGAAAGTGTGTCCATCTCTATAAATGACTTGTGTTTTAGCATTCCTTACCACAGCAGCAATCTCTATTACCTCTTAGCAGTTTAGCTCATGGCTGCCTCTTCAAAATACCCTTTTGTTCTCTTCCTCATCTTCCTCATCTCCTTCGCTAAAATTCAAGCAAGAGAGAGCAAGTTCTTTAGTAAGTTCACATCTCAGCAACACTCGACTCCCACAAGTAGCAACACTGTCACACCAGTTCCTTCTAGCAATGAGGGCCAGTTTACTCCCACCTCTGCCCCTGCATATCCACCTGATGCATACGCCTTCGCACCGATCACCGTTGCATTTCCACCCAATAATTATGCAGACATCCCAGCTCCTGCACTTGCCCCTGAGCCTTTCCCAGCCACCCCTGATAAAACATCTAATGAAGAGTACAACACTGGCGAAAGCTATCGCTCTGAGGAACTTGACACGGGCTACTCAAAGAATAGAGAGGATTCTTTTAACAATGCTGCCAGCTACAAGAACAGAGAGGATTCTTTTAACAACAATTGGTATGGGAGGAAGCAACAAGGCATGAGTGACACAAGGTCTATGGAGAATGGTAGGTACTTCTATGATGTTGCTAAGGAAAATTATCGTGGTAACGAGTATAAGTCTGGTGTAAAAACGGGTGAATCCGATAGAGATAATACTGGAGAGTACGAGGCACGGGAATTTGAGTTAAGTGACAATGGATTATTTGGAGAAAATGGCAACAAGAAGAACTATGAAAATAGTGACAGAATTGGTGGGAATTGGGCTGAAACAGAGAAGCGAGGCATGAGTGATACAAGGGCTATGAAGAATGGTAGGTACTTTTACGACGTTAACGCTGAAGAAAACTTTAACCGGAATGGATACAAAGATGTGAGCCAAAGTCATGGTGAATTTGGATCATCAAGAGGGGTGGATTCGAGGAATGAATATAATGGAAGGAATTACTTTGGTAACAATGAGGTGAATGAAGATAAATTCGGGAAGTCGGTGGAAGAATCTCAGTATCAGGTGGAGCACAAGGAAGAATATCTGCCATAGATTTTACTGTGAGAATTGGGTCTGCAACAAGAAGATTAATTAGAAAAGGTGGAAGTTTTTGAGTCATAAATTACATTGTAGTGTTAATTAAGTTATGAGGCAGCTTATTATGCTGTTTGAATGTGTTGTTTTAGGCAAGTTTTTTACTCTTTTGCAAAGAAAACAACAGAGAAATAGATGATGATGATGCAGATTGTGATGAATATTTCAATAAATGTTTGTATACTTCATCTTGTTTCTCCTTGTGTATGAGCACATTGAAGTGGCATTCACTAGTCAAAATCATGGTTTGAAAAGTCATTTATTCTTCCTTTTTTCCTTGATTTTTTTTTAAAGATTTTACTCAAATGGGCTGCCATTGTTTTAATTACCTGATTCATTCATAAAAATTAAAGAATGGAATCTTCCCAACAATAAATAAAACTGCCAAAATGGCAAGAAATGTACTGATATGCTGATTTTATCTGTTTAGTTTGTTATGAAATGAGAATGGTGGGCTTAGGTGCAATATTAATAGAAATTCCTCCAATATGACTTAAGAGGTCTCTTTGCTATTTAGAGGTTAGTTTGAATACATTGTTCCTTCTACAGACCCACAATGGCAAGAACGTTTTACTATTAGTATGCCTCTTTTTAAAGTAACATTGTTTTGTGTTTACCATGGATGAGCTGAAATGAGACAAAGAGCTTCTTATTTTGTAATGCGATGAAGAAGATGAAAGCAAACAGAGAGAGAGAGAGAGAGAGAGAGAGTTTCAGGTGAACTTCCAGATCAGTCTAATGAGTGTTGATCCTTCTAATTTATACTCAGTGTAGGTCGGTTACATTAGCCAGCTATGCTCCACGTGTCAAGCTTACATTGGTCATTTAAACTAGCAGAATAACTAACAATAGCGTATTTAGTTGTTAACTTAACTTCATAATCTTCTAGAACTTACATAAGTTGTTAACAACTTAAACTGTCTGAGACAACTATTTGTTGCTAGAAGGTCTATCGATAATGTTATCCCTGTCATCCCCCCTCAAGCTAAAAGGGAATGTAATCACTTTAAGCTTGGATTTCAGAAACTGAAACCGAGGTGTAGACAGGGCTTTGGTAAATATATCGGCCGTTTGATCATCCGATGGTACATATCAAATGTCTAATTCACGACGAAGAACCTTGTCCCGGACATAGTGTGCTTCGATTTCAATATGCTTTGTACGAGCATGATGCACTGGATTGGCAGCTAGAGACGCTGCACTAGTATTATCACACCAGATAATTGGTGTACCCTGTAGAGGAAAAGAGATTTCACCAAGTAGACTTTGAACCCAAGATAGTTTTGCAGCAGTATTTGCTAGTGCTCAATACTCACTTTCAGTAGTGGATCGAGCCACCACCTGTTGTTTCTTAGAGGACCATGAAATTAGATTCGAGCCAATGAATACAAGATAGCCCCCTGTTGACCGTCTATCGTCCAAGCAGCTTGCCCAGTCAGCATCTGAAAAGGCTTCAAGGGTGAATGAGGAGCCGGGTGTGAACTTCAAGCCATCAGCAATGGTGCCTTTAAGATAGTGTAGCAATCGTTTGCAAGCTTGCCAATGGGTGGTAGTAGGAGCATGCATAAACTGGCTCAATTTGTTCACAACGAAAGCAATATCAGGTCTCGAAATCAGTAAGTATTGTAGGCTACCAATTGTACTTCTGTACAAAGGCCGATCTTCAAATGGTTCACCATCAGCTAAAGAGAGTTTAACGTTTGCACAAGCAGGGGATGAACAGGTTTCGCTCCATCCATCTATGTTTTCACAAGTAACTCATGAATATATTTCGACTGAGACAAGGATAAACCAGATTTGTCTTTGGAAATTTCAATCCCTAGAAAGTAGTGGGCATTCCCAAGATCCTTCAGAGCATATATGGAATGTAAATTTGTGATGAATTTGGAGAGCAAAAAAGCATCACTCCCTCTTACCAGAATATTGTCCACAAAGACTAAAATGAGGATGATATGTTTGGGAGAACAAATGTAAAAAAGGGAGGTTTCAGACTTGGAGTTCTTGAAACCCCAACCAAGTAGAGTATTCCGAAGTTTGTCATACCATGCTCGAGGTGCCTGTTTTAGGCCATACAATGCCTTTGTAAGTCTGCAAACATGAGAAGGTTTAGAGTGATCAATGAAACCTTCAGGTTGAGGCATGAAAACAGATTCCAACAAATGACCATTTAAGAATGCATTATTGATGTCCAATTGACGAATCACCCATCCTTTAGTGACAGCTAGAGCCAAAATAATGTGAACAGTAGTATGCTTGATTACCGGATTGAAGGTCTTATTGAAGTCGATACCTGGGGTTTGATGGAAACCTTTCGCAACGAGCCGAGCCTTAAATTTGTCAAAAGTACCATCAGGCTTAGGTTTGACTTTGAAAATCCATTTGTTCCCGACAACATTCATGTGTGGTTGAAGTGGAACTAGTTCCCAAGTTTTATTTCGTTGAAGAGCTTCAATTTCATCAGTCATAGCCTTGTGCCATTGTGGAAAAGAAAGAGCTTGAGAAACCGATATAGGAGCAACTGGTATAGATAACGATTTTAGTGGATGTCTTGTGGAGACAGTAGCCAAATAAGTCTTAGGTTTAAAGATCCCATTTTTTGCTCTGGTAATCATCGAATGACAAAGAGCAGTGATAGAGGAAGTACTAGTGTTAGAGAAAGGCATATCTGTAACAGAGGGTGCACTGGATGACGTTGCACCATTGGCTGAAACATTCTCAACATGCTCTACAACATCAGTCCCGGAGGTGGAAGGAGAGTCATCATTTTGATCAGATGAAGAAGTGTCATTAGGATTGTGAGCAGTTGAAGCTAAGATGATGTCAGTGTGGGACTGAGACAAAAATTGAGAGGTTGGCAAACTCAACAGAGTGAACTGATGCATAGTAGGGGCACTTGAAATTTGCTTTCCAAATAAGTGAGAAGCTGCAGCTTGTGAGAAACTTGAGGCAAAAGGAAAGCAATCCTCATCAAAAACTACATTTCTTGAGACATAGATTCGGCCAGACGGATGGAAACATTGATAGCCTTTGTGTTCGCTTGAGTATCCCAAAAGTACACATTTAGCAGATCATGGCTGGAGTTTGTTGGAGTTATAGGGTCTCAAGTGAGGAAAACATGCACACCCGAATATTCGGAGAAAGGAATAATCAGGAACTTGTCCAAGAAGCTTTTGATAAGGAGACACACCAGCCAACATATAAGTTGGCAACCTATTAATGAGAAATACTGCCGTCTTGAATGCATTCCACTTGTAACTTGAAGGCATTGAAGCTTGAGATAGTAGTCTTAATCCTGTCTCCACAATATGTCGGTGTTTCTTCTCCGCACAACTATTTTGTTGATGTATGTGGGGACAAGGGTGCTGGAATCGTATGCCAAAAGTAGTTAGAATTGGTTTAAAAGAACGATATTCACCACCCAGTCAGATTGTATTGTTTTTATCTTTCTTTCAAATTGTAACTCAGCCATATTCTTGAATTGTTGAATTGTTGACAAACAGATAATGCCTGAGATTTTGCCGTCAGTGGAAATAGCCACGTGAATCTGTTGTGGTCATCAAGAAAGTGAATGTAGCATTTATATCCCTCATTGGATAGGACAGGTGCAAGGCCTCACAAGTCGGTATGGATGAGGTCAAGAGGATGCATAGATTTAGTGGTGCTGGAAGTAAATGGCAATGAATGGCTCTTGCCATGTTGACAAGCATCACAGAACGACAACAGTTTTGAAAACACTTTTGTATCAGTTTTATTAAGGATGTTGAGAACAACTCTAGCCATTGGATGGCCTAGACTTTTGTGCCAGATATCAACAATAGAAACGGCAAGAACAGTATGTAAAACATCATTATGTACTAGATTCTTAGTATACATCGATGGATCAGGACAAGGAGAATTACCAAAACAATTAGAAGATAGAAGCATGTTACCAGAATCCTTATTGGAATAAGAAGACACCACAACAGCTATTGCAATAGCTTTGGGAGGAACATGTTGATCGAGTACATATAGTCCATCATTAAGTTTCCCTCGAAGAAGCACCCTCTTGGTAGTTTTGTCCTTAACAAGACAATATGAATCATGAAATTCCACAAATACACCATTATCCTTTGTTAATTTAGATATACTAATCAAGTTTTTCTTGATTTCAGGCACACGCAACATAGTTTTGAGAATCAGAGGTAAGGCAGCAATAACATAGATGATTCACCAATGTGAGAAATAGAGAGTGCCTTACCATTGCTTACTGCTACTCTCTCAGGTCCAGCATACTCATAGGCAATATGTAGATTATTGAGATCAGCTGTGATGTGATTAGTGGCACCACTGTTGGCATACCACGCAGAGTCACTCATCATATCAGGAGAGGTGATGTATGTAGCAGGAGAGTTGTGAAAGTTGTTCGATCCTCTCCCAACATTCTGAGGATGAGCAGCTTGAAAACCACGATCAAACCTATAATAGCAGATTGAAGCGGAATGGCCTTGTTTGTAGCACACTTGACAAGTGATCTTGTCACGACCACCACCTTGAAAACCTCCTCGACGACCTCCACAACCACCACAATTGTTGCCTCAGCCGTGTTTAAAATTAGACTAATTACTAGATTTCTTATCACCAGAATTGACCACTAAATTTGCAAAGGCTTTCATATTGATCTCAGATTCACTAGTGAGTCGTTCAATTCGACTCTCATGGCTCATGAGGAGAGCCTGTACCTCTTCCATGGACAGATTATCATTTTCTTGAAGTAACATTCACTACGACTGAGTCATACTCAGTTCCCAATCCATTTAGAATAGTCATTATTAGGTCATGTTCACTCACATTCTCTCCAGCCGAGATGAGATTGTCTACAATGGATCGAATCTTGTCACAGAAATCAGAAATTGACAAGTTACAATTTTTTTCTGATTGCAATTGTGCCTTAAGTTGCAGTACTCTTGCTTTAGACTGATTTGCAAAGCTTCGTTCAATGGCTTTCCACACTGTGCAGTGGCTAATGTGTTGTGATGAACAACCAAACCAAGAACTCATTCTGTCATTGAGGAGCGCAGCCAACTCAACAATAGTTGATCATTTCGCATCCAGGTGGTGTATGCTGGATTAGTTTCTCCACTTGATAGCAACTGATCTGGTTTAGACGTCTCACCAAACAACATACCATCTAAACCATGGCCTATAACTGCGGACATTACTTGAGATTTTCATAGAAGGAAATTTCCACGATCTCGCTTCACTGATAGCGATGAGCTTAATGAATTTGAGAATGGATTCCCAGGATCTCATGGATTGCTCCAAGAACGCTCTGATACCATGTAATGCGATGAGGAAGATGAAAGAAAATAAAGAGAGAGAGAGAGTTTCAGATGAACTTCCATATCAGTCTAATAAGTGTTGATCCTGCTAATTTATACTCAGTGTATGTGTCAAGCTTACATTGGTCATTTAAACTAACAGAATAACTAACAGGAGCGTATTTAATTGTTAGCTTAACTGCATAATCTTCTAGAACTTACATAAGTTGTTAACAACTTAAACTGTCTGAGACAACTATTTGTTGCTAGTAGGTCTATCAATAATGCTATCCCTTTCATATTTTATCCCATTCACATGGATGGTTGGGGTTAAAGCTCTGGAGAAACAAAAAACTATGAGTGACGGTGATGAACCTAACCCATCTGGCACCGTGCTGAGCGATTTTGGGATACAAACGATGAAAGATCACGTGAAGAAGGTGAGGCCTCTGACAGCTGAAGTGCATCCAACGGTCACTACGTCAAATCCAACGCCTATGAAGCCAGGAGAGGAAGTAGCAAGCGACAAACCCGAGGAACAGTTTACAGATTGAAAAAAGATACGTCCATCAAGAAGGCATTCAATGATGAAGGAAAAAACAATGTGAAAGAGGGGGGGATGAAGAGATCGAATCCAACAAGGAAACGACTTCTAGCATAAACAAGATTGAGAAACGGGTGAATGCCAATTCCAGTCCAAGTGAGTTATCAGAAAGGGCATGTTTCCCCAAGAGACCAAGGGAAGATGAAGATGGTGGAGGTGAGGGGGGCCAAAAAAAAACAATGCAAGGAGAGTTTGGGTGGTTCATTTGGATATCACATATCGACGAGTCCTGTTGTACAGACTCGTCGAGAACAATGAAAATACTAAGCAGGAATGTTCGAGGGCTTGGGAACCCTCGAACATTCAACGATGAACGAGAAATCGTACAAAAGCAAGATCCCATCCTTGTTTTTTTATGGAAACCATAATTTTGGGCAACAAAGCTGAGAGGATATGGGTGTCCTTGGGTTTTGAAGGTTGTATTGCTGCTCTTAGGATTGAGAATTGGGGGGGCGGGGGGGGCGGGGGGGGCTTACTATTGTCGTGGAAAAAACTAGTACAGATTCATCTCGGATCGATGTCAAAGGGGCACCATGGGTATCGATGTCACCGGATAATCCGTGGCGGTTCACTGGTTTCTATGGAGATCTATCGACCAGCGATCGAAATCACTCATGGGATTTGCTTAAGAGGCTTCATTTTCGTCGTGATTTTAACAATATTTTATTCTTCCATGAAAAACAGGGGGGTCGCACAAGACAACAAGCCCCGATTTTCGTTATGCAATTGAGAGTTGCGAAGTCTCGGACATCGGGTACCAAGGACCATCATACTGATTATTATAAACGCATCGTTAACAAGTAATAAAGTCATAAAGTAAAATATTATTTATATAAATTTATAAATTTATAATTAAATTTTAAATAAATATTAAAATTATTTTAATGTAATCTCATTTAAACATAAATTAATATAAATTAAAACAAATAAAATAAAAAATAAATTGTACTAAATAAATTTAAAATTTAATAAATCAATTATACAAATAATTAGATTTATAATTTTTTTTCACACGTCACTTGAATTTAATTATTTTTTAAAAAATTATTTAATTTAAATTGTTAACCAAAAGTTTAAATTATTTACAAGTTTCTTTTAATGGTCAAGTAAAAATATTTTGTTTAATTAAATCACTATATTCTTATGCAAATTAAACTAAAACAAAACTCATTAAAATATTATTTTTTAATGGTTACATATGTCATACAAGTATATTTTTATCTTATAAAAATTTATAGTTTCTACCTTTTGATCATACGTTCCCTTAATCAAGTTCTAAAATTTAAATTTTTATTTTTTAAGTTCATCTAGATGTAATAAATCAATCTAATTAATGACTAGTCAATTAAAAGCAACAAGCACAGATTAAAAAGAACTACTTAAAATTAAATAATAAAAATTTATAATTAAAATAATAAATTTAAGCTACATGTGAGTTCCAATTATAAACTTAGAAACTAATCTACTCCATAACTATAAATAAAAACGTAAAAACTCTAAGGTTTAACATCATAAAAAAATTAATACAAAAGAAAAGAAAAAAATAATTATCGTAGACTTCCGCTAACTCGTGGATCGGCTTCGGTTCTTCGTCTTTTGCACTTACTTCTTCTACTTTGTTCTCTTCTCTAGTATGCTTTCTAGTCTCCTCTGTATGATGTATTTATAGTTGAGAAGGAGTAGGAAAAAGTCTCATCTAATCTAGAGTTCATTAGACCAAGATATGCCAAAGTACTTAACGCACTAGGATATATATATATCTATAACTTCACGTGTCATATAAGTATAAATAATATATATAAATATGAGATATTTGGTGCTGATGTGCGTTAAAAGCAATGGTTGTGGTGCTGCAGCGTTTCAATTGGGCGTTGCAACGCCCAACGTGCTGGTTTTTTGGCATTTGTCCACCACTTTAGCCAATTTTTCACACCTTTATACTATTGTTTCTTCTCTTCTAATCTTGGCGACTCGTATCACTTGAAAACAACTTTGAAACCTACAAAACCAACAATGAACTAAGTGTTAAAGTAATCAAATCATGAACCTAAACTATCATATAAAAATGCAAATTGAAATATAACTATTCCCAAAACTATAACATAAATTGACATAAACTATAACATAAAAAACGCCTAAAAATCTACTTATCAAACCATCATAGAGCTGGTGCTGAAAATATCAGAGAAAGGTTGGATAGGGCGTTTTGTTTGGCCTATTGGAAAGTAAGGTTTCATTCCGCAGTTTGTATCCATATGGAGTTTAGGTGCTCTGACCACATACCTATCCTTATTAAGGATCAAATAAATGAGCATTTTGAACCACCAGTACAAGGAAGGAGACCCCATTTTGAGGCTTTCTGGGCGAGCGACCCAGAAATAAAGGTCATCCAAGAGGTATGGAGAAAAGAGTGAATCTAAACCCGGATGATCTGATCAATGAAGCAATTCAAGACTTCATGAGGAAACTTCGGAGTTGCGGAAGATCAAAATTTGGGAAATTGCCTAAGGAAATTGCAAAAATTCGAGAGGCTCTAAACAAAGGATAAGATGGTCCTCAAGGAGTGAGAGAATGGAAAATTATCAAAAATCTTGAAACTAAGTTGGAGAAACTATTATCAAAGGAAGAAATCTTTTGGAGTCAGCAGGCTAAATCATTTTTGCTCAATCATGGGGACAAAAACACTAAGTTCTTCCACTCAAAGGCCTTGGCCAGGTAAGGGAGAAAAACAATCAAATTCGGAGACTGAAAAATGCAGAGGGGGAGTAGGAACGGGATAATGAGAAGATGGGGTCCATAATGGAGAGCTATTTTCAAACACACATTTCATCCTCTAGACCCCAGAGAGATCATATTGATGCGGCGGTAGCTAGTATCGAGGCTTAGGTGACAGAGGATATGAACTCTCAACTTGCTAAACCATTCTCCAACATTGAGGTAAAAGAAGCTCTATTTTCAATGGCCCCTCTAAAAAGCCCGAGTCATGATAGATTGACTGCCCAATTTTATTAACAAAACTGGGACATAGTGGGGCTTGATGTTTGTAATGCATGTCTATTTTGTTTAAATGGAAATGGTGACATTAGCAAATTTAACCAAACATATACACTCATACCTAAAATCAAAAATCCATCGAGCCCTCTAGACTTCCGCCGTATTAGTCTTTATAATGTCATATACAAGATCATGGCCAAAATGATAGCAAATAGGATGAAATCCATAATACCCCAAGTGATCTCTGAGACCCAAAGTGCCTTCATTAAAGGTCGGCTAATTACCAATAATATAATCTTTGCCTTTGAACTCTTGCATCATATGAAAACATTCAAAAGGTGTTCAAAAGGTTTTGTTGCCATTAAAGTTGATGTGAGTAAAGCATAGGATAGAAGAGTGGCCTTTTCTAAAAGCCGCTATGGGGAAGATGGGTTTCCAACCCAGATGGATTGATATTATTATGAAATGTGTTACCACTGTATCGTCCTCTGTCATTGTCAACGGGCGCTCTTAGGGGCATATATTGCCTTCAAGGGGACTCAAACAGGGGGATCCATTATTCTCATACCTCTTTCTTATATGTGCTGAAGGCTTATTAGCCAGCCTTAGGGGGGCAGAAATAAAGGTGATCTAGAAGGTCTCAAAATAGTAAGATCAAGCCCTGCCTTATCTCACTTATTATATGCGGATGACTGTTTTGTTCTTTGTAGAGCAAATGCTACTAACAGTTCTGTAGTAAAATTTGTGCTCAGATACTTTGAACAGGCCTCAGGACAGCAAGTGAATACAAACAATTCATCAATCTTCTTTAGCCCTAATATCAACGAGGAGACAAGGAGAGGATTTAGGGAAAATCTTGACATCAGCAACTAGGCAGTCCATCCCAAGTACCTGGGGTTGCCATCAATCGGTCATAGAAGCAGAACTAGAATGTTCCAATATATCAAGGAGAGAATTTGGAAGGGGCTCCAGCATTAGCAGAAAAGACTTTTCTCAATGGGGGGAAAGAAGTACTAATAAAGGCAGTATCTCAGGCTCAACCAGTGTTCCTAATGAGTTGCTTCAAAGTTCCAAAAACTCTTTGCAACCAAATCAATTTGATGATTGCAAGATTCTGGTGGGGAGGATCAGATGATAAAAGTAAAATTCATTGGAGAAGTTGGAACTCTTTTTGTAATGAAAAAGATCTTGGCGGTATGGGTTTTAGAGCTTTGGAGACCTTCAACATAACCTTATTAGCAAAACAATGTTGGAGACTGATAAACAACCCATCGTCACTCATAGCCCGAGTTTTGAAAGCAAAGCACTTCCTCGACTCATCGTTTTGGCTTGCTCAGATCAAAAGGGGAACATCGCAAATATGGAGTATTATGTGGGGGAGTAGGGCACTAGAGGAAGGCATTAGGTGGAGAGTGGGGAATAGCCAAAATATACACATGTTCAAAGACCCATGGCTACCAAGACAAAAAAATTTCAAGGTTTTCTCTCCCCCTCGTAATAATGAGCACAAAATGGTATCTAAAGATGAATACAGATGCAAGTATAAATGAACGCCTTGGCTCCATAGGGGTGGGTGTGATTATTAGAGACTCAAATGGATTGGTTATAGCAATTTTGATAAAAATCACCAAGGGCGCCCTTCAATCACTTATAATTTGCAGCAGAAACGGTTACTCTGGTGGACATTCTTGAGAGTGACTCAGCTTGCACAATTGCAGTGATCAATGGGAAGTCTCCCTCTACCTCTGAAGAGAGAGAAGTGATTGAAGATTGTAGTAGTTATGTTCGTTATTTCCAAATATTGTTGTGAATTTCATTCCTATGGAAGGGAATCTAGCGGCTCATCGCCTTAGTAAAATGAGTTTTGTTTCTCTTGATTCCCGAGTTTGGTTAGAGGAAACTTCACCTTGTATTACTGACGTTGTAATGAAGGAGGAGTTTCCTCTTTCTGTTTTTGTGGAATGAATATATGGTTTTTCAAAAAAAAAAAAAAAAGGATTCCTAATAGTAGAACAAAGGAAGGAGTTAATGGTCTGTTAATGAAGCTTCGTAAACCCAATTCCCTCCAAAAAGCACATATCCAACGTCTCTACCTGCCTTTTAAACCCTTCATTCCATCAACCAAAATCCCCTCAACAACCAAATTTCTCCAAACATTTGCTAAATTTGGAGGTGAAAAGCCTAAAGCCATTCTAAGTTTAAAACAAATGGGTGACTTTTCTCCCAATTCCATTGCCTATTCTGAGCTCCTATCAGAATGCAATGCCACCAAATCTCTAAATCAAGGCATGCAAGTCCATGCCCACATCACCAAATTTGGGTTCTCCGAAGATACTGCTTTGAGCAATCATTTGATCAATCTTTACTCAAAATGTCGGGTTTTCGGTCATGCCCATAACCTGTTTGATGAAATTCCTGAACCAAATTTGGTTTCTTGGTCTTCCCTCATATCGGGGGTATGCCCAAAATGGATTTGGTGAAGAAGCACTCTTGGAGTTCTGCAACATGCACTTGTCAGGTGTTAAGTGCAATGAATTGACGTTTCCTAGTGTTCTCAAGGCATGCTCAATTGTTAAGGATTTGAATCTAGGGAAGTTGGTTCATGGGTGATTGTCACTGGGTTTGAGTTGGATGTATTTGTAGCAAATACCCTTGTTGTTATGTATGCCAAATGTGGTGAGTTCATGGATTCATTGAGGCTATTTGATGAGATCCCGGAGCGGAATGTTGTTACTTGGAACACATTGTTTACTAGTTATATGCAAAATGATTGTTGTGAAGAAGCTATCAGTCTGTTCCAGGAAATGATTTTGAGTGGGATTAAACTTGATGAATTTACTCTATCAAATATATTGAATGCCTGTGCGAGTTCAAGATATTCTAATCAAGGGAAGAGTGTCCATGGGTATTTGATTAGACTTGGTTATGATTCAGATCCGTTCTCAGCTAATGCACTTGTTGATATGTATGCGAAATTGGGAGATTTTGATGCAGCAATTGCAGTTTTCGAGGGTATATTGCAACCTGATATTGTTTCATGGAATGCTATTATTGTCGGTTGTGTTATTCATGCATACCATGATCTAGCAATTGAGTTGTTGGTCAACATGAAGTGCTTAGGAGTTATGCCAAATATGTTCACTGTATCAAGCATCTTGAAAGCTTGTGCTGGTGTTGAGATGAAGGATCTAGGCATGTAGGTACATTCATACTTGATCAAGATGAATTTTGAATCTGACTTGTTTGTGAATGTTGGGCTCATTGATATGTATTCAAAGTGTGACCTGATGGAGGATGCTAGAACTGTTTTTGATATGACAATTAAGACAGATTTGATTGCATGGAATGTTATAATATCTGGATAACGAGGATAACAAAGAAGTTATTGCACTCTTTTCTAATATGCAAAATGGAGGATATTTCTTTAATCAAACGACATTGTCAACAATTCTTAAATTCATCGCTAGTTTGCAAAACATTGATATGTGTAAACAAATTCATGTCCTTGCTCTGAAATCGGGGCTTTGATTTGATATTTATATTACGAACAGTCTTCTTGATTCCTATGGGAAATGTAGCCATGTAGAGGATACAACAAGAATTTTTAATGGTGCCAAGTGCGAAAATGTGGTGTCTTTCACATCTATGATCACAACCTACGCTCAATATGGACAGAGAAAGGAAGCTCAAAAGCTCTTTTTGTAGTTGCTTGATCTTGGTCTCAAGCCAGACCAGTTTGTTTGTAGCAGTCTTCTCAATGCTTGTGCAAATTTATCTGCATATGAACAAAGGAAAGCAAATGCATGTTCATCTTGTGAAGTCAGGGTTTATGTTAGACGTATTTGCAAGAAATGCTTTTGTTAACATGTATGCCAAGTGTGGAAGCATCAGGGATGCAGATCTAACATTCAATGAGATACCAGAAAAGGGGATAGTCTCATGGTCGGCGATGATTGGGGGACTTGCTCAACATGGGCATGGGAGAGAAGCATTAAAGTTGTTTGATCAAATGCTCAAAGATGGTGTTGTACCAAATCATGTAACTCTAGTTAGTGTTCTTTATGCCTACAATCACGTCGGTCTGGTAACTGAGTCCAAAAGATATTTCAATTCAATGGAAGAGTTATTTTTCATCAAACCAAAGCAAGAACACTATGCCTGCATGATTGACCTTCTCGGGCGTACAGGTAGATTGGATGAAGCAATAGAGCTTGTAATCAACATGCCATTTCATGCCAGTGCTCCAGTATGGGGTGCTCTCTTTGGTGCCTCTAGAATTCATAATAATCTTGAGCTTGGCCAACGTGCTGCAGAGATGCTCTTTATTCTTGAACCGGAGAAATCAAGAACTCACGTTCTTCTTGCAAATATGTATGCAACCGCTGGCAATTGGGAAAATGTTGTTGAGGTAAGAAGACTAATGAAAGACAGCAAGGTGAAGAAAAAGCCCAAAATGAGTTGGATTGAGGTTAAAGACAAAGTGTACACATTTGTAGTTGGTGATAAAAGCCAATCTAGAACTGAGGAAATCCATGCAAAGCTTGATGAGCTAAATGATCTGATGAGAAAAGTTGGGTACCTGCCTATGGTAGAGACCAACTTTCATGATGTTGAGCAAAGTGAGAAGGAGGATCTTCTGTATCAGCATAGTGAGAAGTTTGCAATGGCTTTTAGGCTACTTGTTACACCAACAAGTGTTCCCATTAAGGTGAAAAAGAACCTCAGGGTTTGCCTTGATTGCCATAAAGCATTCAAATTCATCTGTAAGATTGTATCAAGGGAGATCCTCGTAAGAGACATCAATCGGTTCCATCATTTCAGAGATTGATCTTGTTCTTGTGAAGATTATTGGTAAATTTATGAAGAAAACTCACTTAATTTTCTCTTTCGAAACTGGAAATAGAAAGTGAGTTAATACATTTCTTTAGAACCTCCATTCTTTTGTAGCATTTATGCAAAACCCATACTCATTTTTCTGTTTCAAAGGCAAATGTAAGCTTTGGAACCTGGTGGTAGCAAAAATTTCAAAAAGGCTAGAGGGTAGAAAAGATGTTTCCTCTCTAAGGGAGGAAGATTAGCATTGATTAGATCGGTACTTTCATCCCTTTCGATCTACTTTCTCTCAATGTTCAAATTACCAATTGGAGTGGTTACGGTGATGGAGAAGAAATTTCGAGCATTCCTATGGAGAGGGCCGGATAATGAGAATAATTGTCATTTGGTTAATTGGAAGTTTATACAGTTGCCAATTCAAAGTGGAGGCCTTGGGATTGGTAATCTCGTTATGAGGAATATTTCTTTGGCTTCTAAATGGTTGTGGAGATTGCATAAGTATCCGCAGGCTCTTTGGGTCAGGGTTATATCTAGCATTCAAGGTTCGACGCACATGGCTTGGGAATTAGGCACCCCACTTAATGCAACATATAGGAGCCCTTGGAAGTTCATCTCCTCTCTTTTCATCATCTTTCTCTTTTTTACTCGCCTAGAGTTAG
Source organism: Paratinospora sagittata (assembly GCA_035771175.1). Taxonomy (NCBI): domain Eukaryota; kingdom Viridiplantae; phylum Streptophyta; class Magnoliopsida; order Ranunculales; family Menispermaceae; genus Paratinospora; species Paratinospora sagittata. The sequence goes on from CM069610.1 coordinate 36,473,659, forward strand.
AAATGGCCATTCATTCAGGTTCTGGGGGGGGACAAGTGGTGTGGTGATAGATATCTTCAATCCCATTTTTCCCGCCTTTATCAACTTTCTGCTTGTCATAATTCTCCTATTTCTTCTTTTGTGTCTCCTAACATTGATGCCGGCTCCCCCTCTTTCCATTAGGATTTTCACTTTTCCTGGCCACCCACGTCCCAGGCATTAGATCATCTTTAGGAGCTTTTATCCTAGTTACCTTCTCCCCTCTTGTCTTCGAATAGTGATGGTTACGTTTGAGATTTATCTTCTAATGGTTGTTTTTCTTGTATGTCATTTTTTCATGCCCTTATTGAGTGCCCCCCACATCCTTCATTGACTGTTGTGTCTTACATTTTGAATGCATAAGCTCCATCGAAAGTAAAATTTTTTGGGTGGACTTTGGTTCACAAAAAACTGAATGCAAAGGATGTGTTGCAAAAAGATTTTCTATGACGTCTATTTCACCCCATTGTTGCTCATTGTGTTATAGCAATGGTGAATCAATGGAACATTTGTTTATTTCATGTGAGAAGGGAAAGTTCCTTTGGAGGAGATGGAGGGTTTGGTGTGAAAGCTATTTTGATTGTCCTTCCTGTGTGGAATGTTTTTCCCTTTTTTTCACCTTTTCACACAAATAGAAGGATTGTGGAGATTGGAAGAGTGATCTCGTTTGTTACTCTATGGGGGTGTGGCAGGAGAGAAACGACATAATTTTTCATAACGTGGCTAAAGATGATTTGGCCGAGAAGAGGTTTTGATGATGGCTACAAATTGGGTGGCATCCTCTAAGTTTGCTGGGGGGTTTTCTAGTAGTAAGTGGTATAGGAATTGGGGTCCATGTATGGTGGTTGTTAATAGCTTATTTTCGGTTTTGGTGTTTCAAATTTTGTACTATTCTTTTGTCACGACGCCCCTGACGTAGGCTGACGTCATGACCGGCACAGTGTACTATACACTGTACATACTCATATACAATATATAATACACTGTCAGCCTTCACGTAGTCTCACAATCAATCCCAAAATTTACAGTAATTTTTTTTTTCCTAATATACCACAAATCACATCCAATATAGATCTCTATAATCATTCACTTCCTTCACACATCACATTTTCATTTCATCATCCAATATATTAAGCTATATATATGCCCACACATCCCATCTAGATGATAATATATATATAATGTGTGATAAGTATACATATCAAAATAACAAAAATATAATCTATTTCCTCCAAGCCTACATACACATACTAGACGAAGGCTCACGTGATTATCACTTATAGATTTTTCTTTTCCCTTCGACTCAATACTTGAAATATTGGAGGAAATGGGGTGAGCAAACAACAGCTCAGTGAATATAGTTCTTGAGATGGCAATTATATACATTTAGAGAAATATAACATTTAAAATCAGTTCAAACACTTATTCAACACATGCATCATTCAACGAATATATTGTACATGTCAACAACATAAATTGCATGATTTTTCAATAACACAATGCACAATCTCCCTCCTCCGCAAGGCAAGAGAACGGGTTTAACCCTTGTATGGCCGTTACAAGGTAGTCACAACCTCTCATTACCCAATTCACAGTCATTTCAAGGATCTCAATCCTTGTTAGGAAAGACCTACTGACAATGAGGACTCGCAAAACCTCATCCGGGTCCAATGCCTAACGAAATGACAATGAGGACTCGCAAAACCTCATCATTACAAACTCCAATTGCTAAAATCAGTTTGCATGATCCATAAAACTCAATGCATTATATATAAATATAACATGCATACAATCAAACATTTTATATGCGTACAATGCCATACAAGAACCAAATCAAGAAAACTATACTCACAGTACAACACGTTCCACTTAAACCCAATCATCGTCACTTTCGAGTCCAGCTCCAAGTTAAATCCAACTAATTTAACCTGTCACAATCACTCCATAATTCAATTTCATGTATTCATATCTATGTACATCTTTAATTTCTCAACTCACTTCAAATCACGAATAATAAATCCATTTAGGACTCATAAGCAGTTGAAGAAACTATTATCTCTTTTCTGTGGTCAATCTAGATATTTCCACAAGAAAGAACAGTGAAAATAGATTTTCAAATCATATTTTCACGACACCATATACTTAGTTACTAAAACTATCAAATCATATCCAAAAATCACAATCTTAGCATCGAAATGTCCGAAATTCAGTTATCTACGATTATATGATCTCAAACCGAAGTTTCATTTGATGCACATCACTGTTCATATCACTGTTTACATCATTGTTTACTATTCACTGTAACTGTTTACTGTTTACTATTCATTATTCACTGTAACTGTTCACTGTTCACTCAAAATGTCGTAAAACGGCTCCCATAGCTAAAATTAGTCCGCTAGAATCGTTCCATCTAACTTAGATAGTAATTTCACGAAGAAATAGAATAGAAATCACTTACCGCAGGTCCGAATTTCGCGCGAATCCCGCGCGAATCCCGCGTTTCTCATTTTTCTTCTTCTCCTTCTCCTTCTTCTCTCTGCCTCTTTCTGCAACTGCGTTCGTTTTTTTTTATTTTTTATTACATGCAAGTATTGTTTATGGTACTATTCCGTAAATAGTACCCCGCTTATAAACAATGTTTTATTTTATTTTATTTATTTTATTTTTTCTTCTTCTGCGTACTGTTCACGGTACTGTTCGGTGAACAATACCCGCAAATGAACAGTAAATATTTTTGTTCATCTTCTTCTTCTATACACTCAATCCACATAATTCAACTCCAATTTTTAACTTGTAAGCACCCATATAAGATGATCTCATATGTATCATCTTCATTTAATACATTTATTTACTAATCATACATATGTATATTTAGCTCATACGTATAAAATACGTGTGTTCTACGTCGCGATATACGTGTACGTCAACGTATGTATTTAATTAAATTTACGGGGTGTTACATCTTTATTATGTTTTAATTAAAATATACTGCGTACTTGTTTCCTGTCAAAAAATACAAAAATCCTTGCACCTTTGCAAGGGAAAAATAAGCTCTTCCTCAGCTACTCCTGAGGTTCATTATTTTTTAATCACTTCTTGGTCTCTCAACTCATGATTAAGTTCTCTGCTACTCATCAACTCATGATTAAGTCATCTCTGCTACTCATTTAGAATTGTTTCTCTTGAGAATGATCTTGAAAAAATAATTTAAGGAAATGATAAATATGAAACTCAATTTAGTTACTCTTCAATCACCAAGTTATTCTCTATTTTTTAGGGATAGGAGACTCATTTTAATACTATTTGTACTCGTGTCCTAAACTCACTTTTTTATTCACACACGATATTATGATACAAGGGGATGATATATACACATATGATAGGAGCCTCGTGTATTGGATATTGCCAAAATTATTGCATTTGTTTTTGTTATTTGTTAAAAAAAAATTCAATTTTTATGATTCTTTTTGGGTATTGTTATTTTTTTTACTAAACAAGATTGTTTTTTAGTAAAAAACAATAAGAACAAATAAGGATAAAATGTTAAAAGGGAAGACAAGTCTTTATTAAAATGGTTGAAGTTGCTCTGTTATGTCTTAGAAGTCACAGTTTCAAGTACAAAAACATCCTATTTAGCGTAAAGGCAAGGTTAAATTTATTATTTCCTTCCTAAACTTTTTTGGATAAAATTAAGGAGGGTAAAGTTCAAAAATAAAAAATTAATTTGAGCTTAAAAACTGATTGAGATGTATAGGAGTAAATGAGAAAAGTTACATTGTTACCTCCAAGGGTGAATTCAACTAATAAAATGATTGCAGTGCACTAAGCAAAGCCAGAATTCGAGTCATGTTAATGGCCTTTGGCGAAATAGACAACTTTATGTCTTGAGTCTCATCTACGAAAGTACTTAAAGTTTTAGCCCCAACATAGGTGCGGTAAAAGTATTCTCAAAATATGAGTGATACACACGGATGCAATTAGCACCACATGAGTATGGGTTAACCCATCTTCATACATTTTCTTTAATAATAATAATTTTTTTAGAAAAAATTACATTGTTAAATTACTATATCACCTTTTTATACATAAACACCACTAAATTTTCAAGATATGTACAATCATCCATTTTTTGTCATTATGATAATTTAGAAATTTCTTTTTCCAAGATAAAAACTACATACTTCATCTATGAGAAAAAGGTTGCGTTGAATTTGAATTATATTTCTATCTTTTCAATACATCTATACTCTTTCAAAAAAAAAAAATACATCTATACCTCACCGAAATCCACCCCACTAACGCTCGAAGCAGGCAAACGACAAACTCAGTTTCAGACCGTTGTGGTCTGAAGACCCAATTTTCAAACTAAACAATCTAGAAGAGCCCAAAAGAAAACTTAAAAAACAAAAGAAAAAAAGTCATCCTCTTTAACGGCTACTGTCTCAACGTTCATCTTCAGCTTCTTCTTCTTCTTCTTCTTCTCAATCGAACCAGTTATCACTAAAACAATGGATTCCACACCTCCTTCACGCCGTTCTGAATCTCGCCACCAAACTAAATCATCCTCTCGACTTGACCGAATGGACGATTTCGAAGAAAATCTCACACCTCATTCATCCAAAAGAAGAAAAGCTCCATTATTACCACCGTCTCAGCTCTCTCTACAATCTTCAAAACAACTTGCTCTTCAAGATCTCCTTCTTCTTTCCCCTTCCCCACGTCGAAAATCGAAGGCCCGTCTCGTCGAAAGGCCCGAAATGGCCGAAGAACCGCTCGAATTACTGGTTCCTCGCCGACGATGCAAGAGCAGAGCTTCTCCAATGATGGGTGGTGTTCCTGGTTGTGGGTCGTCACCTAGAAATAGTAGAAGGGCTAGGAGGAGATTTGAGCAAGAGGGTGGTCGGGAAGATAGAGAATTGGGTCTGGTTGAAGAGATTGTTGTTAAGCCCAGGAGGAGAAAGCAGAGCAGTCGATCTAGGAAGGAGAAATTGAGTTTGGTCCCTTCAATTCCTTCTCCTAGCTTGTCTCCTCCAAGTATGTCTTGTTGAATCTCTGATTTTTTATTTATTTATTTTCAATTCTTTTTGTGTTTTCTATGTTGGGTTTATTCAACCTTTAATTAAATTCTGGTTCGGGGGAATTAGGCACCTGGGAAGATGATAAGAGAAGCTTGGAGCGATTTGGGCAGCTGATATCGGATCTGGTAATCTGGAAGGACATGGCAAAATCAAGCCTCTGGTTTGGATTTGGGTCTCTGTGCTTCTTATCTTCATGTTTTACTGGAGACATAAGGTGTAGGTAAGTAGTTCTTTTTGTTTTTTTTTTTAATTTTTATTTCTTGATTGAATTAGAGAGAGAGAGAGAGAGAGAGAGAGAGAGAGAGAGAGAGAGAGAGAGAGAGAGAGAGAGAGAGAGAGAGCAAATATTTAGCTGTTGTTTTCCATTTTTGCAGTGTTTTCTCCGCGATTTCGCAACTGGGTCTTCTGTTATTGGCTTTATCTTTCTTCTATAACTCACTGTCTCAAAGGTAAATTTAGATTTTTTTTTCTTCTATTAACTTCCCAATCTGTTTTCCCCCCCTTACTTAGTTGCAGAATTAATGGTTTCTACAGGAGTAAGGACGAGTGGAAGCACGATTTCAAACTGAAAGAAAATGACATTTTGCGGGCTGCCCGATTAATTCTTCCACCTACAAATCTTGTAATTGCAAAGACTAGAGAGCTTTTCAGCGGGGAGCCATCGACAACTCTGAAAGTAGATAGATAGTCTTATTGTTTCTCTGTCTTTTCAATATTTGACATTGCTCAAATGGTTTACTTTAAGTGCCATTTTCTGGTTTTAGGTGGTGCCCGTTCTCTTGTTTGGAGCTCAGTATGGGCACCTAATGACCTTATGGAGGCTTTGTGCCACTGGTAAGAAGGATTCCCTCAGGCCCATTTTGGATATCTTGTAATTCAAGCATATTAATCTTATGTTTTGATTTATTTTGGATATCTTGTAAATCAAGCTCATTCATCCTATTTTCATCATTTTTTGGAAAATGTTTGATGACTTGCATAAATTGAATTTGAGCAGGGTTTTTTATCAGCTTTACTGTCCCCAAACTCTACTATGCCTATTCCATGCAAATAAACAGACAAGGTAAATATACAGAACTTGCCCTTGAAGATAGAGGGTATTTTCTTTTCAAGTGTTCTTGGATAGTTGGGTAATCTTATAATAATCCTACAATGAATGAAGTGATTTTATTTTGTTTATAACCAGTTGATTACATGAGGGATAGGATATGGGAAGCATGGGGGAGGTTGTTCTCACAAGAAGATTGTGGTAGCATCAGCTCTTACCGGCTTTTGGAATCTGACAAGCATAAAGACGCGCATTTTTGCAGGTATCTTGTTCTTTCATCTTTCTCATTCATTCCAGTCATCACCATCATCACAGAAATTCAGTATATTTTTCAAGTTTATTGACAATAATTCATCTTGCAGCATTTGTTTTCATGGTATTAGTACGATATTGTCGACAACAGTCAGAAGCCACTGCCATTACAGAAGGTGAAGAACATAGCCAGCAGCTGCAAGCCTTGGTACTGGTAGAATAAGGGTCATGTTTATACAGTAATTTAAACTCCTGCATTCTACTAATACATAATTTCAGTAAGCACTTCTATGGCCTTGAAAGAGAACTACTAACACAGTAACCAGCATTCAGCTTGGCAGTAGTGGTTAATTTCACAGAATAACCTTATTCTTTCTACTAGTTGTAATCACTTCTATTGGCAGCAGAAACAAAGATGTTATGACCAAGTTATCTTTGATCGTTTAATGCATATATTATAACTTCCTATTGTTTGAACATCAATGCTAAATCTCTCTCATTACTGAGGATTTGCAACTCTACTTTGCCAATATTGGTAGATTATTATCTGTTTGATGAGCAGCATGAGAATGAGAATGAGAATTCAACAGAATTACTGCACTCTTCATATGCTGTTCTGATTATATGCACTCTTCATACCATGGTCATGATGGATTCTAGGTGAAAGTTACTGCACTATAAATAGATGCCAAAATCCTGCCATGATCCAATGCCATCAAAAGATCAACTTAATGGGTGGTAATAATAAATAATAAATTATATTGTCACGGAATCCTACATCTCAAGTGTGCGAGTCCCACAACGATCGTTTAGTGTGACGGACCCTACCTTCAAGGGCAGTGTGACAAGGCAAACTATGTGGGCTGGCAAGCTTTCATATGACATGCTTCAAATAGCTCTGTGAGGGCATGCACTATTTCTAAAGAAAACAAGGATTTCTATTGATTGAACTGCATAGAGTAAGAGGCGAAATTTATCAAAAATGAAAAGTTGCTATTTTGTTGAGAATCTACCGTTGGGTTGGGTGGGTTTTCTCACGTGGAGGATGGTTCATTATCACTAAGCCCAACAGGGCCATATGGACCAAATGAGAACCCGAAAACTCTTATTTTTCTGGAGAGAGAGTGATTGTCGTTCTTGAGAGAAGAAAAAAAGAGAAAAATGTCTAAAGGTGAAGAAGAAACACTTTCTAGTAGTTTTTATCATAGCAGGGCCATATGGACCAAATGAGAGTACTTCGTAATTTAGTGAATGACATTGAAAACCCGAAAACTCTTATTTTTCTGGAGAGAGAGTGATTGTCGTTCTTGAGAGAAGAAAAAAAGAGAAAAATGTCTGAAGGTGAAGAAGAAACACTTTCTAGTAGTTTTTATCATAGAGTTGAATCTTTGTGATTTATGGTCGAATTAATCTAAAAATTGGTCAGTTTTCTCGTCTCTAGTCGATCAGTTTTTCGACCGGAGTTATTTCCTGTGACTTTTCACTGTTCAAACGGAGTTGATCGAAATACAATCGATCAATTTTGATCAAACTGTTGGATTTCTATTTTTATTATTAGATTGAACTGAAATTTTGTCGGCCTATTGAGAGTTGATACCTATTTTTATTATTAGATTGAACTGAAATTTTGTCGGCCTATTGGGAGTTGATACCTTTGCATTCTGATAGTTTAAATTGTTGATTTGAAGAGTCAATTGTGAGTTATGATCATCTGATCATAGGTGATCAAAACAGAGGAGAAAGATTTCAGATTCGCGTTGTCTTCGTGAAAGAATGATATCTCTTTCATCCATTGCTTTTGTTATTTTTATTTTTTTTTAACATGCGAAAAAATATGTTTCCGCACAAGTGGAGTTTACTCCTTTCATTATAGTGTCTAACAAAGAAAATCATGCACAAGTCATACTTACACTTTTTTGCGTACAAGTTAATTCTATATTCGAAGTCATCACCATTCATTTCGGTTTAAAAAAAGAAAACGATCCAACGGTTCCTGAAACTCGGAGAAAACAAGAGGAAACTCGCTCCTCCTTCTTTCTCTTGTGGGCCCACAAAACCATTTTCACTCTTAAGCAAACGCCAAGGATTCTGAGCAGCGGGTCGCAGCGGCGAAAACCCTACGCACTTCACTTTTGTTTGTTTATAGGGTTTCTTCTTCTTCTTCTTCGGTCGTTGGTTAGGGTTTTTACTTGGTTTCTTGAGAGCAAGATAATGGCGCAGCAGCAAGCGGGATCGAAGCCAGGGATGCGGAAGCCGGTGTTCACGAAGGTGGATCAGTTGAAACCAGGGACGAGCGGCCACACGCTCATCGTCAAGGTCGTCAGTTCGACGACGGTGTTGCAGAAGGCCCGCGCCGTCGCTCAGAATCTCCGGCCCACTCGAATCGCCGAGTGCCTCGTCTGAGACGAGACCGGCACGATAGTTTTCACGGCAAGGTATTATTATTATTATTATTATTATTATTATTATTATTATTATTATTATTATTATTATTATTATTATTATTATTATTATTATTGACAATCCTAATCTAATGATTTAGTGAAATTGGGGTCTGTTAGAAACCCTAGTTTGGGTTGTGGATGAAGTTTGAATCTTGGTTTTGGATGTAACTGTGGATTGGGATTGCAAGAACATGGAATTGAATCTTGTGGTAATTTGGGTCGTTGGGGCTCCTACCGAGGATTACCGTTTGGTGTAAAAGAATTTATTCTTTGTTCTCACTATTTAATTAATTAATCACGTTCATTTTTGTTGTGTAATTGGAATGTTTCTGTGAAAGCAGTGCTCGAACTCCTTTGAAAAGGTTTTTTTGGGTGTTGTTTGCAACCTGCCTGAGGGATTGCTTAGTTTCCTAATATTCATTTTACATTTATACAACTGAAGATCCTTTTTTTTCTTTATTATTATTGGGCTAATCTTCTCAAGGTGTGTCTTGTTATTTGTATGGAACTACATTTTCTAAGTTCTTGTTTTTCTCTTAATTCTCTAAAGGTTGTATTCTTTATTTACAAAGTTGCAAATTTTATAAGAAGGATAGAGCTGGGCAGTCACATGAAAGGTTGTTTTAAACTTCAAATTACTATTTCTTTGAATACAAAATGCCAGTCTTTCATAGTCTACACTCTACAGCCTTGTTTAGCTTTCCTTTATAATGAAAATATATCCAAACATTTGAACCTTGACATGTTGAGCTGCTCTCTGTGTTTGTTAATGCATATGTTCACTTGATATACATAATTGGGCCTCTACTTATCAGTCGAGCGGTTTCTAACAATGTGCTCCTATGCATGTCTCTATCTTGCTCTCGGGCCTGCCATTTTCAGTTATCATCCTCTAGTTTAAAAGGGTCAATTTAAAAAATTGAAAATCTGTACAAATTCTTTTGTGTTCAAGCTTTTTATGCTCTTTTTGCTCTTAGTATTTGTTGCAAATTGCAGTCACAATTGTTTTTCAATTTTATAGGTCATGGAATTTCCTCTAAGAAGTTTGTGGTTGTGCAATTTGCTCACATGATTTCGTTATGTTAACAAACCACTTTATCCTTTTGGCAGTTGACTTAATGAAGCCAGGCGCCATTGTGATTTTGCAGAATGCAAAGAAACCATGTGAGCAAAAAGCACATCTCCAACGCCTCTACCTGCCTTCTAAACCCTTCATTCCATCAACCCAAATCCCCTCAACAACCAAATTTCTCCAAACTTTTGCTAAATTTGGAGGTGAAAAGGCTAAAGCCATTCTAAGTTTAATCCAAATGGGTGACTTTTCTCCCAGTTCCGTTGCCTATTCTAAGCTCCTATCAGAATGCAGTGCCACCAAATCTCTAAATCAAGGCATGCAAGTCCATGCCCACATCACAAAATCCGGGTTCTCCGAAGATACCTCTTTGCGCAATCATTTGATCAATCTTTACTCAAAATGTCGGGTTTTCAGGTATGCCCACAACCTGTTTGATGAGATTCGTGAACCAGATTTGGTTTCTTGGTCTTCCCTCATATCGGGGTATGCCCAAAATGGATTTGGTGAAGAAGCACTCTTGGCGTTCTGCGACATGCACTTGTCGGGTGTTAAGTGCAATGAATTCACATTTCCTAGTGTTCTTAAGGCATGCTCAATTGTTAAGGATTTGATTCTAGGGAAGTTGGTTCATGGGATTGTGATTGTCACTGGGTTTGAGTTGGATGTATTTGTCGCAAACACCCTTGTTGTTATGTATGCCAAATGTGGTGAGTTCATGGATTCATGGAGGCTATTTGATGAGATCCCAGAACGGAATGTTGTTACTTGGAACACATTGTTTACTAGTTATATGCAGAATGATTGTTGTGAAGAAGCTATCAGTCTGTTCCAGGAAATGATTTTGAGTGGGATTAAACCTGATGAATTTACTCTATCAAATATATTGAATGCCTGTGCGAGTTCAAGAGATTCTGATCAAGGGAAGAGAGTTCATGGGTATTTGATTAGGCTTGGTTATGATTCAGATCCGTTCTCAGCTAATGCACTTGTTGATATGTATTCGAAATTGGGAGATCTTGATGCAGCAATTGCAGTTTTCGAGGGTATATTGCAACCTGATATTGTTTCATGGAATGCTATTATTGCTGGTTGTGTTCTTCATGCATACCATGATCTAGCAATTGAGTTGTTGGTCAACATGAAGTGCTTAGGGGTTATGCCAAATATGTTCACTGTATCAAGCATCTTAAAAGCTTGTGCTGGTCTTGAGATGAAGGATTTAGGCATGCAGATACATTCATACTTGATCAAGATGAATTTTGAATCTGACTTGTTTGTGAATGTTGGGCTCATTGATATGTATTCAAAGTGTGACCTGATGGAGGATGCTAGAACTGTTTTTGATATGACAATTAAGACAGATTTGATTGCATGGAATGCTATAATATCTGGATTTTCTCATAACGAGGATGACAAAGAAGTTATTGCACTCTTTTCTGATATGCAAAATGGAGGATATTTCTTTAATCAAACGACATTGTCAACAATTCTTAAATCCATCGCTAGTTTGCAAAACATTGATATGTGTAAACAAATTCATGTCCTTGCTCTGAAATTGGGGCTTGAATCTGATATTTATGTTACCAACAGTCTCATTGATTCTTATGGGAAATGTAGCCATGTAGAGGATGCAACAAGAATTTTCAATGGTGCCCAGTGCGAAGATGTGGTGTCTTTCACATCTATGATCACAACCTACGCTCAATATGGACAGGGAGAGGAAGCTCTAAAGCTTTTTTTGCAAATGCTTGATCTTGGTCTCAAGCCAGATCGATTTGTTTGTAGCAGTCTTCTCAATGCTTGTGCAAATTTATCTGCATATGAACAAGGGAAGCAAATGCATGTTCATCTTGTGAAGTTAGGGTTTATGTTAGACGTATTTGCAGGAAATGCTCTTGTTAACATGTATGCCAAGTGTGGAAGCATCAGGGATGCAGATCTGGCATTCAATGAGATACCAGAAAAGGGGATAGTCTCATGGTCGGCGATGATTGGGGGACTTGCTCAACATGGGCATGGGAGAGAAGCATTAAAGTTGTTTGATCAAATGCTCAAGGATGGTGTTGTACCAAATCATGTAACTCTAGTTAGTGTTCTTTGTGCCTGCAATCACGCCGGTCTGGTAACTGAGGCCAAAAGATATTTCAATTCAATGGACGAGTTATTTTTCGTCAAACCAAAGCAAGAACACTATGCCTGCATGATTGACCTTCTCGGGCGTGCAGGTAGATTGGATGAAGCAATGGAGCTCGTAAACAACATGCCATTTCATGCCAGTGCTCCAGTATGGGGTGCTCTCCTTGGTGCCTCTAGAATTCATAAGAATCTTGAGCTTGGTCAACGCGCTGCCGAGATGCTCTTTGTTCTTGAACCGGAGAAATCAGGAACTCATGTTCTTCTTGCAAATATGTATGCAGCCGCTGGCAAGTGGGAAAATGTTGCTGAGGTAAGAAGGCTAATGAAAGACGGCAAGGTGAAGAAAGAGCCCGGAATGAGTTGGATTGAGGTTAAAGACAAAGTGTACACATTTGTAGTTGGTGATAAAAGCCACTCTATAACTAAGGAAATCTATGCAAAGCTTGATGAGCTAAATGATCTGATGAGAAAAGCTGGGTACGTGCCCATGGTAGAGACCGACATTCATGATGTCGAGCAAAGTGAGAAGGAGGCTCTTCTGTATCAGCACAGCGAGAAGCTTGCAGTGGCTTTTGGGCTTCTTGTTACACCAGCAGGTGCTCCCATTAGGGTGAAAAAGAACCTCAGGGTTTGCCTTGATTGTCATACAGCCTTCAAATTCATCTGTAAGATTGTATCGAGGGAGATCATCGTAAGAGACATCAATCGGTTCCATCATTTCAGAAATGGATCTTGTTCTTGTGGAGATTATTGGTAAATTTATGAAGAAAACTCACTCAATTTTTTGTTTCAAAATTGGAAATAGATAGTAAGTTAATACATTTCTTAGAACCTCCATTCTTTTGTAGCATCTATGCAAAGCTCATACTGACTTTTGGCAAATGTAAGCTTTTCAACTTCATAAGCAAAGATCATACCTATTAAGTAGAAATTCTTGCACCTTTGGAATGGAAAAATAAGTTCTTCCTCACCTTCTCCTAGAGTGCATTATTTTTTAATCACTTCTTGGTCTTTCAACTCATGATTAAGTCATCTTTGCTACTCATTTAGAATTGCTTCTCTTGAGAATGATCTTGAAAAAATAATTTAAGGAAATGATAAATATGAAACTCAATTTAGTTACTTACTCTTCAATCACCAAGTTATTCACTATTGTGACTTAGAAATTACAGTTTTTAATCCGAATAGTGAAGGTTAGTCTACGTAGGGGTGTAAGCCAACCAGACCAAATTGAATCAAACCCAACGGGTTGGGTTGGGTTGGGTAGGTATTTGGGTTGGGTTAAGTTGAAAAATTCTAACCTAAACTAGTTCGGGTTGGGTGCCTAAAATATCGATCCAACCTAACTCATACTGACTTTTCTGTTTCAATGGCAAATGTAAGCTTTTCAACTTCATAAGCAAAGATCATACCTATTAAGTAGAAATTCTTGCACCTTTGGAATGGAAAAATAAGTTCTTCCTCACCTACTCCTAGAGTGCATTATTTTTTAATCACTTCTTGGTCTTTCAACTCATGATTAAGTCATCTTTGCTACTCATTTAGAATTGCTTCTCTTGAGAATGATCTTGAAAAAATAATTTAAGGAAATGATAAATATGAAACTCAATTTAGTTACTTACTCTTCAATCACCAAATTATTCACTATTGTGACTTAGAAATTACAGTTTTTAATCCGAATAGTGAAGGTTAGTCTACGTAGGGGTGTAAGCCAACCAGACCAAATCGAATCAAACCCGACGGGTTGGGTTGGGTTGGGTTGGGTAGGTATTTGGATTGGGTTAAGTTGAAAAATTCTAACCTGAGCTAGTTCGGGTTAGGTGCCTAAAAAATCGATCTAACCTAACTCAAACCGATTAATAACTTTAACTCTAAAAATCATATTTCCCTCTCGTTCTATATGGAGATTGAAGCTTGAAAGTAGTTCAAACTCATCAATTTTTTGCATTATTAACAACTTAATGCTATTTTGAACTGTCTTGAATTTGTATTTATGGTTGTAATAAAAAAATTTTGATGAAACTCTTCTTAATTTGTATTTGTCATATTATGATATGGTAGTGGATGTATGTGATTTATTTAAAATAACTTGATATTTATGGTTAATTTGAAATGATTGTCAAATTTACATGTTGATATGATTGTATTTGAAATTAAAACATTACATGCTTGATGTCTATTGGTGTAAAATTTGTATATTAAATTTATAACTTAACCTATTTCAAGAATTTCAACCCGAATGACCAACTCAATTCAACCCGAATTAATTTAGGTTGGGTTGGAATTTGTCTTCAAGCCGACCCAGCCCAACCCGTTACACCCCTAAGTCTACTTACGTTCGTTCCTCACCTTGTAATGATATAAGCCTAGTGTACTGGGTATTGCCAAAATTGTACTAATATGTATACCCATTCATTGCATTTGTTTTTGGTTATTTGTTAAGAAAATTTAAGTTTTTATGATTCTTTTTGGTATTGTTATTTTTTTTTTACTAAAAAAGATTGTTTTTCAAAAATTAGAAGAGTAAAGCTATCTTATTTATTAAAATAAAATAAGAGTAAATAAGGATAAAATGTTATAGGAAGGACAAGTCTTTATACAATGGTTGAAGTTGCTCTATTATGTCTTGGAAGTCTACAGTTTCAAGTTCGAAAGCATCCTATTTAATGTAAAGGCAAGGTTAAATGCATTCCCTCCCTTGACTTTTCAGGATAAAATTAAGGAGGGTAAAGTTTAAAATAATAAAAATAAAAATAACAACAATAAAAAATAATAATTTGAGCTTAAAAAGTGAATGACATATATAGGAGTAATTGAAAAAAGTTATCTTGTTGGCCCCCAAGGTGAACTCAACTAGTAAGATGACCGCAATGCCTTAAGCAAAGTCTGTGTTCGAGTCATGTTAAAGGCTTTGGCGAGGTAGGCAACTTTACGTCTTGAATCTCATCAACAAAAGTGTTTAAAGCTTCGGTCTCGACATAGGTGCGGTGAGAATATTTTTTAGATGAAAGTGATATACACGGATGCAATGTGTTCTACCTGAGTATGGGTCAACCCATCTTTATACCCATTTTTTATAATAATAATAATAATAATAAAGTTACATTGTTAAATTACTATATCACCTTTCTTACATCATTAAAGTTACATTTTTATTTTTTTAAAAAAAAAAAACCAATAAATTTTCTAGGCATGTACAAAATCATCCAATTTTTGTCATTATAATAATTTAGAAATTTCTTTTTCCAAGATAAAAACTATATACTTAATCTATGAGAAAAAGGTGGCGTTGAATTGAATTATACTTTTCTCTTTTCTTTTTTTTTTTCTTTTTGTGTTTCATCGTTGAGTAACACTTAGGCAATAATTTTTTTCGCTTTACGGTAAGATTAATTCACTTAGATTTAACTCGAGTTTGACCATAAAGGTGTAAAGGTCTCCTAGCAAATAATAGCTTCATATACGAGAAATATTTTGAACTCGTGACCTCGCTTAAAAAAAAAGGATGCTAAGTTATCGAACCAACCAAATGTTGATATATTTCTCTTTTCAATACATCTATACCAGACACCGAAATCCACCCCACTAACGCTCGATGTAGGCAAAACAAACTCAGTTTCAAACCGTTGTGGACCGAAGACCTAATTTTCAAACTAAACAATCTAAAAGAAAGAAAACTTAAAAAACAAAAGGGCAAAAAGTCATCCTCTTTAACGGCTATTGTCCCAACGTTCATCTCCTTCTTCTTCTCTCAATCGAACTAGTTATCACTAAAACAATAGATTCCACACCTCCTTCACGCCGTTTTGAATCTCGCCACCAAACCAAATCATCCTCTCGACTTGCCCGAATGGACAACTTCGAAGAAAATCTCACACCTCATTCACCCAAAAGAAAAAAAACTCCATTATTCTCACCATCTCAGCTCTCTCTACAATCTTCAAAACAACTTGCTCTCCAAGATCTCCTTCTTCTTTCCCCTTCCCCACATAGAAAATTGAAGGACCGTCTCGTCGAAAGGCCCGAAATGCCCCAAGAACTGCTCGAATTACTGGTTCCTCGCAGGTGATGCAAGAGCAGAGCTTCTCCAATAATGGGTGGTGTTCCTGGTTGTGGGTCGTCAGACTCGTCACCTAGAAATAGTAGAAGGGCAAGGAGGAGATTTGAGCTAGAGGGTGGTCGGGAAGATAGAGAATTGGGTCTGGTTGAAGAGATTGTTGTTAAGCCCAGGAGGAGAAAGCAGAGCAGTCGATCTAGGAAGGAGAAATTGAGTTTGGTCCCTTCATTTCCTTCTCCTAGCTTGTCTCCTCCAAGTATGTCTTGTTGAATCTCTGATTTTTTATTTATTTATTTTCAATTCTTTTTGTGTTTTCTATGTTGGGTTTATTCAACCTTTAATTAAATTCTGGTTCGGGGGAATTAGGCACCAGGGAAGATGATAAGAGAAGCTTGGAGCGATTTGGGCAGCTGATATCGGATCTGGTAATATGGAAGGACTGGGTCTCTGTGCTTCTTATCTTCCTGTTTTACTGGAGACATAAGGTGTAAGTAGGTAGTTCTTTTACTGGAGACAGAGAGACAGAGACGGACGGCCAGAGACAGACAGACAGAGAGAGAGCAAATATTTAGCTGCTGTTTTCCATTTTTGCAGTGTTTTCTCCGCGATTTCGCAACTGGGTCTTCTGTTATTGGCTTTATCTTTCTTCTATAACTCACTATCCCAAAGGTAAATTTAGATTTTTTTTCTTCTATTAACTTCCCAATCTTGTTTTCCCCCCTTTACTTGGTTGCAGAATTGATGGTTTCTACAGAAGTAAGGACGAGTGGAAGCACGATTTCAAACTGAAAGAAGATGGCATTTTGCGGGTTGCCCGATTAATTCTTCCACCTGCAAATCTTGTAATTGCAAAGACTAGAGAGCTTTTCAGCGGAGAGCCATCGACAACTCTGAAAGTAGATAGATAGTCTTATTGTTTCGGTCTTTTCAATGTTTGACATTGCTCAAATGGTTTACTTTAAGCGCCACTTTCTGGTTTTAGGTGGTGCCCCTTCTCTTGTTTGGAGCTCAGTATGGGCACCTAATGACCTTATGGAGGCTTTGTGCCACTGGTAAGAAGGATTCCCTCAGGCCCATTTTGGATATCTTGTAATTCAAGTATATTAATCTTATGTTTTGATTTATTTTGGATATCTTGTAAATCAAGCTCATTAATCTTATTTTCATCATTTTTTGGAAAATGTTTGATGACTTGCATAAATTGAATTTGAGCAGGGTTTTTTATCAGCTTACTGTCCCCAAACTCTACTATGTCTATTCCATGCAAATAAACAGACAAGGTAAATATACAGAACTTGCCCTTAATAGAGGGTATATTTTCTTTTCAAGTGTTCTTGGATAGTTGGGTAATCTTATAATAATCCTACAATGAATGAAGTGATTTTATTTTGTTTATAACCAGTTGACCACATGAGGGATAGGATATGGGAAGCATGGGGAGATTGTTCTCACAAGAAGATTGTGGTAGCATCAGCTCTTACCAGCTTTTGGAATCTGTCAAGCATAAAGACGCACATTTTTGCAGGTATCTTGTTGTAACACCCCGATTTTCAAAACTTAAATTTTAAGTAAAATAATGAATATTTTAATTTTATCAAGAAAAATCACTGAAAATCGAGATGTTAATCGTATCCGTCTATCTTAACCCATAACCACTATATAGGTAATAAAATTTGCAACACTATGAATTTATATTCTTCTAACCAACTTACTGGTTAAGATAAACGAATATCTTTTCTTCTTCATGCTAAGGACCACATAATTCCAGTATACAAATTTTCATATTAAATTGTGAGGGTACTTGCCATTGTCCATTCATTATGGACACAACATTTAAATACGTTCATCAAATAGAATTAATGAATTTAAGTCCAAAGCACTACATTAAAGTAAATCATGATCCCTTCAATAATTGTAATAAGGTTTTATCAAAATTTCTAGTGCCAATACAACCCTTTTTAAATAAAAAGTTCACAAAGTCAAACAAGTAATTAACTCATTCACTAATTAAAATCTTATCCAAATAACCATCCTACCCCTATCGCTGAACCACGTCACAACTTGTTACTTTATTTTCTAAGTACCTGCATGTGAAAAATAGGGGTAAGATTGAAAGCCCAGTGGGTCATCTAAACGATTCACAACATCTTATCATGATATATATACAAGAACATTACAAACAAGTTTCACACATTAATCGTTACAACATTAAATTATTTGAGTCGAGAATTTTATCACGTTCTAAATCACGTACCTTTAGAAAATCAAGCCCAGGGTGGCACTACCCAAAAATTAGAAACTCATTGGCGATATTCATCATGAATAACTGCCCCATAATAAACGTTGACGATATTCCTTAGAATAACTGCCCCATAATAATCAATGACAATATTTCTTAGAATAACTGTCTCATATGTGTGATTCTTATCTTAATTGTGTTATTTAGTGATGTCACACCATACATACAACATAAGTATGATATTAATTGTATTCACAAGACATATTCAAACTCCACTACACATGGTATCATGTCACAATGCTAAATATAATAGTATTATCGCATGAGCTTCACTATGCCAATATTCTCAAATCATGTATTTCATCATCAGGCATTATAATATACAAATGAATTCAATTACCACATGAATTGCATGCATCCAATTATCATTTGATCAGAAAAAAATCATGCTGACACACATATCATCATAGTTAACAATCACAACATGGTATATATAAAATCATGTAAAATAGACATGAAAGAGCAATCTAATAATACTATAGACCTAATTAATTTAACATTCCTATCTATATATCAAAATAAAATATTGCAAAGGCATAAAATCTTCTCCACCTGAATCGCTAAATTTCAAATCACTTAAATTCCTCATTACGCCTAGTACTCAACCTGTACACGTATATTACGTTTGTTAATATAAATACTCATAAGAACGATTATGAGTGTAGATATATACATATATATAGTGGTGGGATGTTTAAACAAGTATATATATATATATATATATAACATAAGCTAGTATAATATAATATTATATATATGATGAGATAATATAATACATATCATTTAGTGTTAAATATGAGATGAGATGTATTAATTATATAGGATGTATAATATATATGTGTGATGTGGGCGTTTAGATGAGTGATGGTGTGCACGTTTAGGGCGTTAGTGTCTAGGATAAAATGATGTTATATGGGTGGTGAGGTGGTACTTAAGTATAGGTATTATTGATGGTATTAGGTGGTGCATTGGTGCAGAGAGATTGAGAGAGAGAGAGAGTGGTGTGAAAGAGAGGGAAAGTGTGCAGAGAAAGAGAGATATTCTTACATAAAAAAAAAGGGTTTCAACTAAGCGAATCTTGTAACAGAACCCATGCAGTAAATGAAGGTAGATCTTTTAGAACAGCTTTCATCAGAAGAGTACCCATATCATCTTCGAAGCTCTGATCTACAATGAATATACACAGTGGTTTCCTTCTCTGTAAAAAGAAGGCGTTTGAATGAGAAAGACGACAGAGATCGATCTCTCGGATCCTTCGTGTATAGATAGATATACAGTTGGAAAAAAGGTTTTAGAAGAGAGGCTGATGAGATTAAGAAAAAGAAGAACAAATTTTCTGTTGGTTGTCTTTAAGCTTCTTGCGCTACACACGGGGATAATAGCTTGGTTGTTGAACTAGAACTAGGGTTTTGGAGCAGAGAGGTGCGATTGGTTTCAGGGTTTTGAGAGAAAGAGTTTCGAGCAAGAGAGAAGATAAGCGAGATTCAAATAGACGGTTTGAGTTCGAGCAGAGAGAAGAGAAAGTTTTGGGTTTTAAGAGAAAGTTTTGAGCAAGAGAAAATAGAGAAGAGAGAGGCGAGAGGCAAGATTCAGAGAGACGGAGAGGCGAACAGAGAGGGGGCGGAGTATGAAAGAGATGAACGAGACGGCTGAGGTAGGTGCATAAGTATTATACCTAGTATTATTAATTCTAGGGTTTAATGATAAGCATGTTCCATGATAGGAAGGTTAATAGTATTGGAAACTTGCCATAATTTTGTATTGAAAAGTTTGTCAAGATTTTGGTGTGATTTGTAATTGATTCCTTAAAGGAATGCGAGAATAATTTCAAAATTGGAAAGTAGATATTTTCAGAATTTTCAGGGATTACATTTGAAATTGGAAAGTAGATTTTCAAAATTTTCAGGGGATTACATTCTTCCCGCCTTAAAAGAAATTTCGTCCCGAAATTAAAGTTGAAGCTACTTACTTGATGATGTTAAACTTTTTCCACTGCTGACCAGTTATATCTCGAAACCTAAAGTGTTCTTTGAAATAAGTCGGCATATTTGGCCTTCATTTCACTTTCAAGTTCCCAAGTGGCTTATTCAACTCCATGATGCTTCAACAACACTTTAACTAATGGAATGTCTTTGTTTCTCAAACTATGAACTTTCCAATCTAGGATTTTTAAAGGTCCTTCTTCATAGGTGGCATCAGCTTGTACTTTTACGGCTTTCCAATCGATGATGTGGGAAGGGTCTGGTTCATATTTTCGCAACATCGACACGTGGAACACGTTGTGGATGGTGGATAAACTAGTTGGCAAGTCTAGTTTGTAAGCATTCTCGCCAATTCGATCACTAATCTTGAACTGACCGATGAACTGAGGCGATAATTTCCCTTTCTTACCAAACCTCATGATGCCTTTTTGAGGGCTCATTTTCAGAAATACCTTATCACCCTTTTGGAACTCTAAAGGTCGGTGCCTCTTATCCGCGTAGCTCTTCTGCCTACTCTGTGCAGTAACTAGTCTTTTCTGGATCAACTTCACTTTTTCGTTCATCTCAATTATCATATCAGGTCTTGTAAGTTATCTTCCCAATCGGCCCAACACAGTGGTGCCTTACATGGTCGTCCATATAGGGCTTCATATGGAGCCTTTTGTATACTTGCCTGGTAACTATTGTTATAAGCAAACTCTGCTAGGTGTAAGTATTTACTCCAATTTCCCTTGAATCTAGTACACAAGCTCTCAACATGTCTTCTAAGATCTGAATAACCCTTTCGGATTGACCATCTGTCTGAGGATGATAGGCGGTGCTCATGGTTAATTTGGTTCCCAATTCCCGCTGTAAGTTCTGCTAGAACTGAGATGTGAATAAGGAATCTCTATCTGACACTATCGATTTGGGTACTCCGTGTAGCTTCACAATCTCTTTAACATACAGCTCGCCCAGTTTACTAATCGGATATGTGGATTTAATAGGTAAGAAGTGTGCCACTTTAGTAAGTCGATCCACAATTACCCAAACCTTATCCTCACCTTTCTGATTTCTAGGAAGAGCTCCGCCGAAATCCATTGCTATGTTATCCCATTTCCATTCAGGGGTTTTTAAAGGTTGTAACAATCCAGACGGTCTTTTATGTTCGGCCTTAACTTGCTATAAGGCATTTAGACACATATTTGGCCACATCTCTCTTCATACCTTTCCACAAGTAGTTTTTCTTCAAATTTTGGTACATCTTATCTCCACCAGGATGTAAAGTGTATTTAGTCTGATGTGCTTCATCAAATAAGATCTTTTTAATTTTCTCAATTCTGGGTATACAAATTCGATCTCTGAATCTCAATAACCCTTCTGAATCGATCTTGAAATTTGCATTTCCATTATTGGCTCTTGCACCTGCCACCCATTTTATCAATCTTCTATCCTGAGCTTGACCTTCCTTAATTTGATGTAGTAGGTCTGGCTTGCAGCTCATATTATATAAGAAAATTTGATTTTCACCTTTTTGTACGCCTAAATTATAATCTTCAATCAATTGGTACATCTGGGCTTTTTCTGCATCGTTCTTATACGATTTTCGACTTAAAGCATCTGCGACTACGTTGGCTTTCCCTGGGTGATAATGCAGCTGAAAATCATAATCATTCAGCAATTCCATCCATCTCCTTTGCCTCAAATTTAACTCCTTTTGCGTATAGATGTACTTCAAACTCTTATGATCAGAGTATAGATCAAATTTCTCTCCATAAAGATAGTGTCTCCATATCTTCAAGGAGAATACAATAGCAGCCAATTCTAAATCATGAGTCGGGTAATTCTGTTCATGAGTCTTCAGTTGCCTAGAAGCATAAGCAACCACTTTACTTTCCAGCATTAGAACAGCGCCAAGACCATTCTTAGAAGCATCAGTGTAAATAACATATCTGACTCCGCTTACAGGAGTGATCAATATTGGGGCTGTGGTCAATCGTCTCTTCAACTCTTGAAAGGAATTCTCACATTTCTCATCCCAACTAAATTTGGCATCCTTCCTTGTTAGCTTTGTCATAGGCTCAGCTAGTCTCGAAAAATTTAGAATAAATCTTTTATAGTACCCAGCTAGTCCCAAAAAGCTTCTAATTTCTGTCACTGATTTTGGCTTTTCCCAGTTCATTACTGCTTCAACTTTTGTTGGATCTACGAATATTCCTTCTGATGACACTACATGGCCTAAAAATTTTACTGACTTCATCCAAAATTCATATTTTTTCAATTTTGGCATACAATTGATTTCGCCTCAATGTTTCCAAAACTGTTGTAAGGTGTTACTGATGTTCCTCATTGGTCTTTGAATAAACCAAAATATCATCAACAAATACCACTACAAATTTGTCTAGACGAGGCCTAAATGTCATATTCATTAGGTTCATAAAAGTTGATGGTGCATTAGTGAGTCCAAATGGCATGACTCTGAATTCAAAGTGTTCATACCTAGTCCTGAATGTTGTCTTTGGTATGTCTGACTCTTTGATTCTAAGTTGGTGATAACCGGACCTTAGGTCGATCTTGGAAAAACAAGTTGTTCCCTTCAGTTGATCGAACAAATCATCTATTATGGGTAGGGGGTACTTGTTCTTGACCGTGACTTAATTTAATTTTCTGTACTGAATATACAGTTTCATCGATCCATCTTTCTTTTTAACAAACAATACTGGTGCTCCCCAGGGTGATTCGCTCGGCTGGATAAATTCCTTCGCACTAAGATCATCAAGCTGAGTCCTTAGTTCTATTAATTCGCCAAGGGCCATTCTGTAGGGTGACATGGCTATGGGGTATGTTCCAGGGTACAGTTCTATCTTGAACTCTATTTCCCGCTTAGGAGGTAATCCAGGTAATTCTTCGAGAAACACTTCAGGGAAGTCTCTAACCACCAAGTACTCTTCTAAATTCCTCAAGGTCTTTAGAGGCTCAGTTTCTGTTAGGGTTTTGAATTCCTCTTTGTGATTCACAGATTTGAGAAGTGCAGACATGATATTTCTTGAGATTTTGTTTTTATCCCCATAGATTTTCAACAACTCTCCCGAAGGTAACCGCAAAGTAATCTTCTTTCGAAGGCAATCCATCTAGGCTTGGTACTCAGATAACCAATACATGCCCAAGATCACATCATAATGATTAATGGGTAGGAGTATCAAGTCAGCTGAAATCAGCTCATCATTAATTCTAAGGTCACAACTACATTTTTCAGTGGTTGGGACGTTTACTCCTACTGGTGTTGAAATCTTCATAACAACAGATAAAGGTACAGTGGAAAGTTGTAGTTTCTTGGCTAAGTTTATAGAAATAAAAGACCTTGATGCTCCAGAATCAAACAAGATTTTAACTGTAACATGAAATAAAATGAAAGTACCTTCCACTACTTCGTTTGCACCAACTTCTAGTTCAGGATTTCTTTCTGTCATTGCAAAGACTCTGCCTTGATTTTGATTTTGGATTTGATTCTGATTATAGCTTGGACGATTGGCTTGATTTCGTCCTTGCACATTGTTGTTGTTCTGCCAGTTGCCCGGACTAGAATTTTGTCGAACTCCTTGTATAGTGCAGTTTCGTGCCAAATGACCCGGTCGGTTGCATTTGAAGCAAAGTCTCGTGGCTACTACTTGATCTTTATGTTGTTGGGGTGCACGAATATTGTTCTGCTGCATCTGTTGTTCACCATTATGACTAGACCATCTTGATCTGTTGTTGTGATTTTGCACCATGTTCCACTGGTTTTCATTGTTGGACTTGTTCCTGTTCCAATTATTTCCATTGCCACCAAAGTTATTAAGATTTTGCCTCTTGTTGTGATTACCCTGGTAATCAAAAGAGGCTTTTTGTTTCTGTTCCATATTGTCTCTTGCAGGTTCAGTTCTCTCTCTACCAACAAAGCTCGTTCAACTACCTCTTTATAAGTCTCTAGATTCATAGGGACAACCACCTTTCTAATTTCCATTCTGAGACCCTCTGCGAATCTACTAGCTTCCATCTGTTCATTGACTACCAGTTCATGAGTAAATCTGGAAAGTTCGATAAACTTAGCCTCATATTCTGCCACTGTCATGTTCCTCTGTATCAGCCTCACAAATTCAGATTGTAGTTTTTTTCTGTTCGCCTTGGGGAAAGATTTATCATAAAATATCTCTTCAAAAGTTGTCCAGGTCATAGTGTTCACGTCCATTGTAGGACTTTCTTTAACCATTCTCTACCAATGTTTGGCCTCACCTATGAATTGGTGAGCCACAATCGCCACCATTCTTGGACCAGTCAGTCCAAGAACTTCCAAGTGTTCCTTAACTTCCTGGAACCACTTGTCAGCTTCCCTTGGATCTGGTTTTCCTTCAAATTTCGAAAGATGCATACGTTGGAAATCTCTTAATTGATCTGCCCATTCCTTTTCTTCAGGCCTCCTGATGTTTCGAGCTCCTGGTTCATTCTGCACTACAATTGTTGGATTCAGTTGAGGCTGAGGCATCTGTCTGGTCACTTGTTCCACTACTTGTCTCACAAATTCTGCCATCATCTTTGGTCCCAAAACAATTCCAGGGGTTGGAATTAATGTAGGTCGGACATTCTCTGCTCTAGTAGAGTCAACATTCGGTTGTGTCTGCACAACTGATTCAGTGTCCCTTATGAGATCACTCACAGACCTTGTGTTTATTTTTCGAGGTGTAGCCATCTATAAAATTTCAACTCATCTTTAGTACTACAGGATATAATTATTTTCGGTTAGGGTGACTCTAGATTCAGAATTTTAAGTTCTCACAAATCTGACAGCGAATGTTGACTCTACTAGAGCAAAGAATGTCCGACCTACAGCAGTTCCAACCCCTGGAATTGTTTTGGGACCAGAGATGATGGCAGAATTTGTGAGACAAGTAGTGGAACAGGTGACCAGACAGATGCCTCAACCTCAACTGAATCCAACAATTGTAGTGCAGAATGAACCAGAAGCTCGAAACATCAGGAGGCCTGAAGAAAAGGAATGGGCGGATCAATTGAGAGATTTCCAACGTATGCATCCTTCGAAATTTGAAGGAAAACCATATCCAAGGGAAGCTGACAAGTGGTTCCAGGAGGTTAAGGAACACTTGGAAGTTCTTGGAGTGATTGGTCCAAGAATGGTGGCGATTGTGGCTCACCAATTCATAGGTGAGGCCAAACATTGGTGGAGAATGGTTAAAGAAAGTCCTACAGTGGACGTGAACACTATGACCTGAACAACTTTTGAAGAGATATTTTATGATAAATCCTTCCCCAAGGCGAATAGAAAAGAATTACAATCTGAATTTGTGAGATTGACACAGAGGAACATGACAGTGGCAGAATATGAGGCTAAGTTTATCGAACTCTCCAGATTTGCTCATGAACTGGTGGTCAATGAACAGATGAAAGCTAGTAGATTCGCAGAGGGTCTCAGAATGGAAATTAGAAAGGTGGTTGTCCCTATGAATCTGGAGACTTATAAAGAGGTGGTTGAACGAGCTTTGTTGGTAGAGAGATAATTGAATCTGCAAGAGACAATATGGAACAGAAACAAAAGGCCTCAAGAAAGATTACCAGGGTAATCACAATAAGAGGAAAAATCTGAATAACTTTGGTGGCAATGGTAATAATTGGAACAGGAACAAGTCCAGCAATGGAAACCAATGGAACAGGGTGCAGAATCACAACAACGGATCAATATGGTCTAGTCATAATGGTGAACAACAGATGCAACAGAACAATATTCGTGCACCCCAACAGCATAAAGATCAAGTAGTAGCCACGAGATTTTGCTTCAAATGCAACCGACCGGGTCATTTGGCACGAAACTGCACTATACAAGGAGTTCGACAAAGTTTTCGTCCGGGCAACTGGCAGAACAACAACAATGTGCAAGGACGAAATCAAGCCAATCGTCCAAGCTATAATCAGAATCAAATCCAAAATCAAAATCAAGGCAGAGTCTTTGCAATGACAAAAGAAAATCCTGGACTAGAAGTTGGTGCAAACGAAGTAATGGAAGGTATTTTCATTTTATTTCATGTTACAGTTAAAATCTTGTTTGATTCTGGAGCATCAAGATCTTTTATTTCTGAAAACTTAGCCAAGAAACTACAACTTTCCACTGTACCTTTATCTGTTGTTATGAAGATTTCAACACCAGTAGGAGTAAACGTCCCAACAACTGAAAAATGTAGTTGTGATCTTAGAATTAATGATGAGCTGATTTCAGCTGACTTGATACTTCTACCCATTAATGATTATGATGTGATCTTGGGAATGGATTGGTTATCTGAGTACTAAGCCCAGATCGATTGCCTTCGAAAGAAGATTACTTTACGGTTACCTTCGGGAAAGTTGTTGAAAATCTATGGGGAAAGAAACAAAATCCCGAGGAATATCATGTCTGCACTTCTCGAATCTGTGAATCACAAAGAGGAATTCAAAACCCTAACAGAAACTGAGCCTCTAAAGACCTTGAGGAATTTAGAAGAATACTTGGTGGTTAGAGACTTCCCTGAAGTGTTTCCCGAAGAATTACCTGGATTACCTCCTAAGCAGGAAGTAGAGTTCAAGATAGAACTGTACCCTGGAACATACCCCATAGCCATGTCACCCTACAGAATGGCCCCTAGCGAATTAATAAAACAAAGGACTCAGCTTGATGATCTTAGTGTGAAGGAATTTATCCAGCCGAGCGAATCACCCTGGGGAGCACCAGTATTGTTTGTTAAAAAGAAAGATGGATCGATGAGACTGTGGATTGACTACAGAAAATTAAATCAAGTCACGGTCAAGAACAAGTACCCCCTACCCAGAATAGATGATTTGTTCGATCAACTGAAGGGAGCAACTTGTTTTTCCAAGATCGACCTAAGGTCCGGTTATCACCAACTTAGAATCAAAGAGTCAGCATACCGAAGACAACATTCAGGACTAGGTATGAACACTTTGAATTCAGAGTCATGCCATTTGGACTCACTAATGCACCATCAACTTTTATGAACCTAATGAATATGACATTTAGGCCTCGTCTAGACAAATTTGTAGTGGTATTTGTTGATGATATTTTGGTTTATTCAAAGACCAATGAGGAACATCAGTAACACCTTACAACAGTTTTGGAAACATTGAGGCGAAATCAATTGTATGCCAAAATTGAAAAATATGAATTTTGGATGAAGTCAGTAAAATTTTTGGGCCATGTAGTGTCATCAGAAGGAATATTCGTAGATCCAACAAAAGTTGAAGCAGTAATGAACTGGGAAAAGCCAAAATCAGTGACAGAAATTAGAAGCTTTTTGGGACTAGCTGGTTACTATAAAAGATTTATTCTAAATTTTTCGAGACTAGCTGAGCCTATGACAAAGCTAACAAGGAAGGATGCCAAATTTAGTTGGGATGAGAAATGTGAGAATTCCTTTCAAGAGTTGAAGAGACGATTGACCACAGCCCCAATATTGATCACTCCTGTAAGCGGAGTCAGATATGTTATTTACACTAATGCTTCTAAGAATGGTCTTGGCGTTGTTCTAATGCTGGAAAGTAAAGTGGTTGCTTATGCTTCTAGGCAACTGAAGACTCATGAACAGAATTACCCGACTCATGATTTAGAATTGGCTGCTATTGTATTCTCCTTAAAGATATGGAGACACTATCTTTATGGAGAGAAATTTGATCTATACTCTGATCATAAGAGTTTGAAGTACATTTATACGCAAAAGGAGTTAAATTTGAGACAAAGGAGATTTTCAGAATTTTCAGGGGATTACACTTGTTCTTTCATCTTTCTCGTTCATTCCAGTCATCACCATCATCAGAAATTCAGTATATTTTTCCAGTTAAAGAAAACAGTCAGAAGCCGCTACCATTAAAGAAGGTGAGAACATGGCCAGCTGCAGCAAGCCTTGGTACTGGTAGAATAAGGGTCATATTTATACAGTAATTTCAACTCCTGCATTCTACTAATACACAATTTTAGTAATCACTTCTATGGCCTTAAAAGAGAACTACTAACACAGTAACCAGCATCAGCCTGGCAGTGATGGTTAATTTCACAGAATAACCTCATTTTTTCTACTACTTGTAATCACTTCTATTGGCAGCAGAAACAAAAATGTTATGACCAAGCTATCTTTGATCTTTTAATGCATATATCATGGCTTCCTATTGTTTGAACATCAATGCTAAATCTATCTCATTACTGAGGATTTGCAACTCTAATTTGCCAATATTGGTAGATTATTATCTGTTTGATGAGCAGCATGAGAATGAGAATTCAACAGAATAATATATCTGATTTGAGAACAGCCATCTGATTATATGCGCTCTTCAAACCATGGATGGACTTCTAGGTGAAAGTTACTGCACTATAAATAGATGCCAAAGGTCCTACCATGATCCAATGCCTTCAAAAGATCGACTTAAATGGGTGGTAATGATCAAAAGTAAATTATATTGTCACGGAGTCCTACGTCTCAAGTGTGCTAGTACCACAACGATCGTATAGTGGGACGGACCTTGAGGGGCAGTGTTACAAGGCATACTATGTGGGCTGCCAGCTTTCATATGGCATGCTTCGAATAGCTCTATGAGGGGGCATGCACTATATTCTAAAGAAACAAGGATTTCTATTGATTGAACTGCCTCTCTTTATTGCAATAGTTCTCTTTAAATTAGAGCACTTTGAGGGCAATGTGAGACGGTACTTCATGTGGTGAAAGGCTGTCACATGGCTAGCTTAGCTTCTAGAATGTTTGTGAGGGCATGCAAGGATTTGTATTGATTGAACTGCCTCTCTTTGTTGCAATAGTTCTCTTTAAATAAATAAGAGACAAAATTTAGCGATCTGAGTTATTTATTGTAACTTATCACCAGTCAAACTGAGCTAATCGAAAATAGTCATTCTTGCGTATTTTTTATCAAACTGTTAGATTTTTTATTTTTATTGTTAATTGAGCTAAAATTTCGTGTGCCTAGTGGGAGCTGATAAGCTTTGCATTCTAATAGTTGAGATTGTAGATTTGAAGAGTCCGGTTGTGAGTTATGATCATCTGATCATAAGTGATCGAAACAGGGAAGAAAAAGATTTCATATTCGTGTTGTTTTCATTAAAGAGTGATATTTCTTTGATCCATACTTCAAATTTTTCAATTTTTTAATTTTTTTTTTTTTGAACTTGCAAAATTTGTTTCAGCACAAGTGAAGTTAAGTCCTTTCATTATAGTGTTCTAAAAAAGAAAATAATGGAAAAGTCTTACTTACACTTTTTGCATACAAGTTAATTCTAAATTCCAACACTGGTACTTTTTGTTGTATTGATATATCTCAATGTTAGTTTCTTCTTAAAAATTAAAAAAAAAAAAAAAATTGGAACTCATTACTTCAAAGTTAAAATAAAACAATACATTATTATGCTAACTTTTTTCTTCAAAGGACATATAAGAAATACCATCTTCAAACTATTATCCATTCTTTTTTTTTTCTTTTTCTTTAATAATTAAGAGAAATATAACTTCATTTAATGACTATATATAACTAGGAAAAGATTTTTTTAATTTTTTTCGTTTTATTTCACCTTGCACATGTACGTCTTGTAATCATCACAAGAAACGATCCAACGGTTTTTGAAGCTCGGAGAAAACAAGAGGAAGACCGCAAGTTTCCTCGGGCTTCCTCTTGTGGGCTCACCAAACCATTTTTACTCTTAAATAAATGCAAACGATTCTGAGCTGCCGTAGCGAGTCGCAACGGCGAAAACCCTAGGCACTTCACTTTTGTTTGTTTCTAGGGTTTCTTCTTCTTCTTCTTCTTCTTCTTCTTCTTCTTCTTCGATCGTTGGTTAGGGTTTTTACTTGGTTTGCTTGAGAGTAAGGTAATGGCGCAGCAGCAAGCGGGATCGAAGCCAGGGATGCGGAAGCCGGTGTTCATGAAGGTGGATCAGTTGAAACCGGGGACGAGCGGCCACACGCTCATCGTCAAGGTCGTCAGTTCGACGACGGTGTTGCAGAAGGGCCGCGCCGTCGCTCAGAATCTCAGGCCCAATCGAATCGCCGAGTGCCTCGTCGGAGACGAGACCGGCACGATCGTTTTCACGGCGCGCAACGAGCAAGGTATTATTATTATTATTATTATTATTATGATTATTATTATGATTATTATTATTATTGACGATCCTAATCTAATGATTTGGTGAAATTGGGGTCTGTTAGAAACCCTAGTTTGGGTTGTGGATGAAGTTGGAATCTGTTTTTCCTAATATTAAGTTTGCATTTATACAAGTGAAGATCTTTCTTTTTCTTTTTCTTTTCCTTTATTATTATTGGTCTAATCTTCTCAAGGTTTGTCTTGTTATTTGTATGGAAGTACATTTTCAAAGTTCTTGTTTTTCTCTTAAATCTCTAAAGGTTGTATTTTTTATTTAAAAAGTTGCAAATTTTATAAGCAGGATAGAACTGAGCCGTCACATGAAAGGTTGTTTTAAACTTCAAATTACTATTTCTTGAATACAAAATGCTAGTCTTTCATAGTCTACACTCTACAGCCTTGTTTAGCTTTCCCTTTGAATGCAAATATATCCAAACATTTGAACCTTGGACATGTTGAGCTGCTCTCTGTGTTAGTTAATGCCTATGTTCACTTGATATACATAATTTGGCCTTTACTTATCAGCTATAGCTTTTAGGTTGAGCGGTTTCGAACAATGTGTTCCTATGCATGGCTCTCTCTTGCTCTCAGGCCTGCCATTTTCAGTTATCATACTCTAGTTGAAAAGGGTCAATTTAAAAAATTGAAAATCTGTAGAAATTCTTTTGTCTTCAAGCTTGTTATGCTATTTTTGCTCTTAGTATTTGTTACCAATTGCAGTTGGAATTGTTTTTCAATTTTATAGGTCTTGGACTTTCCTCTTAAGAATTTTGTGGTTGTGGAATTTGCTCACATGGTTTCATGATGTTAACAAACTACTTTATCCTTTTGGCAGTTGACTTAATGAAGGCGGGTGCTACTGTGATTTTGCGGAATGCAAAGATTGACATGTTCAAGGGATCTATGAGGTTGGCAGTTGATAAGTGGGGACGTATCGAGGTTACAGAACCCGCTAAGTTCTTAGTTAAAGAGGATAACAATCTGTCTCTTGTGGAGTATGAACTGGTGAATGTTGTCGAAGAATGATATGGCCTGTTTTGCATCTGATACATGAAATATGAGAAGAGAACAAGAGCATTGAAGTTTTGAAGGCACTATGGTTACTTTGTTCGTGTTATTGGTTATCGTGAAGCTACTAATGGGGACGAAGATATACTGAAACAGCATCAAAGCTAGTGAGATTTCCCCCTCCCCTCTATCATCACTGAAATGGAATAGGGCTAGTTAAAATAAAAATGTGATTCTGTTTGATGTAAAGAGGGTCATTCAATTGTTCCTTTCAACTTTGCCCCTATGATGGTACTAGCTGAACTTGGAGTTTGTGAAAGTTTACTGTTTATAGTAAAACGACTTATCTTTATTTTCATGTTCTGTTGTTAGGCTTCTGAAAAGTAAAATATCATGATATGCCTCTATTTACCTTGTGTTATTCCAATACTTAGAAGTTGATTATTTGATTTGATTATCAATTACCAATGAAGCAGGGGTGCATTTGATTAAGATTTTGTTGTGATTTGTAGAGTTTTGCAGCAAGAGGAAAGAAAAAGGAAAAAATTATATGTTTGTGACATTTTTTTGGAGCCTCTTGAACGAGTGTGAAGATATTTGCAATATATATCAAACAACTTTGCTTGAAAGTTTGAAACGACTAACAACAATTGCTCACTCACTCATCAAGGGTTTGCTTTTGGATTGCCATTATGATTTTTCATTTTAGGCCGTGTTGATAGCTGTGAAAAGTTTTTTCAAGAAAATTTTTGTAATAAATTTTCTTTTGCTTGTTTGATTGTATTTTAAAAAGTCTTTGTTTAATTGTACTTTAGAAAATATTTTTTTATTTTTTTATCAAAAGTTTTATAAAATATAAACATGAACATATAATCGATAATATTAAAAATAAAATTATGAAAAAAATTTAGTGAGAAAATAAAGAGGTTGAAAAAATATTTTTTAAAAAAATATTGACAATTAAAAGTATAACTTTTTTATGTTTTTGATAAAAAATTTAATTTTTTGGATAAAATAATAATTTTTTCAACAATCAAACGGACCTTAATAGCTTAACATATTGGTATTTTTTAGAACATTTACTTGATTTATTCTTGACACTTCTTACAAAGCTAATCCTGGTAAGCTCTCAATTAATCTCTGGTTCCTCTTTTTTCGTTATTTATTTTTGGGGTCTTTGCTGGAGTCTTGTCTTCTGGGGCTTCTACTGTAAGTTAGTCAATTACATATGCAAATCAATATTAAGGGTTCTTGACACCTTGTGCTTTCAGTGATTGAGCGTTTCCAAGGCTTGCTTAGAAGAGAATGAGGACTTCTATAGATGACTTTTAGGATGGTACATTAATAAAAACAACTTGAACGGTGATTTTAATCTTGTCTTGAGTGATACGTTTGATTCAAACCCATGGATACTTTTGTTCATAATTCTCAAAATAATAAATGAATATATATAATGTGGTTTCATTTATATAATTATAGTGTATTACTAGTTGTTATTCTTCTAAAGGAGTTTCCATCCAAATAGAATAAATTTGATATCAATAACTCTTTTTATGTAAGTGGGTATCAATAACCCTTCTAGAAATATCAACCGTTATAATATTAAAACTAAATTTTAAGATAAAAGTTGGCAAGGAGCAACATTCGAACAATGCCAAAAATGAATATTTTCATCTTTAAAACCAAAAGCACAGTATCATGTTTGTGTACAGTCGACGAGCTCTAAGCTTTACTGGTTTTCATTTTTGTAAACAGGCAGTTCAGTAATACTAGAAATAAAGGGCAGGAGCAGAGATAGATATGCGAAACAAATGCACACCCACGTATGGTTTCCCACAATATGCAGAAGCAACCCTGTTAATGACTGACACACTCAAGAGTTTTAAGGAAGAAATCATGATCAAATTCAAGCTTTAGACAGTCTAATCTAATGTGAATAAAGAGGGCCCAACAGATACAATTTGAAGGAACTAATCATCAAAAGATCAGGCTTTTAATCCCAACATTAAGCTGCACATACCTAGAAATGAAAACTATAATCCATACATTTTTGTAAAGTTAGTTACATTGTAGAGATTCATACGAGACAGCCTAGTTCCTCTGGTAAAAAAGCATAAAAAAAAAGAAGTCTCCATGTTACCCTTATAGAGTAAACCAAAACAAAACTTTTCATTTGAACCTGAGGCAACTCAGGTAAGCAACCAATGGCCATAACATGTATCCTGATATAGAATATACTTCATGAACACAATCATTCTTGAACAAGTCTCAAGTTGCATCTGCTAAGTTAATATGGTAGAAAGGCCAACCAAAATGTAATTTTTCTGTTCCAGTACACTCAATCCAGTTGGGCTGAGCCACTCCCCTAAATGTAAAGAGCAAGAAAAAAAAAAAAAACTAGAACCACTTGCAAAAAGTTTGAACATGGATCTATTTGTTAAAACTTATTACTCAATACACATTCCAACTCATCGATTCTATGATTAACAAAGGAATACACCTCAATCAGGAGCTCACGAGTCCAATGAAATCCAGGGGAACTATCACCGTTGCACCGCACCCAACAAACTACATGTCACCCATCTACAATAAAATAAGAAGAATATGTAGAAGCTATCGAGAATATAATGTGTAAAAGTCACAAGATGCAACAAATCCTCTCTAACAATTTTATTGGATTTTTTGGGTTCTCCGTTGCAGTTACCACAAGCATGATTGTCAAGCAAAAAAAAAAAAAGAATAACTGAAACAGGAAGCTTTCTCAATCAGAAAATGCGAAAATGAGAGATGATAGAGGATACAGCCCTAAACAAACAAACAAAAAAGTTGCAAATGAAAAATAGAATGAACTACATCATAAAATACGAATGCTCATTCAGTTATGACTTCGTGCACTACTTAAAATTTCTGAATTAATTTGCTTAACTTGGTTTCTAGAACTGTACTACACAAATAGCAAAGCATTCAACTTCTTAACAATAATTCAATTGTGCATTAGTAGTTTTTGCCCTTTGCCCCTCGTTTTATTCTATTTTCTTGCCATCATATTTTTGACTCATGACCAAACTGAAATGCCTAACCTTAGTCCCTTATAGAGATGAATGGCGATGTAAATGATAATACGAAAAAACTAAAGAGGACTTAGAAAGGTATCCTTCATGAGGTCTCCACCAATCACAATTTTTTTCAAAAAACACCATCAACTATTCCAGAACAACTGACCTTACCCTTGATAAAATCCTGATAGCACCCAAAATATTTCCTCCAATTTTCATTCAATTGAAACCTTTTTAACAAATGGAATATGATCAAGCTCAATAACCCCTAATTGTGATCAATGTAGAATGTAACTCCCATCTAGAACTCCACCACCTTCCTTGAAGTACGCACGTCACCTTCAACTCCCATTTCTAAATCTAATTAGGCAACTACTATTTGGATAAAAAAGAAAATGTCATCATATTGTCCTCATACTCAAGCCTTATGAACTAAAGATTTAATATATACTTAATCTCCTCTAATTCCACCAAGTCCTAATCTCCCCCCCTTGAGCCCAGATATTTTTCACAATTTCATCATACCTTCTTCAGCAAGAAATGCAACCACAATCCTATTAAGATTTGGAATCTCAAGCAGCATATCATCCATCTTTATCTCACACATCTTTTTCCTCCCCAGTTCATATTTCAGTTATCCTTTCTGCACCGTTAACTTGCATATGAACACAATACACAGTAGCGTACTTAAAATGAAAAGCAGCAAATACAACTCTCACCTTATTCACTAAATAATGAACAAATTCTGGAAACAAAATACAATCAACTAATAAGACCTCAAAACATATTGAAAAACTAAAAGCACCTACACAAGGTGTCAAAATCTTGATTGAATCTTACAATTCACAAATTGATTCAGATAAAAATGATACAAATATTTAACATTAATCCCAATGCTTTTCAATCTCATAGGAAATCCTAAAATTTTACTAGAATCTTACGATTTACAATTCAAATCATATGACTCACAATTTAATATAATTGATCCTTAAAAATTGAATGACATATTGCATATCTTAGATTTCAAATATCATGTCTTTTATATTTATTACACGATTCTAAAGAATTTGTAATTATTAAATAAAACTTCTAGACATAACCACAGACCATTTGAACTGGTTAAAAATCTAGACATAACTTGACTAGGATACTACAATTAGGAAAAATTTTGACGGCGATCTCCTTCGTGGAAAAAATCATCCATACAAATATTAGCTCATTTAGAAATATAACTTGGTCAATGAACGAATGGCAGAATTATAATTCATGATACAAATCATGCAAGTGCCATAAATATATCCCCAGTTTAAGAATTATAAATTAAATTCAGTGAATTTATAATTCTTTACCTGATATATTTATGTGCATATTTGTATCATGTCAATGAATCTTACAGTTCATCAATTTGAATCCCAATATGATTCACCTAGCTCTAAAATGATTCAATCACGCAACAATTATAACAACTATGCCCCCAGGCTTTGAATTTTATTGAAAATATGGCAGTTAGTAACTTGCTCTAGGTTACTCATCAAATGTATCTGTTGGTTATTGGACCATGTATATAACCCTCAAATGTTGGTGCACAAGGAGAGCAGCATAAAGGCCATACCTAGCAAAGAACTACAGAACCACATAGAACTCCCTCCCTCCCTCCCTTTCTTTTGAATGCATCCAATGTCCAAGGACATGAATTGTGTTGTCAGCAACTAAACAAACTAGGAGCAACATATCTTCTAAAAGCATTCTTAACCCAAGATTTTAATATGTTTCAAAGTGAACTGGTACCAAGGTGGGAAAATGTAATATGCAAAAAATATAACATGATTCATTGGACAAGACAATTCTACTACAGAATAAACTTTTCAGTTTTCTATACACGCCAATTATAATGTCCAAGTACAATTAACCACAAATAAACAACATCAATGATAACCTGATGATCCAATTAGGCACAAAGTATCCACAACTGATAAAACTGTTTTCCTAGGAAAAAAAAAAAGAGGGGGGAGGGGAAGAGAACAAATTCTCCAATCAAAAACTCGGAGAGTGTAATGAGTGAAAAAAATTATCAGAATATTACTAGTTCATCTACACTGACAGACATAAGATCCAACTTATTTGTTTGGCTTAAATCAATGCATCTAAGTTGTACCAGGAATAATTGTCTTACAATGTAATGAGGTTTGTACTCAAATCCAGTGGAGATTCATCATACGTCATCATTGTGAGCTGATTGAATACAAAATATCAGTATTCTTCTAAGGGGATCATACTGACATCAATATTAAGAAAAGAAGGGAGAAAAGAAAAGGAACAAAATGAAAAAAGAAAAAAAGAAAACCAGTCTCTAGTTATATAAAGATTTTCTAGTACATCTTTTACATTTAATGGCACTAAGATGAGATCATGCACTCTAAAATCCAGAGAATGCAAGTGAAAAACCACAAAGTATCAACTAGCTAATTTAGGTCTCCATTCTCTTAGAAACCAACTCAGCTGTCGACTATCTTATTCAATACTTCAAACTTATCAGCTGTCGCTGTCTTAAATTGCAGGAGGATGCTAATTTAAACTTTGCTTGAATCCACAGTGCATTCATCACACGTCATCAATGCAAGCTGATTGAACACAACATATCAGCAAGAAAGTAAATTATATATTTAATGTGCATATTTTACATTGACTTCAAACTGATAACGAGATAAAACATTGCTGGAACATAAAGAAAGGGAAATATATCTTTCATAGGTGCTCTCTCATATATCCACATAAAGGGGAAGGTTAAAAAAACCCTGAAATAATCTCAATACCCTGAAATAATCTCAATATAGATTTGGTTATTATTTACTTTGAAATCTTGCATCCAATTCCAAGGTATACAGACAGTAGTAGGCCCTTCTATTTCATGGCTGGAGATAACATTTGATCAGCACAAACAAAATGATTAAGAATCAACAAATTTTCATATTTTTCAGGGATTTGAATTTAATTGAAGTGTTTGAATAAAACATATTTTTATGTTTCCTGTCAAAAAAAAATAAAGAACTTATATTTTTACGTTTGGATTTACCTAACTATTTCCAGTTAGAACTACTTTTGATTACTCGTTGTGAATAGAGGAACAACAGCACCTCTAAATAGAGTCCTTGAGTGCAAAGCATGAAAATTGGAAAATTCTATTAAAGTAACGAAAAATGTGTTGCTTCCACAAATTCCAATTAAAACTTCACTAGTTATATTCAAAATCACCAGAGTACATGACAAAATTGTTCATATCTCCTCTTTATGACAGCCTGCTCACCTAATCTACTGACAAGACCTCTCACTCACAATCTCAGGTCTTGTTGAAATAAATAAAAAAAATTCCAAGTCAATCCACCATTCCTTGCTCTTCATCTAGTCTCATCTTGGCCTACAAGAGGAAAAAGAATTTGAACTATTCTATCAAACAAAGGGAAAGAAGTTGGAGGAAATAGCATACCATCTTCAATAACAAAGAAAACTTGCATGACGAAATAATTGAAATTATTTTGCTAATCCACATCTAGATATGTAGATCTTATCAATAGATAGCAATATCATGTAAGACTTTCATCTATCAGGACCTTCTCTTTATCATTTTTTTTTTCTTTGGGGTAGCGGAATTTTGTTCAAGTTTGTAACTATTCCATTCCTTTATGATTTTCTCTCCAAGGGGAAAAAAGATTTAGCACACTGCAAGGTGGAATTTCTATTTCCCAGTAAATGTGAGAACTCTACGCAAGATGTAAACTAAGGTCAAGGATTAATCTCACCAAAATAAAAGAAAGTAATAAACAACTAGTCAAGGAACATAGAAATGAATAATAAAAGAAAAAGTAATCAAACAAAAGCGGAAAACATGCTAATGCAATAAGCAGTGCAGCATCATGGACATCCAGGATACCTCTATTACTAAAGGACCAGAACAATTGGTAACTAACAAATCAAACTAGTGAAGGAAATAAGGTAAATGTTAAATCAATCCATAATGCTATTGTGATTTCCCAAATTCCTCTCCACTAATTATTTTAAATATTTTAGCACACACAATTAGCATCTCTCCAGATGCCTCCTTAACCCTTTCAAAAGAACAAACATTTATCAATGGCCTTATAATGCCCAGAATACCAAATTCCCATCACTCATCTAATCGGTCAACTTTTTATGATTCTGTAAAGTATGGAATGCAAGTAGACTACAGAATATGCAAAAGCCAACAGAATGTCAAAAAGATCTTCATAATGCAAAGTGAACAGTGTTCAAACAGGAATCGAGGCATGAAGTTGAAAGAGTATATGTCTGAGAAGAGTTACGTGGGTGCTATTAAGGGAGGAGGAGATTTCGTAACGACTAGGCTTCCCTTAGCGTTTATCTATTTTAATGGAAGAAATTGAAAAGAAAAACATTGGATTACTATGAAGGAATCCAAATCCTTCGGTAAACAAAGTGTTTAAAACAGAATCCTCCTCTTTTGTTTATTCTCAAATCTTATTTAACTACACAAAAAACTAACTACCTTGACTATTTCAACACTCTTAACATTAACTTTCTTGATAATAAGATAATTAAGATTATCCTTACTATCAACAAAACAAAGTAACATGGGAAAGCTGGAAAAGGTTTTTAGCTGCTATCCAGAAGATTTGAAAACTCCTACTCATCCACATACAGCACGTCATGGATTTGTAAGAAGGAACTTCGCTAACATGCATAACATATTGTTTCACAAGTTCATAGGAGCAAGGGATGAGAAGGAAAAAAGAACGGATTAGAGAAAGAAGATATATTCTTCATAGACCCATCTTAGTAAGCTGTCAAGAGTGCCATTATGAGTGTAAGTCATAAAGATGGTGAGCATTATATCAAGGAGTTCATCAAACCAAAAAATAAAAAATAAAAGTATATCAGGCAGTTCCAAAGCATTACATTAATTCGAAGCAGCTTGATAAATGACCACATCATCATCTACCTCAACAAAGACCTAATAAGAATTTCATTTCCGTTTTTTCATGAATTTGGGTGTCACCCTTGATCTTTTTGGTAAATTTTTAGCATTTACGACAGACACACACACACATAATCTAAGAGAAACTGAGAAAATGAAAAAACGTTTCATTGTCCCACACTCGGATTTCACTCAAATTAACTAAAACATGACATGTATGGACTCCACAAGCAATCGTAGATCAAAAACCAATTAACAACCTATCCAATTCAGAACAGAACACCAAATTTCAATTGAAACAGAAAAAATAAAAATGAAAATTCTCAACAACAAGAAGATTGAATACCTTCAGGAAGCCAACCATATCCAACACGAGACACTGAAAGCATTGAAGTCAACAATGCAGAAGCAGTGGCAGTATGAAACGGCATCAGAGATTCCACGCAGCAACTCATCTCCACAGGAGACCTTTTCATATAAACAACATTAGAAATCATAAATACTAAAACTTCCAATCAAAAAAAAAAAAATAATAATAATAATAATAATAATAAAAAGAGTCAAGAAAACTAGAAATTATTGAAACTTGGAACAATTAAAACCTGAGAATGCGATTGGAGAGCGGCTTCTGCTTGCACAATCGAAAGGGAGAGCGAGCAGCTTTCGCTTCCCCCGTGAGCCTCGCTGCCGCATTGCGAAACGAGGCCGACCGGAGAACGGATCTCGCACAAGACGAAGCGATTGCCATTTCACGAAAACCAGATTGAAATCTTCTTATGAGGTTTGGGGTTTTGGCGATATGGTAAAAACCCTACTACATTTCAAGAAGAAGGAGAAGAAAAGTGAAGTTCAGGTGTGAAGCGTACGCATCGAGCGTGAAGCACGTTCGGCTGCGATTTCATCAAGAACGTCTAATCTTTGAAATTTTTTTGTTTTTTTCTTATTTAAGATCATAGGTTTCGAACCCCACTCCCTACTAATCCTTGGGTCACATGAGGTCTTTTTGTCACGCTCGAAAATATACCACAGCGCATTCTATCCAGACGCGGGCGCACCCCCCACCTCTGTGGAGGACGCCAGCCACGTACACTCAATATTGTCGTATCGCAGTACACAGCCTGCCACTGCGTCTAGTACCCCGGGATCATTTG
Organism: Paratinospora sagittata; assembly: GCA_035771175.1. Lineage (NCBI taxonomy): Eukaryota > Viridiplantae > Streptophyta > Magnoliopsida > Ranunculales > Menispermaceae > Paratinospora > Paratinospora sagittata. Next base: position 36,514,390 of record CM069610.1, read on the forward strand.
TCCATATTATTCACACTCCCATGAATAATATAGGGCATCCCCCAAGTTCGAACTCGCAACTTCTTCAAATAAATAGTGAAAGACATAAACTCAACCCAAGACCTCTTTAGAAGGTAGATTTTAAAGGTTTTGCACCTAATTACTTTTTCAAACATCTATTTTTCACTCATGTCGAGCAATCTTCAACAAATTATTTATTAGTGATGGATAAAGTAAAAAAATAAAGGGAAAAAACTATAATAAAAGTGTAACCACGTATGAATAATTATTGGATCATTTACTACATATTTTTATTTTTATTTTATAACCATAGTATTCAGTATTCCAACTAATCCACAGGGTCATCACCAACCCACAAGGCCACGAACCAGGAGACCCAAGGCAAAAGGACCCACCACGCCACCTAAGAATAAATCCCATAATAAATGCACCAGAAAAATTTGAAGTTGCAACTATCTATATAGAAATTTGTTTCCCCTCCTCTCCTTACCACTGAGTCATTATTTTGATGGGTATTCATCTCATGATTTTGAATGAGTAGTTGCAACTAGAATATTTTATATAGTTAAATTAGTATTTTTCAAAAATTAAAAGATGCACGGCTTGAAAAGATCAGTTTAAGAAGCTCTTTCGATCATCCTGGATATATAAATAAGAAAGTATATATCATATAATAAATTTGTAAATGAGAGAAATATTTGATTTTTCATTTGTATTTTGTTGGGTTAACTAATTTCTTTTGGTGGAAGCATTTCTCCACAAATTAAAACTTGAAAATCTCATCTTTTACATTCTTTAAATGCAAATGAAATTTTGAAAACCATCAGGAAAATTTTTTATGTTTTATTTTATTTGAGATGCCCATAAGTTTTTCATATTAGAATCATAAGCAGATTGAATTTGATACCAATATTATATTTTTCATAAAACTTTTCAGAAAATAAAACTAAAAAAAAGGACTTAATTAAAGCAATAGAATTATATATATATATATATTATTTATTTTTATGAATGCTGGTGTAAACAAAGGCAATGGCCAGCCTTTTTATATGTCTAAAAACTCCAATTTATATGCTATCAGCATATAATAGACACAGTGATAATAAAAATAATATTAAAAATACTTGCATATTCAAGTTTAAGTTTAAACTATGATGGAAAAACAAGTTCTTTGACTATATATATATATGAAATACACAAAAAATGACCATAAATAATTGATGATTCTACCATTATATCAATTATCAGATTCAAATTAAGGGACTGTATTTAACCCATTTTATAATAATTAAGATTGGTTTTGACATAAATAAAGTTTCCAAAAGTTATTTTCTCCATATATAAAACCAATATTCTTATAAGATATAAAATGGCTAAACACAAGATAAACATTTTTGCTGTTCACTTTGCATACTTTGGCTGGCCAATTTTATAATTTTCCTTAACACTGATCTATCTGTTATGAACTAGGATTGATAGCTAGCTATCTATGAGTTTCTTTGCCTCATGCCTCTTGCAGAATGACTTAATCCTTCCCCATCCCTCTGCAAGTAAAGATGCATCAACTGTAAAAGCCACTCTCACCCAATTCTTTAGCCCCATTGCACTTCCTGTCAAAAATGTAATTCAAAGTAGTTAGAAAAGGTCTTCTAATCTAATTTTCATTTCAATGGGGACGAATGAGACATGAAGCTTGGAGAACTCTCTTTCGCAAGCATTATGGCAAGTGGACTAGATTTATAATGGTGAAGAAAAACATGATGGATAAATGAGAGAAAAAAGCAAATGCTTGTGAGGAGGTTTGAACTTAGCAACTTCATAATAACAATCTCTGATATCATGTTAGAAATTACTTAATGTAAAATCTAGAGTTGTCGGATAGGGGCCTGCCCAACTATGTATATCAAGCGAATTAATATATATTAACAACCATGTATCTCCTAGTAATGGGAAATAGTCGTTGTCTTAGTTTTGAAAACTATAGATATTGTTAAGTATTGTGGCTATATGAGCAAAAGGGATTAAGAGGAATAAGCAACAGAACAATATTAGCAATATATATATATCTAAAGTTTAACTAAACTCACCTGGGAGAACCACTACAGACTCCTCTTCAGCAAGCTTGAAACAGAAATCCATATCATCATTAATGTCTTCCAACAGTGATACATCAAGCTTTGCCTGCATTGAAAATTGTTAGTATATATATATATATATATATATATATGTAGTGTTACTATATAATACTCACTGTATATATATACTTATCATGTATAGATTAGGTTTACCTTAGGTAGCCTAGGGCTTCATGTATATATACGTGTATACTCATTGATCATTAAGAAAGAAATACAAGTTTTTCTCACATGGTATCAAAGCTAGATTTCATGCACTTTCGTCGTCGTTCACCAACTCCGCCGTGATTGGTCGTTCTCTGCCCTTACCGCCTATGGCGGCACCAGAAGAAGATCGACGAATCTGTCTGTTTTCTGTTGCTATTGCTCCTTTTCTATACCTGAAGATGATCAACGACAACATACGCCGCCGCCATCTCGGTTTTTTGTTCGTTGTCGCCTAGACGACATCACCATCTTTGCCTCCTACTCCACCGTACTCCTCTTCCGACACTTGAGAGTGCTCTTACTGAGCTTATTTCTGAAGAAACACGTCAAGCTACTAGACGTAACATGTCTACTGATCGAGTTATGGCTACTCCACTACCAATGGCTAACTCACTACCGACTTCTCCGATTGTGGTTGTTGCCACATCTCCGAAGGTAGTTGTGGGAGGTAAGCCCAAGTTTACTGGGCAGTGTTTTAAGTGTGATTATTTTGGGCATCGTGGCTCAGAATATAGGTGGAAGACCAGTGATGAGCGATCAGCCACTCAAGCAAAGAATGGCAATAATCGTAGGGCAGTTGTAGCTTGTGATGATCCATCTGCATCGAGTTTATCTAAAGCACCTACCTTATCATCCCTTACTGCAGTTGACCTTGAGGCATTCATTCACCAGGTTATATCTTGCACACCTACTGCTCTTTCTGTCACATCAGGTAAATCCCCTCTTGGTTCATTGACTCAACTTTTTGTAATCATATGACTTCTAATGCCTCTTTAGTTTCATTAGCTACCCACACTCCACATATTCCTGCTATTTATATTGTTGATGGTTCTAGTATGTCTATTAGTCATGTTGGCACTATATCTACACACAACCTCTCTCTTCCTGAAACACTGGTTGTACCCAAGTTGTCTCTTAACTTTCTTTGGGTTGGTCAGCTTGTTGAACATGGTCTTACTTTGACTTTTTCTGATAAAGGATGTGATGTGCAGGATCAAAAGACAGGACAACTAGTTGGGACAGGGAGTTAAGTTGGTCGGCTACTCGAACTTACTTCTCTACATATACCCAGTTCTAGTTTTCTGCTTGCGACTTTTGTTTCCACTTCCAGTCTATGGCATTCCCGTTTAGGTCATACCTCTTTGTCTCGTGTTCAATCTTTAGCGTTTAGTGGTTGTTTGGGCAAAGTTAGTTTTCAGCCCTTTGATTGCATTTCTTGTCAGTTGAGTAAACATAGTGTTTTACCATTTAATAAAAGTGATTCCCTTTCATTTGCTCCTTTTGATCTTGTCCATTCTGATATTTTGGGACCTGCCCCAGTTCCCACTGAGGGAAGATCTCGATATTTTGTGTTATTTATTGATGATTTCTCACGGTATGCTTGGTTGTATCTTTTACGTGAGCGATCTGAGTTGCTTGATATTTTTCGTAACTTCTAAAAAATGATCCAAACCCAATTCGAATGGGTGATTAAGGTTTTTCATGGTGATAATGTTATGGAGTATACGTTTAATTCTTTTATGGAAACCTTGAAACGTGATGGGACTCTCTCTCATCATTCCTACCCATACACTTCTCAGCAGAATGGTCGTGCTCAGTGAAAGCATATGCACATCTTAGATACTGTCAGATCTCTCATTCTCTCTGCCAATATTTTTGGGGTAAGGCTGCACTCACTTCAGTCTACACCATTAATCGGGTTCCATCTCATACTATATCAAGTAAAACGTCGTATGAGGTCTTATATGGAAAAACACTTGATTACTCACTTTTGAGAGTGTTTGGTTGTGCATGTTTGTCTTGCTTCCTCCTCATGAGCACTCTAAATTGGAGTCACACTCACGTATTTGTTGTTTTCTTGGGTATAGTATTGAGCATAAGGGTTATCGCTGCTATGATCTTATTGCTAAACGTCTTCTTGTTTCTAGACATGTGCAGTTTTGGGAGCATCAGTTATTCACTTCTATCACATCGTTGTCCTCACGGCCTCCCTGTTACTCCACTATTTTTGTTGATCCATCTCCGGATCTTTTTCCTGACTCGGGTACAGGTGAAGTAAGTTCTATAAACCCCTCTTTGTCGCTCAGCTCTGACTTGCCTGTATCGTCGACTGATCCAGCCATCACATCTGCGTCTATTGAGTCTCCTGCCATTCCTGATATTCGTCGCTCCAATAGGGTAAGAGCTATCCCATCTCATCTTAATGAGGAGCTGGTCGAGGATGTGTATTTGCAACCTCTTCCAGGTTTTGATCATCCACCAGGGAAAGTATGTTGTCTTCGCAAGGCTCTATATGGCCTTAAGCAGTCTCCTCGAGCTTGGTTTTCCAAGTTCAGCTTTGTGCTCTCCAAGCAGGGTTTCATTCCTAGTTCATATGATTCTACAATTTTTTTTTGTCGATCAGAGGCAGGTATTGTTATTCTTCTGCTATATTTAGATGACATGGTCATTACTGGAGATGATGTGTCAGGTATTCATGCTCTACAGAGTTTTCTTGGTCAGACTTTTAAGATGAAGGACTTTGGGTCTCTCAGTTATTTTTTGGGTCTTGAGGTCACATCTAGTTCCGATGGATACTATCTTTCACAGTCCAAATATGCATCTGAACTCTTATCACGTGCTGGTTTGACTGATAGTAAGATTGTTGATAGTCCTTTGGAGACGAATGCGAAGTTGTCGCCCACTGATGGCGAGCCTCTGGCGGATGCAATGCTATACCGACAATTGGTTGGTAGTCTCATCTATCTTACTGTGACTCGGCCTGACCTTTCTTATGCAGTCACAGTAGTGAGTCAATTCATGCATGCTCCTTGTTTGTCTCACTATGCAGCTGTCCTGCGTATACTTTCGTATATTAAGGGCACTTTGTTTCATGGCCTTCATTTATCGGCTCATTCCTCTTTGGAGGTTTAGGCTTTCTTAGATGCAAATTGGGTTGGTGATCCTACTGATCGTTGTTCCATCACAAGTTATTGTTTCTTACTTGGTTCCTCCCTGATTTCTTGGACGAGTAAGAAACAAATAGTTGTATCTAGATCTAGTACAGAGGCTGAGTATCGCGCACTGGTAGATGTGACGTCTGAACTTCTATGGATTCGTTGGTTGCTTCAAGACATGGGGATTTCTCTTTCCAGCAATTCCACTCTTTATTGTGATAATATGAGTGTTATGCAGATTGCCCATAATGATGTTTTCCATGAAGGAACAAAGCACATTGAGATTGATTGTCACTTTATTCATCAACACATTAAGCATGACACTCTTCGTTTGGTTCACGTGGCCTCCGTGGATCAACTTGCAGATATTTTCACAAAGGCACATTCCCCTGGACGTCATCGTGATTTGATTGACAAACTCAAGATGGTTTCTTCTTTACTACCTTGAGTTTGAGGGAGGATGTTACTATATATGTGCAGTTATTATATATGTGTACGTACCATGTATAGATTAGGTTTACCTTACATAGCCTAGGGCTTAATTTATATATGCTCATGTGTATACTATTGATCATTAAGAAAGAAATACAAGTTTTTCTTACAGAAATAAAAAGCAGGAAGATGATAGATCCCCCACAAAAAATGGATAATTTCACCACCCACCCAGTTAAGCAATATTCATATATATTCTTCTTACCATTAAAAACATGGATCCTTCTGGTTTTTTTGGGCATGTAATGCTATTTATCTCCATTACATTTTCATAGCAAATATCTGCAGATTCACTCAGCAGACCAACAATCTTACTGAAAAAGTCCTCTTTTGTGTTCTCCAAGATTTGAGGAAGTGCTCCCTGCCATTTCAAGAATAATTGAGAGATGCTACAATAACTCTTGACATGACTTTTAACATGACTTACATGAAAAGGTAGTCATGATTTGCTTAAAAAAATAAACACTTAAAAAAACAGGGATACTATATTGAAAGATCTGCGTCATGAAAGTCATATTAAAAGTCACTTTAAGAGTCTTTTTAGCATTTTACTTTATTATATATTGGAATAGAGATACTAATTTTCATATACCTGAACGAAGGTTGTAGGGTCGGTGACGATATTGAGATATCCTGCAATGCACTCAACAACCTGAGAAAGTAAGCATGACACAACTTACCATTAATTCAACTAAGACATCTATAAAATTAATTAAGATTAATTATGAATTGAACATGAAGAAAAATACTAATTCTATGTGTTAAAAATCACTTCACCCAAAAGCTATAGCTTTTAAATAAGAACCCAATAATGGATATAAAGCTATCATCAAAATTCTCTCTCACGTGCAGTCTCATCCTACACGTAAAGAGCTAGTAGAGAGATAAAAGAAGAGAAATATCAATTATACAAAATAAAAAACATACAAATACTAATAACGAGACTTGAACTCAAGACCTCTTGTAAAATTATGGCTTTGATACCATATTAGAAACTACTTAATTCAAAAGTTATAACTATCAAATAAGGACCCAACAATGTATACTAAGTTATTGTCAACACAACACTATGAAGATATGAGATGCAAATTAAATGGGAACCTTGGCTTTTTTGAGGTAACCATTTGGATCATTAATAACTAGCCAACCAAGTCTCCAACCAGGAACTATCCATCTCTTTGATATAGACCCAAGAGTCATTACTGGAACAATAGAGCTAAACACCCCCATTGGCACAAATGGGTTGCTTCCATAAGCTAAATGCCCATAAACTTCATCTGCAATCACAAGAAGTCCAAGTCTTCTTGCAGTCTCGGCAACCTAAATTGAATAGAACATATATATTAATATAAGAGGCTAATTAGTACTTCATATATCCACATAATGGCCATGTTTGGTTGAACATTTATAAAGTGTTTTTGGATTAAAAATAGTTTTTAAAGCATTAGGCAACATTTGCTTTTCGACCAAACTGAGCGATAAAAAAGTAAGGTTGTGATTGGTTGGCTTTTCAGAAGTAAGGATATAATTTTGAAGACAACTTTTTATTATTTTTTAAAAACAATTTGTTTTCTTAATAAAAAGTTGGAAACTATTTTTGGATACACTCAAATCCATCATATTTTTTAAAATGTTTTTGAAGCAAAAGCACTATTATAGATATTTGACAATACCTACTTTTATGTGGGAAAAAAGTAGCATTTAGAAAAAGTTGCAAAGAAAAAACGTTTTTAGAAAAGTTATTCTAAACAGAGCCAAATAATTAAAATGCAGCTTGATTTTATTTAATCAGGGATCAAGACCACCCACCTTCTTCAAGTGTTGATAAGAGAAAACATTTCCACATGGATTTCCAGGGTTTATAATGACTATTGCTACAGAGTTTTCATCAGCTAGAGATTCAATGGCGTCAAGATCAAACTCCCAACCCTTTTCAGGAAGAAGATCATAGTGCCTATATTCAAGGCCATTAAAAGATGCACGGGCTTCATAGTATGGAAAACCTGGCTTTGGAAGCAAGATATTTGCACCTGGACGAGAAAGTACGGTCACAGCAACTTCAATGGCTTGGGTGCACCCAATTGTAAGAAAAACATCATCAGATGATAGCTTGTATGGAAGATCACGAGACAGATATTCTGCTACAGCTCTGTTATATATATATATATATATGAGAACAAAGTTAATTAGCCCATTTCTCCATAAAAGAAAAGGCTGAGTATTACATAAAAGACATGATCAGAATGTTCACACTATTGAAAAATGGGTCATTATAAATCATCAAAACGTGTGGAACATCAAATAGCCTCACAATTTAAGGACCTTAATTACCACTCTAAATAAATAAAATAAAATAAGATTATTGGAATGGTTTCAAAAAAAAATTGATAACATTTTGAATATATTATGTGTCAATATTATTTTTTAACATTGAGTTTTTTAAATATTTTAGGAATGTACGTGTATTGTATAATATCTCTAGTATCTAACAGAGACTGGGGGCAAACTTTAAAAAATAACATTGACACCTAATATATTTTTAGTATTTATCTTTTAAGAAATCAAATCGAGACAAAATAAAATTCATTTAAATAAGCAAAGAAATAATAGAAGAAGCTCCCATCCTGTATTCCCCTCGACACGAGAGCGACCGATTATGAATTCTCTTTGGATCAGGTTCCCCTTTTACCACGTGTCATCACATATACTTTATTTAAACTGTACTCAAATAGTATAGTATAGTATACTGAATGTTCTCCGTGGGCCTGGGCTCAGGCCCCTCCGCTCCTACTCTACAGTCCAACAAGGATAGCTAAGAAACAAAGATTTTCTTGGAAAATGCTCCACGGTGGAAACGTGTGAAATCTGGTGTAACACTTGGCACCATCGATCAATCCATAGCAGCAATGGCCAGACCCTCGGTGTTAACGCCCCACTCACCGTAACGACATATGCACCACTTTTAAATTATTACACTTAAAATAATATTTTTTATAATTAAATTAACATTTTACTTAACAAAATATGTGCATTGGGCATCTCATCAAATATTTCATAAGTGTTAGCATTACATTTTTACGTTAATTTAGCACAACTTAAATGAAAAATAGTTTCTCATTTTGATTCTTTCCAAAATGACATTGGTACCATATCATCAAAAAAAAAATACACACACACAATTAAAGCTATGTTTGGTTCGTAATTCAATAATAAAAATATAATTTTAAAAAAATTGAAAAATAATTTTTTATTATTTTTTAAAAATAATTTGTTTTCTTAACAAAAAATAAAAAATATTTTTAAAAACTTTCAAATCAAACAAATTTTTAATATTTTTAAATTTTTGGATATAAAAAAACTGCAAGATCATAAATCAAACATAGCCTAAACTTTCTGTCAATTACAATTCGAAAATCTCTTTTTTTCAAAATCATTTTGGCGTGGTGAAGTGAAGCAAATAGAAAATCTGACTAAGTTTTAGATAGCTTGACATATGTTTTTCTTGAGCAAAAAGCCCGTCCATATATGATACACTATTTTTTTAAAAGTAATAAAATTTCAGAAAACGACATCATTATTTTTTGAATTTAACCGATCCATCATTTTTAATTTATTTATCATGTTTTTAAAATTTTTGAATATAATATCCGAAACGAAATTACCGTCTAGCCGGGAGAATTCCGATGGTAGGAGAGTAAGTATTGAACTGAGCAGAGCGAAGAGCATCAGCAATGGCGTCCTCAGCGATGGGACTGGTTCGAAAGCATGGAGCCGAGGCAGGATCGCCATTACCGAGAAGAATCACTGGTCTCTCATCCGCTGGATCGAGACAGCTCGTAAGCTCCTGAAGAACGCCTCTAATGGTGATTCCTGCAGCAGTGTTCACCTTCACGTTCGTCCCAAAACGCCACTTCACATCTCCTGATCCGTTCTTCATTTTCTCCACTCGCTTCTTCTACTGCAACTAATTCCACAGTTTTTTTTTTGGGGGGTGGGGTTGGGTTGATCTGGGGTTAGGGCTTTGGATAAACTGAGGAAGAAGACACTGTTGTATGGCTCGTGCTCGAATATTCTTCCACTAATTATTCATAATTTCATGCAGTAGAGGTGGCACGTAAGAGAAGATTCTGCGCTGCACGTTGTCCGCTTGTTCTGTTCAAATTCAGCCGCAAAGAATGAAATTAATTGATTAATTAATTAATATTTAATAACTGTTGAATCTAGGATTAATTGTATTTCTAATAAAGAAGATATTGGAAGAATCTTCTAGCTATCGTTGCGCTCTAAATCAAATCCATTGTAGATTCTTAGCATTATTTGTAGATATTACGAAGTGTAGATTCTTGCGTGGGGTCCACTTTTTTTGGCAAACAAAAGAAAAAGGATATTGGTGGCCGCCGCCCTCGTGGGCGGCCACCATGTTGGTCACTAATCCAGATTTGGCCGTCAAAATTTTTTTTATATTATAAATATATTAAATTATATATTTATAATTACGAAAATGCCTATTAATATTTCTATAAATAGAGCCTTACTTCATTCATGAAATTAATATTTCGGTGAGATATATTCCTGAGATCTATTCTGAAAGATCTAATTGAAGAGATCTAATTTGTCAGATCCACCTAAGGGTGAAGTAATATAAGTTTGCTGTCTCCCGTGAACGTAGGCAATTTGTCGAACCACGTTAAATTTTGTTGTCTTGTTTTTCTTTCATGCTTTACCACGATTCCGCATAACAAATTGGTATCAGAGACGAGGTTAAGCTTTAGAAGAAAAAACAGACCCTCTATCGAATTTTTTGAGACAACGTCAAAATTTTGAGATTATGTAAAAGCGATCGGAACTATTTTCTGATCACCCGTGGAGGTAGCTCTTGTTTCCAGGAGTCCAACGCAACAAACGGTGAGAAAAACAGACAAGAAACGAGTTCCCAGGAGCCGATCAAAGTTTGTCCAGTTTGGTGTAAATTTTTTTTTGCAGAAACAGGCGCAGGCGCAGTGAAGGAGACTGATCCGACCCGGATCCGACCCACTGCCCCAACCCGATACTGTTCATCCTGGCCTGATATTGTTCATGTCGAGTTCATCCTGTCCCGATATTGTTCATCCGGCCCAGCCCAGCTCTAAGCCCACTTCGACCCAACGCTATTCATCCGGCCCAGTCCGTTCTCAGCCCGTTTCGGACCGACACTGTTTATCACGACCCAGCCCGACGGCCTGCACTGTTCATCCGCCCACAGCCGTTTCGGCCTGACGCTATTCATCCCGGCCCAGCCCGTTTCGGCCCAAAGTTGACCAAATCCATTTTCGGTTGACCAACCATATCCGGCTCATTTTTCGTCTGATTTCAACAAAGTCAGACTCGTTTTCACCATTTTCGACCGTTTCGGACGCAACCGTGCAATCAGTTTCTACAGATTTAGCTCCTAAGTTATTGATATAGTCAAGGAAGCAATCCGGCTTCATGGATTAACTAAAGACTTGAGAATTGTGCAGAAGAATGTTGAAGTTTTCTGCGACAGCCAGAGTGTCATTTGTTTGGCAAAGAACCAAATTCATCACAGTCGAACGAAGCATATTGATGTTCGTTTTCATTTTGTTTCGAGAAATAGTAGAAGAAGGGAGTATTCTTCTGCAAAAGATCAAGACTGCAGATAACCCTGCAGATATGCTTACAAAGGTGGTTACAGGGATCAAGTCCACAAGTTCCAATATTGTTTGGACTTGATCAACATCTCACGAGGTCGGAGTGCCTAAGGGCACTAATGGAGGCGGCAACAATTTTTTGAAGGAAGCTTGCTATCTGTAGAGAGATTGCAGGTGTGGAGGAGCTTTGTTCCACATGAGGTGGAGGTGGAGATTTGTGGGGTCCACCTCTTTTTGGCAAACAAAAGAAAAAAGAAAAAGTATATTGGGCGACCACCATGTTGGTCACCAATTCGGCGCCGAATTGGCCGCCGAAAGTTTTTTTTATATTATAAATATATTAAATTATATATTTATAATTACGAAAATGCCCCTGAATACTCCTATAAATAGAGCCTTACTTCATTCTTGAAATTAATATTCCTGTGAGATATATTCCTGAGATCTATTCTGAGAGATCTAATTGAAGAGATTCAATCTGTAAGATCCACCTAAGGGTGAAGTAATACAAGTTTGCTGCCTCCCGTGGACGTCGGCAATTTGCCGAACCACGTTAAATTTTGTTGTCTTGTTTTTTTTTCATGTTTTACCACGATTCCGCATAACATCTTGCAATTATTTATAAATTTTTTTTTATAAACCAACAATAGGTTTGGCGGGATGACAGGAGGAAAGATTTCTTCTTACAAGGTATTATAGGTTTGAGTCCTTAAGGATAGCCTTTTATCTTCATTGCACAGATATGATGGCACAGGCTTTGCTCGAAGGTGAAGCACTTGGGTAATGGCCAAGGGCGTAGTCAGGATTTTTCTTTCAGATGGATTAAAAAAAAAATTAGATAAATCTCGACGACACAAAAAAAAAATTTGGAGCTTTTAGGATTTTTTATTTTTTATTTTTTTTAGCGGTTTTGCAATTTTGCTTGTTCATTTGGGGGTTGCGATTGAGATTTTACAATTTGCAGTCCATTTGGGGGTTGGGTACTAAGAAAAGACGGGTAAAAAAAGTTTTTTATTCAAAATATTTACGTGGGCTAATACTAGTATAGGTTTTTTTGCTAAATGGCTATTTGGGCTATAGCCCAAGGTAGCCCAAATGTAGCTACGCCCCTGGTTATGGCTACGGGTGAGGACGCTCACATGTCACTGAATAGATGTCACTATATCCCTTTAATGGTGCTCGATTTAGGTAAAATTATCACTATAGTGCGCGTAAGCCGAGCCAAGGGACATTGCCTGAAATACCCAAAAAATAAAAAATAAAAAAGAGATGCTAGTATAAACATAAATTCTTACCAGTATTTGTAGAAATTATTAATATTTGTGTTAATTAAAGATTTGGAGTTTATTAGTAGGTAAGAAATTCTTCCCAAGGCCATAATCCTCACCTCCAAACCCCATACTTCTTGGGTTGACTTTCATACGATCAAAGAGCATCAATATCTTTGACATTCTGGTCAGACAAATTAATCATGAACGATGAAAGGTGAGTTATAAGGGCGATTTTGATATTGAGTAAAATTATTTGTATTAAAGTTAGTAATTACAGGGCTTTAACTTGAAAATATACTCATTAGGATCCTGTTAGAACTCCATAGTTAAGTGAGAAGTTCTCTTTTAAGTTCTACTTGTTTCTGTGGGCTTATCTCATGGGCAAGTCTCACTGCTTTCCTGTATAGGTTAACTTAGTGAACCTTCTTAGCATCATAGAATGGCAATTGGCTAGTCTTTTATATGTCTAAAAACTCAAACTTATTGTCTTTTAAGGACATATTTTCTGTAAGGTCGATCTTGCATAATCAAGTTTAAGCTATAATATTGGAAAGAACAAGTGCTTTGACTATATATAATTTATAATTAGCCTTAGCAATGACCTGTCTTTGTAAGTCATGATGTCTGATTTTGATCACTTCACAACATGGGAAACCTACTCTGAATGATTGGTGATTCTATCATTATCACATTTGGCAAGTTGAAAGGGAAATGCATTCAGCACATCAATATATTGGTTTTCAAATAACTAATGTTCTAAAAGATTATTTTGTTCATAAAACAACATTCTTACAAGACAACAAATGGCTATATGTTTAAGAAAATTAAGCTACATAACTACAAACAACAGACCAAGAAGAGATCCAACTTGAAGTTGAAGCTCAACACAAGAATATTGATAATTCTCTTACTGTGTCAGCTTAACATTGTTCGGTTGCACAACTTTATTTTCATAAGGGGAACTTGGGATCCAACGCGAGGTTGAAGATCACCAAACTCATCCATACCTATGATTGATAGCTATCTTATTGTTTCTTTTCGTGCCTCCTGCAGAATGACTTTATCCTTCCCAATCCATCTGTAAGTGAAGATGGCTCAATTGCAAAAGTTACTCTCAGCCAATTCTTTACCCCCACTGCACTTCCTGTCAAAAATGTCGCTCAAAGTCTCATCAAACTTTGATTAGAAAGGTATTCCAATCTAATTTTACTGATTGTGATCTCAGTCCAACAATACCAACATTGAAATTCCTATGATATAACAATCTTTACAATATGTTTCAGAAAGTAGTTAATGTGTAAGACAAGTTTCTCCCGGAGTCCAGCTTCTTGTTTTTGAGATCAACACTATTAGCATCAACATCAGAGTTTCAGGGTCTTCATCCAAAAACTCTGCTCTACAATTTAGTGTCACTTTATAATTTGTTTGTTCCAGGGTATTCATCTAAAAGCATGCTAACATGGTTTTTTGGCAGGTGCCAAACACCTATAGTAGGTTAATATTGCTCAAGTTTTGATAACTAAACATACCATGAACAGTTTAATCACCTTGATTTTTGAAATTGTGTATAAATATCCATAGGGCCATCTTGAAAAAGAATAAGGGGAGGAAGGGAGCAGCCAAACTCAACATTAGAAACATCCATAGTTTAGCCTCATACCTGGCAGCACAATTACAGACTCCTCTTTGGCCAGCTTGACACAGAAATCCAAATCATCATTAATGTCCTCCAATAGTGATACATCAAGCTTTGCCTGCATTTAAGACAAGAGCAAGATGATGAGCTTTGCCTGCATTTAAGACAAGAGCAAGATGATGATGCATACCCCCACAAAAATGCTTACTTCCACCAACCACCACCCAGTTAAGCAAAATTCATATTCTTAATTACCATTACAAACATGGATCCTTCTGGTTTTTGTGGGCAAGTAATGCAATTAATTTCCTTTATTTTTTCATAACAAATATCTGCAGATTCCCTCAACAGACTAGTAATCTTGTTGAAAAAGTCCTCTTTTGTATTCTCCAGGATTTGAGGAATTGCTCCCTGTCATTTCAAGATGTCAACAACATGGGCGAATGAAGATAAAAATAATATGCTCAATGACAACAAAATAAATGAACTCCTCTAAATCTAGAGTGCGCATCCCATACCTGAATGAAGGTAGCAGGGTCGGAGGAGATATTGAGAAATCCTTTAATGCACTCAACAATCTGAGAAAGTAGACATATATAACAACTTAATTTAACAATTGTTCAACCAGACTGCTACGGTCAATTATAAATTGAAGAACATAAAAAATGTCTATGAAGAAATCATGACAAAAGCTCATAAAAGTAACAGAGAGAGAATCTATGAGATGTAAATGGGAACCTTGGCTTTTTTAAGGTAACCATTTGGGTCACTTGTAACTAGCCAACCAATTCGCCAACCAGGCACTACCCATCTCTTGGATATAGACCCAAGAGTAAGTACTGGAGCAATGGAACCAAACACCCCCATTGGCACAAATGGGTTACTTCCAAAGTTGAGATGGCCATAAACCTCATCTGCAATCACAACAATTCCAAGTCTTCTAGCAGTCTCAGCAACCTAAAATTGAACATAACAAGCTAATCAGTACAAACACTTAAAACCCAGTTTCTCCAGGCCTTGGTCAGATCAAAACCACTCACCTTCTTCAAATGTTGGTATGTAAAAACATTCCCACATGGGTTTCCTGGGTTTATAATGACTATTGCCACAGTATTTTCATCTGCTAGAGCTTCAACAGCTTCAAGATCAACCTCCCAGTTCTTATCAGGGAGAAGATCAAAATGCCTCACTTCAATGTTATTAAAAGCTGCCTCGGCTTCATAGTATGGAAACCCTGGCCTTGGAAGCAAGATATTCGCACCTGGACGAGAAAGGACAGTCACAGCAACCTCGATCGCTTGGGTGCAGCCAAGTGTAAGAAAAACATCGCCAGGTGATAGCTTATATGGAAGATCAGACGACAGATATTCTGCTATTGCTCTGTAACAAGAGAGAAAATCAAATTGAACCTTAAAAAAAAATGATATGAGTAGACCTTATAAAGGTTCCCTTGGTTCATGTTGAACCATAAAAAAAACACAGAACCATAAAGATCATTGAAGTATTGAACCACTAGAATTTATAAAGGTAAGAGACATCAGAGTATTCAAGCTTAAAAGGCTAAATTACTATGCCTTTGAAAGAGATAAACCATAAAGATCATTGAAGTCTTGAACCACTCCTTGGTTCATGTTGGAATGGTTCAAACTCCTTGTAGTAACTATTAATTGACAAGTTGGCAAGAGCCCTCGTCTTACAAAATTTTGCCTTACTGTCTATGGGCTCTATGTGCTTTACGTTACGTCGTTGGCCCTAGTGGCCCACTAATTATGTTTACATTGTAGTTCATAATGTATCATGTGTTTGTTATCAGGTTGTTCTTCAGAAATAGAGATTGAAATGTAATGAACCTAAGACGAAAAATAAAAATAAAAAATGGAATCAATATATATCATTAAAAGTTAAGGAAAAGAAACTTCTTAATCATCTAGTGGCCATGCCCGATTTAATGTCTGTCAATACCAAAAATTTAAAAAAGAAAAAAAAATGTTTACTTGAATTAATTATTAAAAACAATTTAAAAATTTGTGATTATATGAATCAGAACGTAAAAACTAGTATGAATCCACCCTGTTTTAGAGCCCTGCATCTTCATTTGAAGAATTTCATCAGGGTTTGTCTTTGATACAATTAACAACCCCTCACCCATTGATATTGCTCAGTTTTGGAATCATTTCTCCTCATTTTTTTCACAACTATGACGATATCACTCACACTTACGTCATTTAAGAGGGTCGTGGCGCAATCTGAGTGGTCATTTATACTCAGGCAGCAAATTTATGTATTTCATGGGCTGGGCTCAGAGACGCCCAACTCTACGGTCCAACAACGACAGAAAAAATCGAGGCCATCCGACAATATGATCGCAGTGTCAAAGCGAGTGGACAGCGTAAAAAGCGGAACACTTGGCTAGGACTACCCTCAATCCTGGATTGAAGCACCAATGACCATTCAATTATATGGATCAAACAAGCTAAGAAATGATTAAAAAAAAAAAAAAAAAAAAAACCAAACACAATCCTAATTTGCTGAACCAGAGCGAACCAAAAATATGAAAAATCATATATGTATATATATATATATATATATATATATATATATAGAGAGAGAGAGAGAGAGAGAGAGAGAGATATACTTTCTTGCGGGAAGGATTCCTTCAGTAGAAGCGTAGGAATTGAAGTTAGCAGATCGAACAGCGTCGACAATAGCATCCTCGGCGATAGGAGTAGTTCTAAAGCATGAAAACACTGACGGGTCTCCATGGCCGAGCGGAACAGTTGGTCGCTCATCAGCTGGATCGAGTGAGCTCATAATCGCATTAAGAACACCTCTAATGGTGATTCCTGCAGCCGTATTCACTTTCTTGTTCGGCTCAAAGCACCACTTTATCGCATCTCCGTTCTCCATTTATTTTCTTCTTTTTTCTTTTCTTTTCTCGTCAACCTTCTTCTATTAGAACTGGTTTTTTTTTTTTTTTTTTGATTGATTTTTGTCTAGGGTTAGGGTTTTCGATAAAACGCGAGGAAGAAGACACTACATTTGATGAAAATAAATTACAATGACCAGAAGAAATGGCACGTAAGACAGAAGATCCCGTCCTGTACTGCGTCTTCCGTTTATCTGCAAAAACATGACAAAAAAAATAACATATTTTAATAAATGCTTTGTGTAGCTTTCAACAAAAAAAAATAGTTTTTATAAAAAATAATGTTGACACATAATATATATATATATATATATAGAAAAGGGAATACTCATATTTTAATAGTTAAATAAATTTTATAATTTTCTAGTAATTAGTAAATGAAGAGAGAGAGACGGGTTTGTAAGACAAGGAAAAAAAATATATATGGAGTGAATAATGTGTTAAGAAGGTCTATTAATTAAATAGGTACATTATAACAAAATAATTGAGTTTTATTATATACTTATTATTTTACTGTGTTTATATTTTAGTAATTTTCTTATAAAACAGAGTTTTAATTGAATGTAATATAATTTAACAAAACAAATTCATAACAAATAGTTTCAATATTCAAATTAATCGAACTAAACTAAATTTTCTATATTAGACTATTAGTTAGACATGCTTAATTAACTTTGTCTATATTAGCTATATTTACCAGGGGGTGTTCATCGAGAACGACCAAACCGAAAACTGAACCAAACCGAATTAATTTGGTCCAGTTTTTCAGTTTAAGGAATAAAAAAATCGATCGATTCGGTTTAATTTTCGATTTAAATATTAAAAAAATTGAATTTAACCCGAACCGAACTTGAGGATAATACTGTTATTTTTCCTATAACTCTAAGCTTTAAATATGTAGGAACATGATTAAAATATCATTTGAACTTACTTTTAATTTTTATTTGTTTTACTATTAGATACTTGGAATTGGACATGCAGATACATAAAAAAATTATCTTAAGAAAGACTTTAAATAAAAATATGTAATAAATTTTCATGTCAATCTCTTTTAGTATTCCTATTATTGAATGTAATAATGTATTTTGTGTTTTAATTATAATGATAGAACTATATATTATATTTTTTAAAAGATTGAATGTATTTTGAAAGGTAAAATAGTGTTAAGTATAAGATTTATAACTATAAAATTAACGTAACTAACCGATCAATCCAAATCGAACAAATTAGGTTCGGTTTGAGTTTTAGTTCGGTTTGAGTTTTAGTTCGGTTCAGTTTCGGTTTCAGAAAACTCAACCTGGTCTAAATTAGGTTCGATTTCAATTTTTACAGAAAATTAAACTAGACCGAAGTTTGCCCACACCTAATATTATTTACATACATAAATAGTAACTGAAGATTGTAATAAGTAGCTAACAACTAAACTAAAATTTTGTCAAATAAAACAACATAAATTGCATTGATTTTGGTGTACATTTTTAGGCAAAATTCGTACTAACTTGTCTTGCACACACGTGACTATTTTTTTTCTTATCAGCTTCATATATTAATTAATGTGATGTAGAACCAAAATGGCACCAACAACTCACATACTAAGTTGAATGAAAAATCATTTGAAATTTTATTTATTATTATTATTATTATTATTATTTTAAGTAATTTAGGGCATTTTAGCCAACTTATGACCCAATAATTTTTATTTTTTTTTTAAATGTTGATATAAGGTCAAATGGTGTTATACGGGAATAAAGAAGTTATATCTCAGTAGGGTTAAGAAGGTGAGTACAACGAGGATCTCAGTAGGGTTAAGAAGGTGAGTACAACGAGGTAAGTACAACGATAAAAAATATGAGCAATGATTACTATAGTCTGGCTTTCACTGTTATTTAAAAAAATAATAATTAAATTTTTTTATTTTAAATAAATATGTAGGTGGCTTTCTACGTCCATCCTATTTGTATTAGGATAGATATAAATTTCATTAAAATTTATATTTTTTTATAAGTCAGGGATATTCTTTTAAACATAAAAATAAAAAATAAAAAATGAAAAGGTCGGTGAGTTGTGAAAAAACTCAAAAACTTTTTCACTTTCTTATGTAATACGAAAAGGAAACACCCAAGAGTTCAATAATTAGTTCTCTGAGACTTGTTCGTCTTGGACTTGGAATGAAAAAGTCTCTGTTATTCGCTCGTCATCATCTGTTCACGCTCAGTTAAGTCTATCTTGCTCTCTCGTTCTCGCTCGATCAAAGTAATTAGGGTTTCTTTGAAGATGTTGGAGCTTGTGTTTCTCGGTGTTGCAGGCGTCGTTGTGTTCCTCCATGGAGCCAATTTATTCTTCCGCTCTCTCTTCCGGACTAGGTCCACTCGAACTCTCAGGTACTAATTCTACTCACAATCCATGTTTATTGGCCGATAATTGAGATCGCTTTGTAGGAATCAAGGTTTTCTTTCTTTTTTCTTTTCTTTTTTTTTTTTTTTGTACACAATTCGATCTGATTAACGGTGATATTTCTGTTGCGCTATACACGATTCCCTCTTTTATCCTTAATAATTCCATGGCTTTTACTCTAAAGGAGATCAATTCCCTTTTGTCTTTGTTAGTAACACTGATTTTTATTATTATTTGTTTTTTTTTCAGTTTCTTGGGATCCGTTAGTTACTAGAAGGATTTGGAAGAGAGAGACGGACAACAGCTTTGCACCAATTGCTTTGTCGCGCGGTCATACTAATTTTGTAGATTAGTGTTAATTAATTAGTGATATGTGTTTAATATAAAGGTCTTGGAGTCTGTTTTTTTTGGTAGGGAAGTTTATACCGTGCCATTTCTTAATGATGATTGGATGTAATTCGATGCCTGTAAATTAGAACAATTTTTATAAGTAAAGATGTTAGATGTGGCATTATTGGTAGGGTGGTCATATATATTGGGCCTTCTGGATATTATTTGAGAGTTATATAATTGCTAATGAGGCGGTGGTTTTTTTTTGTTTTTTTTTGTTTATTGTTTTCTGGCGTTACGAAGTTGTTTTCTTATCATTCGGGTTGAGATTAGTCCTTTTAAAGTTTTGGTGAAGCAGGGTTCGAATCCGTGATTGAGTCCTTCAATCTACTTCGGGGTTCACTTTCTGTGCCACCAGACCAACCTACAGTTAGTCCCTCAATCAATTGTTAATGAGATGTTGGGGCAGTTGATTGTCAGTTTCATGGGCATTACATAAGGTTTGTAAAAATTACATCGGTGTGAGATACGAGTTGGTTGAAAGAGATAGATTTTTAAATTTAATTTAGACTGGTTTGTGTTACTGAGTGGTTATTATAGTCTATTTTATTAGTGTGAGAATTAGTGGGTTCAAGAACTAGACTTGATAACTCGCAAAGGGCAAATATTGTATGTTTTGTATCTTTTCTAATATATATATATATATATATATATATATATATATATATATATATATATATATATATATATATATATAAAAGTACATAATTTAATAAAGTTTATGGGTCATTTTTTATTAAATTGCTTGATTACAAGGTGTTTGCAGAAGTATCGTCCTGACTAGCAAAGATAAGTGTCATTATAAATACAATTATGCTATCATTATTTATGAGATATTATGTATCTATAAATTGAGATGCAGGATAGATACTTATAATCAAAGGGGTACAATTATCTCTATTGCAACATGGTTGACATTTTAAGCAACACGAATCACTTATCCTCTCACCCCCATTCTCCATTCTCTGGAGTCTCTCCAAAAACATCACAAACCTTATTTCCTTAGTATTATTTGTCCATATTTACTTCGTATTTCTTATATTTTGCTAATCTCTTCTGTTTGAGGTAGTAGCTTAGTTTATCTCATAGAATTTCTTAGCACAATGATTTTTTACAAAATTTCAAATGTTCTTAAAATTTAATTAGTATCTATATTTATACTATTTATTAAGTCATAACTTCTTAACTTGCGGTGTATTACTTTTATCATAAATTTTTAAATTATATATTATTTTTAATATATATATTTTTTAAATAAATATTTACAAAAAATACATTTATGAATAATTTGATAAAATGTATTAATTTTTATTTTTTTTGTAATGTTGGTAAAAGTAAATTTTTCTTTGAATCATTTTCAGCTCCCTTTTATTTTTTTATTAATTTTCAGCCCTTTTATTTTATTTTTTTAATAACTTTTTATGCTTTTTTTTAAAGTAACTTTCAACTCTTTTTTTTTTTTTAATAATTTTTAACCTTCGTACCTTTTTATACTTTTTTTTTCTTAATTTTTAGCCCTTTTATTCTATTTTTTTAGTAACTTCTTATGACTTTTTTTTTTAAAGTAACTTTCAACTCTTTTTATTTATTTATTTATTTTTAATAACTTTTAACCTTTGTACCTTTTTATACTTTTTTTTTTATTAACTTTCAGCCTCTAAATTCATGTGCAAGCCTGTAGATTAGTGTATATAATACTAACATTGAAAGAGAGCCAGTTTATCTATTTTAAATTTTAAAATTTAAGCAGGTAAGCAATATTTTATGATTCACAAAGTTATAATGTATAAGCATACGTAATGCTAAACTAAATAAAGATAAGTGCTACCAACCAGGGTTGGTGCGGTACCTATGAGATCAAACCTAGGAGAGTTGAGGACCTGTGACGCGGATTCGAGTCTCTCTCAACAAATTCTTGATTGAGCTGAAAAACCTTTATTCTTTAAAACTTTTAAGCCCTAGTGAATTAGTTTCTTCCTCCGAAGGTCAGTAACCAAAAAAAAAAAAAAATAATAAAAATAAGTACTACATAAATATTTTATATTTTATTTTTATTTTTATTTTTATTTTTTTGAATTTCATTAAGAAGTGTATAACCGACATCTTAATGAATTTTTTTTTTTTAAATATTGCCCACTTAAGTGAAAATATTCTGAAAAAGCTTTTTTACTCATATATTGTTGTTATCTGGAACATCCCAAAGGGGGGCAAAAAGAAGAAGAAAAGGATAAATTTTTCTGATAAGGAAGCAAAGAGCCATAGAAAAGAACAAGTTTTGTGAAGACACCCCCTCCTGAAGCTAAGCCAAAAGAGAAGCAAGAATGGCTGCTCTTCAGTGCATTCCATCTTGCTTTGCACTTCGAAAACACTTGCCCAGCATCACCACCAGCACCAGCAGCCATGGCAGCCCAAGCTCTACAATTAGCTGTCTTAGCTTCTCCAGAAGCCTCTCAGAAAATGCCTTTTTCTCCAAAGGTATATTAACTTACAACTATTAAAAAACACAGCCTTTTCTGACTTACCCAACTCTTTTTTTGGGTTTTGGTTTTGGTATTTCAATCCCAAAGGATAATACCCTTTTTATTTATTTTTTATTTTTTGTGGGTTTTTGTTTAATTATAAGATGAAGGAAGACAGTTGTGAAAATTGTGTGTTTTTGTTGGGTGGTGTTTTTTAGGGAGTGTTTGGATGAAATCCGTGGAGAGAACAAGTGGTAGGTCTGTTGTTTGTGAAGCTGCTCCTAAGAAAAAGGCGGATTCGGCTGTTAAGAGAGCTAGGCAGGCTGAGAACAGGCGCATTTACAACAAATCCAAGAAATCTGAGCTTAAAACCCGTTCTAAGAAGGTACCCCTTTTCTTTTGTTTATTCCATTTTGATTTTTATTGGTTAGAAAAATTTAATTCTGGCTAAGAGAAACAAATGCACAATCTGTAGCTTAGTTGTAGAATCACAATTCCTGAGGCAGAGATGTTGAGTGACTATTGAGCTTAATTATATGGAGCTAAGAGCAGTGCCTTTTCTTCTATAATTCACCTAAGGAGATTAATAACTCTGGTAATTCTAAACCATCTCAACGATGGTGTGGTGGTAACTAGGACCAACTCCAACCTCAGAATTCCTAGGTTCAAATCTTGCCACCCAACAATAGGAAGAAGGCCTAATGCTAAGTGTGGGAGTTGGATGGCCACTAGGAGCGTCTCCGCTCGTGCAACTAAGGGCCCAAGGGATTAGTTGGGTGAAGCCCAGATAACCTCAATTCTCAAAAGAAGAAGAAGAGAAGAGAAGAAACAATTTACAATTCCAAGATGTAATTGAGAAAACGAAGTCAAAACCGGCGTAGCTCACCTAATCAAGACACCTCCGCCCCTCCTATGAGGTGGGCTACCTTTATGGTTCTTGTTGCAGTCCTATTTGGACCTCGATGTGGGTGTTGTTTCCTATATTAATGGTTGGAACTATTCTTGTATTGATGTAATCATCTTGAATGTCTTGTATGTATGCATTTTAATGTAATGTAATATAATGTAATATAATTTGACAAAAAAATAAAAATAAAAATTGAAAGAACGAAGGATTAACTTTTAAATGCTCAAAGAACACTAGTGTAATGCTTACCCCTAAATTGAGGCCTTTGACCAAGTGGAGGAATCCACTACCAGTAGGCAATTCATTTAGTCTCGTACAGGCATGAGCAAAGTGGTGAATTGCTATGAATATCTTCTGGTCAGTCTCATTAGAATTTGATTCTTACAAACCCACCTCTTCCATTTTTTTTCATAAATTGCATGATAGATTAGCATGTTTTATTTTTATTGGGTGAACATTGGAAGTGTTATGAAAAATTATAGCCAATACATGTATTTTTATAATCATACACACTTCTTTGATCTCTAAAACATAACCCAGTTGTTATGAAGAGGCCCATCTGAATAAGAATCTCAGTTCCTAAGTTCCCACCTAAAAGACATTATCAGTTTCAATTAGGCTGTCAGTAGTTTTTTTTTTTTTTTTTTTTGGGGGGGGGGGGGGGGGGGGGGGGGGGGGTTTCCTATTATGATTAGGAAAGGTGTATCCTCTTCTCAGGGTCATCTTATAAAAAGATGAATATTCGATATAAACTATATGAAGCAAAATTATGTGTAGTTAAGTAGCAACAAATGCATAAAATGTATGTGGGAAGATAAGGATGCTAATGTAGATGTGTTCAACAGCAGAAAGCGAAGATTAGAAATGAAGCGATTTGTTTGAGCTAATCACAAATTGGGAGAATTTAGGAAAAAAGTCAATTTAGTAATGTGAGATGAAAATGAATAACTGCCGTTGTGAATAGTGAGGTGGTGGAAGGTATAAATACGAGAAAGACAGGAGGATGGCTAAAATTGCTTATGTTGTATTCATGAGGAGAAGAAATAGATGTTCTTTATGCACTTAAAATATGGTTGGGAATGCTTGAATGACAGAATAAGATATATTTGAACAACTTAAATGGTTGGAACACATGTTTTATGTTAATATTAATTTGGATGAAAATAGTGTCTCTGAACTACTGCATGTATGGTGCTTACATTATTTTAAGACAAGGTAAAAAGGAAAAATGAAAAGGCAGAAAAGAAATGTTGTGGAATATTCGAACTGCTTTAAATCATTATTCTAGTTTCTTATTGCTGCTCTTGAACTTATTATGGAACTTTGTTCTTATTTTTTATTATTACTCAATCTGAAGCTATCTCACTAGTGAATCAGAGTCATGGATATGGGACCTTGGATAACTTGCTTGGCTTTATGATAAGCTTCCTTCTCATTCTTTCTTGTAGTCTCCCTCTAGGTGCTAGAGTTTGTACTTTGATTGCCTTGAGACTCCATGGTACGATGAGAAAGAATATGTAATCTCAATGCACCCTTTTTTTTTTGGCTTTCCTTTGTTGCACAATTGAACTTTTTTTTTACCTCTATCAACATTATTTTACTTTTTATTTGCCAAATTAGCCCCCTTTTTTGTATCCTGTTCCCAAGATCAGATTTCACCTTTTTATGTTAATAGTTGAGTTAATCTCAGTTGTTTCTCGTACTGTATATAATTATATAATAGGAAAGGAAAAGTCGAAAACCATGTCTTCAAAAGTGGCACTTGGTGATGGTGTGAGCTGAGGGTCTTTCATGCATTTGCAGTCCTTAATTGGGGACAATTGATTGGCCTAATTTGATATTCTTAAAACACTAGGGGGAAAGTGTTTGGCATGCTGCCCAGTGGATGAGTCCAAGAATATCAATATTATTGATTTTGAAATGAAAGTTCATTAGAATAGTCAAGGCCTTGTGTGCTGGGAAATTGTCCCATGCATGAAAATTCATTTTTTCTTTCTGACAGACATCCTACTATAAATAAATCAACGGTCTGGCTAGATCATGATATACAGCTAGTGTTAGCAAATTACCTTGATAATAGTGATTCCCACATATAAATAGAACCCTGTTGAGATTTGCCCATCTGTGAAAAACCAGAGATCATCTAGATAATTGCAAATAATCAATGATCGAGAAAACAAGGGCTCTAGCATTATAACCATATTAGATGATTCCTTCATCAACTAGCCAATTTTCAGGTAGCCTTGAACTAGTAGACAAATGTGTGTTGCTGAAGCATTCAGCTGATAGTCAGTACAAATTGCATTGCTATAAACGCTTAAGAGAGCTATTCCGTGATTTGATCATACTAACATTAAAAGTTTGGAACATGAATAATGAAAGTTTGGATCCGCTTAAGAATGATCCATAATGTTGCATTACAGGTACTTGAAGCACTAGATGTGCTGCAGAAGAAGACTGATGCACAAGCTGAAGAAATCCTTGCAATTGAGAAACTAATTGCTGATGCATACTCAGCTATCGACAAGGCGGTTAAATCGGGTTCACTGCACAGGAACACTGGATCCAACAGAAAGTCTCGGCTCGCCAGAAGAAAGAAGGCTGTGGAAATCCACCATGGCTGGTATACCCCAGCTGGTATTACTGCTTAAGAACCAGTCCTGTTATTATTGGTGGTGGGTTTCTCTTTTTAGAAAAGAACAGTATGGGCAAAAGCCCTTGTTGTTTTTTTTTCTTGTTTTGGCTATCCAAATTTCTCCCTCTCTGTATCGAAAGCATTGTTAAATGAAGGATGTCTTGCCCATCAGTGTTGCTTCATTGCATTACAAGTTTTGGCATTAACTATTATCATGACTTTTCTTTAAGACTAGAAACTCTCAACCTCAGCATATATATTAGGACTTACAGGGATTTAGGAGTAGGTCTAGAAAATGTATTTACACACAAGTTCTTTGCTTTAACATGAAATTATTTTATATTAATTTAAGGGATTTATATAAAAACTTGAACCCACCATTTATTTTATTTTCTATTATTTATTTACAAAATTCTTGTGCTGACCATCACACACGAAAGTCAGCATGGTTGACGACACTTATTAACCACACTTTCTGAACCGTTTCCTTCCCCCGCGGGATCATCTGCATTTTATATTACGTGTCAGTGTTTGAGTCGACAAACACGAAGAACAATTCCTGTGGCTGCAGCAGCATCTTAAATTTCAAAATCTATTTCTCACATCCACACATCTACAGATCTACTCTACTTCTTGCACGCAAGGAAGGAACCGTTCAATATTCCTAACACCATTGAATTAAACCTAAATTTCAACCTCTCATATACTTATTATACCTAAAGCTGTCTTTGATAGATTTTTATGAAATATGACTATTGTAAAAAAATATAAAAGTGAGAAATATGAGGCATTAATGAGAATATAATAAATTAATATAAAATTAAAAGAATAGGTATAAATATTACTGAATATGATCTAAAAAGAAAATATTGAGAATAATATCAAAATAATTTTATGTTCTCAATTTATGTTGACGATGTAGAAATATGAGGCATTAGTGAGAATATAATAAATTAATATAAAATTAAAAGAGTAGGTTTAAATATTACTGAATATGATCTAAAAAGAAAATATTGAGAATAATATCAAAATAATTTTATGTTCTTAATTTATGTTGGCGTGACGTTATTTATATATAACACGAAAATTTTATTTTTTTAAATAGTCAAAAATAGTTATATCATGTATATAAAGTTTTTTTTTTCAGTATTGATACAAAATCAAAAGATACTGCTGCCACGAGTGTAAAAAAAAGTTGAGACTTTTTAATAGAATAAAAAAAAAACACAATCACAAAAAATATTAAGAGTTTAAGATAAGATTATACAAATTAAGGACAAAACTTACCTTATTTATGAAAAAAATAATTAAATTTTTTATTTTAAGTAAGAAAGTTAAAATACATGTCATTAGTGGTAACTAACGTTTTGCCATGGGATACAAAGTTAGAAGAATGTGGACACGTGGCATTGAGAACCCACGTATGCTACTACCACCTAGGTACAATGCTAGGGTACCGCATCAAAACTGCGCTCTTTTTCTTTCTATAATCCTGTGTGACGTGGTTTGGACACATTAAATAAATACGTATTTTGTGGATCATCTTATCACGTCTATAAAAATATCAAGTTTTTAATACCCTTTCGGTGCAGTCAAACCTATGACCGTGAAATACGTAAAGTTAAATATTTCAATAAATAAAGTAATAAACCCTAAAAAATAACGACCCATATAAAATCAAGTTTAACGTAATTTAGGGACTCCCATTAATTAATTAATTAATCAAATTAAATTAAATTAAAAGAATATAAGAAGTTGGAAGGCGGCTTCCTCGAAGATCACGCGAAACGCTGGGCTTTGCAAAAAGTGCGGTCACCTCCATCTCCAAACATTACCACACGCTTACACACATATTCCCATTCTCACTCCCTCACGGCCCCCCACTCTCTTAAAAGCCGGTGCCTGCTTCTTCAGCCGCCCCCTCCCCCTTATGGCGGTTGCTTCTCCTTCTTTTCCTTCCCACGTGTCCATTACTCACACCCTCTACGTTTCGTGTGGTCCCCAACACCCCCTCTACAACAACGACGTCACTGTCCGTCGCCTTCTTACAGGTCACCACGCGTCACTCCTTCCCTGACGCGTTTGCTCAAACCCCACGTGCCTCCCCCCCCCCACCATGTCCCTAACCTGTACATCCATCCATCCATCCATTGTTTTGCATGCGTTCATGTACTCCTCCTACATCACATCTCGTGTCCCACATATTAAATAATAATTAAAAAAAAAAAAGCGTAATCTTCTGCCTAGATTGCGGCGACTAAGACCGGGCCCCACCAAAAGCGGCAGCCGCGCCTTCCTTCCCCACTTCTCCCATGGGCCCACCAACAGGCCACACCCCCTCGTAGAAACAAAGTAAATTGGTTCACACGAACGACTCGGGCCGGCTACTACAGCCGACACGTGTCCCCTCGTCCGTTCGTTCGTTCGTTCGTTCGTTGGAACTTTGAACAACCTTCTTTTAACTTACTTGTCGTCAACACGTTATTGGTCTTGGGCCACCTTGTTTACGACACACGCCTCATCATGTTGTATCGCCCAGTCGTCGGTGCCGTCCTCCCTCTCCTTCTCTGTGTTCTATTTATTATTACTATTTTTAAAAATAATAAAATTAATCATAATAAAATTAATACGTGCTGCACTATATGGCCGTACCGTAACACCACTACTAGTTACTTGCTTTGGCCCCACCCAACCACTGCTCAAGTTTCTCGCGTAACCACTCGCGAACTTACGTTCTTACCCTTGTACTACCACCGTTATTACATGACGGAATCCTCTGGTAACATCACACTGCTAGTAGACGAGAAGATAATAACTCGAAGAATCTAACAACCGAAAAAATAATAATAATAACGAACAGAAATTAAGATATTTAATAATTGAAAAAAGAGTGATGATATTATAGAGATTGGTAAATTTTAATAAAAAAAATTACAAAAATCATCATATATTCCATTGATCAAGAGAATTTTTGATCAGAAGTTGCAACATCAGAAGTAGAGATGCAGATGCGGGGCCGGTCGTGAACGATCGATGAACAACAACGCGAGAAAGTATTCATTCTGTGTAATATGATTAATTTCTCTGTTGCAAAAACTTGATTCGTCACATATTTACAATCCATCCAATCATCTGCCGCTGCTGCTGCTGCACGAGACCTTTACGTCCGTCTCTCTCCATCGTAGCCTCTCATAGGAATAAAAAAGGTTCCAAAAAAAAAAAAAGAAACAAAAAACTAACAAGGATTTTCAAAATAAAATTGCGATCGATCTACGATTACTACCGCCTCAGAACCAGGCCTAACTCATCAGTCTTCAATCGCCGCAGGCTGGTTAAGGTCGAAATCATGCACTCGCCTAGGCGAGCTATGGTGGTTATAATCAACGACCGACGACGAATCGGAGTCGCTCTGAACGCCGCTACCAAGATGGAAATCGGCCGCGGAAGGATCGAAGCTGAGTCTACCGCCGCACCGCTTATCAGAACGAGCAAGCGCTTCGAAGAAGAAGAGAGGATGCGACGTCGGCAAAACCGCCGCCGGTGCCGCCGGTTGATGATGCCGAACAGGCTGCAGAGGTTGATTTAAAGGAAACCGAACGGCTACTCCGCTCCGATGCATCAGATTCAGATCCAACGGCGAAGAAGCACCGATCTTCATCGGAGAGAACGCTTCCTGACTCATAGACTCAACAGTGCTGCTTTGGCTAGAGCTCTGGTTGTTGCAGCTATTGTTGTTGACGTTGTTGTTGTTGGTGATGTTGATGTCGATGTTTTCGGAAGGAAGAGGAAAGTTCGTTTTCGCCTTCGCTCCTCGGAATTCTCTCGCCGCAGCGTCGTAAGCACGCGCCGCCTCCTCCGCCGTATCAAACGTCCCCAACCAGACACGGCTCTTCTTGCCGGGATCTCTGATCTCGGCCGCATATCTGCCCCAAGGCCTCTTCCTAACACCTCTGAAATGCACTTCTTCACCGTCGCCGAAAGGTTTTACTGCTTTACCGCCGGCAACTTTAGTTCTGGGAGCCATGGTCTGCGATCTTCTTTGTCGTTGTCCGTTTTTCTCTTGTTCTGATTTCTCTGTTTGTGGGGTTGGGTGGGGTGCGGTGTGGTATAGGATTGGTGAGAGAGTAGGGGGAGATGAGGGTGGTCTTAAATAGAGGGAACGACCGAACGAGGCGTGTTTTTAGATCGGCGAGGGAATGAGGGGGGAAAAACTCGGCTCAGTCAACGAGGGGTTTGACTGTCTCCTGAGCCGCCGCCCCCGCCTTAAGCGTGGTGGTCCTTTGTTATTATTACTTGGTGTTTTTGTCCGCTTTACGTGGCTTACGTAACAAGCACCACGTATACGGCGGCATTCTTATTTAACGGCCGTTAAGATGATAATAGGAGAGATGTGGATGGAAAAAGTGACGGCGGTTCCAACAAATGTCCTTATTTTCGATTTCCCGCCGTGTGACTTGGATATTCGAGCCTCTTGAACCGCTCCACTGAACCGACAAGTTAGTTGATCAGACAAATAGTGAGTTGACACGCGTCTCTTTTCTCTCTCTGTCTTCTTCTTCCGCGTGACGGGAGGCAAGAAGAAAGAAAGCAAGCAAGCAAGCCGCACAACAAGTAAGTCTGTTCCGACACCTGGTATAAAGCTACTATAAAAATTAAACCCTTTTTCTTAAAAATACCAAAAGAAATTGTGATTTTGATTCAACGGCCCCTTGTTTTACTATCTTCAGGTCCTCATGTGTACGAGTTAGAGGCCTTGTTTGTCTTTCACTTTCTAGTATCTCTGTTAATTTTTTTATAAGAATGGTACTATTTTGAATTTTTTTATTAAAGTGGTGTGTATAGACGTAGACACGAACTTAAACTCAAAACTGAGATCTCGTCTTTCGTCACAATTTATATCTCATCCTACAATCAACAAAACTATCTAACATTATTTAAGAGATTCACTTTTACAATAAAAACAATACAATTTTTAATGTTTTACCGGACACTATGAGCTTTTGCATTTGAACATTATATTTAAAAAAAGTATCAAACAAGGTCATAATTGTACAAGTATGTTTTTATAAGTTTAAGTTTATAAAAATCTATTTGGTTACGTTACATAGAATAATATTATTATAATAAAAGAATAAAGATATTTTATATAAAAAAAAAATACAGAAGAGTAAAATAGTAGAAATTGTAAGGGTGGAACAAAAAAAAACTGAATTTAAACAAAATAAACTTAAAATATAAGAAACATGGGTGAAATAAATATATAAATTTACTATTTCATCATCTCTAACATTAACAATGAAAAGATTGAAGGGCAAAAGTCATCCACCACTAAAGTATTTTTGTTATATTACTCTATAGAAGTATTATTATTATTATTATTATTATTATTATATTATTTTGTACGCGGAACCGACATTTGTTAAGGATTATGGCTTCTGGCTCAACGCGCTTCTTTCGAATGCCAACTCCAAACGAAAAAGCAGGGAAGAGTTGCTTCTTCAAATCAAATTAAAATAGCATTAAAAAAGAAATTGCAATCGTAATTTTAACATGCCAACAAAATTGACGTCCCAAACAAGAAGGTAATACCCTCCCCAACTGCCGAACTGCCTCCTAATCATTTCAGATTTGGTTCAGTGACCATAATCTCGTCACTTCAGTTGTGTCAGTGAGAACTCGTTGGCCGTTGGATCTATTCGAGGCATTTTGCATTTGGGTGCACGAGATCACGGCGCTGTTGTAAGCGGAAAAACTGAGGCTCTGGAATATTCTTTATTTTAAAGGAATCTGATTTTGTTTTATTATTTTTTAGGCATTTTTTTTTCTGTTTTATACAAACAAATCATGATTTTGGTTTACTCAATATATATACTAATAAATTAAATTAAATTAAAAAATATATTAATTAATTAGGACAATACGAAATGTCATCTGACGATAAACGGGAAGTTGAATTGAGTGTGCGAGTGAAGCTTAAGACTGCATGTGGTTCGTGATCTAAAAAGTAAAATATAACTTAACAAATAAAAACTCAAAAAATAATATTTTATTATTTATTAAAAAATAATTTATTCTCTTTATAAATTTTAATAAATTATTTTTGGATTTTAACACATTAAACATATTTTTCATATTTTTAAAATTAAAAACATGTATCGGAGTCATAAATCAAGCCCAACTTAATTTTATACCAAATTAAATTACCTTAAAAGTAAATAGGTTAGTATTTTAAATTTAGATATTTAAATACTCACATTTTCATCTTGTAAAAAAATTATTTTAATGTATTAGCTGTGCATTGAATTTGTTTTAGAGCGACACCATCACGACTCAAGATAAAAAAAAAAAAAAAATGTATATATGCACCTTCCTACAATATTTGAAATCAACTAATGCATGCTAAGTATATTTTAATACATCTTTAAATACAATCGACTCAGCATAAAACTACAATAAATCAACTATAACATGAACAGATCACGTGAGACTAAAAGAAGAGTCAGGACTTCCCAGTTAAATGATTTTCAAGTGTTAAATATAACTATTTCCCTAGTTTTAGAGTCGACTTAACTCTTGATTAAGTAAAACATGCCTCAAACCTTAGATAGTTCTAACGGTATACTTTTGAACTCTTTTACTTGAAGTCGAGAGTTCGATTTCTTCTTCTTACAAATAAGTGAGAATTTTTTTTCCTCTAATAAAAGTGAGAACGAGACCATGTGTCAGCATTCAAAAAAAAAGAAAAGTGAAACAGGCCAACAGGAGGTTGGTACTATAGTCAGGTCGGGAGCACGAGGGCCTAACTGTGGGATTGAAAGTTCGAGTTACGACAGACGAGAAGATTAATAAATATACTCATGAGGCATTCTAAACTAAGTTCAAGGCTTTTATGGTGTAGGGACATTTAGAGGAGAAAAATATTGCATTTAAACCCAACTCGATTCATGCGGATTTCATGTTTTAATCAATCACCGTTTACAATAAGTAATTACGTCGGTGCTGAAATTAACCGGTGAGGGACAAATGAGTTCCGTAGAGCGCTTGTTTATGCAAAAAAAAAAAAAAAATGACACATAAAAAATAGATTTATATAGCCAACTCATGGAATTGAGAAAAGTTTTGATTGAATTAAGTACTTAAGATATTCTCTCAAAAAATATAATAAAAAATATATAAAAAAATCAAATCAATATAATCAAACTAAATCTATTTGATTTGATAAATCATAGAAGTATTAAAAATTATTGAACCTTAGAGATGTCACATTAAAAACCGAGTTAAATAGGTCTCAGAACGAGTTAAAAGTACAGCCGGCCGAGTCCAGAAACACATCGATTCTTCCGATAGAGAAACGCATACTTAGGGTTTGAAAAAAAGAAAAAAACAAAAATTAGAATAGGATTAGAATAGATTGCATAGATTAGACGGACAAAACACATATCTTCTACGACTTTCGTCGTCTTCTTCTGATCTGTTCTGGAGCTCTAAGGGAAGAAGTAGAAGAAGAAGAAGCAGAGAGAGGGTAATTAGAGAGAAATGGGAAGGGTATTTGTGGTAGAATTGGAGGGAAGGGTTTACAAATGCAAGTTCTGTAGAACCCACTTGGCTCTCGCCGACGACCTCGTTTCCAGGGTAAGCTCGAAGTTTTCATGAAGCCCTTTTATTATTATTATTATTTGAGCTGTTTAAATGAATAGAAATCTCTAAATTTAAGCTCAGCTGGGTGGCCCTTGAGACTGAAGTGGAAATTTTAATTTTTTTGGGCACTGTAAATTGATCAGTTTTTCATTAGGAAAGGTAGCTTGATTGTAATTGAAACTGCCCATTTTAATTTTAGCTTGGTTTTGAAATTTTTTTTAATTGATTTTCGGAGGTTTGATTTGAGTGAGAAGGTCAAGTTCTAGGATTAGCCCCTGGGCACCAGTGGGAATTAATTTCTGCTCATTTGGGTAGCCCAATTGAAGTTTCCCAGTTCAGTTTCGAGGAATTTGTGGGAAATTTGAGTGCTTTTCTAGATTTTTTGGGTTCAATTTGGCAGCTGAATCCAAACTCAAGGTAGCCCTGGGCACAGTGCAAGCAATGTGTGTTTCTAGGGCAATCAATCCTATTATATTTCATTTGGGCATTCTGTGTGTTTACTAAAGGAGGGCATTCTGTGTTGCCAAGCTTGTTTTGTTTTTGTTCCTTTTTATGTAATTTTATTTGAGCAATATGGTCGTTTTGCTCTATTGGTAACAAATGAGATGCTTAAGGGCTTCAAAGGTAAGTTAAAAAATAAAATAAAAATGCATAAAATCCCAATCAAACTTGAGTTTGGAAGCATTGTTTCCCTGAAACCAAGCATTATGATTTGGCATTAATTATGGTTCTATTCAAAGTGAAATAAAGGTTTTTTGATGTGTGGAGCCCTCTGTTGCAATTTATTTATATATTATGAATTTTCTTGTATCTAGCTCTTACCTTTACTTGTGCTCTGACAGGCTTTCAGTTGCCGCCGAGGGAAAGCCTACCTTTTCAAAACTGCGTAAGTTTTTTTACTGCTTTGTCACTGAAATGGTCATGGCCTTAGACATAGGCGATATCTTATATTTGCTATCTCTAATATTCAAGCAATAGTGAAACCACATGTAATTGTTCATAAGATGTAACTTGGTGCTGTAGATAATTCTATTGAGGCACATAAAATGTAATGTTCAAATCAGAAATATAAATAATCATGTCTAGCATTTTCAAGACCCCGGAGCACGCTACACGAGTTCATTTTCTCTATAAAATAGAGAAGTGGCTTGATTCAAGTACTAATTTGAAGCATTTTTCTTCTCATAGCTGATGGGGGTCGTAATATCCGTGATGTTTAGATACTTTGTGCAATGTACATCTGTGTAATTTTATGTTGATAACTGATGGTTTGATCATGGTAAGCAAGTACTTGCCTTGCTACTACAATCACTTTTAGCTCATTTGTTATTTCAACTGTTGTGGTTGCAACTCTTTAAGCAACTTATTTCCTATATGCTCTTTCAAAGAATCTAATCTAAATTTATTGTATTAAGCATGATCTCCCCAGCTAATCTTGTCCACATCCTTCCAAGATTTAATATTTTCACGACAAACTGCACAAAACAACAGAGTTGAAAATACTCCACATGCTTCTTCATAGAAGACCTCACTGCTCTGACCACCTAGTAATGTTCAAGTTTGATATCGGAAGACACAAGCCACTATAATTCTACACAATTGGAGTTCCAATCTCCAGGCTAAACTGCTGTGGATGAGATGTTTCATTTGAGCTTCCATTTGATTTGCATGTTATTAATTAGTTGACATCAATTTATTCACTAGGCCTTAATCACTCAATACTAAGGTTTTCACTCACCAACAAGGCACACCTATGAAGAAAGCAATAGCGGGCTGAACCCTGGTACTAAATGAAAAAGGATGGTAATGAAGATAAGGTGGGGAGAAAACCAGACAATGTGGAGCGATTTGAGCCTTGATAAAAAGAATCAACTGAAACAAAGCTTCTTTTTGTGTTATCCACATCGTATGATAAGCAGCTACATAAACTTTCTGTAAAAGTTGTGAAAGGATTGATCAATTCTCTTGTCCTCAAGGTTCTTGAACTGAAACATTAGCTATCCTCATCACAATTGATGAATGGTGGTGTTATTATCAAACAGTTCATGAAAAACCTTTTGGTTGTATGGTTTACTCTCTACAAGTACATTTACCATCAAGGTGAAAAAAGATCTCCAGGACTCCTAAAATTTTTTCTAGAAAGTCATCAATCAATCAGCACAGAAATTAGAAAGTTATATGACATCCCTGTCTTGATTTCTCCTGATTAACACGGTCATCGGTGTTCTCTATATTGATTTTGCATGACTTTTGCTAGAGCGAGTTCATTCTCAGTAAGAATTTGTTAGGCAATCTTTCTACTTAGAAATGATGAAAAGGTTAGAATAAGCAGTGAAGTCACCAAACTTGAATTACCAATATTGTAACAATTGCTAATCGAGTTAACTGTTCAACTCTCAATCATTTCAACCAATTCAGTCTTACAAAAAAAAAAAATAGTAATGTAATGAGTTATGTTGTTCATCGTAATAAAAAATTCTTATAAATAATGGCTTGCCATCTATAAGTTAAAAAATGAAAATATTGTTTTGAAAGTAAATGGTGTTAGACGAAACTGTTCAATTGCAGATCAAATCTCATTATTCACAAGTTGTCTTTACTGTAAATCATGTGGCCGCCTTCAAATGTGTAATTAAGGAGGTGTTAGTTTTTCTCTTAATCATTTCTTGCATCAAGTTTACCCAACCATTTGTCACTATGCTTCTGTGCTTCAGCAGTCTCCTGTTTAATACAAGAAACTTTGCATTAAAGATGCGGCTGCAATTTCTCAAATTAGAATTCTGAAATTTGTTAAACTTGTTTTGCACTCCACTTCTAGTTCCAATTACATCTTTGTATATACCGATATGCTGGCATACTTAAATGTTATGCTATGTCTCGTTTAGTGTTAATGTCATTGTTGGAACTCCGGAGGAAAGGATGATGCTGTCCGGAATGCATACTGTTGCTGATATTTTCTGCTGCTGTTGTGGACAAATCGTTGGCTGGAAATACGTACGCTCTCTCCTAAGCCACAAATAAGCCATTTGTTATGTTTTAACCATGGCATGACTCAGGAACAGAAACTATTAGAGCTCTCTAAAATACCTTGTTTTCTAGAAGCATTTTCATTCTCTCTCTTCAAACTGTTTTCAACCATTTACACTACCTGACTTGTTCTGTTCTGTATCTAGGAGGTGGCACATGATCAAACCCAAAAGTATAAAGAAGGGAAGATTGTACTGGAGAGGTATACCATTTCTCTTCATTCCACTTTTATCTGTCTCTCTTTTTCTAATCTCCATCTACCCTTCTCTGATTACTATCTAATTTGTTTGAACAACAGGGGTAGAATTGTTGATGGTATCGAGTCGGATTTCTACCTCGATACCCGCTCTGGCGCAAGTGACGCTGAAGATGCTTAGCATATAACTATAAACATAATCCACTTTTGTTATATTACTAATAATAAAAAAAAGAAAGATTTGAGTATGACATTGTTTATATATATATACATACATATATGTGCTGTATAATAATACTGTATAACTTAGAAATCTTGTCAAATATTTTCTACTGTTATATGAATTTGGTGATTGTTTCAGTATGAACCCGGCAGATGTTCAACTGGGTCTTTTTATCTTTGATCTTAATTGATCAAAATCATTTGAAGTCTATGCCTTCTCTTATGTGTTCACAGCGGTACTTAATGTTTATTATATGTGGTCGGTGCTTGGGTTTCTTTCCTTGTCATCACCAGAGGTGTGTTGAGTGATGTCGGCAGCATGGGATCTTTAAGATCAAAATCTTGACTTTTTCCTCCATTTCAATGACTTCTCTGTGTGTATGCTAATTGGGTGGTATGTCTAGCAGAAAGTCAAAAGGAAAAGAAAAAAACGCTGGCATGAAATTAGTATGGTGATCACGGGATTTTTATCGGAGTGATTCATTGAATAGATTAAAGAGAAGAGGTAAGAAAGAAAAATAGATTGAGTTCATTGAATTATTGCAGGAAATGTCAGGTTTCAATGAAACACCAAAGCAAGAGGACTACGTCCTTTTTTATGTAATATTGTTTTCTTTTTTGTTGTGAGGTTTTTTCTTTTTGTTGAGATATTTTTTTCTTTTGTCGTGGGGTCTAATTCCTTTAGTTGTCAGGTTTTATCCGTTTTTTTGTGAGCATTTTTACTTTTTTGTTGTACCTGCATTGATCGTCTATTAGTATGTTATTGTATTTGTAGGCAATTTGTACTTTTTTTTTTAGAGCTTCTATGGAAATAGAATGAAACTTTGACAGAAAAAAAAAAAAAAAAAAAAAAAACAAAGCAAAAGAGTATAGTTCTACCACTCTTAGACCAAAACACTTAGGCTGCATTTGGTTTATGATTATGATAGAACCAAATACATGTTTATTTTGTTAAAATTCAAAAATAGTTTTGCAAAATTTACAAAGAAACACAAGCTATTTTTAAGAAATGATAAAATGTTATTTTTTGAGTTTTCACGAGTTATATTCTACTTTTCAGATCGTGAACTAAACACAGCCTTAATTAGCTTGATCTTTCACATAAACTAGTAACCATTTATCATTAGGAGTAATACTACAATGAAATAATTTAGTGACCTAGTAAACTAACATGAATTACACATAATTTAGCCTCGTTTGGTTTGTGATTTCAGTACAGTGTTATATATTTGAAAACATGAAAAACATGTTTGGTTCTTCAAAATTTGAAAATAATTTTTAAAACTTCTTTCTCAAAAATAATTTAGTGATAAAACAATAAAAAGTTGTTTTCTAAATTTTTTTTCATCGTCTTTTCCTTGTACTTCATAATGGCAAATTTTTCTTTATTTTTGTGGTTTTTCACTGGGTATCCTCACACCTTTTAGGTATGAGACTAGTCCTTGTTCAAGGAAAAAGCCTAATGGTAAACTTCTCCCAATGAGGATGCCTCTAAGAATTGAACCCTAAAACTTTTATTTTGTAATAAAACAATAAAAAGTTATTTTTTGAATTTTTTTCACCATCTTTTCCTTGTACTTTATAATGGATTTTTTTTTTTTTTTTTGGTTTTTCACTGGGTATCCTCACACCTTTTAGGTATGAGACTAGTCCTCGTTCGAGGTAAGAGTCGAATGGTAAACTTATCTCAACGAGAATGTCTCTAAGAATCGAATCCTAAAATTTTTATTTAGTGATAAAATAATAAAAAGTTATTTTTTGAATTTTTTTCATCGTCTTTTCCTTGTACTCCAATATATATTATATTTTCATCTTTACACCTACAATCCTATTAATTGTCCTGCAACTTTATTTATTTAGTCAATTGGGGAGACACCATACTGTAACTCTTTTACAAACACTCTATATCTTGCCCAACAAGAATGTTAGCTCTTCAGCTCATTGTACAGTGCTGCAACATCTTCCCATCTCTCATTTAATTCTTTAGACTATACATACATATATATGTATTTTTAGTAATAAATTATTTATGGGTTTTTTGTAACAGAGAAACATTGATGGTGGGCTACAATGAATTATTCTCTCTTTATCTACCTGCCCGCTGGAAAGTAGAAATAATATTAGAAAAAGAAAAATGTTAAAAGGGGCTGAAAATCACATATCATTTAACATAAAAATATTTTTTTTTATTAAAAATTATGTTATTTTAAAGATAGAAAGTTTAAATCAAAACTCAAGCCACCTATTAATATATTAGTTAATAATTTTAAAAATATTTGTGACTATGTTATAAAAAAATTAATAAAAAATTAAAAAATATTAATATCAGCCGCCTTCTAAAAAAAAAACTGTGTTATATAAATAAATTTAAATTATAAAATTAATGTGACATAAATTTATAATAAATGGTGCAGGATTTTTAATTTCTCTAATATTGTTCTTAATAAAAAAGTTGTTTCTATTAAATTTGATCTTATAAAACCTATTTTTTTAAAAATAAAGAAATATTCTAATTTAATTTTTAAAAAATAAAAAATAAAAAGGGGTGGGGAAGGTGGTTGAAGAAAGCAATCAAAGAGATCCGGGTGAAGGAGCTATAGCGCAAGACCCAGAAACTCAGGTGTGGGACAGAGAAACTTAATATAATATATAATTAATAAAATTTAAAAAAAATAAATAAAAATGATGGAGTGTTGAGAAAGTGATATGAATGGCGTGTTGAGGAGAGATTTGAATGAATGAATGAATAGAACCCATTAATAGCTGCAGTGCAAATGCCAACCTCTTAATAAAAGAAAGAAAGAAAGAAAGAAAGAAAACGTCAATGGAGTCAGCAAAGCAAACCCACTTTTCAATCAATTCAATCATCAACTTTTGTCGGCCGGATTTCTTTCTTTTCTTGTCTTTTCATTTTTATTACTTGATTAATTAATGGGTAAAACCCCAGCAAACCGGCCGTAATCTTCTTCCATCCTTCTCCGTCAGACCCCACATCTCCCAAGATATCCGCCGCACTTAATCGCTTCACAATATACAATTTCTTTTTTTAATTTTACTTTCTTTTGCAATAAAATGCTTTATAAATCTTTTTTCTTCTTTACTCCAATATTATATAATATCATATATATATATATATATATATTTCAAAACTTTATAACAACAGAAACCCCTCTACATTGGAGATATTATAATGTATTATTGTGTTAAATATAATAAATAGGAGTGATTCCATATTAGTCCTCGATAAAGCAAAATAGAAGCGAATTTATATACCAAACCTATTAATTTTTTTTTAAAAAAAACTTAGTTGAGTGGAATATATAATGAATAGGTGCAGACCAATAAGTGATAGCTCGGTCAGTTGAGTATAAATAGGATTAAGGTATAGGTTTCGAGCTCGAACTTAGACGTGTCCTAATTTATCTTTCTTTATTGAAAGTGTTGGGAAAAACGATGATTGTAAAGAAATAAATTCTACAATTCCAGAATAATTTTTTAAATTAAAATGCAACAAAATAACACTAAAGATTTTAGCGTGGAAAACCCTCTAAAAAGAGGTAAAAACTACGGGACCCGTAGGCCGCTTAAAGACTTCCACTATAATATAATGGAATTACAAACTTCACCCTTCGGTGGATCTCTCACAAATATACAGTATCTATGTATCTTCAATTTGTAGATAAAACTTCACAAATTGTGGATAAAACTTCACAAATTGACTCACACTTTTTTCTTCTCAAAGAAACTCTCTTTGAGGCTCTCCGGATATCTCATATTAGATATCTAGAATTAGATCTCTCTGAATGAGTTTTCAAGTTGAAAATATGGCTCTATTTATAGAGCTCAAACATGGGCATTTTTGTAATAAAAAAAACTATATGTCAAACATTTCGTCGCTGCCAACTTTGACTATAATTTGTTGGCCACCTTGCGTCTTCAGCCCCCTTGGCCGCCAATGAGATTCTTGCTTGCTGCCCACGAGGATCTTGCTTGCTGCAGGAAGAGGTGGACCAACAGAAAGAACCAGCTTAAACATTTCTGTCATAATAAAAAATAAAACAAAAAAAGAATAGGAGCAGACATAGATCAAAATGCGAATATAAATGTAAATTATGTTAATTACAATAAAATTACTTTGAATAATAAAATAACAATGTTACGTGAATTGAAAATATTATAACAATTATTATAAATTACTGTCACAATAATTTTTAATTTTAATATATTAAAATAATATATTTTTTAATAAAATTATAAATTTAATATAAATATTTGACACATGATATTTATAAAAATTAATGTAAAAATTTAATTTTATTAGTATTTTTTTATTATTTATTGGTACACATCTGCATAGATCACGGTGCTTATTGTATATATATATAGTAATTATTTTAATTATAATTAAAATATCTTGAATCATCCAATAGCATATTATTTATTTACAAATTCAATGATGACTAAAATGTTTAGTTTTCATCAAAGTACCCATTCTATATACTCATATAATTATTTTTGTTATATATTATTTGATATATATATCTGTGTGGCCCTCCTTGGGTCAAGAGAAAGTACTCCATAATATAAAATCGACTAAGGGGGCGGCCTTTGACTGTTGAGAAGGGAAGAGCTTGAATTAAGTAAGGGCGGGCCCTACTCAAATATTCCCATCTATAAAAAATTGCAGATGCCCTTTAGAATTAATCAAAAGAAAACCATCATCTCGAGGTTGAATTTTTTTTTTAGGGGATTCTAGAACCACGAATCATTAACGACGTTAATCACGTTATAATTAATATGGGAATGAAAGCAAAAATATGAAATTAGTTCAAGAAGAAGCCAGGAATCTAGTAATTAAAGGTTTATAATTTTTTTTAAATAATAAAAAAGAAGAATGATCATCTTTATCGCTTTCAGAAATGCAATTGAAAGCGAGAAAGGAACCACCATATATGTATATATATTATCAACAATTATGTGGGTCCCACTAAATGAAATTGAATTCAAAGCAAAGCCCTTTTTTCTCATTAAAGAAAAGCAACTTGTTTCCCGTTTTTCCATACATATATATAATCATTTTTACACATAAATTTGAAAAAAACAAAGAGGAGGACAAATGGCCTTCTTTTAATTGGTTCAACAGATAAGGTAGATCGTACGAAAGGAGTACCTTATCTCTACACCCCCCTATCATTGTTTTCGCCGATACCCTCTTGCGTACGGAACATCAAAGATTCGTGCCACACGTGGTGTCGGACAAGCCAGACACATTTTTTTTTTTTTAAATCCATTACTTTTTCATATTTTCTCAGAATATATATATATATATATATATTAAATAATTTCCCAAAAAATAATAATTATTATAAAAAATAGAAAAAGGGGGTAACGTGCAAAGACAATGCGTTGTGCGCCGGCCGCCACGACCAGTCAACTCAATCAATATCATTCATCCAGCTATCATCACCATCATTATCATATATCCATGCCATGCATGCCATAGGGCCATAACATGAGATAACGGTGCATTAATGGCTCGGATGCTCCCTAGTTAGACAACGAGTCAACGAAACGTCGAACCAACGCCGCCGTCAACAGCAACGCGTCAATAAAGAAGAAAAGAAAGATGATAAGGTAGTGCCGTATAAAGTATAAACCGCCGTGACCGCAATGCTACCGACAAATTCCCTTGTGGGGGCCACGTCATCGCTTTATCCAGTGGAGCCCACATAAGTCTGTGTGTAGCAGAGTTTAATGATACGCAACGAAAGAAATGCGGTCGTCCTGTGGGCCCCAACCCACAGAAAGCGTCACGATTTTTTTTCTTTTTCCTCGGAAAGCGTCACGATTTTTATTTTCTTTCCGGGGCGAGGCCGACGACGACGGCCTGACACGGTGACTAACTCTGTTTCTTACTCGTGACGCTTCTTTTTATTTTTATTTTTTGTTTTTGTTTCGGTTTTTTTGGGTTAGGTGAGAGAGAGAGAAACACGGAGTTCCGTGTTTTCCGATTTTTGCCCTTGATGTGTAGGTAAATTTACTGTTTTAGTATCTCGCGATATTTTCGGATAAGTTTCTCGCATCCCGAGAAGTATAATATATAAAGAAAAGGCGGCACGGCCGGCACATGACGGCTTTCCTATTTAATAATAAAAGAACCAAAATCAAAGCAGCATTTTCATGTCGCGGGAATTTCAACATTTTTTACAATGATTTTGGAGGCTACGAAGAAATCAGATAATCTCAGCCGTTCGATTTTTATTAGATTCAAAATCTGTTTCTTATGGTTACAATCTGACGGTTGCATGATAAGCAGCAATACCAAAAAAAAAAAAAAAAAAAAAAAAAAAAAAAAAAAAGGTCTAACGATTTCATCTAACAGCAAAAACGATAGATCGTAGATTAGATTAACTCAGAGATAAGCAGAAAGACTAAAATATATGAACACGACCTCTCTTGCACCACCGATCACCACGTAGTGCTCGGAGTTGCTGGAGGCGGTTCGTTGAGATCGATAGACAAACCACCACGCTTAACATCCGAAAA
The DNA here is from genome assembly GCA_035771175.1 of Paratinospora sagittata. Classification (NCBI taxonomy): domain Eukaryota; kingdom Viridiplantae; phylum Streptophyta; class Magnoliopsida; order Ranunculales; family Menispermaceae; genus Paratinospora; species Paratinospora sagittata. The sequence goes on from CM069610.1 coordinate 36,558,055, forward strand.
CGATTGCATCCCCGCCACAGCCTCTGGTACAGCCGGTAGGTCAAGCGGACGAGAAGAAACGGAACTTCTGATCACATTCGCCGATGATGAAGAGGACTCATTCGCTACAGTCGTCGGAGAATGTATAAAGTTACTGAGAAGCAAAGCGCGATCGGAACGAGCGGAGAAATTAGATTGGGAGGGAAGGTTGTTGAGATCGAGCGAGAGAGAAGTCGTCGGAGGCGAAGGAAAGTTCGTCTTCGCCTTAGAACCTCGTAACGATCTGGCGGCTCCATCGTAAGCCATGGCAGCTTCTTCAGGTGTGTCAAAGGTACCTAACCAAACCCTAGTTTTCTTCCATGGATCTCTTATCTCTGCCGCATATCTCCCCCACGGCCTCTTCCTCACCCCCCTGTAGTGTCCTTCCCTCGCCGACGACGCCATTAGAGAGAGAAACAGTAGAGAGAGAGAGAGAGAGAGAGAGAGAGAGAGAGAGAGTGAGTTTTCGAGAGTTTCGTTAACAAAAGACGAAGTAGAGATTCATGAAGTTTAGATAGAGAGAGAAAGGGAGGGAATGGGGACCACTTGGTTTCTCCCGTAATCGTCGGTTAGGCGGCACGAGTTTAAAATAACTGAATTTATATAAATAAATAATTTTGGGAAATAAATAAATTTATAATAATTTGGAGCCGCCGCATGATTTGACGTGTCACGGAGGTCACATGGGATTAGGGTGACGTATGCCCTACTTTATTAGTACGGACTCCTGACAAGCGGCGCTCCCTCCCTCATAAAGCCTTATTTATTTATTTTTTTTGTTAAACTTCAGACTTCAGAGAAAAGAGGGTGGTGGCGGTTCAGGAACTCTGGTGTTTGGGGGACACGTGTCGGATTATGGGAGGAGGAGTGATGGTGGGGGTTGTTGCCGTCAGTCGCAGCAGTCCCCACGTGGAGGGAGAATCGGCGTCGTGTCGAGTCGAGGGGGACAGCCCCTCGAGTCTTTGACGCGTGGCCCTTTAGTTAGAAAATTTTTACTCGGCTTCGACGGTGCGTCGTGGGCCCCATTTTTTTATAAAATTATTATTTATTTTTTGTTAATGAAAAGGTTGGAGGTTAGATAATTTGTGCAGAAGGGAGAAGGCCCCACGGTTGAATTAAAACACGTGGCTAATTTAAGGAGCACGTGGGTTGGATAAATCATAAACCTGCTTTGAATTTATTTATTTGGTTTATTAATTAATTATAATCAAACGTGATAATCGTGTGATCAAGATAAAGACGCGTGGGGTCCCTGACTGCACTTGAATTTTCCTTGATTAAGATGGTTTTATGATTTTTTATTTGGGTTTATTAATTAATTATAATCAAACGTGAAAATCGTGTGATCAAAGATAAAGACGCGTGGGGTCCCTGACGCGTGGAGTATATATCCTACTCTTTATTCAGACGTTTTCACATAATCTGCTAGGTAGGTTGTCCTGAAATAATCCACATGGTTGACCAAATTTGTAGCCGAGGGTTCATGTATTATTCGCATTTGTCTCATAATCGATCCATTTCTTCCTGTAATAAATTATATTTATTCAGATTAATAAATAAATAAAATAAAATTTATTTTTCATCTTATGTGTGAGCAATAGACCCAAGAAAGACCCATTTCTTGTTTATTTAAAGTTTTGTAAGATTAACTATACCTTTCATTTGTTTAAATAATTATACAATAATTCTTTTCCAATAATCCTGCTGTACTAACTAATTTAGACAGACCCAACAACAATAGTCTAAATTTCCTTGTTCACTCATTGCCTAATTAAAAACATTTGCAATTGCAGTTACCCACTGAGAAAGAGAACAAACTGACAACCTACTCCTTAGGAAAAAAAATAAAATAAAACTGAATAATTACCACAAAGGAGCAAGCCAAATATGAAAAGGAGAAATATACAGTTAAAATTTACAGAATTATTGAATTGGAGTATCTGGGCTACAAAATTAAATACATGTTTTAATTAGGAACTAATAAATAAATTTAAGACCTTGAGATCATGCAACTTCAAATAAAATTTAAAAAAAAAAAGAAAAAAGAAAGAAAGTAAAGATACACCTGTAATATCATGATATTTGGAATGGAGGAGAAGCCAAAACAGAGATGGAACCTTTACCGGGCATCCTTGAAATCGCCTGCAAGAGGGTGAGGTTGTTCTGCCAATCAAGATAGCAAGTTAGGTCCATTCTCTGTAGCTGTTCTTGAGTTCTCTTGGCCATGATGCCTGGTCATTTGCACATCACGCGTAAAATGTGTCCTTGCCTTCGCATATGGAGCATCTCTTGCTGCAAACAGGAAAAGCAAGCACAATATGAATGTGAAAATCCTTACATGTTTAATGCATGCCAATTCATAATCCCAGATGCTTTCAAGTTAATTTTCTGAATAGCACATATCATGCACGTTCTTACCTGCAATCTTCTGTGCTCTTAAAATATTCTGACGTCGTTTCCACCAGCATACTGAACAAGTAACTAAGAGTGCAACTGCCACAATCAGTCCAAATGCAATTCCTATCTTAGCACCAGTCGAAAGATGAGGGCCGCATGAAGGCAATCCAGGTATACCACAGAGACCTGCATTGGTAGTGAAACTGAAGGATGCACATGCCCAAGTAAGTATTTGGGTTTAGTTAAACATTGTTGAATTGCATGTAAATATCATATGGTTATGAGAGCATACTTAAAGCTAGCTCCATGAAGAAGTCTTCCACCAAGTGCAGCTGGGACTTTTCCAGATAGGAAGTTGCTATTAAGATTCCTGCAGCACCATTGAATTTTGACTAACTGTCATATAGGCAATGCATGCCACATAAACATTCTTAATGAGAATCTGATCTCGGAAAGTGTTCTTACAGTCTCCGTAATGATGTTAACTGTCCAAGGGTATCTGGAATCGAACCATTGAACATGTTGAAAGACAAGTCTCTGCCCAGAAATTATGTTCCATTAAAACCAAAGAAATTATAGTATAGAAACATAAAATAAACAAGACGTAAGCAGTTATAACTTATAATATATTCTTGTGAATTAGGCATCTAATTAAAACAGTAGGTGATAAGTATGAGTTAGATGTCAAGATAGATTCTAATCTGCTTACAGTGTTTCAAGTGAAGTTATTGTCCCAAGCGAGGCTGGGATGGGCCCTTGAATTGTGTTTCCACTCAAGTTTCTGCAGTGATACACAAAATAATTTGAGAGATGATAATAATAGTAAATAAAAAAAATGTGTCCTGTTGTGATTGAAGTACAAGCATTCACATGTAATTCCAAATGGAAAAATTGACTCAAATAGGTATAATATTTTTGTCATTCTTAAGCACAGCCTCAAGAACAAATTGAAACTATAGTATAAAGCCAAAAATCAGAACAGAATTCCATTTCCATAATTCTACAAAGGAAGTAGGATTCAAGAAGGATCAATGACTTCGAACAACATACAGGCTCAGAAGATGATGCAGCTTTGCTATGTCATTTGGCAAGAAACCCCCGAGTCCTTGATTGTCAAGACCACTGAAAATGAAAAGCAAAAGTACAATTATTCAAAATATTGTACAAAGAAAACTTCTACCATCAACATCGAGTAAGCCTCTCTACGAGTGTGACAAATGATAAAAGTTGAAACTATAATCATGATAACAAGTGATTATATGGACTTCTAAGCAGTGTTTTATAAAATGCAAGAAAAATACCAGTTAAAAGAACAAATCAACCAGTACTCGTATTTATTGTTCGTTAATAAAATTTTAAAACCCACATGCTTCTGATGAACATGATCACCAGTTAAAATCCTATGATTCTTTCAATTATTTGTGTTCTGACTAGTGGTCAAAAGCTAAAAAAATTTAAAAGATTAATAATCATTATTTATTACACAACATGAGAAGAACGACCTCCATAGTGTGTAGTCTAAAGCAAATTGGTGGCAATAAATTGATAGGCACTAAGCAAGTAACAACAAAAGGGAAAATGAGTTTAAAATGGATGGCAATAAGTTGCAAGGCACTTGATTACATCATCAGATGGAAAAGTTTAAAATGAGTTTTTAAAATATTCAGCAGAAGAGACAAGGATCTTACAGTCCATCAATGACCCATATGTGGTTTGTCCTGTCAAATTGGCAGTCCACTCCACTCCATGGATGTTGTTGAGGAACACATGGATCACCATTCCACCCAAGACGAAGAGGAAGACCTAAGGAACGCTTCAATGTTTGCAGAGCCCTGACTATGAAAGGGAAATTGATATAAAATTAGTAATGAAGAATAACTCGCCTAAATACCATGCTCAACAAATATGAAATGAAAAGTTGGAAACAAAATAAGTACTTTTCAACCACTACATTGAATAACATAAAAATTTTCACCGTACCCAAGAAATATAGCAAGAGAGGAATTTGCAAGTGAAATATGACAAACAGGTGAAAAGTTGGCATAATGCAGTTCGTAGAACTTTTGAAGCAGAAATAGTATCAGCTACAGCAGAGGCTATAGGGACAAACTTTACTGCAGAATTGTCATTCTCACTGCACAGTAAGAGATCATTTGAGAAACTTAAGTTCACCTACCAATTCCCCTAAAATAATGAACACTGCAGTACAAAGCAAGTGTCATATTGTGAGAAGTCCTTATTTAGGTTGAATTCAGCAATTGTTACATTGTGAGAAGTGTTATTCAAATAGAATACTAAAACATGCCAGTCCACAAATTGACAACTTTGCACATCAAAGTTAGATAGAAAGTGAAGCTCAAGCAGTCTGACTGATATTCATCAAGTATTAATTCTTAAGTGTGCATTGATTAAAACAAAAATGACACAGCTTAGTTACCAACAACTCCTCAATAAACAGACGTAACTTAATGATAAGTGAGCAGTTGAATTTTCATATTTACCTTCATCAACTGACGTTCTAGACTCCAAAGAAATAACCTCGAAGACCTCAATGGCATTAACAATAGCATGATTCCCTTTCGTAGGGTGCAGCGTTATTGTTACACTCCTCCCATTCACAGCAACAGTCTTATTCAAAACAAGTGCCGTGTAACGGTCCCCAGTCATTCCAACAACATCAATATCTTTAAAAGCAGTATCACCATTTATCAAAACAACAAAAACCCTCTGCCGCGCCGCAGTCACAGTATCTTCAATCTCCGCAAAATGCAACCAAATTGAGTAATTCTTATTAGGATCCACATCCAAAGTATAATCCAAATCCGGCCTACTATCCGTACTAACAAGCGCATTCTGATAAAGCTTCTCGGGATAAAAATTAGGCGAAACGGAAGCCTTCTTAATCCTATTTTCCGTCGATCTTGCCCTATCCGAACTTTGCCCAAATGTCTGTTTCGGAGCCCAAAACCTATCTCCACCCCAATGATCCCCACTATAATCCTCATCAAACCCTGGCTTCCCTCTCCCACAAGCCAATCTCTCAACAGTCCTCAAAATCACTCCTTTCCCCCAGTTTCCCCCAAAATAATATGCTCTATCATCAACCTGAAGAACCTCAATCGACAAAACCGCAGGATCTCCATGACCAGTACTATGAAAACAAACAGAAACCGAACCGTCCTCAACAAACACCAATGTCTCAGTAAAAGCTTGATCCTCTACACGAGTCCAACCAGATTTCAACGAGTAAATCAAAGTTCCTTCAACTGAAACATCAAATAGAGGCTCACTGTCAAAATCAGGTTCTTTTACCACTCCAAAGAAGATCCTAACCGTGTAATGTCCTCTAGGTACTCTATTGATGATGTAGCAGTTTTCAGGACCGTCTGATAGAGGGAAGTACCGTAGGGTTTTGAGTGGCGGTGCTATGTAGCTCGAGATCGATGCGTTCTCCGGTCTTCCTCCTGTGTAAGCGAAATCTTTGAACCACACCGTGCTCGTCGGTTTTGTTTTCACGTTTTCTCGAGCTCCGCAGCTTATTCGAAGCGCAAATGGCTCTGTAAATCGATAAAAACAAGCAAACAAAAAAAAAAAATCCTCAAATTAACAAAATGAAATGTTGAAAAATTGAACCAAATTAAAGCCAGAAAAAAAAAGGAGCCATGAGAGCTTGATTAATTACCAGGTCGAGAAGAAGCTAAATGTAGTAGAGATAATGAGAGTAGGGTTACGAGAAGCAAGAAGAACCGGTCTTGCATTGCTCTTCTTCTTCTTCTTCTTCTTCGTCTTTAGCTAGTTACCGATCTGTTCTTACTGACTCCTTAATAGTGTTTGTAGAGAGAATTTATTTGAGTTTGGTTGGAAGTGAGTTAAAGATGTTAAAAGCAAAAACGCTGGAATTCTCTTTCTGTTCTTTGTTGACTCGTGAAGTAAGTGGTGCGATGATCTTGTGGTACTGAGAGTTATGAGTCTAAGCAACTCTTGGTTTGACTAGGGGTTGGAGGATATATACAAGCATTGATTATTTTGGTTGCTCTGATATTCTTGATCCATGCATGCATGAGTGTCTTGAATTTTTCTCATTAGGTAAAATTACTATATTACTATCTTTTTTTGTTGTTGTGTCAGAGTTTAGAATAGATTACTATCATAAAATTTTTAAGTGATTTCTTATAATTATTTATTTAAAATTTTTAGTAGACTTAAGTCGTGTTTGACACAACCCAAACGGGTTTTTTCTTAAACACAACTCCCAAACACAGAAGCAAGAAGGATAAAGCTTCTGTCAATTTTGAAAAGTTATGTTTTTTCAATATATAAAACTAGTTTCCACGAATTATTTTATTGTGTATTTGACAAAAATCTTACTGCACTATTACTTCAACTAAATGTAATTTTTTAAAAACTCAGCTAGTTGGCTTAAGCATTTATATAATTCATAAAGGACCATTGAATAGAAAGGTTTGCCTTGATGGATGGAGGAGACCTACCATGATAATGATGGTTCTATTAAATGAGTTGTACAAAGCTTGTTGCTAGGAAAGGGTTGATTAAGGATAATGGAGTTGAGGTGTACCGCGTATTTTTCCTTCTCGTTGTTATAAAACTACTAGTATTCAAATTAAATTGAAAGAGAGTAGAAAGAGTTCTTCAGGTGGAGAGAGCAACGGTTGAGTCTATATATCAACGGTGAAGATGACTGGTGACATCATTGACTTTGACCGTTAGATGTGGGACAATCAGCATCACTTGTTGCGCAATCATCGGCGCTTCATTTCGAACCTTATGGTAAAGGCGGGGACTTACGGCTCGCGTAAGAGTGCAGATAAAACTTCCATTTTTATTGTTTATTTGTTTACTTTTTCTCTGAAAGAATGCAATGAATTATTATTTTTATAAAATATTAATGTAAGCTATAAATAGAAAATTGTGGGTTTCATATAATAAGGTGTAGAAAATCCAAAAGGATAAAACAGAAATCACATAAAAATTAAACTTCTTTTATTATTTTTTATATAAGTGCTGACAAAAGGTCAGTGAATGTTGATACTGAAAATAGAGGAAGTTAAAACCCATCAGTAAGACTAAGAAGACGAACATAACGACAATGGGTATAAAAAATCTGAATAAGGAGCATGCGAACTAATTACTATGGTCTCGCTCTCACTTTAATTAAAAAAAGAAAAAAATCAAATTTTCAACTTCAAATAAAAAGGTTCGAATCCACATTGTTAAAACTAACCATCATTTGCATAAAACTTAAATTATTAACCTCATAACTCTATTTTTTATTTTTATTTTTTGTAAAACTGGTACAAAGAAGGATTGACCCTATAGCTTTAAGGCAACATTGTGCTCATGTACTTATACTAATTGGGAGAATACTCCCACCATACGGACGCCAAGATCAAAGCTTAGGCAACCTCCGCCGGTGGGACTCAAGACAAAAATATGCTTCGAAACTAGTTTTTTAAAACAAAATATAATTTAAAAATTAATACCAAATACATAAAATTTAATATTTTGTTAAAAAATAACAGAATGCACTTAAATTAAATTAATAAATAGAAACCATAGAGGCATCATGGCATGCCTCATCAATGTCATGTAAACGTCTCCGCAACTCGATAACATCCCCAATTAATGGCATATGAGCGTCTCCCCACCCATGACCACGACACAAGCTTTGCCCATAACAAAAACCGCGCCGGCCCCCACCCATATGCAATGGAGACGAAAATCTCTCTTGAAGCTCAATCCTGATAACTTGTGGGAAAAAGTGTCTTCTTACTACCTTGCCAACCTGATTGGTAGATTTCCCATAATTCCATTCCATGTAATGGTTTGCTCCAACTCCTAGTTGTTCGTTTGGGATGTACAATTTCGGCAAAAATACTTTTTAAAAAAAGTACTTACTTTTAAAAAGCAAGAACACTTTTTTAAAAAGCTATTTCACCTAACTTTTTCAAAGGGCAAAAAAAATTTGATTTTCCATTGTAGTATGATGCAAACACCTCAAAACTGCTTTTGTTCCAAAAGCCTTTCAAATCATTAAACTAAACGGGCCTAGCATAACAAATAATGTACTTACTATGTACATAAAGAAAACTACTTCTCATTCATTGTAAAGGAACATTCATACATAAAAGTAGAAACTCCCATCAAATTGCAATTAATTAAGCAATAGATCATATTGTAACAGGGGATGATGAAATTCAAGCAACATTATTTCCTAGGACCTGGGGATACCAGAAGATATAAACATGAAAAACACCAATGATATAGTAGATTAGTTTCACTACAATGTTTTGAGAGTTTCCAACTCTGTAGCTGTATGCATAACAATGATTCAATTTCCTGAAACTCTAGCACCAGACAATATTAACATGAAAAATTGAAATTACAAGGTTGGCAGTAGACCATTTTACTCCATAATCCTGAGTTACCAATTCTATAAGCATATCCTTTCAGCTTTCTGAAACTCTCATCATATCCAGTGGTTTATTTATCTGCTGATGCATTTGAAGTTAACATTGAGCTACCTAGTGTAAGAAATAAAACAACTTGAATTGAAGCATGAATGTGATTGGCCGGGTTCATTATTGTCCATGAGAATTGTGCTGTAGAATGTACTTCACCGTTGAAGTTGCCTCCTAGCCAAAGCCGGGGGTTTCTTTGGGATATAAACCTTATAACTCACCTGCCGCAAACATTAGATCAAAATTGGTGGTCAAGCTTTTGCGAACATTATGGTAAATCTATATACAATCCAGCCCATAATACAGGTAACAAGGACAAGGAGGAGAAAAAACTTACCTGTACCAATTCACCACCCCGCATCACAGACATTGTTTTTTGTTCAAACTGTGAACCACCTCCAGCTGCATTGCCTGGCTCTTTTGAGTCGTGCTCTCCAGTCATAGGGGTAAGGCAAGAAGAAGCCTCAGAAGCAGTAGACTCGAAGGCTTTATTAGGTTCTTTACTGGCAGCAATGTTGCCACATTTTGGTGCAGGAACAGTTTTGTCCACTATATTTTTAGTTTCCAACAATTTTGTATCAGGAGAGTCATGTGATGGGTGGTCTACTTGCTTTAGATTGGAGTGATCACCAGAAGATTCTTTCATAAAGGCTGAGTTACCCAATCTAGATCTATTATCAATACTGGCAATGTTATTCTTGTTAACTTTCATGGCTTTAGCAGCATCTGTTTCATCCGGTTTAGCCTTATAATCAAGTTGGGTGCCATTCCCATGAGAAATTTGGCCACCATTCTGTAAATAGGTTGAAGACCTTTTACCCAATGTAGGTTTACTAACATTCCCCATGTTCATGTCTGCAACTTGTTTAGCTCCGGCAACTCTTCTACCAGCTTCCTCATTGGATACAATTTCAACCTTTGCAGCAGATGACTGCTTAACAGAATTATCATTTTCAAATTTCTGATTACCAGTATTCTTTCCATTAACAAGTCCCCCACGGAACTTCCTAAGATTTTCCAAAGCCTTCTGTCTTAAAATTAACTCCAGATCATCACCCTCCGATTCACCAATACCAGAGGACGCTTCACCTTTAAGGCCTTCATTGGTTGGCCTAAGTGCATTTGCAGAAAAATCACTTTGATCACAGACAACCAAATTCTCATCCTTCCTCTGGACGCATTCGGTAATAGAAGCTTCTTTGACCTTCCCATCATCCACCCACCTCTTCTTCTCTTCCTTTCTACTTCCATCATTACTGTCATTACTTCTGCAGGAAGGGCAGTCATCATAAGACTGGATAATATCAGCCTTTTCTTCGTCCTTGCTCTGAAATCTTTCTTCTTCTGCTTCATCATATCTGCTTTCAATGGCTATAACTGATCTAAGACGTCTCGAGTAGTTCACACTCAGCAATTCCTCTTCACTGTCATAACTACTTCGATTGCTGCATCCACTGCAAGAAGAAACACTCCTCGACCTATACCTATCCTTTTCTTTATTCGTTTTACCAGAACTTCTCTTACCCTTTTGCCTCCTCACTTCAGACCTGCCCCTTGACCTCTTAGATTCACTATCCCCACTGCCATTCCCTTCCTGGCAGGTCGAGGAATCACTACTAGTAGAACCCACACTCACATTTCTTCGTAGGCGCCCATTTCTACGCTTCTTCTTCTTTTGTGTTTTCTTATTAGACTTTTTCAATTCCTCACTTTGTTTCAATCCTTTTCTCTTCCTCCTTCGAGGTGAAACACTAAGGCTTTCATCACTTCGGCCCCTCTTCCTACTACTAATGCCCTTCACATTCACTCGCGTTCGTGACCTGGCCCTTCTGTGTCGAGATTCGAATTCTGAATCAGAAAAACTAAAAAATGAATCATCAGTCCTCGAATCATTTTCCAAAGATGAAATAGAAGCATCACGACGTCGATGAAGCTTCTTCGATTTATCACTCTTCCTGGTCCTACTTCTCCTCCTTCTCTTCATAACCTAATAATCGACCAGCATCCATAAAGATCAAAAATTTCGAAATTCAGACCCAATTTCTGTTGCCCATAACCTAATTCTCAATATCTACACTACGAATCACATAAATCAAACACTAAACTTCCAAAAAGAAAGAGATTGATTGAAAGAACCCTAAAACAGTCAAGAATTGTGTGTAAAAACAAATGACACTTAATGAAACCCTAGAAAGAAAACTCTTGAGAGATAACTAAAGAAATAAACTGACCTCAGAGGAGTTCTTGGATCGTTTCTTCTTCCGAAAAGAAGATTGCTTTTTTCTTGAGGTTGAATTTTCAGCAGCCATGCCCTATTTCTTCTTACCTGCGACCAAAAAATTTAAAAAAAAAAAAAAAAAAAACACAAAAAAGAAGGAAAAGAAACAAAAACCGTTAATTGGCGAAGAAAGAATCTAAGAACAGAACGAGAATCGCAGATTTTGCAATTATCGGCAGAGGAATCAGCAGCTTTTTTTCCCAATCTCACGTTCCTTCTTCAACAAGTTGTTCAAATCGATCTTGATTAGGTCCATTAGAATCGGTGAGTAGTGAGAAGAGAATAGCCGCTACGGGACTTTAGCCTTTTGGTAACAAAAGCTAAGTTGCTGTCGGGTTCTGCTGAAAAGACTAAAATAGCCTTTTTGTAGAACCATTATTAAATTGGATGAATTAGTTTTTTTATTTTTTTATTTTTTTTTATGGGAGGTTAGTTAGGTATTAGAGACTTACGTCCCTTGTCTGGAACACAGTCACAAACACTAAAAGACATTATTGATCAATAAACGATGAAATGTGTTTCAAACTTGATACCTTTAAGATAAATGTGTTTGTACCAAATTATTACTCAAATGTATTTAAATAACTCAATTGAAAATAGTATATAAAAACATGATGGAAAAAAATTTAGTTTCACAGAATTACTAAGCATCAAGCTTTTTTTTTTTTGAGACAAAAAAATCTCAGCTAAATTTAACAAAGTTTTTTTTTAATCATATTGAAAAAGATGGCACCAGATTTCTAATAAGAATGACACCAACTAGGTTCTAATGCTAAACTAGATGGAATAGATACTGTTAAAGCAGTGCTTGATCAGCTACTTGGCAAGTCTTCCTCTTTAGTCTAAATTCCCTCACCAACAAAATAAAGGAGCAACCATGGTTGTTAGCTTTTATAGTCTTATTGTAAGCCTATAGCCCTAGTTATCTGGGCTCTATCTGCCTTTAGTAACGAGAGCTTTGCCCTCTTAACTCTTGTCTTTCTGTCTCTATCCATTTCATGTAGGGCTTATGCACCTACCTTGTCTTTATGGTTCTCACGGGGCTATCTACTTTTTGTGCCCGTGTGTTTTTCCAAAATAGTTTATGCTATTGTTGGCAGAATGTCATGTAGAAATGAAAAATTATTATAATCTTGTGAAAAAAAAAAAAAACAAATCTAGTAAAGCCATGATCATCAACAGGAATAACGTTGCCTGCATTGATAATAGAATCTTCTGGTGCTCAATCCTATCTAAAGCAAGTAGACCACCCTTCACATGACTCTCTTGACACAAAATTGTTGGAAACTAAATATATAGTGGACAAAAACTGTTCCTGCACCTAAATGTGGCAACAATACTGCCAAGTACAGAAGCTTACAAAGCCCTCTAATCTGCTGCTTGTGAGGCTGCTTCTAGCCTTACCCTTGTGACTAGAGGGCATGGCTTGAAAGAACCAGGCAATGCAACTGAAGGAGGTTCACAGTTTGAACAAAAAACAATGTCTGTGATGCGGGATGGTGAATTGGTACAGGTAAATTTTTTCTCCCCCTTGTCCTTGTTTCCTGTATTATGGGCTTGGATTATATATGGATTTACCTTAATGTTTGCAAAAGCTTGACCACCAATTTTGATTTAATGTTTGTGGCAGGTGAGTTATAAGGTTTATATCCCAAAGAAACCCCTGGCTTTGGCTAGGAGGCAACTTCAATGGTAAAGTACATTCTATAGCAATTCTCATGGATAATAATGAACCCGACCAATCACATTCATGCTACAATTCAAGTAGCTTTATTTCTTACACTAGGTAGCTCAATGTTAACTTCAAATGCATCAGCAGATAAATAAACCAATGGATATGAGAGTTTCAGAAAGCTGAAGGGATATGCTTATAGAATTGGTAACTCAGGATTATGGAGTAAAATGGTCTACTGCCAACCTTGTAATTTCATTTTTCATGTTAATATTGTCTGGTGCCAAGTTTCAGGAAATTGAATCATTGTTATGCATACAGATACAGAGTTGGAAACTCTCAGAACATTATACTGAAACTAATCTACTAATTCATTGGTGTTTTTCATGTTTATATCTTCTGTTCATCAGTTTGATTTAATGTTTGTGGCAAGTGAGATGTAAGGTTTACATCCCAAAGATGCTGAGAAAACAAACTTTACAGATTGCAGAATGGTAAAGTAAAGAAAATAAAAGATAAAAGGAACACCATACAAGATTTAGCGTGATTCAACGTTAAAGCCTATGTTCACATGCAGATCTAATCACAAGATTACACTATGAGTCCAAGGAAAGTACAGAACAAAGAGAATGGCTCAAGAGTTTTTTTTTTTTTTTTTCCTTTCTTGTCTCTTGTGTACCAGATACGCGAAGATATGGGTCCTGTATAAATACCCTTGACTTCACATCCAACAGTAAACCTTCGGCTTTTGCTAGGAGGGAACTTACAACAGTAAAGTACGTTCTATAGCTGTTCTCATGGACAATTTTGAACACGACCACCAGCATTCATGCTTCAACTCAATATTAACTTCAAATGCATCAGCTGATAAACCAATGGATAGGAGAATTTCAGGAAGCAAATCAAGGGTTATGCTTATAGAATTGGGAGCTCAGATTATCGAGTAAAATGGTCTACTTATTTTCAATTATTCATGTTAATATAGACTGGTGCCAGAATTTCAGGAAATTGATCATTGTCATGCTTACAAATACAGGGTTGGAAACTCTCAGGAGTCGGGACATTGTAGTGAAATGAATCTACCATACCATTGGTGTTTGCATGTTTATATCTTTCTGATATTCCCGGGTTAGGAAATAATGATGCTTGAGATTCATCATCCCTTGTTACAATCAGATCTTTGTGCTGAACTAATTGCTATCATTAGTAGAATGAACTTGCAGGGTCTATTATACCTGGTGTAAAGTTGTTCAACAATCCAAAAAAGAACGCAAATATGCTGCCTCAAGATACAAATTCAAGCATTCTTCAAATTGATAAAGGAGATGTGTGCTTCTTCAGTATTTCCAAATTAAGTGTGATAGTTCACCTTAGATTCAGTCTCTTTGACCCACTGACACAAGCCCAACCATCAATCTCTGACACCGAAATGCCTTCCAAATATTGTGAATAACGCTCTTTAATTTGCGGAATCTGCATAAAGAAATAGTCAAGATTATTAGTTATGTCTATTTGTCCACGTTGTGGCATTACAAATTCAGAAGTACTTTTTCCAAACTGAGAACACCCCTTGTGGTTTACATGGCATTCGCATTAACTATTCGATATAGTATATTAAATCATATAGGATAATGAACAAATAATATTCTATCAGACTACAACACAGAGCTGAAAATGATACCTGTTCACATAGGATACCAGAGACGCCAACTACTGCACGAGGTTTGGCGTAAGCAACAATTTGATCTGCTAACTCTAAAAGAGGATTCAAAAGAATATTTGCAATAACAATGTCATATTTTTCCTTTTCAGCAAGGAAACCAATGCTATTTGAACTCTCTGCTTCTTCATTTCCACATTTTCTTTCAACCATAGAAGGAGAAGTCTTGCTTGGAACCAGGAATAATTGCATTTCTTGAGGACTAATATTGTTCAAAATGGAGTTTTGGTGAGCAGATGTTATTGCCTGTGGATCTGTATCAACTCCAACTGATAAAGAAGCACCTAACTGAATTTAAACAGCGTCATTTTGGTGAGCAAGAGCATTTTATTTCAAGCAACGTGTGATAATTCTTTTGAAGTAGTGGAGGGAAAGAAAAAAAACATTAAAAGTTGGAAATGGATCAGATATTAAACTCTAGAGAGCATCGCATAAATCCATAGGATTTTAGTTCAGTAAGACATTTTCATACATTGAACACCAATATTTTTCAATATATGAAACACAAAAATACCTTTAGAGCGGCAATTCCGAGAATCCCAGAGCCTGTGCCATAGTCCAAGAACAATTCTCCTCCTTTTACCAAATTATGCAGCAGCAACAAACACAACTTAGTTGTAGGGTGTTCCCCAGTTCCAAATGCCAATCCGGGATTGAGAATTATATTTGTTGCTTGCACATCCTGCAGGAGAATATATAAAAGAAATTTATGAGAAGCCGATTTCTCCACTGCTGTTGATATATCAGAAAGGAAAAAAAAAACATATAATGATATAAACAATTCAATAACAAGCCTATGCATATTCGAGTATTCAAAGTCAGAAACTACCATCTCTTCAGAAGCCCGCTCTTGAAAGAAAAGGGTTTAAATTTTTCATAAGTATGGAAAGAAAAGATCTGCCAAATTGACAATGTCAAAATGGAAGCTTGAAAAAAAAAAAACTCGAGTTAATCATACTGGGGGGCTTCTCAATTCTGGCACGATCCAAAGACCCTCAGTAACTTCCACGGGATGAAATGATTCCTGAGATGGGTGAAGGATTAGTTCATAGATTGCAGTTATAGAAAATTATCACAATTTACAAGCAATAGTAGAAACAAAAAGCTAGAAAACAATGACAGTTTAGCAACAATTGACCGAAATTAATATGTGAAACAGATCATAGAATGTGAATGTAATTATTATATAATGCAATGAAAACAACAAATTAATGTTCATGTCAAAGAGCATAGTTATGCTCAGAAGCCAAACAATGCTGCCACGGAAGCTATGATAGTGTAATACTTCAAATGAAGCTATGCATAAACAAATAAGAAGATCGGACAAGAAACCAAAATATATATATATATATATATTTGTGATTGACAAGAAACATAAAAATTATTTTTGACTTTGCTAACAAAAAAAAAAGAGCTTTGATTCATGTTTACCTGGGTCTTCGTAACCCAGTCACATTGCTCATCAGTTATAACTTCATAACTAGGCATCTCTTTCAATCCAATAGAATCAGCCGCACGCGAAATGCAAGTACCCACGTCTTGACACTCCGTGAATATGGAATTGATGCAAACCTGCAAAAACAGTAAAACACCATCCCACAAACAAAAGTTGGAAGCAAAGATTTGAGCTTTTGGAAGGTGAACTAGAAACAGAGTTGACACTGATAATCCAGAGAAATTGTGTCGATCTAGTCAACAAATCTATTGAGCTTTCAGGAAAAAATCTAGAAGTATAAGTCATGCTATTAAAATTCCCTTTTAAGTTGGAATTCTAACACTCAAAATCCAAGGGAGACCAAAGTTCTATGCTCCAGACCAAGTGAGAATAATTTCATAGTGGCTTTATCTCAAATGGCAATTGAGTAGAAACTTCACTCCCCAAGATTCATATTTATCTAGTCAAAAATGGATCCGACCATATTTTACAAGTAATTCAATTTTTATGAAGGTGGGTTACCTCATCCATATCGTCGCAATCTTCCAACTCATCCATGCTGGTAGAACTTGCTCCAAAGCACAATAAGGCCTCACAAAGCATATCCTGTTCAATTTGGAGCAAACTATTCAACTCACATTCAAATTTCTAATTAACCAAAAAAAATATTCTAGTAATGCAAACAATAAAAACTACAAAGTCCACAAAAAACTACTAAATTTAAAGCCATTTACAGGTAATGGGCAGCTAAAGAACCAGATTAACATTGCCCGTTACTAACTATTTTCAAAGGTAAAGAGAGCAGAAATTTACAGAGAACTCCAATTCCAACAATGAAAATTCAAAAAAAGAAAGAAAAAAGAATAGTTATTGTAAATTCTACACTTGATTATAAGAAGTGAATTTCATTAAGTAAAGGGTCATAAAGATACAGAAAACTGAAAATTTTACAGAAAAAATGTAGAGAAGAAGAAGCTCACTGCAACATGTTTTGGGCAATGGACTCGGACGGATAAGTAAGGAGAGGTGAAGCTATTGGTGGAATCACTAAAGGAGGAGAGATTGGTAATTGAAGAAGTGTTGGAAATCCCAGCTACTACTAAAAAGCTTCCTCTGAACCACTGTTTCTCTTGTGATTTGCTGCCTGTAATTGCATGAGTCACTGAGGATGAAGAAGAAGAAGGAATAAGAAGCGGCCGAGAGACTAAGGATGAGATGCGCATGCGCTTGAAGAAAGGACTTCGGAGGCAAGCCGACATTTTTTCTCCTGTTGCTTTGGTTGGCTTTGCTCTTAAAAATGCGAAACAAATGTTTTCCTCCTCCTTTTTTCTATATCAATCATATTCAAAAAATTGGTACCACCCAAAAAAACTAAATTATAGAAAATTATTATTATTATTATTATTTTTTTATTTTTTTTTTATCAATTTAGTTATTTGATTTAATTTAGTTTGTGATGATTATCATAATTATATAGGTTTACTGACCTCATGAAACTTAGCTAAATAAATACATGGATGTATTTGATTTTTTTTTATTAATGTGTATATAGCCTTAATTTGTCATGGTCTATTTATAATAGGCTTACTTGATGATATATATATATATAAAGGCAGAGGTCGAGGGAAGCAAGCGAGTAAATACTGACTCGGCTGGTTGCAAGTTCGAATCCCTCTTATGTTTTCATTCTGGGATTTATTCCTAGGTGGTGTGGTGAGTCTTACGCTTTGAGTCTCCCAGCTCGCGTAGCCTTATGGATGGGTAGCGGCCACAGTAAATTAGTCCAAAGGTTACTACTGTTTAATATATAAATATATAAGTCATACATATACATATAAGCAGCAGAGAAATAAAAAGATGTTTTTTTTTTTTTTTTTTTTTTTTTTTTTTTTCAAATCAACCATCTTTAAAATATTTAGGCATTCATTGACTTTGTTTGTCATTGATCAATATGTATCCATGTATGTGCATTAATATATAAAGCAATTCATGGCTTGCGTGCCTTGTTGATATGGTTTGGTTTTGAAAAACATATATATAGTTAATTTTTCAATTCAATTTTTTGACCTATTGCGTTTAATTTTGACCAATTGAAATAAGACTTATAGGTTAGCATGTTTTACATATATAAAGTTGTCAAAGTTCATATTTTACATATTATTAAGCTTAAACTTGTTTGGTTAAGGAATTTTGAGAATCTTTTGCTTTTATTTAATTTTGATAATTACATTTAATAAAATAAATAATAGTATTCAAACCTATTTCATTTTATGATGGCACATTGACCATCATCATCAAAAGTATTTCGTGGCTAATTATAGAACTAATCATTAAAGTATCTTGATAAAATAAAACAATTCATCTAACCAAAATATAATAATCTAATTCTATAGGACATAGTAACATTTTTTATAATGGAAATATGGATCTTGAGTATGATATTTAACTCTTATAATTTATATAATTATATCACAATGAAAATCACTCTTAAACTAAATTATAATCAAACTTTTATCCTCACTTGCACGTGACCGAGTTTATATGATGTACGTTATGATACTACTTGTTGAGTTACAACAAAATAAATATTTAATAACGTAATAATAAACATTGTTAAAAGAAATGTTATTAAATATTTTAAAGTTTTGATCATATTTAGAAAATGTTATTAAAATAATTAAAATTTTATTTTAAAGTTAAATCTAATTATTTGATATTTTTACAAAAAGAAAAATAAAATTTCATTAATTTATGATATAAATTTTAAAAATATTGTCAAATATATATATTAAAATATTAATAAGATCTGAAAAAATATTGTTTTAATATTGAAAAAATGAACATTATTATTTAATCTTATTTTTTTATGAAGAGAAAAATGTGTAGTGAATGTTAAAAAATAACTTTTTTAAAAAAATATTATCAAAACTTTTAAATATTTTCCTTCAAAAAACACTTTTAAATATTTAATAACATTTTTTTAAAAAAATATTTTTTTTGTTATAGTAGTGATCTAGATTTCAACTAGTACCAACACTTTCCCAACTTAATTATTGGTGGGGCATGAAATCTTAACTTATATTTCATGTGATGAGACTAAATATTATTTTGATTCACACAAACCCAATAAGTCTTCTTATATATATGCCAATAGGGCCAGGATATATATTTTTTATGCATTCATGATATTATTAGTAAGATGTACGTACTTTAAAAATAGAGAATTATGGTAATCTAGAAAAAAAAAAAAAATGAAATATGCATCTTGATGAATTTAATTTGCCAGTAGTTCTAATACTCTAATTTATGTAAGATAAGAGTAACATTTCTTGATTATCAAAATGGAGCTTTTGAACTTGAGTTTAAACTCAAACATCATATCATCACCATAGAAATCAGTCCTAAAAAAATATAGGGTTTAAGGTTTTATTGTATTAGATCTCACCTTTTTTCCAGTGTTCTGATAAGAACGTGATAGAGCATCTGGTCCAAATCTCCTGGAGATATCTTCTTTAAATTAACAAGTTCAGTGCATGCAGCCAAATTTGATTAGGAGAAAAGAGAATTAGTTGAAACCTACCCAATTGCCTCATCTGCTTAATCTCTGTACATTGTTATTCCTAGTTTTTAATACCTTAGCCTCAATTAATGACTTGTAATTCATATATATCAAAGTAGAATACGATTTATAGTGTTATCATTTCATATATATTTGAATTGAAATTGTGAATTTTGTCTAGATAGCTATAAATATCTGAAAATTTTAATTAAGCACTTGTTTTCTTATATTGATATCATTAAGTGCTTGATTTTTCCATGGAATTAACCAAGCAATACCCTGAATAAATTAATTAATTTCAACATTTATTTTGTGGTCAGTTGTAATATTTCAAACTTGTCAAGCCATTCATGATTTCATCTGTTTCCCTAGCTGTTAAGGTGCCTGAAGCTTTTGACTGAACCAGAAGAAAAAAATAATTGGCAATCTTCTTTAGAATTACTGCAAGCCAAAAATATATCTTTTAATGTTCAAAATTATACTAATTACTTTTGTAATGGAAATTATAATGATAATAACTCCTATTTGCTCATTAAAGGAAAAGAAGAATGTCATGAAGTTCACATGAAATAACCAGATGGATGTTCCCAAATACCTAAAAATAAAGATACCAAAAGAGAATTAATGAAATTTAATCAAAAGAAAGCAATATTTTCATGATTTCACAGTAGTCCACCTCTTAATATCTAATTAAAAAAACAAAAACAAAAACAAAAAATCAAAAACAGAAACAAGAAATGATCAGCTTTCGCATCGGCCTCTAGATTGGTATATATATTGTGTACAGAAATCTGACTTAAATTGCTAAACAGAAAATTGTCACATACAGAAGAAGAAGAAGCTGATCATGTAATCAATTAATATTCCTTTTTTGCATAGGAAATTTCCTTTGATATGATCAGATTGAAGTTGCTCTTGAGCTAG
This sequence comes from Paratinospora sagittata, assembly GCA_035771175.1. Taxonomy (NCBI): domain Eukaryota; kingdom Viridiplantae; phylum Streptophyta; class Magnoliopsida; order Ranunculales; family Menispermaceae; genus Paratinospora; species Paratinospora sagittata. Next base: position 36,578,537 of record CM069610.1, read on the forward strand.
TGTTCAAGCTCTCTTTGAGACTTACAGTTTCTTCCCAGTAAGCTTTTGCACCACTCTCATGAAATCTTGTGCTTCAGTGTAAATTACCTTTGGTGTTTCCACATAAATTATCGTCGGCTTCCTCGGTTGTTGACTGCAATTCTCCTCCTGTAAATTAAATATTTCTTTATCTCCATATTTCTGAAGCTTCTTTGTCTTTGATCCATCTAAGCTCATCTTGCCCTCAACATGATTATTCATTTTGAAACAAGAAATTAAGAAAGATGGCACAAATTAACAATAGAGAAGATAGTATATGAAATATCTGACCAAGTTATATATGATCATTTTGGTAGATTTATATATATATATATAAACAAGAAAACCCAATAGAAGAAGACTTTGAGAAGATATATATATTCAGGAGAAAAAGTAATATAAGATGCTTGATTTGGTGCCTGGGGCTAGAGCCTCCAAACAACATTGCATGTAAGACTCTGGTCTAATTCATTTGGTCTCTTCAAAATCCTACAACTCCACCAAAAACATGTCTCCTGGCCCACAAAATTATTCAAAACCCTAAAACTTGACCTACTAAATCAGGTTCGATTAAGGTGCACCAAACTCAATATACTAATATGATCATGATCGGTTAATGAGCTAAACTGGTCAATTGTCATCTACTAGTGTTTTAATTGATTTGGGTTTTATTAGTTAAAATTAACTTAATTCAACTAAATCTTTTTTTTACCATATATAACATAATTTTGTTTTCTCTGCTCCGCTCAATTAAGGGGCATTTCATGTTATAATTAATAAAAAGGTACATATATACTCAGCACAAAAGGAATTGGGTTTTATAAGTTAAAAAAGAAAGATACAAGGATACATAGTTTTGTTTTTGAGACAGGATTCAGGTAAGCTAGAAAAATTGAAAGACGAGTACTTTAGTATAGGAGTTGTAGTAAATATCTATGAAGATAAGATATGTCAAATATCTCTTACGCTTATAATTAAAAAATGGTGGTTTGACTTTTTTGAGAGGGAAGCTAAGCATGACATTTCCACATCAAGGAACAAGGATGGTATGACTTTTGAGAAAACCCATTATTTTGAAAAGGGATTAGAACATGAAAGATGCCTTGTAAACACAGCCTCATGAGACTTCTTCTAACCTAACTGAGTTTACTAATTAACAGCTAAGCTCAACCTTATACACTATTGAATTCATGCTGCTATTAATTTAATATTGGTCTCTATATTCAACAGGATGAAATCAGGAACTATTTAAATTAAGTCAGTAATCCTTCTTCATATGCATGTACTGCTTCATTCACTGCATCAGCTAGCTTACATTTAATAAAATGAGTTGTCAAGTAAGCAAGTCTTCTTCAAATATTAACCAGATGGGATGGTGACGGTGGTGGTGGGTGGTCCTACTTTTGCATATAATTTTATTTTATTTTTTGTCATTCTTTTTTGGATAGAAATTAAAAAGCTGAAATTATTAGGACAAATGGCTTTTCTTCCTTGATTCAACCTTGACATAGGGGATTCTAATTTGCATTCTTCATTAATTTTATTTTATAAGATTGAGTAATACTTGCTGTAAGTCTCAACTCAACTTTGTCTTTTCTCAAACTGTATGAGATTGATTATATGAAGTAACTCCCTTCACTTACTGCAAATTACATTATAAATTTATTCATTAAGCAGACCCTTTGTGCATTATTAAAAAAAAAACAATAAATAAAACCCAAGAAAAGAAAAGGTAAGTCCTTGGATGGACTAGCAACTTTGGACCAAATCCTTGCATTATGAATTCATAAGTAGTGTCCACAATTTTTATATTTATTTTTATTTATTTTGGGGCATAATCGATGGTAAAGTTCTTTTCTCCTGATGAATTCAAAATTAAAAAATTAAAAAATTAGAAAAAAACTTCCAAGGCACCATGAAATTACTGTAAATTAAGATGAAAACCAATCCCCTTTACATTGAATTTCCTCCCTTCCACAAACAAATGAATCAGTCATTTACCAAACAATTTATCTTTTATTTTCTTTTTTATTCAATAAAAATGGGTATGCAAAGGGATTGACCTCGTACTTAGGCAAGGCAAGCGTGAAATGCCTATCTCACCTAAAGGCCACGGGCGTGACTTAAACTTTGGGGTCATCAAACTAATTGAGCCTTCTTTAAGGACATTTCCCAAACAATTTATCAAAAACTCTTTAAAGAATGTTAGGTAAGGTATTTATATATACTCAAAAGTGTGCTGAGAATTTGTCATTATGTAGCCACATTATATTTAGGATAGTCATGTTTAATGGAACAACACATTAGACAACAAAGAAACATGTAAAAGAAACTAAATGTAAAGAAAATGTGGATGTTAAGATTAATATACGATGAAATATTGAAAGACAAAATTATAAATGTACATATTTGAGTGGCCTTAATTAAAGATTAAATGAAAAAATAAATGATTTGAGTAAATACAACAAAAAACCTCAAATGTATGGTTAAGATTAATATACCCATTAATTGTGCAATTGATGGCTCTCAAAAACGCAAGAAAATCCTCAAACACCTCACGAAAAAAGAACAAAACAAAAAAACAATGGCGTTTACAGCAAACCCATTATCCCTGAGCGTGCCGGAGCCGGTGTTCGAGACATGGCTCCGCGACAGCGGGTACCTCGAGATCCTCGACGAGAGAACCACCAATCTCGACCGACACGTCTCCGCCGCCGCCGCTTCCGCCACCCCATCCACCACCTTCGGCACCACTACCGTCACTGGTGCCTGCACCGGCACCAACACGACCCATAGCTTCTTCTCCGTCATCTTCTCGCATCTTAACACAATCTTCTCTCTCTTCACTCTCAACCCCTTCGCCAAGCTCACCACCGACGATTTCGCCGGCCAAACACCGTCTTGGACAGCTGGCTTCATCGGCGCCGTCGATTCTTACTGCTTCCCTACTTCTCCGGCGCAGGCGCGGCTTAGGGTTCATGAGAACGTCAAGCGTTACTCTCGGAATTATGCTACCCTTTTTATTCTGATAATCGTTTGCTCATTGTAAGTTTTCTTTTTCTTTTTCTTTTCTTTTTTTGAGGAAAATTTGGGAAAGTTTGATTTTTTTTTTTTCTAATTTGGTTGTTGTGATGGTAGGTATCAAATACCGGTTTCGCTTTTAGGGTTGATTTCGACTTTGGGGATTTGGGAATTGTTCAGGTTGTTTGGGGATCGTTGGGGACTCGATAAGTACCCTTCAAGTCGGCATCTTTTGCTTCGTCTTCTTCAATGTGGTAAGTCCTTTTAATTGGATTTTGGGTTTAATTGTGGATGAATGAAGTAATTTAGTGGAATTTCTGTTGGTATGATTTTGAGAAATGTTAGGATTAGCCTGAGAGAAAGTGATTCAAACACATATAATGAAGACCTTTAGATGCTCCAGTCAGGAATAATGACTTATTAACAATCTACGATAATGATAGAGGAAGAGGAAGACTCAAAATAATATGGACATAAATAATTAAGAAAGATATAACTAATTGTAATTTAAATGCGTACTTAGCCCTTGATAAAACAAAGTGGAGAAAGCAGATTCATGTAGTTGAAACCATGTAGTTGGAAAAATGCTTAGTTGAGTTAAGTTAAAGTTATACGGGGTGAATGGTTGATTTATAGAGAAGTAGTGTTTGCTGGGAATTGAATTGCCAAGCACTTGTCTTTGATTTTGGGAGAACTTTTGAATTGAATGTGTTAGATAATTCAGAAACGTTACATAGATTTATATATAATTGAGGAGACTAGCTTCTTACATCTCCTGGGTAGCTGCTTTGTTCAATTTGAAGGGGCCACGTGCAAGTGTGATTGCCGGTTGTTCGTTTTTTATTTTCAATAGATGCAAAAGATTCTATCAAGGCCCTGTAATTGGAATGAAACTTAGTTAGGTGGGTTCAAAGTGCAGGTGGAACAACTGATGGGCGAACAGTTCATGGGGATTATGAAACTTCATTCGTCACCCTTCATCAATCTTTCCATAGATGGATTTTGTGCTTCTCTTGTTGGTGGCTCCATTATTGATCTTGGAATTCCTTCATAGTTAGAATGAAGTTGTTTTTGTTGCTATAAGATTCATCAGCCTTTTGTTTTGTCAAATGAGGCATCTATTTGGAAGAACATGTTTGCTAGTTCCTGTTGTCTTTTCACCAGTCAGTCACCATGTAAATTACTTTCTCTTTGCCAAGTGGCAATAGATTTTCTGGTCTTATTGATGTGCTAGTAGTATAACTCCTTACTTGCAGGGAGACTTTGGCTATTGTCATGAAGTGCTTAACGTGCCACTGAGCTTCATTTTCTTTTGTTTTGAAATAATTAACTCATTAATTAGACCATTTTATTTTGTGGAATACTGTAAGATATTTTGATTGACTTGATTGTCTAAATCTCATTCTTCTCTGTTATGCAAGTGTAAAGCTTTTAATTTACTTCGATTGAAGTTTATTACCTAAAATAATAATTTATAGGTTTTTGAGCAACACAGATTTCTTAATCTTTAATGCTTACACTGTTATGCAAATGTGAAAATGGAGTAAGGAAGTGGTTACCTAGCTATGCTGCATTTGGAATTGAGGACAATGGTACTAGAAAAGGGTGTGATGCTAGTGTCTTCATGTTATAGTGTAACTGTGTAAGACTAATTTAATACTATTTTGTTCAGCACCATAACACAAATCAACAAAGCATTTTCCCTACTGCTTAGGATTTTGCTACATGAATCCGCTTCCTCCACCCTACTCTATCAAAGTCTAAATCTACAATTATATTGCACGTAGCTGTATAGTTTGCAATTATCTTTATCCGTGTCATATCATGTGTTCCTCTTCCTCTATTGTACGTGTTGATATCACTTCTTATTTATCATGTCTAGTAGTGTTCATTGTATTTGCGTAAACCATCTTAAATCTTAATCGGTACTCTTTTATTTTTTCTCCAATTGGAGTTACTCTTACTATTTTTTGAATATTATCTTTTAATGTTTTACCAGATGTTCATCTTCTCATTCACAGTTCTTGTTCAGAAAAATCATGCTAGCTATATCTGGGAAAGTTATCTATGCAACTTATAGAAGTAATAGTCTAGCTAAAGAGTATGGGTGGGAAAGTGGCTTAAACGCTGGTGCCTTATTTTGGACTGTCTTTGAGTTCTCCTGGGGGACAACTTGTCCCTCAGGGATTTTGTAACTAACTATTGGCTTTTGCTAATTACATAATATAATCCTTATTGTATCCTGTCAAAAAAAAAAAAACTTATAGAAATCAATCAAATTTCTGTGTGATATGATACACAAGAAATATAGTTGAACCTATACCTCAATGGTTTGAAATATGATGCTCAAGCTATAAATCATGTGTTCAAACCCCAACTTGCGAATCAAAATATAATATAATAAAATATGCTCAAGCTATAAATCTGGCCTAATTGCCTTTTATGCTACATTTTGGTTACTTTGGCTTGAGAGGAATGATAGAATGTTCAACAATAAGCATAAGGATGGTGAGATGCTTTGGGAAAGTATTAAGTTTAGAGCTAGTTCATGGATTCATGCCTCCCCTTAGGGAAAAGGGATATCCATTGCAGGATGGTTATTAAATGGGAGTGATTGTCTTTTGTAAGGGTGTCTTGGTTTGTGCAGTCTTTGGTTGGTGAGTGTATTCTCCTCCATTAGCGGGGATTACGATCGTTTTGTCTTTGTATCTTCTATATTTTTGGGTGATATATAATAAGGTCTTGTTTCTCTTCAAAATATATATAATAAAATTAAGAATATATATGAGGCTCTTTCAAAGCTGCAAGGGAGACTTGAGTGCATATAATCTCCTTGACTTGGTCTTTTCTGATGTGAATGTGGTATTATGTATAGAAACAAAATTCTTATAGACATATTTAACTTATAAAAGTCTCAAATTACTTGTTGCAGAACCTGCATATTTGAGACCTTACATGTAACATTTGGCCTTGTAATGTTCAACTCTAACAGCAGCAGCAGTTATTCCAAGCTTCCCAATAAACCCAGCAAAGTTCATTGGCAAAGTTAGACCGTCCTTGATAAATCCCATTGATTTTGAACTGAAAACAAGATGTGGATATTAACATTAATAGATAATGCATGTCTATTTATGAATTCTGAGTTGGATTTTGCAATAGTAACTTTTTTTTTTCACTTTGCAGCAACCGCTGTTATTCTGTATTGTTCCAACATCCAAATGGCCTTTTTTTGTGCAGTTTCCATCACTTATACAGGTTATCATCAAATCATTATTTTTTATGCAGAATCATCTTTTCTTATTAATTTGTTTCTTCCCCACATTTTTTTTTCTAACTCAACTTGCATTCTTCTCTGCTTACTTTATCAGTCATGATTTTGCACGCATCAATGCGGAAGTTGAGTCCTTCAAAGCAGCCTTCGCGGACAGAGGGACATAGAAGGTTTCACCTGAAGTAAAATCTCTGTACTGTCAGGATCACTAGTCTTGCTATACACCTTATTTCAGCTACCTTGGATGCATGAAAACAAAAATATCAGATTACTCAAAGAATGTGATTGGCTTCAGCTCAAGAATGCAAGCCAAAAAAAAACAAAAAATCCATCTATGCATGGCTAATATGATGTGGATCTTTCTCTTTGTGCTTTTAATTTTGTGCCATCATGAAAAAAATTTGAGAGCAGTAGCTATAAAGAAGAAAAGATCATCCCAAATTAGGAGTTGATACTCATAGATGCCATATGTGTTTACACCTCTTTCAGACGAAATGGGGGAAACAGCAAAACTGTTGTTCTTTTGTTGTAAAGTTTGATTACATTTTGCTTATTCACTGCATTTCTTAGTGGCAGTGGGAAAACATACATCTTGCTTAACTGCCTTATGGACTTGAAAAAGTTTTGAGAGAGGAGTCATGTAGGGTGGTTTTAACTGCGGTTTAACATTAATAAAAGCAACCATGTGATGCTTGCAATTCGTAGACAACAGAATAATTTTTAGTTAGGCGTATTAATTAAATATTCAAGAGCATTTATGACAACCAGATCATGTATTTTTTAAGCACAAAACCCGATCATGTAATAGACTTTGGCCCTGGGAGAGTCTTTTTAAGGTATTTTTGAAGCAAAAGCGCTTTTGGTGGTGTTAGGTAGCACCTGCTTCTAATTAAATTGTAGTAGGAAAAATAGTTTTTTACTTTTAAAAAAGTTGGGAGATATCAGTTTTTCTTAAAATTATTTTTGAAAAAGTTGTCCGAGATGTTAAGTATCAACTTCCATTAGAATAAGAATGACAAAAGTGATGGTAACTTTTTATTTTTTTGGGTGACAGATTTTGTAACTACAATAAGATGAATTATAATGGAGAATACATTGTCATGTAAGCATATTTTAACAAAGATGACCCTTGTGATAAACATGCTGAGAGCGGGAATATGGTAAAAAAATAGTAAAGCTTGTTTGTTTCTCAAAATTTGTAAAATCTTTTTAAGATGGTTGTTTGCTTCTTTTCTTTTCTTTTCTTTCTCTTTTTACTAATGCAGATTGCAGTGATCATATAAATTAAAGATGGTCAGTCTAGAATGAGCAATGATATAACTCTTGTTTGTTCTAACCAAAAATGAAATAATCATGCCAACATCTCAACCTTTTGCAGTGCAAATTGTCCACATCAATCTAGTTTTTTTTTTTTTTTTTTACTTTTTTTTTTTTTTTATGAAACAAATTTATGTAACCAACTCGTTTAGTTAAAAAAAGCTTAATTGAATTGAACTAAGAATTTAACTAATTTTTGGAGCGAATCAGAGCTCGTCAACCTTAATAAGAGGGCAATAGACAAACCAATAAAAGATGCAACCGCCCTGGTTTAGAAAATTTAATAAAAAGTGCACTTCAAAAGGGACGAAGACAAGAAAAAAAATACCAACCTGTCTTCATTTTGGGCTGATTATCTGCACAAGTGTATCAATCATCTTATAAATTTTATTTATAAAAGTCATCAGGCTACACCAATGTTAAATATTCAAAATTTAATTGGCTGGTCCTCAAAAAATAAATTTCTCATTGCAGCACATCAAACCCCAACCCAGAAAAGATGGCATGAAAAAGGGCAAAAAAAAAAAATGAACCCACTAATTATACATCAATATTGCAGGGGCAAAACCAACTAAAAAAATCTCTAATAATTATATGTACATATTAAATAAAATAAATATACAAAAAAAAAAAAAAAAAGAAACCCACACAAGAAATGCAAACAATGGCTGCCTCTCCCTTAAATTGGGTTGAGATCCCTTGTAACTTGGCCCTGCCATCTGCATCACAATAATCAATTTTCTCATTAGATAAACTCATTTATCGATAACAAGCCAGTTAGCAAGCACAGGAGCCGCAAACCTTGAGAGGAGGAACCTTGCAAGTGGGCTCAAATTTGCATTTCCAGATATTTCAACATGTTGCTGCTTTTTCTTGTTCATGGCTTCCACATTGCAATTTTCTGATTCTGCAGGAGTTGTGTTCTTTGCAAAGATACGGGCTGCCAATTCTTGGAGGCCCTTCGTGGATGAATCCTTCGAGCTGCACAGATTTTTTTTCACTTTGGTTATTTAAACTCAATTCCAAAACTGTATTGGAAGTTACAAATTAAACTAAAGACAATTGGGTAGCAAGAACATTAAGGAACTTGTGGACCTTCCAAGTCGCTGAAGTAACCTGCTGACAATGGCTTCACAGGAGCCAGGTTTTGTACGCTCCAGATCCAAAAGTGAATGGGTCACAGCACGAGCAACTAATCCTTCTGATTCATCACCAATAGTCTACAAATATTCAAAGAATATCACTTATTAACAGTTTACAGGTAAAGTTTGTAGTAAATACAACAGGAGTACCAATGCTGAAAGGGCAGGCAACAGATAGAAAGCCAATAGTTTATAACTCAAAAAAACACACTCATCTCCTTCCCCTGGTTGCATATTTTTCCCCTTACAGCCCAACTCCAAGACATTACCCAAGCTAACCAACATCACCTTGAATCTTGTCAAATATGTTGACATGATCCTTGCTAAAGGAGAAATAAATCCCAAATTTCATCCTATGCCATAATTAATAATTTATATAAAGATTCAGCATCTAAGACCTCTCTGTAATCATTAATGTTTTAGTGATCTGGGATCTCTATTCCCAGTGTATAATCACTAAGCAAGAGCATCATAATTGCAAATTTGCAATGAATCTTTTGACAAAAGGAGATCAATAGTAGGATCTGAAACACAACAGGAGTTGTATATCCAAAGTAATCAGATGTCTATTAACTGATAAGAATATGTATTCTTTGCTGGTAAAATAAAGATCTTCAGAAAGAAACACTGGAGGCATCAATAATAACAATAATGATAATTACAATAATAACTATAACCAACAATACGTTCTTCATCCTAATCACTACAAAAAAAAAATGGTGTAGAAGTATGCATGGGAAATATAATTGCAAAACAGAGGCTACAAAAAACTGGAGGAAAAAAAGTACCACATAAAATGGGTAGCTTTCTATATTTGAAAAGGGCACTTCATTTCCCAATATTCTAATCATGAGTTGGGAACAGTGCATACAAACTTTGTGTATCAAGTTTTCAGTGAAGGGGCTTTGAGCCAACAACTTTTACTTAACTCAACTAAGCCTCTTCCAACTACATGGGGTCAACTAAATGAATCGACCGACTTCCTCCACTCCACTCTATAAAGGGCTAAGTCTAACATTTAATTTAATAAATTCATGTCATGCAAAACTTTACGCTGGCTGTCAGCTCCTAATGCAATCCTCCTCCTATATACGGGGTTGAGACCAGCTGTGTTACAAGATATGTAAATATACTCAACACAGGCGAAATTTGCCTACAACTTTATACCTGGGTCAAAAAAGGGCACACCTGCCTGTCTTTGTTCCATGGTAAACTATGACTTACAGGAAAGAAAATGTCTCTCTTTGTTCACCTCTTTCAATGAAGGGATAATCAAATTTGATAATGCAGGAGATGATGCAGCCACAGCAAGTGTTGCACTGTCTTCGTCGTCACTTGCTTGATGAGATCGGAGAAGTACTCTTGGTGCATCGAAGTATTCACGTGAATCTCTGAGAAGAAATAGCTTCCATTAGAACTGCTGAGGATCATTTCCAACATCTGAAAGAAACAAACATAAGACTGCTAAGATTATTTTCACAACTTATTTTACCTAGACGAAACAGAATTGTTTGCTGCTTGCTCTGTTGGCTTATTTTCCTGGCTGTCCTTTTTGAATTTGCTCAACACAGACCTCTCATGAGCATTTCCTTTTCTAAATCCTGCTCGAATTGCAGCCGTTGCCTGAAAGTGGTAAATGAAAACATGAGCCTTTCCACAAACCAGTAGCAAGTTGTTTCAGTGAAATAATAAAACCAACCTCTGCAAGGTTTGTAGCACTGTCCTCGTGAGAAACACTTGATGATTTCTCTTGCATTCCTAATCTTGACTTCGAGCTTCGAGGTGCATCAGGCTCAGTGTGTTGGCTGCGAAGAACAACTGTGCCACTGGTAGAGACATCTTCAAGAGATGCAGATCTACTGCTAGACTGCACAAGTCACATTTTACATCGAAATGAGCGTAACTAACCAAAATATCAGTCCTCAAAAGATACGCATGAGCATCAGAAAGAACATAAAATTACTATCAGCTGATTGACAATCATACCGAACTGCTTTGATCACTAAACAGTGATGATGACCTCACCCCTCTTGGAGATCGTATAACAACAGTGCCTGATCCCTGAATGGTAAGCATAAAGACTTTCAGATAAAGAGGAGGAATGCACAAAGCTAATTTTCTTATATTCATAACATAGTGAAAAGTTATTCGTAACTTAAAGAACTGTGGAACAACCAACTTACTTGAATTATATTTTGACAGGTTTAGAAGTCAACAGATTAACAAACAAACTATTTTGAAAAGGACTCAAATGTGTGTTTCTATATTATTATACCGAGAAAAAGTTTTCTTCTGGCCTGAAAAAAAAAAAAAGAATGACCAAGGAAAGCTGAACTGAAGACACTTTTACTCACATTTGGTAGAGTTTTAAATAAGATAACGGTGGACATCAATTCAGCCAACTTCATTTATACAAAAATACACAGAGAGGGATAGGAATCAACAGATTCATGGAAATCTCACTCATGTTATCACACAGCCTATTGGACCCAAATGGAGGTAAATAAACTTTTGGAGTTAATTACTGTTGTAAAAATAAAATACTGAAAGACACAAAGATGTAACGTGGCTCGGCTCTATGGCCTACATCCACGGAAGAATATTGTCTTATTCTTGATGATGTCTCAATGGAGGGACGTCATATATATAGACATACAGGGCTATCCACATATATAGCAATAATTACAATTTTAGTAACTGCTAAATAAAACAACTACTAAAAATATTATCTTTCCTTGAAGGAAATAAATCCCACAGATTTTGCTCCTCTCCACAACAATTACCAAAACAAATCAGCCCACTTCAATTTTTTTCAGTAATATGGATTGACCACTTCAAATATCAAACTAAAGCAATCCTTGATAGCTTCGAAGTCTTGCATAGATACTCCTATACAGATGCATACATGTTTGTCTACACAGCACACCCATATGGGTGTCCATGTGTGGTGCATGTGTGTATATGAGAGACAAAGTTAGATTTATCCTTACATCTTCTAGAAGGTCATCCTCGGTGTCATTGTCCTGTTGATCATTAGAACCTTTTGCCAAGGATCCATCTGAGAATGAGTCGTGAACTGCAGCTCCATATGCAGATGGCCATTGATTTCCTCTATCTGGAGCTTTTCTTGGAGAAGCTTGATTATTTGAGATTTCCAGCTTCTTTTCTCGCATTCCCGTAATCTGAGGTGGCTTTATAGCAGTTCGGACAGTTCCTGTACCTAGTGTTCCACTTGTGCTAAAGTCCCACCCATCAATTCTGAGGGATTTTCCAGGACTAGAAGAATAAAATAAGTTAGCAGAAAATCGGACCGTAAAACTGCCGAAGCAACCGTAATATAAAGCAGCAAGCACCTGGCCCGAACAGTTCCATCATCTCTTGGATCTTTGTTGATCTTTACAGTGCCGGATCCGTCACCAAAAGTGCTATAACCATTTCTCTGGGTTTCCTCCTCTTCCCTTACCTGGTATTTTGGTCGTTCCCTATGAAGTAAAGTAGCAAACACAACAAAAAAGAGGATTGCACCAGAACTTAACAAATGACTTAATGTAGCTAACCCTAGAAAAAATTTCTTTCATCACAGATACAGTAAACATTTTGCAGAAGGTGAAAGTGCATAGCAATCACATGCACCTTATTCTTTCCAAAAGCTTGGGATTTTTTCTAGCATTTCTGATGAAACGATGCCTTAGAAGCTCCTTGGCACTCGGCCTCTGAAATTAAGTAGATATAACAAGAGAAAAGTATATTAGATTTAAAATATATATATGTCAATAACAAACGAACTACAAAAAATGGGTAGATGTTCATTTTAATCAGACTGCATAAATATTATAGAGATATTCATCATTAAATCTTAAAATCCATGGGAAGGAAAAAAAAAACCCCTTGCATTCTATACTTGTAAAGAAACATTTAACCCATGGAGTATGTTATAAACCACAATAAAAAAATAAAAAAGCTACGTGCAAGAAAATCCAAATTTGACTGGAGTTGTATCAAAAAGCTGCCATTACCAGCATATACATATTATGAGGATGTGTTTGGAAGAAGAAGAACAGAGAATGAGAAGGGAGATCCATTGCTTACCCACCAATCTACCATTTGAGGTCAGTGATGTGAGAATAAAACTTTTCTAATTTTTTTCTTTTTTTTTTAGAAGAAACAAAATTTATTATAGGAAAATGAAGTACAGCATAATTCTAATGCACAGATGAAAATTCTACAGTCATTCTAACTAACAATCCACTCCAACATACATTGGCCCACCCTCAGGATATGCATTCGCTCCAATTCAAGAGCCACCCAGCAATTAAAATCCCATTGCTCCAAGGAGAAGCAAATACACCCACGTACTAGCCATTAACTTGATACTATCCCATAGATGGTTAATCTCATTGTGGATGTTGTTAAACACCCTACTATTTCTTTCAAGCCAAAGAGACCACAGAGTAGCATACGAAGCTATAAGGCCCGTCTCTCTCTCGGTTCGAGATAAAGCTGAAAGATGAGAGAAAGAGAGGCCCTCCTGAACATCGGATGGAGCACTATAAGCCCCCCCCCCCCCCCCCGAGAAGGAAAACCATCTACTCCATATTCCTCTTGCGAACCTGCATGAAAAGAAAATATGATCCAAGCTCTCCCCATCCTGCATACAGAAGAGGCAACAATGTGGGAATAGACACCGGTTAGGCGCGCGCCTCTGCAACAAATCACAGATGTTGATCCTTCTGTGAGCTAATAACCATCCAAAAATACTAACCTTAGTTGGAACAAGATTTGCCATATGAACTGTGACAGTGGGAAAGGCTGATAGGAGTGGAATTCACAAAGTAGCTCGAAAAATGACTTGGTAGACAAAAGACCGCTAGGGGTGGGTGACCATGTCAATCTATCCGGAGAGGGAGATAACCTTATCATGGATAGCCTATCCAAGATGATCGGGACCTCGCTAAGTTCTCTACCTAAACTTTTCTAAAGTTACCAAACTTTTGTTGCATTTTTTGTTTTCATGTTTCAATTTTAAGTCGTTGAATTAAAAACTAAATGAGAATTTAAAGGAAAGACACAAAATAATCAAAGCTAAATAAAAAAAATTAAATAATTTACAAAATTCAAAAGTTTTGTAGCATTTCACAAAAAAAAAAACTCACAGGAAACAAGAGAATATATTGAAATAAAAAAATATAAAAAAAAAAAAAGATAGCACAACAAAGAAAAGGAGGAGAAACAAGGGTTCTCTGCCTAAAAGGATTGACAATAGATTACAAATTATTGGCCCGTCCCTTTAGCCAAATTGATAAATTGAACCCTTAGCTAACTTTGAGGAAACAATCCAAAGGAAAGCTTTAAGTACAGAACATTCTCAGGCCGCCGCACTTTCCATGCTAAGATTTTCAAAGGTCCTCTTATTACGCTTCAACCAAGTTGAACAAACAATGGAGAAAATAGCAACCCTCCTAAGGTTTTTATGCCACTTTGACCAATTAGAAGCACAAATGCCAAACAATTCTTCCACGAAAGAGGTTTCTAAATAAAACCCCCAGTAAATGTCTCCCATTTGTCCAAAATTTAAGAGACAAAAGGACATTGAAGAACCAAATGCTCCATGCTTTCTGCATCTTGCAAACAAAGAATGCAAAAGTTGGGAGAGAGTGCACAATGTTTGTTTCTCTTTTGAATGATGTCCAAAGTGTCCCAAATTGAAGAGACAAAAGGACATTGAAGAACCAAGTGCTCTAATACGAACCCATTTCCTACAAATAAAAAAGCATAAAATAGAGAGGAAGGGACATGGATAATTGGTTCATTCGAGGGAACCAAAACCTCCAATAGATTCTTCGAGGAAACCCAACCTTCAAAATGGGATCAAACCATTGATCTTGTGAATATTTTTCTACTCCCTCATTTCATTCATATATTCTCCTTAAAAAAGAACATAACCACTTATAACTACTTGTACCTATTTGGAACAACCCTGAACCCACTACTCCACAAGAGGGAGTTATTGCCCACAAAGTAACCCACACCTTATTTTTTTAATTAAATAAACCTACAAAATAAAAAAATAATTATTTAAGTTGAATAGAAAATATGATCGTTGTTGGTGCAAGATTTGACCAACACCAAAAAGTGATTAATATTATAAAATGTTGTATACATAAATATTCTTGAATTTGAGAATGGTATCTTATTTCAAGAAAGATTTTTCTGATGTGGAAGATCAAGTAGAGCCGCATCCACAGAGCATACTAAGACTTTCAAGAGAGGCTCTGATACCACTTATTAGGGAATGAACAACATATGCAATATTAAATAAAGAGATGTAAACAACTGCAAAGAAGTAAAAGACACCAAGATCTTACTTGGTAAAACCCTCGATTTGAGGGAAACATCCACTGGGCAAGCTGTAGAAACTTCACTATGAATAAAAATTTACAACCTACTTTTCACATTCAAGAAGAGAACAATGAGACTCCCTCTCTCTTGATTTTGAAGAACACTAAGGAGAAGAAGAAGTAGAGAATGACTTTTGATCTCTTGCTTGATCACTTGATGATTTATTTGATGCTTAAACCTCCCATATTGGGGGGGGGGGGGGGGATTTATACTAAATCAAATACAATCCACACCACACGAATAAATCTTGGTCATACACATGTATTACATTATACCTAATTTTAATTTTAAGCACTTCACCAACAATTTACCTAATTTTAGAAACTTTCAAATAATGGGCTTGGACTTTGTTTTGGGCCTTGCCTTAGGCTTGGTCTTGGGCCTTGTATTGGGATTGATCATGGATTTATTTTTTGTCCAATTTATGAATCCAACAAATTTATTTTGGGCTTAACCATGGATTTACAGTATTTTTGGTTTAATATTTTATGGTCCAACAATTGTAACATGCTCCATGCTTTCCGCATCTTGCAAACAAAGAATGCCACAGTTGGGAAAGAGTCCACAATGTTTGTTTCTCTTTTGAATGATGTCCAAAGTGTTGATCTTTCTATCTGCCAACAACCAACCGAAGACCTTAACTTTAGACGGGACATGAGCTCTCCAAATGAAATCAGCCGAGGCAAAGAATGGCGTAGTGAGATAGGAGATCAAATTATAAAAGAGAGTCTAAGGGGTAAATGATCCCAAAGGATCTAAGTTCCACGCATGCTTGTCAGGTTCATCCTTCCTAATCCTTGGGCTGTGAAGTTTGTCCAAAGGTCAATTTCTTCCTCCTCTCTAGAGGTAAAATTCCTAGAGAAGAAGATCCAATTTGGGATAAAGGTAGTATTGGGCTGCTGAAAGTTCATTATGAAAGAGGCTATAGGTTGATGATGGACAAAAGGCAAGTACTATAGTACTGGAAAATCATTGGCAAGGCTTTTTGAACCACACCAATTATTTTTCCCAAAGTCTTATTGTCTTTTCATCGCCAACTCCATACTCTAGGAAGTTAGAAAACTCACAGAAAGTTGAGGAAATGAATTTCCAAGGGCTCTTCCAGGTGGGTCTAGAGGATATTCCTGCATCCCAACCGTTGCTTCTCATTCCATGCATATTGATAATGACTTTGGCCTCACACCTCCTCTTGATAGAACCCAAAGCCATCTCGACTCAAGGGCTTTGTAATAGCAAACCTCCTTCTTCAAATGGTTTTGACACAATATTCCACTTTATAAAATGAGACTTCCCCCTTCATATTTAAAAAGAAAAATTGCAAAAAATAATACAAATTTCAAATTATTATCAATTGGCATCCCAAATAGTTTCAAACATCCAAGATTGAAGTCAATCTCATATGAAATAGGCAGCAACAAAACAGTAACAAGAGAAAGGAAAAACAAAAATTTTACGACCCCATCATTGATTGAGAAAGAGATAACAAGTTATATAATAAAATTATAAATTATTACACACACAATCAATGATGGGGTCGTAAAACACAATATAAAAATAAAAGTTATAAAATAGTTTATTACACACACAATAAGCATCAAACTATCATTGAGATTATAAATATTACCTTAAACTAATATACAAATTAAAATGTTTGAGTACAATATGTCTGTTTTAACATATCTTGAAAGATAAATGGATTTTCCAAACATTAAGGTAAATGTTTTTCAATATTATAAGGATCTTGAGTTTTTTTTTTTTTTTTTAAAGGAGAAAATATGTTAGTTTTGAAGATAAAAATTTATTTCTATCTTTGATACATGCACATTTAAGAAAAAGATAAAAAAGTTCAATAGGTGATAGGGGGGCCATGGAAATTTATTGGGCAAGGGTTATCACAAGCAAATATGGTCCAATTGATTTGGGTAGGAGAATCGGCCCTATCATTAGGACCACATTTAGGAGCCCATAGAAATTTATTGCATCATTACTACTCGAATTGACACCTCATTTGAACCCGATTGGGGGGGATGGTTCATGTTTCTAGTTTTGGGAAGATCGTCGGTTATGCAATCTTCCCTTAGCTGAACTATTCCCTAGACTTTACCACATCGTAGCTTTTCCGAATCACAACATCTCACATTTTATCTCAAGCATTGACACACAAAATGTTTTCGGTGGAATTTCTTTCTTCCCATCTCCCTTTTCCACGGGCCAACAAGTTGAACTTAACTCTTTGGTCTCCTTGGTCAACCCAGTTCGCCTATCCCTCGGATGTGATAGGTACTCATGGTCTCTTCACCCATCTAAATCCTTTTCTTGCAAATCTTTCTTCCAATTCTTTATCGATGACAACACCTTTCATCCTTTTCATTCTTCCGTATGGAAAGCTCATGTACCATCTCGAATTAAAGTGTTTGGATGGATATTGGCCCATAACAAGCTTAATATTGGCAACGTCCTCCAATGAAGATTCTCATACATCACTCTCCTTTCTCATGGATGCCCGTTATGCCTACAAGACACGGAATCTTTGGATCACTTATTTTTTAGATGTTCATTTTCTTCCAAATTGTGGGAGGAATGGCATGTGAGACTGGGTAACAGATTTAGGGTTCCCTATTCTTGTGAGGAGTGCCTAGCCTTGGATAACGCCCATGGGTTGCAAGGTGAGGGCGTAAAGGTTATGAGGGTAGCATCATTGGCAACTCTTGGTTAATTTGGTTGGAGTGAAACAAGCGTGTTTTTAAAGATAGCTATAAGGATCGTGACAGTGTTTGGAATGAGATCATCGTAACAGCTTCTTCTTGGATTGTGGCGTTTAATCTCAGCAAGGGGTATTCCATCAATGAATGGACTAGAAATTGGGTGTGTTGTATGTAGGGTGTTTGCTTTTGTACTTGTTGTTTTGTTAGTTGTTTTTCTTTGTTTTTGTTTTGCTTTTATTTTGTTGTTTTGTATTTGAGTACTCCTGGTACTCTCTTCTTGTTTTTTATTATTAATATACATGTTGTTTCCTCTCAAAAAAAAATAGTGCCCCACTGCCAACATGGAGTTCGTGCAATTAGTAAAGAGGTGGCTTAGAAACCCAAAGGTTTCAAGTTCAACTCTTGTCACTGCTTCGCCCTAGGGGGTGAGAGGGATTAATGGATCAGGAACGAGCCTGATACCTCCCCGAAAGTGTGATATGGTGATGGATGGTGATGGAGTTGGTTATACAACTAACTACTAACATTGTTTCTTCTTAAAAAAAAAAAAAAAAAAGTGAATAGTGCCCCACTACCTACCTTAATTGCTACCTAAGTGATTTGGTCGCAACTTGCCTAAATAATGGACCAAGCGTTGCCAAAGTGACACCTCCAGATCAACTCTGAACAATATTTGAAAACTCTAAAGTGTGGGGTAGAGTATACTAATTGAACAAATATGCAAATGAAACTCATTGGAATATTGATGTGTGATAGCATAAACACAGTACAAGAAATAGTAGGATATAGCAGAACTATGAATGCTCAATTTCATATTAAATTATTCATTTTATGGCTATGCTCTCATCTTTAGCAAGAATGCCAAAATTAGTCATACTCAAGTCATAAGTTAAAAAAAAAAAAGGTTGCATGTGTCGTTAAAAATCTACTTCCTTCAAACTGACTTATTTTCCCCAATAGAAACTCTTCATAAATAAAAATAAAAATAAAAATGAAATAAGTTTAGGGTATTTAACAAAGTCAAATAATCACCTCCGCAGGTGCTTTCCTCAAGCATAAGGAAACAAATTCCTTCATAGGACGCGAAAAGTGCTCATCCAACTGCATGGCAAAGACAAATGGCAATCATTAAAATAAGAAGAATGATTCGTTTTCTTGATAGGAAGTATCACAAATACCATGTGTCAATAAAAAACAATGATCACTTTTCTTAGAGCGTCAAATTATGCTCATGTACACCTGTGGTGGGTTTTCTCGGGGTATTATAAAAAGAACCCTCATTGGGTGAAGATCTGCCAGTGGAGGTTCCCCTTTTGCCATCTCAATTGCAGTGATCCCCAGAGACCAAATATCTGCCTGCACCAAGTAAAATATAGGGCCATGAAACAAATGCATTAAACTTGAGACAATAAATATTTAGGATAATTCAGCAACTATACCTTCTCATTGTATCCTTCTGAATTTTGGATAACTTCCGGTGCCATCCAAAATGGTGTTCCTACAAATGTCTGTCACAGTTAAACTTGTGAGCAAAAAACAGTGATTGGTACAAAGAAAAAAATGAATTGCTAGCTTACAAAGACAGCCTATAAATCTACTTTCTTTTTTCTTCCTTTTTTTTGTATTTTTTTTTCCTTCTTTCTTTTATTGGGAAAAAAGAGGGCACAAAGTTCTATTTTAAATAACTAAATAAGTTTACACCTACTTTGAAAGAAACTACTACTTTTTCATGAGCAAAATGGGTGGTGAGAGAAAGAGAATACAAATCACTAGTAAACATTAATAACACATGACCCATAATCATGATCCTTACATTGTGGCATTTAGCGAAATACAGAAAATTTTAATTAAACAGTAAATAAATAGCTAATAACGCCCAACAACCCAAGATGCACAAAGGAAAAGGAGCATGACCTTTCTCCTTGATATTGTTCGTGTTAATTGAGCTGAAACTCCAAAATCTGCAACCTGTCACAAAATCAGCAGCACTGAATGCATAAACATCATTTCATTGCTCATTCTGACATTCCCCCTAGGTTGAAAATATAAATCTTTTGTCATAACTAACATATATAGAAGATTTACTTACCTTAACATCTCCATTTTCTGTCAGTAAAATATTTGCAGCTGCCAATTATCAAATCAAATATTTCAGCTCACACTTGCAACAGTTCGGAAGAGGAAAGACAGAATGTTTCAAAGATCACAAACAAGTACGTAGAAAGAAGTCATAAAGCATAGAAAAGGGCATAAAACACGTTACTCAAAATCTCCCACAATATTAGAGACTCAGTTAAATGCTTCGAAGAAGAAAATATTATTTAAACACAGCTTCAAATAACATAAGAATAACCTTTAATATCTCTATGAATTTTTCCCTCATTATGGAGGTATTCAATTGCATGCAGCAAGTCCCGCAAAATGCATGCTATAGACATTTCATCCAGTGGTTGACCAGACTGAATCTGCAGAACACAAATTAAATTAGCTTCTAAAATTTTAATGAAAGAGTAATTCATCTCCACTTATTTGTGTCATGCCCACACTAATTTGTAATCAAAGTATCAAACAGGTACGCTGAAAGATTTGCATAAAGTACAACAAAATCCTAGATCACCATAAAAACACAGCTTGCATTGTGGAAAATGAAAAAGGACAAGTAAGCCTCTGAACACTGACACAAGGACTATTGCCAGTCAATGCACCACATAAATTAGAGTATCATTGTTTCAACAAGGAGAGAAGATTCACTATCTATAGCCATTTAAACTTGCAGGTAGCATTAATGCAGAAAAACATGGAACACACAATCCAGGAGGAGGAACAGGAGTAACCAAGTACGTAATTTTATTATGTTACAGAATTTAGTACAGACTAACCTCTAGAAGATGGACAACCCTAAATTCAAAGGGACAAAGCTTACTTAAGTACATAAATCCACATGAGTTTGGAATCATGGGCAACTCAAAACTATCATTCAAAACTTTACATATTAGAAAATATTTATTCACAAGTACATCCAACTTCTACAACAATCATGATACTCTATGGTAGGTCAAAATGATATTGGATAATTCATAACAGTTGGACATAAAACATCCCCAATAGAAGGCCTGACAAAGTGAGAGTGTATCACCGGTTATCTTCCTTCCAACCATTGCTAATCACCTCAAAGTTCATCTAATAGTTAATAAACTTAAAGCATTTTTCACATGAAAAATACTGTTTTACGAAACATTAGCATTACACAATTTATAAATAACATTGCTTATGATTGTATGACCACATAGACCACATTTCTCAAGTTCGTTTGAGTATCAAGGCTAAAAAGATCATCGTTTACAAACAGCTAGCTTTGACTCAGAAATTATGTACTTGATAATGCTTCTCTAACAAACAAACCAAGCTCCAAAAAAAAAAAACATACAATGTGTTCAACAAGTAGACATGTCAAAAGGTGCGCGCGTTCAGCTTGCTTTGTTAGTTTAGAAACAATATTTTTTGCAAGACACATGTACCTGAGTACTTGTGTGTGTGTCTAGAACTTAATCTCATAACATAGGAAAATAATGATATTGTAGTAGATTTATGTAGAAAAATGAAATCTAAGATATATAAAAAAAAATTATCAAGCCAAGAACTAAATGATGAAATTTAAAAGGAGAAAAATAAGTAATATTTAAATGAAAACTAGTAACAGAAATGGTCTTAAATGTGAAAATGAGTGTAACATAATTTTTTTTTTTAAGAAGATACAATGTTAGTACTTAGTTGTATAACCAGCTCCATCACCATACCACACTCTCAGGGAGGTATCAAGCTCGTTCCTGACCCATTAATTTCTCCTCACCCTAGGGGGTGAGGCAGTGGCAAGAGTTGAACTTGAAACCTTTGGATTCCAAAGCCACCTCTTTACCAACTGCACCAATTCCCTGTTGGCAGTGTAACATAATATGGGATAAGATGACTAAATGCATAAAAAATGTAAGAAGGAGGTCGAAGAAGAATCAAAGTCAAGAAAGCTATTAACAAAAGAAACTTGACAATGAAATGAAGAAGTCCATGTTGCAATAAAATTCAAGAGAAAGAAGTTATAAAACTTGGCAAAAGTCTAAGGATAAGGAAAATCTTAAGAATTATAAAGATGCTAAAAAAGTGGTAAGTAATCTTAAACTAAAAGCATCAAATGATTCAAATACTAGGTTAGGTACAAAGGGGAATAATACAATTTATATAAATTTGCAAAACAAAGGGAAAGAACAAATAAAGATCTTAACCATATCCAATGTATTACAAGTAACAATCGAACAGTTTCAACGAAGGAAGAAGACATTAAAGAAAGGAAGAAAACTTATATTGAAAAAATATAAAGTGAAATCATTAGGGAAATTTATGTGTTGAAGAATATTTCGCTGCATAAGATGCCACATCTCAGCTTTTCATCTGTAAAGTTGCTTTTAGTACGTTTAACCTCTATTGTTCATTAAGTCAGGGAATAAAAGTAAACAAGCATGGGAAGCATTCATATTGCAACAAATTGGGTGATGTTTCCTTGATCAAGTTGCTCTTGTTACAACAAATTTCAATTTATTTTTTTTTTGGAGCTCGGCGGGTATCAGGATTTATTTGGTTTCCTACTAATCCCTCTGGAGAACGGCCACAAACACCCTTAGAACCGTTGGCCAACATATTGGTGGGTGGCATGAGTCCCGATTCGAACTCTCCACCTCAGGGTTGGGGGCGCTTGCCCCCAACCACTGAACCAACCCACCGTTGGTTACAACAAATTTCAATTTTACACCACACAACTGGCAGTAGACTCACACTTGCCAAAACAATTTGGAATCTCTAAGGGAATAAGCCTTAGATGCAATGACATACATAATTAATGTGCACATGAAACTGCTGAAGCATAGAAGATATATATTACAAAAAAAAAAAAAGCAAGATTTGATGTCATAAATCCTTGAAAATAGAAAAATAGTATTGAATACAAAAAGAAGTAAACTTGAGTGACCTACCAGGTCAGCTACAGAGCCACCAGCCATGTACTCCATTACTATCCATAATTTAGTTTGGTGGAGATGTGATCCATAGTACTCAGTAATATAAGGAGACCGGCACTGAGATAAAACTGAAATTTCCTGGAAAGAATATATAATATAAACATAAGCTTTCACTAACAAATAAAATAAAATAACTTGAAAATTAATGCAACAATGTTAGGGAGTACCTTCTGAATGTCTTCAATCTCATCCTCTCTGAAGAAGGCAAAGAAGGGACTATCTCAATCAAAGTCTTAACAAAAGGAGGTCATAACTCATAAGGAATGTAAGTTACAAAAAAAAATGTTATTTAAAGAATTATCCACTCTTGTCTCACAATTTAAGAAAAAAATTACTTTAAGTAAAAGCAATAAATTCAAAATGCATGAAAATGATGCAGTAGAATTCAAAGATATGTTCATTCGAGAAAGGATAGGAGTAATTCCAATTGAAGATAAACATTAGGGTAGTTTGAATGCAAACAACGAAGACCTTTAGATGTTCCAATTAGGAAGAATGACCTATTGACAATCCACAATAATAATAGAGGTAGAGGAAAACCTAAAATAACATGGACAGAAATAATTAAGAAAGATATAACTACTTGTAATTTAAGAGTCGACTTAGCCCTTGATCAAGCAAAGTGGAGGAAACGGATTCATGTAGCCAACCCTATCTAGTAAAAAAAAAGGCTTAGTTGAGTTGAGTTAAGACCAAATCAACCTATTTTTACCTAGCCGTTTTCATTTGCGAAGCTCAAGCAACTTATAGGATTAAGATTTTCATTGGCTTGTGGCACATGGAAAAATCATCACTGGTGACAATATTCAAAGAAGGAATCTCTCCACGAACCTATCCCCTCATTGGTGTGTGTTACACCAGCATAACAATGCATTAGTGGATTAGTAGTTTATTCAATGCCCCTTCACATAAGGTATTTGGAAACAAGTTAATTAGAGATCTCAACACTCTCAATGCAAAACATTATGTCGTGAGTATTTTTTTAACAATTCAAGAAAAGACACATTTGGAGGATTGCTACTTCAGTTGTGGTTTGGTCATTATGGTTGGAAAGGAACAATAGACCTTTAACGGCATATTCATAGATTTCTTTGGGGTCTAGGAGGTCACGTCTCACGAGAGTTCGCATCTCCATTTGGCTTGTGGAGGGGGGAAGTCAAAGAGGGCTATCTCATTTCGGAATGGTTGAGAAGATAGACACTTTTGTTGTAATTTAATTTTCTTCCTACCTTTTGTTGGAGGACTTCTTGTCCTCCCTATTTGTCACAATCACAAGGTTTTTTTTTTTCTCTAAAAACAATAATAATAAGCTTGATCCACAAGGTAAAATTAAACTTCTAGATAGACCAATGAACTGGAATAAAGCTTTATTGGGCTACATACATAGATATGATTCTAAATTTAAGATGGCTTTTTGTTTTTGGAGAAATAGATTTAAGTTAATTACATAATAAAGCATCAATTACCCACAACTCCAATAGCTGCCAACCGAGTCAATTTAGCAATGCCAAAATGTTTAAATCACCACCCTGTCTCGTGTAGGACACTATCCCAATGAACTGGGGTCTTACCTCTTTTAGATTCGAAAATGTTTGGATGGAGCATCATTATTTTTTAGGAAAAGTTGCAGATTAAGTTGGTTGAGTTAGGAAAATTCAGTTTTTAAAACCTATATCTAAAGCCCAACCTTAAAGCATACATCACTCGAGCAACCTGTTACATAACCACAAAACCACCCAAGTCTGGTTGTTCAGGTCAAGTTTTGAACACACTTATGAGCAAGCAGCCCTACAAGAAATGAACACCAAGTGGCACCAAGCTTTGACACCCCAAGAGAGAGAGGAAAAGAAAAACTCACAACAACAACAACAAAACCAAAAAAACATGAGAAATGGGAATATCATTTATTAAAAAGCAAGAAATGTGCGAAAACCACAACCAACGAATTTTTCCACACATTCTGCTCTTTCTAAGAAAAATTTTCTGTTAAAACATACATTTCAAAGGGGCAACTAGAACCAAAAATTAACAGGTACTGTCTAGCGCTACAAAGATAAAAGGTGAGAAATAGAAATCAACCCTTAACAACATAATAGATATCTAAATGCAGAATCAAACAAACAAAAGAAAGAGAGAAAGAAAAGAAATGTCCAATGCACTCACGCTTCTTCTAAATCAATGACTTTAATTGCGACATCTTTGTTAAGGTCCTTGTCAAACCTGCAAAATGAAAAGAAAGTCAATGCGAGATGGTTGGTAAACCTGGCTACTTCCCATGTTATCACAAATTCCCCAACACAAACCTCAGTTAACCAGAAAAACAAAAAAAAATAAAAAAGAGCCACCTTATAAGGAAGTGATATTTTAAGGCCCCACAAATATAATACAGTCAGTCAAAATAAGAATTTCAAACAAGCGTACCTTAGTGACGACATTGTTAGACCAGGAAAAGATTTGAGAAGATATAAAAGTTAGCAAGGCAAGCACTAAGATCGTAAGCATTGTTATCAAAATTATGAATTGATTTAGTTTTGAGGCTTTGTGAATTGAATCAAGATTCAGATCAGTGAACTGTAAGATTTAATCATATATATTTTTACATATTAAATACTCATATACTTCATAATTTAGACCAATTCATTACAACTTAGCTAGCAATTTAGACCAATTTGGACCTGCTCATTTGTGATTCACAGGTGTAGCGATTTAGAGACCTCATGCACTAGTGAATCACATCGTTAATCATATAATTCATCGATTCAAATCACAAATTTGATTACTATGATTCTCAGTAGCTTTGACACTTCCTAAGAAAGTATAACAGACCTTCTTCTCAAAAAAAAAGAAAGGATAACAGACCTAGGTACACGCTTAGGTGCACGCTCAGGTACAACCATACAAGACATCACCAATAATAAGCAGTATTAAGCATTAGAAAGTTTAGAAGCATATGTAGCATGAAGGGCATTAATATTACTCGAGCTTGCAATATTGGAACAACTGAGTATCTAGAACCTAAAGTTCTTCGCTACCCACAAAATCAATGTGATTTTCAAACCTTGAGGCTTAAGGTTTCAAAGTGCTCAAAACTTTTGACCTTGATGCACGCTATTGTCTTTCAGATCATCATTTCATTCATCACTACTTAAAAAACGATAACTTAGTTTTGACTCTAACAAAGAATGCATCAAATGTAACTTTGGGTAACAGGATTTTTCTAGCATTTTCTAAACTAAATAAACGATTATTTAGCTATGCTAAATGTGAGAATTTAGTTGTTGTTAAGCTTGAAGGCACTTTCTTTCCTTGTTTGAGTGTGAAATCCTCATTCTTAAAAAATAAAAAATAAAAGAAATTCTTTGACTTGATTTTTTTTGTTCACCCAACCTAATCTTGTATGGCATACATACGACTAATATGCAAACATGCGTGTTATACACAATTCTTTTCTATATATTAATTATTATTGTTAAATTATTATTTCTTTGAAAGAATTATTGCAAAATGTTAAAACTTAAGATTGCCTTTTTTTTCTATTTGAAATGGACTTAAGGACATGAAAAGGTAAACAACTTTAACCAAGAAGGGAAAATTTGAACAAATATCAAAGAACAAAAGCTTAAAAAGCACGGATGAAGTAGTTGGCAAAAGTTAGAGTTGAACTATTATATTGCTTTTTAGTTTTTACATCATTAAAACTATATTTTAAAATTAAACACAACAATATAATTTTTAGAGGTAATTTAGAAAGAATATAAAAAATGATCAAACTGTGAGTTCTCCAATAAAATTTTTAGAGGTAATTTAGGAAGAATGTAACAAATGATCAAACCATGGGTTTTCCAACTTTTGACGTTATAATATTATAGACACTTTTCTTCCATAATAAAAAGGGTCGAACCAAGTGCACAAGGCTCTCGCCATTGTAGGTCTAGGGAAAAAACTATGTACACAGCCTTATCTCCACTTTTCTTCCATAATCTAAGACGAATTTTGTTTGGATCTCTAGCACACACATCTCTACCATCTACTTTTGGACTCCTTGTTCTAGCTTTCACCAACAAAATGTTTGTGAAAGGAGCAAAGTAGGTTTTGCACAATTACAAATGGCCCATCCATTAAAAGAGATATTGTTTCAATGGTCTTCAATATTAACGGAATATAGAGAAGTTTGCTTGAGCACCTTGTTTAACTCCACCACGGCTGGTCCCAAGCCCAGGTGAAGAAGGAGGGTTGCGTTAGATAGCTGACAGCCAATATAAAACTTCGTCAAATCAACTATGAACGTGAATCCAAATCTAACTACATGAAAGGCTAGCCCCCAAAAGAATGGAGTGGAGGAAGCGAATTCATGTAGCCGATCCCATGTAGTTGGAAAAAGACTTAGTTGAGTTGAGTTGAGTTGAGAGTTGAGTTGAGTTGCTTAAGCACCTCATTTACATGGTAATTAATTGAAAGGATAATATATTATTCTTATTAAGTATTATATACATATTTCCTAGGAAGGTCATCTCAGCTTCCATATTTGCTTCTAGTGCTCTCTCTTTTGGATTTCTTAACAAAAACTTCCTATTTAAATCCACCCCACCATAAATACACACACACACACATGCACATGAATAAGAAAGACACCATAAATGTTCATAGTAGTTCAAATTAGTTCTATGCTCCAACCAAACAATCAAAGCACAAGTGTGTCAACCTAATTACTGAATGGCGTTCCTTTTTTTTGGATAAGCAGATATTGAATGCTAATAAAAAAATGCCATATTTCTTCAAGGACAGAAATAGCACAAAAAACACCAACCTATTTGGCAAGGCTCTATGTTCAACTGTATATGTTACACAAGCTGACTCCATGAGTAAAATATACAATGTGATGATCTTGCTGTATTCTAAAATCTTGGGATAACAGGTTTTTTTATTATTGAGATTGAACTGAGGTATCCTAGCCCCTAGGGACCTAGCATACTCTTCATGGAGCACACACCTTAAAGATCATGGATGGGACAATGTTGACTACACAATTTGCTAATTAGATAAGAGGTATACTGTATACTTCTCGAGCTAAAGGTCCCTGAAAATAAGGCTTTACTACAAGTTTGGGGTGGCTTTCCAAAGTTCAAGCAAATGAGAATATGGTAAACACATTGGGGAAGGCCACAACTGTCACACACTAACAAGTAAATAAGAGAACAAACATAAAATGATAAAAATGGCATTATAAAAAATGATTGCATCTGGTACAATCACGAGACAACAAAAAATGGGATATGATTTGACAACATTCTAAAAATGGGATATGATTTGACAACATTCTAGTAATATTCGATTGCAGCTAATCACCCACGTAAATTAACTTTACCAGTTGTAAGAAAAATTAAGTCTCTCATTGCAAGATAAAGCTAAGAAGAGTATCCCAACAAAGTGCAAAAAATAATAATAATAATGAGGAAACCATAAATATGGACCAATTAGAAAACAGGCACTTACCCTTTATAGACATCTCCAAAGGACCCTTTCCCTATTAGCTCCAGAGAACTAAATCTGGATCTGAGTGCATCTGAAGTAGAGAGCCCATCAGCCATTTTGATCCAATTCTCTACTCCTCACCCCACCTCAGCAATGAGATTATTACAAGTAGCACCAAAAATCTTCAAACTGCCAACATTCTTCTACACTCTCCTCATCATCACAACAAGACGGAACCGGCATTCTCACCTTTCCTCAAAAACTTCAAACCCTAAACAGTATCACGAACACTCAGATCAACAGTCAACGAATTTCAACATAATCTCAGCATCCAATACAATCCTTAGATACAAAATCCACAATGATGTCTCACTTCGACTCAAAGTAAACCACTTGATGCAAATACAATTCAAAGATTTGATGATAGCCACACACAACGGCTACTGAAACAGACGCCATAACCAACAAACACTACCGAAACAAACCAAAACGAAGAAAACAACACAATCAATACAATTTTGATTCATTTTAATGAAAGCGAAATGGAACCCTAAATAAACAACTCAATTGCCTATCTATCGAATTTAGGGCTTCTGGTAGCATTTCATGTCACGAATAAGAAGAATTCGGGTGGGGCATACCTGAAAAAATGGATTCCAGAACCGATTGCGACTCGTTCTCGTCTCGGATTCGTCGAAGAACGGAATAACAGATCCAAATGCTATACCTAACGCCGGCAATGGATCTCGCAGAACGGTTCTCAGAGAGTCGTTTTCGCTTCGGAAGAACAACAATAAAAGGAAGAAGAAGAAATGTTTGTGAGTTTTGTTTTGTTGTTCGTCTTCGTAATTATTGGAGAAAAGAGCAGTGAGGAATTGGGAAGCGAGGAGCGGTGACGGATCGGAACCGTGCTAACTATTTGTGGAGCTAGTGGGTGTGAAGTCGGTCCAGCGTTGGGGTTGACGGTGGAGATTTGAATTGATGTGAGGTGGCTTGATGATGAAGGGATAGGGCTTGGTTATGCGGGCTGCTTCTTTGATTTTCTTGGGCCCATGGAAAAAGTTTTTTTATTGGGCCTACCAGCTTGGAAAGAATCAAATCCACTTGGTTATAACAATGAAGAGACAGTTCTTCTTTCCTTTTCTTTTTTTTCTCATTTTTGTTTTTGGCTTTGCTTGGATAAAAAAAAAAAGGTAATGCTATAAAGATATAATTTTTTGATATACATTTTTTACATTGTAAGTAAGAGTGGTTAGATCACCTTGAATCACACGACACTACCTCGTATCACGCGATCACTCACTTGTAATGTAAAAAATATGTGTCAGAAAACAATGTTAACTAATCATTTTCTTAAAAAAAATATAGAAGGGTCTAAATAGAAATGAGGCAGTTGCTTTTCTACGGTAATAAAATTTAAATAGCGTAAAATTAAATAAAAAATAAAAATACAACTGGGCCTAAGACCCTATTGTCATATAATACAAATAATTTATTAAAATGAGGTTGGTCAAATGGTTGGATAGAATGATAAGTAAACGAGAGGTTACGAGTTGAAGTTTCATCTACTTGCCCCTTCTAAAGTATGAGCCCGAACGAATATTTTTTCTAAAGAATATGCCCCATTTGAGGGCTGGGGGCTTGCACTTTCTAGAATAGTTAAGTGCACGCAAGCCAACCTGAATACCCCGGTATCAAAAAAAAAAAAAAAAAAAAAGCAATTCAAAAGGAGATGGATAAGGTTTCTGTTTAACCTTGTGTTTTTGTTAAAGAGTTTGAATTTGAAAGAAAAAAAAAAACTCATATTATGCTTTTGGTAACTGTAGCTTTCGAATACAAATTGAGTTGTTGTTACATGTTTCGTGTATTTTATTAGACGTGTACATTAGTTAATCTTCTATTAACATTTTCAATTTTAAATGGTATTTATGTATATATTCTTTTTTAGCCAATTTGATGTAATTGATAAAAGGCTTAGGCATTTGAAGGTGGTATGTTTTAGAGTACTGTGGTTTCTATGGAAGAAGTGAAACAAACAGGTGTTTAATGGGGAGGTGCACTCGGATGCTAAAGTATATGTCAGCTTAGAGGGCGAGGTAATTTTGTACCATCATAGGAGTGGGGTCTCAGGGCCATGATGTATAGTATTTATTGAATACTTTTATACATATACATATATATAATTTTTTTTAATTTTTTTTCAAGAAATATCCTCCGTGCGTTTGTAAAAATGGTGTTTCACTTGCTCTTTTATTAGCTAAATGGCCTTATTCATTTTATCTCTCTATTTTATTCAAGTTTTAAATTTTCGACTTTGTATCTTCCAATGCAGCAGGAGTGATGAATGAGCTCAAGAAAGGCAATGGGGGTGTTCACTGAGATTGGAAAACTACTTGAAGACTTTAGAATCTTTATTTATTTTTGAACCTTGTAATTGAGGAGGCAACTCCTCCTTTGTTTCTTCTTAATTTAAAAAAAATAAAAATAAATAAATTTTACTCCAAGTATTTTAATCAAGTTTGATACTTTTTTCTCGTTCAAACATCAGTGTGTAGGTCTGAAAACAATTTTTTGAGAACTTGAATTGAAACTTTGAGTTATAAACAAGCATTCGGTGTTAAATCTTTCGTTTCAAATTTAACTAAACGTTAAAATATATGGATTTCAAAAACTATAAGTTAGAATTTGACTAATATGTGTTGAGATTTATAAAAAACCAAAAAAAAAAAAAACTTTAATGAGAAATTAGAGTTTTTTGGACCGGAGATTTACAATGACGGGACATTTATATAAACTCATAACAAAAACTGATTTTGGGCAGTTTCCCAGTTTTTCAACCTAGTCTTTTATATTTAAAAAATATTATTATGGGTAAAAAATGCAGCTTGGTGCATGGAACTCGTCCTATGAATGTCTCGGGAAAAGGTTAATTTACATTTGAGTCTATTGTTCATAGCCTTATCTTATTTTATAAGAAGTTGTTTCTACAATTCAGATAGATCCGTGACCCCATGATAAAATATATATATATATATTTTTTAATTCATGGTAAAATAATTCTTAAAAATTCTAATATGATTTAAAAGAAAATGTAAACATGTCATTGTATACATTGGAGGTATACTTGCTATAGGTATAACATTGCATTAGGGATGACAAAACTTATTCGCCCTAAATAAAGTGGGTTTGGACAAAATTATTAAATAACTCGGGTCTAAATTTAAATCCAAGTAAGATCTAGAGAAGGCATTTAGATATCAAGACAATTTAATTCAAATTTTATCTAAAAAATTGAAATATTTTATTATTTATTTATAATCTTACTTGTCTAAAGTTTATAATTAAAACAACTAGGTTGCGGTAGGGTACCTATTGGCATAGTTAGTTAACCGATTAAAGTATTTTTAAGTTTTTTGTCTTGTTATAGATGTAATGAGAAAGTAATTTATTATTAGAACATAAAAGAAAAATAATTTCCCTCCAAAGTAAAAAGAAGAAGAAGGGATATGTGAATTCTTCAAGAATTCTTCATTTTTTATTATTGTAAAGATTCAATTAAAACCGGTTTTTTCTGTGTTAAGGATATGAGAATTGGAAAATGAATTTATGAAGAATTGTTTACTGTGCTTCATTTGTTTGAATAACTGGCTTTGAGGCTTCTTTTGCTTGAGGAATTTGTTCTTTATGTTTGTAAATAAATATATTTGAACAACATCTTATGTAAAGAAATATGTCGAATAATAAGTTAGTTTTTAATACAACGAATTGAATTAACCTAATTCTTCTAAATGAAGTTGAGTAACAACTTCTGGGAATATATTTCGGAGTTGCAATCAATAATGGAGCAAAAAAATAAATATAGTATAATGTGTGTTATATATATATTGAGTAATTGGAAAAAGAATATGCAAATTTTTTTTAACATGACTTCATCATCTTCCTTTAACAACTTTAATGTTATTAGTGACATTTTGGATATGTTTCTTCACATGATTCTTTTGGTACTGCACCATCATCCAGCTTGAGCACAAATTTTTTAAAAGGTAGTTTTTAGGAGTTCACGATTATAATTGTTTGCACATTGTATTTGCCCAAAAGATAGCCATAGATATAGCAAGATTAACAATGCCAGAATATTGTTATCTCACGACACAAGCGTGACGAAGAATTTGTTGATTAATTCAAGCATAACTACTGCAAGAGTGTTAAGCCAGAGATTGTGAAGCAGAGGAGGAGGATTATATGAAAATTAAATAAAAGGAATGTATCTGCAACACTCAATTACGACTTGAACACCCTTATGGATGAGGCGAACATCCATGCAGCCAAATCGAACTATACATCTAGAAGATTTGCGAGTGATTTCGAGCTCTTCCAAACCTTTGCCTAGTGCAGTAGAGATCCAAATAGCATAGGCGTACACCAACACTCCTTTGATGACAACAACTCCTCAGAACAACAACAACAACAAGCAAATGATTTGTTATTCATAAAGAGGTCCTCCAATATTGATTCATCCAGGAATCATTGTTTGTTTCTTTGGGAAGATTAATGATAGAGTTTTGTTTCAACCACGGTCGTCTTAGCTTCACCTTCTCTTTTTCTGCTCAACTTTCGTTTTTTTTCGTTTTAACTGAACCTAAGGCATCAACTATGGATGAGTCTTCTGGTTGCCGAACTAGTTCGTCACATGGTTCTTTTGGTACTGCATCATCTACCTACTTGAACATAAATTATTTAAGAGATAGTTTTGAGGAGTTCGCGTTATTAGTGTTTTCACACAAGTAGGCCAAACATGGCTTCTTTCCAAGAAATTGAGACTTTTCTGGGTCTTCTTGCCAAGAAATAGAGACATTTATGGGTCTCTGTTCCTGACCTCAACTTCCTCATCTTCCTCATCAACAACGTACGTGATTCATATACAACAACAATCATCTCTCTATCAATTCCTCCAATCAAGTGCTAAACAGCCATGACAAATCTCCATTGCGAAGATTATGCCTCTGTTGTTTCGATTTCCACTGCACTAAGCCAAGATTTGAAAGAGGTTGAGATTACTTTTGAGGATCTTTTGGATATATGATTCAATTTGGCTACATGGATGTTCACCTAATCCATGAGGGTGGTCAAGTTGGAATCAAGTGTTGCAGATACTTTCTTTACTTTAATTTGCATTGAATCCTCCTCTTCTGCTTCACCATCGCCATGCTTCAATTTATCAACACAATCTTCATCGAGCTTGTGCCATGAGGTAACCAGATTCTAGATCAGGGATGATTTGTCGTTGCATGTGAATATGGTATGTTGTCAATGAGGAAGTTAAGGGTAGGAACAGAGACCCATAAATGTCTTTATTTCTTGAAAATTATGTTGGAAATAAATATATAAAAAAGGAGAAAGCTTAAAGAGAATAGATATATCATAAAATAAAGAGAGCATATTGGTATACAAACTGCAAGATAGTAGGACTATTACGTATACAGTAGTGCCCATTGTTTTGAAATAAGATATGATTTTGTAAATGTGTTTCTTCTTTTTGTAAATTTAGGTTTGTGTTACACCAATGAGATATTATTTTCTAAGGAATATGTAAAATAGATACTTAAAAGAAATAATTAATATTTTTATGCTAAACCTTTATAATATTATCTACATTTTCCCACAAAAAAAAACATAATATAATAAATGCATCATTATAATTGGTTGTGTACATTATATGGTTTGTATATATGAAATTCATTTTACATTTGTTCGATTTTGTGAATATATTAAAATAATTATAATGATATTGAATTATTAAAAATATTTGCCCATAATTAAATATGTTTCATAATGGTTCAAGAAAACATTGTTGTATAAAAAAAATAAGTATTTTTAATATTTATTAAATTAGTTTATTTGTAGTGCAAGAAAATCAAATGGGAAAAAATTGTAGGAATATGGATAAACGCAAATTGAGTTTGTTATATGTTTATCTGTTTCATTTTGATTTTTTATTCACCAGATTGACATACCATTAATTGTCGGGACTCACTTTTTTCACTCCTTTTGAAGTTGCATAACATTGCCTTATCTCTTTGTGGCCCTAACGCAAACAATAAATGATGAAAGAGAGCGAAATTGATAAGAGGTTTTACAAACTTATAATATCTTTTGTGAATACTTGAGTTTGTCAAATCCATATCTCTTTGGCTGAATTCTTATTCACTACATGAATTTTCTTTAATTGTCAAGACTTTTTTGTTTGCTCTCTTATTTTGATGCAACACATATGATGACGTATTGCCTTATTTTATCTTCATTCAATGTCGTGACATAATATGCATATTTTTACTTGAAACTTTAAATTGAGTTGGATATATTTATATTTCGATCCTGCTGAATTTGTATTTGCCACATGAATCTAGCTTTAATTGTCAAACCCCTTTTTTCTCTTTTTTTTTAATGATGCGCACATGATGGCCTATTGACTTATTTCACCTTCTTTTGATGGCTTGACACAATATGTATGTTTTAACCTAAAACTTTAAAACATTTGGGTCTTTGCCAATATTTGATTTATATAAAAAAATAATAATTATGCAGTTGTTAAGGCATTATCTTAATATTAGTAATTATACATGTTAAGGTGATATTTCTCTCAGAATAAGTAATAATTGAGTGCAACTTAATTATATCAAAGACAATTTTTTATGGCTTAATTATATAATGACATCTCTTACGAATGAATATTATTTATGTTCCGTTTAAGCTAGAAGACAATTGTTTATATTATTATTAATTAGGATCAAAGAATAATATGTTTGATTAATTTTGTGATGACGTTATCATCATTAAGAAGGAGAAAAAAAAATTGATAATAATTTATAATTCGAACTAAGAAGAAAGATCACACTTGCAGTAAAAGCAAAGTCTTTCTTTAGTAATTGCTAGATTGTGATAACTCTCTTTCTTTTGTTAATAGACAATTATAAGAGTAATATATATATTTCTTTCATGTCTTCTTTGATAATTTTTGTCTTTTTCTCTCTCGACTCCTTTTTGCGACCCCCTTTTCATTTATCTCTCTTCACTTATTACCACATTCCCCTCCCCTCTTTTTCCTTTAAAGAAAAAAAATAAACAAATAAATATAATATAATATATTGCTATCATCTTTCATTCTATAATTATTTACTCAATACATTTTCTTCTATTTCCCTCAATTATTCAATTCACTTTTTATTTCAAATTTTTCATATATACCATTAGTCTAAATAATGAATATTATAATTATCTTCCATTTTACAATTATTAACTCAATACAGTGTCTTTTATTTCTCGCAATTATTCAATCCACTTTTTATTTCAACAACCCTCTTGATATAAACTAAAAGTTACTACAGTCAGTTATCCTTATCCTTTTTCATTATGTGGGCTCTAAGGAAAGAAATGAAAAAATATTAAGAATATTAAAATACAATGTAAACGATTTTCCATTGTTATAATATATTGCTATTATCTTTCATTTTATAATTGTTTATTCAATAAATTGTCTTTTATTTCCTACAATTATTCAATCTACATTTTATTTCAAATTTTGTATATACACGGATACACGATCACACCAAATAATGGAAATTTCAAAAATGAATTCATCTGTATTCATCGCGCATCTCATGATATAATAAACACGTGCAGATGTTAGCATTTTCCTTGAATTATTTTCTCGATGGGAGAAAAAAAAAATCCTTTGCTACAGACAATTATAGGAGTATGTATAACTATTAGACATGAGACTGAGTTAGTGAAAACTGTGAAACAGGTGACATAGGTAACAACTTATTGAATATACTTAATTACTTGTACATGCTATATATTTATGTTTTACTATTTAATGTTTAGTTGATCTCAACCTCCAAAGATAGACAATGATGTTGCGAGCCGTTATGCAGTTTTACACCGAAAATATAAAGTATTTTAATACTCTTTTTTAATCCATTTTAATTGCTAGATAATAGTTTTTTCGCCTCGTTTGTATAGGGGGTTTAGTGCATGAAGAACAATTTTACATTAATCACAAAAAAGAAGAGAATGAAACAAAATTAAATGTATTGCTAGAAGAAATAAAAAAAAAGAGGGATAGCATGATATATTGCTTGGAGAAGCTACTGAGTAAACAACATTTGGATATGGCACGAATGCAGCTTGACTTTTGCGTTCAGAAGAAAATGTTTGCGGAAGCTATCAAGATAATGAATGGGTTACGAATTGAGCTTGATTGTTATCGACGTGATAATGAGTGTACACAACAACTGACCATAGGCTTAGAGACAACACAATGGGATGCATCGTTAGATCCAAATATGTTAGCCGTGGACGGAATAATACATAAACCATATCCAAAATCAATCATGTAATTAAGTTTGTATCGAAAATGACATTTCAATGGATACTTGTGTGTTTGATACTGGGTAAAGAATTCCAATTGATGTATCAAATGCACACAACATAGAATGAGATATGTGTTGTTTCTTTTAATTTTGATTAGATGGATTGGTAGCTCTTCGAAATACGGTTTTTTAGTATTTTTGTATTTTTTTGTGCTATTTTTAATTAAAAAGTTTATACACCATATCAATTAATTGCATTTTTTTTTCATTTTGTTTTGCAAATCAAGGTGTAGTTTTTCCTTACAAATTGCACTACCTAATTCTCGTATTTTCATAATATGGACTTCCACAACATTTTCCATGGCTAATAATTATGTAACCACTTGAATATTTTTGTAGAAGAAGACAACATCGTGCCACCACATAATTTTTTTGTAAAAAAGACGGTTTTGCCATTTTGCCATTTTGCCACCAATTTGGTGTAACTATTCTATAGTAACTAACACTTTTTTATAAATTCGCATTAAACAAGTTAAAACACATCACCATTATTTTGGGTGGAAGACTTGATTATCAATTCAACTTGGTTGGAATTCCATTATTTTTTTAAAGTAAATAATTAAGACGTGCATTGTTGCCTTTTTTGAAAACTCTCCCTTTCTCTTTTATCTATATATCTATATATATGTTTTATCTTTGTTTTTCCTTTGTTGTTTTTTGTTATTGTTGTTGTTCTTAAGCTGTTCAAATTATGCACAGCTTAAGAACAGTGTTTCGATAATATTTTTAAAACGCCTAACAAATTTGTTTCTATTGTTGTTTGTAAGTTGTTGTTTGTCATTAATAAAGTAGTAATGGAGTTGGTGGGTAAAAATTAATCATTAAATGAGTATTTCCTTTGTTTAAAAAGCAACACACAAATATGCCAATATTATTTAACCCGTTTTTCATGTAACACTTGCCTTAAATCATAGTAGTTACGTGGATAGATTAAATTGGACATTAAAATAAATTAAACTTTAAATTTGGGAGTACTCTTTATATGAACACTCTATGTCAAGATGAATGAGTTACCCTGGTTAATTTACCATGGGTTAATTGACCAACACTCGAAAAGTAAGCCATGTGATCTGCTGACACATTGACCCATACTCTATGACGGTTTTTTTTTTCTCAGAGCTTGCACTTATATCAGTATGAATATTTATTAATAGTTTGTCACTGTGCATCTTTTTGAGATTCTCTTATACAATGGGAGAAAACAGGGGAAGAGAACAGGGAGGATGTTTACGTACGCATTAAACAAGTTAAAACACATCACCATTATTTTGGGTGGAAGACTTGATTATCAATTCAACTTGGTTGGAATTCCATTATTTTTTTAAAGTAAATAATTAAGACGTGCATTGTTGCCTTTTTTGAAAACTCTCCCTTTCTCTTTTATCTATATATCTATATATATGTTTTATCTTTGTTTTTCCTTTGTTGTTTTTTGTTATTGTTGTTGTTCTTAAGCTGTTCAAATTATGCACAGCTTAAGAACAGTGTTTCGATAATATTTTTAAAACGCCTAACAAATTTGTTTCTATTGTTGTTTGTAAGTTGTTGTTTGTCATTAATAAAGTAGTAATGGAGTTGGTGGGTAAAAATTAATCATTAAATGAGTATTTCCTTTGTTTAAAAAGCAACACACAAATATGCCAATATTATTTAACCCGTTTTTCATGTAACACTTGCCTTAAATCATAGTAGTTACGTGGATAGATTAAATTGGACATTAAAATAAATTAAACTTTAAATTTGGGAGTACTCTTTATATGAACACTCTATGTCAAGATGAATGAGTTACCCTGGTTAATTTACCATGGGTTAATTGACCAACACTCGAAAAGTAAGCCATGTGATCTGCTGACACATTGACCCATACTCTATGACGGTGTTTTTTTTCTCAGAGCTTGCACTTATATCAGTATGAATATTTATTAATAGTTTGTCACTGTGCATCTTTTTGAGATTCTCTTATACAATGGGAGAAAACAGGGGGAGAGAACAGGGAGGATGTTTACGTATTCACAATTTGTAAATTCGCATTAAACAAGTTAAAACACATCACCATTATTTTGGGTGGAAGACTTGATTATCAATTCAACTTGGTTGGAATTCCATTATTTTTTTAAAGTAAATAATTAAGACGTGCATTGTTGCCTTTTTTGAAAACTCTCCCTTTCTCTTTTATCTATATATCTATATATATGTTTTATCTTTGTTTTTCCTTTGTTGTTTTTTGTTATTGTTGTTGTTCTTAAGCTGTTCAAATTATGCACAGCTTAAGAACAGTGTTTCGATAATATTTTTAAAACGCCTAACAAATTTGTTTCTATTGTTGTTTGTAAGTTGTTGTTTGTCATTAATAAAGTAGTAATGGAGTTGGTGGGTAAAAATTAATCATTAAATGAGTATTTCCTTTGTTTAAAAAGCAACACACAAATATGCCAATATTATTTAACCCGTTTTTCATGTAACACTTGCCTTAAATCATAGTAGTTACGTGGATAGATTAAATTGGACATTAAAATAAATTAAACTTTAAATTTGGGAGTACTCTTTATATGAACACTCTATGTCAAGATGAATGAGTTACCCTGGTTAATTTACCATGGGTTAATTGACCAACACTCGAAAAGTAAGCCATGTGATCTGCTGACACATTGACCCATACTCTATGACGGTTTTTTTTTTCTCAGAGCTTGCACTTATATCAGTATGAATATTTATTAATAGTTTGTCACTGTGCATCTTTTTGAGATTCTCTTATACAATGGGAGAAAACAGGGGGAGAGAACAGGGAGGATGTTTACGTATTCACAATTTGTAAGAGAGAAGGATGATGTTAGATGTATTCACAATTTAAATAACTTAAAAATTATGAATTTAGGGACCGTTATTATATATATAATATATAATGATTAGATTTTTTTTTAATTATTACATTTTGTGTAGGCAAGAAGGCAAACATATCTTTATTAGTTTAAATAACAACATGATAAAAAAATGCACACACATATGTAACCAAAATACATTATATTTACTCATTGTCAATCTTTAAGTTGTTCATTGTTAATAAAGGATTTTTGTTATTTGATTTGATTTAAAGAGTAGCTAAATAGACTTTATTAATGGACTATTTATACTTAAATCACTAACAAAACTCTATCCTGTACATTTTTTCAATCATAACCAAAAACCAAAAATTTTTCTAAACTATCATTCTCCCAATCTACCTCACCCTTCATTCTTTTTCTTCTTCTTCTCTATTTTTTCTTCT
This sequence comes from Paratinospora sagittata, assembly GCA_035771175.1. Classification (NCBI taxonomy): domain Eukaryota; kingdom Viridiplantae; phylum Streptophyta; class Magnoliopsida; order Ranunculales; family Menispermaceae; genus Paratinospora; species Paratinospora sagittata. The sequence continues at coordinate 36,618,645 of CM069610.1, forward strand.
TCAAAACCATATCTTCTAATTTTAAAGCCCGCATTTTTTCTCTTTTTTATCTTAGTTAGAAGAATATGAAGATAGGGAAATATTGATTGGACTCAATTTGGAGCGAATCGCCACTCGTCATCTATTTAAATTTTTTTGACATTTGATCATTTAAATCGGTAAGAAATGCATGTTTAAATGATTTTTTTTTTGTTTATATTCACTTTCATTAATGAAATGAAATATTTATGAGTGTTTTTCAATGTATTTTGACAAAAAATAGACAAGAACAAAGTTCGTTCTTAGGGTCGGCCGACCATGGCCGACCCTCCTATTTCTCTATTTTTTTATTATTACATATTATATTGCATTAAAATACATTTCGTGACAATTTTGATATATTTTTACATATTTCGGGCTAATTTGGGCGGAAGGACACCGTTTTTCACTTGTTGCTTTCGTGTGGGGTATGACACCCACCGCCCAAATGAGCTCGGACTGAGTATAAACATGACAAAATTATCATGAAATACATCTCAATGCAATATTAAAAAAATAAAATAAACCTCTTGTACAAAGGGTCGGCCGACCATGGCCGACCTCTTTATGACGATTTTTTAGAAAAAAAAGTCATTTTAGTAATTTCAGTTAAGGGTATTTAAGAAATTACATAAAATAGATAGAGTGAGGTGTAAATAGTCCATTAATGGGGTCGATGTAGCTGCTCTCTTTAATTTAATGGTTAACTTATTATTATTATTATTTTTTAATATAAGTGTCCTTATTTTTTTTTTGACGAGACTAATATTTTCGAATTTGGACATAACAGAGGCGTTTGAGTTGACCCTCATTCCGAACATGGACAAATAAATAATAGCACGTCCAAATTCAAACTCGAGACTTTAACCTCAACTTCATTTATGCTCAGTTCTTCAACTACCTGAGCCACCATATAATTAACTTATACTACAATTATAAATACAATTAGTGGTCTGGTTTTAACATCGGGCCGAATTTAAACAAGGCTTGTGTGTTTGAATTTAAAACTGACCCGAGTCATACACACTGCAATTCGCTATAGTTTTATAAGGTGTTGTCCGGACTTTATTTTTTATTTTTTGCCATTCCTGATCGTTGCATAAATGAAATAATATTCGCAACGCGACACAATAGCTAATATGGTCAATGGTCAGCCCTTCTTGAGCAGCAGCACCAGAAGAGAAGGAAAAAAGAGGAACGAACAAATTAACAGCGACGGACCTTTTTGAAGTCTTACGACTATACTTTATAATCGTAATCGAAATAGAAGCTCTCGCTTGTCGATCAAGAGACGTGGTTTCTCCGCGAAACTCTTGAAGACGAGCGGGGCAATTGCAGAGGTGAGATTTCATTTCATTCATCAAATCATTCCTTATTATCTCCCAAATGATCATTACAACACATAACCACGATCATCTCCTAGTTTGTGATCTCCAACGTTTCGATATTTTGGTCTCGTTTGTATCTGATATTTGAATTTGCTTAATTTGAATCGAATTTCAATATATTCTGCCGAATTGTTGTTTTAAATTGTAATTGGCAGTGAATTAAGATCAGTTCAGGGTTCATAGGTTTGTTATTACATAGATTAAATCACGGGAAAAAGAAAATGGAAAAAAATAGGGGTTATAGGAACTTCGTTTAGCTACCCAATTGGGTTTTCTTTTCAGTTTTTTTGTTTAGCAGTGCGATTGTTCTCTGGGTCATAGTGTCGAATTAGGGAGCGTAGGTTACACCTCTTGGATTACTAGGAAGTTTTAGAATTGTTCCCACTGCGAGGTTGCAGTGATAATTTCTAGCTCGATTATTTGCTTAGAGGAGGAAGGTGAAGGAAGCTTCTGAGATAATGAAAAGGGTCCTGGTGATTAGAGCTCCTGTAGCTGTAACTGGTGGCCACAACTATAGTAGTCATAAGGCACCAAGATTCCTTGTCAGGCGAGTTTCAATCTGTGAGACCGAGTGAAGTGTAATGACTAATGATCTGGGTGCTGTCTTTAATTTCCAAATAGTTTCTCTTATGGTCATTTTTTTTGGGCTTGCCCCAAAATTATGTCAAAGGAGATGACTTGAAATATGCCCCCTGAGCCAATAATGTGTAGAGATCCAACTTTTCATCATGTCAATAGTTAATGTTGGGGAGTAACCAAACCACAGTAGTGCTCATTGAAGAGTTTTACATAAAATGGATATTAGTTGGCAATTGTCCTTGAATTCCAATTGATCTGTTAGCATGCAAACAAAATAGTAGTAGATGGGTGACAATGAGATATAGGTGGTTGCTAGAGGGTTAGAAAGTCAGTTAGTGCATGGTTGGCAGGGAGATGGTGGAAGGTTATCAATAGTTACAATAAGCAAGGAACATGCTTTGTATTTGGGACTTGGGAGAATATTGAATTCCGTGGGCTGATTAGGGAGTATTATTATTATTATTATTTTTTTTTGGTTCAAATTAAGGAGTATTATTTGTGTATTCTTGTTTTACTCGACAAGAAAAATTGTCTACTTGTGAAGAATTTTATTTGGTGGGAAAGCTTGCAGCTGCCTTGGTTGACTTGATTAAATTCTACCAATTTATCCTCTTGATAATGATGGAGGACTGTGAATCTCTTTGGAAAATAGTTTTGTAGTTGATCTTGTTGTGAAGAAGAGCAAAATCTGTGAGATTTGTTTCCTTTACGATTTATTTCCTTTACGGATTTATTTCCTTTAAGGAAAGATGATAATTTTACTAAGACGTTTTATATAGCAGTTACTAAAATTGTAATTATAGCTATATGTACATAGCCCTGTATGTCTATATATATATGGTGTCCCTCCATTAAAACATCACACAAGAATAAGAAAATATTCTTTCTCTTCTCCCGTAGATGTAGGCCATAAAGCCGAACCACGTTACATTTTTGTGTCTTTCATTATTTTATTTTCTCAACAGATCTTTCTAGATAATTATTATTTTTTATCCCATTATTTCCTTCATTCCTTTTATATTGATAAAAGAATCCACTTCAATTACATTTTCACATAGAGTCAAATGCCACTCTCTATGTTGCCCCTTCCCCCCTTTTCTTGCTCCTTTCTCATTGTTTATATCTAATGTGCCACTAAAACAAAATTTGGGCTGTTGATATACTTTGAGCATAAAGGAATCTTGTTCTTGACTATTATGTTTAAGTTGGCATGTTAGCTTGCTGCATTGTGCTTGCTTTGGTTTTGAATTTATTTAAGGTGGCATTACTTTTTAGAACTTAGAATAGTTTGAATATCACAAATCACAAGCTTGATCAAGGAGTTAGCAAGGCGTTAGAAGTTTACGTTCGAACTCATAATAATTGAGGTTTTCTTTACAATCAAACTCCTTTATGACACTTCCTTACTTTATAATCCCATCTTTGAAAACATTTTGAAGCCTTGATCACAAAGGTCCTTATTTTTAGCAATAAAGAGAAGGATACGTAACTCATAGGCCGTGTTTCTCCCACCAATCTACAACATCTTGCAAAAATATCTCTCCCACATTGACTATGCCTAATCTCTAGTGCTCCACCTTGAATCTTAACAAAGAGAATGCTTCTCCTTTAAAATACTAGTCAATACTGCACACTTGTTCTAGAAAATTCTTTGGTTCCTTGTTAAGAAAAATGCTCCTTCTTGCTATGCTTTCAAAGAATGAGTATCTTTTTTTATTATTATTTTATTTCACGAGAAACTGATATAAGATAAAGTAATTGTAAGGAAAAAATGAAGAACCCTAGGGAATAAGAGGTCCACCATAGCTATGACCACAAATTACAAAAAAGGAGACCAGCCCCGCACCAGCTGCCCAAGCTGAGGTCTCTTTATTTTCAGCCTTGAAGTTACCCACAAGGAGGAACACAATTTAATGTTATCTCACAAGAGTCAATCTAGACTCTTTTGAATTAAAGATTCTAGAGTTCCTTTGCATCTATATTGTTGATATTGTGATTTTTTAGTTTTTTGACCGACGAGGATGCCAATTTAAAACCTTTTTTTTTTTTTTGGTACAACTTTTGATGTAGATATCCTTCATGGATGTTGGAGGATAAATTATAAATATATGAATTAACTTGCAAAAGCTGTATGTACCCAAATTTTATTGTCACCGTTTAGTTTCTATCCTTGCCGTTTTTACCAATATTTTAGGCTGAACATGTAAGTGAAAATTCTTAAATACTTTTGCAGGTAAAGCCTCTCAATACATAGTGAAGTTCAGATGGGATTTAGTTTTCCTTGAATGTTGTCTTGTACCTGTGAAGGACCCTTATAAGATTACATGCCTCTCTGTCTACAATGAAGCGTTATGTTTACATCGACGACAATGAGGATTTATCGGAAGACCTTTATTGTGACAATCGCATATCAAACAGAAAGTATACTATACTAAATTTTCTTCCCAAAAATCTATGGGAACAGTTCAGGTGATGTTTTTATCGATTTTTATTATTATTTTTATTAATAATTTTCTTTTCTTTGGGTTTGTTGTCTTCTTGTATGCTTCATTCGTAGATAAATCATAAATGGCTTGCTCTCTCAAATGCTAAATCTATTAGTTGAGAAAACATCATTTTGGATTGTTTGACTTTGATCTTCTTTATGAGGATGATTCTCTTGAGAGAACTTATATTTTTGTTTAGCGACCAACATTTCATGGGGTTTTTATACATGGTGTCAAATCAAATTGCATAGTTCATTCTGCTATGGCATTCGCCAGATTTAAACTTTTGTCTTTGTAAGCAAATGCTCTCGCAAAATAACCTCAAGGGGTTGGACTGGTGGCAAAATTGAGCTTGGATAATTTAGACTAGAGTTTAGTTGCCATTAAAGCCATAAGATATGTTTCTTCTTGGGGCCCCTTCTTGGGTCCATTATGGCTCGACAAATACCCTTATGCGTGTGGGATAGGGGGATTGCACCTGACCGTGAGATTAATTTGATGATACGACACTCATTTCTAAAAAAGGGCTCTTTCAAAATGTTCATAACCGTGCTTGATTAAGTTCTCTGACATTTTGGACAGATAAAATTATGTCTTATTGTTTAAATTTTAATCCTAAGTCCAAACAATGTTGTGGTGTGTGTTAGTAATGCTAGTTTGTTGACACACATTTTTGCAAGCCTCTGTCTAATGTTTGCTAGAACTTTTCTGATATTTTTATTTTTCTTGTAATCTCAGCCGGTTCATGAACCAGTACTTTTTACTGATTGCATGCCTCCAGTTATGGTCCCTTATTACTCCTGTAAATCCAGCAAGTACATGGGGCCCTCTTATCTTTATATTTGCTGTTTCAGCATCCAAAGAGGCTTGGGATGATTACAACAGGTATCTCTCAGACAAGCAAGCAAATGAAAAAGAAGTATGGGTTGTAAAGCAAGGGATAAAGAAACATGTAATGAAAACTCTTTCTTTCCCTTTCATTTTTAGCATTCTTTACTATATAATAGTAATTAAAAAATATTGCTGTTACTATGATCTCCAATTCATCAATTGACCATTGGTATTTCTCTTATGGACATGGAGTTTGTAGAGGTATTTTCAAAAAATAAAAAATAAAAAATTGATTAACTTCTTAAGTTTTTCAATTTTGTTGTATCATAGTGTTTGCAACATGTTCTGTCAATCTTTGCTTTGTTAGATCTCGGAGGCCCTATCTTTTGTTTTTTTATGAAGGTAATGAGTTAGAATTGGTCATTAGAAAAAACATTTAGATCTACTTGTGTTTTCTTTTTCAATCCAAATTCTACTGATATTGTAGTGAAGAAATTTCCACATCACATTATTAATAGCTTATTTATATCTATTTTGTGGGTTATTCCCTGGCATTTATTATCTGATTTGAATTGATCGTAAACAAATTGTAGGAGCCTTGCCCATTATCAGCCTTTTGTTAAAAGAGTTCTAGTTGAGGATGAAAATCTCTTCCAATATGACATTCGTCATTTATGTGCATGGATTTTTGTTTATTTTGTAAATCATTTCGTGAATTAGTGGTTCTCTTTATCCATAACTGTCTTGGCTTCTCTATTTGATGCCTTTTTGACAGGTTCTGGGATGACTTGAATATTCCTTGTTCTCATCGAGCAATATGCTACTTGGAGTCTAAGGCTTTTTGGATGTTTGGGGATTGCATTTGGTTGATTGTTTCTCTGTGGATATTTGAATTGTGTGTTTTCAAAAGAAACACAAGTGTCTTTGAAGGGGTGGAGGTTGTGGAGTGTAGTGTTTTCCTGTTGTATTCCTTCTTACCAAGTTATCTCGACCATTTTTGCTCTTCTTTTGTTTACACAATGATTTCCTTACAAAGAAAAGAAAAGAAAAAAAAAAAAATCTTTCAATTGCTCATTCTAAAATATGGGTGTTTGGAGATGAGTTTTGCTTTTATCCAATCATGGACACTCTTATGATAAAGCATCTCCTAAATTTATGTAATATGGCTGTAGTATATGTATATTTTCTAATGAAGCCAGCAGAAAAGTTCTTGGAAACTTGATTTTTCTCGTCTTGAATCTCATTACGTGATCATTAGTAAAGATCTAGTCTAGATTTTAGTGGGAAGTTATCGCTATGTCTTCCCACTTCCCATTTTAAAGTTTCGTTTCTTGGGTAAATTTTGCCAAGAAATCAACGAGATATCTTTGTTCCTCCTCCATAAATACTACATCTTTGACTTATTATTTGATGTTAACTTGGCATTGGGTGATTGGAGACTGTGTTTTTATATCCATCATGAAGTCTAATCTACTTTCTCTTTTAGACTGATAAATTTTCTAGATCTTGGATAGCTGAAAAGTTTTTGTTTTTATTTTTCCTTATCATTCATCATTGTGAGAAAAACCTTTGTTGTAATTCCATCATGTTCAATTTGGTCCACATGCTTGAAATTGTTGGTTTTTTTCACTTTTTCTTGTCTCACTCTAATGTTTTTAAATTTCTTATCAATCATTGAGCTCATCTTGGAATGATGAGACTGCCACTGAGCTTTTAGCTGGACTATCTAGCAACGATCTTTTTTTTTTTAAAAGAAACTATAAGGTATTTTATATATGTATTGGTAAGGGTAAAGAATACTGTACAGAAACAACACTCGTATATAGATACAAAATTACCCCACCCCCGAATCCAATCACCCACCCCATAGCCTCTAGAAAGACTACTTTTGGCTACCCAAAAAGAGGTAATAAATGAGAGGACTCCCACACTTTTGGCAGCCGAAGGAACTCATCATGAAACACACGTTTGTTCCTCTCCTTCCATAAAGACCATAGGACTGCCAAACAAACCATCTTCCAATGGTCCCTCCATTGTTATTGCATATTGTTCATAAATGGGAAAATGGTTATTTGCTCCTCAACTGTCTCATCGACACCCATGACAGGAAAATGGGACCGCCATCTGCACCAAACCTCCTTAGCAAAAGGACAGTACTAACATAAATGTTGCACATATTCTGACTCCGCTCTACAAAGAAAGCACCAGTGTGGAGATAAATACATATGTGGGAACATTTTTTTGTAGCCGATCCCCTATGTTCATCTTTCCATGAGAAGCTACCCACCCCAAAAATTTAACCTTTGATGGCACATGAACTTTCCAGATTAGACTATGATGTGGAAAAGGAGAAACATGAGACTCAGCGATGATGGAGGAATGAAAGGATTTGGTGGTGAAAAGGCCAGACGAGTCCCAAGGCCAAGAGATCCTATCGTGGTCCCTAGATAGATGACATCCCTCCAGTAGCACAATTAATGACGAGAGCTCAGCCTCCGCTCTGGGTGGGACATTCCTACCTAGATGAAAGTCTCAAGACACTAAAGGATCCCCCGGATTTTGTACAAAATCAATAACAGGTTTGTTGTGGGAAGTAGAGAGACAGTACAGGTTGGGGAAAAGAGTCTGGAAAGTATCGTTCCCACACCATAGATCCTTCCAAAAACGAATTGAGTCCCCTTTGCCAAGCTTAAGCCTAGTCAAGGGAGAATAAATTGAATACACAAAGGAGATGAATTTCCATGGACTCCTAAAAGTAGCTCTATTAGCAATCCCAGCGTCCCTTTGGTTAGCCTTGAGACCGTGCCTGTTGCCAATAACCTTCCCCCATAATAAATTCCTTTCCCGTGGGAATCTGCATAACCACTTGCCAACCAACGCCTTATTTCTAAGAATTAAGTTTCTGATACCCAGACCTCCTTGCTCGACCTTTCGATGTACAGTGCTCCAAGCCACAAGATGAGACCCATACTCCTTATGAACATTCTCCCAAAGGAAATCTCTCATTAACTTCTCAATCATTCCGGCCACCTCAGCAACGATCTTAAAATGCATGATTTGTTGTTTACACCTTACAATCTAAGAATGTGGGGTGCATGGTTTGATGTAGGTCTGAACTCTGAAGATGACTTCGAATAAGTGTGATTTTAACTGCTAAAATTTGGTCGTTGGACCCTATAACTTGAGCACCTTTTAGTGTGAAATCAACCATTTTGTTGATCATGATCACATAAGTCTCTTGTACAGTTGTAGTTACTTTTGTTTTGACGCCACCTAGCTTTCTATGACAAATTCATATTATGAACATGTTATCAATGCTCCCAAATAATTCTTTAGTTTGATCTATTCATGGAATTGTAAACCTCTTAAAAGCCATTACAGTAGTCTTTTCAAGAGCAAAACACACAGAATATCAACTTTTCTGCCAATTCAAAGATTTCTCAATGAACTTTACTTAGCATTCATTAATCAATAACAAATAATGTAAAAAGCATGCCTAAATCTATTTGATGATCTTAGAAATTAGAATGTGAAGAAGCCATTTCTTGCTCTTTAGTTTTCTGTGGTTCTACCAGTCGTTCGGACATACCAAAACGTAATTGAGTGAGAATGAGAACATTATATATATGGTTAAGTAAGCACAACTATAATAGGTTTGACTTGACTTAAGTCCACAAAAAGCCCAAATCCATGTCCTACAAAATTGTCTGTAGCTAACGTGCAACAAACTCAATATACTAACATGATTAGAACCATTAATTGAGTTAACTGGTCAACTATCAATAATAAAGCATTCCAATCGATTGAATTTGCTTATAAATTCATATAATTAGCAATGCAACTCACATAAGCATAAAATTCTTACAATTGATTTTCCACCTTTATAACATCCTAGTTCTATTGACAAATACCTTAATAACTGTAGGAGACATCAACCGCTGGCTACATAGCTTGAGATCCCCTTGAGAATGGAATCTTCACTTACAGTTTGCTTTGCTGCATAATAATATCATTCCCTTTCTATTGACAAGTTTATGATATATGTATATATATATATATATATATTTTTTTTTTTTTTTCTACTCTCTGCATATTGCTTGATATTTAACTTCATATCTGTGGATGCCATGTCCCTTTTCTTTTGCTAAGGCCCACTTATTCCCAAATGCAAAAAGATCTTAGCCTTTCTCCTTCATTTCATTTTCTTAATTACAAATGTTGAAGTCCTCATCATGACATTCTCTTGTTGAGGGATGATAAATTCTGAATGTTTTTTTTCCCTTGTCATGTCACACCCACAAGCATGGTTAACAACAATATTATACTTTTATCTTAAGACGCTTAAAACTGAGTGGACCTTCCCAAATGACATGGGGCTCCAATATCACTCTCCTATCAATAGATGGCCCTTCCTTGGTTATGGAGTTTTGAATAATTTGGTAATATTATTGGCACATGAGAAATATCACAAACATGCCTAACTGTATGAAAAAAATACATTAAACACCAACTAGATCATGAAGCATCCCCAATTTTAAATGGAAGGAGCTAAGTAAATGGCAATTGAATTGGAATAATTTATGCAAGACCCATATGGTTGAGAGTCTTGAGACTATGAACCAAAGATGCCAAGGGGATCAATGACATTATCTCCTTGAAGGTCTCGAAGTTGGGGGGCTTAAATGAGCTGGATAGATGCTTATATCCAAGCCAACTAGGTTGCAAGAGGGGGGTTGTGGTGCATAAAAGTTATTATCAGAGATTTAGAGCCTACTGTAAGAGTACTTGGATTATTCACCTAACTTGCAAGGAGCATGGTCAGCATGTGACTTGTTTGATTATGCATCTTTCATAAGGGAGTGATTAGCATAAGTTGAAGAGATGTGGGATCTGGGAGGATTTGTGGAATCGATTGCTTTGTTTGCCATTGGTGAGGTGACAAGAGATGGTACAAGCCTCCATCCCTTAGAGATATGGGGCCATGACACTTTAAAAGTTTGGTATGATCTAGTCAAAGTTACAAGGAAGGATGTTTCTTCTCGACCATAAAGGAGAAAGGGTTAGTGGATCCCTTCAACTGAATATTGTTTTAAAAAAGGACATATCCATCTTGAAAGTTAAACTAGGGAAAATAATTAATAATCTATTATAACATTTTTAATGTCTTGCAATTTCTTAATTTAGTCAATATGGGTTTTATCTTATTTGAAAGCTTACTTTCAATTAGTGTTTCTTTTGAAGCACCTTTATCTGATATTGATGAGCTTTTATTATTTAGATTCAAGCACAGGACATTCATGTCGGTAACATTGTTTGGCTTCGGGAGAATGATGAAGTACCTTGTGATCTTGTTCTAATTGGTACTTCTGATCAACAGGGCATCTGCTATGTTGAGGTAATTGTGGTACTCACATTAGTCTATTGTTTCATCATACTGAAGTGGTGGATGTAGTGATGGTTGTAAATTGATTTTGATACATGCCATTTAAGACATTTTTAGTTCTTTGGAGTATTTTATTTCATTTAGAAGATATTATTTTTCTTAATATTTATTTCCTTTTTGTAATTGTTTTTGTGTGGTCATTTGAAAATAACCACTGATGGTCTACTTATTTAAGCAAATGTTTTGGTTGTTGTTGTTTCTATAGTTAAGGTGACTTAAATATTTCCATTTTTAAATATAATGTATTAATCCTGGTAGTTTAGGCTCTTGCCTCCCACTTGGTGTTTAAGAAATTAGAATGGCCAAGCTATCTTATACATTGCGATTCTGTTTATGTGTTTGTGTCAAATGCATCTGACATGGCTATAGTCTAACTAGTGTCAGTCCCTTTAGGAACATGTATATTTTTTTGCAGAATACAAGCACACCAGTCTATTGCAATATCCTAATTTTTTTTACTAACAAGAAACAGAAGGATATTATATATATATATAGCTATATATACACATGAAAGCTTGGAGGGACAAGTTGTCCCTAGGCAACTTAAATACAATCTAAAGTTGGTTGCCAAACCTTTAGCTAGTCCTGAAACCTATACCCCTTCGCTAATTTGCTATCCAAAGAGAAGCCAAAAAGTGAGAATTATCCCGTACATCCTCCCAACAACCCTCTTGTCCTCAAATATCCTACTATTACTAGTGTGCTCTTGCTGGTTGCTGGTTGCTGGTTGCAAACTGAAACAGTATTGGCGTTGTATTTTTTTTGCTAATTTATGGTGTACTTGGTCGGAACGTAGTAGTCGTATTTTTAGGGACAATAGTAGTATTTGCACTAGAATATGGGAACAGTCTCTGTTTTTGTTTGCTACTTGGGTGAGTTCTTTGGGTTACAGTATGGGGGACTGGCTTTTGAATTGGCACAACATTTTTCACTCTCTGTAACTCCTATGGGACCTCTTGTCCCGGTGGACCTTTTCTTATGTTTATAATATAATACTTTATGTTTCTTGTCAAAAAAATAAAAAATAAAAAATCCTACTATTACTCTCTTTCCAAATAACCCAGAAAACCGCAAAGACCACTACTTTCCAATAATTTTTACCTCATGAGGGAACTCCTGTGTCACTAGGGAAGGCTGTACTATTTTCCATTCTTGGTAAAGTGTCCCATCATAAGTATGTTTGCCAATTGCTCCAAATCGACTTAGCAAATGATCACTCCATGAATATGTGTCTGATGGATTCACCACTAGCCCTATATAAACAACACCAATTAGGGTAAATTGCCCAATTCTTTCATCTTCTCTGAAATATGTCACCATAATTTAATTTCCCATGAGCAACAATTCACCCTAGCACTTTGAGGAACATGAGCTTTCCATATGTACTTAGCTCGAAAGGAGGGGTTAAGGTTTTGTGTGTAGATAAGGGAGTCAAAGAAAGATTTAACAGTGAAGTCTCCTGATGGATGTCCTGGCCAATATTCTAAAAAATTGAGTTGCTATATTCACTGTTAAAAATGCCAAAAGTCGCTCACCACTAGGCAACAACCAGGTTTAGCCATCCAGGTTTAGCCTTGGCAAGCTTGTGAGGCTTACACCATAGTTGCCAGAATTGTGATCCGAATCAACGAATTGTACAATTCGCGATTTGATTTACCCCGAAATGATTTGAATCGGATTCATAAATCACTATGCTTGTGAATTGGTCCAAATCGTGAGCAAATCGGTATGAATCGATGGTGAAAACGTAAGTGAAGTGGATTAAACTGCACGTTGAATCATAGTGAATTGTTAATTAGTTAAAAACACTAATATCTTATAACTCTATCGGTACTTAGAATATACAAATATACGATTCACATTTGTATTGTGAATCTTACGTTTAACTAATTTGAATCCCAATTCATTTCACTAAGCCTCGAAACAATTCAATTCTGATTCACGTTTGACAACAATGGCTTACACCTCTGAGATAATGTAGCTTGAGGCATAGTGAACCATACGTTTAATATATTCATTTTCTAGACTATTTAATTTTTTGTTTGTTTTTCTAAAAAAAATCCTTAGTAGTTAGTACTATATTTTTGAATATTAGAAAATGATCCATCTTTGTTTTTGTTTTCTTTTTGTTTTATCTTGTTTTATTTTTTGTTTTTTTTTTCTACTAAAAAAAATAAAAAAGTTCATTTTTAGGGTATTGCCCCACATAGGCTTATTAGGTACTTTGGTTTTGGGAAAACCCTTTACTGTTGTTTTGAAGCTGGAATGTTAATTTTACTACTTGGGAATTTTGCCTAATAATTTTGATTACCACTAGGCATTTTATTTTGACAATTAATATTATTACAAGTGGTGGAGGCATAGTATTTTGACATTTTATTTGCTAATTTCTAGTTGTTTATTATTGTCTAATTATTAAAACCTACATTTAAAAATATCAACTAAGAAGCTGCATTATTAAGTTTTTACTAATGTTTATGACACGTCAAGTGGTTGATAAATCAAAACTTGTAGCTCGAGTGACTAAGGTTGTTACTTGATGAGGTGATGTCCATAAAAATAATTTCTTATTTGTTTTTATATGTGTTTCTTCATTTTATTAATGCTATTTATGTTAGAATTAATTTAATTATTTTTCGTTATGTGTTTGGGTGTATTTAGATACACAATACGTGTATTTAGGTATGTAGGGGTATTTAAGACTTTTTTATACCTTTTTAATATATGTAAAAGAATTGGGAGAAGGGGAAGTCACTGTTCACGCTAATGTTCATGGTACTGTAGCAGCAGCCCCTTCTTCCCCCTTTTCCTTCGTCTCTTTCCTTCCTTTCTCTTCTTCTTCTTTGTTCTTTAATCATTATACCAAGGTATTGAAAATCTAACTATTTACATTTTTTGAGACACTCATGCACCTTGGTCTTATATATATAACGGGTGTACTTAGTTCACGAGGCTTTTGCCATTGCGGGGTTTGGGGAAGGGGCGATGTACGTAACCTTACCTCCTTATTAGAGAGGTTGTTTCCGGTTTGAACTCGTGACTTCCTAGTTACAATGGAGTAATTGCAACCGTTGTGTCCCGCTCAAATACACACACACACACACAAAGTTTGGGTGCGCGTGTGTTGCACGTAACTTTTATTATTTACTAATTAAATGAAATAGAATATTAGTATAGTGTTAGTGCAATTGGCAGAAAAATATTTTGTAAGAAAATATATATATATATGTCTTTTGTTGAAAGTGAAAGGGTAAATACGTTCTTTATAGTTGAAGATTAAACAAAGAGTGTGCAAGAGATGAAGTTGAAAGGTATAATGGAAAAATAGAATAAAAGAAAAAGTAGAATACACTGTGCAAAAGTTAAAAAAATAGTTCAAATATCAAATTACTATCTTACCTTTATTAACGTAAAATTAACTTTTTCTCATAATAGATACGATAATCTTTTATTTTATGCATGTATATATATACATGTCTTTTCTGATTTCTTGCTTTTCTATGATACTGACCTTTGCAAATTAGAAATACGATTGAATATCTAGCTTTCTATTCTGCAGACTGCTGCCCTTGATGGTGAAACTGATTTGAAGACAAGGGTTATACCTTCTGCTTGCATGGGGCTAGCACCTGAGCTATTGCATAAAATTAAGGCAAGAAATTACTTGTACTTTCTCACTTTAGTTATGTTTGCTATTCCCTTAAATAAGGTTTATGTTATTTGTTTCATGTCAGGGAGTTATTGAGTGCCCTGGCCCAGATAAGGACATTAGGAGATTTGATGCAAATATGAGGCTGTTTCCCCCATTTATTGATAATGATTTGTGTCCCTTAACAATAAACAACACGTTACTTCAGTCTTGTTACTTGCGAAATACGGAATGGGCATGTGGTGTAGCTACATATACAGGTAAATTTCTCTTTTTGCATCTCTCTCTCTCTCTCTACATGAACGCAGCTTAAAGTAAAATTGGCAATGAAGAGTGAGAGAATGAACTCTTAAGGAATATATTGCATGTCCTGGATATGGAAAGGTTCTTATTTTTATCCTCCCAATATAGACCAAGAAACTCCAGGATTCTCATAAGTTGTAAGTCATTTGGCCCAAGGAAACTTAGTGCATTTTGGCTAAATTGCTTTTGTTCTAAAGTTTGCATGCAAGAAGGAGGGAGCTTTGTCAATGGATGCTTATGGTTTGAGTACATTTAAAATAACATATTGTCATGTCCATTTGTGAACACTTCAAAATTACATAAAAGTTTAGGGTGTCCAGCAGGTTATGTGTGCGGCACATGCTTTTTTTTTTTTGCTTCAATAGCATGATGTTGTTTGCTAATGTCAAAATCTTATATCTGTGCCACCTTTGGTTCACTGGGA
Source organism: Paratinospora sagittata (assembly GCA_035771175.1). NCBI lineage: Eukaryota > Viridiplantae > Streptophyta > Magnoliopsida > Ranunculales > Menispermaceae > Paratinospora > Paratinospora sagittata. The sequence goes on from CM069610.1 coordinate 36,633,766, forward strand.
TTTTTCGGATACGTTATAACATATTAGCATGTTGACATTATCCAGAAAGAAGTTGCCAGTAGATGATGGTTTAGACCACTGGCTGATTCTATATTACAAAAGTGTATCATCTGCAAGGACATGAACTGCATTTAGAGTTGAAGGAATAGTTTTCATTCTAACCATGGATTATTTTCTCCTTCATAAGATTCATAGGAATCAAGAAGAATCCAAGTCTAGATAGATCATGGTGTTTTTTGATCTTTAATACATACATCTTGGATTAAAATCTCTTTTGTTTGGCAATATCCATGAGTAGCTGCTTTTCCATCTCTTTTTTCAGGCAATGAAACCAAACTGGGCATGAGTAGGGGCATACCTGAACCAAAACTCACTGCTATGGACGCAATGATTGACAAGTTGACTGGAGCAATATTCTTGTTTCAGATAGTGGTTGTTCTTGTTCTGGGCATAGCGGGTAATGTCTGGAAGGATAGTGAAGCACGCAAGGTAAGCTTTTATCTCTTGTTTTTCTTGTAGAGTTGTGGAATACATGATTGATGGGGAGTTTGACTTAATCCTTGTGTATGGTTGACTCTACATGTTTCAACAGTTAAAAGTATGAATGTTCGCAATATGTTTGGCACTATAATAGAAGTTTTTCATTATATACAAAATCTGTTAGTGTTCAAGGAATGTATAGAAAAACTGATTATAACTTCTGGCTTGATTATAATTTTTCTCCAAACCTTATGCGGGTTCCAATTGGCCAGTTGCCCGGTTGTTTTCCATTATAGTTTCTGTTCCATCCAGGCTGGGAAGGAGCTTACAGTTTCTTTTCAACTGTTTCAGAATTGGCATGGACTTAATTTAGCTTTGCAATTTATTTCCATTTTAGTGTGGCCAAGAATTTTTTTCATACTATTTTACTGCAACTTTAATGAAATCTCAACTTAGATAGCCAACTGACACACAATCAGATTTCACAAGCATTTGCTGTATTTCTCAATCAATTGGGTAATTGGGGGACCATTTTTTCTTGCATCTTAACTCGGCTGGGCAGATCTTGAGGAGTTGTACTGGGAATTTAAATTCCTTTGGACTGTATAGCTTTGTCTGCATGTGCTTCATTCATACCTGAACCATAATTGACAGATTGACCCTCCCACAGGGTGGCATTTTATCTTTAGTATTCTTGAGAGTTGATGGTTTTTTTTTCTGGTTCTTGGGATGTAGATACTCTTTCAGTTACGATTTTGGTTCACTTGGTATTTTTAAATTTTTTTATTTATTGATCAATGTCTTGAAATTGATACCTACCTTCTGGTTTGGTTCCTTGTAGCAATGGTATGTTCTATATCCAATTGAAGGTCCATGGTATGAACTTCTGGTCATCCCTCTGCGGTTTGAGCTTCTGTGCTCCATCATGATCCCAATATCCATAAAGGTGATGTGTGTTATTATTTTAGTACAAGAAAGTTGTATATTAAGTGTTCCATAATGGTAAAATGTTGTGTACAATGGATTTCATCATACTTAAGATGTAGCTCATTTGTTCTTTGTGTCAAATCAGTTGTAAAATGTCAAGTTAAGATGTGTAAGAAATCACTTGACCTAAAAGCTAGTATAGTTGATAGGAGGAGGCCGCACAATGTACATCAAGCTATCACTAGCACTTTCCCCATATGCAGCCCCATCTTGCATGAATAGGGATTGAAGGGAGATGCAAGAACTAAACATGAAATGGGAAATATACAAATGCTAATAACAAGGCTTGAAGCCAATATCTCTTACAAAATCAAAGCTTTGATACCACGTTGGAAACCGCTTGACCTAAAAGCTATAATTGATAGGTGGAGGGCCAACAATGTATATCAAGCTATCACTAAAGACTAACAATATGATTCTACATTATTATCATGATTAATAGGAGAAATGAAGTACCACCTGTCCCACCACTTTCTTCAAGTCTTGAAGTTGGAAATCAGAAGTTACTAATTGCAGCTTCTGATGTATGATTGATAGGGGTGATATGTAAAATTGTAAAATTTAAATACATTTGGCTCTTCATGCCTGCCTGTATATATTACGATAAACATATGGATTGCTTTTCCTGCAGATAGGTCTATTTTCATCTAGCTCAAAGAAACTTAAGCAAATTAATTACGTACGACCTCTTTGAAGTGAAACTAATCTAAGCCATTGATCTACTTTTCAATGGAATTCCAGTAAAAATGATTTATTGGTTCAGAGTCTTGGCATAAGTCATTCATAGATAGATAGAGCCAGAGGGGCTTCCTGGAACAAAACCTGGGAATGATCCATTTGATGCGGAAAGCCTAAAAAGTGTTTTCTAAATCTTTGTCCTGGGCCATGGTAGGTGGGAGGATTGATATCTTGCTACTAGCTTTCATTAAAGCATGTGCTGGCATTGGTCTTCTATGGACTGGCATTGTATCATGCCTCGTTTATGCTGGCAGCATATCACAATCTATTATATGAAAAAGATTTGGCCATGGACAAGTGTTAATATTTTAAAATACTTCACATTCCATTTTGACTACTCTTGGAGTCAATGAAAAAACTAATCTAGCAAGGTCCCCCAATGATTAATTATGTTCCACAGAGATGTAGGCTTCTGATTTCTTTCGAAAGGCTTGTCAAACTTGTGTTAAGATTCTAGGTTGAAGTGGTTGGAAGGTACCCATTCACCTTGACGAAAGAATCTAGACTTGGCTTTAGAGGAGTGAATGCAAAATAAATTTTTGGTTAAGTTGAATAAGAAGAAAAAATATTGGAAAAAGAAAGGGCGATTGGTAGCTGAAGGCTGAAGCCTTAAGAAAACAAGGGAAAGCAGGAGAGTGAGCCCTATACATATTAGCATAACCCTTTAGTTAGTGTATGATTATAATTGTAGAAATACTCCCCATCTGGCTGAGGTATTGATTCATATGTTGGCACAACTTGCAAGAATATAATGAACCCAAGAATTATGGGATCCATTGGCTAAAATATATGCTAAGAAATCAACAATTTCCAGATGAAGTTGTGAAAATTATCTTTTCTTTTATAAAGTATTGGTCCATCTCAAATTACTTGGTTTTATGCTGTTGGAAAGTATTGTATTACATCTTTAATAATGGCTTTATGTAATAAAAGAGATTTGTAAGCTCATAATAGAGGCCAACTCCTTTAGAAGAATCTGCATCCACAGAAGTTCCACCAAGTTAGAAAGTATTATGAACAACTTCAGCACTCAAATCTGCTAGCACTGCTTGTTCTTGCTCCTCCTTTCACAAGATTCTTATCTAAAGACAAAATCCCCTGGGGTTGAATCATGCTGATATTTACTTACTTTGCATCTGATGTTTATATTCTCAAATATCCATGGCAACCGAACTGACGACCTTGCACAAGATGTTGAACCAAGAACCAGAGAATCTTGTATTCTGCCTTAAAGTGTGAAGCCTCAGGGCCTTGCACAACATAACTAACACTGGTCACATGTGCATTGTCAAAATAAATGAGAGATAGATGAGGTGACCAGCGTAGGGGTGTCAGTGGTTTGATCAAAACCGCGAAACCGAATTGAACCGGTTCGGTTTGGTTCGGTTTTTCTCATGTTCGGTTCGGGTTGCAGTTTGAGAATATAAAAACCATACTAACCTAAACCGAACTGACCAAGGTTAATACTATTTTATGTTAAATATATTGTAAAATGTTCTTGTTACATAAATATAAATATAGTTCTTATTTGTAAAAGCCAAAAGGAAAGTGCTAAAGTATACATCAATAATGGACTTCACCTTTATACACTATTGAATTGTCTTGAATCATGTACCAACACATGGTTTGAGGCAATTCAATGGTGTATAAAGGTGTGATGTACACTATAAATGTATACTTTGGATGTCAATGTAGCATTACTCTTGTAAAATTATATGTTTTTTGTTATATTATTGTAAAATATTGTTATATTTAAAATGAATATTGTTATATGTTAAATGCTAAACCGATTAACCCAAACCAACTTTGTTTGGTTCGGTTTGGCCGAGTAATTGGTTTGGTTTATGTTTGAGCACTAAACCGTCCCAAACTGAACCAATGACACCCCTAGACCAACGAGACACTGTTAGCTTTTGAGTCCTGTTGTTGATTAAACCATAAGCCTTCCTCTCTCAATCTCCTTTCCCTTATTGATGAAATTTTGTCCAACCACATATGGTCAGGAGTTGCCTTTTTTTTACTTTTATTGAGTGTCTAATGCAATTCTTTCTTTTATTGAACATCTGAAGCAAACTTTGAGGCCAAGGATGATAGACACTGCTTTGAAAAATAATTACTAATTTTACCTCCTATTTGCCATTGTTTTCAAAGGTTAATTCTCATGATTGTGCATTCCCATCAAGGTTTTTTTATTTATTATTATTTTTTTAAATAATATCTAAACAATCAAAGTGAAGGTGTTCCTATGGACCTATGGTGGAACCGTGGAACCCATGACTATGGTTTTGTGATAGTTCTCTAAATTTCTTTCCATTAGTATTTTTCCTTTCTTCTTTTGTCAATTTTAAAAAATTCTAGTTGTTGCCTATTTGTGACAGGTGTCCCTAGATCTTATGAAGAGTTTGTATGCAAAATTCATTGACTGGGATGAGGAGATGTATGATCTGGAAACAAACACTGCACCTCATGCGACAAAGTAAGAGAAGTTAATCTTTGTGAATAATAATAAATCTCTGGATTTATTTGTAGTCCGAGCATGTTTCAATGTTGTTTGCAGCACAGCAATAAGTGAAGATTTGGGACAAGTTGAGTACATTTTGACTGACAAAACGGGGACCCTTACAGAGAATAGAATGATCTTCAGAAGATGTTGTATTAATGGTGTCCTCTACGGGAATGACAGTGGAGATGCCCTGAAAGGTTTGCTTAAACTTTTTCCCTGAATGTGTTTTCATATAAATCCGTCTATCATGAAATACTATATAAATTCGTCTAACATGAAGAAGGCTACAAGCATAAATGGTCATCTTTCTGTAAATTCTTAACTTTTTATCTTGTTCAACCTAGTCATGCATTTTGGCAATTTGCCTTCACTGTTTGGAGTAGTTATATCAAATTGTCATTTGAATCTTCTTGCAATACCCCAGAGTAGTTAGTTCAGGATTTATAGAAGATGTATCTTCAACTATTCTGATAGAAAGGTTTTCAATTTTGCAGATGCGGAGCTGCTGAACGCTGTCATGAGTAACAATTCTGATGTTATAAAATTTCTTACAATTATGGCCATATGCAATACGGTTATACCTATGAAAAGGTGATTTTCGTAATCATTGCATCTGCTTTTCTTCTTTTTGATTTGGCAAAACCAAGGTTTTAAATTTTGTGAGGCATAATTGACGTGATTTTCCTTTGAGAGGCGAGGCCTAAGCATCAAGGCAATGTGAGGTGTAAGTCTCGTATTTTTATAAAAAGAATACATAAAAGTTTTTACATTAATTCAAAAAAATCAAATATCATTAACAATTAATAAACATGAAATATAAACAAACTTGAACTATTTTATGTATGCTACTATGCTTACCTTACCATTTAACCATGTTGAGCACTCAAGATACATAGTTGACATATCAGTAGCTTCAATTATAATAAAATAAAAACTTAATGAGCACATATTATAAGCCACGACTTTTCAAATGTTATGTTGTTATATATCAAAAAAAGGAACTTGTAGAAACTTAACAAATAAAATGCAACAATATTGTGTATTGCTACTTCTTAATTTTCACATTCTGTAGTAACTTTTGAAGTTTCTAACTTTTTATTATTATTTATTATTGTTATATTTGATGATGCTCTTTGCAATAAACTCATAGAAATAATTGGTATAAGAAGATCACTTGGTAATGTGTATGTAGTTTATGGAAGTTTAGGCTTTGAGTTCAAAACTTGGATCTCTCCTAATTAATGATATTACAACTTTAAGAAAGAAAAGGTGCTAGCATATTTATACTAATATCAATTGAAGTGTTTTGGAAAAAAATTGGAAAATGTGTAATAGGAAAAACAACTTAGAGTTTGGACTTGCCGTTTTAGAACTTGTATCTCTCCTAAATAAGTAAGATTAGATATCAAAATTGTTGAGATTTGTTTCCTATTGTTGATAGATATGTTTCCTGTACAGAATTATTTCCTTAAGGATTTATTTCCTTTAAGGAATATAGCAGTTACTAAAATTGTAAATGTAGCCATAAGTACATAGCCCTGTATGTTTATATATATGGAGTCCCTCCATTAAGACATTACATAAGAATAAAGATCTTTTCTCTTCTCCCGTGGATGTAGGCCATAAAGCCGAACCACGTTATATCTTTGTGTCTTTTATTATTTTAACATGGTATCAGAGACCTAGGTTATTATTACTAGGAAATTTGTTTCGACCTTCATCGTTGAAATCATCATCGCCGGCCTTCATCGCCGGAATACCCTTGGTGGCCTTCATTGCTGTCACTGCCGGAATATTATCTCTGCTGTCACTGCTGCTGTTGCCGCTGCAACTGGATCGCACATCGCAGTCTTCATCTCTCCGGCGTCATCTCCATCATCATCGTTTTCTCTGCAACTTATAGGTTCATCGTCATCGTTAGACCTCTGAACTCACTGAGGAAAAGTTTTCGATTCTCAGCAGAACTCAATACTCTGAACTCACTGTTCATTTTCTTCATCTGCAACTTCTGGTAGACCTCTGCAATTTCTGTTCGACTTCTTCTGTTTCTTGATATCACTGTTCATCTTCTTCTTCCTTTCTTTCTTTTCTCCTGCTTTTTTATTTTATTTTTTATTTTATTTTATTTTATTTTATTTTATTTTCTCTTTTCTCCCGTTTATTTTTTTTATTTTTTTTATTTTTTATTTTTTTATTTTTTTCTTCTCTTCCCTTCTTGCGTCTTCTCTCTCTTTCTTCTTCATTTTTCTTCATCTTCTTCTTCTTCACTGTTACATCTTTGAAAAAAAAAAAAAAAAAAAAAAAAAGAAAAAAAAGAAAAGAAAAAAAGAAAAAGAAAAAAAAAAAGAAAAAAAAAAAGAAAAGAAAAAGAAAAAAAAAAAAAAAAAGAAAAAAAAAAAAGAAAAGAAAAAAAAAAAGAAAAAAAAAAGAAAAGAAAAAAAGAAAAAGAACAAAAAAAAAAAAAAAAAAAAAAAAAGAGAGGCTTGTTTGGCGTTCATCGCTGTTATTGAAGAATTTGACCAAGTATTGTTATTGTTGTTGCTGCTTCCACCGGTGCGTGAGCTAAAAGAAAGATGTCCAGTGTACAATCAATTGAAGAACACTCTCTTAAGCAAGTCGAATTCAATCAGGATGAGATCAAGAGATTGAGAACTCTACTTGACACTCTTGGAAAACCCTCAGGTACCAACTCATTGGCCCATTCAGGTAATTTTCCTATTTCTATTGGATTTAAGGTCTCGGATAAATCTTTTGCTAACTCTTGGGTTATAGATTCTGGTGCTACTGATCACATGACCAATTCTCCCAATATATTTCATACCTACAACCCATGTCCTAGTAGTCGGAAAATAGCCACAGCTGATGGATCCTTAACCACAGTTGCTGGTATAGGTGATGTTCACATCAGCCCCACCCTTACACTCAGAAATGTTCTTCATGTTCCTAAACTATCTACCAATCTTATCTCTATAAAAAAACTGACCCATGATCTGAGTTGTAATGTAACCTTCTTCCCTACTTACTGTGCATTTCAAGACCAGGACTTGGGGACGATAATTGGACATGCTAAGGAACAGGACGGGTTATATTACCTTGAGACACCAATACATCCTATCAAGAGTACCACTTCATTTCTCTCTGAGCACAAACTTTCCAATAAAGAAAAACTATGGCTCCATCATCGCCGCCTTGGCCATCCTTCTTTTCGATCTCTTAAAATCATGTTTCCTTTTTTGTTTCAATCTCTGAATGTTGAAGATTTTCACTGTGAAGTGTGTGAACTTGCGAAACACAAACGTAGGTCTTTTTCACTTAATAATGACAGAAGTTCAGATCCTTTTGATCTCATTCACAGTGATATTTGGGGTCCCTCTCCAATACCTAATGTTTCTGGAGCGCGATGGTTTGTGTCTTTTATTGATGATTGTACTAGAGTCTCGTGGATATTCTTATTAAAACAAAAATCCGATGTGAGCTTTATTCTCCCTACCTTCCATAACATGATACGCACCCAGTTTGGTGCTAAAATCAAGAGATTTCGATCTGACAATGCTAGAGACTATTTTAATCAAACATTGACCAACTACTTCCAAACCGAGGGAATCCTTCATGAATCATCTTGTGTTTATACACCACAACAAAATGGAGTCGCTGAAAGAAAAAACGGTCACCTACTTGATACAACCCGAGCCTTTTTATTTCAGAATAATATGCCTAAGTCCTATTGGGGGGAAGCTGTCCTTACTGCAACACATCTTATTAATCGTCTACCATCCCGGACCCTTGATTTCAAAAGTCCTATGGAAAAGCTACGTCAATTTTATCCTAAGCTTAAAATCTCCAATAATCTTATACCTAGAATATTTGGGTGTGTTTCATTTGTCCATGTTCACCAACCCAACAGGGGAAAGTTGGATCCTAGAGCTCTTAAGTGTGTTTTTGTCGGATACTCTTCCACTCAAAAGGGATATAAATGCTATCATCCGCCATCAAAGAAATTCTTTGTCTCAGCCGATGTCACTTTCTGTGAACCTGAGCCCTATTTTTCCGCTCCTCCTCTTCCGGGGGAGAATGTCACCATGAAAGATAAGGATCGGAACTCCCCTGATAACGTTTTTGATCTTTTTGACCCCTTTACCCTCCAACAAACCAAATCTGAATCTCCTACACCCACTATACCCAATGACGAACCTAAGGATCGGATGACTGGACAAGTGTACTCAAGGAATAAAGCCGCAGCTCCTGAACCGATGCAAGCTCAAGAATCTGAACCAATCTCTGAGAATGAGGTAACAAATCCTGAACCCTCCTTACAAATTTCATTAGTTCCTGAAACTACCAATGATCTTTTAGCCTCCGAACCTGACAATGACCTTCCCATAGCCATTAGAAAGGGAACAAGAGAATGCACTAAACATCCCTTGTATCCACTATCTCATGTTGTATCCTTTGAGAAGTTTTCACAAACCCATAAGAGTTTCCTTACCAGCCTGAATAATATCCAGACTCCTACGTCATTATCCGAAGCTTTATCTAATACAAATTGGAAACAAGCTATGAATGTGGAAATGGAAGCCCTGGAGAAAAATACAACATGGGAGTTGGTAGACTTGCCGCCAGGAAAGAAACCTGTTGGATGCAAATGGGTTTATACAGTAAAATACAAAGCAGATGGGTCCCTAGAGCGCTACAAGGCAAGATTGGTAGCCAAAGGATATACTCAGACATATGGTGTGGACTATCAAGAGACATTTGCTCCAGTTGCAAAAATGAATACTGTGAGACTTCTTTTGTCATTGGCAGCTAATTATGACTGGGATTTGCAACAATTTGATGTAAAAAACGCATTTTTACATGGGGATTTAAAGGAAGAAATCTATATGGAAGTGCCTCCAGGATTTGGCACCACTGATAAAGTGTGCAAATTAAAAAAGGCCCTGTATGGACTTAAACAATCTCCAAGGGCATGGTTTGGTCGGTTTGCCAAAGTAATGACAAGTATGGGATATAAACAAAGCCAAGGAGATCACACTCTGTTTATTAAGCACTCGACTTCAGGGGGAGTTACAGCTCTATTAGTGTATGTTGATGACATCATCATGACAGGAAACAATGAAAACGAGAGACAAAATTTGAAGCGGTCTTTGACCGAGGAATTTGAGATCAAGGAACTAGGGAGATTGAAATACTTCCTAGGGATTGAAGTGGCACACTCTAAACAGGGAATCTTTATCTCTCAACAGAAGTACATTACAGACCTTCTTAAAGAAACAGGGAAGCTAGCATGCAAACCAATGAATACTCCTATTGATCTTAATCACAAGCTTGGAGAAGCTGAAGAAGCACTGACTGTTAATAAAGAGATGTATCAAAGACTAGTAGGAAAACTCATCTATCTCTCACACACAAGACCTGATATTGCATATGCAGTGAGTGTAATAAGTCAGTTCATGCACAATCCTAAAGATATTCATTTGCAAGCAGCTAATCGCGTTCTACAGTATCTTAAAGGGACTCCAGGACAGGGTATCTTATTTAAACGACACACAGGAATGGTTCTTGAAGCATATACTGATTCAGATTATGCTGGTTCAGTAGTTGACAGAAGATCAACTACTGGATATTGTACATTTCTTGGTGGGAATTTGGTGACATGGCGAAGTAAAAAACAGAATGTAGTGGCCAGATCTAGTGCTGAAGCAGAATTCCGAGCAATGGCACAAGGGGTTTGTGAGTTATTATGGTTGCAGATAATTTTAACAGATTTAAAAATACACTGGGATGGCCCTATGAGACTCTATTGTGACAATAAATCTGCAATTAGCATTGCCCATAACCCAGTTCAACATGATCGAACCAAGCATATAGAGATTGATAGACACTTTATTAAAGAGAAGCTTGATAGTGGGTTGATCTGTACTCCATATATGTCTACCAATAATCAGCTCGCCGATATGCTCACTAAAGGGTTAAATCATACTGCATTTCAAGCGAATGTGTCCAAGCTGGGAATGGTAAACCTTTATTCACCAGCTTGAGGGGGAGTGTTGAGATTTGTTTCCTATTGTTGATAGATATGTTTCCTGTACAGAATTATTTCCTTAAGGATTTATTTCCTTTAAGGAATATAGCAGTTACTAAAATTGTAAATGTAGCCATAAGTACATAGCCCTGTATGTTTATATATATGGAGTCCCTCCATTAAGACATTACATAAGAATAAAGATCTTTTCTCTTCTCCCGTGGATGTAGGCCATAAAGCCGAACCACGTTATATCTTTGTGTCTTTTATTATTTTAACAAATAAAAAAGAAGGGTGTTTATTCTAGTATTAGTTGAAGTGTTTTAGGAAAAAATAGGACAATGTAATTAGAACAAGGGGTTAGGTTGAGCGTTATGGTTAAGCCTCACATAGCCTTAATGTATAAGTCTCAAGGCTTAAGCCTCATGTAAGTGGGAGTCAGCCTCAATGGATTTTTAAAACTATGGGTAGAACTGGTCAAGTCTCAACATTGATACACATGGTTTAATTGAGCAATGTACTGAATCTAATATTCACATCACCACTACTGTACATTTTCGCTGAGTACTAGATCACAATAATTGCAATTGTCTTTTCGATGTTTATTTTCTGTAGTAAAAGTGGAGCGATCATCTACAAGGCACAATCACAGGACGAGGATGCTCTTGTTAATGCTGCTGCAAACTTGCATATGGTTCTTTTTAATAAAAATGCAAATATTCTTGGTATGGACCCTCCTTCATTGACCATATATCTTGAGTCTTGACATCTCTCATAATTGGATGAAGTAGGTCTTTTGTTGGCAATGGTCATGTAGCTTCTGATTTATACTTTGCAGAAGTCAACTTCAATGCTTCGATTCTAAAATACGAAGTGTTGGACACTCTAGAGTTCACTTCGGATAGAAAAAGGATGTCAGTGGTGGTAAGGGATTGCCAGAATGGAAAGATCATTCTTTTGACAAAAGGAGCAGATGAAGCAATATTTCCTTATGCATGCTCTGGTAAGTTTGTTTTGATGCATTTTTATCACTGCAAGTAGGATAGCTAACAAACACCAATGCACAATACCATGTGGATTGAAAATAATTCCTCCCAACTGGATGTTTCAAAGGCATGGCAAATCACCATTATCCGCGCATCTTCCCCATTGCACATATAAAACAAATTTATGCCACAGATTCCTTTTGGCATATGAAGCCCAGTCCGTTCATCAAACTAGGCGCCCTTTACTTTTTGTATCTCTAGATGCTCTTTATATATATATAATTTTCATGCTACTTAAAGTGGTGTTTGAGGCATACTATTTTATTTCTATATTTTGGTACTTAGAATGGGATGTCCTGTATTCACTGACTTTTGGATTGTGGATTTCCTTCTCTGCTTTAGCATGTAATTTATATTCAGAGTGATTTATTGAGGATCATCCTTTTCATAAACTGTTTGGTTTTTTCCATTGTCAAATTGACACTATATATTTCATTGGTTCATCATGATTTTCACTTGTCTGTGTAAGATATAAGCATTAACATATTATTTGATTTTCATGCATTATGTATGGTTTGTAAACAATTAGCCTATTGTTATCACAGTTTGGCACTATTCAAATCCTGCTCTTTGAAGTTGAACACTCTTTGTCCCTAGTTAATGATCCAATTTTTTTAGGACGACCAATAAAGGCCTTTGTTGAAGCAGTGGAACAGTATGCCCAACTGGGACTTCGTACCTTATGCTTGGCTTGGCGTGAGTTAAAGGAAGATGAATATCATGAATGGTCTGCAATGTTTAAAGAGGCAAACAGTACCTTGGCTGACAGGGAGGTAAAAAAAACTCATCTAATTGCTCTATTTATTTATTTTTATTTTGGTCTTGTAAATACAAAAAATCAATTCGCATTTTTTGGCAGTGGAGATTGGCTGAGGTCTGCCAGAGGTTGGAGCACGACCTTCAAATTCTTGGGGTTACTGCAATAGAGGACCGCTTACAGGTGAATTTTGTGACTTTTGATGTTATGAAATCTTTCTTTTCTGGGAAATCTTTAGGGTTTTATGAAAGTATCGTTTTGGTAAATTAACCATAGTAAAAAACTGGTAGGGTTTTATTTTAATATTTTGTATTATTTTGATGCTTTTTTACTGTTCAGGATGGGGTGCCAGAAACAATTGAGACACTTAGGAAGGCAGGAATTAATTTTTGGATGCTGACAGGTGATAAGCAGAACACAGCCATACAGATTGCACTTTTGTGCAATTTCATATCACCAGGTAGATTCAGAACCTCTTTTCCTTTATGTGTATAAAGAAAGAAAATCAACTTATTTAAACTATTGATAGCAGGCATCTTCTAGCCTTATAGAAACAGTAGTTGAGTGATACAAGTTAACATCTTGGCATAAGAGCTTTGGCAAGTCATCAAATGTGCATATAGATAACTTGCATGTGGAATTTGGAAGCAAGTGAGCAATACCTCTGGATATAAACAAAATATAGGTACTTGAGGCACAAATGCTTGGTTGATGAAAAAAGATAGAAAGTAGAAATAGTTATATGAATTGTGAGAATCCTATTTTTAAGTGATCGTTTCATTTAGATTGAAATGAAGATCAGGTTTGGCAATAAAAATGTCTTTGGCTTGTTTAGAAGTTACCACACAAGTATCGCTTTGTATTTGCTACGCAGAAACCAATTTTTATTTGCTTACTAAAAGCTGAAAAAGAAAGTGTAGGATCAATTAGGTGTGATCTGATCATGCTTAAGGGAATGATTTGGGTCCAATGGTTTGAGATAGTTATGTCAAACTATTTTAAAATTTTTTCTATGAAGCTGTTTGACATTAGTTTCAAATTCCAACCATGCATTTTCCTGCTTTGAATTTTGAATCAAAAGTATTGTTTGCAGCCTACATGGGTAAGATGGTTCTGTTTTCTAAGTTATTGAATACAGTGGTTGGGCATATTTCTGGGTGAAAGCAAAAGTTGCATGTTAACTCTATACTCTATAGAAAATTTATCATATTTTTGTCCAGTACATGTGGAACTTTATCTCTTGGTGTTTTTGGCAGAACCAGAAGGACAACTTCTGTTAATCAATGGGAAGACTGAGGATGAAGTTTCTAGAAGCTTGGAGAGAGTGCTTCTCACTATGAGGATTACCACATCAGAACCTAAGGTACAGGTTGAATCTCACCAAGTTTATGGACAACATTTTTTTCTTCTATATAATATAGAATCATTCTTTTTCCTGGATGGGTGAATTTGTGACCTTGCAGCTTGCATCTCATTTGTCAAGTTTATGAGCCGTGGATCCAGTCCCCATTGTTTTCAATGGATCATCTCTTTGAAATTATGGAAATTTCTTTTTTTTTTTTTTGAGAGGAAACAAAACAATGCATATATATTAACTAAAAACTGATAGAAATACACCAAAAAGATTGGGGATTACCAGAGGTACTGCAACAATCAAACTCGACGACAAAAACACGAGAAAAACAAACAAAAAGATAACACTTTAGAACAAGCAGCTGTCCCTGTTCCTAGCACAATCGCTAATTGAATAATCCCCATTGATCTTAAATGCAACTAACCACGAACTAGCCATGGTTATAATGTCATCCCATAAATTATCAACATGTCTTGCACGATCTTCAAACACACGTTGATTACACCCAAGCCAAATCAGCCAAAGAGTTGCAAGAGAGGCCGATTGCATCACCTTCAACCCATCCCTAGAAAGCCTGTTGGTGTTGCCCAATGACAAACATTCATCACTAGACGTCGGAATTGCAAACTTACTCCCTAGCTTCTGATGCCATTCCCCCCACAAGCTGGAAGAGTAAGAGCATCTAATGAATAGATGCTCAGCTGATTCTTCATCCTGTAAACATAGTAGCAATGAGGAAGTAAAGAGAAATGAGACATTCTTTTTTGGAGAATATCGCCCATGTTAAGCTTGTTATGAGTCAGAATCCACCCAAACACTTTAATTTTGGATGGAACATGAGCTTTCCAAATATTATCGGCCAAGGGGAAAGATTGAAAAGACTCGTCATCAATAAGATAATGGAAAAAAGATTTACTAGAGAAAGTACTTTTAAGGTGGAGGGACCAAATAAACTTGTCAGGACCAAGGGAAAGGTGAACCAAAATCAATAAGGACAACAAGGAGTTAAGTTCGGATTGTTGACCAACTGGAGAGTGCCAGGAAGGAATAAATTCCCTTGAATAGGATCAGGGTGGTCATTATTGGAAATGAAATGAACAATGGGCTGAAGAGGGAAGGGTGATATACGGTAAAGTCTAGGAAATTGTTCCGCTAATGGAAGATCGCCGATCCAATGATCTTTCTAAAAATGGAAAGATCGACCACCCACTCTAGGACACAAATGAGGAAACATCTCGGGTAGAATAGAGACAATAAACTTCCAAGGGCTCCTAAAAGTCAATCTGATAACAGGAACGATACGTCTACAAAACTCAATAGGCCCATACTTACTGCCGATGACCCGAACCCAAAGGGACTGTTGTTCCTTATGAAACCTCCACAACCATTTTGCACAAAGCGCCCTATTCCTTGAAGTAATGTTTTCAATTCCTAGACCACCCTTACTCCTAGGGCTCTGGACAATCTTCCAATTGATTAGGTGAGATCCACTGCACTTGTCAATCCCTTTCCAGAAAAAAGCCTTGAACTTTCTCTCAATAACCTTCACCACGCCTTCAGGCACTTTAAAAATGGATAAGTAATATGTGGTTATTGCTGCTAGGATCGAGTTAAATAAGGCAAGCCTTCTGCCCTTCGAAAGAAAACCTCTTTTCTAACCATCCGTTCTACAAGAGATTTTTGAAACAACAGGATCCCATAAATTTTTACTTAAGAGGGTTACCTCCTAATGGCAAACCAAGATATTTCATTGGCCAAGACCCAATGGAACATCCGGCTTTCGATGCTAGCCAGACCAACATGTCATTGTCAACATTAATCCCAACAAGTTGGCTCTTAGACATATTAACTTTGAGGCAAGATAATGCACTAAAGCACCGCAACAAACACAAAGCATTTTCAACATTAGTTTCTGAACCTTGGAGGAAGAAGAGAGTGTCATCAGCGAATTGAAGGTGTGAAACTTCAACTCCATTCTTACCCACCATAAAACCTTTGACCACCGAAGACATGCAAGCTTTCTTCATCATTATGCCTAGAACACAATTACAATTTACAAATGCCTTTGACATTGTGAATCATTTTTAGATTTGTCAGCATCAACCTTATATGCAACAACTGTGTACTGTATGAGCTATGACGTCACATTAATACAAAAGGTTTTAAATTAAAGCAAAACTTTGCAATGACATGGTTGTTCTTAATAAAACAACCCAAACTCAAAATGAGATCTTAAAAGGATATGCTAAAAAGGAGAAGTGAGTGCTAAATTTAATCTAAAGTGGCGATAGTAGATTTCATGCTCCTGTCTTTTTATAGGCATTGAATTGCAGTGAGGACTTTAAAGGAAAAGTAGCTATACATAACAAGAAGGTTTTCGTAGTTCCCATAAAGTTTATGTGTTCTCAAGGATGGCCGGCCATGCTCTTTCCCATATAAGATGATCTCAAGCTGTATTACTTGGGTTCCATGCAGTCCCATACTCTTCCAATTTAAGAGGGTGGCAGGTGGGGGATCTTTATTTGGCTGGTCACGTAAAGAGTAGTTTTCCTTTTGTATTTTAGACAAGTTCCAAGATGCTGTTGTCAATCCCTACATTTTTGGATTTCATAAAGGTAATAAATCAAGTGACGGTGGTTGTTATAGGCTTATAACAGTCATTGAATGGGAGTATTGTGATATTCAGTATGCTCATTAGATCTTTCCTGTTGTTTTATTTGGAGAATGTTACAGAGGTGCTTTTTTTTTTTTTTTTTAATTTTCTTCCATATCAGTCGTACAACAGCTTTTGTGAAGAATGACAAATTGTTTTATTATTACTTCATATTTATTGCCTGAAAACAATTTTCTTCTTAAGTTTAGCAATTTCTTTAACAAGGTGGTTGCCTCTTCTGACAGATTTATTTCTTTCTTGACAGGATGTAGCATTTGTTGTTGATGGCTGGGCACTTGAGATTGCACTTAAACACCATAGGAAAGCATTTACTGAATTGGCCATATTGTCAAGGACTGCCATTTGCTGTCGTGTGACACCATCACAAAAGGCACAGGTTTTCTTCTATCATTTGCTAACTTTTTTTATAGCGTTCTTAGTTTGTTGAGCATAGTGTTTTCAAGGCGATGTTTAGGCGATTTTCTCTGTCTAGGCGAGACGTAGAATAGGTGAAGCCTAGACGTGGCCTAGGCGATAAAAATATTTATTTATAAGTCCCTAGATATTAATTACTTATTTATAGGTCCCTGGACAGTTCATATATAGAAACATATATATCTAACTAATAATTGTATTCTATAATAAATTTTCATAAAATGATAAAAAACACTTCATATTCACAAAACATTAATTCATGCCACAATACGCATTAACCAAAAGGTTCAAAAGTACAAAACTCAAATATCTATCGCCGAAGGGTTGCCGCGGTCGCCGGAGATTTCGATGGCGTTTCTTGGCCGAAGCAAATGGAAAGGATGGGCTTAAGGAGAGAAAGGTTCAAGGGTTTACTGTAGAAAGGGACCGTTTTTGTTTTTAAAGTTTTTTTTAATTAGAGAGACCCCCCTAAACTTTTTAAATATTCACACAAACCCCCATTGTCTACCTAGCACAACGACTAAGCGTTTTCTCCCTAAAACGCCTAGGCGACGCCTTGAAAACATTGGTTGAGCATTGGTTTTTGTACTATTGGTTCCTGTGAAATTTTTTTTAATAAATTTTATGAACTTTTTATTATATATTATAATGTAGCTATGTAAAATGCAGTCCTTGCTCCTAGTAAAAAACAAGTCTTAGAAAGATAGTCTAATGGCACAAAACAAAATCTTTCCATCAACAGAATTAATTAAGACATTTCTTTGAGTAGTGGTTGCAGGGACTCAAGGAGTATTAACTTCAACGGTTTTGTTTCTCTTTGTGGTAAATTATTGATTTTAAAAATCATTAATTAAAGATGGTCAGGACACAAACAAACAAAGAGTTGAAGACCATCAGAGGCCTAGTCAAGAAGTATGTAATGACAAGGAAGTCCTAAATAATGTGTAATGACTAATGATAATTAAGAAAGATTTAACTACTTGAAATATAATAACAAATTTGGCAATTAATAGAGTAGAGTGGTGGAAATAGATTCATGTAGTTAATCCTACGTAGTTAGGAAAAGGCTTTGTTGGTTTGAGCAAATTATTGATTTTAAATCAATATCTTGGCTATTTTTCTTACATTTTGGTTGTTAAATTTTCCTTCAAACATCATTTTGAACTTGTTGAATTCTGATGAAACCAACTTTCATAGTTGGTATAAGAAACATGTGATACCATTTCTCTGCCTTTGGGAGGTGGAGTTGGGTGTGTTTGCCAATCTATGGTTGTTTGATAGAGCTCTAGGAATTTCCAAGAACCCAAAAGAGGATGTGGGCTTTGCATCAAATTCTCAATTTTTTCCAAAGGTTTTTCTTAGGGGTATTCAGGGGGGTGGGGGTGTTTGCTTATCTATAATTGCCTAGTAAAACTTGTCGTGAAGAAGAGCAAAATCTGTGGGATTTATTTCCTTTAAGGAAAGATGATAATTTTAGTAGTCGTTTTATTTAGCAGTTACTAAAATTGTAATTATAGCTATATGTGTGCATAACCCTGTATGTCTATATATATGGTGTCCCTCCATTAAGACATCATTAAGAATAAGAAAATATTTCCTCTCTTCTCCCGTGGACGTACGCCTTGGAGCTGAACCACGTTACATCTTTGTGTCTTTTATTAGTATTTAACATGGTATCAGAGATTTAAGCTCGTACAACTGGGAAAATTTTCTTTTCTTCCGACCTTCATCGTCGAAATTGTTTTATTTTGGCCTTCATTGCCGGAACCTTCTTCGTTGGCCTTCATCGCCATTATTCGTGTTGCTGATTGGTGCGTACGTCTTCATCACTGCTACTATATCACCATCGACTACTGCGTCTTCCTCATCGGCACTGCCGATATCCTAATCGTTGTCGACGCCTTCGTCTCCATTGCTACTGTGTTTCAATCGTCGCTGCTCGAACCCACCATTGCTGATCTTTGACGTTGCTACTGATCTTCGTCGTCTCTCGCGCATCTCTCTCACATATCTCTCTTGCGCATCACTGCATCACTGCAGCTCCTGGTTCACCTTCTTCGTCTTCATCTGATATTCTTCTTTTATTTTTATTTATTTTTTCTTTTTTGAGTTGTTAACCTATAAAAAAAAAACAAAAGGAAAAAGAAAAATGTCGGTTACTTCCGAAACGGTGTAGATTGAAGAAGCAGTTGACAAAACGGAGAAAGGAGAACTACCAAACATTCAGGCAGCATACAGACTTGATGGAAAGAATTATTTGAAGTGGTCTCAGCTGGTGCGTACTTTTCTGAAGGGCAAAGGGAAATTAAGTCACCTTTTGGGCACTGGACCTACACCTGGAGATCCTAAGTTTATAGCGTGGGATAACGAAGATGCTTCTATAATGGCGTGACTATGGAAGTCAATGACGCCAAACATTAGTGATACATGCATGTTTCTAACTACCGCCAAAGACATTTGGGATGCCGTTCATCAGACATACTCTAAGGCCCATGATGCAACCCAAGTGTATGAGATCAAAGTGAAAGTTGGAACAACAAAATAAGGCAACATGACGGTCACCGAATATGCCAATGTATTGAAGGATCTTTGGCAGGAACTTGACCATTATAGGTGTATTGAGACTACATGCTCTGCAGATGTTGTAGTTTTAAAGAACTATATTGAGAAGGATCGGGTCTATGACTTCTTGGCTGGACGCAATGCAGAGTTTGATCAAGTGAGAGTTCAGACTCTCAGCAAAGAGTTGCCAACTCTGAATGAGACTATCTCAGCTATCCGGACTAAAGAAAACAGAAGAAGTGTTATGCTCACACCTCAGAAGATGGAAGGCTCAGCTATGGTTGCCAATCGGGGAAATGATCAGAAGACACACACTCCGCGCGCTGAATCATCAAAGGTCCCAAATCGAGACAATAGGGACAATCTATGGTGTACTTATTGTCAGAAGACTAGACATACCAGGGAGAAGTGTTGGAAACTTCATGGCAAGCCTTCAACTTCCAGTAAAGAATGAGGCTACAAAGGAGGACAACAGAAGACCAGTGGAGAAGCACATCTGTCTACTGAACAAACAGTTGCAGACTCCCCGGTGCCAGAAGGATTCAGCCAAGACGACGTTGAAATATTGAAATCTTTGCTTGGCACACTGGACAAACCCTCAGGTACCTGGTCATTGGCCCATTCAGGTAACTTTCTTATTTCTATTGGATTTAACGTCTCGGATAAGTCTTTTGCTAACTCTTGGGTTATAGATTCTGGTGCTACTGATCACATGACCAATTCCCCCAATATATTTCATACCTACAACCCATGTCCTAGTAGTCGAAAAATAGCCACAGCTGATGGATCCTTAACCACAGTTGCTGGTATAGGTGATGTTCACATCAGCCCCACCCTTACACTCAGAAATGTTCTTCATGTTCCTAAACTATCTACTAATCTTATCTCTATTAAAAAACTGACCCATGATCTGAGTTGTAATGTAACCTTCTTCCCTACTTACTGTGCATTTCAGGACCAGGACTTGGGGACGATGATTGGACATGCTAAGGAATAGGACGGATTGTATTACCTTGAGACACCAGTACATCCTATCAAGAGTAACGCTTCATTTCTCTCCGAGCACAAATTTTCTAATAAAGAAAAGCTATGGCTCCATCATCGCCGCCTTGGCCATCCTTCTTTTCGAACCCTTAAAATCATGTTTCCGTTTTTGTTTAAGTCTCTCAATGTTGAAGATTTTCATTGTGAAGTGTGTGAACTTGCGAAACACAAGCGTATATCTTTTCCACTTAGTAATGAAAGAAGTTCAAATCCTTTTGATCTCATTCATAGTGATATTTGGGGTTCCTCTCCAATACCTAATGTTTTTGGAGTGCGATGGCTTGTGTCCTTCATTGATGATTGTACTAGAGTCTCGTGGATATTCTTATTGAAACAAAAATCCGATGTGAGCTTTGTTCTTCCTACCTTCCATAACATGATACACACCCAGTTTCGTGCTAAAATCAAGAGATTTCGATCTGACAATGCTAGAGACTATTTTAATCAAACATTGACCAATTACTTCCAAAACGAGGGGATCCTTCATGAATCATCCTGTGTTCACACCCACAACAAAATGGAGTTGTTGAAAGAAAAAACGGCCACCTGCTTGATACAACCCGAGCCTTTTTATTTTAGAATACTATGCCTAAGTCCTATTGGGGGAAAGTTGTCCTTACTGCAACACACCTTATTAACCGCCTACCATCCCGGACCCTTGGTTTTAAAAGTTCTATGGAAAAGCTATGTCAATTTTACCCTAAGCTCAAAATCTCCAATAATCTTATACCTAAGATATTTGGGTGTGTATCATTTGTCCATGGTCACCAACCCAACAGGGGGAAGTTGGACCCCAGAGCTCTCAAGTGTGTTTTTGTCGGATACTCTTCCACTCAAAAGGGATATAAATGTTATCATCCGCCATCAAAGAAATTCTTTGTCTCTGCCGATGTCACTTTCTGTGAACATGAGCCCTATTTTTCCGCTCCTCCTCTTCCGGGGGAGAGTATCATCATGGAAGATAAGGATCGGAACTCCCTTGATAACCCTTTTGATCTTTTTGGTCCCTTTAACCTCCAACAAACCAAACCCGAATCTCCTACACCCTCTGTACCCAATGACGAACCTAAGGATCGGATGACTGGACAAATGTACTCAAGGAAGAAAGCTGCAGCTCTTGAACCGATGCAAGTTCAAGAATCTGAACCAATCCCTGAAAATGAGGTAACAAATCCTGAACCCTCCTTACAAGTTTCATTAGTTCCTGAAACTAACAATGATCTTTTAGCCTCTGAACCTGACAATGATCTTCCCATTGCCATTAGAAAGGGCACAAGGGAATGCACTAAACATCCCTTGTATCCACTATCTCATGTTGTGTCCTTCGAAAAGTTCTCGCCAACCCATAAGAGTTTCCTTACCAACCTGAACAACATCCAGACTCCTACATCATTATCCGAGGCTTTATCTAATACAAATTGGAAACAAGCTATGAATGTGGAAATGGAAGCCCTGGAGAAAAATACAACATGGGAGTTGGTAGACTTGCCTGCAGGAAAGAAACCCGAGGGATGCAAATGGGTTTATACAGTAAAATACAAAGCAGATGGGTCCCTAGAGCGCTACAAGGCAAGATTAGTAGCCAAAGGATATACTCAGACATATGGTGTGGACTATCAAGAGACATTTGCTCCGGTTGCAAAAATGAATACTGTGAGACTTCTTTTGTCATTGGCAGCTAATTATGACTGGGATCTGCAACAATTTGATGTAAAAAATGCATTTTTACATGGGGATTTAGAAGAAGAAATCTATATGGAAGTGCCTCCAGGATTTGACACCACTGATAAAGTGTGTAAATTGAAAAAGGCCCTGTATGGACTTAAACAATCTCCGAGGGCATGGTTTGGTTGGTTTGCCAAAGTAATGACAAATATGGGATATAGACAAAGCTAAGGAGATCACACTCTGTTTATTAAGCACTCGACTTCAGGGGGAGTTACAACTCTATTAGTGTATGTTGATGATGACATCATCATGATAGGAAACAATGAGAACGAGAGACAAAATTTGAAGCAGTGTTTGACCGAGGAATTTGAGATCAAGGAACTAGGGAGATTGAAATACTTCCTAGGGATTGAAGTGGCACACTCTAAACATGGAATCTTTATTTTTCAACAAAAGTACATTACAGACCTTCTTAAAGAAACAGGGAAGCTAGCATGCAAACCAATGAATACTCCTATTGATCTTAATCACAAGCTTGGAGAAGTTGAAGAAGCGCTGACTATTAATAAGGAGATGTATCAAAGACTAGTAGGAAGACTCATCTATCTCTCTCACACAAGATCTGATATTGCATATGCAGTAAGTGTAATAAGTCAGTTCATGCACAACCCTAAAGATATTCATTTGCAAGCAGCTAATCGTGTTTTATAGCATCTTAAAGGGACTCCAGGACAGGACATCTTATTTAAACGACACACAGGAGTGGTTCTTGAAGCATATACTGATTCAGACTATGTTGGTTCAGTAGTTGACAGAAGATCAACTACTGGATATTGTACGTTTCTTGGTGGGAATTTGTGACATGGCGAAGTAAAAAACAGAATGTAGTGGCCAGATCTAGTGCTGAAGCAGAATTCCGAGCAATGGCACAAGGGGTTTGTGAGCTATTATGGTTGCAGATAATTTTGACAGATTTGAAGATACACTGGGATGGCCCTATGAGACTCTATTGTGACAATAAATCTGCAATTAGCGTTGCTCATAACCCAGCTCAACATGATCGAACCAAGCATATAGAGATTGATAGACACTTTATTAAAGAGAAGCTTGATAGTGGGTTGATCTGTACTCCATATATGTCTACCAATAATCAGCTCGCCGATGTGCTCACTAAAGGGTTAAACCATACTGCATTTCAAGCAAATGTGTCTAAGCTGGGAATGGTAAACCTTTATTCACCAGCTTGAGGGGGAGTGTCGTGGAGAAGAGCAAAATCTGTGAGATTTATTTCCTTTAAGGTTTATTTCCTTTAAGGAAAGATGATAATTCTGTGTGATTTATTTCCTTTAAGGATTTATTTCCTTTAAGGAAAGATGATAATTTTAGTAGTCATTTTATTTAGCAGTTACTAAATTTGTAATTATAGCTATATGTGTGCATAGCCCTGTATGTCTATATATATGGTGTCCCTCCATTAAGACATCATTAAGAATAAGAAAATATTTCCTCTCTTCTCCCGTGGACGTAGGCCTTGGAGCCGAATCACGTTACATCTTTGTGTCTTTTATTAGTATTTAACAAAGCTTTATAAACTGGCAAACATCCAAAAGAGGATGTGGGTTGTACATCAAATGCCTAATAATCTCCAAAAGGAAAATACATATTTTCAAAGCCTCCTAAGCTTTTCAGTTTTTTGTTTTGTTTTGCTTTTTTTTTTTTTGGGCGGGGGGGATTAATTTCTTCTCTAAACAAATTTTAAAAGCACCATTCTGCTCTCATCGCCCCCCATCCGTGGTTGTCAAAATGATTAATCAAAATCAAATCATTTTGAGGCTTGGTTAATCGATAAGGATTCATAAGATATGGATTAGTGAATCATAAGATTTAGAATATAAATGTGAATTGTAAATGCACTAACCTAATGGTTGTGAATTGTGAGAGGCAAAGACACTATTGCTACTATATTGAAGTACCGATTTTAACAAAATCTCTAGTGATTCATGAGCTCAGCGATTCAAGAGCTTGATTCAAATTATTTATGGTGAATCATATCGTCAATCATATAATTCACCAATTCAATTTACCATACTGTGATCCACATTTGTTTAAACTTATGCTTTTGTATTAATTTTTTTCTTGTAAATATGGAAGTAAAATGAGTGATGACTGATGAGCACTTCATGGATATTTTTTGAACTTTGCAGCTTGTGGAACTTTTGAAGTCATGTGACTATAGAACATTGGCTATTGGTGATGGTGGAAATGATGTGAGGATGATTCAACAGGCCGATATAGGAGTGGGCATTAGTGGGAGGGAAGGGATGCAAGCTGCAAGGGCAGCTGATTACAGCATCGGGAGTAAGTTTTCCGATTCCGTCAGAATTTACCATGTTGAAAGGTTAAATTGTGTTAATTTCTTTTCTTTTCTTTTTTTTTTAAATTTGTGTTCACAATTACTTCTGCTTTCCTTGTAACTTCTCTTTCTATTGAATAATGCTTCAATTGCAGGAAAGCAACGGATAACTTTTCTTTGGATTAGATATGTTGATCATCGTTTCACAATGCCCACTCTCTGATCTATTTTTCTTTTTCTTTTTCTTTTTTGTCTTAAATAATGGTCTCATTTTGTAGAATCTTCTAATGAAAATTATGACTGAACGAGATAGACGAATTCGATGAAAAAATGAACCTGCTTGGGGTTGGTCTAATGGCTAGGGACCCACCTCAAGGTCCAAAGTTTGAATCCTCCTTCAAGCAGGCCACTACCCATAGATTGCCTAGTGTGTGAAGATAAGAAGATTTGCACAGTTCTTAATGGACTAGTTGGGCACTTAAGTGGTCCAAATACACTAAAAATATACAATAAAAAACCAATGGTGGGTTGGTTCAGTGGTTGGGTGCAAGCGCACCTACCCTGAAGGTCTTGAGTTCAAGACACTTCCCACCACTTGTTGGCCAACAACGTCCCTGAGTGTTTGTGGCCGTGCTCCAGAGGGATTATGGGGAGGGAGGGGGGGGGGGGGCGCGTAAGTCTCCGATACTCACTGATCTCAAAAATAAAAATAAAAATAATATATATATACATACAATAAGAATGCTAGCATCTTAATATGTAAATCAAGTTTTTAATTTAAAATAGAAAATGTCAGGGATAACAATTATAATGTTGGCAATTTTCTGATTATTAAATAAGCCCATAGTAACAACTTTATTCTTTCACTAACCCGCCCTATTATACTGGTACCTCACTTTAGTAGCATATTTCAGTGTAGAAGTTTTGAGAAAGATAATACTTTGAACCATCGTTTTGTCTATTGTATTCTTAAGGCAATTAGAATATGTACATCTAACTATCTGCGACATAAAACCTCAGAAGTCACAACTTTGACAAACTTGTCATGTCCAGACTACATATATTGTTTCAATTAATTAGCTTTGTATTGCTTCAGTAGTTAATAACGGTTTCATTGTTTGCAGAGTTTAGGTTTCTTAAAAGACTGATACTAGTGCATGGGCGCTATTCATACAACCGTACAGCATTTTTGTCGCAATATTCCTTCTACAAATCTCTGTTGATATGCTTTATACAGATCTTGTGAGTTTCTATTTTGTTTATCGTTTTTATCTTGTTTACGTTTGTTCATGTGCTTTTAATAAGTCAGAATGATGCACATATCATAATTTCTTCAAAATGTTTTTATCTTGGACTCTATGATATTTTATGCCGAACACTTACCCTGGTATATCTTCAGCTTCTCATTTATTTCAGGCATTTCTGGAACCAGCTTATTAAACTCTGTCAGTCTGATGGCTTACAATGTTTTCTACACCAGTGTCCCTGTACTAGTTAGTGTTCTGGACAAAGATCTTGGTGAAAGAACAGTGATGCAAAACCCACAAATTCTATTTTATTGCCAAGCTGGGAGGTTGATATATTTTTCCCACTCTAAATTATTCCTATGAATTAGAATATTTAGACTTTAATTGAATAAGGAGTGTTCTTCTATCTCCTGACAACTATTATATCTACTGAAACCAGGCTACTGAATCCAAGCACATTTGCTGGGTGGTTTGGCCGATCTTTATACCATGTGAGTGCTATATTTTCTGCCTTTATGTCAAATTACAGTTAGCATAGTTCTCATGAGCAGTGTAAATGATAGAACATGTCTTGAGGATTTGGATTTATCTAGTTTATGATTATGGTTACAAGAGATTAACACTATCATAAATTGAATTCAAGGAGAAGCATGCTCCATAGGACAGTTTATTCATCTATGCACCTTAGACCCTGTTGACCTCAAATCCCTCTTTCCTTCTTCTTCATCTCTATTCTTTACTTTTCTTTTCTTTTTTCCTTTCTTTTATTTTTTTTCTTCATTTTTTTTTTCAATTCAAGGGTATCTGGGCCTCTTTGAGCAACCTACTAGTCCCTTGAAGTGTGTGTGAACCTCCTTATCCTCTCTCCAGGTAGGTTTCTGCTATTTTGAGGATTAAAATGTTACTTGTAACAAAAGGATATTGATAAGGGGAGCTACCCTTCAAATAGAACGATAGCTATAAGGCATAATCACCTTTGTTTTTTTGCTGGTCTGGTACCCTTCATAGGCATGTTATGCATGTAGGTGTAGTACATGGAACTCTATAATTGGTTCCTATTCTTCTGTTCTCTTTCAATCATCGTGATCTCTTCAATGCTTTTTGGATGCTACGCTGAATGACTGATTGTGAGGATAATTATTCAGTTGATATGCTGGATGTGCTTGTTGTCCTTCAGTGCCCCAAAGGTTGAGAAATCAGCTCACCATGTGAACTGAAGGGATTACTGAGCTTTATTTCAAAATAGACTTCTAAAGATAAAGTGCTGATAGAGATTGACATTCTACTGTTAATATTAGATGTTCAGTGTCCAATACACTACCTAATTGTATGAATAAATCCTAACACAAACTACGGTATGGACTCGATATAATTTTCACAATTAATAAGTGTTGATAAGCTAGCCAAATATTGATAGAAATCACTTGGCCATGGTGATCAAATTGTGATACACAAGGAAGCCCAATTTTTGTTTCAGTGAAACTTGTAACACCCCGATTTTCAAAACTTAAATTTCAAGTAAAATAATTAATATTTTAATTTTATCGAGAAAACCACTGAAAGTCGAGATGTTAATCGTATCCGTCTATCTTA
The DNA here is from genome assembly GCA_035771175.1 of Paratinospora sagittata. Classification (NCBI taxonomy): domain Eukaryota; kingdom Viridiplantae; phylum Streptophyta; class Magnoliopsida; order Ranunculales; family Menispermaceae; genus Paratinospora; species Paratinospora sagittata. The sequence continues at coordinate 36,661,208 of CM069610.1, forward strand.
ACCCATAACCATTATATAGGTAATAAAAATTACAACACTATGAATTTGTATTCTTCTAACCAACTTGCTGGTTAAGATAAACGAATACCCTTTCATCTTCATACCAAGGACCACATAATTCCACTATACAAATTTCTATAGTGAATTATGAGGGTACTTGCCCTTGTCCATCCATCATGGACACAATATTTTAAATACATTCATCAAATAGAATTCAAGTCCAAGGCATTCACACGTGAAATAAATCACAGGGTCTTTACTAACTGTAATAATGGCCATTGAATTTCGATTGTCAATACAATCTGTTCAAATAATAAACTTTTAAAAATCAAATAAAATATTTAGTCCTATCACCATAATACTAACAAATTAATTAATCAACCCCTACTACTCTGAACTACTGAACTATGTCACGAACTCGCGATTTTATTCTCCTACGCACCTGCATATGAAAAATAGGGGTGAGCTTGAAAGCCCAGTGGGTCATCTAAACACTTCACAATATTTTATCATGATACATACACAAGAACATTACAAACAAGTTTCACACATTAATCGTTGCAACATTAGATTGTGTGAGTCAAGAGTTTTATCACGTTCTAAATCACGTACCTTTAGGAAATCGAACTCAGGGTGGCACTACCCAAAAATTAGAAACTCGTTGGCGATATTCATTATGAATAACTGCCCCATAATAAACATTGGCGATATTCTTTAGAATAACTGCCCCATAATAATCAATGGCGATATTCCTTAGAATAACTGCCCCATATGTGTGATTCTTATCTTAATTATGTTCTTTAGTGATGTCACACCATACATACAACCTAAGTATGATATTAATTGTATTCACAAGCCATATTCAAATTTCACTACACATAGTATCATGTCACAATGTCAAATATAATAGTATTAACGCATAAATTTTCTATGCCAATATTCTCAAGTCATGTATTTCATCATTAGGCATTATAATATACAACTGAATTCAATTACCACATGAATTTGCATGCATCCAATTATCATTTAATCAGAACAAAAATCATGCTGACACACATATCATCATAATTAACAATCACAATATGACATATATTGAATCATGTAAAATAGACATGCAAGAGCAATCTAATAATACTATAGACCTAATTAATGTAACATTCCTATCTATATATCAAAATAAAACATGGTGAAGGCATAAAATCCTCCCCACCTGAATCGCTAAATTCCAAATCACGTAAGTTCCTCGTTACGCCTAGTACTCAACCTGTACACGTATATTACGTTTGTTAATATAAATACTCATAAGAATGATTATGAGTGTAGAGATATATACATATATATAGTGGTGGGATGTTTAAACAAGTATACATATATATATATATATATATATAAAATAACATATTATAATGCCTTGTGATATGATATAATGATGTGTATGGTATAACATGGTATAATACAATATGTGGTATATTTATAAGGTGTGGTGATGTGTGGAGCGTTTTGAAAAGGTGTGATATGCAACATAACATATAATAGGTGTGCTGATGTGGGACGTTTAAAAATAAAAAGGGAATAGGGGAAATAAAGAAGAAGGGAGGAGTGGAAGATATGGCGTTGATGGTGGTGAGTTGCAGAGAGGTGGTGGTGGCGATGTGCCGCGGAGAACAGAGCGAGCAAAGAGAAAAAGAGATTTGGCGATTGGGGTTTTGAGGGTCGATGGGTTTCGCGCGATTGGGGTTTTGAAAGAGAGAGGCGAGATTGTAGGGCGAAAGGGTAAGGAGTCATGGCGAGAGTGAAATAGCGAGATTTCAGGTGAGATTGCGAGAATAATTTCGAAATTGGAAGGTAGATATTTTTTAGAATTTTCAGGGATTACGTTTGAAATTGGAAAGTAAATTTTTTGATTTTTCAGGGGATTACAAAACTAGTACACACTAGTGGTTCAATATTGTAGTATGGTTTCCATATGCTGATCCTTCTTGTAAAATTGATGAAAAGATCAATCTCTTTACTGCAGTCATAAACTATTGTCGTTTTAACTCAAATCTGTGAATACTTTTTACATCATTATCATTTCATTCACTAATACAGCTGATAATGTGATGGTCCTCCAGGCCCTTGTTGTTTTTGTTGTCAGCATTAATGTCTATGCATACGAGAAAAGCGAAATGGAAGAGCTGGCAATGGTTGCACTTTCCGGATGCATTTGGTTGCAGGCTTTTGTAGTAACAATCGAGACCAAGTAAGCATTTATTTACTACCCTTAACCTTTCATGCGAGGCACTACCGATCTCACAAATAAACTACTGTGTTCGTGTTTTGTTCTTGCAGTTCCTTCACGATTTTGCAGCATCTTGCAATTTGGGGTAATTTCATTGCATTCTACATCATTAACTGGCTAGTTAGTGCTGTTCCAGCATCAGGAATGTACACCATCATGTTTCGACTCTGTACACAGCCATCTTATTGGATAACCATGTTTGTGAGTAAAACTAACTGCCAGAGATACTTTCAAATTAACCTTTTTTAAGTTCAGTAGCATGGAAGTTTAAGACCCATGTGGAAATTTTATCTTGTTTCAGCTCATAGTGGTGGTTGGAATGGGTCCAGTGGTAGCTTTAAAATACTTCAGATACACGTACAGGTCAAGTGCCATCAATTTATTGCAGCAAGCAGAACGTCTCGGTGGACCCATTGTGTCTCTTGGAACCATGGAGTCACCACATCCAAGGTCTACAGATAAGGATGTTACTTCACTTTCTATAACACAACCAAGAAATAGAAACTCAGTTTATGAACCTCTACTCTCCGATTCCCCAACAGCTACTCGCAGATCATTAGGATCTGCAACTCCATTCGACTTCTTTCAGTCTTGTTCTAGATTGTCCTCTGGCTACTCTAGAAACTGTAAAAACAACTGAGCCATGCAATTTTTTTTTGCTTACAGGGCTAAGCATATAATGTAGTAAATTAATAAGATCACAAGGAGAAAAACTTATTTTTCTCCTTGCTCTACAAGAGTTCCTATTCAGCATTGTAGAGTTAAGGTCAGGTAACATTTATTCTTGTAAATTTCTAAAAGTATAGTATAATTCATAAAGTGACTTCTTTTTGATGGAGATGATGCTTTGATTCCTCACTTTCCTTCACACAGTACTCCAAGTTTGATTCCATGAAACTTGATTATTGCAATATGCTTTTGCATAAAATTGAAATGGCATGGTTTTTATGTCCTAGTGGCACTGAAATCACATTATTTTCTAGCTTCAGATTAGCTCTATGCAGTTAAATGATGAGATGGTGTGTTTTGAGAGTTAGAAAGTAATGACTTTACCAAAAGAATTGATCCCTTATTGTTTTCCTTATCTTCATTGATGAGGATTACACACCTAAGGGAATCAGTAGAGCATTAAATTCTCTATGTTGTGCAGAATGGTTTTTTCACCTTACAGTTTTGAAACTCTTTTTACCAGATGCAGTTTTCTTTCCACATAAAAGAGGGAAAAGAACCATCTAGAAAGCAGCAAAAGATTCCAACAGGTACATCAAACACCACACTCTTTAGACCACAAGGTGGACCTCATCTTCCATGCATTTGCAATAAATCTGATCTGAACTTTTTAAATTTTCTGCCAGTGAATCACAAGCTAGAACTGAGGAGGGGTGAGCCTCACCTTGCTGCAAAAGACCAAGCAAGCATGGGCTCAATTCTCTGTACCATATTTCCCTTGATTCCTAAACACCCTTTCTTTTGAATATCGCAACTGCCCCCTCTATTCCATACAATCCCTTTTTTTGGGCACTGCTCCCTCTCCATTCCTCTCGCCCATAACTGGTGCCCTTGTCAGGTAACATTTTAAATGTGACTCAAGAAAACAAAGAAGGAAAAATAAAAAAAGTTTGTTAAAACGACCGACCTAAAACAAGTTCAAATACATCAGCAAATGAAGAAAACTATAAAAATGGATGACTTAACACATCAGCTTGGACGTGAAATTAAGTATACTTAGGTAATGGATTTAAAATCATCAAATTGTTTCAACCTTTTTAAAAACGTTAATGCCCATTGTTTATGTCTATGTTGAACTTTCTTTTTATAGGGTCTCCTCTTCAAACCTCTATAGGGTCTAAGGTTCAACTCTTGTCACTGATTCATCGTAGAAGATTAATGGGTTTTTAAAGGGTCTTAGGTTCAACTCTTGTTACTATCTTATCCTAAAAGATTAATGGATCAGGAACGGACCTAATACCTTCTTAAAAATGCGATCATAACTAGTATTGTATCCTTAAAAAAAAAAAAAAAACCTATAGTGTTAACTTAGTCACAACTTTTTAAGATCAAGAAGAGTTGCAACACTTATCTTCCAAATTGTTAGTGAATTATTCTCAAAATTAAACTCATATAGTAGTCAATTTTCCAAGTTTAATTGGTTCACCAAACCGAGATTCCCTGAATCCAGCTCTTGCATGCATGAATGCCACGACACCCTTCCCAACCCTTGCATGAACGCCACGTGTATCCCAAGAACCAGCCAAAAGATAATGCCAAGTCATCAGATTCAAAGATTACTTCTATGACTCAAGTGGGAGAGAAAAACAAGGGATACTTAGGCATGATTTGTGGAAAGTTAAAGGCACAAACAACGTGGTTAGGTTTCACACGTAGATCACATGAACAGAAAATGGCATCTTCTGCTGCCTTGTTCTTATTAAAAAAGACAATTTTTATTTACAGCCCACAAAATTCCAAACCAAGAAAATTATCCAAAACAAGGGGCATAAAATTACAATTTATATATATATATATAAAAAAAACAAAGATAAGACGCCCGTACAAGTCAAGTAGTAGTACTAGTAGTCCTTAATCTCCTTCACATTAATTATTTAAACACAAAAATTAACATAAAAATCAAAACGACCCACAAGCAATAAAATCACCAAATGATCATCACTAGCTTCTTATGCACAAAAGCTTGATCTAATCATCTTCTTAATTATTCATCATCATCATCATCTCTACATAACTAGCTCATTCACCCACTCTAGATCACGAAACTGCCCACCACCACCACCATTGCTAATCAGAGCATTATTATCTTCACTTAAAATGTCTGATCTTGACCCTGCAGAAGAAACGTTATTGATAATAGAATTACCCTTAATTGGAGTACTAGTACAATGAACAGACTGTTCTTCATGATCATCATGACGACGATCTTCACTCCATGAAAGCTGATAATCCCCATTAGAACAAGCAATATTATTTCCACGGATTTCCATTGCTTTCAAAGACCTTGCGAGCTCCAAAACCGCACTCTTGTAACTCATCAACTTGGTAAAATCCCCAGATTTCATACCAATACCCCCAGATTTTACAGAAACCAAACTGCCAGTAGCACCACTTGGAGATGAAGGAGGTGACATAAAAGTTGGTGACATTGTAGGAGATATTGACATCAAATGAGAAATACCCATCAAAGTAGAAGTAGGAGAACAGTTATCATAACTATGATTGCTACTAGTACTACTATTATTTCTGCAAAACCCACCGCAGCAGCATTGCTTGCAAGAAGAAGAAGAAGAAGGCAAGACTCGAAGCTCGCGAGGCGAATGCGCGAAAAAGCAGACCTTTCGTTTACAATTTTTGCCATCTTTACAAGCATGAGTTCGATACCTAGCTGGATGAAGCCAGCACTCGAAGACGCCATGAGCGAACTCGCAAGAGTCTCCGCGAACGCAGCTCCCACGGCGAAAGTCGGTGCAGGTGTCGCCGGAGTAATGGAACCTCCGGGGATCTCTTCTTCTCGCTTTCTCGCCGGGATGAGCAAATGGGCAGTCGGTCCAGTCGTGGTTCCGGCTTCGCATGCATCTCCTGACCTTGAATTCGTACATCCGGAACTCATCAGTTGCAAAAGGATCATCATCATCATCATCAGTTTCTTCTTCATCAACATTATAGTTTTCTTGTTCTTCTTGTGGTTGTTTGTGGGTTTCTTGAATAGTGCTTGAGAATAGCTTTGGTTGTTGGGAGAAGTTGGATGATGTGCGAGTGAAGAGCTTGCGAGGTGGGATGATGAGGTGATCTTGTGAGAAGAGAGGGTGGCGGTAGTGGTAATGGTAATGGTGTTCTGCACAGACGCTGGACATTTTCGTTTTTGTGGGTATGAGATGAGATATATGCTTGTGTGTGATGTGATTAAAAGGAATTAAATAGAGAAAATAAGAGAGGAGAGAATTGGTGGAGGAGATTATGTATAAGAAGAGAAGAATGTATGTATATATATGAGGAAGAAGAAGAAGAGGGAAAAGAAGGGGAGGATGGTGTGAGGTATGGGAGGAGAGATGCGTGGCGCTTGGCATTTGGTGAAGCCATGCAGCCTCTACACGTGTCACCCATTCGATGCAACGTCATGCTTTTCTTTCTCTTCCCTTCTTCTTTGGTTAGTGTGTGTGTGATTTTTGAAAATTTTTAAATAATTCACCTCACTCAATATATCATATGTTATGCAAATCATACGAAGACAAATATATTCGACTCTTTCGGAAATAGTCCGACTCCACAGAAAAATAAAAATAAAAAAAAAAATATTTTATATACATCGGGTGTCAATGTCAAAATTTTTCGATATTGGCACTATGCAACATTTCTAATATTCAAGAAAGATTAGGTGCAAACATCAAAAAATAGCATTAACATCCAACATTCTTTTAACATTACTCTTATAAATATACGCATCCTTTGAGATGTATCATATTATTGCATATATAATATTTGTATTTGTGTAGTTTCACATGTAATTTTTAGTTGGAATAACATTTTCTTTTTATGTAGTGCTGCATTGACATTTCTGACTAATATTTACTGAAGAGTAATACAACATTGAAATTTATAGTGCACGTCACTTTTATATACCATTAAATTGTTTTAAATCATGTATTGATACATGATCTTGTTATAATCCAATGGTACATTAATTTCGATATTATTTTTATAGATATACGTTATAAAAGTCACTTTTGCATTTTCCTTTATAGAAACATCACATTGAACTGCTTTAAATTACATGCAAGTATATGATCCAATACAATTTAGCGGTCGATTTGATAAAAAAATTATTTTTTTATTAATGTCAACTGGATTTAACATTTTCCTTTCTATTCTTTGCATATAAGATGGATGTTATTATGCACATTCTTAATGCCTTACTTCAACATATAACCTATCACGCATATTCAATGCTTTTGAATTATGAAGCAATACATGATTCAAAATCATCCCTCATATAATAAATTTAAAAACTAATGAGCTTCTAAAACTTTTTAATTTAGGCCTTTTTTTATTGCTGAGAAAAGTTTTTTCAAGAAAATTTTTTTAATGATTTTTTGTCACGCCCCGGCCGCAGCCGCGAGCGCGGGCGCACCACCACGACCTCAGCCGTGTGGCGAACACCAGCCATTATATATCCACAATAAGAAGTTTTATAAAATATAAACATAATTAATAATACTAAAAATTCTCTTACGAGAAAATTAAGTTTTTTCACCTCTACAGTTAAGAAATTAAAGAGGTCCAGAACAATTTTTTCTAGATAATATAGATAATCAAACGTACAACTTTTCAAAATTTTTTGAGAAAATATTTTATTTTCTTAAAAAAATAACAATTTTATGTGGACGACATACACTTTATTATAGATACCTCATTTAGAAACTAGCTTACTATGAATAAACACCTAATATTCACATTCTATCTATGAGATTCTCATTGTGTTATGTATTATACAAAACATATATAATCGTTGTAGTAGAACAATCAATATACATTCACCTATTAATAACGATGACTAAAGCCCATGGTCCGTAAGTGGAGAGAATTGGGCCCATAAGGCACGTATCCGTCTCCGAGTCTCTGATTACAAAGGTCAATAAAAGGCCCACTGTTGCTAAGATTCCCTCTCTTCAAGAAAGAGTGAGAGAGAGACACACACGCAGCAGCGCTTCTTCCACGGCATTAACAGCGACGCCAAAGCCACGATGAAACCCAACTCAATATAAAAAAGAGGAGAGGAGAGGAGAGAGTAGAGGTGGCTCCGTCATCAATGCCTTCGAGCGACGTTTCCACGCCGGCTTCCGATGACGAAGACATGCTGATCGGAGTTGAAGATTCCGGCGACGTTTCCGATTCCGAACCTGAAAACGCCGACGCCGACGCCGACGCCGACGGTAATAACGATCGCGACGGCGAAGATCAAGAAGAAGAGGTTGAAGAAGAAGAAGAAGAAGAAGAAGAGGTGGAAGAAGAAGAAGAAGAAGAAGTTGAAGAAGCAGAGGCGGTAGAAGATCAAGAAGAAGGAGAGGAAGGCTATGATGACGAAGATAGAAAAAGTGAAGATTTATCGGATTCTCCAGCGGCGGCGGATGATGATGATGATGATGATATAAACGGTTAGTTCTCTTTCGTTTTCTTTTCCAGCTTGTTAATCTTGAATCGATTCTCTTATTGTTACATTTCGTTTTTATTCGCGATTCTCTTTTTTTTTTTTTTCATATTGTCGTTGCTATTAGTTGAATGGAGCTGCTGATTAGATTTTTTGTTGTTATTGTCGAGATCTGATTGAATTTTGTTCTTATTTGTTAAACTTAGAGTTCATGTATGATATGTGGTTTTGTGTTTATTATTAATGCGGGGGATCGTGCTTTTTGTGCTTTTTATGTATCGATCTTGCTTCCAGAAATTACCGATCATGTTAGCCAGGTTAATCTGTTCGTTGAGCCTCTGTCAAAAGTGAACAACAAAAGAAGCATTCTTAATTCCTCTACTATGTGGTTCGAGGAAGTTAAACCGCGATGGCCCCAAAATCATCAAGGACATTCGGGAAGTAAGGCATTGCTACTCTTTGCAACTCTTTAAGAAACTGAAAGTAATGTAATTACTTTTAACTATGAAATTAGTGGTTTTCTATGGTGATTGTTTTGGTAACAAAAGGGGTGGGATTGATTTTCCTGACATAGGAAACTGATTGTATTGTTGTAATACTCAATGGTATGTCCACAAACCTTTCCGCATGCGTAAAATGATGATTTAGAAGTAGTTTGGCTTGTACCAGCGCAACTTCTTGAAGATAGAATGTATTGGATCTTGATTAACTTAGCACTTACCAAAGGCAAGGAACTGTCATTATTAGCTTCTTTTTTATCACTATTAAAGAGTTATATCTTTAGTTGAAGAGTCTAGGTTGGTGATTAGTTTCATTATGCGAACATTGCGAAGCTAAAAGTCCTTCGAGGAAGAATATAATGTGGCAGTCTTTCTCAATCAATGGACTGTTGAACTATGAGATTGAATTTATTAACAAGGGGAAATTGAGAGGAGCTCAATGGGTTTGGATCTCTTTTTTTGATTAGTGTGTTAATGGATTCTTATTTACATGATGGTGGATTTGGAACTTACCACCGAGCAAATTCATTTGGGGATTATGAAAGTAGAATAGTGAAAAGATCTTTGAAGAAAATAAGGCATCATCATATCTTTGTTATTATTATTTGTAAATCTCAAATTATTGGCGCAATTACAGTGAGTGCAAGGAATTATCGATTATGAACTTTTTGGTTTGTTAGGATTTTCACTCAACTAGTGATGTCTAATTGCTTCTTCATGGCTTTTGGTTTTTTTTTTTTTGAGAGGAAACAAGGCAAGATATATTAAATGAAAGCTAAAGTACAACCTAAAGAGCCAAAGAATACAAGCAATACTCCTTACTTCAAACTAAGCGCTCAACTGGTTTCATTAAAGAAGGCCAATGTCTAGCCAGTTCAAAAATCTCTTGCTAAAGAATAACAAACAACCCATTTAGAAGCTAACAACGTCGCAAATTCCTAGACAGCAAGAGCATCTCTAACCTTACCATAAAAAAAAAAAATCATACGTGTACCTAAAGGAAAAAGGTGTGGAGCTCAAGGATTCTTTAGTGTCCGTATTACATGAAAAAAAAAAAGACAACATAGAGGCAAGACCAAGAGTTAAGTAGCTTAGGAGCTGGAAAAAATAAAATAATTCTAGCCTAGAAATTGGGCTAAAGGGTGGTGGGGAGTTATCTTTGATTTTGAATGAGATCTAGTAAATTAAGGGACAATTTACTAGGGAAAAATAAAAGGTCAAGGTGATAACTCTTTGGTTTTATTTTTCTCATTAGAAGGATCTTTGAGACCCTACTACTACTAGTGGCTTAGACTTTTCTTCCTTTTGAAGAATAAAAGCTGCCAAACTTGAACGGGGGCATTAGACGGTGAACGATTCGTGTAAAAGTTCTAACCTTCATATTTTTTAACAAATATTGGGATGTCATCAAGGTTTGGCTTTGAAAAGGGTGTTTTCTTAATTAGGTAAGAAGAATGTAATATAAGAAAGCCCCATTTCGATGAATTTTTCCTTGATTAGATTGAGCTTATATAGATTTTGCTTTGAGTGCAGACTTCCGTGTATTGAGACCATCTATTTTGAAATGTGAACATTTGGATCAAAACCTTTTGAAATGGTGTGGTGAAACCATTTTACACTCAGGATGGAGATAGATTTCAAACTTGCATTTAGGAGTTTTGAAGAGAGTTTGTTTAAGAATTATGCTAAGGATAGAGTTGTTTTAGGCTGAATACTAAGTGTAAAGCCATGATTGAAAATTTTGCTTTTAGTTAACTTCAGTCACTAAAAACTTGGAATTAATCATTTGAATTTTAGATTGAAGTTTAGTGCGTCAAGGTATTAAGATGATGCCTATGCAATTTACTTTGCTCAGTCAAAATGTTGCATGGTCATTGCTATGCATGACCTAGATGATAAAAATTAAGTAAGTGTGAAAAAAAATAATAACCTCCGGGTAACTAATGGAAATAATTTTTTTTTTCTTAAATTAGCTTGAGGTCAAAGATGCTTTAAGGAAAGCAAAAAATGTGAATACTTTAGGAATGAATGGTATCCATTAAGGTTTGGAAGTGTCTATTGGAAGTTAAAGTTTTGCAGTTAATCAAATTGTTCATTAAGATTGTTTCAACTAAAAGAATGCCTGGTGATTAAAGGAAAAATATCTTAAAATCTATTTATATAAATGAAAGGGATATTTAAAATTGTGAAAATTATAAAGGTATCAAATTGATGAGTCATGCAATGAAATTGTGGGAGAGAGTAATTGAAAATTGAGTAAGAGCTGAAATTTTAGTGTTGACAAGTTAATTTGGATTTATGTGTGTGAGATCAACCATTTACGCTATTTACTTGAGGAGATTGGTGGAGAGATATAAGAAGAAGAAGAAAGACCTTTACTTGGTTTTTACTTGGAGAAATCCAATGATAAAGTACCTAAAAATATAATATGGTGGATTTTAAGAAAAAAAAAGTTACATTAACTTGAGAAAGGATATATATTGATCTTGAGGGATTGGAGGTTAAAGCGAAGCCCCATTAGTACGGAAGATAGGAATTTCTTGGAAGACCTTTTGAGAAGGATGGGGTCAAGGTTTCTATCTTGGGTGCGAAGGTAACAAGGCTCTAGGCTCGGATGGTTTCTCCATGGCTTTGCTTCAAACCTCTTGGGAGGTGCCCAAATCCTATATTCAAAAAGTGTTGGAGGAGTTTTTTCGATCAAGGGGTGATCAATGTAAAGACAAATGAGACTTACTTACATAATTACATTTGCCTTATTCAAAAGAAGCAAAACTCTTGGCTAATAAAAGGCTAAAGGCCAATTAGTCTTGTGACTAACCTTTACAAAATATTTTGGAAATTTTTATCTTCGAGGTTGAGGATAATTCTCCAGGTTGGTGCCTTTCCCCCAGTTGGTGTTGACTTGCCAATAGGATGAAGAGACAACCTAACAAAATCTTTGTCAATTGTTCATTTACTAGAACAATTGGGAAAGATGGAAAATCTATCGTTAGTTGAGCTTGATCCCTTTTGGTGCGGATTTGTTCTCTTTCCAGAGGCCTTTTTGCCACTTAGGCTAAAGACTATTGGAGAGTTGTCATCTTGGTGGTTATGTAGACCATTTGGATAGAGAGGAATGCCAGGCTTTTTGCGGATGATGGAGAGGGGTGGGAGCAGGACCTCTTTCGAGAGAAGTCTTACCTTATGACATGGCTCTTACTGGGTTTCTGTGTGTAAACTTTCCGGGGGTTATGGTATCAATGAGTGGTTAAAAGTGGGGGGGAATTTTGGGGTGGTTGAGGAGAACTTCTTGTCCTCCTTGTTGCTCTTCCCTTGCTTATGGTTTTGTACTCTTTCTTTGTGGTTAATATATGTTCAGTTTCTTATTAAAAAAAGGTTGAGGACAATTTATCCACAAAATAATTGTAGGCACCCAATCAACTTTTGTTTATGACAAACAAATTCTTGATGATGTGTTGGTTGCTAATGAGGCAGTAGAGGAGTATAGAAGTCAAAACAAAACAATGGTTGTGTTCAAAGTCGACTTTGCCAAAGCTTGTGATATTATGGATTGAGATTTCCTTTATTTTTTGATGGAAAAAAGGGATTGGGGAATACGTAGTGAATGTGGATTAATGGTTGTCTTCAATCATTTACATACTCAATAGTGGTAAGGGTAGCCCAAGGGGCAAGTTTGTAGGAAAACGGGGCTCAAGACAAGATACATTGTGTCTTTTCTTATTCACAATAGAATTAGATGTGCTTGGCAGAATAATGCAGAAAGCTTGTCAAAGTTCCTTCGTGAGGAGATCCTTGATTGGGAAAGGCAAAGTGGAAGTATCCTATCTCCAATATGCTGATGACACTGAACAAAATGTCATGGCTACCATCCAATTACTTCATAGCTTTTGTTGGATCTTTGTTTTGAAGGTGAGCATGGCTAAGAGTAAACTAGAAAGTATCAATATGGCCAAGAGGTTCTTAGAGGCTTGCTCAGAGAGTTAGATGCTCTATAGGGGGTTGGACCTTGAATTATCTAGGCTTACCTTTGGGTAGGAACCCTTTAAAAGCAGTGTTTTGGGACTTGTTTTTCTCAAAGGTGTTAAGAGGCTAGAAGGATGGAAAAGATGTTTTTTTTTCTTAAATTTTATTAGGGGGGAAGATTAACTTTGATTAGGTCGATGCTTTTGGCTATACCCTCATATTTTCTTCTGTTGTTTAGAGTTTTAGAAGGGGTAGCTAGAGAGATAGAAAAGAAGATTCGATCGTTCTTTTAGAAGGGCTTGAATAAGGGGATTCGTGCTCATCTGGCTAATTAAAAGGTAGTGCTTCTTTTTGAAGCCAAAGGTGGGTTTGGTATGGTAACATTATTAATAGGAATAAGGCTTTCGTTGTGGTGTTTCCAAAGAGAAAGATATTCCTTATGGGCCCAAGTGGTTAGCCGCAAACATGGGATTTTAGTGTTAGGTAGGGACACTGGGAGCACTTCTAGTGCCAATTTTAGGAGTCCATGGAAATTCTCTTCTTCTTTTTTCTAAGAGTTCAAATCTCATATATCTCCTAAGCTTCGTGATGGACAATTCATTTGGTCTTGGGAAGATAAGTGGAGTGGAAACTCAAGCTTGGTTGCTTTGTTTTCTCACATTTATGAAATATCCAATCTTCCACATTGTCCGATTGCCTTTTTCCTCTCATCGATTTCCCATCCTCTTTTGGCTTCCTCATGGAATCTCCATTTTCCATGGGCTCATACATCAAGGGTACAAAGGGATATTTGTCCCCTTCTTTCTAGATTAGAGACGGTTAGTTTGTCCACAAGTTCTTATGATAAATTTATTTGGTCTCTTCTCTTGATCCCTCTTGATCCCTTAAGAATATATTCTTCCAAATTTTTCTTTCAATCTTTAATTGATGGTCCGTTTTTTCAACTTCTCCCTTTAGCCCCCTTCATTTGGATTGTTCAAATTCGTTCCAAAGTAAAGATTTTTAGGTGGCTAATGGCTCATAGAAAGCTCACCAACTTTAATGTCTTGCACAAACATTTCCCAAGCTCCATGATATAACTTGTTCTTTCAATGTGTGTTTGCAAAAGCTGTGGCAAAAGTGAGAAGATTTCTCAGCCAAGAGGTTGAAAGCTCCCTAGAGTTGTGAAGCCATCTTTCTTGATCATTTACGTAGTCTTTCTAGGAGATATAAAGCCATTGGAAGTGTCACCTCGTTCACGGCAGTTTGGTCCATATGTTGCTTTGGATTTGGGCGGGGGGGTTTGAGTACTCCTGGTTCTCCTCCGCAGCTCGTGCTCGTACTCTCTTTTTTTGTATTTAATATAATCTCTTTTTGTTTCTTCTCAAAAAAAAAAAAAAAAAAAAAGATACAAAAAAATGGTGTGATAACCATAGTAAAAATAGTAGTGGGAAAAACTGGTTTCCAGTTAATTCTAAGGATCTACCTAAAACTCTTATCTTTTTATAATAGTTATGGATGAATTTTTATATAAGAACTAGTTATGAGTGAATTGAGTATGTATATTCAAGAAGATATTTCATGGTATGTTATTTGTTGATGATATTGTGTTAATTAATAAATCTTAATTGGGAGTTAATGATAAATTAGAGATTTGGAGAGAGATTTTAGAATCTAGAAGGTTCATGATCATGATTATGATTGGATGCATGCAAGTGTAAATATAATGGAAGTAGAAATACAAATAGAGACAATGAAGATTGAAAGTTAAGAGGTACTAAGGGGTGAAAAGTTTAGGTATTTGAGCTTAAATATTTATCACGAGGGAGAAATTGAACATGACGTGAGCTATAAAGTTAAAGCAAGTTGAGTTAAGAGGAGGAATGCTTTTGGATTATTGTACGATCAATGTCTCTCATTGAAGCTGAAAGGAATATTTTCTAAGATCGCTATTATGCTAGCTATGCTTTATGAAATGGGAAACAAGGTGGAGCATAGAATTGAAGCAGGGTGGGTTAAGTAAAGCATTGATTCTTGATTCTTTTATAATCTATGCATCCCATTTGATTTTGAGAGGAAAAATATGTAAGTTTGCTATTAGGCTATCCATAAAGAGCGATGCTTTATGGAGTAGAATGTTGGGCAATCAAGAAACGCTACATTAAGTAAGTGTTGTGTCCTAGCGACCATATAGTTGACCCTATGTAGTTGGGAAAGAAGCTTAGTTTTAGTTGAGTTTATCTAGACATTTTCCTCAACTCAACTAAGCCTTTTTCCAACTATTTAGGATTGACTACATGAATTCACTTCTTGCACTCTGCTCAATCAAGGCTAAGTCGACACTTAAATTTTTTTTAATTATTTCTATCCATGTTATTTTAGGTGTTTTTCTTCATTTGTTATTATGTGAATCGTTAATAGGTAACTCTTCCTAATTAGTACATCCAAGGGTCTTTGTTGTATGTGTAATTGGGGCATATAAACATTTTCTTCATCATGCAAATTAATATTTATCAAAATCACAGTCGTCATGCATGAATTTGATCATAATAGTGCATGGTCGTCGAAAGAAACATTTATCTTTCCTTAAATTTAAATTTTAAAATTCTCGATATAATGCTTATCAATGTCTAAAAATCATAAAAATTTATCATTGGTTTTGCCTTTTGTTTTTTTGAAACAATTGTATTTGTATTATAGCGGTGTTTTCAAGGCGCTAAGGCGATGTCTAGGCGAGGCGTAGCCTAGGCGATAAGAAAAATATTTATTTATAGGTCCCTAGATAATTAATTAATTATGTATAGGTCCTTGGACAGTTCATATACAAAATTATGGGTATCTAATTATATTCTATAATAAATGTTAAATTTTCATTAAATGATAAGAAACACTTCATATTAATTAAAATCATGTCCACAAAACATTAATTCATGCCATAATACACATTATCCAAAAGGTTCAAAAGGACAAAACTCAAATATCTATCATCGGAGGGTCGATGACGATCGCTGGAGATTTCGACGACGTATCTTGGTTGGAGCAAATGGAAATGATGAACTTAGGGAGAGAAAGGTTCGAGGGTTTACTATAGAAAGGGGGCGTTTCTGTTTTTTAAGCCTTTTTTTTAAATTAGAGAGACCCCCCTAAACTTCTTAAATATTTGCATAAACCCCCACTGCCTACCTAGACGTTGCCTAGGTGATGCCTTGAAAACATTATATTATGGTTATTAAAATCTTGAATCCGAATTGAATCATATTGGACTTCGGTGAACTAGATCGGTGTTCTATTGATGACAATGAATCATAAGATTCATGTACATCATATGAATCGTGTAGAAAAACACACATATAAGTCAATATCCTTGACGCCTGAGATTTAATTTATAGTTACATTAACTAGTCATTTTGGTCCTAATTAAAAATCCAAATAGGATGATGTTTTGTATAGATGATCTTTTCACCAAGAATATTGTTGTTATTGAAGTTGTCAATTCTAAAATTTGTAATCTGATCAAATTAGTTTTCAATTAAAACTGAAAATTAGATAATTGTTCATTTCCAACACCTCTTGTCTTTCAGATATGATTGTTAGGAACTTAGGATATCTAGTCTCTAAAATGATTTTTTCATTGAAGAACTCATCCTCATAAAAATTAGTTCGGAATAAAATCTTTATCTAGGTTAAATGGTAACAAAACATGCCTTATACTTTAATAAGCAGATAAATATTTCTTCGATTGGCCTAAAACACTGAGTACTTAAACTTGAAAGTGAAATCATGATACTTTAAATATATGATATACAGATCGTGACTTAATATGTATCTTCATTTTTAGTTAAATACTTATGAGTTGCTTGAATCATGAATTATAAGGTACTACTATTTCTTTGTTTTTTTGGTAAGAATTCACAATAAGATTCAAATGCATTGGGAATTAAATTGATTTCACTTGAGTTGAGTTGTGAATCATAAGATTCATAGATTCTTACAATCATGATTTGGGTTATCAAATTTGCTACAAGACAAATTTTAGTAAAATGCTATATGTCCTAACCTAATACCGGTTAAACTCTATCACATTTAAATCATAAAAGTATGCTATTAATGCAAAATGACTAAAATGCCCCTCTTATCAAATCACTAAAATAGCAATGAAGTATAACTATTTTTTGCTATTTTTATTATATTGGTCCGACCCTTCCCGGAGACCCTACATAGGTGGGAGCTTCATGCACCAGGCTGCCCTTATATATTTTAGACAATAATTCTTTGATAGTGAACAAAAATAGTAAATCTGTATCAGATTTGCTCCTCCAACCTTCTACTCAGTCTCAAAATATTCATAAGAACTGATAATCATGGAATTCTGGTAATTCTCTTATCAATAAAGTGAATTTATTGGCGTATCTTCTGATCATATTTCAGGCCACAGCCTTTCTGTCTTTTGAATAATTTGTTCAAAGGTTCTTTTTAGTGCATATTGTTGCTTTCTTTCTCCACTGCAATTCTGCAGATGGGCGATGGGCAACATTTTGGTACTCTAGAACATGTTATCTGAACAACATGCAATAAATGGGGGAGATTCCGTCTTTTTCTTCAAAAATGATGATCATCTCCAAGAATCCAACAGAAAATTCAGTCCTATCTGCTGTGTCTAAATCTTTCTTTCTGTGGAAGAAATTCCATGAACCTGTGTTTAGTTGAGGAAGCTTCTTTTCCTGATTGTTTTCCGTTTTTCTCCAATGTAGATCCTAGTCGTGATATTGAGTCCGAGGGGCCTGATGAGGACTTGAGGCTGGAAAAAACCGAAGAGGATTTAGCTTCATATGTGAACCGTGACAAAGAAAAGAATGTTGATCTATATGATCCTTTTTCCTTGAATGAGTCAATAGCAAAACAAGGCAAGGAACAACCACGTGCAAGTGGAGATTCTAATTCTCGAATGTCTGGTGACAATTTAGATTATTCTGAAGCAAATGGGCATCCAGAATCTGTTGCTGATTATAAAGGCGTTGGAGTCCAGATGGAAAATGATGCTCCTATTGTGACTAGTATAAATGCACAGAAAGTTTGCCATGAAAGTCAAAATGAGAAGAAGGTCCACTTAGGTAGCAGTAGCAGTAATTCTGTTGGTGCTGATGGTACTGAATCCTTGTGCCTTGATGAAATGGAGATGGCAGCTGAGAACCTGATGAAAGATAATTCTGATGGTAAAGTTTCAAGTAGTATTCCAATCTCTCAGAGAGAAGCGAGGCTAATAGACATGGAATCTGGGGAGGACATCAAGTTGAGGTCATCAAGGTATGAAAGTGATGCTTGCTCACTACTTGACCTTTTGTTTTAATGTTTCTAGAGGTGTTGGCTTCAACGTCATCTGAATTTCTTCTGGTGGAAAATTCTTCTATTCCCTCTTTCATTATAATACTTGGATGACTTGCTAATAAATATTTAAATTTCCAGCTCAATTACTCCACAGCTAAGGCCTAGAAGTTTGTCTCCTGGTGCTGAAGTTAAGGAAAGAAACAAAAAACCTGCAATCATTTGTAATTTTTTTGCTAAAGGTTGGTGCATCAAGGGAAGTTCATGTAGGTTTCTTCATCTGAAGGATGGTGTCAAGGAAAATGTGGTAGTTGGGAGTTCGGAAGAGTATCCCCAGGAGGACGCAGGTAGTTCTAGATCTGATTATGCAAGTTAGGAGCTAGTTGCTCTTTGTGGTGAAAAATCTCTAATAGGTTTATTTCTTATATCAGGTTTGAGGCAAGAAGCTGAAAATTCAATATTTCCATCTACTGAGACCCTGAATTCATCAATTGCAAATGATCCTTCAGCAAAATCACATTTTTCTTCGGCAAATATCACACTAGGGGAGCATGGAGAGAGCAGAAGGTGGCATCAGTCCTATGAAGAACACAAACTTCCATCCTTAAGGAAAGGAGATATATCTTCAGGCATTGCAGAGAGTGAGAGTTCTCATGCTTCTGAACAATTGCCATTACCTAATGAATTTCCGTGGAAGTCCTCTATTGGAGAAGAATACAAGTTCTTTGGAGTCCCTTTCCTTCATCGTTACCAGAGCCCTCATTCTGACGTCAGGGAGGATGAGAAGCTGAGAAGTGAAGAACTTCTTGGAAGATATTCATTAGGTGGGAGTAACTTCGTTTCCAGTTATAGATTTTCTTCAAGTGGCTCAACTCTATCATCTAGTATCTATGGGAACAACAACAATGTCTTTGGTTATGGCGAAAGTAATTTGGAGCCACCTAGTCTCAAACTGGAAACTCATTCTGTGATCTACAGTTCTCGTACTTCACCAGAATTCAATAGTTCTTTGAACTCAAGCATCAATACTTCACTTCCATCCGTAGGTATTTCACCCTCCAACCGAACTTTGGCTTGGTCGGGATCTTCACCTTCAAGATCTTCTTCTCTGCCCAGAAATTCTTCTTCTCCATTCTACACTAGATCTGCGCAGGAAAGTTTGCCTCTTCATGCCACTGCAAGGGATCCATCTGTTTCCATCGTACATACGGCACCATTCACTGTGAGTAGCTGGGAGCCGTCAGTACCTTTTCGGCCATCTTTTAATTTTTCCTTGATTATATCATCTCCCAGTAGTCAATATGACCCCCTTCTTGATAGCATTGAGCCACCAAATGGAGGAGTTACACCCCTTCAGCCTTCCTTTAATCAAGGGTCATCTTTCCAGAATACATCACATGAGCCTATAACTGGTGATTCTCCTACTTTCTCTCTACATCCTCAACCTGCTGTATCCACTCATGGTACGGGTGCATATACGATTGCAGCTGAAGCTGCAGAGACTTTTACAGCTGACCAACAAAATAGAAGTGCAATGTCCAATAAAGAGAAGCCTTCGAAGGCTGCTGGACATGTTGTAAGCACTTCAAATCTCGAGAAGGTGGACCTTCACTGTAATCCTAGACATCAAACAGATGGGAGCAAGTACTCCAAGGAAGCTAAGATGCTGAAACTTTTCCGTGCTTCACTTGTGGATTCAGTGAAAGAGTTAGTGAAGCCATTTTGGCGTGAGGGTCAACTGAGCAAGGAAGCACACAACATTATAGTGAAGAAGGCAGTTGATAAAGTCTTGAATGCATTGCAGCCCCACCAAATTCCGAGTACCCCGGAATCAATTAACCAATATTTGTCCTCATCCCGACCTAAACTTGCGAAGCTTGTTGAGGTGAAAATCTGCATCTTGTAGATGTTTCTGCAGAGTGATAACATTGGTTTAAAAATTAACTTCTACTTCTTTTATTTGCAGGGTTATGTTGGTAAATATGGTAAATCTTGATCTTGCAGAGGCTGAATGGTTTGGAATCTGTACAGACACCTATATGTGAAACTAACTTAAAGTCATCATCATTTCATTGGGGCTGTCATATAAATGTCTTTGTTATGGCTGAATTCCATTTTGTAATCAATGGGATTCTTTGTGAGACTTTCTTGCTTTCTTCAATGGTACAGTTCAAGAAATTGTTGGATTTCATGTTTTTTGTTTATTGGACCACAAGGTCCTATTGAGTGCATCTTTGCTTGTGTATTAGGTAAAAATTTAAAGCTAGAAAGTGGTGGTACCTTGAAGGCTTGCATCAATTTTAGAAGCTTAGATTCCATAAGAAATGTTCAGAACTTTGAAAAGAGAAATACTGTTTGCAATTCAACATTATTCTCTAGATTTTTCTCTTGTTATTTTTATTTTTCTTTTTTCTTTTTATGGTCATTAGTGAGAGCTAGTCACATATACCACTGACCACATAATTTATATGGTTTTCTATTGTACTTTGGACTTCCTTCTTGTTATTACTTGCTATTGATTGTGGCTGCACATGTACACAAAGTAGATTCTGACTACAGCATGAGCAATTTTGTCTACAATACAATGCATTTTTGGAGAAGAATACCATGACATAAATTTTACTTACATGTCTATTTGTGCTAATGGTATATTCTCCCTAGCTTGATAGTTTCTGGTTTTGTTCTTCTCATGGTATTTGTTTAAACATCCACTATGACATGCAATCTCTAGAAAAATAGATTTCTTAGCGCCATTATGGTTATCTTTTGGGCATGTTATTTTCCTTTGGGTGGATGGTGGAACCAAGCGACAAAAGAAAGTTGGGGGAGGGGGTGGGGGAGGGATGTCGCCCTTGGATTGACTTCCTTTTTAACCACAAGATCTGAACCTTCGCACTCCGCCATCAAGTGGAACATGAAATATGAGGGCTTTTCATGCCTAACGTGCCTTGAAAATAATTGTTTGATCCATAGTGTGATAGTGAAGTTTCTTAGACCTACTTGGAGGAATACGACCAAGTTATGGAGGCTTGAGTCACGACTCAACTCAATTGAGCCTTTTCCCTACTACATGGGGTCGGCTCTATCAATAACTAAATTAATATCTAAATTACATGTAGTTATAGGCTCGAGTCATGATTCATTGTCTCTAATTTTCAAACACATTTTTCAGTCTTCTACTACGATGGATGGGGGGAGGTCATCTTCCATTGCAATACTGTTGTATGCTTGAGAGGCAAGTTGGAATAAATGTTTAAACAAGCTGGGTAGTGAAAAAAGCCCTTAAGTCCTACTGGATTTCATGAGGAGTTTCATAAACATTGTTGGGAATTCAGTAAATAGTTCTACATGCCTAACCTCTTGTACCATGCTTCCAATAGCACCTTGGCTTTCCTTACTCATAGAACCATGGTGTAGAAGGGATCTTGGTCTTTTGACTTTTAAGTCTAATAGGAAGCATCTGCACAATCACATTTAGACTATGGGTGGACAGAATTTTTTTTTTTAATTATTATTATTATTATTTTTTTCGGGTGGGGGAATTTAACATAGTGGGAACATTATGTGTTTTTGTAAAGGGTAAGCAAATCTTGGATGGAGTTATAATTGCAAATGAATGTGTTTGGTAAAAGACTTGGACAATAATAAAGGGTGATCCACTAAATTGATTTGAAGGGAAGCCATTAAAATATCCAATTTTCATTTTATGAATGATAATTTTAACTTTGTTTTCTGTAAAGTCTAATTGAAATAGAGGTAGGGTAAAATTAGATTGGTTGGTAATAATTTGATAACCTCTAAATAGAGTAGAGTTGACAAACTGTAGATGTTAGACCTCTAAAATAGAAGAAAAAAGACTTTACCTTTTCTTGTAGAGGATCATTCTTTAATGCAAATAAAGTATGAACCACATACATTAGGAATTGTTTATCATCCACCAAATTTGCAAGTAATAACCAAATATAAAATAACTTGTCATCACCCAAAAATAGCAAGTGATAATTAATATTTAATAAATTTTCATCCACCAAATATGGCATATAAGCACTGCAGCAACTATTGTTAGTTTTTTCAAGCCTTTTGTGTTATAAAGGTAAACAAATGGCACACCTTAGATTTCGACCGAACATTTAAGACTCTAATAGGCTAATACTTGATTAAAACCTGAAGGGTGAGGTGAAAAACTTGATTCCTCTCCCTATTTCAACCATGGATGCTATTTCGCTTTCAAAACAAGTGCTAAATTAGAAATTGGTTTGAAAATCAAACTTTTTATAAAATAGAAAAGCATTTAAATGTTCAACCTATATGTTGACTCAGCCAATTGAAGAATGAATCAACTTCCCTCTGATAACATTTAGCCATGCCAAGAGACTAGACATCCCTCCTCGAACTCTTAAGCACTATTATAAATTGTAACCATCATTATACCAATAACACAACCCTTTTTCTCTTGAATGGTGCCTATTATTCGTTCTTCTATCACTATCATAATTCCTTACATAAGAGGGATCAAGGTTTATTTTCTATTGAATAATAATTAGTATCAAATCATGTATTTTAAATAAAGAACATCAGTGAAACTGCGATGTGATCTAGCCCTTCACCATCCTCTTTGGTCATTGTTACTCTCAAATTAATATGAAGTTTTACTTGCAAGTATACAAGCTGTGTTGTAATACTCTCAAAGTCGATCGATCCCATGAATTGCTTACCCCCCCCCCCCCCCCCCGGCCCGCCTCCCAAACACACAAAAATGTGTTTCTCTACACAGTGTTTAGAATTGTACACTATTGACATTATGTTGTTCAAAATGTATAATACTAAAATTTATTAAGAGCCTTGGTTTGCGTGTATGTAAAAAAATTGTTTTGCCTCATTTTGGCCTGAATCTCACATTATTCTAAGCATAGTAGTTGAACTCGTGAGTCGGATTTGAATTGTTTAAGAGTTTGATGAATTGAATCAGGATTGGAATTAATGAATTGTAAGATTTTAAACACACATATATAATCCAATCTCTATAAAAATGAGATTTAATGTATGGTTTTGTTAATTAGTCATTTTAGTCCTAATTGAAGCTCCCAAATAAACTAATATTTTGTTAAGAATGATCCCTTCACTAAGGAGTTTATTCTTACAAAAACTTGCCAATAAGTAGGGGTGGCAAAATGAGCCTAGATTCGTTTGCTTGTTTTTATCCAACCTATTTTAAAATGGGTATGAACTAAATTTTTAAAATTCCAGGCTGGGTATGGACAAAAGGTCTCTGTTCGTTTTAAAAACCACATCAAGTCTGGACAGAGGCTTGAAAAATTGGGTAGCTGGTTCATACTTGCTACAAGGTGTAAAATCAATATTTGATATAATTTTAATTTTAAGATACCTATACCCTAGCTTGGTTGAAGCTTGAAACCCTTCAAATTCTCTTTGATTCACATTCATAGCCATCATTTTACTAATATTCAGCTACACCAATAAATCAAATTTAACAACACGTTAAAATAAACTAAAGAAGTGTGCAAAACGAACCAAACTGGGCTACTTGGTTTATTAAAACATACGGGTACAAACGAATAGTTGCTGTCTATTTTTCAAACCGAGTTGGATACGGACATGCTATAGGTTCGTTAGTATGAACATGAAGCATTGTCCATACCTAGACCCGTCCTATGTTACCTGGACTCGGGTATGGGTGTCGGATACGGGTACATATCTAGAGGTCCGCTTTGTTCATTTCCAAATTCTGGGATGCAGGGACTCGGCTATATTATATGTCATTCTTTCCTTTTTTTTTTCTTTTCACTCATTTATTATCTGTTTTGTTCTCCAACTTAAGTAAATTTCACCTATTAATCATTATCTTCCTTCATCCTTTCTCTTCTTTCCATTGGAGAATCTACATAGTAATATTCTAAAATTCAAAGAGTCGAACACTTATCCCATACCCATGTTGCTTCATGAAGTGGCGGACACGGGTACGTCAGGCTAAAATAAAGAGTCCGAGTAACATAGGACCCGTCCATACTCGATTTTTTGCCACCCCTATTATATCTTCCTTTTATACATTAATTTTCTAATTAAAATTAAATAATAATACTTTATAAGTGTTCATTTTGTAGACCTTTCTCTAGGATATGATATTTAGGAGAACTATTTATACTTGATTTTTTTGTTGAGGAACCCATCCTCATAAAAATTAGTTCACATATTGTTATCCTGGTTAAATGGTTGAAAACCATTCCTTGAACTAATATTACCTGGACTCGGGTATGGGTGTCGGATACGAGTACATATCTAGAGGTCCAACTTATTCATTTTCAAATTATGCGATATGGGGACTCGACTATATTATATATCGTTCTTTCCTTTTTTTATTCTTTACATTCATTTATTGCATGTTTTGTTCTCTCACTTAAGTGAATTTCACTTATTAATCATTATCATCTTTCATGCTTTCTCTTCTTTCCATTTGAGAATCTAAGTAGTAATATTCTAAAATCTAAAGTGTCGGACACATATCCCATACCCATGTCGTAGCATGAAGTGTCGGAGTCCGGGTAACATAGGCCTTGAAGTCCCATGAGAAATTACATATTTCTTTACTTGTCTAACACATTAAGTGCTTAAATTGAAAATGATACATGATATTTTAAATCTATAATATACATTATATATATTTTCACTTTCGAATCTTATGAATCCATGAATAATAAGATTCTATAGTTTCTTCTATCTTTATAAGATTTTCTATAAGATTCAATTGCATTGGGATTCTTGTTAAGGATTTGAATTGGTTTCCCTTGTATTGAATTTTGATCGTAAGATTCATAGATTTGAATCAGGATTTTGATAACCATGGATCTAAGTATTGTCCCTAGGGACAAGTACCATGCGGATTACCACATGACCCTATTGGAACCTGCAAGTTTGGCCTTGCCCTGCTTAGGTCGATGCACGGAGATATTTTCTTTTGGGTATCAACAACTTTTTTCCTCAACCGTAGCTCATTCTAGCATGCAAGGGTGGAGCAAGTGTTTTAAAAGTTTTTTGAGGCTTAAGCCTCAACGTTGTACAGTGAGGCTTACGCCTCAAGGCACAATGAGGCTTAAGCCTCAAATTTTTCATGTTAAAATTTAATATAAAAAAAAAATTATATTTATGGATCTTATATTATTATAACCAATCATTTTAGTTGTTAAGAATTAATTTTCTTTCATTTGAGATGAACTAAAGCCTAAAATCTTAAATGGGCTGAGGCCATCTTTGAATAGGCCCCCTTCTAATTATCTTTAAGTTTGTTATAATAGTACAAATACTAATTATAATAGTACAAATACTAACCTAACAATTTAAAACTTTTGACAAAGTATTCTACTTGCAATTTGTATAAACTAATAAATTAGGAAAAAAGACAGAGACATAATATTTTTACAATGTATTTGCTAAGTTTTTATTTGTTCATTCATGCTTTTAATAGCTTAAAACACTTTTAATAGCTTAAACCTTAAAATTTGGAAAGCTTAGATATATGATTTCTGCGCATTTAGTTCTTAAATGTGTTAATGACAATTAAGATAAATAATATATTAAGAGAAATCACCCAAGTATTCTACACATAAATAAAACTAGCATGCAAGGGTGGAGCAAGTGTTTTAAAAGTTTTTTGAGGCTTAAGCCTCAACGTTGTACAGTGAGGCTTACGCCTCAAGGCACAATGAGGCTTAAGCCTCAAATTTTTCATGTTAAAATTTAATATAAAAAAAAAATTATATTTATGGATCTTATATTATTATAACCAATCATTTTAGTTGTTAAGAATTAATTTTCTTTCATTTGAGATGAACTAAAGCCTAAAATCTTAAATGGGCTGAGGCCATCTTTGAATAGGCCCCCTTCTAATTATCTTTAAGTTTGTTATAATAGTACAAATACTAATTATAATAGTACAAATACTAACCTAACAATTTAAAACTTTTGACAAAGTATTCTACTTGCAATTTGTATAAACTAATAAATTAGGAAAAAAGACAGAGACATAATATTTTTACAATGTATTTGCTAAGTTTTTATTTGTTCATTCATGCTTTTAATAGCTTAAAACACTTTTAATAGCTTAAACCTTAAAATTTGGAAAGCTTAGATATATGATTTCTGCGCATTTAGTTCTTAAATGTGTTAATGACAATTAAGATAAATAATATATTAAGAGAAATCACCCAAGTATTCTACACATAAATAAAACTAATTTACATTTTTTGTTATTTTAGTTGTTTTTTCTTTTATTATGGACAATTGTAATTTTTTAGGTATTTTTTTTAAGATTTTATTAATTGTTTTATGTATTTTCTTTAAAAATGTGAGGCTTAGCCTCATAACGCCTCGGGGCTTATGCCTCGCCTCATAAAGGCAAACTGCCTCAATTACGCCTCACGCTTTTTTAAGCCTTGGGTGGAGCTATTGTGAGAACATCAACAAGCCCTTGGTAATGTAGGATTAATCTTGGCACAAACAAAACTCTTTTAAATAATTAGACTTTTATTGGGGGACCTTTAAAATAAAAGAAGTAGATGGATGGGGAAGGTAGAATGAGAACATTTCCTTTTTACATAGCATTTGTGTATCTAAACTCTAAAGATCTTGTTTTTTAGGTGCTTGTTGAAATTGTGAACTTACTAGATGTTTTCCTGATTGCAAAGATTATGTAGTAATGTTGTTTTCCTTGAGCAATTTACTTCTTGGGAAGGTACATGATCTAAAAAATGCAAATTAAACAAATTATATTGAAGATAAAGGTGATCAATCTAGTGTTTCCAAGGCGCCAATGTAATGTCTAGGCCAATGTTGTCAAGGCGAAAAGGCGGTGGTAGGCGGTAAACCTTTATTAGGCGAGGCAGGGCTTAGGCGGGATATAAAATATTTATTTAGAGGTCCTTGAAAAATTTATGTATTTATTCATTGGCCCCTCACTCCATATATATATATATACATATATGTAATTATTAATTTAATTTATATATTAAATTATATGTAATTATTAATTTAATTCAGAAGTTGAAGTAGAAGAAGGGAGAGGATTTCGCAGGTTTTAACAATTTTTTTTTTTTTCTTAAAAAAACCCTTTAAAAAAAATTGCTTAGACCTCCCCAAACCGCCTAGACGGTGGTCTAGGCGGTGCCACTACTCAAGGGGCCTATGCGCCGCCTTGACAACACTGGTCTAGGCGATTGGCTAGACTAAGCAAGGTTGTGCCCAAGTGATAAAATATTTACTTATTGGTCCCTGGATAATTATTGAATTATTTAATACACCCATAGTTAATCATACACGAAAATATATAAGGCTATCTCTATTCCACTGTGAAATGTGAAATTTTCATGTAAAAAATACTTCATATTGATTAAAATCATTACCAAAAGTCATTATATACTAAATACCAATAAGCTAAAGGCATCAATAATGAAAACATGATAAATATTATAATTATCATTAAAGCAAAACCTAAACATCAATGATTTAATACTATAGCTATAGTAAAAATTCATTAAGCGCACTCAAAGTTTCATTAATGAATCAATGAATTTTTTTTTTTTTTTTAAAAATTTGGTTTCACTATCACGACCAAAGGGCAAAAAGTGTTAGACTTACCATTCGACAACAAAGTAGAAAAAAAAGTTGTAGAAGAATAAGGAGGAAGGAAAACCAATGGTAGTCAAGTAGTAGCAGAGAATTATTCAAGGTGAAGAAAAGCAGCAAGCAATGACAAAGAAGAACAATAAGTAGAGTAGAAAGAGCAACAAAATATAAAGTAGAGAAGGAGAAGAGAAAAAAATCAGCAACAAAGAGGAAAGTGTTGCAAAAAAGAATAAGAAGTATAGAAGAAGAAAAAAAGAAAAAAAAGAAGAGAAAAAAAAAAAAGCTTATAAAAAAAAGATGTATGAAAAAGGGAATAAGAGAGAGAAAGAGAGAGGAAAAATCTTTGCCGTTTCTGATTGGAGATGCTGAGGCAACATTTTCATTGCTATGTGGAAACCGAAGAAGAAAGAAAGAAAAACAGAATATTAGAAGAAGGAAGAAGTTGTGAAAAACAAAGAAAGAAAAAAGAAAGAAGAAACTTACCTACACCGTATAAAAGAGTGTCAACAAGAGTTTTTGAAAAGGGATTTCTTTATCAGCAATCACTACAACTTCCACCTGCATTGGAGTTGTTGCTAGAAATGTATAACATCGTCATCAATGTCTTGAATGGCTAGAGGGGGATGATGGAGCAGTACGAGATGGGATGGGTAGTGCAGCTTGAGGGTTTTTCCTAGCTTTTTTTTTTTGGTGGGGAAGGGGGGTTTGCACGTCTTATCCCTCGCCTAAGCGACATCTAGAAATCATTGGGATCATCTACATTAATGTGTATAGTTAGTATAAAGGTTTTCAACTGCTTTTGTAAATTTAATGAGTTATATTACTCATGATGGAATCGTTATGTTCTAATTAGATTATTTCTCGCTATAGTGATAGCGGTTCAACCCTAAGGAAAAGGGAAAGAAAAAATTAAATTAAAGAGAAGAGATACAATCCAGATCGTAACATATTAAGACATTCCTCTGGTTTCATTCGAAAAGTTAAGGGAGAAGATAAGAAATGAGAGGGCTTATATTATAATTAAAGGAAAAAACAAAACCACTCTAAGAGCACAAGTTCTCCTGAAGGAACAAGCTTTGGTATAAATACAGTATTACTCCAACCCCTACTCCACTTCCTAAGATTGTGGCCCTTCAAGAGCTTAGAGGCAACGAATCCATTGTGAAGCTAGAAAGTGGGAGCTATACCATACTGAAGCAACACTGTGGACAATTGGACATCATCCTTGAGAATCCTCCCATTTCATTCTTTCCAGATGCTCCAAATTATGGCAAAAAGTAATAACTCTCCAGTTATTCTTAAAGATATTTGGTAATTCTCTATTAAAGAGAAATAGGTCCATGCAGCTGCTTGCATAGAAAATAGTGTTTGACATGTAATCCTTCCAACTCTTCCACATTCTCCAAGAGAATAGGCCTCTTGTCATTAGCTTTGAAAATTTGACTTGGCTTGTTTTAGATGCCTAAGCTTGAATTGAAATTAGTCATGTTGAAAGTGGAGGAAGAGATACTCAATCGTCTTGCCCTATTGTTTGCATACCTTATTAACAAAAGCTAAATTATTTATTCACTCAACAACCTTCAAGCCCTCGAGAATTTTGTAAAGATCTCCACAGTTTGGCAAATATGTGCCATATACAAAAAAATGTGAAGAAATAGATTTCTTTGTATTCTCATAGTAATGGATAAATATCTTTAATGGTTTAGCCAGAATTGTTAAAATCAAAATTGAATTGTAAAATTGTTAAGGATTCTTGGAATTTTATTCAAACCAAATTGCAAATCCTTGTGAATCGTGTGAAAGTAGGATATTCCAAATTCAGGGGTCAAAGAGTTTCATAAAATGTTCTTGGAGGAAAAAAAAAATGTGAGTGAGAGATCCCATTGAATAGAACTGGGTCCACGAATCTAAGAAATAGTGTTAATTCTTGATCTCTCTCACAAAATTGGGTAGTTAAAGTCGGAGGGTTCCATCGAGGTTGAGTGAATGGAGGAAGGAGAGATGGCATCTCATTTGAATTCAATTTAGTTTGTGAAAAAGATCCTTTTTATTTTATTTTATTTTTCAAAATATAAACAATGCTTTCAAAAAAAAAAGAAACCTGAGGTGATGTGACAATCATTGATTTATTTAGTTTTGAATCAAACTCATATCTTCCTTTTGTATTAAATATCTTGCGCTCCCTTTCCTCTTCTCACAAAGAACTTTTGAATAATGAGTTGACATATTGATAAAAAAAATGGTGTACCCAATGCATGAGGCTCTCGCCATTGCAGGATCTGGGAAAGAAAGGATGTACACAACTTCACTTCCACATTGGAGAGTTTCTTTCTAAATTTGAACTCATGACTTCAGGTCACAATGGAGCAACAATCAATCATTGCACCAAGGCCCGCCCTTCTATTTAGCACATTGATACAAATCTTGAATTTAGTAGTCTTTGCAAATTTCATGATACTATTTCTTCTCATTTTCACTTCATGAGTACAAATATGAACATAAAAATCCACCTGCAACTTCAAATGAAACTCAAAAATATCTGAAATCGAAAGAACTAAGACAAGGATAGAGCACAAAATATGGACTTAGGTTCAGAGAGAGAGAGACAGAGTATAAATGGTCGTTATGCTTCTAATTGTTGTTGAAGATAAAATGACATCTTGACTCTGGGTCCATTGTTAATAAGATGGACCTGTGTCTCAAAGAGGGAAATTGAACACGTCCATCGTTTTCATTTTGAAGTAAGGCTAAAGTAGACAAACATTAACAAAAAGCAACACTAAAACCTTATTATGTAAATATTTGAAAGATGCTCAGGAATGTTGTGAATGCAAATTTCTACAATATACCCGCTTGAGCGCTACAAAATAGTGGTTCAGTTTATCTTATAGAATTTATTTAGTGGATCAACATTCTTCAATGGATAAGTGAGGTTGATTGGAATTGAACCATTCAATTTCAACCTCAAAGGGTGATGGCTAAGCTTTCCAAGAGGCTGGAAGGGTGGAAGGGAAGCTTTCTATCAAGAGGAGGAAGATTGGCTCTAATACGTTTAGTTTTACTAGCATTCCCATCATATTTCATGTCCTTATTCAAAATTCCAATAGGTGTTGCTAAGTTGTCGGAAAGATTATTCGGTCCTTCCTGTGGAAGGCATGGATAATGATTCTAGTAGGAGTCTTATAAGATGGAGTATGGTATAAAGGTCTTTGGAAAAAAAGGTTTTGGTATAGGCAATATTGTCCAAAAAAGCAAGGCTCTTGGTGCTAAATGGCTATGGTGGTTCTTTTAGGAGCAACACTCCCTTTGGGCTCAGGTCTTCTCTAGCATATACATATATGGAGCCTTAGTAACAGATTGGGATGTTGGAAGATAATGTATATCAACATACTACAGCCCCTTGAAATTCATATCCACTCTCATCCTTGCTTTCATGGAACACATCAACCTTAAGGTGCGCAATGGAGGTACTTTTCACTTTTAGGTAAGGGTGAAATCGGGTTGGGTCGGGTCAGGTTTTTGCCCCCTAACCCACCCGGCCCGATGAGGTCGGGTCGAGTCGGTTGGGTTGGCCCCCATTAAATAGTTCAATTTTTTTAAAGCTTAATAACTACTATTTAAGCTTATATTAGTAATAAAATATGTTGGATTATCATGTATCAAACTTATTAAACTACTATTTAAGCTTTAAAATATGAGATTTCTCTTTTTTGGGAGAACTCATATATGTACAAGCCAAACTACTCTTAAACTTGACTTATGAGAATGAGGATGAACTCATATATATATATATATATAAATTTTAAGAGATCGGGTCTGGTTGCTCAAAAATTAACCCGACCAACCCGACCCGAAATGGTCGGGTCGGTCGGGTTGCTTACAACCCTACTTTTAGGAGGCATGGATTGGAACCTCTACATTGGTCAAGTCTTTCCCCCGCCTCTACCAGCTTTTAGCTATTCGTAACTCTTCCATTTGCTCCTTCGTGTCTTCAAACCCTTCATATTCAAAGATGCCATCCTAGAAGTTCCATTTTTGTAGATAACTCTCAATGGGGGAGCTTAACGAGATTGGACAAATCCTTCATATCCTTGATCATACAAGGCTTGCCGGTAGCCTAGATAGGCGTAGATGGACCCTTCATCTTTCCGGCTCATACACGTGCAAATCCTTTTTTGATTTCCTTCAGACAATCCTTCATTTCCTTAATTCTCTCTCCCATGATATTTGGAATGCTTAGATCCCTTCTAAGGTAAAGGTGTTTAGCTGGCTACTAGGTCACTGGAAAATCAATACCCTGGATGTTATGCAAGAACGCTTCCCCTATGTATCTTTCTCCCCATTGTCAGATGGGAGGTTTGCAATCCCTTCCTGCAAGGAGAGAGTGTTGTTCATCCACCTTCCAAATCTTTTTGGAAGGGTGAAAGTTATTGTGAAAATTGTAACTTTTGCTATGTTATGGTCTGTGTGGCTTGGACGGAATAGGAGAGTTTTCAAAGGGGTTGGAATGGACAGCTCAAGGCTTTGGGACGATGCTAAGAGGTTGGCTTGTAATTGGGTTGCTTGTTCTAAGTATGATGGGGGTACAATATTTCCGAATGGTAAAGGAATGGGCTAGTTGCATGTAAGCCGCCCAGGGTTGTCTTTATAGTTCGTTTGGTTGGAGTTTTGAGTACTCCTGGTACCCTTCTTCTATACCGTTCTCTCTTCATTCTCTTAATATATATATATATTCTTATTTCTTCTCAAAATAAAAATAAAAAAGAAAGAAAAAAAGAAAAAAATAAGTTTCATTCTCAAAGGAGATTCTTCAGGATTGTGTGCAGAACAATTGAATTCTTAACTTTTAATGGTACATTTTTTTCAATCTTCTTAATGACATATAGATGCCAAGGCTAGTAATCATTCCCAGCAGCTGGGTGATAAAAAGCTAAGAAGGTTGTTGCTTATATGCTATGTTTTCAGGTGTTAGGACCAATGAAGGGTTGATCTTTGATGGACTAGCTTCTCTATGTTGTTTCCTGAGATGCATCATATGGAACCATATATTTTCTGTAACATTTTCCAATTGATGTTTGTTCATCTGCAGCAGGTAAAACTTTGGCTGTGCACATATGTGACTTAATGTCATAATGCCATTTTCTGGCTTAAGGAAACGGGGCAAACAAGAACTGGTTGGCACTCAAGAAACATATAAAGGAAGAGCAAGATCCTTGCCAAAAGTCACATTGGATTACAAGAAAGATGTCACCATGCAGTTTTCTTCAGAACCTGTGAATGATGGTCTGCCTCCTAGATTGGTGAAACTTGAAAAAGACTGCATTAATTCATGCTAGTTCAAGCTGCAATTCATGTGGATGCTAGAGCACTATCAATGTGGCTCTATTATCTATTCATTTCTTCCAAAGTACCTGCAGCTTGAGATCCACATTGCTTCCTGGTGAGATGCTTCATTTAAAACATAATCTTGCTTTTTTCCATTGGACATTAATGCTTATCATAATGGACAGTGAGAATTATTTAAAATTTGCATCTCCCAGAAGTCACCGATTCCAGGGAATTGACCAGAAAATCTTAAGCTTCCATGTAAATAAACTGAATCAAATTCATTTCATGATTGAGATTTTTGAACTGTGGTAGATTATCAATAGCTGCTTGGGGAGACTCAAGAATTGAAATTATTGAACTAGGACCAATTTTTGCTAGCTATTTTCAAATTGAATTACTGTCAAATGTCAAATTCTTTTAGCTTGGGGAAGTGTCTGCTTGCATGAGTATGGGTGCTACACTCCTATACTTGTAACCTATATTAAATTTTGTTTTTGTTCCTCTATTGTTAATGCTGGCAACTCTTTTTCTAAAGTGCATAGTGGACATCAATTCTGTACTTGCAGCAACTTCTGCTTTGCTAGCTCTTTTGCTATTATTGTGAAATCAAAATAATGCAAAGTTCATATTCAAGCAAGACAATGTCTGGCCCTTAAATCATGGTGGAACATCTATTGTTAATGCTGGCAACTCTTTTTCTAAAGTGCATAGTGGACATCAATTCTGTACTTGCAGCAACTTCTGCTTTGTTAGCTCTTTCGCTATTATTGTGAAATCAAAATAATGCAAAGTTCATATTCAAGCAAGACAATGTCTGGCCCTTAAGTCATGGTGGAACATTGAGTGCAGCGATCAGGTCGACCCGTAATCAGGAAAGCACTAAGTATTGCAACTTGGCCACTGCCTTCTACTTCAAGATAAACAGGAGATGTTAACAAGGTAAATTCTGATCCCCGGTAGCAAGGCATTTTCATCCAAATGCATGTGTTTTTTTGCTTCAAAAGAAGCATTATTTAGCAACAGTGAATGAGGAATCCTCAAACTAGACATTAGAAGTATCACAATTGATGCTCCAACTGGGATTACTTTAGGGTGGTGGGACCTTCCTAACTTCCTTGATAAGCCCTCTTGTCCCTCTTGGGCCCCTTAATTGTGAGGTTCAAAGGTGTTTTTTTATGTGCCCTTCGTGTCTTTTCCTATTATTAAGGAAATAAAACCTTGTCAGACCACTTGTGTTCTTTGTGGCACCATTATTATTTGCATCTGGGATTGTGGGGACTCTTTTGTACCTCTACAAGTACTTGTCGTGAACCTTAAGTTTATAATAGGAGGAATTGCAGGAGCATGTTAAGGGGGTTAGCAACTTCACTTGCCCACTTGTCTGGCCAAATCAATGTTCTCTCACTCTCTCAAAATAGTAGTACTTATGCATTAATGACCCGTCTATTGTGATGCAAATGCAAGATAGTTGACCTGACACAACAAGGGTTGTCTCTTGTGGAATATTGGCATTATTTTGTTTGAAAAGATCTCATATCTCTGTCATTCATAAATATATATGGTCTTGATGTAGATGGGCTTTTAGAATCCTTCCCCATAGGTCCTCCAATAAAAAGAAATAAAAAAAACCTTAATTTTTCTTTTCGTTTTTCTCCTTTTAAGACTGATATAGATATATAAGATTCTAAAAGGATTTGTAGTGAGGCAAATCCCATCAATCCAAAAAGGGGGATCTACCCTTTTCCACCCTAATAGTTTCATGTAGGAAAATTGGACTTGAGTTGTTACTGGCTCTTCTTCTCAGCAATATTGGTATCATAAAGTTGTTTAAAAGGGTTTGAACTGTATATGGTTGATTGAATATTTGAGTGAGAGTTTGAACTGAAAGATTGTGTTATTATAGGATTTGATCCCAAACTTTTTATTTCAAAAATACATTAATCATCTATTCACTAAATCCAAATCAATGTAAGGAGCTAAAGCTAGTGGTCTTTTGTTTTCAGTAGCCTTGATAATTTGAAGTCGATTGACAATGAACACTATGTGAACATAAAATCAAGAGTTTTACCTTTCATTTATGATAAATGAACATAAAATCAAGAGTTAATGGTCAGATGTACAATTATCATAATTTAGTTTTACAATAAATTTAAGTTTTTAGAGTATAGGTGGTGATTTGTTGCTTGGCATGTAACTAAAGAAAGTATTATCCATTATCATACGAAAATTGAGTTGGCAGATCAATAGGTAAGTCATTTATTTATAAGATCAACACCTGGAATCCCTACTACCCTCTAAACATTTTCTCTGTATTTTCTTCTATTTTAGGTCATACATGAACATCATGTCACAGGTATGTAATAAATGCAGGTGGGTCCAATTTAAGAATAGAGAGTTT
Source organism: Paratinospora sagittata (assembly GCA_035771175.1). Taxonomy (NCBI): domain Eukaryota; kingdom Viridiplantae; phylum Streptophyta; class Magnoliopsida; order Ranunculales; family Menispermaceae; genus Paratinospora; species Paratinospora sagittata. Next base: position 36,696,772 of record CM069610.1, read on the forward strand.
TAGACATGTGGTTCATGCATCATTAATGTATACATAGAATATATATATATATATATATAACTATTTGCTAGTTCTCATCCATATAGACATTGGATTTCCCAATACTTCCTTCTAACATCATCATGAACCAAACTACATCCGTTGAATATAGAAAAATTATTTCAAGTAAGTCTTGTTCCTCTATTACATGATTTGAAGTATAGAAAAATTAACATCAATAGCTGTGAAATAACAAGAACCAAACTGTTGCTTCTTTTGTCAAATATCAAAACCTAGTTGAGTGTAGGGTTTGCTGGACCAGTTGGCTATATGAACTTGACAAAGCAGGTACCTAGAAGGTAAGTCGTCTTGACCCGCAACACTTCCAGTGGTCTTTCCGAGATGTCTCACAAAATTAAATTAATAAATACAAGAAGTTGTTTATTTTTGAAAAATGTTGGCAAAAGGTAATTTTTATTACTTTTTTTAACGTTGTATTATGTGATAGTGTGTGATATAATTACTTCTGATCACTTTTAAAAAAAAATCATGTTCTACACATCAGCATTAGACGGGAATTGTGTTCAAAAATAGAATTGTTCTAGCATACTTTTTTTTAATTATTATTAATTTTTATTACATGTGTTGCATTGTATTTGATTGTACAAATATATTCATCAATACAGTAAATTATAGTTTTTTTTTTTTTTTTCAATATATTCTTGACAATCATAAAAGAAAATAACCAAATTTCTTATGAACTTGGCCTTGGCTCCCCTTCTTTCTTTACGGAGAAAATATGATAGCTATAATTGCCTAAAAAAAACCTTTAAAATAGAATCCACTATTTAAACAACTCAACAAAATCTTTTACTAATTATATAGATTGGTTATATGAATCTTTTTTTTTTTCGTTCTGTTCTATAAAAAAACTAAGTTGATAGATATTCTATAGCTTTTTTATTATTTTTTTTATATCTATCGTAAAGCATTTCATGTAGTTTGATGGAGTAGTAGATATTCATGTCAAAATACTTTCTTAATTTTAACAGAAGATTAAAATTAAAAATACCATATGCATGAAAGAATTCATCTCTTCTTTTTCATATTAGTACTCAAAAATGTCAAAGCTACTTTCATTAGAAAAGAAAAAAGTTAAAGATTTTATTCATATATTAACTTAATTTAGGGTTAACAATACTTCAACTAATATTTTGTTTTTTCTTCCCTTTTTTTTCCACCTCAAGATAAGAATGTGTGGGTCCCACGCAAGAAGATTTGGTCGTGGTCATGGGGGAAGAGCCCAGTCAATGCAAACTTTGCAACTGGCAACTCTCAACGGTGAAAAAAATATTTAACGAAATAATAATAATAATAATAATTAGGGTTTTAGGCGGAGAGTTTCGTGCAAAAAGGGCGCAAAATCCCCGCAATTCGTGCGCACCTCGCGTAATTTATTCAAACTCTCTTTATTTTATTTTATTTCTTTTTTAAAATGTTCTTTATAATTTTTTACTCTTTTATTTTATTTTATTTCTAACGATGCACCGTCCCTGCCACCGCACGTGTTCACGTGACTCCCTCCCCATCCTTTTCAACACCCCCCTCCCCCCTCTTCTCTCTCACACACCTCCTTACCCGCTTTATTATCATCCAAGTACATATTAAATTATTACTATATATTAATTTTATTATTATATGATCTTCTTTTGTCCTTTCAACTGACATGAAAAATTAAAATACTGTCGATTATTTGTTTAAAAAAAGATTAATTCAAATCTTAGCCATCACCCTCTTCATCTTTTTGACCAGTAAAAGATTCTTATTTTTCATATTTCCCACAGTGCCCATGAACTAACTGGTAAGAGTATATATATATATATGATAAAGACCCAAAGAAAAATAATAATAATACTGTTTTAGAGGCTAACAATCCACAAGGTTGCTTCACAATTGAGGCATTTTGTAAAGAGAGAATGAGATTGAAAGAGGGGTGGCAGTGCTTTTTGCCCTTTTTTTGTGGGATGAAGTGATATTGTGTACTAAGTATATTCCTTTCCTTGTACCCAAACGTGCTTGTATATATATATATATATATATATATATATATATATAAATTGTTTTTATAAGATTATTTTAAGGATCTATTTTATTTTATTTTATTTTTCATAAACTCTATTTATTTCACTAGAAGTTGAATTGGAAGATATTATAATGTAATAGAAGACCCACAAGTAGGTGAAGGGAGTTATGGGGATGGGATCAATTAACTTTATGAGCACATTACAATTGAAATAATTATAAACTTAACTAATTTGCTAACAACATTATAGATATATTTATTTGTTTCAATCAATATGTTATATATCAAAACTATTAAATCCTTTACAACACACATCAAGGAGGATTTTTTTTCCTTGTAACCTTATTAATGCCAACCACAACATTGTCACAATTTTTATTTATTTATTTATTTATTGCATGAATGAATCACATTGTCTTATCTTACATTTTAAACATGAAAAAGGAAATAATCATGAATGGAGAAAATTCTATCACCTAGTTAGTAAAACAATTGAACCCTAGATTTTTCCCACAAGTTTTTTTGTGGTTCATTTGTCATTATATCTACAACTAAACATATCACAAGCAAATTATGGTAAATGAATAGGTTAGTTACATAAATTTGTTGACAACTAATGCCAACTCAAACTCATTTAGCATCGCGTTGTCGTCTTTAACTCGTACATTGCATCTATAAATGTAGACTTATTAACCTTTTAAGCTTGCAAACAAGGTTGTAGAAGAAGCTAGAGTACGAAAATCATAAAAAGAAATAAACTACTCACCTAGTTTGAATCTAGAGTATGTTTGATTCTTGATTCAAATCCGAAAGTTAAATTGCATTTATTACTCAAACTGATTTGATGAATCACCAAATTAGTAAAGATAAAATAATAAAAATAAATAAACTACTCACCTAGCATTTTTTTTAAAAAAATTCCTCAAATAACATGTCAATTAGGATAAATTATCAAATACACCATTACTAGATTATTATAACTAGATATCTCCTCCCCTATAATTACTCAAAAAAAAAAAAAAAAAACATAGATTACTTGCTTGGTGAGGATTAGGGTGAGAATGTAAATTTATGTCAACGACCCACTCTGTTTTGCAAGAACAAGATAAGAAGAAACAGAGAGAGGGAGAGAGAGAGGCGACCCAAGTCCCAAACTCTCAGCAGATTGTCTTTTACGATTGAATCTTTGAAAAAAACACAAGGGCAGTAGTAGAAGTAATAGTATTAGTAGCATCAGCAATCTGTCACACACACGCACGCACCTACACAAACTCACGCACCCAACTTTTTCCCTTCCCCGTCACATTTATCATTTTTTTTTCCTTTGTAAGAAAGCAAGAAAAGGTGCCCAAAAAAAAAAAAACAGCAACACACAGAGAAAACAGAAGATAAAGATAAAAGAGAGAAAGATGAAAGATTGATGAAGAAATAAAGAAAGAAAGAGGGACAAGAGGATAGTGTTGCTCTGTTGTTATTGCTAAGAGAAGTGAGAAATTTGGTGAAGAACATTAAAAAAAACAACTAAAGGGCCTTTCTTTCTCTCCGAGTAAGATAGAAATTCACAGATATTTAGTAGTAATAGTAGTAGTAGTGATAGTAGAAGTGATATAAAAAGGGGGGTGGCTGAGGAGAGACAGAGTGAGAAATGGTGGGCTCAGGAGGATCAGATAGGAGCAAAGAAGCTGTTGGGATGATGGCCCTTCACGAGGCCCTCAGAACCGTCTGTCTCAATTCAGATTGGACTTACTCCGTCTTCTGGACCATTAGACCTCGCCCGTACTGCTTTTTTTCTTGCAATTTTCTTCTTACCCTTTAATCTTCTTAATCTTTACTCAAATGGGCTTGTTTTTCTTTTTGATTTTAGGAGAACTAGAGGTGGTAATGGTTGCAAAGTTGGAGATGACAATGGGAGCTTGTAAGTACTTGTGTTTGTTTTTTTAAGTTTAAGTAGTAGTACTAAAACTGGGATCTGGATTTTGTCTTTTGGGTGATTTTTTGAAGTGGGTTTTGTGTTTTTGTGCAGGATGTTGATGTGGGAAGATGGGTTTTGCCGGGGAAGAATGGCAGAGTGTCTGGAAGACATTGATGGTGAAGATCCAGTCAGAAAGGCTTTCAGCAAAATGTCCATTCAGTTGTATAATTATGGAGAAGGGTGGGTACTGGGTAGGTGTTTTTTTTTTTCAAATTCTTAATGACAAAAAGAAGAATGAAAGAAAGAAAGAAAAAGTTTAGTTGCAAAAAAATAAAATAAATAAATAAATGGTTTTAATTTAATTGCTTGATTGATCTGAACTGAACTGAACAGGCTAATGGGGAAGGTTGCTTCTGATAAGTGTCACAAATGGGTTTTCAAAGAACCTTCTGAATGTGAACCTAACATCTCCAACTATTGGCAGAGTTCATTTGATGCTGTATGTAACTTTGATTCATTGGGCATCTTATATGTAACATTCAAATTTAATGACTGTAATTGACCACTTGACGTCTTTGCAGATCCCTCCTGAATGGACTGACCAGTTTAACTCTGGTATTCAGGTAAGAATTTATAAATTTTTTTATTTTTTATTGGGTGTTTGAATCTGTGTTTCTGCTCTTGTTTTTCTTGTCATTGGAACTATATTCTATTAATTTTAAATTCTACAGACCATAGCTGTTATTCAAGCTGGTCATGGCCTTCTGCAACTGGGTTCCTGCAAGATTGTAAGTTATTTATCTATCTTTTTCTTCTTTTTTTGTTAATTTGTTAATTTGAAGATTCATCTTCTTGTTTATCTTGTCAAGTATGTATATATATATATATATATATATATATATATATATATATATATATATATAGTTTTTAAGAGCCTATGCAATGGTTTTTATGGTTGAATCTAATTTGGAGATAACATATAATGCTCTTCAGATACCTGAGGACCTGCACTTTGTACTTAGAATGAGACATACTTTTGAATCTCTTGGCTACCAATCTGGATTCTACCTCTCTCAGCTCTTCTCATCAACCAGGAACAGTTCATCTTCTTCTTCTGCTCCTTCAAAGCAATCTGGCGGCCCGATATGCCCGCCGCCTCCAATTTTCAATTGGAACCAAAGACCTCTCTCTTCTGCAACTTCCATTATTTCTGCTCCTAACTTCCAAACTTCTCCTCGACTCGGATTACCTCAGACCAAAGACGAGGCCCATCACTTTCTTCTTCCCCATTCAAATGAGACCCAAATGAGCGATATGATCACAGATCATGAGGCCGATATCAAATGGCCAAACGGGTTGTCCTTTTTTAATGCGCTCACGGGAAGAGCCGATGATGCCAAGCTTCTGTTTGGGCATGAGAGCTTAGGAAACAAGTCGAACCGGCAAAATCACCCACTTGTTCTTGGAGGCGGGGTGGGTTCTAATTCTGCCATGAATCTCTGTGGCAAGGCTGATGAGTCTAATAATCCCATATCCGAAGCTTCAAACTCGCTGTCCCAACAAGGAAATAGAAATGAGAACAATGGTAGTGGAAATGGAAATGATTACTTGAGCTTGGAGAGCCATTCGAATAGTGTTCGGAAGATGGAGAACAAGTTTAAGAGGAGCCTTACGTTGCCTGTGAGAATGGCTTCTTCTTCTTCTTCGTCTTCTATGGATCGCCATCATCAACACCATCCAGTGGATTATAGAAGCACTGATGTAACTGGAATTTACTCGGATATTATGGAGACTTTTCTAGAGTGATTGTTAGAAATTTTTTGTACTAGAGAAGAGTGTGGCAGGTTGTATCTAATAGCAAACTTTGGTTCTTTTGTTTACTGCTTAATTAATGTTCCTTTGCTTTGCTTGATTTTGAATTGTTGCTTTCTTTCAATTGATTCTGCTCATTTTATTCCATTTGCTGCCCTGTTTTTGCACTACTAAAAAGACTGAAATTCTGTAGAAAATCACTACCAATTGATGTGGTTAACATGAATTTATCTCTAGGAATTAGATGAGTTCTAAGCAAGAATATTTTTAAGAATTTCAAGTACCATTTTAGCTGTGTTGTCTGAGAATTGTGGATTGAGGTTGTAGCTTTGGTCTAATGGTAAAAATATCAAGATAAGGGAGAGTACTTAATGCAAGATGGTTAAGAATTCTATTTAATGATCAGTTCAAAATAATTAAGAATTTAATTTTTTATTTGGTTCAGTTTACTCTATAAAAGTGGTCATCCTCACAAATTGGTATGTCTTAAAAATTCTATGTAGTCATGTACATAGACTACATAGAATTTTGCGAGGGCGGTGAATTTTGCAATGTTATAGATGGTTTGGATGGAACGTAATCATCGCGTGTTTGATGGTGTGTCTAGGAACGAGGATGAGGTGTGGAATGATATTGTTCTTATAGCTGTTTCTTGGCTATTGACCCTTAATATCAACAAGGACTTCTCTATTAATGATTGGGTTAGAAATTGGGGAAAATGTTAATTGGAAGTTTGTTTGAGTAGGGATGGTGGTGGTTTCTCTTTTGTTTTTATGCCTGCTTGTTTTTTAGTAGTGCTGGTACCTCTTTTGTTTTGTACAACTATGTTTGCTTTGATTAATATACCTGTTTGTCTATTCTCAAAAAAATTAAAACAATTCTATGTAGTTCACACTTTTGTGAAGATCAGCTCCAATCGATGTATCTTAATACAGAGAAAATAGACAAACACAATAGTTGAGAAATCTTTGGAAATCAGATTAAAATGATGTCTTTACCATGCAAGGTGATATTTGGGGCATTTATTAGATGGTCCTAATCATAAATATACAAACTTTTGGAAGACTTTAGGAAATCAAATGATTTGTCAAATCTTGCATTCATTTATATCCTAAGAGCTCCAAAAGGGGTCACATCATTGCTTTTTTAATTGATAAAGAAGCCATGGTTTTTTTTTTTTTTTTCAAAGAAAATGAAAAAAAATAAAAAATAAAAAACAGTCTTAATAGTTAACCCAAGTTATTAAAATTGACATGACACAGATATGGGTCCATTTGATATTTTGTAGTAGAACTTAAACCTTAACCCTCTCAAATTGGCTTCTTCAGAACAGTGTATTTAAAGGGCTTAGAATTCTCTGGAACACCTAAGAATTTTGTACATTAGTAATTAGTATCATCTGTTAATAATCTAGACCATTAAATACATTTTTTTTTTTTGTAAGTTACAACTAAAATCTTGATGCATTATCATCAATTAATTCCAGCATTCCTCGTTCTAAAACAACAACAACAATACTATACCTCTTTAAAAGGAGCAAAATTCATGCAAAAAACAGCAGCATTTTACAGAAGAAAACCTTTTTGAAGAGGTCAAGATGACTATAAAATTCCCAAGTTAGAATTGCCTATATGACACCTTAACATCATAGCTGATGACTCTAAACCTCATTTGGCAAACCCTTTACAGGTACAAGGCTTAGGGACTCTGATATTGCATTTTTAGGCTTCAATTACATCCTATTTTTGTTGAACTTTTTGTGGAAAAGTTGACTCATTCACAGTCTTTCTTTTCATGCTCATGAAACAACATAAGCTTCACGAAGCTAAGCTAATCCAATTGAGTTAGGCACTTGATCATGCATGAATTTAGTTCTGAATTGGTAATCTCGGGCATCTTTTTCCCATATTACACAAGAATCTCTTCGGACCTGGTCTCACTTGTTTAGATTTTCCTAATTTCACTTGGTTTGGCAAGAAACAAACCAAAATTCATGCAATTCCGGGTGACAAGTGCGTGGAAAACGAATCTACTACAATTGGGTAATAGTCTTAAAGATCGAAATTTTGGTATCTAGTCACTTATTTTAATCTCAGAAAAGAGAATTGTCTTCACTTGCTGAAAATGCAAAATGGTGATGATATAGAACGAGAACTAGAGACAATAGGTCTGGTAACTATCCATTTCTGACTCCATTAATTGTTAGGCCAAGTTTCAGTTGCTTGGATTACATGTATTCTTCTGTCCTAAATTCAGGCACTTTTGCACAATCTTTAGTAGTTGAGGAGCCTCTCATGAATACATTCTTGTTCTTTGTTCTTTCCAATCAATTTCATGAGTCACTGGCACTATATTTTAATTATATTGATTAGATGCTTCAAAGTGTAGAAAAATAGCCTAATTAACTTCTGTTTTTCCTCAGCCATTTTGACAAGAACTTGAACATTTTTTTTTTTTATTGTTGGATGGGCTTGGATCTCAACTAATACCTAAATTATTACCAACTTAACCACCTTTGGGTTCTGGCGTGAGATTTGACTCAAAAAGGCCTCAGTAATTATGAGGGTGAGATCCAAACTTATTAATCAACGTGAGACTATTATTTTGGTCCATCTGTACCCAACGAACTTATTTTATCACATGCAAAGTTGCAAATGTGCATCCATGTAGTGTGATTGAGCATTTAACCAGGGGCAGAGCTACTATTCCGCTAACTTAGGGTAGAAAATCTTTAAAAAAAAATCTGAAGTTTTGTAAAAAAAAATAAAAATAAAAATAAAAACTCTGATATATTATAAAACTGTCATTCATATAAATATATACAAACTATAATCTATGGTTCACTCTTTACTGATTTGTCAAAGTTGAAACTTCACACCTCCATCTCTGTTAACTAAGACTTCATCTCATTTTATAGTTTGACTCTGTAGTTTGTCAAACTCCACACGACTAAAGGCGGAGCCTTTGTTCCGCTAACCTACGGTTTAGGTGTATATTTTGTTTTCAATTAATAAATTTTCCTTGTACCGTTAAGTTTGTCTAAAAAAAAAATTTAGCCACCCTAAATAAAATTTCTGACTACGACACTGAGTTTAACTAAACCAAAGGAATGTTCGTCATCGTTGTAGCCAAATAATTCATGTGACCAAGTATTTGATTAAAATTAAAACATGCTAATTGTCATAGCCAGTACCTTTTTTGTAGATATTAGGAACTTGGAATCTCAAGCAGCCATCTTTCTCTTGCTGAGGAGGTTCTAATCAAATGAGAAATTAAGAAACCTTCCTTAATAAAAAGATAAAGCACCATGAACACTTTGTTCAGTTGAAGAACCCCACGGCGATATTGATAAAAAAAAATCATCCATAATTATTATAAGAACATTTTGTTCAAAATTTTTTTAAGTATTGCACAAGAAGTCAAAAATCATGACAAATCAGTGAAATATACACCAAAAAAAAATAAAAAAAATCAAACAACAAACCACAGAAAACACCAATGCCCTCATCACTAATCTTGAACCACAGATGGTTCAAGTGCATGGCATTTCCTACACCCCAACACAAAAGACTTAAAAAGTCTCTGGCTCAAACTTGAACTTTCCTTACTCTGCTTCACTAGTTTCTTTGATCCCAATTCTTGCTGCACCACAAGCTTATCTCTCTTTCTTTCCACTGGGGAAGATGATGCTAAACAAGGCGCCGGTGATATAAATTGCCACCTTTTTCCGGAAGGACATGGTTGAAGCCTAGCTGATCCTGTTCTAAGACTCCTTGCTCTTGTAATTCTTGCATTTGTTGTAGCAACATTCTCTGAATTATTCCAAGGTTTCTTGTCATTATAATCGCTCAAACTTGTCCGGGCACTACTGCTACTGCTACTGTTGCTGCTGTTGCTTCGAGATGACATGAGTGAACCTTTGCTTCCAATGCTACTTGTCCGGCTCGTCGAGTAATCTATGCTTATGCTTTTTCTTGATTCGGATGGAAAGGCATGTGGAAGAAGCCGGCCGTTGAAGAACAAAAGATCGGCCGGGGAATACTTGTTTGGATCGGTAGAAGGCGAATCGGGTGTAATGCAGCCAAATTCGAAGTCGGAATCTTGATCTAGAGCTTGTACTTGTGCTTGGAGAGCCATGCCCATGAAGGAAGAATAGGCCTTTAGGATTGCTAATTTGATATGCTAGGATTCTTCTGTGGAGTTGGTATTTATTTTGACAATTTTGGCTCCTAAGAGGTAGGAATAAAGATTTATTGGTTACAGCAGCAGCCTAGGAGGTGACATGAACAAAGGTGGAAGGAAGCTTGGTTGCTCCCTGAAAAGGAGACACGTGGTCTAATAGGGTCCATCTGTTAGGATGATCAAAAATAAATCAAGGTGGTGTGAATCATGCTCTCTTAACTTGCCAGCTCTGCATCATTTGATTCAGTATATAACTTCTATTCATGTTGTTTCATGGGCATTGGTTCTTCACTGTGGAGGTGAGACCTTGTAATGATGCACCAGAAGATGACTTGTTACAACGGCTAGAAATCATCGATCAATGAGACTGATTTTCACTGTGGAGGCGAGACTTTTTGTAAAGCTGAATCCAACTCCTAGGAGTACAGAATCTGAACCAAATTAGATATTAAAGAAAGTTAGAAAAAGAAAAAGCCTCCAATGCTATTGTACTACTAAAAGAAACTCCAGTGTCTTTGACAAGTTGTCTCAGTATTTTCACTTTTCACTTTGTTTCTAAGGTTTGTTTATACATATTATTATATACTTTGCCCAATGATATTTAAATCAAAATTATATTCATGATCATAAAGCAACTCCAAATAGAAAATTTAATACCACATGTCGATATTAAGTGCTCTCTTAAGCACCTTTTATCGATCGAAAGCCATGTTAATCCCGAGATTTGTTTAATGTTAATCTCAATATCCAAAAATCGAACATCGATGGCCGTAATCGAAGACCCACAAGCCTAACACAAGATTCATGGCGTGCCAAGGATTCTAATGGATTAGAAAAACAAGTTCTTTTGGTCTCAATTATGAAATCAACTTAGCTTGCTTTGGATTCAGAAAGCAAAAGAAAGATAAGAGAGGCTCCTTCTATTGATTAAAATTGGATGGAGTCACAAAATAAGGAGACAAAGGGAGTTGTTTAAATGAATAAAAGATTGATGATTTGTCACTCACTCTTTTGGAGTAGGCTCTAATGTCACCCATTAGGGTTTTGAGTAGGACCATTGAGTCCACCATATCTCATCATAGCCCTTATAGGACCACTTAGTATCTAGTATGGACTGTAAACTAATTCATACATGTGAAAAAAGAGTTTTTTTTTTTTTTTTTTTTTTTTAAAGGGTCTGCATTTGACTAAGAGCAAATAAAGAATGGATAGATTTTATAAACTTAACTGAAGTAAGACTTTTTCCAATTACATGTGGTCACGGCTTCATAAATTTGTTCCCTTCGCTTCGTTCTATAAAGGGTTGAATTGACATATAATAGGGATGACGTACTGTTTCGGGTAGTCTGATTTATTATATTCATGTTTGTTAATTTGACAAATTTTACGTTGACTATCAGCAACTTAATGCAACTCTCCTCCTTTATTAGGGTTAACTGTGGTTAAAGATACACAATGGATAAATTTTATAAAGTTCAACAATAACTTGAGAGATTTCTTCAATGAGCAAGATAGTGCATGTTTCTCAAGTCAGCTAAGGCACGCCACCAAGACCAGTCAGTCCACCTAGCTTGGAACCTCGAGTACTAAACGACTAGGTAAAGTTTTCTCATCAATGGCCACAAGGGCAATAACATGATACATATAAAGATAGGAAATGGCTCTAGATTAAATAGAAGAAGAAACAGGTACATATATATATATATATATATATATGCTTGAATAACCTTAGGTATTTAAGATAAAGCTTTTGTTATTGTTATTATTAATTAGAGTTGTTCATTTGTAGGTTGTTATAATTTAAGGGTGATGGTTTGCATTTATATAGCACTTTTCATAATTTAAATATGAATAATTTATGAAGTAATTATCATGATTATGATTATATCAAGTGGCTCCCAGCCAACTACTTAAAAGTGGCTGGATTTGCAGGCTTTTGTAGCTCTTCAATACATATTTGTTAAGGATTTATTGTTATAGATTTAAGTATATATGGACATGTTTCTCTTTAAATTATTGCAACAAATTAAAGAAATTGGTTTGGTGTTTTGGTCAAATGCAAGCAGTTTATTGTACTCTTTAGCAAAAGAGAACTCACTAAAAACAAGGAACTGGTCTTGTATATACCTTCTCCTCTCCCCCTTTTTCCCAATCAATCAAAGGAAAATATGCTTAATAAGATTTGTCATTTGACTCATTTTTATCTTAAACAAAAGTGATTAATGGGAAAGTTTTGAAACTTATTTCAATAATACTTTTATGCTGTTTTTTTTTTTAATCTTAAACAAAAGTGATTAATTGGAAAGTTTTGAAACTTATTTCAATAATATTTTTATGTTTATTTCTCTAAGCTTATGCACGCCGCAAAGACTAATTTTTATGTTTTTTTCACATATATATTTAAGTGTACCTCAAATATATACCATGATATATACGTAAAAAAGAGAATGTTGGAATTCGTTTTACGTAAAAGTTATAATTGATAGATAAAAGCTCAATTATACATACATATATATATATATATATCAAGCTAACATAGATTATTGAAAAAAAAAAAACAAACAAAAAAAAAGAAGCTAACATAGACATTAATGATGAAACAAAAAGCACATAGACATTAATGATGAAACAAAAAGCAAAGCAAGTAGGTAGGGTGAGAGATATGGTGAGTTCAAAGAGAAGCCAAGCTCCTTATCAATATAATTTTTTTTTTTTTTTTTGTTCTATGACCGTCCGTATCTCTGCTAACTTCTTTATGGATGCGAGACTATTTCGGAGTAAAGAATTGCAGAGACTGTTAGGCATCTTTCTCAAAGTAAGCAGATAAGTGTGGGCACGAATTTGAATTCAAAATCAAAACTTCGTCCCTTAACCATGACTTATAACTCTCTCTCTCGTCTAACGAGGCTAGCGGACTTTGGGTCAATATCATTTGTTTCATTATCTCCAAATAAAGTTTTAAAAAGTTTGCTTACCATGGGCTTTGAAGTTTCATGGAACTATTAATGGATCAAGTTCACCATTGGGCTTCAAAAGAAAGATCTAAGCCCAAATTGGCTTCTTTTGTCTCAGTTTTTTGTATATATCTCTTAAAAAATACTTAATATTATACATACAAGAAAAATATAATTTAACCAAAAAAGAAAATTTTATAAGATAATTTTATAGTTGATTAGTCAACTAGAAAAAAATTCCTAAAATTTTACTTTGAAAAGGACTTCCTTAAAAAAAAATGAAAAATTTTAAGTTTTATTTATATAATGTAACTTTCAATATATATATATATATAGAATGTAGAATGTAATGGCATATGGAGCACGTGGGCTAACTTGTCGTTAGTTGTACGTTGTTTGACTTTTCAGTGCCTTTTTAAGGAGTCATGAGAGTAGTTAAGATAGGTGGCAGCCTATGATTAGACGCCAAGGACAACACATCCACACTCCTATCCTTCTCGAAGTACTATAAAGAAATTTTATCTACCCGAACCACCAACTCTCGCCACTGTCGTGACACGTGGGTGGTGTTCAAATTATAAAAATATTACCTAATTAGAGTTAAAATTATAGAAGGGTAAGTAACATTGAATTACCCGCTTTAAAAAAAAATAAAATAAATTGAATTACTTAAATAAAAAAAATTTAAAAAACATATTTTACTTTAAAAATTGTTAAATCGAATTATTCATAAAAATTTAATATTATTTTAAGAATATTTTTTGCTGATTTAAAACTAATTAGAACATTAATAAATAATCACAGTAACAACACATACAAGACTTAAATCAATTTATTATAATTCAGAAGACTTAAATTTTTAACCTCTTAAAAAAATTTATATAAATAATTTTAACTACTCAAATGTAAAATTCATTTTTTAAAAAATAATATAAAAAAATAAAAAATATTAATCTAATTATAAAAATTACAATTAAAATATTAATATTATTGAATATGCATTACATATTTTAAATGCATATAATAAATGTAAAACGTGGATTTATACTTTAAGTTATATATTTTTTAATTAAATTAAAAAGTTTTAAAAAAATATATACAACATGTTTAAAACTAATAAAAAAATAACTTGTCCTACACTTTTAAGTGGTGCATGGTGTATGTAGATATTTGGTGTTAAAAAAATAATAAATAAAGTAAATTTTATTTCCAACTGCTCATACTTTTACCGTTTATACAACAGTAACTACCAAAACGTTTTTTTTACTGTCCTGCAAACAGATTAAATTAAATTAATGCCGACGTTGCCATCACTGAACACTCTTCATGCGAATGGATCCTCAATTGAAGAAAGTGGGATGCGGTCATCGTACACGTGGGCGTTTTCCAAACCGTTCAATCATCTTAACAAGAATAGATCAACGGTTCGTATTCTCTTTCGTATAGTCAACCGTTGCTCGATAAAAGGAAAGAAAGAAAGAAAGAAAAAACGAAAACGCGTCTCTTAAATAGCAGTATACGCGCTCTGAAAGAACTAGGCGTCGGTGAGGATCAAATCTGCTTAGGAGAAGCTAAAGCTATCTTCTTCTTCTTCTTCTTCTCTTTTGGATTAGAGAGCTCTTGTGTTTGTAGAGAAGATTTAACTATTTTGTGGAAGAAGCCATGACGGGTAAAGAAATTTTGTATAAGATGAAGGTATGATCGTAATTTGCTTTAATATTAGCTATTTTGAATTGGGTTTGAGGTTTAGAATTATGGGTATTCTTTATTTTCTGTGGATTAAGCTTCGATCTGAGTGAATTGGCTACTTTGTTCATATCATGGGTGTATTTCACCAAATGGGTATGCTTCAATGTAAGTTTGTATTTAGAGTTCAGCTTGTTTTGGGTTTGGTTTGAACTGTTTTTGAGATATTGATGGTTGAGGTTTCTTGGGTTATTTATTGTGTTAGGAAGCTAAGATCAGTGAAGGAAGTAGAGTTGATGAATTTTCTCACTTGGTCTTTGTGTTTTCCTAAAAGGAAATAGTGTTAGGCTAAAGATAATTGGATCGATCTGCGTTAGGAGTTGCTTGTTTGAGTTGGGATCTTTGCGGTGATTAGTTGGATTGTTGATCTTACAATAGTACTTTAGATGCCACTGAAAAAAATACTACTTGTGAATGAAATCAAAGGAGCCCTGTTTTGATTGCTAAGGTTAAAAGGGGAAGTAGATTGAATTTGGGAAAATGGAATGAATTTTACTGTTACATGATTCAGATTGTTTTCAAGCATATGAGCATTCATGTTTGAGCATTTCTGGCAGCCAACAAGGAATATTTTTCATTTGTTCCTTTTTGTTTTTCATCTATTTTTATCAGGTTGGGGGAGGAGGGAGGGGAGAGGGGAATAAAATTGTGTAAATAGGACTTTGCTCCAAATGTATAAGTATTTCTTGACATTTTAATCAGTATTTTTTTTTCTAAAATATATACATGATTATCATTGCATGATGGGATTCATGGAATTTACAAAGGGAAGTGTTTTACTTTTTTTTTTTTTTGTTTTTTTTTTTTTAATGAGCCTTTGGTGGCATCCATGTGATTCTACACAAACCGTAAAAGTGCAACAATAACTTTCTAGCTGAGAAAATCATAATTAATGAGTTTAGAGTTAATACCCCAAATTACATGATTCAAAGACTTGATTAAAAAATAAAGTATTTAAACAGGCTTGGTTCATCCCAAATCATATTTCTTTCTTCTTTCGCATCTCATTCTTACTTCCATCTGTTTGATCCCTCCTCCTTTTTCAATTTTTTTTTCCTTTTATTATTATTGATCTCCTCTTCTTCATATTCTTCTTTTTCATTAAACTTTTACTCCCTTCTTCCTTCTTTCTTCTTATGCTTTCCCCTTTCTTTTCCTCTCCTCACTTTCGGGCATTGTCACCTGTCTGCCCTTTTCTTTTTCTTTCTTCTATGTTTGGGGAATTACAAATTTTCTAAGTAATCTCGGCCCTGTCCAAGTGCAGATTTATTGTGTTGGGCCAATATGGCGTTAAGTGCCGTGTTGTTTTTTCCTTTTAAATATCTCTTTGCCTGTAATTTTATTCTGCTCCACTCTTGAACAATCATAGAGAAGTAAATCTTAGTTTATAGGTGCTCTGTGCTTCCCTGACCCCAGAAATGGCTTCACTTCAACCCAACTATTCTTGTATACCAATGCAGCTCCTTGATAGAGATTTGGCTCCAAGCTTAAACGAGACTTTCCTGTATAGAGTAGATTGAGAGAATCAATTTACCGCCTATTCTAGACCATGTAGATGACTCTTTATGGATCTTTTTTATCATTGCTAATGGTGCAATGATCAACTTCCCATGAAATTTCCTTGGTATACAACATAATGGTTTTTTAAAATATGGGTAGCTGAGAATCTCTTTATGATGGACATTTGGGATGTCATGAGTAGCTTATCTACTTGATGCAAATCAATCCAGAGACGTGTATCCTTTTGAATCTTGTTTTGTATTGAGGTGTCATGGCTATTGCTATGGCCATCATATCGAATCTTGTAATGCTGTTCTTTAAGATTTTTTACATTCTAATCAAGTGTCATTTCTTCTTATTTATATCTTCTTGAATGTAACAAAACAATACATGTTGAAAAGCTCTTTCATTGAGTTGTTTCTAGAAATCTGGGATTTGAAATGATATATGCTTAATCGACAAAACAAAGAAAAAAATCATTAAGGGTTAGGAGGGTAACCATTAGTTAAATAGTAAATGAAAAGTTATTGCTGTAGAAGTATCTGATTTTGGGAAAATTGGTAATTTTTTTTGGCTTTAAGCACATTAGCTAAGTAAACCAATTGTTGAATTAGGGGTTGGAAGTTGTTTTTCAATTTATCCTTGTAACTTGTCAAATTATTAGGATGTTCTTTTCTTATGGTATTCAAGAACTCAATGTGTTCTTTACAGGCGAAAGCCGGGTTTGGTTCATCTACATCGGACACTGGAAAAGGCAAGTGCAAGATGTCTGGCAAACATGTAGCCCATGGTTACCATTTGGTTAAAGGAAAAGCCAACCATGCAATGGAAGATTATGTGGTTGCTCAATACAAACAAGTACAAGACAATGAATTGGGATTGTTTGCAATATTCGATGGCCATTTAGGTCATAATGTTCCCAATTATTTACGAACCCACCTGTTTGACAATATCTTGGATGAGGTGATTTATGATTTATATATGCACAGTTATCTGATTATTATTCATTGAATTATGACTCTTCAATTCTGATAAATTCCCATATGCTCAATCTTGACCCGAAAAATATATCATGAGTTGATCCCACTATCTTTCTTTTTTCTCCTTTGCAAGCAGCCTGACTTCTGGACGGAAACAGAAACTGCGATCAAAAGGGCGTATCGGATAACCGATAATAAAATTCTGGAAAAAACCGTTGATTTGGGAAGAGGAGGCTCAACTGCAGTTACTGCAATACTGATAAATGGCCAGAAATTAGTAGTCGCAAATGTTGGAGATTCTCGAGCCGTTATATCAAAGAACGGCGTGGGAAAACAACTATCCGTTGATCATGAGCCGAGCAAGGAGAGGCAAAACATTGAAAGCAGAGGAGGTTTTGTATCAAACCTTCCAGGTGAAGAGCCAATCAAATTAAAACCTATTGAAATTTGTTCGTTCCCCTCAACCTACTATGGCAAATTATCATATGTTTTAAGATTGCTTGCTATGTTTTTAGGTGATGTTCCCCGAGTTGATGGCCAATTGGCAGTGGCAAGAGCTTTTGGCGATAAAAGCTTGAAGGGTCATCTAAGCTCTGAACCAGATGTTACTGTTGAAATTATAGATGATGATGCCGAATTTTTCATATTGGCTAGTGATGGATTATGGAAGGTTGGTTTTGGCTTACAGATCACTGAAAGAATGAATTTAAAAAACACACATCAGATTTTTATTTTATGAAACTTTTAGAGCAACATGAGAAAACCAATAAGAAATTACAGTCCCAAGATCGCAACAAGTGCTCTTATATTACTATTGGTAGGCTTGGATTTTAACTAGTACGATATTGTCTCCACTTAACCACCTCTAGGCTCACTATTGGGCCTAGGCATGAAGTTTTACTCCAAAAGACCTCAGAACTAATGAAAAGAAGATCTATATTGATATCTATGATGAACTTTTTTCTTTTTAATGTGGGACAATTCTTTCAATCCACACACTTCTAACAGTCACCACATAAATTTACATGCAATGAACTAATAATCCTCCTTTTTTTTGGCTATGTTTTCCATTGCCCATTTGTTATGAACAAGGCTTAATCTAACTTTTGCTCCTTGCACTAGGTGATGACGAACCAGGAAGCGGTGGATGCCATCAGACAAATGAAAGATGCTCAGGCCGCAGCAAAGCACCTAACTGAGGAAGCTGTGTCAAGGAAAAGCAAGGATGATATCTCGTGTATTGTAGTAAGGTTTCATTGATCCAAGCTAATTACTATCGAGCAAGGAAATCAGTTTCATGTGTTTTTTTGTACCTGTATTTTAGTAAATAAAACAGTATCCCAAAGTGTTCCACTCTTTTTTTCACCTTTGTAAAAGCAGTGTGTGTTTTTGTTTATGTTTTGTGGTTAGACCATGTAAAAGCACTTGAACCACATGGGTAATTCTATATAAGCCAGAACTAAGATTCAATGATGTAATTTGTATAAATGGAAGTTCATAAGTTTTAAGTTATTGTCAGAAGATGCTTACATTGCATCCTAAAGTTATTTAAACCAGCTGCACAATCTCAATTGGGTTATACTACTTCGTGTTAGCTTGATATCGTTAAAACCCTCTCTCTCTCTTTTTTCTTTTTTTTTTTAACTATGGTGGCCGTGTTTGGGAGAGTTCCTCCGAGAAGCTCTTTTAGAAAAAAACGTTTTTTGAGAAAAGTTGGTCTCCCTCAACTTTTTTTAAAAGTAAAAAATTATTTTTTTTGTCACAGTTTGGTTAAAAACAAATATTGACAAATATTTTATAAATTATTTTTTTCTCCGAAGGCACACAGGACCTATAAGTGAGAATGTCCTTTTAGTAATTTTCCCGTTAGACTAATCCTTCGGGGTATACAATTCTACTAGTGAAAATGTATTAGAGCTCTGAGAAAATGATTGTTTGGATAAACATGAGAGAACCTTTAATTGCATCCTCGTGAAAAAATTACTAATTTTCTTTGATTGTCGCAAGATAATTCATTTATTTTTCAAATTTTCTTTTTCAAAATTAATGTTTTTTTTTTTTGTGTTAAAAACATGAAAAAGTGTTGTTAATGTGTGGAGTTCTGTTAATCTACATATTTATGCTCAATCACAAAATGAAAAATAAACTTGGAACTCCAATTCATGTATAGTTCAAAATGCTGAAGAATAGAACCTTTAAATTGGTAATCCATTCCATCAAAGAAAGGCAATAAATACAATTCTAATTATAAGCAATAATAATAACCATATAAGTACAAACATACGGATTTAATCGTATAAACAGAGAGGAATAAATGAATTTATGTAATTAACAAAAAAAAAAAAAGAATTTATTAACTTGAGTTTGAATTAGGCCCTAACATCAAATAATTGCTTGTAAAATTAGAATGTATACCTCAATTTTATAGATGCCTAAACCCACAATTTTTATAAATTAGAATCGTATTATCTCCTAAAATATTACTCAATAAGTAATAATATTAATATTAAAAATTTCATAGAATCACTTATATTACAATTACCATGGACCACCACTAGGAACACTTATAGAGGGAACGTTACTCTTTCTGGTTATTGGGTTTGCCTTAAGAAATTGGAGAGTGTGTATAAACTAGCCTGAATACTTACCCGAAGAAAATAAATATTTTTTTTTAAATAGAAATGAAATTTGATTACCTCCCAAAAAGAGAACTTTTCGTAAAGGAAAAATAAAAATAAAAGTAAAGATAATAGTTTTACACTTTTACATGATACTTATATTTTTCTCACACACGTGCTTCGCATTCCATTCCACACGTACGAGGCGCGTTCGGACCGTAAGATGTAGCCGTTGGGCCCCTTTTCTGAAGAGTCACTCGCTTCGCTTGCTTCTTAACGGTCGCTGGATCCTGGATGCTCTCTCACTTCTCCCAATTTTCAAATTTTCGACCGTTGCAATCGTAACATTAATACTACCCAGTTCCTCCTCTGCCCCCCAAAACCCACAAAACAAACAAACCAAACAACAAAAAACCTTCCAAGAATTCTTATCAGTTGAAATCTCTCGATCTCTTTCTCACTCACTTCAACTTCAGATTAGAGAAAAAGAAAGAACAAGAAGATTCATCAATGGCGGTAAGTGAGGGCTTGGTAATGATCGATGAGACCTACGAGTTCTCTGCTCCTCGGTTCTTCGACTTCATTAACGGCGAATCGGAAGAAGAATCGCAGATGGCCGAGCTCTGGTTCGAGTCCGCTCTTAGCTATGCTCCCTCGCGTATGTTATCTTTCCTCCTCCTTCTTCTTCTTCTTCTTCTTATTTTTTTGAAATTAGATTTCCTTTAGGTCTTGTAGTGGATGAACTGTTTTTGGTTTTGATATCTTGAAAGAGTAATTGAAGAAATTATTTGTTGTTAGAACCTAGGGTTTTTTTTTTTTAGTTTAGGGTTTGAAGGAGTGGTGGATCTTGAGGATATACGTGTTAAAGTTGTTTAATTACCTTAATTGGAAGATTCAGATCTAGTATTTTCCGTTACAATTTCTGATGAGACAAAGAAATGTGTTAGACCTTGATCTTCTGGTGTTTTTAATGGATGCAGCTTTTATGCCTAAAATCAAGGCTCGGCGGTCGGTTCAGATCCAGAACCTTTGCGATTTCAGTGACGCGGAAGGGCTCCAAAAGGTGATTGATTTGTAAATTATGGAATGATTATCAGTAAAGAGTTTGGTTTTTGGTCTGTTCTTGATAGCTTATTAGATGGAAGTATTATTGATTTTGGCCTATTAATAGCAGGCTGAAGCGACCTCAGATAAAACGCCTCCATCTTGCATTACAGAAGATGCAACTTTGGCTCCAGAAGAGAAGAATTCTACAAGGTGGGTGGAAAATTGGAAATGGAAAGCTTGTGTTTGAAGAAATATATTCTGTTTCCTCTCTTATCTCAAACTGAATATAGCTTACAATAATTTTGCCTTTTCAATTCAGGCTTCAGTCAGAACTTAACCATTCAGAAACTGAAAAAGAAGAAACCGTTAGTCAGAAAGAAAATAGAATCAGTATTGGCCAGGAGGTATTTTAATTAACTCTTCATTTATGAAATTTCAATTCCTGAGACATGTTTGTTTTCTGGGATCCCGAATTCACTTAACAAATTTGATGCCTTTTCAGATTCCTGCCATTAAGGAACCTTGTGAACATGACAATGGTGTGTGTACTAAACTGGAGAGGTCAGTACTCTAGCCTTAACTACGTATTATGAAGGGTTTGAATTATCAAATGTAAGTCTCGCACAGTGTTAACAATTGCTGCTCTTTTCCGTTGGTTTTCAGTGTTTCATGTGTTAGAGACATCCCAAATCCAACTGCAAAAGCAAGTGCAGAAGCAGCTTCCTCTGTGGTCTCTAGCACTCTAGGTTGGTTTGCAGTACTCAGTTTTTTTCAATCTTCACATTTTTTTTCTAGCTTTCTTTGGAATGATGCTGTAGCTGAGTCTTGATACTCAATTTGAATCTGTTAACAGGATCAGAACTTCGCACTCCAAAGCCGCAGATGATTCCAAAGAAATTAGAACCACTGCCCACTAGTTCGAAGAAAAACCTTACGGCAAAGAAGATAGCTAGTTTGGTTAGAAACCCATCAGCTCTAAAGCCCAAAAATCAGTCTCAATTGTCTCAAACTAAAGGTGTAAAACCAACACCTGTGAGAAGGTTGGTCTCTGCACGCATGCTCCATTGATGTTTTCATTTTTTTTCTTTAATTTGCTATTGAGGTTGCAAACCATTTATATACTGATTACTTATTATCATATTGGTAGTGCTACAACTGCCAAAAAAACAATTGGGGGTCCTGATTTTGTGCAAGAAAATCAAGCAATCAAGCGTCAAAAGTTGGAAGGTGGAACATCCAGACAGGTGGGGGTTGTTGAAATTGATTTCCCATTCCTTATAATTTCCTTTCTTATATCCCTGTTCAGTGTCTTGAGCTTGCCGTTGTATGTTCTGATTTTTCAGATACTAAATGTCAAACCACATAACTTACCACACAAATCAAGACCAGGTTTACCTAATGGTGCTGCCAACTTTAGTTCATCCAGTAGTAAAATTGCTAGAGAAGACAGAAAGGTGTGTATAATTCAATCCTATGAACAGGATGTTTTTTTGCTTTGATTGAGTGCTGGTATGACATTCTCTTCATTTCTTCAGATTTATGTTCGGGAAACAGCACAACCTTTCATTTCAGCTGCGGAACTGGTGAAGAAATTCCAATCAGGCACTAGAGCTTTGGAATTGCCTAGCAGAAACAGCTCTATTTCACATGTAATATGGATGGTGCCCCCTTTCTCTTATTTATTTGTTAAATGTGAATTGAAGACAATGAAGAGAGGAGAATCAAATCTCACTGAACTTGAACTGGATTATTTGTTTCAGGATGATGCTGGGTCTATTATCCAGAGGAGGCTGAAACTTACGCTGACAAGACCTAAGGAACCAGATTTTGAAACGTCCCATCGGATTCGCTCTGTCAGGGTGAAGAGCTCTGCTGAGCTTGAGGAAGAGATGATGGCAAATATCCCAAAGTTTAAGGCTCGACCAATAAACAAGAAGGTAAAAGGATTTTCAATAAAACTTGTCATTTTTCTTTGTGTTTATGAGGTATAATTCTCTTCTCATGCAGATCCTGGAAGCACCTACGTTGCCTGCATTGCCTAGAAGTACTCCTCATTTGCCAGAATTTCAGGTAATTTTGTTTCAACTAATGGTACATTAGCTTGAGAAGGGAAATATAAAAAGCTTTTTGGATGCATGACACTGATAGATATACTTTGTCCCAGGAATTTCATTTGAGAACAATGGAAAGGGCTCACCAGAATGCTGAAACATCCACAGTGGCATCAACTGAATCATTTTCTCAGGTACTTCCAGTTCTACTCTACTCTCTATAATTTTGTTGGCATCTCTAGGTTATATTGATTGGGAATTCACATTGATGTTTATAATAGAATCAATGGAATCCCAACAAGCTAACAGAATCAAGGATGCCCCGGCTTGAAACATCAATGAGAGCACGTCCACCCAAGTAAGTAGTAGCAACCTTGAGTTTTTATCATACTCAAACTTGAATTTTAGGAATAATCTTCCACTTTGAAATGGACACTCCTATGTTATATATAAAATCAAGTTTCCGATCTATTTCCAATGCTCCAATTTCAGAACTAAAAGTTCCCAAGAGCTGGAGCAAGAGGAACTTGAAAAGATTCCAAGATTCAAGGCTAGGCCACTCAACAAGAGGGTAAATTCTCCTCTCTCTTTCTGACTACCACAAGCACTAGATTTAGCTTAAAATTAAAGAGTTATATGTTTTTGCAGATCTTTGAAAGCAAAGGTGAAATTGGAGTATTCTGCAATCCTAAACGCCAAATCACAGTACCTCAGGAGTTCCATTTTGCTACAGATGATAGGTTTCCACCAGCAAGAGAAGTTGCCGATCTTTTTGATAAGGTACAAATCAAATTGGAGTCTCTCATTCACTCATTCCATTGCATACCTTGCCATGAATTTAAATTGTTATAATTTCTCATTTTTCTTACAGTTATCAATAAAATCGGAATCTCGCCATGAGCACCAGCTCCCAAAAATTACAACGCCAAATCCATTCCATCTCCATACTGAGGTAGGCCATATATTTCCTGAGACCTTTCAGCTCTTTTGGCAGGAGAAATATTAAACCAATGCTTAATGATTTTAACTTGAATGTTTTTTTTTAAACACATCAGGAAAGGGGCGCTGAGAAGGAGAAGAAATTTTTCGTCGAAGTTATCCATAAACAGTTGGAAGAAGAGAGAGCTAGGATTCCTAAGGCCATTCCATACCCTTATACTACGGATTATCCAGTGGTAAAGACTTTAATAAGTCAACATTTTACGGTTTCTTTGTTTTATCTCTTAGAGAAAACCTTGATACATTATACAACAAATTATGTTTGTTCATACAGATACCACTGAGACCAGAACCAAAGGAATGCACTAAGCCAGAGCCTTTTCAGTTGGAAAGCCTAGTGAGACATGAAGAGGAAATGCAGAGGGAGATGGAAGAAAGGCAAAGAAAGGAGAGAGAAGAGGCTCAAATGAGGATCTTCAAGGCACAGTCGATCTTGCAAGAGTACGATTCTTGAAATGCATTTCATCAAGCTAGTCTAGGCATTCTACTACTACAACTTGGCAACTGAACCCAGAAAACATATGCAAGCTAATACTGTTTTATGTGTTGTGTTATTGCAGAGATCCGATTCCCCTTCCTGAAAAGACAAGGAAACCCCTTACGCAGGTGGAGGAGTTCGCACTTCATGTTGATCACCGGGCTGTTGATAGAGCTGAATTTGATAAAAAAGTAAGCATCATCTTGTTTTACAGTGTTTTACAGGTTAAATTAATTTGGTGTAAGAACTTTCACCAAATTCCAACTATAGATTGTAATTGATAGCTTGCACCAACTCTAGTCTAGTAGTTTTATATAGTCTCTCATCTTATGTGCAGATCAAGGAGAAGGAAATGGTGTATAAGAGGTACAGGGAAGAATATGAATCAGCAAAAATGGTGAGATGGTTTATTAATCTTAACGGCATTTTCTTTGCTTCATTTACTTGCTTCTACATTGATAGCTGACATAATATATATAATCAATGTTTTATATGTGTCTTGGCACAGATGGAGGAAGAGAAGGCACTGAAACAGCTGAGGAGAACAATGGTGCCCCATGCAAGACCATTGCCAAAGTTCAGTAATCCCTTCCTACCACAGAAGTAAGAACCAGTCTCATCAAAGTTCTTCAATACATGTGCGCATGTATTGGTAGGAAAGATAACTGATGAATGTTTTGTGGGCAGGTCTTCAAAGGAAACAACAAAGCCTAAATCACCGAAGTTGCGAGTGTTACGGAGAAGGCAAGTGAGGAGCTTAGTTGGGCTTGCAGCAGCTCCAGCTTCCAGTGCAGCTGCTGCTAATATGAGATGATGCATGGTGGGGGTATATATAGTACCATACAACTCTTAAAATGTGCGATTTTGTTGTTCAAGAATTCTTGAACCCCCCCCCTGTTATATCAATGTAACTGTTTTACTGTCGTTCTTTCAACCATAATATATGGTTCGTTCTAGTCAAAAACATTCTAAGACTAAAGCAGAAATATGAGAACTATAAGAGAAATGATGCTAAAAGAAGACCCCCGAAAAAAACAAGAAGAAAGCCTTGAGGTAGTAGCAATTATCTCAAAGCACATGGTGAGTTTTTGTAATCTCTGCCAAACTTGATATATTAATAATATGAGTTCACTAGAAAACTCTTAATAATAAAACATTCTATCAATTTGATTTTGTAAATAAGAGAAATTATCTCAGGGAGCCTTGTTCATCATGTAATTATCTTTTCTTTTCTTTTTTATTATCGGGATTTCAGCGCTTGGGTGATATCCTCCTTTTGCTTCGCGGCGAGACTAATATACCTGCATTCGAGATAACTGTCGGACACCGAAATGAGAACCTCTCTCAACAAAATTTTTTATATCTACAAAGATTTAAAATTGAGACCTCTTGATTAAGCGATTAGGGCCCAGGGCCTTCAAGCCAACCCTCATTGGTCATCATGTCATTATCAATTTGACCTAGAATTAGCTGAATATAGATATTCGAAAATCTTCTAGAGTTCTAGTTCCAGTAGCAAATAGAAAATATAGTTCTCAATCCAATAATTGAGACAAGGTTTTTGTAGTTACTATCATAGTTTGAAGTGTGAAGAGAGATGATTGCAAAGCTTTTCTACCTTAAACAAGTTTTTTATAAAAATTTCTCACAAAGTCAAGAAATTTTGTAACTTTCTTCTTCTTCTTCTTTTTTTGTCCACCGTTGAGCGACACTTAAGTGGTGTCTTCATCTACTTTACGACGAGACTCATCTACCTAGATTCAACCCGAATCAGCACACAAAGTGGTAAAGGTCCCTGAGATGGTGGATAGCTTGCACCTCCTCATCAATACATGTCGTAATAGGACTCAAACTCGTGACTAGGCCCCTCAATTCACTAAAACGCAACTACCCTTACCAACTGCGTTATAACCCAATGGGTGCTCTCATAAGCCTTTTACACTATAACTATGATGCTTTGAGAACTACTATAATGAATAATGTTTGACAAACACATTTTGTTAACATTGTTTCTAAGAGGAGTTAGATCTAGGGGTGTTCATTCTAACAACCAACCCAATTAACTCAAATCTTTTGAGTTGGGTTGAGTTAGGTTTATATGTCGAATTGAATTGAGTTCAATCTAAAAATTTATAACCTAATCTTATTTGGGTTGGATCCAAATTTTATAATTATTTTGAATTTTCCCAAACTAACGTAAACTAATAAAAAATAATAGTTATTACTCTATTCATTATTTTCATCATAAACACTTATCATAATTAAATTAATTAAAATTTTATGATATAAATAATATTAAAAAAAAGTTATCTTAATAATTATCATAATATTTGTATTTAATTTATATATAATTTTATAATTAATGTATTAGTTGATTAATTCGACCAAATTGAATTCATTAAGTTGGATGAGATTGGGTTTGAGGTTTGGTTGAGTTAAATTTTTTTTAATCCGAATTTAATTAGGTTAGGTTAATATTTGGCTCAAACCCCGGCCGAGCCCAACATGTGAATTAGATCCCCTCTGACCACGATTGCGATTTCAAAATCGTTTTCGACCGCTCGTCACATCAGATCCCATAATCAAAGGATCAGGCCCCACGTGTCCAAGAGGCACAACACTCCAAGCCTTTCATAGTCTCTGTAGGCCCCAAGACATCGAAAGACAAGGACAACGTCACTCTCACAACGTGCCACCTGTCCTCCTTGAAGTACTCCCAACCCACTAGATATTATTTCGGGTGTTCGTGCTCCCCTCATTCTTATCCGCCACCTCATCAGCGACTAATCAACGCTCTTTTTCTTTTTTCTTTTCTTTAATAGAGCCATGATATTGTACACAACCCACTAATAACTTAACAAAACTCTACCTTATTCAACGGATGATATTTGTGTGTCTTTTTATTAAGATGCATTCGAGTGCATACAGGTCGTACAAGGGTAAGAGATATATACTTGTGAACATTAAAGAAATGTTAGTAGGAATTTTAGGGACTATTTTTATATATAAGATCCCACAACTTCACCCTCTCCATATCAAAAAGAAGAAGAAATAATTAGAGAAAAGTAAATAATGGTTCTGCTTGAGAAGCTTTGGGATGATGTTTTGGCCGGTCCTCAACCTGATCATGGCCTTGGCAAGCTCAGGAAGCTCTCCACCAAACCTCTAGTTATCATTAACAAAGGTGAACAACATCTGTACATATATATCTGTAATATATACATAAAACCCTTTTAATCTCTCTTAACTTGATATATATTTACATGTTAATTTGTGGGGTTTTTTTTTGGGGGGGGTTTCTGGGCATGTTTGATTTGGTTTTTGCAGTTCTCTGTTCAATTATTTTCTTACTTGATGACCATTTAATTTGCTTCTAATTAATTTCTATGGCATGTTTATAATTAAATTTGTGTACTTTTTTGATGGTTGATGGTACTAAGTAGATGGGGAAGGAGAAGGTAGTAGCAGCAGCAAGTACCAGAGATCTATGTCCATACCGGCAAGCCCAACAACTCCGGTAACGCCAAGAACACCAACTACGCCACCATCGGCTAAGAAGGAGAACGTGTGGAGAAGCGTATTTCACCCTGGTAGCAACCTCGCCACCAAAAACAGAGGCGCCGAGCTCTTTGACAAGCCCACGCACCCTAATTCCCCCACTGTTTATGACTGGTAATTATACAATATTAATTTTCCTTATAATTTTTTATATTAATCATTTTTTTAATTAATATTATAGATCCATGCATGCGTGCATGTTATATCTAATTTGCATGCATCACATGATGAGCATACATGCATGGATATATATCCCATGATCTTTAGTCATGGGTTGGTTGATTTTTTGTTGTTGCAGGCTTTATAGTGGAGAGACTAGGAGCAACCATCGCTGAAGTAGGATGGGGATGGGATGGATGGCCATGAAGATCTGCAAGGTGCATGCATGTAGATAGGTGTTCTTATATGTTCTTCTTTGTTGATGTTTTGGAACTTTTTGTTTATGTATGTATGATGTGTTGATAATGGGTGATGCATGTAGTACTAGCTAGTAGTATTATTACTACTATATATCTGATGTTCAAGAGGGTTCCTTTTGATGCAAAGAAGGGTGTATGAATTTAGATGTCATTTTATGTTTTTGAAGGGCCAACTGTGATAATTTTAAGATTTTGAAAATAATTGAGAAGATAATTATGTTCATGAAGTGGGTCCCTTCATGTAAGTGTGATGGGACCATGTTGGGTGATCTTCAAGGAATATGGATAGAGACATCATTATTTAATGGGAAAAAAGAAGTCATGCTTATCCATTTAAGTTTGTCTTTTTCTAATGGGTCATATGATTTACAGGTTAAAACCATGAGCTGTGGAAAACTTTTGTTGGATGGCTAATATTATACAAATGATATGACATAAAGTTAATAATAATAATTTATGATTTTTAAGATGGAATTACTAATTGAGTTATATACTTTTAAAAAATAATTTATATAAATTGAAGATTAACTTTTTCCCACCAAACAAAGAGGATCATTAAAATTATTATTTTTATCCTTATTTTTGTTTTTTTATTCTAAATCTATGTTTTTTACTTAAATGGAAGTCATTTTCTTCTGAGCCATAACTTATCTATAAGTAAAGAATCATTTATTTATTTACTCTGCCCATGAAAAAAAAAATTCAAGTTTCAATTACTTCAATCTAGAACCTGGGTGACATGAGTGCTAGCTTGTCTTGTTCTCCCACCATCGAAGGAAAAATGACCCAAGAGAACTTATTCTAAATTTAATTGAAGATGAATCATAAATTGGTATCCATGCAAGTTGCTGCAAAAAATTCTTTCAGAAGCAGCAAAAAACCAAGAAAACCATGCCCCCAAAATTATTAACAAACTGCATCATATATCATCATGTATTTGTAACTCATGATTAACTTAAAAACACTGTAGCATTTGCACAAAGTTTCTCTCACCTGATCAGGCCCATTTATTTCCACAAAGCCAAAGCTGTGGCAGGGTGGTGGAAGTGCTTGATCCAAGCATATTCTCATTCTTCATTTTGTGTGCGTGCTGCTAACGACGCAATCACAATTTACTAGGAAGAATTTCATTAGATAGCTTTTGAACTTTGAGAAGCTGATTGGACTTGGTAAAAATCTCATTATTCCTTTCAGAAATAAATTTAGCGAAACGAGAACCTTTCCCATCTTTCTTGTTTTTGCCTGATAAAGACTCCAATGGATCGAGATATGGGGGCGTTGGCGTGGGCGACAATGGTGGCATCAATGCCCATACAGAAGACAAGCTTTCATTTGGCTCTTCCAGAACTTGTAATATTGATAGATCCCGCGTGTCTGTCGAAGAGAGCAAATTGAATATTTAGCATCACTTGTAGTTCTCATTACCGATAATAACTACCGGCTTGAAGACTATCTAACCTGAAAACTTGAAAATTGGCTCTAGAGCAGCACATGGGATGCTGAAGTTGAGATGTGGAATGATAGTTCCTCCACCATGCCTTGCATTACTACATCAAGAAAGCATCATGTGAGCATGCAACGGTGTCACACTAAAGATCTTTAGTATTTTGTTTGTCAATTTACATTAAACTGATGTCTAATTAAGGTATTAATTTTAATTTACTTATTCACTTTGTTAACTACTATGGTTTAGGACGAGCGATACCTTGTGATAAGTCCGATCATATGGCCTTCAGAATTGACCACAGCACCACCACTAGCGCCGGGATGTACAGATGCAGTGGTTTCAAGCATTGCCGGTAAGTATCTTGTTGAAATCTCTTTGACACCGGTTTGATGGATATGCCATTGTGCTTTAACTACTCGTGATACAACACCAGAGCAAACCGAAGGAGAGAGATCTGATAAAAGGAATGGAAGATGTAACATCAGAAGCTTCTTTTAAAATTAAAAAACCTTTGTATTTAAAAAAAAAAAAATTGTAGAGTGCTCTCACCACTTCGTGGTCCAAAGAGTCCGTGTCCAACAACGTATGCCTTTGATCCCATAGATGGACATACAAAGTCGGGAATGATGGGAGATAGTTGATCTGGAACGGACTTTAGCTGCAACAAGGCTATGTCTAAAGGACCTTTCGAAATATAAAGTACCTGAGCATCGCACCAAATCCACGGATGAACGTGGTCCAGGCGAACACGAGGTCTCCTATAACTGTTGTAAGTCGACCTGATTCTATATACGCCGTGTTCTTTTCCCTCCGGTTTATTTGGAATCTTCGCCATATTGGGCAACAAATTCTGCCTCTCTTTGTGGCTGCTACTTTCTTCATTCCACATGTACAACGATTCTTTGGAATCAACAGGCAAGGATGCCAATGTGGATATGTCTCCTCCACCCTTTAGAGTTGTTTTTCCGAATCTCCAAGGCTCAAAAAGGTGAGCATTTGTGAGTAGTAGACCGTTTTTGTTAATTAAAACACCTGAAGCCCAACTTCCATCATTTATGGCAATGAGAGTAATAGAATTCATTGCCTTCTCAATCGGTGATGCCGAACAGGGACTAAATTCCAAATCCTTACTGCTGGAATTTACAGATTTGTTGTAACCAAGATTGCTTAAACATTCCTTTCTAGCTGAATGTAAATTGTCATTGCTACGTGTTGAGTCACCCAATGCCATTGCAATGGCTTCCCATGGAATCACCAGCTATTGTTTAACAAGAACACACATCATGAATTACCTAAGACAGAAAAACAATTTAATAGGAAGTATATAAATGTTTCCTTGTGACCTGAATTTCTGCTCCACCAGCTTTTTGTCTCAAGGGTATAGTTAGTAAACCTATGAGACGTGCGTGTTCTCCAAAAACTGGACCACCTTCCATGCCTGAGCTATTCAATATATTGGAATAAGAATCCAAGATCATGAACAGAAATAATTTTAACAAAGAGAGAGAGAGATTTAGATTGTCGCACCAGGAAGACACCGGATGTCAGCCATCAACAATGAGTTGCTATGAGAACTTGGTGGGTAGCAGTTAGAAATGAATCCCACGGATATGCTGGCTTAAGAATTAAGACATCATTAATAATTGGAGAACCAAAACAAATTGACAGAATTATATCAAGAAATGGAACAGAGTTTCTCAAAAGTGGAAGCATAGAGTGCTCAGGCCAAAGTAGGCTTCCTTATGATCCGAAGGATATTGATTTGAAGCAGATAGCAGAAATTGCAAAATACAAGAAAATTCATCAGCTTTTCGGGGTTAAATAAGCCAAGCGTTAGGTACCATGTTGATTCAACCAAAAGTACTTTTGTCATTTTTTTTTCTTTTTTGGTATCAAGCAAACAAGGTGAGATTCCCGAATTTTGAATTACCATTCAAAAAGTTTAACAACTTGCCAAGATGGTTCTTTCAATCCAATCCAAATTTATCACCCATTCAGTCAAACAAAGAAATGAAAAAATATCCTACTGGTAGAGATGGGGAATGCAACAAATTTATATTAAGAGAAGCACAAATTATGTTTCTGTGAAATGTAAAAGAGCTTGGCAAGGTGCTCAACATGTTTGCAAGTTGCAAAATTACCTTCCCATGAAATGCAAATTGGAGTAGGAAAGAAATTTATAGACAAAAAAATTTAGGGAGTTTACCTATTTAAGAAGTGAGCTGGTGAGAGGATACCAAATGGCGAACCCATTGCTAGGAGAAAATCCCCTCTTGTATTTTGGGGTGATATGCTTAAATTTGGGACATCCTAGATAACCATGATTGATCTTGTCATGCTTATGAGCACACATAACTGAAGTAAAATGCATAAAAGACAAACAATAAGTAGAAAAAATTGCAAATTAAGATGATTTTTCACCGAGTCTTTGAAACCTAAGAGCTGCAATTGTAAGTTATCATACCTTAGATGCTATTGACGAAACTCCAAGAATAGCAAGTCTAGTGGTTGACATGGCCATACCACTGGAATTGCCAGATTCACTGAGCTCGGCCTGCCTTTTGTTCTCCAATGAAGATTTGGTATCATGTCCAACCTAGATGAATATAAGAGTATAAAATGCTAGCAATCTGAGATACCTAATAAAAGTTTGATAAATAGTTTGTAAAATAAATGGCATCCATCAGAACTCTTAAAATATGAAATATTACAAATGAAACTAGTAGGTATATGGAGCTCTAAATATTCAATGTGTTGACAGAGATTGGATTACAACAGCTAGCTTCTAGTGGAAAGATCGCTTGAAGATTTTCTATGAAGTTTCGAGATGTTTTATAGCTTAGTGCAGCATTGATTCACCTCTTATTCTAATATTTAGTTGGTATAATATGCTAACAAATGTTTGATGAACTATTGAACAAATCATAAGCTTGTGAAAGTTGGCACAAACACTTGGGTAGCACCTAGATTATCATTGCCATCTCATTATCATAATTTTCATGCTATAAATGTGATAATTAGAGGTTCAAACGGAACTAGAAAAAGCTATACGAGTATGACATTAGGACTTCCTAACATGCTACTATATAAAGCTGTAAATGTGTAATGTTGAAGTAACATAGAGGGTTAACTTAATGTACAATCTTAATTAGACTTCAGTCATGCCAGCAACAACTTAAACTCCGAGACAGTTATTTTCAATGCAAGATAAAAGCTGTTTCCCATCATTCATAAAAAGGTAGTGAACTACAAACATAAAAATGAAATTAAAAAAGAGTGAATTGCATGGCTAATGTGTAATTAAAGATTTATCTCAGACCAACCTGCATTTGAAGTGCATCCAGAGAATCCAGAGGACCATTATTCAACAAAGCTAAGGACCAACCAACTCCCCATGAACCATGTTCTGGTGAGCCAGTACGAGTATCAATTAGTGACTCGAGAGCAAGAGAAGATGCAGGGAGATCAACCTACAAAATACATTTCATCATAAAAATCTACCTGAAAACATAGAGAATTACCACAGAAACAATATTTAATTAAATATAGAATTAGCCTGAAAGAAAGCTAAAGTTCAATTCTTCCACCTAGGGGTCAGGTCCTCATGGACTATGCATGGATTTTACTGGTATGAGTTACAGGCAACATCTTATGAGGAAGACACAATTTCTTTTCTTATCTAGGCAATGAGGAAGAAGATGGCCTCAGGATATCTCATTTCACACGAAGTTAATCCCTACTTTTCCCTTTTTTCTTCTTGAGATAAGTGTTAAGCGCCCACATACTCAAAGGAGACACCATTTCTACACATTTCTCAATACCAAAACGATTGAAGTCCTTTAGCCAAGCAAGCCAATAAAATATTGTTTTTAAACAAACCAAATAAAACAAAGCAAAAAAATAATTTCTCTATGATATACACAGCTTGATTCATTTCACCTTCAAGGTACCACTAATACACATATAGGAATACTTTCCTCTTTCAAATTAAGTTGAGCGCTTGGGGGATCTTAAATTACAACTAAGGGTAAAACCGCACCCAAAAAACAAAAAGAAGTGAAAGCAGATAAATCTACTGTTAATATAGATGCTTACCAGGGCTAAAAGTTGTGAGGCGAGCCACTGAGGAGCTCCACCATCAGGCTCATCAATGCCATTACCCGTTCTAGTCTTTTCCTGCAAAGCAAAACAACTTTGATGAACTACACATAACATCATATCCAAGCAAAGAAATTGAATTCAATTTCCCCATTGGAGACTACAAAATAAAAAAACTAGTAAATCATACCTCAACCATAATATCAATCTTAGTACCAGGAACCAACTTGGGCAATTTCTACAATGAAAATTGGTCACAAAACAAATCATTTACTCAATCCCGATACAAAAACCACAAATGCCGCGAAATTAAACACAAAAAAAGGAAATTTCTTTCACCTGATTTCTACTTTCCCTATGCTGCAGCGTTAAGAACGGTTCAACAATGGATGCTACAGTCACAACCAAACCCGAATTCACCAAACCATGCTCGTTAATACTGCCCAGAACTTGCTTAACAGCCGGAAATTCACTAAAAGATTCCGGCAACAACATCCCAGATGCCGAAAGCGTCGTTTTTCCTGAGCTGAATCCAAAAATTCATATATTCAATCAATAATATTAAAAAAAAGGAAACACCCAGAAAAATAAAGAATCATAAAAAAAACTGAAATTTGAGATTTTTAGCTTACTGGTAGTGGTGGAATGCGTGATTCCGCATCTTCAGACCCTTTGGGTCCTGAAATCATCAATAATTCAGCTCAAAATATGCGCAAAGACGAATGCACTGACACTGTTTGAAGAAATGCCCCAACAGCTTTTTTTGAGAAAAAAAGAAAAGAAGAATTATTTGAAAAAACAAACTTACGGGTCCTTGAATTCTGATCATTACAGCGAAGTTCCGAGCAACATCGGCAATTTCCGGCAATTCCATGTGAAACACCATTGTGTACTTCACGGAGGGTCTGGTTTCTACGGCAGAAGAAGAAGATGAGCTGAAGAACTTGTAAATATATATAGTTGAGCTGTAGAATCTTAATAACTGACACGTGTCGTGCAGCTGGACAGCTAATGGTGCCGTTCTGACTCAGTAACTCGGACGAGTCCATTTGAAAGACTTGACTGACCATCAAGAGATTCATTACAGCAACCAAAGAAAGAACTACTTAAGAAAAATTATTTTTATAATAACAAAGGAAGATCACAGTCCATGCTTGTTAATCAAGAGAATTAACTGGATCTTATTCTTAATGTGAGAATTTAATCAAGTAATCAAGAAACTTTTCTTTTGTATCCTCTTGGAGGTAGTAGAAAGTAGTTTGCCAAATATCTATCTTGATTATCTTAATATATAAGATACTTATTATGGTGAAAATATTTTAATCAAACTATGAACTATGAAGAAGTTACTTTCTAATATTGCATTATTCTAATCTTTTATTAAGAGATATATTTAATTATTTGGGTAGTGGAGAATCTTGACATTAGTTTAATAACAAAAATAAATCTTATTTTGAATTATTTCTTCTTCTTTTTTCTATATATATTTTAGAAGTAAATTGTGAGGTAACGGTTTTTGGATGGTTACTGGTACATAAAAAGATTAACACGGGTGCTATGTTACAAAAACGTTTTCCCTCTATTTGTTTGTCCCTCTATTTGTTTGTCTTCGTCTTGCTATTTCTTATGTTTGCATAACGGAGAAAATTCATATCATTTGTTCTTCCTTTGCCCAGTTGAGAGATATATGTGAGCCAAATGGTGTTCTCTTTCAAAAGGAAAAGTTTGAATGCTCAAGAATCGGGAGGAAGGGATGACAACATTTTTTATAGTTCATCCTCTCAGATTGAAAAAGAAGTTGGATTGACGGTGTTACTGACAACTATATGGTCTCTTTAAAATAAAAGAAACATAAGGGTATTTCAAAATTTGCAAAAAGAGGAATCTAGGTTGTGGGATGATATTAGATTGTTAGAGCATTTTTAATACTTTTGTGAATTGTGAAAAAAATTAAATGTCACATAGAATAGATAGACATAGAATTAAAATAAATTTTTTCAATGCAATTATTATCATTCACTGTCAAGCTAAGGTGGCAAAAAAAAAAAATAGAGGTTCTCAATATGACCATTTACTTTTAGAGGGTCTGTTAGATAACCATCTATTGCTGACTCAGCAAATATTTAAAATTCAAATAAGAACTGCTATCAACTATTTTAAATTTATTGTCAATATCTATTATTGTTCATTGTCAATATTTATTATTGACTCATCAAAGTATGTATTTTAAATAGAAACATTGGAGATCATTTTTTAATTTAATTGTCTATCAAGTAATATTTTATGTCACATAAAATGCGAGTATCTTGACATTAACAACATGACATTTTTCTTTAAAACATAATTTATAAAAACATTATATATGCTCTTAGCTTGTTCTTGGGTAATAGCTTCTCCTTGCACAAATGATACTCCATAATGCAATGGTTGAGAGATTGGGCAGCTTGTTTGTAGCTATTTGACGTGTAGTTTGCTCTCACTGCGGGCTAGGCATTTCTTGTGCTTGGCGTTAGTTTGTAAGTAATTTTTACTTCATATATATATATATATTGTTTCTCTCTCTCAACAAAAAAAAAAACTGTGCTTTTTAACTGAACTATTGGAGTTCAAAAAATAAATTTGATAGAGTATATATTGAGTACATATGTTGATCCAACGGACACCAAAGCCCTATTTCTAAGATGTTTGCTCACGCGTATATACACATTTGATAGAGTATATATTGAGCACATACACGTTGACCTGGTTATATACACATAAAGTGAGAAAAAAAAAAATACACATAACAAAAAAACGGGGTATCCAATTTTCACTTACAAATTAACGATAGAGTTTGTAACTTGTTATTTTTTATGTTATATATATATATATATATATATATTGCTGAGGCCTGGTGTTCAGGTCAACTTGCTCGCATCATCTGACTAATTCTAGAGGGATGCAAGTCCTTAACTCATAAAGGGGCACCCCTGAAACCCCAGAGAAAATCCTCATTTGGGCTCGTATATACCTTGAAGGCATCTCAGTAACTTGTTCCGTCTATCCAACCACTTGGCCAATTATGGGTGAAATTAGGTCTGGTCGGATAGAGTTTTTGCCCCCAAACCCACTCTACCCTATGAGTCGAGTAGAGTTTTTGCCCCCAAACCCACCCTACCCTATGAGTCGGGTCGGTCGGGTTGGGCCCCATTAAATATCATAATTTTTTTAAAGCTTAATAACTACTATAAGCTTTTATTAGTAATAAAATATATTGAATTATCATGTGGAAGTTTATTAAATTACTATTTAAACTTTAAAATATGAGATTTCTCCTTTTTAAGAAAACTCATATAAGTACAAGCCAAGGTAGTCTTAAATTTGACTTATGAGAATGATGATGAATAGAGAGTTGATGAGTTTTTATAGAGAAGAAGAGTCTCATTCTTTCCAACAAGCAATGTGAGACTAAAATGAAACTTTTCTCTTTTAGTCTCAAGCACCCATCTTATGATTCTTATCTTATTTTTCTTACCATCTAATCCAACAATTTAAAAAAAGTAGTTGAGAGTTATGAGCATTTTTAATTAGAGGCCTTGTATGTAATAATTTTTTTAGTATCTTTATTATATATATATATATATATATATATATATATATATATATATATATATATATATATATATATATATATATAATATGTTTATAAATTTTAAGAGGTTGAGTATGGTCGGGTTGATAAAAAATTAATTCGACCAACCCAACATATCAATTAAACCCGACCTAACCCGACCCGATCCGAAATGATCGGATTTGGTCGGGTCAGTCGGGTTGCTTACACCCCTATGGTCAACACCTCTTTGATTTTTTATTTTTTATTTTTTATTTTTTATATGTTACATAAACACACATAAAATGTCATATTTTCTGAATTCTTTTTGTAACATTCCGTACTTGTAATCAATATATTTGGTTGACTTATACGTATATTAAAAAATATAATACACGTATAAGTACTTTTAAAGGCATGTGTACATGTGACAAATGAACTTAAAAATGTCAAAAGTGAGTTCCGAACGTGATTTGACACAGAAATTGATTTATCACACGTGTATTCCTCATGTAGATTGAGTCTATAGAAGAAAATTGAATAAACAATAAAATAAAATACTGTTCATTTGCGCGGAATAGCACTATGAACAGTATTCATATTGAAAAAATAAAAAAAAATAAACATACAAAATAAGAAATGAAGTTGCAGAAAGGGCAGAAAGAAAACGGACAGGAAGGAAGGAAGAAAGAAGAGGAAAAAGAGGGAGAACGCGGGATTCGCACGAAATCGGGACCTGCGGTAAGTGATTTTCACTCTATTTTTTCGTGAAATTAATATCTAAGCTAGATGTAACGATTCTAACGGAGTAATTTTTGTTGTGGGAGCCGTTTTACGGTATTTTCAACAATTAGAGTTTTCTCCCAACGTGACTGAAAATCCGCTAAGAAGGTTGAAAAACACTCCCTGGACTGTCGGGACCCCGAATATGTGGTTAGATTGAATTTATGTGTTCATTTGGAACTTTTATGGCGGTTGGAAGTTAGAGTGTAGATTGGAGACCATTCCCAATAAAACTCCAGTTTAAGGCTATAGAATGGTAGAATGGACTATTGCGAGTCCATAGATGCTAAGTTCATAATTTTTGGAGACCGTTTGACAATTTTAGTAACAATTTACATCTTTCGAATGAATAGTGACGACGTGAACAGTGATGTAAATAGTACTATGATGTGAATACATAAGACCTTTTTGTCATACTCCAGTACACAGCACACCGCAGTGTCTAGTACCCCGGGATGTGATGAGTACCTCATACCGAGCATACCTCAGCTGTTATATACCACATAATATTGTCGCATCCCAGTACACAGCCCACCATAGTGTCTAGTACCCAGAGATCATTTGTCCACACTATTCACTCATAAATAGTACAAGACCTCCCCTAGAGTCGAACTTGAGACCTCATAAGGTTTAATTTCGAACTCTGAGTAGCCACTGAGCCAATCGGGGTACTAGACACTGCGATGGACTGTGTACTGGGATACGATAATATTATGTGGTATATAATGGCTGGGGTACGCTCGGTATGAAGTACCCATCACATCTCAAGGGTACTAAATACTGCGATATACTGTGTACTAAGGTGTGACACTTTTAATTCTCCTCGTGATATTAAGAAACCTTACAGTACAACGTCACATTATAAAATCTTTTCATGTTTTTTGTTATAAAATTTAAATGGGCAAACAAACTAGGTGCCAATATAATTGGGTACAGATAATGTCTCCTACTAATGAATGTATAATATGTGAGTACTAAACTCAATTTGAGAAACATACAATAATCCGTATGTTTTAAAAACCGAATGGCCTAATAATTTTTTAAGTATATGTAAGTGCCATATTTTCTTTTTCTTTTTTTTTTTTTCTTTTTTTTAATTTTTCTTTTTGAAATGATAAAGAATAAGGCAACAAAACGGAATAAAAAACTTTGGTTGAATTTAATTCCTGATCCGAACATTAGAATATAACCTATTAAATATTGGTTAGCTTTAACGGTGTCCATCTGAATTTTTCACTCGAAGTTAAACGTTTGATTATCTCTACTGTAAATAAGTGAGAGCTTTTTTATAGTAGTTGGTTTACACGATTCTCATTCGGCTCCTTTATGCTCTTGTCATTATGTTTGTCTTCTTGGCCCTACTAAGAAATTTCGGCTTCTTCTACCCCCAATGTCAATATTCTCTGATCTTGTGTCAATACTAAAAATAAAATAATTAAAAAATTAAAATAAAACTTAAAAAGTTAAAATTTGAAAAACTAATATTTGTTGTTTTCAAAAAACTACATATTTTTATTGTAATATTTTGAAAAACCTTTTTTAGAGTCTGCAAACCAAATACAACCTATTTCACGACTTAAACATATCATTATAGCCTCTAGTACAAATATACCTAATAATTTTTTAAGTATATATAAGTGTCATCTTTTGAAAAGAACAAAAAACTTTGGTTGCAATTGATTCGTAATCCGAAAATTAGAATATAATCTGTAAATGTTGGCTAGCTTTAACGGTGTGCATCTAAAATCTTTCACTTGAAGTTGAGAGTTTGATTCACTGTTTTGCAAATAAGTGACAGCTTTTTTATGGTAGTTAGTTTGTACGGTTCTCATGCGGCTTCTTTATGCCTTTTATTATTATACTCGCATTCTTGGCTCTACTAAGTAATCTCGACTTTTTTTTGCTTTCAGTGTCAATATCTTTTGATTTTGTGTCAGTACTAAAATAAAAAAAAATTAAAATAGAACTCAAAAAGAGAAAATTTGAAAAACTACTCTTTATTATTTTCTGTAACTATATATTTTTATTGTAATATTTTGAAAAACTGTTTTCGGAGTCTGTAAACCAAACACAGCCTACTTCATGACTTAAACATATCATCATAACCTCAACGGTGCCGCAATGAACTCGTTCCCAAAAAACACTCCCCCGCGTCACACTGAAGCATCTCCACAAACTGACACGGCAAATGTAACCGATGCTAGTAGGAGGACCATAGCTACGGCTTATGTAGTTGTGCATTCGTCTCTCTCACTGCAACTTCCCCTTACATATACGCCAACAACAACACTTGATTCGATTCCACTGGCACGTGCTTTGCATTAATAAAAATTCTTCATTTCTCATTTACATATACAAAATACAAAAAAATC
The DNA here is from genome assembly GCA_035771175.1 of Paratinospora sagittata. NCBI lineage: Eukaryota > Viridiplantae > Streptophyta > Magnoliopsida > Ranunculales > Menispermaceae > Paratinospora > Paratinospora sagittata. Next base: position 36,737,379 of record CM069610.1, read on the forward strand.
AAAATCAAATTCCCCATGTGAATCTGGAGACAAATCCAACGGACATACAAAATGCAAGACTGACGTGGAAGCGTTGCCAAGTCGTTGAAGGGCCGAAATGACGAAACTACCCTTGAAAGGAATGTCGTGCAACAGCGCTCTCCGAACTCGTAATAAGAGGAACTAGGAAGGGCAACAGAAACAAGAAGAAAGAAAAGAGAAAAAAAAATAAAAAAATAAAAAATAGTGCATGTGTGTTCTCGCCGTAACATATTCATTGATATATAAATCCGGTTAAGTGTGTGCGAGAGAGAGATAGAGAGGAGAAAAAAGAAAAAACGAGCACAAGTCGCGACGCCTACTTCCCCTTCTTTGTCTCTCTCTCTCTCTCTCTCTCTCTCTCTCTCTCTGTTCCTTCCTTCTTTTCATTATTTTTGTGCTTCTCTTTCAGAAGAAGAAAGGAAGAAGAAGAAGAAGAAAAGGAAGACGAAACTCGAAAGCGAGAGGCGAAGAAGAAGGTGTAGTAGAGAAAAATAAAGCGTGAATCTTGGAGTGAGATTGGAGAATTAGAAGCAATGCCAGCGCAGAAACGAAGCGCGGCGGAGAATCTGGAGGAGGATTACGAGCAGCAGCATAGAGGGGAAGAGCAAGAGGAAGAGGAAGAGGAAGAAGAAGGAGAAGGAGGAGGAGGAGGAGGAGGAGGAGGAGGAGGTAAAGGAGGAGGAGAGGAAGGTAACGCATTTGATTCGATGGGAATGAAAGTTTGATTTGTTTGTGTGGTTGTTTTTCTGATTGTTGTTTTGTTTATTGTTGACGATCGATGTGTGTTTTGGTCTCTCTGTTTTGTGTTCAGATTACGATGAAAGCCCCTCTTCCAGCGATGATGACAAAGACGAGTACGTCGTACTTTATACGTTTTCTCTCTCTCTCGTTCTTTCTCTTTTTGCGTCTTTCTCTCTCTCTCTTTCTCTCTCGTTCGTTGCTTGTTTTAGTGTTGTTGTTGTTACTGTGTGTGTGGATCTCTTTCCATTTTGGTGGTTGATGGACTGTTTGTTTCTGGTTTACACGAGCATATTTGTGAGCCGATTTCGTGTTGTAGTTACGAGAATTTCGGAATGGTTTATCTGAGCTGGAGAGAAGTCGATAAATAATGGTTTCCGGAGTTGTGGAAGGAGGTTGATTTGAAGTTCAATCTAGCGTTGGCGATTTCAGAATTTGGATCTTGTGGATCGCGTTATTTGTTAGGATGATTGAGTTTGCTTGGACTTACGCGGAGAGATCAGTTGCATGTTAGGTTCGGGGATTTGAGCTCGAGGTTTCTGGTTTCATTTATTGCTAAACGATCAACTGGAAATTCATGAGAGGTGTGCTTACTTACAAGTTCTTCGTCCAAGGTGCAATTTCCGTTTCTTTGAGCCAGAATCGGGGAAATGTCAGAGTTGGTTTATGAAATCTTCAGAAATTTCAAGGAGCTCGCCATGCAGTGAATTGCATCTGTAGATTGATCGTAGTCATAGCATGCATGGCGGTTCTGAACTTCTGGAGAAGCTCAAGGAATGATTTTGCAGCAGTGATGCCTCTGCTTATGGTTGGGGAGATGAGTTTTATACAATTGTTTGGAAGTTCTATTTGATACAGCACTATTTGTGAATGCGTCGTTTGATTTGGGCATTAACTGATTTATAGAGCATGCTGAGAGGTTAGTGATCTCGTGCTATTTTTTGGTTCTGTATTTAAAGAGGTAAAGTGTGATCCTTTTGCGAAGAGCTTTGTTTATGTATTATCAATACAGTAATTTTCTTGTAATTTTAATCTTGAAGGGGGAAACTGAAAAAATATATAGTCAGCTGATTCATATTTGATCTGACCAGCTAATTTGTAAGATTAGTTTCTAGTCTCAAGAATTTGAGGCCAAATGGCATGCATAAAGCTATCCTTCTTGCAATTCTGCCCAAAAGTTATTGTACAATTGTGTATGCAAACCTAAGGAAGGAGAAGGTTATAGTAGCTCTTTCCTGGAAGCAAAGCCTGGTCAGCAGAGACATGAAATTTAATATATTGCAGCTACAGAGAAGGAATTCATATGAATGGAGGCTTTTTTGGGATTGGATTAAGGTATCATCTTTGTGGTATTTGAAATGAAATTCGTAAAGTTTTGTTTTAAAGTGATGGACAGAGCTAGAATCAGGTTCATGGACGATTTAGGTTGTGGGATGCCAGCCATTTTATATGAACTGTTTTATTTATTTATTTTTTTAAGTCTTTACGGCATAACAGAATGTAGAGCTTTCATTTTCTAAGTAATTGCTTCCAGAGGTCCTTGGGCATTGTTGGGTTCCATAACTAAAATGTGAGTTTCTGTCTTTTCTTGAATGGCAATTTGAAAGAAGCTTTAACAGTTGGGTCATGGAAACTTTTGATCATGACCATGAGGATGCATTGAAGTGCTAATTTGGTAGAAAAAGACTCTGAATCTGGGGCTTCAAAGGAGCCTCGTTAATTTGGAGTTCCTTTGGTGATTCATGTCTTATCTTGAGAGTGGAAGATTTGGTGAGGCTTATGGATTTCTATGGTGTGGTAGTAAAGGTTAAGAGCAAGTTCTTTTGTACGCGTATGGCTGTACCACAAGATGACATGAAGATATTGCAATCAGGGATTGCTGCTGGTGTCCTTTATAAAATTTAACATGAATTTGTAGAATTGGAGATGTCAGATCTTGCAATATATTTACTAAAACTTGCTGGACATAAAGTGCTTGAAACTGTAGCAAGTAAATGGCCTCGTTTATTAGGTATTAGGGGAACGGGGGGTGGAGGTGTGGATAGGTGTATTTATTCGGCTGTCCATTTTATGTTAACATTGTTTGCACAAGCTTGAATTCTTCAAACAGTGGTATTTTTCCTTTGGAAAGTTGTATGTGATTTGTGTGGTTTATTATTCTTTTTTTTTTTCTTTTTTCTTTTATGTATGTACTTATTTGTCAATGAGGCAATGCTACATGCATAACCATCATATATGTATTTATTTGTATATGTAAGTAAGCTTGCAATACTCTGTACTTTGTATTCTTCTCAGTTCAATTATTTGTGAAGCCCTTAAAGATATCATTCCACATGACTAATTTGTAGTTTGTCAAACTATCTTCATAGAAGTAATCCGTCCATCCATTTCTAACATTGTGAAACATTCACATGAAGCTTCTGGGCTTCTTGAATAACCCAGTACTTTATGTCATCCTTTTATTTGGTCATTAGTTATTTATTATCCAACACTTGGGAAGATTCTTGAACTGAGGGGAATTCCTGCATTTTGATTTGGGAATGTTTGGTTCAGGGACAAGGAGTTCCCTTAATTATTAGATGATTGGAACTTTTTCCAGGTGGTTGGTGGGATGAAGATGTTTATTTGTCAAATCTCTTATTTCATCTCATTTGCTTAGTACAATGGTGTTCTTTTGCAAGTTGAAAGCTATTTATTTAATTACTATGAGGTGTAAATATAGAATGTAGTATGACTAACTGATTATCTTCCTAGTTGACAGAAATCAAAATAAAAGGAAAAGGAAAAAAAGTTTATTATTATGTAGAAGTGTTAGAAATCAGTTGACCCAAAAACTATAGTTGTTAGATAAGGGCTCAACTATGTATATCAAGCGAAGATAGATAGATGTTAACACTCCCCCTCACGTGCATGATGCACGTGGACTTGATTTATAATGGGGAGGAAAGATATGATTAATAAATGAGATAAACAAGCAAATATGGTTGCGAGGAGGTTTGAACACGAGACCTTTCTGATACCATGTTAGAAACCAAGCCAAAAGCTATAGCTGTCAGATAAGGGCCCAACTATGTGTATCAAGTGACGATAGATAGATGTTAACAAGAAGGATGATTGCTTGTATCACTTTTAGGTATTCTTATTTCTTAACTAGTTTTGCTTTAGGCATTGACCTTCTGGTGGAGGTCAACACTTTGTTTAAGAAAAAAATTAATCCTGACTTATGAAAACTTAGGAAGACTTATGCTATCTATGTAACATTTTCTATTCCATGTATAGATTTTTGATTAATTATTTATAGTAATCCAGAAACTTATTATCTATATTCTATAATAAAGTTCTGGTCTTGATGATTTTATTTGGTTTCTAATATTTATATTTGATAGATCATTTGTTTTAATTTTGAGAACTTTTAGTTAATTTTATTTTGGGTTTTAGAGAATTTCTATTTAAGAAAACTTCCTGATTTTTGAAAAAAAGGCAACTTAGTCTATGAATGCACGATTTCAAGAAATTGTAAGGATGGAATAATGAATTCATATTTACTTTTCTCAAGTAGCTTTAATTATTTTTTCTTTTTAGTACGACTCTTTAGGATTTACGGTGCAACTTCATCAACATTAGGCACAAGAAAGTGTGATTCTTGCTTGTTTTTAGTTAGAGATTGGTTCAACTCCAGTCAAAACCTTGTGTGATGTAACTTAACACATGTTGAACGCGTGATCCTTCAATCTGTTCATGATTTTAATAGGTTATATCGTGGTCCTAAATTAATCTGGTATCAAAGGTAGTGGTTCTTTATAAGTCATACTAGTTTTACTTCACAAGGTAGATTGTTAAATACGAACCTATATATACCAGTCTCTAACTATGTCTTGATTGTTAAAAAGCCTTGAATATTTGAATCATTACAATTATAATGGATCTACTCATGCACATGTTGATCTCAAGTCTGTCTCGAAACAAATATAATTTAGCTTATTGAGTTATAATGTATGCTTGATCACTTGTCTGTCTAGCAACTCTGCAACTGATGGAATTTGGCAAATTGAATTATGATTTAGGTATAGGCTAAGTTTAAGTGAAGATTAGTCATTACACCAGCAACTGCTTACAATCTCTTTTGTTAAACCGAGAGTGTTGTTGCATCAGGCACGTGGGATGCCAATATAATGAGTGCCAGATACCCAATTTATTTTTCACCTGCTGTTTGATTGCAGATTTGTTTTGGTTAAATTAGCAGAGATACGGAAAGAAGTGCAGTGCCCAATATGCCTAGGTATGTTTCTTTGACTTTTTTTTTTTTTCTTTTTATATAAATTTCCAAGAATCAAAAAATGCCTTTGCTAGTCAGTACAAAGCTTATACTTGCCTGGAAAGAGGAAACGAGTCTCTTCTTGCTCAGTATATGTTTGAAATGAAAGGATAATTATTGAAAACCTCTCCTGTCCATATATATATTTAATTGAAATTCTATTCACAGAAGGATATATCTTCCGCTGTAGGTGCTTTTTCTTCGTTTCATACTTGAATTTCAATCCTGCTCCAATTTTGCTATGAAAATTCATATATTCGTGAAAATAACTACAGTATGGAACATAACATATCTACATCTATATGCTGATAAAAAGGCTGTGCTGTACATAAATATTGCAGATATTTTACTATCAGTCATCTGAAAACTTGGTCTTGATATCAACTGTTTGCTTTTTAGTGGTGATCTCTACGGGGCTTTTTGCTTATGATAGATGAAACTTTTCCCTGATCTTGTTTATTTCTTCTGTAACATGTTTATACTAGCTTTCAAACTCACTTTAATGTTGCAACCATATGATGAAGATTTCACAGTTAACTTGGGTAGCTTCATCTTCAATGGTGCTGTCTATTGTCTGGAATCTTTCGGAACATTAATCTCATGAAATTGGTGCACTCCTTAAAAGTTAGAACATGGTAGTTTTTTAGAGATTTGTTTCCTCATAGCTCCTCATAATTTTTTCCTAAAGCTGAAAATTGACATCATCATCAGTTCACATCTGGATAATTGAAGTCAAAACTTCCACTTGCTCTCTCTTTTCAGTACAATAAACACAATAAACACACCTTCTCTGGACTCGTTGATAATTGAGAATATCGAGAAAAGAGGAAAGAACTTGCAAATTTTAGAAAAACTCAATATTATTCGATCTATATCTCAATAACACATACAGTGGCCTTTAAATAGGCAAAACTCATGAAAACGCTTAAATAGACTCAAATACAAAAATAGTTATAACTAGGCTTCAAAACAGAATCGAATATTAATTTCCTAATGCAACAAAAATACTAGTTTCCTAATTCAATAAAAAAATAAAAATAGTGAATTTACCGAAAATAGTAAATTTACTAAAAATAGTAAATTACCGAAAATGGTAAATTTACTAAAAATAGTAAACTACCAAAATAGTAAATTTACTAAAATTAGTAAAATATCCTAAAATAAGAAAAATACTAATTGGAGATTTTCACAAACTCCAACGCCTATCGCATTGCATCATTCTCCCCATGTTGGAAAAAATTCGCCCTCGAATTTGTTGAATCGTCGCTTGAGGTAGGACCATGGAACAGAGTCTTGACTCGATAACTTCAGTCGATGCTTGCGACTATGCTTTCGACGAACCTTTCGATGTTTCTAATTAGTAACATCATTATACTTCTGAATATCCCTCACCAAACGATCCTGAGTACTTGCGCCCTTTTTCAACCACACTAGCTTAGAGGGCTTTGGATGTTTCTCTTTCACTAATCCAAACTTTTCCAGTACTGCTTCGTTAGAAACTACATTCTTGCAGCTACTCGAATTAATCACGATCTTGTAGATCCTATCGCCAATAGTGCAAGTTGACTGCAAGTTGATTGGAAGATGAGATTCTTTCGCATCAACTAAATAACTCTCACTATTATACTCAGGCCATTCATCTGCTGTTGCTACAACCTCATCCTCTTTTTCAATTTCATCAGCATATTCATCAAATATTGGTGGATCGTCAAAAGGGTTATGAAAATCCTCTAAAGAATTTTCAATTTCTTCATCTAAATTAATCATTGCAGGAGAGAAGACTAGATTTTTTGGGATATTATTAACCTTTTTACCCCCAAATCCCATCGTCTATCCCCTCTGCGTACCACTTGCAAGAACGCAACAAACTGTTGCGTCAACTGAGCAATCTGTTGCTCAAGTCGTGTGTAATCGTCACGTCTATACACGTCATCGAGTTGGGCTTTCTGTTGTCGTCTTCTTGGAGGCATAGTGGAAGAACGAACGTGGCTCTAATACCAACTAATGCAGGGCGTGACAGAAAGACAATAAACACACCTTCTCTGGACTCGTTGATTCTTGAGAATACCAAGAAAAGAGGAAAAAATTTGCAAATTCTAGAAAAACTCAATATTATTCAATCCGTATTTCAATAACACATACAATGGCCTTTAAATAGGCAAAACCCATGAAAATGCTTGAATAGACTCAAATACAAAAATAGTTATAACTAGGCGCCTAAACAGACTCAAATACTAATTTTCTAATGCAACAAAAATACTAGTTTTCTAATTCAATAAAATACGAAAAATAGTGAATTTATCAAAAATAGTAAATTTACTAAAAATAGTAAATTTACTAAAAATAGTAAATTACCGAAAATGGTGAATTAACTAAAAATAGTAAACTACTGAAAATAGTAAATTTACTTAAATTAGTAAAATATCCTAAAATAAGAGAATACTAATTGGAGATTTTCACAAACTCCAACGCTTATCGCATTGCATCACAATGATGACAATAAATTGCTATTACAAGTAATTGGTTTTGCTATTTCTTTCATTGTGTTATGTATTTTTACGTTCTTATTGCTTAGTTTTTTAATTGTGATTTAAATATTTACTTAGCTCAGCAAAATAGAGGGGATTCATATAGCTGACCCAATGTAGTTGGGAAAACACTTTGAGTTGAATAGAGATTGCTTAGTGCGTTAGTTTTGTAATTTGGCCTTTAGGTGGTTCATTGTGTCTCCCCTCTCCTACCCACTCAACCATCCACCCTCCCACCCATGAAATGCTTACAATTGGGTTTACATCTAAATTGTGTTGCTATTTTTTTTGTCACATGCTTACAATTGGGTTTACACCTATGGATGTTTTGAGTTTTTATTTTATTTTATTTTACTTTTTTTTGTTGAAAAACTTTTGGGCTCATATGGTAATTAGATTAAGAAGCCCAAGTAAAAAAATGTATTGAAGAAAAGTTGACGAGAAAGAGTCATTTGAGTTGGTGTGTTTTGTTTCCATCCAATCACTCCATATAGATAGAATTTTTCTTGCTTAAACAAATTATTCTATCTCATTATGCTAGAGGATTTTAAAATAGCGCAAGGTGTTGCCACTTAATTCTTGCATTACAAATGAATTAAATATCATTTTAATAACAAACTTATTTAGTGTATAACTTTATTGCTCACCAATGTCTAAAATTGGCAAGCAAAAGTGGTCTATAACGTTTTGAAGTAATTTATTTCAAATAGTTACATGCACGAGATCTCAATTGCAATCACTTCAATCAAAAAAGTTCAGCTCTTGTTGATATTGAGGCTCAAGAGAGACATCCTCTGTAAAAAAGAGCGCAGTCTGGTGCACGAAGCTCCCGCCTATGTGTGGTCTTGGGAAAGGGTTGAACCACATTGTTCTATTGTATGTAGCCTTACCTTGCGTTGCAAGAGGCTGTTTGTTGCTGTCTTAATCCATCAAGAAAAAGAAATTATTGTACATATGTCGTGCCAGGGGCGGCCTCTATGAATAACTATATTGCTAGTTTGCTAATGTATTAATTCAACGGGAAAAAAAAAATTGTCTATTTGTGGTGACTTTGGCGTCCTTATTATTCTTTCCTCCTTAGTCCTTCCTACTTCTTTGGTGACCACATTTGTACTATATATTGTTTTTGTTTTTCTATATGGATTTTCATTGTACTTTATGGTCTTTTCCATTGATTTTCTGTGGTAGCAAACTTTTTCTATGAGAAACTTGGGCTTCAAAATTTATGTTTTTTATTTAACTTGATAGTTATTTGTGAAGATGTCAAAATTAAATAAATCACGTAATATAGACATCATATTTTTGCATTTAATATCAAGTATTTTAAGGTTTTGAAACTTAAACTACTTGCATATGTCATGGGGAATCGTTTTGAAAATGAATTGAGACACCATCTCAAAAGATATATCATTATTTGCTTATTAGGTTGCCATTTTTTTGAAAAAGAAATATGTAAATTTTTAAGACAACCAAATATTTTTTGGTTTTGATTTACATATTTGTAAGGAAAGAAGAGATAGAAATGGAGAAAATGATATCATTTTCAATCTTAAAATTTTAGAAATCACTGAGAAGCCCAATTGCGTGCTAGAGAACTGCCTTGGTATTACTTAATTGATGCTTAGGTGATGCCTTGGGAAACTTGGTTGAGAATGGTTGAATTTTAGATACTTCAACAAGCATTTTAGACTTTTAGTACCAAAGATGAGATAGCTTTTTTTTTTCTCAAACAGAAACAAAGAAAAATCTTATTAAAAGAGAGAGAAAAACAACAAGGGAAACCCTAAGGAGAACAAGAAGCTCACCTGAGGGAACCTAAAAAGTTTCAACATAGCCCTGGACTCCGTTTCCTTAGCAAAAACTCTATTATGACATTCTTTCCAAATACTCCAAACAACTGCCAAGCAAACCACACACCAATGCTTCCGCCACTTGGGGGAGACTCTATCCAGCCGCTAGAAAATGTGTCTTCCAAGCAGTGTTGTCAAGGCTCCGCCTAGGCCAATCCTAGGCCCTTAGACTAAGAAAACCGCCTAAGCCTTGGAGGGGGTTCTTTGTAATTTCTTTTTCAAGGGCGTCTGTGAAATTTTTTCCTTTTTTTTTTAAAACAAAAACCCCTCGACCCTTAACGCTAGAACCATCCAAACCCTAAACCCTAGCGACATCGAGCTTTCCTTCGACCATTCTCTGACTCCGGCGATAGCTTTTGGCGATAACTTCCTACTACATTTAGACGTTGAAAACTTCTTTCCTTTTTTTTTTCATCCAATCTACGACGTGCTTCCTCTTTTTTATTTTATATATTTTAAAATAAAATGCCAAATATAATTATAAATAACTAAATATATTTATATATAATTATTTATTTATGATTTATGTATTAAAATTAAGTAATAATTATATATATGTCTATATATAGGGGACCAATGAATAAATAAATAAAATTTTCAGCGGCCTCTAAATAAATATTTTATATGCCGCCTAGGCCCCACCTAGCCTAGATAAGGTATAAGACCTACCGTCGCCTTCCCGCCTTGACAACACTGCTTCCAAGAAAGCCAACACTTTGGTCGAGGAATACAGGCAAATGGACACCCACCTCTTCCATAAATCTTGGGAGTACACACTGTCCAAAAAATATGACCTACAGTCTTACTATTCTGCTTACAAAGGTAACACCAATATGGAGAGACAAGGAGAGGTGGGAAAACCTTTTGTGAAGAACATACCTTGTATTTAGTTTACCGAGGGCAACCACCCACCCCTAGAACCTGAACTTAGAAGGGCACCTGCGCTTTCCATATCAAATTGTGGATAAAGAAGATGAGATAGCTTAATAGGAAATTCAAAAGTACATCTTCTAACATTTTGTTGATTCTGCATATGGGGCTTGAAGAAGTTGCATAAACAAGATGACCCCAAAAATAAAATTCTAAAGGCTATGTATCTCATTTTTTTGGGTTTAATTTTCATTTCATGTTCGTCATAAAGTTGATGTATTACAGTGTGGCCTTCTATAACTGGAATTATAACTTTTTAGCTAACAAATATTGCTTGGACATAACATTGCCCTTTTTTTTTTTTTTTTTTGCAGTGCTTCATATTAGTCAAGATCGATCTTGTCATTTATCACCTTCATTCAATTAAAATATGTCTACATTTAGAACCATGATTGAAACGGAACTTGAACTAATAACAAATTAGATAGTCTCAAGTTTGGATTCTCCTTTCTAGGAATCAAAGAAGTTTTACACTATGGCATTTCAAATTGACTTTAAATCGGGATTTGGGAGGGTGTTCGTCCTGGTGAATTGATCATACAGTTTGTACACCTGATTGACATATGTGAATAATAGGGTATTGATGTTAAGAATTGAGACCCAAAAAATTTGGGTGCCATTGGATTCATTGAGCTGCGCCTTCTTGGAGTTCTTTTGGTTGTAAATATAATTATTAATACAATTAAGACCATAGTTTTTAATGGTAGTTTCCAAAGTTAAGACTGTGTAGTGTTTAGAGTGGCCGTATCCATATGTATGTATGAAAATGCTCATCTTTGTTTGAAGGATCACTTCCCTGTACTTGTGGTTTGCTTTGCTAGATGAGGTCTTTTGTTGTCGTAGATCTCATTGGCAAATAATTAACCATAAGGAAGGACTTCCCTATGGTGAGATAAGTAAGACGACACCATTCCTTCTAGTTGAGCTAAGTTCTTGAGCATCTAACAGAATTTCAATTCTTAATGAATAAATAATTGTTTCTTCTAGATAAATAGTTATTCTTAGTGTGCACTTTCTTAGGATGCGGTATTCCTAATAGGGAGCTGCAGGTCAATCGCCCAGTCCATTATTTAAGAGGCATTTTGTCACTTTTTATGATTTGCTAGTTTGCATATATGGAATAAAAGAAAATCCAGATTTTGAAACTAAAGAAACAGCATGAAGAAAATTGTTGTCAAGGTTAACATTTTAAAAGATGTTTGATAATGCCAAAGTGTACACCTCAAGGCGTTTGATCTTTATTTAGTGAAAAATGGGTTTCTCGTTTTTTATGACTTTGGTTTTAGTTGGGAAAACTTGGCATCAATTCGTTTCTCCATTTTTCTCAAGCTTTCTTTCTAATTTTAGTTATTGGTTATTTTTATTATGTTCTAAGTTTCTTGTGTTGTGTCTGAATCAGTGATATTTTTAGTGTAAAGTAACATGGTTGTGTAGATGACATCTTATTTTGCTTAAATGAAAATGTTTCTTTGGTTTTAAGTTATAACAATGCTGCCTTTTGACATCTCTCATGCAATTTATTGGTCACACAGAATTTTCTATTTTTAAAATTGTTGATAAGCCAAAAAAAAAAAGTGGACTGTGCTACATGCTGAGCATGTTATCTTTAGTCTGTGTTAAGATCATTTTGATAGTTTAACTTGCATACATCATCTTATCATTTTGACAGTTTAACCTTGTGACATGTTTGATTGTGTTGGCTTAATTTTACTTGGCCAAGTAATACTCATCTTTGACTGGCATTTCGAGTTATCCAATTCAATCAAATATGTTTTTATTTATTTTTTATTTTATTTTATTTTTATTTTTGAGATAAAGTGTGCATTACTTTGATGTGCTATTATTGGAGTTTCTTCTGAGTCCATGACTAGGTGTTAGGAAAACATCAATTAATTTTAGTTTATTTGTGGCACTAGGTTATTTTGTTCCTCTTTTCATAAAAAAATATAGAAATAAGAATTGTGACATCAGTTAGTAAATTATTAATTATGTACTGCATTTGGTCAAAACATGTTGACCCCATGAAGAAATTTGTGCAGAGTATTACTAAGTTAATTTTCTTTATTTGTTTAAATAAACATCTTATAATTGTATCAAGAAAAAAATGGTGGGTCAAAGGAATAATAGGCTTTTTAAAAATAATTAGTTTAGGGTTGGTAGAATTGTACATTAAAAACTCCAAATGATGATTTAATAGAGAGGTAATTTCCTATAATTAGATTAAGAAGTGGATTAACTACCTTATGATATACACTGTCCTTGTTCTTCTTATCTTTGTCTATCTTTATTAATCAACTCCGAAACTCCCAAAAAAGGAAAAAAAAAAAATCATTTGGTTGAGTTCGCTAAATGGTAAGAATTTTGTACAGCAGCATGGGAATGAAACTACAAAAATGAAGGCAAAGAAGCCAGCCCTAATTGTTAACTGTAGAATCAAATGATCATTTCCAATTTGTGGAGGATACACACAGAAATTCCTTTCCTACATTGTTTAATCAAGACCCATTGCTTTTGCTAATAGGTCATTCTGTTTTGTTGAGGATAGACATTGTATGTCTCAACTGATGAAAATATAATGCCTGCTGCTGAGCCTTATCTGATATGCTTACCTACTTTTTCCCATGACTTTCCTTCATGAGTATTTTATTTGAAAGTAAGAAAGTTAATTACTTATGGAATCTTTGATGTTGCTAGGTATTATTCGGAAGACAAGAACTGTTATGGAATGCCTTCATCGCTTCTGCAGAGAATGCATTGACAAATCAATGCGACTGGGGTAAATTATGAAACTATCTGACTGAGCCTAGTTTGTTGGAGCCTATGAGTTATGGCATCACAACCTCCTTGTTATATCTTTATCACATTGCTAGTTTTTCAACCAGTTGGCAGCATTCTCTTTGGGCTCAGCTGATCCTGATTGGATCTGAATGATTGTATTTGTGTTAGATATCTTGTGTTTAGCAGGAACGTCTTTAATATGTAAGAGAAGGAGGTTGCCACGTCTTTGGTACACACAAGTGTGCATGCATACACTTCATATTACATTGTTTTATGTGCTAATAACTGAAGTTTATGCAGGAATAATGAGTGTCCTGCTTGTCGCACTCATTGTGCAAGTCGTCGTTCTTTGAGAGATGATCCGAACTATGATGCTCTGATTGCTGCTTTATACCCAGATATTGACAAGTATGAAGAGGAGGTATAAACTCAGTTGATCCAATATATTGTTTAATTTTCCATTGGAAATGTGATATAAGAACATGCCCTCTTCCTCTTCTCTGGCTGCAGGAGCTGGCATTCCGTGAAGAGGAAAAAACTCGCAATAAGCAGGTGACTATATTTCGGAGTATTTAATGCATGCAAGTTAGCATTTATAATATTATAGGTTAATTATTCCTGAAGAAGCTAGAATCTTCATCTTCGTCGAAAATGCATGATCATAGTTCTTGAAACCAAACTGGAACACCACCCTTTTGTTTCAACATTCCCTTGGTTGAAGCTTCTTTCAGACAAGAATCTTCAGGAAAGCCAAGGGCAAAAATTATACTCATGTTTAATTATTCTTGAGTCTCAAGTACCCAAATGTGGCGATTCAGTTTGGTTTCCACTTTTCCATAAGAACAGCATGTTACAATCTCCTTTTGGAGACACCGACCTATGATCCAAGTTATCCAACCACATAATTTTGTCACCAAATCCATATATTGATATTTTCACTCATTGACATACCTCGTGTAGTTCATAAATACATGTTCCATTGTTCCTACCTTTGGAGCCTCGTAATGCTGAAGTCTACTACATTTTGTTTGACACAGATCCAAGCGTCCATTGCCCAGACATTTCGACGACAAACCGAAGCACTTGGTAGGAGACGCACGGGGCCTAAATCTGTAGAAGCATTTGTGAGGAAGTCACAGGGGAGCTACCGAAGGGGGCGGAGTAGTAGAAACAGTAGAGGCACTGAACATCATGGATCTGATGACGATGAAGATGGAAATGGCAATGAAGGAGGGAGAGAATCATCTTCTGCTGATGAACGTGGCACAGATGTCAGGCCCAAAAGGTGCAAGAGATGGGGTGGACCAAGGTTCTCCCAGCCTTCTTCAGCTGCTACCAATGCAGATGGAAATTGTGACGAAAATGATGACTTAGACATTAGCAGAGAAAGCACCGGTGCATCTATGGGATTCTCTGGCAACCCTGAAGTGCTTGCTTGGGGCAAGGGTGGTGTGAGGAGTCACACAAGGTACGGAAGCCTAAGTGGTAGTAATGGTAAGAACGGCAGGACCAACCGCTTGGCCAAGTTGGTGGATTACCTCCGAAGCTTGGACGAAAATGATGACAAGGTACATATACTTAAGATGAATCTGTTAGGGCCCAGTTGGCATGCAATTTAAAAACAGTTTTTTTTAAAAAAAAATAAAATCAAAATCCCTTTAAAATGCATTTGCTTGGACTGTTTTGAAATTTATTAAATTTGTGAAGGAAACAGGAGTATATTTTTTTTGTTGTTTTTATTTTATTTTTTTGTTTTCCTTGTTTTCTAAAAGTAAACTCAAAACATATTTTCAAAAAGTTGTTTTTGAAAAATAAAATAACAAATTGATGCCAAACAGGCCCTTTGCTTGTTTTTGATTTCACGGCCTCTGGAACAACATGATTGAATGAGACTTCTGGTTCATATATTCAGCTGGACATGCATCTCACCCTCATTCCTTTCAATGAGCAAAGCGTTCCATGTTTGCAGCGGCCGTATCTTTGCTGCCGGCCTACATTGTCAGTCTGGCAACTATGTCAAGTAAAATCCTTCTTCCAAGCTCTTCTTTGTGTTCGTTTTCTTCATTTTCTACTTCAGATTCATGTATTCCCATACCCATACTCAGTTATACTGTTGATGCACGCATTTGCTCAGTATGTTGCTCTTCAGACTCATTTACAACCCGAAGACGTTGAAATACTAGCAGTAAAAGCCGAGTCCAGGCCCAATCAATCGACCTCCGCGAACGATCCTGTTCCCAAACTTGATCCGTGCAAGGGAGAACCGCAATTACTGGAATGTGAAGAAACCTTGGCAGGACTGCAAGCTAATTGCACCTCTGCCCATGGCCATCTGGTAAAATTTCTGATTCAGAAATAGAATCTTATCATCTGGTTTCTCAACTTGTTTCATGCTTTGCAATCAAGTTCTATTAATCTGTCCTGTTTTCAGGTGCTTGCTTATCGACAGAAGTTACCGAGTTGAGAAGCTCAGATAAGGTTTAAATGAGCTTTTTGACACGGAAAATGAAGTACCAAAGTAATTTCATTCTTGAAGGGTGTATATATAATATATATATATATACACATACTCAGAACAGGATGTGAAATCTCCGTCTAGTTCCTGATGAAGCTTCTTCTTCTTCTTCTTCTTCCTTTTCTTTTTCTTTTTTCTTTTTAATATCAACCTTTTTTTCAAAGCCGTCAGGAACCTGTCTGTGGTGTGTATGTTGGAGAGGAGGGATTATGATTAGAAGAATTCATATATAACATCTGGAAAAAAGAAAATTGTAAAATCAGTTACCCTTTTTGAACTTATGAAACTAATATATGGGTATAAATGCAATTTGTTTTTATTTTTTGAGCTTGTTTTCGCCATAATTTTTCTAATGATTTCAAGTTACATTTGAATTAAATGCTAATCCTAATCACCAAAGGAGAACAAAAAAGAAAAAAGAAAAAAGAAAAAAGAAAAGAAAAGCTCCTATGACTGGTGCATGTTCTTTTTATACTTGATGTGGCACGTGGAAGGATGCAGCATCTTGAAGTTGGTTATTGGTAAGTTCTCGGTAGCGCATCTGCATTTATTGACAAACCTTTTTCATCAGATTCTTCTCTGTTTCTCTGTCGTCTTTGCAAAAGCTCCTAAAGCTCAAACTGAAAAGAGAGAGGGAATGGCGGGAGCTCAGTTGCGAAACACGAGAAGACATGAAATGCTGGAATCGTCATCTCTATAACGCCATCATTAACGTCCGCATTTGGTTGCTGTGAGTTGCAAACTCCACACTCGCTATTGCATCTCTTCGACGCCATTAATCAGTTCAGTACTTCCTTTTCACTCGATCGTCTGCTTTTTTCTAATTTCGCTACATTCTCCTGTTCGTACTTGCTTGCAAATCTATAGAATTCGTTCTTCGTGTTTTTGCTTTTTCTGATTCATGAAATAAACTCAAGACTCAATGTTCTTTGGGAGAATTAGGATCTCTTTACTTGAAGTTTTGCAAATTAGAGATTCAATGTGTTATTACATGATCTTAACGCCTGGAGATGGAAGAACTAGCAAAAATGTTAATACATAACAACTGGAAGCAATCTAGATCTTCAGTTTATATTTGAGCCACATTACTGACATTTCGACCTGAGTCATTAACGGTTGAAGACGCTAGCAATGTGTTAATGCTAGTAACTGCTACGTCTTCTGATCATTCGCCCTAGCTTCTTTCTACTTTGACTCTACATCTACACTAAGAAGAATCAAAGGAATGAAGAAGTGGTGATACCTTAAAAGAACCTTTTGATCTGAGCTTCTTTCTACTAAATGACTCCACATCTACACTAGAAGAATCAAAGAAATGAAGAAACTGTGTGATAACTTAAAGGAACCTTGTGATCTGATCAACTTATATAAAAATTCACAAAATCCTCGAATCACATTGCTAATTTGCATTTGCTTGAGATCAGCTACTGTTGTCGGATCTTTCATTTGGTGGAATTTCGCAGATCTTCCTTACTATCTGTTGCTTGGGTTTTGATATAGTTCGAAGTTGTAATGCTTTGTATATTTTTCTTTGTTTAGGGTCTAGCTCCATCTGTGTCTTTCAGAACTCCCCCAAGAGAGAGGAAAGAAGCTCTAAAACCTTTTACCCATAGGATTTGTATTATTGAATGGGCAAATAACAATCGAAACACCTGTAATTGCAAACCACCAGTAATCTCAAACTAAATGGGATTACAGCAACCTAAACAAAGCATGAACAAGCCAACAACTAACTTAAAAATAATTAAATATGTCGAGAAAATGACTAATGGATTTTCAAAATCAGATTATGAGTATCTGAATTGCTGCTGATTAAAAAAACAAGAAAAAAAGAGAGGAATAGCAATAAACAAGAATGAAAAACAGAAACCCAGGTTTCAAACCAATGGCATAGAGACTTCTTTACTCTCTTGTTCTGTTTTCTTTCTCTATTACAGGTCACCTTCACCTTGTAATTAAAATTTTTAAGGTTGGGCCCGTGGCTCAATGGTTTGTTACGTAGTACCCAAGTCTTGAGGTCATGGTTTCAAAGTCCAATGCTTATTTAAAAAAATAAAATTAAAAAACAAACAAGCTCAAAGAAGAATGAGACTAGACTCATGGTTCTGTGAGCAGCTGGAGTATATCCCTTGAGGTTGCACCTTTAGTGATCCTATCCACACACATGATTGAATACGCTCAACAAATTACACAACTAGTCTTGAGCAACAATATTTCACAAACCACAGTTTAGAATATAGTGGAATGCTAAGAACCCATTATTTGGGGAGTTGCAGTTGGAAAATAAATCCCCTTCGGAAAACACGTAATAGTAGTCACCTGTTTTGCCACTACTAGCAACAGGGCCAAACCATAAGATGGATCTTATGATGGCTTCCAGAATGAGAATATTGATTTAGATACAACAATTTGGGAGTGCCTGCAATGAATACCATAATTTCGCACATAAGGGAGCCATTTATGCTGACAGAAGAGAGAGAGCATGCTAGTGGGTGGATCTTATCTGATCTGGAAATGTTTATAAGTAGAATTTTCAGGTGCAGTTATTGGCATTCTCCCACTTTGGTCAGCCTGCCTGCAATGGTTTTCCTTCAACTGAGGGCCAACACTTTTGCAACTTGATCCTTCTCCATGAGATTCGGAAGAGTTCTTCCTGCGCCGCTCATTATGTCCAGCCAAACGTCTACGACAACTCCTTTTTGTTTCGTCAAATTCTGATAACTCATGAAACCTGCAGGTGTATTAGAGGCATTCCAAACATAAACTAGATGAACAATGAAGAAGATCAATGACTATGGCAATGTTCTCGATCGGTATGAACTAATCTAACAACTTGATCTCTGTTGATGATTTAGGAAGATGTATAAAGTTAGACAAGCTAAGGAAAAAAAAAAACATCCATGGTTTACTTCAATAACAAAACAAGAAGAAAAATGCCTTCCAGCTAGAATTGGGACATGGGTGAGACAGCTTGAACTTTAGCAAGTCAGTGTCCACATTGTAATTATCTGAAAAACATTATTTCGAGTAGAGTAGAACATGTAAGACAGAAGTCTTTCCCTATACTAGAATTCACTTGCATTCTAAAGCTACTTCTTTTATACCTATTCAACTATAACCCTGAACTCTACATCTTCAGCTAATATCTTTGTGACCTTAGATAAAGTGAACCTTGAATCTGGCCAACTGAAGTCACGGAAAACTTTCAACTTCATAAATCAACGCAACTCATAAAGCCTTTTCCTATCAACATGGGATCAAGTACACGAATACACAGCTTCCGTTCTTCTACATTCCAAGGCCAAATCTTCTTATTTATCTTTACCTACCGTGTTTTTTAATCTTCTTCTTCTTCTTCTTTCATTTGTGCTATATTGCACTTACAAGATGTGTATAATGGTCTTTGTTGTATGAGTCTAGAGTTGAAACCAATTAATTAATTATATTTTATTTCTACTGTTTCTCAAATATTTTTCTTCATAATTCTATTCTTCAGTGTTTTTCAACACATCAATTTTAGCAGTCACATTTTTGTTTCATTTTAAACTAGAAACAAACATCATCAGGAGCAACACACAACATATATAAAAGCATTCCAACTTTCAACAATGTTAAATTCTAGTGGGATTTGTAAATTCTATAATTGTGCAAGCTTAGGGATTATGTTTTAAGGGCTGGAACACAAGAACCAAACTTCCACACAAATATATAAAGAACAATAATGAACCATAGGGAATCTTGACCTGCTACATTGTTGACAGAATCGTTGACGAAGCCCTGCAACAACAACAACTGGAGCCTTGGAATGATGCTCACAAACTTTGTGCCTACGATGGTACCTCTTAGCATCAGTAAGATCAACAGTGCATTTCTCTGCCTGACAGCAAGGTGAGGAAACCCCACCACTTCCACTTGAACCTTTCTTACCAGAAGAGACCATGGGTCTCTTCTTCTTGTCATCCTCACCAGACCCAAATCCTTCTTCTTCTTCTTCTCCTCCATCTTCCCCTGCTGTTTCTGCTCTCTTTGCCCTCCCCTTCAAGCTTCTCTTTCCCTCTTCATCCCTGTACTTGGTCTCCATAACGAGAAAGAATTGGAATTACAGAAGTGAAAGGGAAGATGAAATGAGACTTGGAAGGGTCCTAGAGGAGGAGGGAATGGGGAAGAGGAAAGGTGAAAAAGGGTGGAGAAGAGTGAGTTAGGACCACAAACTCCATTTTTTTTATTTTTTTTTTATTTTTTGTTTTGGCCCTCTCATGTCAGTTTAGGGCGAGAAGTGAGTGATAGAGAAGGGTAAGAAACAAAAGAGAGGGCCGCCCTTAGCCAATCAAAGCTTGTGCTTAACACCCACAAGAATACCTTGGTGGCTGCTGCTAAATCTAGAATTGCAGGGTCCTTTTAGTACTTGATGTTGGGTTGCAGTTCAACACCTTGTTTTTTTGGCACTTGGCATTCTAATCCCTTATTTATTTTTTAATCTTTTTGTCCTTTAAATTTTTTATATTCTTTCTCTTGAGTAAGAATTCCTTCATATACCATCATTTGCAGAAAATAGTCCTTTTTTTTTTTTTTTAATGGCTTGTTTTGTGCGGAATCTAGCTCGGGGCTTTGAATGGAATGTTGTTAAACTAATTTACCAATATTTGGTATAAAGTATAAACTATTTACTTATCTGGGTTAGACGAATATTTCTACATCTATTAGTGAATTTGAATATAAATCCCCTCGTCCTCATAGAATATGCTTACATTTACTTACCTATTTTGAATTTATATATTTTAGATATGGGGTTTCAATATTAGCATATTTAATAATTTATCATGAATATAAATTTATTTATTTATTTATTTATTTGACATATAATTCAAGCCTTCTTCCACTATGAGTAAAGCAGAGAAAGTAAATTTATATAATGACTTTATCTAGTAAAAGAAAGTCAATAAAGATAGAGAATTCAAATATCTTTATTAGTTAGATTAGGAGTTGTTGTACTTTTAGTGAAGGTTCGTTGTAGCCTCATTCGACCTTGATATCAGTATTTGTTCTCAGAATTAGTAGGTGAAGTCGCCTATGTCTTTGATTCAATGATATGGAATAATTTATATGTACGTGATAATCTAAGGTAATAAAATACTGTAGATTAAAAAAAATCTCATACTGAAAGAAAGAGAAAGGGGAGTTAGTTAGTTATATGGCGCACGGGATCGGAGGATCCGGACCCGGAATTGGAATCTTAATTAACTCCTAGTATTGTGGTGGTGGGGACAGGTGTCAGGTCCGCAAGCAATGGCTGCTCTCTTTGTTTATAGGTCGTTATCATGCACGAACCCTTGTGATAGCGACAATTCTATCCGTCGTATGTACGCTTTCGGCCCACTAACGCAGAAAGTAGTACGCGTATCATGTACTCATTCCCCATCTTTAGTCAAAAGCACTGATTCCATGCTCCTCCACTCATCTGCTCATCAACAGCTCCCACCATCATAACTGGCTTTCATTGCTTGCCCTCTTTTTTTTTTCTCTGATTTTTTGAGAAATATTGTTCAAAGGATTGGGTTAGAACCAGATGGAAATTCTAACCAGCCAATGAAGAAAAAAAGCGTAAGTGGGTGTTGGATAACTACATGGTCTGCTGCCGTGTAGGATCACTCCCAACTACCCCCAGCTAGCGTCAACGTTGTGCAATACCTGGGTCGGTGGCCGCTCCTCTCCTTTTGCCTGGCATTGTACCGTGTGGCTCTCATGCTTGCTTTGCCTCTCTTTGATGGTTACACTGAACCTAACCTCAAATGGCTGGAATAAAGTATTCCCTCTAGTTGCTGCTGTTGTTGTTGGTTGTATTATAATTGATCAACATGAAGTGTTGGGAATAGGGTTAGTGAATATTTTGCATGGTTTGAAATGAATTGAGTTGATATTATGGATGTGTAAGTTTAAGTCTTGTCCATGGTTGATGTTTTATCTTGTAAGTTTTAAGTCTTGTTTTTTTTTTCTTTTTTCTTTAATTACGGTAGGCTTATATCAAGGATCTGTCTTAAGCTTACTTCTTTGCATTAGTTATGGATAAATTGATTAAATGTATTCAAGAAGATATTTTATAATATATTTTATTCGCTGATGATATAATATAGATCGTAAAAATTAAATCTGGAGTAAATGTCAAGCTAGAAATTTTAAGAGTAGCTCTAGAATCTAAAGGGTTCAAGATTAATAGAATTAAGACTACAATAAATGTGATTAAGTGGAAATAGATATGCAAAATAAGAGAAAGAGAAGGTTGAAAGTTAAAAGATATTAACGAGTGAAAATTTTAGGTATTTGAGATTTATTATACATCAAGGAGAAATAAGTGAGGATGCATACCATAAAGGTAAAGCAAGATGGGTAGAGTATAGAATAGTGTTTCTAGAATATTATATTATCAGCGCACCCCATTTAAGTTAAAAGAAAATTTTTATAGAGTTCCCAGTAGGCCAACTACGCTATGTGCAACATAATGTGGATAATTAAAAAAAAAATACTAACAAACTAAGTTTAATAGAAATATAAATGCTAAGATGGATATGTGATAAAATTTTAAAAGATAAAAATTAGTAATGGACATATTCGAAAAATGGTAAGAGTAGCCTCAATTAAGGATAAAATGAGAGAGAATCTATCAAGTTAGTTTGGACACATAGGATGTAGCTTTTGGATATACCAATTAGAAAGAGTGACTTATTAATACTACATATTAATAATAGAGGTAGAAGAAAACTTAAAATAACATGGACATAGATAATTAAAAAATATTTAACTTATTGTAATTTAAATATTGACTTAGCCTTTGATAGAGTAGAGTGAAAAAAATGGATTTATGTAGTTAATTTTATTTAGTTGAAAAAAAACTTAGTTGAGTTGAATTGAATATGTTTATTTTTTCTTGGGGGACGATGACAAGGGTACGTTTCAATTATGAATGTAGGCCACTTTTTGTATATTTTCACTTTGTGTTCCTTTAATATATTTGTTATGTAGATTTTGGCATACTCAGGTACAAGTCCTTTAAATTAACCGCTTAATACATACAAATTTGTGATGATTTAAAGGCTTTAAGTGCTTTGAGTACACTCTTAAGTGTCCAAAGAACTACCATAATTTTAAACTTGTCAGATATTTGGGTTTATCCTACATTTGTTAACATTCACCCAATTATGATACTAAAACCTAGTGTTTAATTAACTTTCTATATGTTTTCCTTGTTATAATGATTTTGCTTAACCTAACTCTAGTTTAGTTGTGTTGAGCATATGAAATTTTAATGTCAGAAATGGGATTTTTTTTTTGGGTTGCTTTAGCTACAAGAGCTTGAGTTGATAAAGAGAGAAAAAAACGTCTAAATACATGAGTAAATTGTGAAACTTTTGCATTGAAGTTAATAACTTTTAATCTATACCAAAAAATAAAAAAAAATTGTTAATTATTAGGGATTGCTTGATATTTCGAAGAAAACTAGCACTTAGACATACAAGTTTACACAAAGAAGAAAGAAAGAGATTTAGCAATTGTTTATGCATTCTGTTACGTTTTTAACATTCAAGAAAATTTACTTTTAGGAGCACACACAGATTGCATGGGACCCCTTTAAGAATAACAAAAAGAAAGGGACTTTTGGTCATAAATGATTATTATAAAAATTATACTGCTTAAAGATTGGAAAATATAGTAACGTGGCTGATTATGAGTTTGAGGCTGTATAATACTATGTCTAACTGTTAGTGTTGGAATTAGTCTGTCCCTCCGGAATAGAATATCCCACAAGATGGGTCGGATATTGGGTATGTCGTACTTGTATCTGTGTCAAAAATAAATAAATAAATTGGAAAACATAGATATTTAAAAGACATAAAAGATATTTTCTCCATTTTCAGCTAAAAATGTCTTGGGACCTTAAAAGATTTATGTAGAATAACTTAGATTAATTTGAACTTATAGTTGCAAATAAATTGACCTTGCTTTGTGAGATGGAAAACAAAAACCCACTTGTGCCACCCACTTGGAACAATCATCAACATTCAATATGCTAAAAGCATCCAGGACCACTGCTACTTGATATTTGGCAAAAGATTTTTCTCTCAACATTACCCAAATCTTTCTTTTTTAAAATATATATACTTTAGAGATCTTTGAGAATGACCTTTCGATCATTAAAAAGTTGATAAAATCGCAAGGTTTTTGCATGATGAGACATGCATGAAGCTAATACTTGTTTGGACGATTCAAAGATTCGTATTGTTGGCAAGGTGAGTGGGCTGGATGATTATTCTAAGCCCACTAGCTCAAACCCAATAATCCTAAGCCCACTAGTGGCAATTGTTGACATTGTTTCATTTAAAAATTAAAATTTAATTAATAAATAAATTAGGGACGTGTTCTGTTGTTAAAGAAAATTTTTCTTTAGAAAATAATATTTTCTTGAGAAAGTGAACAAGAGAAAATCTTTTTACGGTTGTTTGATTAAACCTGAAAATTTTTTTATAGTTGATTATTAGTTAGTTATTCGTTATATAATTGTAACTTCTTTAAATTTTAGTACAATTTTTTTTTTTTGATAATTTTTTTTTCTCACCCCCCTTCTATTTAAGAAAATTATAGTGAGATAATGGTGGGTTCAAAAAAAAAAAAAATTCATCGTTTTTTGTTTTTGTTGAGGGCGGCACGTTGGGCAATATATTGGTAGTGATATGAGTTTCACTCGAACTCTTCATTTCAGAATTAGGGGCGCTTCTCCCTAATAACTGAACCAATTCTGTTAATTTTTTTAAATTTTTTCTCACATAATACATATTTACCTTAGACATTATTTACGATCCTTGTTGATGTCATTCATCCATGGCATAAACAAAATATTGTAGAAAATTTTTTGGGTTTGATTGGATATGAAAAAAAAAAAAAAAAATCTTGAATTGCAACACGTGTTCCATAGGGGTCAGCAAATTCCAAATCCACAGGCTGTCATGACGTGGCTCTACTTTCTTGGTCTTGCACATATCACAAATGGGCCACAGCAAGTCAAATCAAAGTTGAGGCATGCAGCTACATGTTTCAGCTACCATATTTTGATGTTTCAATCTAATTAAATCTTTGTGACAAAAAAAAAAATCTAAATAAATCTCTAATGTAAATATTTAAACATACGTATTTTCATGGGCACTCTTCTCAAGTGATGTCATAGACGAAGTTATAACTTAAAAAACAAATAACAAGAATTAAATAATGATTAGAGTTCTTATATATTCATCTATTTTGCTGACAAAGATCATTACTAATAAAAAAAATAATTAAATAATCCGTGAGTTATGTATTAGAAAAAAAAAAGTGAAGGCCACCTAAATGAGGCACTCATTGATGGGATTGAATCGAAATCGTACTAAACTAATATTTCTAATATTGTCTTTACAGCTTATCTTAACATCGTTTTCATCTTGATGAGGATACTTGTCGAATTATATCTTGAATATATTTTTAATTTTTAATTATTAACTTTTTAGTTTTTAATCTTTCTTAGCTTGTGCTTTCAAGGAATTTGTTTCGATTTCTTTTTTCTTTTCTTTTTTTTAAATTATTTGTCCCAAAATTTCCTTAGTATAAGACATTGATTCAGTTCTATCTTTTATTATTATTATTATTTTATTTTTAATTTTTTTTATAGAATTGAGGGTATTTAGGTTTAGCCCGATTAATCATTTGGGGCTCTTAGTTGATCGAGTGGTGGAGGAGGAGTTGCCTCTAATGGTCATTTAAGTCTCATGTTTAGCATTAGGCTTTCTCCTTAGCATGAGCAGTGAGACTTAAACTTAAGACTTCATGAATTAGAGTTAGTCCTTAGTCATCACCGTTGGGCTTAGTTCCATCTTGATTATCATTGAATAGATTTCATTTTCTACTATGTACATTTCTTAATGAACTTGTTAATTCAAAAGAGGAATTTATTTTTAGTTATTAAATTGAAAGGCTTTTTTTTTGTACTAATTTCTCGGCACCCAGCAGGTGTCCTTCTCTTATTTAGGGCGAGACTAATGATGATTGGAGACTAACTAGACCTTTCAAATTAGCTTCGATATTAGGCTGGAGAGATTTATTGACTTAGACCCAACCTAGTTTGTCAAATATTCCCTTCATTGTAAGCTTATGATGTATGAAATGGGAAAGAGAAACAACTATTGTGAAGGGACATTGATGTCGTATTAGACAAAATATCTTTTAATGCCTAAGTTGGAGTTTGAACTCTTTCCAAACTTAATTAGTATCTATATGTGTATGTAATTATCACATGCTTGTATTAATAGTAGATGTGTATTTATATACTGTTTGATCTCTCACCATTTGGCGATTAGTTACACCTTTTGATGTGTTGTCAACTGAGCATTTAGCCATCCAGTGCCTCTCAAAATGCCTTGGAGGTAACATATTAGTTTGGTACTCGATCTCAGCATACTTCAAGCTGTGCCATTGAGATGATTAGAAGTTCGGGACTGTGCCAACCTCTTCCTATCGGCTTTCATGTTCCTTTGGTAGATATGCATGTTGTTTTGCTTGGTTGTGTTAGAAATTTTCGAGCTTAACTTGGTTGATGTGTATGTACTAAAATAATAGTCCTCTATCAAGCATAAAATAGTTCATTAGTCCATTATATAAGATGTAAGCATGGATCTCCTATTCATTAGCATTGAGTATTTTTATAGTAAAACTTACCCTTTATTTTAGAAGTGGTTAAATAAGGACAATACGACCCAACACTTGAACTGAGATAATAACCACCAACAAAATCAAAGCTAAAACAAATGAAGGCAGAAATCCAAAAACATAAACCTCTTAATAATATTAAGGGAAATTAAGAAATGAAACAACCAGCTGTGTAATTATATGCTTATATTACTTTTAAATGTGGGCTCAACTGATTCGATGATTGTAGCATTTTGATAAATATCAGAATTAGAGTCATGTCAGTGACCTTTGATAAGGTGGGCATCTCACGCGTGTCCTACCCATAAAAATAAAAATAAAATGTGGATGCTTATATCAATTTTCCCTAACACCACTACAAAGCCAAAGCCAAGTTTTATCATTTTTAAAATTCTTATTTTGTTGGCATGCATTAGAATATTTTAAATAGGTTTTATTTTTTATTTTTATTTTTTTTAAATTTTGATGAAGAGAAAAATAATAACTATAAAACTAGCCTGTGTTAGTATTGACAGTGATTGTATGACATTTATAAAACTTAAGAACCTTAAAAAAATGTCAGAATGAATTCTTTTAGAAATACTTATTTATACTTCATCTCCGTGTGGGTCCTCATAAGCGCGTATTTGATGTGGCAGATACCTTATTTCATACGATTTCTTTTCTTTTTTTAAGAAAAAAAGAAGAAGAGAATGTTAGGTAGACTCCTCCTGTCTATCCTACGTTCCTTTCTTTTATTAATTAAGACAGGAATATTTTTAAATTAAAACTTGTGGGTCCCACTTACAATAACACCTGGAAAGTTTCAGAGAGACCTCAGAAAATAACGTGGCAAGCCGTGATCCTCTCTAAGTTCTAGTAGATCCAGAAGAGATGGGTAATAGACCATCATATAGGTCTACAAGTTTCTGATGGAGTCATGGTTACATCAAGGCCTCATCATCATCATCATAGAAGTAAGCATGATTGGGTTATCTTTGCTTGGACCCAAATAAATGATTTAAAACCATCGAGCACTGTGGTTGTGCCAGGTGGCTGTTAGCATGTCAACTGCCGGTGCACCTCATGAGTACAGTAACGGAGGAATAGGAGGAAGTTTTGATACATAGAATAATTTTATTTATTAATTTATTGGAAGGATAATTAAAAAAAAAAAATAGTTAAAAAAATCAGAGTATCTTTGTTTGGCTTTTGGTTAATGTGTAATTCGATCAGCCCTTTCGTAGAGTACGGTTGGCTAAGATTTTTTATTCCTTTGGTCCCCTCCTATTATGCTTGAGCTTGAGTTTGATGAATTAGGTGACCCATTACTGAGTCAACTCACTTGAATTAGACTTTAATTAGAGTTCTTAAATATGTATATATATATATATATATATATATATATATATATATATATATATATATATATATATATATATATAAAGTATCTGTTGAAATCAATCAATTTTTTATTGCACTGCCATTACTAGGGATTCAATGAAAAAAAACATTTTAGGTGAAAGAACTATTATTAGCCAGTAGAATTAAAAAATGTTATTATTAAAAATCTTTAATAATATTTTTGTTGCCAACTACGCTTAGTTTTAGTGGTAACGGGCATATTCTCTCGCTTGGTGTGCTAGTCAAGAACATTCTTGTCCATACTAGTGGGTAGAGGTTAAATCTCCAAAGTGAAGAAATTAATATTGCTTATATAAGATAGTGTGTGGGTCTACGAGTCCTTTGTTGCAAATAATTTCTTAGGTGGTATTGGGTTTAAAACCCACTTACTGTTCAAGAATCCACTTGTTCGTTATATGTTGTTATCTATATTGGTAGATTCTTAGTTTTTACATTTTTTTGGGGGGGCTTCATGTGCCCAAAGGTTGTGTTAGGTGAAGTTTTAACTCTTTTTTAAATTACAGGCTTTGCAACAAGTTACGGTAATGGTCTATACCATCATGCTCAGGCCCTGTTTGGGACGCCAATTATTTCGACGTTGCGATTGTGATTTCTATTTTATCGTGATTTTTGCGTGATTTTGATAAACATCTTTCCCCTCGCTTCTCTGATTGCTGTTGCCTTTGAAGAAAGTGCGTTTAGCCCAAAACGCTGCCACACTCTCAAACAGAGCCTTAATTAAATCCTACATATCCCTTTTCTGTGATAGGACTCGTTCATTAGGGTCTTAGTTACCTTAATTGAATGCTTTTTAGTAGTTAATATAAAAAAGAAAAATGTTATTTTAACTATAGAAAAATGTAACTGCTAGTACAATTATACATTTACAACTATTGAATGAATATGTATTACACATCTCAAGTTGTATAATAAATTTTATTATAGGATTTAGTTGCGACAGATGCATATATATATCCATGTTTTTTTTTTTTTTTTGAGAACCCATTTATATATGTCCTTGTTAAGAATAATAATAGTTAGAATTCTTGATGTAGACTTTTATCTTATTTGTTATTTCATTAAGTGGAAAATAGAAATTAAAACTATTAATTATAGCTAGCTTAATGATTTGGGGTTGAAGAATCATGCCAATCTTTTTAAGGGTCAATAGTACAGAACATGTACAAATTTCTTTCTCACCCAAATCGAAATGCTTTTTCAACCTTCTAGCTCAATCATTTGACAAATTGAGTGCAAGCCCTGAAATCATGAGTTCAATCTCATCCCTTACCTTAAAAAAAACAGAAGAAAAAGAAAAGAGCAGCTTCTTCAATCTTCATCTAATTAATCTGTCATTAATCAATGTCAACAAGAAGTGCACAATTGAGTTGACTCGGGCTGAGTCAATATCTGAATCGGCGTCGTTCTCTAAACTATGGTCCCCCCACCAGGTACCCCAACACACCATGCATCTCTCTCACTTTGAATTGCTGCTCAGGCTTCCATCAGAATTCCCTAGACGTGCCTGTCCAGTTTCTTTCAATCTGCAATAGAAACTTGCATTTTAAGCCACTGCTGGTAGTGATATGGTGAGTTTTAGTCGTTGGAATGGTACCCACTTCTTCCCCTTTCTTTGACTTTTGACCCATTTCACCTCTTTCTCTATTGTTTATATTTTTATGGAACATTATTCTTTAGAATAGATGTTACTATATAAATTAATGAGAGCAGCAACCTTTAAGTGAGATTTCAAAGTGGGTTCCTATATAGCATTCACACCAAAACCCATCTTTTTTTTTTCCCTACTTATTGCAGCCACCCATTTCTAAGCTCAGTTTCAATGCTCAAGAACTTGGACAAGAGACAGATCAAAATATAAAAATAATTTAAATATTATAAATAAAAATTATAATTGACTCAAATTGAAAAACCAATCTTTAGTCAGATTCATTGATTAAACATCAATAATTTAAAAAATTCGAGTTTTTGAACAGTGGGGTGGATCAGTACTTAGTGGAGTCAAATGTCTTGATTGAATGATTTTATAATTAGGGGTTTTTGAACAGTGAATCAGAATTGGTTTCTCTGATGGGTCAATTCTTCAGCTAGGTTTCTGTATGAAATGGAATTTGAAGTCCATTAAAGAATCGAAAAAATGGAGAAGAACAAAGTGCATTGTAACTGAGGAGGAATAATTATGGGAGGTAGGGAGGGGTGAAGATCCCTTGGGACACTACAAAATCCATTTGTTCCCTAAACCATGTTTACTTTTTTGGCCTTCATCTTTTTTTTCCTCAAGGCCTGAGCTGCCCACCACATGGTGTCTGGCGTTTATGTTCCCATCTCAAAGCCAAGGCCAAAGCCAAAGCCACAGCCACTGACACACACACACCCCTCGCTCTCTCTCTCTCTAAATTTCTCTTTCTATTTCTTAGTGCTCTTGTAAGCCAAACAGCAAAGGTGAAGAAACCTCTTCTGGGTCACTGGAAGGACGAGCGCAGGCCCCACCATGGTGCTCCCATCCCATGTCACTTTCCCTTGGAACCTGTTCAATTCCTAAAGAAATTGGTATATATGTTACATTGGTTTGTACCATGTGGAAGTGGGTCTTTATTATAAGTTCCATTCATTCATCTAATCTATCCATACAAAAGAAATCACAACTTCACCAAACCATTCAATCATAAATGAGTTTATATTTTATGTCAATGTGCATGAATATACATAGAAACACCCAATTGAATGTAGCTACTGACATCCAATTTGAAACATTAATCAAGGGTATAGTATGTGAAACGGTGTAGATCTCAACGTAGTATTTTGTGCATGGTCTGTTGTTTTACTGCTAGCTCTTGCATTTTTTAATACACCAAATGAATGTGTAACTTTGATCTTTATTGAGTACTGTTCTGACTAGAGAGAAACCTAACAGCTAATGCCACAAAGACTAGCTCAAATTAAATATAAAAAATGGCTACTACATGCGTCTCTATGTGGCTAAGTACTACTTTGGAATTATTTCAGCTATAGATATATATTATAAAATTACAAAAGCAAAGTGGGATTTATTGTCCTACTGTCTTGGGTCTTGGTTTCTAGGGATTCCCTCTTTATAACATAAAAGGAATGTTACGTAGTAATGCGGGAGCTTGTAATGTTCTTTCTTGAACACTGGGGATTCCGGATTCATTTTCTCTCCCGCTATACTCTCTCTCTCTTCTTTCTCTCTCTTCTGCGTTCTCTGTTCTAGGACAGTGAGAGGTCTGATTCTTTAATAATTAGTTTAATAGTAAAAGCCTGTTAGAAATTTGCCATTTCTCTTCTTTACTTGGACAGCACTACTACAACATCTCACAGATCTCTAAGAATGATCCAATGGTGAAATACAATAAAAGGGCACTTGTTGCTGTTGTGGGTCTCGTGGATTTTGTGATCTTAGTGGGGGGGAGGGGATCATCAGAGACAACCCATCACGTGAAAGTTGTAGAACAATAGTGATTAGAAGTAAGAACTAAGAAATAAATAGTGCAATAAACAGTACTCTCTCTCTCTCTCTCTTAATCCATCTTTCCCATTTCAACCCATCAACAAGGGCTCACGTCGCCACCTCCTGTTTTGTCTGATTACCCATTTGCTTCAACTTTCAACGATACCTTTGATCTTCGAGTGTGTAAAGATGTCCATCTCTTCTTCTACTAACGAATGGCCACAGGTTTTTTTCTTGGTTCCTCTCTCTCTCTCTCTCTCTCTCTCTCTCTCTCTCTCTCTTAATAATTTAAGATAACATGACTCATTTGTTTCTTAGCTTTTGGATTGGAATATTTAGACTAAACTAGACCTTCTTGTTCCTTCTCTCTCTCTCTCTCTCTCTCTCTCTCTCTCTATTTTTCTCTCTGCAGGTAGATGAAGTTACTGGATTGATGGCTTCAAATGGTAGAATCATGGAGAAACCAACTGGTCAGGAGCAAGCTCTCAAGTGCCCTCGTTGTGATTCTTCAAACACCAAGTTTTGTTACTATAACAATTATAGTTTGTCTCAGCCAAGGCACTTTTGCAAGGCTTGTAAGCGTTACTGGACTAGAGGAGGAACACTGCGTAATGTTCCTGTTGGTGGAGGTTGCAGGAAGAACAAAAGGGTCAAGAGGTCTTCTTCTTCTTCTACTTCTTCTTCACTAGATCCTACTTCATCACTTCCTACTGCTACTAATACTACTAATACTACTACTATTACTTCTTCTTCTACTACTACTTCATTATCTTCTTTGGGGAACCAGGGAAATCCTTTGTTTTATGGCATACCCAATAGTTCCTCTGACATTAATCTCACACTCCCCAGATTTCAGAACATCAAGAATGTGCCAAGCTCTTGCACTGGGTATGATCTCCAGCCTAATCAATTCAATGATCTGGGTTTGGGTTTTACATCTGCAGCCATGACTAGTGCTTCCCAAGTTCAAGATATGATAGCTTCAAACCCTCTTCTTTCAAGTTTTAACTCACTTCTTGGATCTAATTCCTCTTATTCTTCTACTTGTCCATCAACCACTCCATTGATAGCTTCAACCCTCCAGCAGCAAAATTCAATTATGGGTGATCAGAAAGACAGTAGAGCTAGTCGTTTTCAGGCCTGGTTTCCCTTTAGAGACCTGCAAACGGGAGGCCAAAGTGATGATAATAATCCGGGCATGATCGTGAAAGAAATGAAAGTAGAAGAAGTAAGTAACAAGGCGGAATTTAATGATACTTGTCAGAATCCAGTGGAATTGTTTAACTCTTTGGATTCATCTCTTTACTGGAATAATACCACAAATTTTGGTGCTTGGCCTGATCTCACCAACTACGGATCTTCTGTTACTCCTTTGATCTAAGAGAACCAGCCATCATTCTTGGCTTCTTTTCTTTGTGGGTCTTAGTTATTAGGGTTCCTATTTGGCTATATTTATCCTCTTTTTTAGTGAAGTTCATGGAAAAGGGTGGGTGAGATGGGATTTAAAAACAGCAAATTTGGCATCAAGAAACTACAATGGGAGGAGTTTGGATCGGAGGATCATGTCAGATGCAGACACTAAGTGCAGCCTGTTATTTTTATTTTTAGGTTGAGAAAGATGTTTGCTCTGAGAGGAACCTCGGATCCTCTTCATCTCATCATCAACGACCACATAGCTTGGAAGATTTCCTCAAGAAGGTGGTTGCATCTCCTCGTCTAGTAAGTTGGTTTTAATTTCTTGTATGTGTGTATATATGCATGACCTTGTCTTTCTTCTAATCTATTTGTTTAGTAGGTGTTGATTGGGGTTTCATTGGTATACATGTTGTAGTAGTCCTCAAAGAAGATCATTTGAGGAACTAATAATTTTCCCTTTTTTTTTATGTATCTTCTTGTTTTGGTTTGGGGGAAAGGTTATTGGGTACAGTAATATAGGGGAGGGAGATTT
This sequence comes from Paratinospora sagittata, assembly GCA_035771175.1. Classification (NCBI taxonomy): domain Eukaryota; kingdom Viridiplantae; phylum Streptophyta; class Magnoliopsida; order Ranunculales; family Menispermaceae; genus Paratinospora; species Paratinospora sagittata. The sequence goes on from CM069610.1 coordinate 36,770,597, forward strand.
GTTGTTGCAATGTGGGTATATCCATATTTATGTGGTTGGTCATGCTTATAAGGGTTTAACTTAATTTGCTTACTCCAATATTTAATACTGACAAGAATCTCTGGTCATTCATATAAGTACAGGTACAACATACACATGCACCAAGAAAAGTATGACAGAAATGCATACGAATATAAACAAAAGACATGTTTTTAGACAATAGGGAGTCAGTTTTTTTTTTTATTGTTTTTTTTGTAACATTTGTTGAGATTGCACGTCTTTAATAAAGCAGTTGGATTAAGATCAGTAATATGAATTAAGGAAAGCTCATTTTTTTAACAATTAGGTACTCACTGAATCCTCTTGCCACATTTAGGTGGAGATTCTAGATGTTCCTTACTAAGTTTGGTTGAGAAATACAGCCAAAACTGAACTAAGAAGTCACTTCTATATAACTAGCTAGAATGCAAAAGGTTATCTCTATTGAATTTTTTGTATCTGATTTATATATAGTGGCAGTACTTGTGGCAGACTAAAAGGATGCATTCTATGACCATTGTAAGAAGACAAAATGCTGCCAAGGTAATTGGTACCTAATAGCATAGATTTTTAACAATGTTATGCAGATTTTGGGATTGAGTTTAACTGCCAATTTTTAAGAGGCAAATCAGCCCTAGCTGCTTGTCCAAGAAACTCTGCAAATTATAAACACAAGGTGGTTTGCCTCTTTAGCTTTCAAGGTTGATGAGCAGACTTTTAACCATCCTGAACTGCTTGAGAAGTTCCTTCCAATCAACTGACTGATTATTGGGCAGACAATATTGCTGTTCATAAAGCTTTTCTTGTTTTTACCAATTCAGTTCATATCATCTGCTATGAGTACTACACCATTTGTCCTCTTTGATTTTCCTGGTATCTCTCTTCAATATTGAGTTTTTAACAGTCTTAAATTGATATGGAGAGGCCACTTGGGTGAACTGCGTGTGTTTCTATTTAGTCCGTGGTAAACTTACTTGGTTTAGCCCAGTTTGAATAATTCTGCTTGTTTTTTTTTTTTTTTTGTTGTTGTATCTAAATTGCTTCTGAAGTTGTAATTAAAAGTTTACTCAAACAAGAAACAAAATAATAAGACTTTCAGGACTTGTAGTTTTATCTTCTTCATCAGGTTGTTTGATCAGAAAATCTACAAATCTAGCCATTCAGAAATCTATTTCTCATATGTTTTTTACAACATGTATATCATCAAACACAAGGAAACAGCTGGTACCATATTTTTATACTTGTAATATGAAAATATTTCAACAGTGATTAATTTCAGATATTATCCTTTTTCTTTTCCCTGTTTGAAGCCTTTCCTTGCCATTGTGGAAGGTCCTTTCTTTTATTAATTGTTTTTATGAGAAAACCCATGATTCAGAAACACTTGAATCACATGTTTATTCTTCCTATTATCTCATGATTCACATGTTCAGTGTCATATTTTGTGTCTTTGATTCTTTTTGTCGGAGAAAAACCAAAAAAACAAAAAATCATTTCTCATGAAAATCTCTACCCTCCATTTGCAAGCATTAATCAAGCCCTTTCAATTGTAATTTGAATAATAATAATAATAATAATAATAATAATAATAATAAGGGAGATTATGAATAATTGGACCATACAACCGGCATTTTTTTTATGAATAATTGGACCATACAACCGGCATTTTTTTTTTTTTTTTTTTTTTTTGGGTCTATGATGCTCTGGTGTCCCTACTAAATCCCTTTGCAGAAGTGAGAATATTTCAGAGTCAGAGAATTGTAGAAGCTGTTAGACATCCCTCTCCAAAGTGAGTGGATAACTATCGGTACTAACTCAGACTCGAAATCGAAACCTCACCCCCCCTCCCATTATAACTTATACCTCGTCTTTCATCCACCAACTACCTGACTTGGGGCACACAACCAGCATTTGCTCCTTTGTTAATTGTACTAATAGTCCAACATTGCCCACTGAGGACACTTGCATTGGTTGATAATTAACCAGAATCATTAATAAAGTTACAGACATATATAAGTAATTGCTTTTGAAACTGATCATCGTCAAGATGAATCTGTTTCAAAACAAAATCATGAGAGAAGTGAGGATAATATAATCTATATGGGTAATGTCAATGAGAAAGTGGAAAATATATAATTATATGTTGAATTAGGTTAATTAATTAGGGGCATGTAACTTGGATTTTTAAATCTAAAATATGAGCTTGCATTCTTTCCACTCTTTCAACTAATTTTTCTTTTAATTACCAACTCCTAGAGGTAGAGGATCAGTTGAACTAGGACCTAATAGATAAAAGAGTAATGCTTCATGGACACATTTTTTTGACATTAATTATTTAGATCCTAATCACGCATTAATTGCCTCAAATCACTCAATTAACATATAATTTAAAATAATCTAATGTCAAGAAAGTGTGTTATTTAAACATTTTTTTTTGATAAAATACATTGACAAGGCCGCAAAGGTGTAGAGGTGTTGGAAATGATTGAGCTAGAAATGGTGTCAAATGAAAAGAACATTTTCTTTATTATTTTCTTTCCTAATATTTAATATTTTCTTATCTTAGTAGTATGGCTTGAAAACATCAGAATTTATCACTATCCATGGCTATACCAATATTCAAAAGTATTTAAACATCTAAGATATTTTTTAATATATATATATATATATATATAATATAGAGAGAGGAAAGAGAGTCAACTAATTAAACAGGTACACTTAATTTTCATTCACTTTTGAAGATTGGTAGGTGAATAACTCAAGCCAAGTTAAAAAAAAAGACAAGTAGAAGAAAGAACATCAACGTGGCACTAAGCTAAACTACGCAACACATGCAATATAAATTTCACCATCATAGATCTAACAACACTACTTATTAAATAAAATAATATAAATTGGCATGCCAACCTTATAATATAAAAATATTAGAGAATGATTTTATTATTAATATAACACAAGTGGTGACGCACGTGATGTGAGTGTCTGAGAGACAGAGAGAGAGGAGAAGAAAGAAAACATTCTAAGATGAGAATTTTTAATAAATAATATAAACACAAACACACACACACACAACACATATATATATATATATATATATGTATTTATATATAAGTTGGTCAGTCGTACCGAAGTCAGTAGGCCGGATATCACGGAGTCGAGGGAATGTTGAGGATGCGTGGGCCAGCGCATCGAATTCGAAATTCCAGTGATGGGATGGCTGATCGGAAGAGTGTGGGCCCAACCACTTGATGGTGTTTGTTTCTAGGGCTAGGGTATGGGCCCAACCTCTCAAGATTGATTCTAGCATAACACGTGGTGTCAAAAAGCCAGATCACCCCACTCCATCGTCTCTCATGCTCTTCGGGCTTGTCACCAACAAAGCTTCCAAACCAACTCTAACAAATAAACAAGAGATATAGAGAAAAGAAGTAGAGATAGAGAGAGAAAGGGTAAATAGAGAGAGTAGACTATAAAGATAAAAAAAACAAAGGGATTAGCATAAGTGGGCGGAGTCTCAATGTTGTTCTTATATATATATAAATTTTAATATTTAATTTTTAAAATATTTTTGTTGAAAAATGTTTATTATTTGTTCTCACTTTAAATGGTGACTAGTCTCGTATCCGAAGGATTTAGTGGCAAGCGTAGAGAGAGAAGGGTAGGTAGAGAGAGAAAATGTAGAGAAAAGGAGAGGGACACCCCACACAGACACAACTCACACCCATTATACTTTGTCACAAGCATTGCAATCTTGTTACCCCATTTGTAAAGATTCTTGTCTCACTTATTTTATCCATACACCATATTAATTTATAATCTAATTATTTATTATTATTATTATTATTATAACTTAATTTTCTTTCAAAATAATCCAATAATTAATAAATAACTCTAATATCACTATCAAAAGAAACAAAAGTACATATAATTGGTTGGATAACAATTACCAAGTACCCTAATTCAATTTCAAAACTATTTAAAAACTTCTAGCTAAAAATAAATATTATATGAAAAAGTAACATCACTATCAACATGTTCATAACGGATGAAAACAACAAGTAGCTTATGCCATTATTGAGTGTATGTGTGTACAAAACTTGAAATTTCATGCAAGAATTCGAATAATAATGCTTGATATGAGGCTTCAAAATGTAAAAGAGGAAAATATATGTTATATATGTTCTTGAAAATAAATATCTGAGGCTAGAATATGTTGCAGAGGTAAAAGCTACTTAAAATAACATACATTCTGAAAAAAAAAAAATTAGATCTTGTATGCAATACCATGAAATAAAAAAGTTATATATTATTCATAGATGTAAAAAAATATTGTGCACAAACATGTACACCCTTTCAACAAAGGACCAAATCATATAGATCTTTATCAAATATAAGGGTGTTCATCTTACTGATTAACCCGGCTAACCTAATTGACCATCCCGAAGTTTTTAGATTGAGTTGGATTTAGTCTAAAAATTTGTAATCCGGTATGATTTGGGTTGGATACTGAAAATTTTATAATTTGACCAATCTAACCTGATTAACTAATTAAAAATAATGGTTATTACACTATTCATTATTTTCACAATAAACACTTACCAAGATAGAATTACTTAAAATATTATAATATAAATAATATTAAAAAAATCTATCTTAATGACTATTACAATCTTTGTATATGACCTAGAATTTTTTTTTTTGTAAAATGCTATATAGAATTAATAGCTATATTGAGTAGATTGTACAATTTTATAGTCTATATATTAGACAAAGTAACCCAACCCAAACCAACTTGAAGTTATTGGGTTAGGTTGAATTGAATATATTATGTTTAAAGAGTTTATTGGGTTGGGCTAGGGTTTTCTCTTTTTTTTTTTTTTTTTTTTTTTGAAAAGAACGGATTTGCTGTTAGTTGTACACTAACTTCATCATCGTACAAAACCCGACCAACCCAACCTGTGAAAAACCCTACTCAAATACGCACCCATAAAAAGCAAAAGTTTGAAGTGTGTTATTATAGCACTACTCTCTACATATTAAGACTACTTGAAACTCAAATTAAGAAATTGTGGAGTACAACTTTAGTAAATTATAGAGTTTTATATATATGATAAAACAAAAAATTATTAATTAGAATTAGATCTAGGGAAAACTTTACAGGACAAGAAGAAAATTGTTGTGTTTCAAGACTCACGAGAACATCTAAAAAATATGAGTATACTTATAATGAGTTGAAATATAAGAAGAGATATGTATCTAATAAGAAAAATGATTCAACATGTTAGTGAAAAAATAAATACAGATAATATATGGCTAATATTGTGATATTTTCAAGCATTTTCCAAATTACCAACATAAAATTTATTATATGAATCTGACTTCCTCCACTTTGTTGCATCATCAAAGGTCAACAACATCCTACCCTTTTGCGTAATCCGATTAAGTATATTCATGTCATTGTTGATATGAAAAAGTTTTACGCTAGGTCTCGATTTCGAGTCTGAGTTCGTGCCCACACTTATCTGTCCATTTTAGGAAGAGAAACCCAACAACCTCTGCAATTCTCGACTCCGTAATATTTTCGCCCCCGCAAAGGGGTTAGTAGGGACACCGGAGGGTCATAGACAAAAAAAAAAAAAAAAAAAGGTTTTATACTAGTTGTTGTGTAAGATTACATAATTCCTATATTGCAATATTAATGAAAATAAGACTTTTCATATTCCTATATATAAATATATACTTCTGACAAAATATACAAAAGAAGATTTTTTTTTTTTTTTCCTTCAAAGAAAGATAAAAGCCATTTTGCTATCCAATAGATTTTGGAAGCAGGTCAGTGCATTGTGAGGGCTACATAGGCCTGAGAAAGGACAATATTGTGGCATGTAATTAATTTGTTGAAAACAATCATTTTATAGTTATAAGTTAAGGTTCTATAAGCTTAAGCTAGCATAAAATGGTTGTAACCAATCATGCTTAAGAAAATATATTAATGAGGTTGCAATAATTAGAGGACTAAACAATGAAGTAGCAAGCACATGCAATGCACTTATGATTGATGATCTTCCTAGTACAATTAGTTTAGAATAACATTAGTAATCATCATTCATCTTTAGTAGACTTTCAGTTCATATGTATTCTATTTACTTACAATAATAGACTTTATTCTCATAATTATTAATACATTCAAGTGAGCTTAATCATCAAATTATAACATGTAATATTTGAGGTGTAAACATATAACATGAAGCCATTAAAGCAGTGCAGTACTCATATTTCAAGCCATCACAACTATAAGAAGAACAGAAATATTACAATAATAACAGGAACCCAGAAAGGCATGTATACACATAGTAATTAATTAGTAACAACATAATATAGAGGAGCAATTATTATATATATAATTTGTCATGATGTCCCCCAAATATAACATGCAGTACTTATGAGAATAAATTATTTTCATTTTAATCAATATCAAGTTTTCATATCCATTAATTGAAAAGGAAAAATACAATTAATCGGGCCACAATCAGTTAATTTTAAAAAAGATTGATGCTCCATTGATATAAGTGTACATCTATAATGTAAATCACTCTTATACACTATTAGATTGGCTGTTCATAAATTATTCAAGAAAATACAATAATTCATAAATGTCATTTTAACATTTTTATTTAAGAAAGATATCATACATACCCCAGGTATTAATTGTTGACATTCATGATTGACAATCAACAATTATTAATAAAGAAAGTTAGACATGATTAACTGATCAAATCCTTTATTCATGTTTTTCCGATGTTGGTCACATTTTTCTACAAATAAATACCAAGAAATAGGAGTGTTGCAAAACCCAATTCGGTTCAATTTTTACCAAAAACCGAAGCCGATCCAAACTTGAATCGGTTTGATTTTTTTGAAACCGAAATCAAATCGAACCGAACCACTTTGTTCAGTTTGGGTTACATACTCAATTTTACAATTATAACTCTTATAATTAACATTATTTAACCTTTTTAAAACACAATCAATCCTTCCAAAAATATAATATATAATTCTATTATTTAAATTAAAAAATAAAATACATTATTATATTCAATAACAAATAGATTTTTTTTCTCCTAGGGTTAAAATTGTTAAGGTCATATTACTCTTCTTTTATGTTGGATTCGATTAATTTTAATTTGTTAATACATAAATCGAAATACAAACCGAACATATTAATATTTTAAAACTCAAAATTGAAAACCCAACCAAACTAGGAAAACACCGAACCGATTAGATCGGTTTTTTCGTTTGGTTACCCTAACAGTATCCTCACTCATGATCATAAATGTAGATGGATTTAATAAAATTAAGATTATTATAAATCGTAGAAGCCCTAAGGAAAGAAATGAGATCAAATGTACGGAAACGCAGCTTTAGAGAGAGAAAGAGGAGGGAGAGAGAGAGAAAGAAAGCAATGCATTTATTCTCTGGGCACACATCTTTTACTTTGACAGAACTAAAGATATGCTCTCAGTCTCAGCTTCGGAAACCGCAATTCTCGCCCTCTCTCTCCCATTACCATTCAATCTTCCTCGATACACATCTCGAATATCATGAACTGCGACAACGTACGTATGAAAGCTAGAGGAGCTCTCTTAGCAGTCTCAGTACTCAGATCTTAACACATATCAAAAGTAAGAAAGAAAATTTTCACATTCCTCGAGATTCGTGAAACATTAAAAGATCAACGGCCAGTGATTAAATAATCAGTAACTTTGCAAAATGCATGCACGTAATGGTAACCGTCTGATCAGATATGTGAGAAGCGAACAGTTGTGTGACACGTAGCATCATCACCACTACTTCTACTACTTCTGTGCTACTGTAATAATAATAATTAGTGCAGAACAGAGAGAGAGGGAGAGGGGAAGGAATTGAAGTAAGAAGAAGAGAAGCAGTTAAACATGTCAGATTCCAAAGACAGAAGCAGAAGAAGAAGCACAAAAACGAACCATCTTGTCAACTTTAATTAACATAAAAAAACTAAATAAATAAATAAGCTTCTTCACTCCTCTCATGTGTTCTTCAGTTTCAGTTCTCTTTAGGCTTCCTCCACTTTAAAGTTAATCTATAGTACATATATAGAGACCCTACTACTATCACTACTGTTACTATTATTATTACTATATGGAATACAGGAGAGTCCGAAGTTCCAGAGAGAAAACTAATGGAATGCTCTAAATTCAAAGACTTTTAAGACCCAGATGTAGCAGGCTTTTGAAAAAAGGAGACCAAAAAAGAATCTCAATTTATAATAAAGTCATGATCAAATTTTAAAAAAAAGAAAAGAAAAAAGAACAACGTGAAGAAAGGAGATAAGCATACATCATAATAATAACCTAGGTAAGCCCATGTTTCTATGATGGAATTCAACATGCCCATAAAGTAAGAAACAAAAGATTTTTAATGATCAGTACTACTACTACTACTGTGGATTGAATGAACTAAGCAATAAGAGAAAAATTAATCCTGAAAATATTAATTTCTATACTGCTTTGGTCAAAAAGCTTGCAACAAATGTCTTGCGCTCTTCTTTTTCTTTTCATTTTTCCAAAAAAAAAAAAAACTTATAAGAAAGATGGTGAAGAAGAAGTACTGGGTAGGGGACCAAAACCTGGTAGATCAGACCAGTGATGACCACTTGTGGTACTGTTAATGGTGGTGGTGGTGCTGCTGGTGATGGGGGTAGTACTAGTACTGCCGTTACTACTCCAGTAACCTGTAGTGATGGAATTGTTATTATTTCTGTTGAAGCTCTGGTTCCAATCTTCTTGATGATGATGATGACTGGTAGTAGAAGAAGAAGGCCTGTTTGATTCATGAATTATGCCACCATCTCCCAAAGGATGATCGTCTCTACCAATACCCATATTGAAAACTTGTTGCTGATGATGAGGGGTTATAGAAGGAAGACTAAATCCCTGAAGCAAAGCCAAATTAGAACCAGTACTAAAATGATCACCAATATTCATGGCTTGATTAAAAGGCGCCTGAAATGCTGCTAAGGATGACAAGAACCCTCCACTTGGATAATACAAAGGAGAAGCTCCTGCAGCCATTAATGGTGAAGAAGATGAAAGATTTTGACTTGCTGCTGCTGCTGTTGTTAAAGATGGATTTGTAGTAGTAGAAATATTCATGAGATTCTGATGATGATGATCGTGAGTAGTAGTACTAGTTGAACTAGTAGTAGTAGAAGAGGGCTTCTTTGATCTCTTACCCTTTCTACAACCACCACCAACAGGAACATTTCTTAGGGTTCCTCCTTGTGTCCAGTACCTTCTACATGTTTTACAGAAGTAACGAGGCTGAGATAGGCTGTAATTGTTGTAATAACAGAACTTTGTGTTAAGTGAATCACAACGAGGGCATTTCTGTGGTTGTTGCTGCGGTGGCGGTACTGCTACTTGTTGCTTCTGATGATCTTGTAGCTTCCCTTTCATCTGATCTTGCATTAGTCTTTGATGAATATTATGATGATCTCCTCCTCCAGTATTGCTTCCTCTTTCTTGCTGCATCTTCTACTTCTTGTTTAATTAATTTGATTTAATAGCAAGCTATCTCCTGCTGTGTTGAACATGCAGATTATAAAGGTACAGGTTTCAGGGTTTTCAGGATTTTCAGGTGGCGTTTCAAAGTGGAGAAGAAAGAGTACTCAACGTGTCTTCTGCTCTCTCTTCAGTTGTAATTGAGAATCTACACAGAGATTTAAAAAACCACAAGCTGCATGATCAAGCTACCTTGATCAAGCTACCTTCATAATTATATCCCCAGAAAGAAATTTAATTAAAAAAAAATCAAAACCAAAACTTTATTAATAAAATTTAAAACTATGTAAGGAAGAAGAAATTAAATTAAATTAAATTCACTCTGTCAACCTAATTAAAGAGAAATTTAGTAGTAGTAGTAGTAGCAGTAGTACTAATTAATCAGAACTCACCTGTGGTTTTTGCAGCAAGTTTTGTGTAAGACTAGGGTACAATTTATATACAGTCACTGGCGCACGTAGAGATTTTGAGAGAAGTAGAACAGAAGGATGGATTGAATCGTTGAGAAAGATGGATCAAGAAAACGAGTTCAGTGAAAGTACATGTAATCAGAAAAAAAACTTGATTTCTTCATTCATTAGGGTTCTTCCACATAACCATATCTTCCTACCCATGACAGGAAATCTAAAAAGAAATGAAACCCATTTCTTGAGTTCATCCAAAACTCAGTAAATTTGAAAAGACAAGTGATTCTAATGATCAACGGCACCAGGATATATATCTATGTATAATTAAACAAAAGAATACATAAGAAGAAGAAGATGATGATGATGATGATGATCAGAGAAAGAACAGGTGTGAAACGCAGAAACAGATCTAGAGAACTTAGAATAAAAAGAAGAAATGGAATCTAGATTCCGGCAAGAAGCATCGATCGGAAGCTGCCCGGAAAAGGGTTGCTTTTTGTCGGAGAACCTCACCAGCACATCACCTTCTTCTTCTTCTTCTTCAACTTCTTCTTCTTTCTGTCACCAGTCACCACCACTTTCATCATGCTTTTTTTTTTAATTTTTTATTTTCTAAAATTTTATTTTATTCTGTTTTGTACGACACAGAAAAAAAGGGGTCCTACTAAACTTGATTAAATCCAACGGCTGAGATTAAAAAAATCAGATAAATTCGAGATAATCTTGATGTTCTATTGGTTTGGGTGGTCAATGGGTCAATGGGACTTGCGGGCATGGTGGGATTGAGGTAGTGCCACGTGGAATGCTTAGTGTGGTTGTAGGGGAGTAGGTTTATAGTGGTGTGTAGCGAAGTTTTTTTACTATCGTGCTTGAGAAGGGAGGGAGTGGCACGTGCCTCTTGCCACGTAACGGAAGGTGACGTGACGTCTGTTTCCGTTAACTCTCGCAACTGCTCCACAGCCACTACACCGAAAGGACAAACGCTAACATGCTCTTCGTGGGTCAGAAACACGGAAGGGGAGAGATTAGTCTGTGGTGATGCACCGCATCGTTCTCAATCAGCGCTACCTTGTATTCTCAACGCGTGTTCATTTAGAGTGTCGTTGATCAAGAATGGTTATGTGATTGGATACCAGGATAGATCTGATCCAATAAAAAGTACAATTACTTTTGTGTAAGAAAGAAATTGTTTTATCACTTCTTAATTATTCCGTTTTTGAAATAGAATTTATGATTAATTGACAAGCTTTGATTAATGAAAAATGCTACGGAGATTGAAATTTACACACTATTTGTTACAAATTTTATGTGTCAAGGCTTCATATCAGATTTATAATTTTCTTGAAAAGTTTGTTGTATTGATCAATTAATGTTGTATCAGTGATTTGTAATAATTGATATGTTAATAGCTACTTTCACATTATATAAATCCTAGCAATTCTCTAAGTAATCAATCTCTTAATCATAACTAGGAATAGTAAGCATCAAATTACTACAGTTACTAATTGAATCATATATTTTTTAACAATTTAGAAAAAAAAAATGTTAGGGAAATGAGACGAATTTATTCTTAAGAGCTCTCAATTCAAGCATTGAGATAGATTTTCATCTTTAATGCCCGAGTAGGATGATGCAACATTTATTTGTGACGAAACACTTGTGACTTGATCACGTGTGAGGATGCTTGTTAATGAAATTCTATTATATCTCCTTAATAATATTCATTCTACACAGATTAATTAGTTTTTGTAGTGTACATAAGCTAGCCCAAGAGACCCGCCTGAATTACCAAAAATTTAACCTGAGTCAAAGCTAATTAGACAAATATAGCCACAATGATAATATATATTTTAATATGAGGAAATTTGTACAAAGATTCTATATACATTTCCATTAGTGGTTTAGATTAAAAAAAAATATATTCGTTATAATATATGAAAGTCAAATTAAGGATTAAAATTTTGAATAGTCAATATTGCTTTCCACCATCACCCTAACTAAATTTAGGGCTAACACATTCCTCTTAACAATTCCATGAACTTGGTACACCCAATCAACTAAAAATGGCATTTATGGGTCTTATTCCCCCCTTGCCCACCTCCCAACCAATCTCATTCTACTTTCTTTTATTTTATTTATATTACCCACTTTAATTTATATTCTCTAAACCACACCACAACGCCCTCCATCTTTTCAAATAAATTAAAAGTTGTGATTACCTAGTCAACCAATTCATCTTAATTTGCTATGATCATCAAAACAACCTTTAAGAAAAATATGTATATTTATATCTTATCTTAATAATATTTTTTGAAAGATGGCTGACTTCATGATCCTGACCATCTGGTTGTTAAAATTCACATTGAATTACATCTAGTGGGATTATGGCTGTAGAAGGGATGATTAATTACAACTCAATAACTGATAAATTAAAGAATATATATATGTGTGTGTGTCTTTAATTATTTCATTTTTTTATTAATAATATGAAGACTCTGCATGATTCATTACATTTTGTTTATATTATTGAAAATATTTAAGGTTAAAGTACAGAATTCTAAAGATAGACACGAATGAAGTTCATCATTTATCTATATGGGTTTTTTTTTTTCAAGAGTGCCCTTTCTGACATAGAGAACTTTTGAACAGCTAGCATGCATATGAATTATATATCATGGGTCCCCTTTTCTATTTCTATCTATTCATTTTCAAATGTATAATTGATCCCATATTTGTTCATCTGGCTATACATATATAGTTGGAACTTTTTCTGGTTTCACATTCAGGAAGTGACCTTTCCAGTAATTTATGGCATTAATTCTATAATTATTATAAAAATAATAATAATTGGGCTAAGGATTAATATTATTGTGTATGTTTATCATCATTTTTATTTGAATATTGATCAGACAATAGATTTGATTATGGGCTTGTTTGAGAAAAGGGCAGCCATTTAGGTCAAAAGCCCTTTTTCGAAACGCTAACTATAAACACAAAAGTAAGGAGAAGGATATTTTGTAAAAATCGCATTAGAAATTGAAACGTAGTTACAATATTGACTTGTCAAATGCACTCACCTTGTATTTCCCTTGATTTTCCACCGCAACGAGGTTTCTACCGTGCGCCCAAACAGAGCCTATATATTAGAAAACTACATCATGCTTCGTAACTCAAACTATAATATGTCAAATAATGAGAAAATGAAGGTTTAAAAACAAGTCCCTCCTTAATTTTAAGCATATATAGTGAACTATGCTTATATTTTTTTAAAACATGAGAAAGAATAAGAAAAGAAAAATACTAAAGAAGATAAATCAAATATTATTTATTTTTGAAACAATATTATTAGATTAGCAAATCTAGCATGATAAATAAATAACAAGACATCAAAAGCTTCTTTTTTTCAACTACATATAAAAACAATGATCTATATATTACAAGTACTATTAACAACCTATATTATAATTATTATATATATATATATAGTAAGTTTATGCTGATCTCAGAGAAAGAATTAATACACATTAATATCATAAAAACATATGTAAATAATAATCACACACTCCACCACCAACAAATAATTAAAATTTGTCACCTTGACAATATTTGGAAAGTCCTAGGTAATTACAACTAATTATGAAAAGCCATTGAAGGGTAAAGCGCAGTACCATTAGGTTTTGAAAATGACCAAGATGTTTTGTCTTCATAGGTGTGGTCATCAAGAAGTCTATTTCTCAATCATTTGTTGTGTTTGATTTTTATTTTTCATGTGAGGAGTACTACTAATTTATAACTGTTAATATTTTGGAAGATTCAGAGAAAAAAAATATACATATTTTGGAAGATTTCTAGCAGTACTGAATGTTGAACAGCCCATGAAGCTGGTGCCCAAGAAAGAAAGCACAGTACTTGAGCTTTGAATATCATTTACCATTGAGAAGTGATGATAACTAGTTCTCCCAACATGTCATATTCACTAGATACTCAATCATATGCCCTATAGATATTAATGTGATACCTTATGCCCTAGAATCCCATTTGTATGAAATTTTAATATATAACTATATTATATATATATACATAATCTATCAAAATTATATTCATAAAAAGTAAGCTACCTAGTTTTGGTCTCACTTAATTTGCAAAATATAAAGAATGCAATTGTAGTCAACATCATCAACATAATCATCAGGATTAGAACTGTAACCATCTTGCTCCATTAAGATATATTGCTTCAACCAAAAGATCTTATATATAAATTACTTCCACTAAAAAAAAAAACATTTCAACATTAATTAAACAAGTTCATTAAAAAGATGAAAAATATCACCCATTAATTAATCTTTTTTCTCAGACCCTCCTGAAGTACTACGCTTCCTGCGATGATCTTCCACAAGCTCATCCTCTCGTCCTTCATACTCATCCTTCCCTACCACCGTCTCCTTTATCTTCTGTGTCGTTTTCTGCGTTGTCTCCTTCGCAGCTCCCCAAGCTTCCTGCACCGTCTGCTTCGCCTTCTCGCCGAAGCTCTGCGCCGTCTTCGCTGCCTTCTCCGTTCCTTGTTTCGCCTTCTCCTTCACGCCCTCCGCCGCTCCTTTCGTCTTCTCCTTCCCTTCTTTCGCCTTCTCCGCCACTGTCTCCGCCGCTCCCTTGCTCTTCTTCTTCGCTTCTTCCGCTCTCTCTTTCGCTTTCTCATTCATTTCTTGTGCTCGTTCTTTGGTTTCCGAAGCCTTTTGTCTCCCTTCTTCTTCTGCATGGTTACGATCCTGAGATTAGCAACAGGACAAGAAGAAGAAGGGGTTGATTAATAATAAGAAGTAAAGATAGAGAGAATTTGATTAATTTGTGTATAGAACTCAAAAGTTATTACTAATAAGTAAGGTTTAATTGTTTATATCAAGTGAATATATAACTAATTAACTAATTCTCCTATATCTTGTAGTAATAGTACGTGAACGAAATTAATTTATAAGGATGAGGACCTAATTGATGAATAAGAAAAACAACAGGTAAATGTAATGTTTGTTAAGCCCAATTAATATCTATATCAAGTGAATATAGATATTAATGATTTACTTCACCTCATTGTGTTTGGAAGCAGAGGTGAAGCAGACTCTGGAGGCTTTCCGAGCTGAATAAGGAAGCGAAAGAGAAGGGTGGTTCTGAGGTTTTGCGAGGTTGAAGAAAGCGGTTTTTGCAGTAGAAATGGTTGCCATTGTTGCTGGTTTTTTTTTTTTTCTTGCTTGCTTTGTTTGCTTGAGCTTGGTTTGAAGTGTTTTGAGAGTTTCTTCATCTCTTGTTGCCATTGAAATACGTACTGGTGCGAATTGAAGGTGAGGAAGGTGGTGAATTGGGTGGTCGACACGTGGTAGACAAAGAGACACGTTTCGTGCAATATGAGCACGTGTCATTTTGGGCGGTCCACCTGGTCAGCCCACCTATTGTTCATAAC
This sequence comes from Paratinospora sagittata, assembly GCA_035771175.1. NCBI lineage: Eukaryota > Viridiplantae > Streptophyta > Magnoliopsida > Ranunculales > Menispermaceae > Paratinospora > Paratinospora sagittata. The sequence goes on from CM069610.1 coordinate 36,786,070, forward strand.
TTGGAGTAAATTTACATGTGTGGTTGATTATCAATATGGTAAAAGTAAGAATAATGTAAAAATGGGTAATTTTTTTAACTGACCGGCTCAACCAGTTGATATAACACCTCGTCAAAGGCCACAAACGCGACTTAAACTCTGATCATTGTCGAGCTCAACCAGTAGAGCCCACCATTCGATGTTCTATGGTTTTTGTTGATAAAGCTCTTGTGCGCCTAACGCATTCTTGAATTATAGTATCAAAGCAAGTGTATGCCAAGGATGGGTCTAGTTTGGATTACTAGCCAGTGTGAAGGGGGAGCGAGAGACTCTAACCGTAGCGTTGAAGGGGAATGTTAGCAAAGTCTCGCATCGTCTCGCATCTCCTAGATATAATTATACTGTATAATGTATAAGTCAGTGGGCAATCATCTCTTTGAAAGTAGACTTTTAAAGATAAAGTTAGGCTTACAGGCTTTATCATCCCTAACATGGCATTGAACAGTGATGGTGTTTTGGACTAGTTTGCGTTTATCACAAACTAATCTAACTACCCAAATAGATCAAAAGCTGATTCAAGAAGAAACTTTAGGATATTTATGTTCATTATTCTCCACCATATCAGGAGCCTGAATCTCCTACAAAATTAAATCTCATGGTCCCCCATCAGAGCCAACTTTTTAGGTTATTAAGTCACAGCATTGTGACTTTAATGATACAAAGTGGGAGCTTAGCCATGTAACTAGAGCACCATAGTAATGTCTTTTCCTGCAAGAAAAAGAAGAGGAGGAATCTTGTAATAATTAGACTTCAAACTATTCATTATCTACTTGGAATAATACAATGGATATCCATACTTAAAGAAGAGATGAGAGAAATGGATTCCAATTGTTTTCTACTACCAACAGAATCATTCAACCTTTTTGGGAGGTTGGGGTTAGCATCTGGAAAGGATATCTATGGCAGACAAAACATATTGAAAAAGGATCTCCTGTCTGAACTTATCTATATATGATCATCAAAATCAAACTTTCTTATCTCATCTCTAAGTAATCTGATGCTTATCACAAAATGTGATCAATTTTCCTTTAAAATTTCAAATTCATCGCGGGTCTTTGACAGGACAACTAATTTGATAGCAAGTTTTCCCGCAACATTCCTTCATTATAAAGATTTGAGCTAATTACATTTGAGCAACTTCGATGACATTGTGCTATGTAGGGAATAATTCAACTGTATCTTGACATAAATTTCTATGTTTTAGAAACTTCTAAATCAACATTCCTTGAGAATTCTTTCTTAAGCTACAGTCATTTGTAAAAGAATTCAATCTTTGATGAAACCACAAGAAACTTCATTACAACTACTCCTTGTAGGATTCCAAGACAGCAAATACAACAGAGCAGATAATATCGCATAGTCTTCAATGAATTTGGAGATGAAACAATCTCTAGATTTGGCAAATTAAGATAAGATGCCCGAGTAATTAAAGTGAAAACTAGTTTTGGTAAGAAGAACAAAGCAGTAACAGATTACTGTGTGGTAAAGTAGAAGAAAGACAAAATAGCGAAAAGTATATGTTACTTTCTGCAGTTAGAAATTGAGTAAGTATCAGCTAATTAAATGAAATTAGTTTTTTGCCCAACTCATCCTGGAGGGGAAAAAAATTGGGTCTTCCTGCAAAATGATGTTACTTTTGACAATTTTGATGAGCAGATCTTGTGCCACCCAAGAAGCTAGAACAGTCATCCCTGCTTCTTATTTCTTTAAATTCTAATATTTCCCCCATCACCAAAAGTACAAAAGTACTACTCCAGTTGTTATCATATCACCACTAACAAAAGCAACACAGCTATAATTTAGTAAATTACCTTTAATCCTGAAAACTGATCATATCTAGTGCTGCATATAGGTGACTTAAATAGCAAGTGTTTCTACAAAAGGAGACTCACATAACAATTCTACAAAAATAATCATAAAAGTGTATGGCTAAAAAGTTGTCAAAGAAGTGCACTTACAATTTTGATGGTCAAACCATCACTCTCGATGAGAAGGGTCTGTTGCGGATCATACCTGGAAATAAAACATGAAAAAGAAAAAAGCATACAACAACATAGAAGCTCATTAGAAGCAATAGATAGTCTGCAATGAAGCTCTTTAACTGTTAGAAATTTTTTATTTCCTTCCCGATTAATTGTGGGAAAAGCATTCGGAGATATGTAAGTATTTTTTTTTTTCCAAATCTTCACAGAGTATCTCAGGAATCAAACAACTCATGACTGCTTCAAGCCTTAGTAAGTAACAGAACAATGTGTTCCTCCCTTTTATAACTAGTAAAGAAAAGAGCATGTTTCTTCTTTTTACAACCTATATGACTTCAAATTTAGGGATCATAAGCACTGCTCATAATCAGTGCCAATTCTTATGCATACATGTATGATGACAACAAAAATAAAAAAGTAAGCCAATATACTTTTATTAGAGATCGCCAATCTGAACACCGTCAAGCCACAGAACAACTTGCTCAATGGAGGGTCGGCTTCTGGGATTCTGATCTATGCATTTACAAGCAATTTCAAGTACCTCCAGGAATTGCTTCTCGTATACCTTACTAAAAATTGACGGGTCAAATATCTGTTCCTCCTTTTTCCCATATTTCATTTGAAGTACCCAAGAAACTAGGTCCCTACAGCCTTTTACTTTGCTGCACACATCCACCGGCCTCCTACCCGTAAGAAGCTCGAGAAGAACAACACCAAAGCTATAAACGTCGCCTTTGAACGTAGCCGTCAATGTCTGGCTATATTCAGGAGGAATGTATCCTAAAGTTCCAACCAAATCGGTCGTTACATGTGTATTATAAGGATTAAGGAGCCTTGACAAACCAAAATCTGCAAGATGAGCTTCAAACTTTTCATCCAAGAGGATGTTGCTTGATTTTATGTCCCGGTGCACAATGTTCGGTTCACAAGCCCGGTGCAAGTAAGCCAATCCCCGAGCCGCTCCATAAGCTATCTTAAGTCTAGCATCCCATTTCAATACTGAGCCTCCATCATTCCTTTCATGCAACCAATAATCTAAACTCCCATTCTCCATGTACGAGTAGATCAATAACATGTCGTTTCCATGCCGGCAATACCCTTGTAAAGGGACAAGGTGTTTGTGTTGAGCTCGCGAGAGGGCTTCTACTTCAGCTCGAAATTCCCGTTCCATCTGACCACAGTCCCCTGAAAGCCTCTTTATTGCAATCTTTGTTCCGTTGGGGAGGTTCGCCTTGTACACAAGGCCAAATCCTCCACAACCAATTATGTTTGCCTGATCAAAATTGTCTGTGGATCTTAGCAAGTCACCAATGGTTAGCTCCTTACAATCAGAATTTTGAAAGAGAAGAACTAGCTTTGAAGACATATATGCATCGGACACCCTGTGTGACCGGTAAATATCTTCTTCCATATCATCAACGTGATCTCCTACATCCTTCTTTAGCATGTTTAACAGAAGAAAAGCCAAAAGTAATACGATTCCTACTCCAATGCTGATTGTAATCCCGAGAATGTTGATCAGACCAATTTTCTTTTTTGTGCCCGATTGAATCTGAGGCTTGATCCCCAAAGAACATGGAGGGCCTAGTGTCCCACACAAGCCCAAGTTCCCTTCAAAACTTGAGTTAGAGAAGCTAAGGAACTGTCCACCATCTGGGATCTTTCCCTGCAAGTGATTATATGCCACACTGAACTTTGACAGGAAGGTGAGCTTGTTCAATGAAGGTGGAATCGATCCATACAGATCATTCCATGATAAATCCAAGGTTTCCAAGTTCACCATATCTGAAAGGGTGCCGGGGATGGTTCCAGTTATGTTGTTCCTGCTTAAATCTAAGACATGGAGTCCCTTCAGCCGCCCGATCTCAGGCCATATTCTCCCACTGATCTTGTTGTTGCTCAGCAATAGTGAAGGAGGGAAACTTGAAACTTGATTATACTGTAAACCGTTCGCACTCTGGTTATGTTTCACATATAAAGGTATCCCGGCAGAGTTATTAAGCTCTTGTCTGCAACACTTGGCTGAGATGAGGCCTTTTAAGCTCGTCAAGCTTTTCGGGATTTCTCCTGTCAGCGAATTATTTGAGATGTCCAAGTAAAAAAGTTTATCCATCTGACCAATCCAGGGCGGAATACTGCCAGTTAAGAGATTCCATGACAAATCAATTACCTCCAATCTCCTACAATCTAATAGCCAATCTGGAATTTGGCCTTTAAGAGCACAGTTTCCAACTGCAAGAATCTTCAAGTTTTCAAACCCAGAAACATTTTTCGGGATTTCTTCTCCATTGAAGTTCTTGGTCAGGATAAGAGTGGTGAGCTTTCTGCAATTCTGCAGCACTGTTAAAGCCTGTGATAAGTTCTCGAAACTGTTATTTGAAAATGAGAGAAAAGAGAGGGACGACAGGTTGGCAAACCCGTTAGGGACCTGTCCGGAAAATTCATTCTTGGCTAAGCTTAAGGTTTTTAACTCCGAACAACTCGATAGGGTACGAGGAAGTGGACCTGTGAAGTGATTTGTGGCGAGATCAAGTGAAGCAAGATGAGGCATTTTGGTGAAATCAAGGTCAACAGTTCCCGTTAAAGAATTATTCCGAAGATTCAGCACTTGAAGCATTGAGCAGAGCGACAAAGATGAAGGCAACGGCCCGGAGAAAGAATTAGAGTGTGCAACCAACTGTTCCAACTTTGTTAGATTTCCAAACACATTAGGAAGCAAACCTGAGAATCTGTTTCCATTGATAACTAAAGTTTTAAGTCTGAAGAGCTTACTTAGACTGTTGCTCAAATGCCCGGAAAAATTGTTCGACGAAATGGATAAATGCTCCAAAGATGAAATCCGAAACAGAGAATCAGGAAGAGGACCCGAAAGTGAATTTGAATCCAAATGCAATTGCTGTAGAGAATTGCTGCAATTAACAAGGCCTGCTTCTTCCAATATCCCTCCTGAGAACTGGTTCATAGATAAATCAAGAATCTGAATCACATTTGAGGTGTTGCAGATTTTGTTACCAACCCGGCCAACGAAAGAATTCTTGCTGATGTTGAGCACAAGAAGGTTTGAAAAAGCTCCAAGTTCAATCAAACTCCCATTAAAGGAATTGCTGGATAGATTAATTGAACTTAGAGATTTCACACCACCAAGCACATCAAAAACGAGTCCGGATAACATGTTTTGGCTAAGATCAAGAACCTCCAGTAGCTGCAAGCTGGAAAGCTCTCTGGAAACTTCACCTTCAAGAAAATTACAAGAAAGATCCAATACTTTCAGCTGATTCAAACCACCCAATGCTTGAGATATCATTCCTTTAAGGCCTCTATTGGGTAGAATCAACTTGGTAACCCTGATAGCGACCGACCCATTTGGATTCTTGCAAACAACACCATCCCAAGCACAGCAAAGGGAATTATTGGGCCAAGAAGATATAATCGACCCGCCGGAGAGGTTTGCTGAGAACTTCTTCAATGCCAGTAAATCATTTTGATGGCATTTCTGTTGTAAAATTTCAAGACCCAAAGATGAACAAATCAATGAGACCATAAGAAACCATTTGAAGCAAGTAGCTGGAACAAATTCCAGAATCGCCATTAAAGGAAATACTTAAGTCAAATCACCCAAAATCCCATATCCCATTATCTGTTTAATATGATCTTTACAAGAAATGAAAATGAAAGAATGTACCCAAATGAAGTAACTTCAGACCCACATCCCAAAACACCCCAAAAGCTACACCAAGAACTCATCTAACAACAATATCAAGTTGAACAACAAGTGAAGAAATCCCCAGAACTTGAATCAAATCACTAGGGCCCAAAAATAGTACTAGCAAACCAACAACCAACATACCTTTTTCAACTTGATATTTCTCAACCCTGGAACAAAATGAAGAAGATGAGCAAGAGAAGAAAAGTTCTTTCAGACCCACATCCCCAAATCACTTGAGCTTCATTAACAACACTTGCATTTGAAGAAAAAAAAGAAGAAGATCCCAACAAAATCAGATCCCTTGACCAAAACCCCACATGCCCAGTTCACTTTGCAGCATTCCAAGCCTACCCAACTGAAAAAAAAAAACTTCAGACCCAAATCTCAAAGCACCTAAAAAACCACCCCCCATGAAGAAGAACCCGTGGTAAGTAGTAGCATGACTTAAAAGGAAAGTAAAACTACACAAAATCCAGAGACCCTCTTGTTTATTTTAACAAAAAGTACAGAATCCAGAGAAAGATCAACAACCCAACAAGGAAAAACAAATTTTAAAAACAATGACAAAAGATATTAACCATCACTAACCCACCACATATATGATTATAGTAGAAAAGGAAAGTGTTCTTCTTCTTTCTTCTACTTCTCTGACTTTGTTTAATGCCAACAAACAAACTCCATTGTTGATTTGAAAGGACTCAAATAAAGACACAAAAAGGCTGACCTTTTGGCAATATTTTGGGTTCCACACAACTTGTCTGCCAACGTATTTCTGCTTCTTCTACTTCTACTTCTTCTACTTCTACTTCTTCTTCATATCTAATTTATTATTAAAAAACAATAAAAAAAAAGTAAGTTTTTTCAATTTTTAATGGTGGGAGAGAGATGGGTGACAGGTGGGTCATGGAGGGTGTGTGTGTGAATTAATTTAAGTAAAAGAAGGTCAAAGATAGGAAGATCGGTTGATAGATTTGTGCTTGGATGCACGTGATTTTGACCGGATTTAGCCGGTGGATTCAACGGCGGTCGGCGGACGTCACGGGCTGCTGATGGTGATCCAAAGTAAGGAAAAATAATAGAAAATAAAATTGAGTTGAGGGTCAACTTGTTCCACTTGCTTTTGCCTCGCAAGTGATGTGAGCCAGCTGCTCCAATGCCAACTTTTGCTATCTTGGATGATTCCCACCATCACCACACTTCATATTCTTCAAGATTTTCATCAAATTTGCAGACTGGTCCTTCAAATCCTTATGAAATTTGCAGACTGCTGATGGTGTCTCCGCCAACTTACACGCACTACTTAAATTAGTTAATATGAAACAAGCACCGTTAAAGAAAAATCATCCCCCGTTGTAGTGTAAATTATATTACTTAAATATTTTCAGAAGAAAAACATTTTTTTCATTGGGTCATATGTCTAGCAGATGATTTAATGCAATTCACTGAAGAAAAAAAAAATTGATTGGAAAATTAATTCCGTACAAAAATTGTGTTAGTTCAGTGTGCATGACCTAACTTTGACTAACTAGAAAGATGGGAGAAACATGGGAGTAGCGTACGTCATGATATTTGTAAATAATATTTGTCCTCTCTCTAAAGTCATACATACTACATTACTAAATTTTAGCTTAGAATATATAGGTCATAGATAAGTTGACATTATTGTAGTCTTTAACCATATTTTTATGTTTGTATATAGTAAGTTATCATCCTTTCTCTTGCCAATGTAGACCTTATTGTACAAAATATTGCATGCCATGAGTTTCAATTTCGGATCTCTATTCATACCATGATCTAAGCATGAAAATGGGTGTTTAATTAGGTATGGCACCACCAATTACTATCAGGGTAGGTGAGATTTTGCATGGTTGGTTTGTTGAGAATGTGAAATTTGTCATAGGTTTTGTTGAGGATCATTGACTTTGCAAATACCAAACAGACTGGTGCTCACATGTCTTGCTAAAAAAATGTCTAATTACATGTGCAATCATAAATAGTAACAAAGCCATAGTTGAGTTAGAATATATCAAATCAATTTGTTTTAAATCAATCAAGAGTCTATAGAATTTGTATCAAAGGATTATCTTAAATCAATTTGGTATAGTTTTGCAAAAGAGTTTTTACAAATGACAATTTTGAAAAAGTTGGTCTTAATTAATTTCTTCAAAAAAAATATTTTATTTTATTACAATTTAGTTTAAAAGTAAATATTGTTAATATTATCTTTAAAAATTACTTTTGGTATAAAAATAATTTGTAAACGCTTAATGATTGATTAAACAGGACCAAAGTGGTACTCAGTGACGTCAACTTACTAAGTCATATATATTTATGTGACTTTCATCACTAGCTATTACTACATTACTTAATGGCGAAGATCTCTATTTTACCTTTACCTTCTCCTTGTATGTTCGTCTTCTTTCCTTCCTTTCTACACTTTTTTTTTTCTTTGACTTTGCTTTCTTCACATTTTCAGTGAAAATGATGATTACCTAACCATGTTCATGCTCTCTCTCTCTCTCTCTCAAAAAAAAAAAAAAAAAAATCAAAGAACCAAAAATCTTGTGTCGCACTAGCTAGCTATGTATCTTTTATTTTTTTCTTCCTTTCTTGTTCTCTCTTTTCATGATCAAAGTGCTATTGGGTCACCAAATGATGACAAAGTTCAACATGGTCAATTCCATGATATCCATTCAATGATTTTTATTTTCATTTGTATTTTAAAATTTCTCTAGGTCTATAGTGTGTTGATGAAGGATTGTGGGACCTCTTACCACAAAGTATCTAATTTAGTTGCTTGCTCTTATTGGTTGACAACAGTAAGTCTTATATATATATATATATATATATATGTACTTTTTCCCTATTTTTAGTTTGCAGTTGTCTTTCTTTTGACCCTTGTTTTTCAATCTAGGGGCGAAATCTATATTGTGTTCCATTTATTGAATAAGGTTTTATATACGATCATTATGTGATCCCTTGAATCCCAAATAAATATATGCCTAAGTGGATTAGTGTAGTCACAATATTGGTCCAACAGTCTCAATTCCAAATATTAATGTAGAATGAGTTGATTAATTAGTGGTATATAATTATATATATACCACTAATTATAATTATTGGTCAGATAGTAGAAGGAGGAGTGACGCTTCGAGGGCTCCTGTTTTCGAATTCTAAGCTGTGCACAATATTGAGTCCAGAGTGTGTACGGCGTAGAGGTGGAAAATTCGGCCAAGTGACAGAGTTTTGGCGGGCTTGGTGGGCGATTCGTGTGACATCAACGAACTTTGGGCATTTAGTTGACACCTTGGTGTAAGGATTAGTGGGTCGTGAAAGGATCTGATACCCCACGGGTTGGAATTTTTGGGGTCTGGAACGTTTAGTCAGGGTCTTGTTTTTGTTATTTTAAAGAATCATATGATGTAAATGTTTCAATGATTTCAAACTACTCAATTGAGTATCTAATAATCTTGTTAAGTGTTTCAGAAATATCATGAATCAAGATCAAAGAGTTGAGTTTACAAGACGATTGATTAATCTAGTTAAAATTTTTACTAAGTATAGGACATTTAATGACACAATTATGATCCTAGTGCATCAATAACCCTACCATACTTGTATTTTTATCATTCTAAGGTCATGTACATACGTATCCGCATATAAATATGTCTGACATTACGTATAAGTCAACGTACAAGTTTGACTCGTATATACGGGGTGTTACACTTAAGGACGCTAATAGTGCATAAGTTTGAATCACTTATATCAGGACGCTTACGTTCCAGTAGTGCCCTCACTTCATAGTTCTGTAGGAAGCTTACGTTGTATGAGCATACTCAAGGAATAAAACGACAAAAGTTGGTAGTATGCGTCAGGACGTTGATTGAGCACCAAGCAACTAATCCAACACTGACATAAGTTCTGAAAAAGCAACTATCAACCTGATTACTAATAGTTCAAGTGCATGAATCGTGTTTACCAAGACTTTCTTCATTCATGCTATTTGAATTGTACCAAAACTAGTCTTAAGAAACTAGACTTATCATTTTCATAAAAGGTTAAAGTCGTTGTGAGCAAACATTTATATTTGAAATTCAAATCAAATGCTCAATCGCTTTATCTCAACTAAGTTTATATATACCAGTACTTAGATTCAAAATACACAACACCAAAAATTCTCGAGCTATTACTTTTGAAAAATAGTCGAATTTTCAAATCTTTATTTCAAAGTTAAATTGTTTCTTCAAAGTGTTATCTTTGAAACAAGTTTCATTCAAAAGATTTTCATATTGAGCTTACACTTTATCTATTTCATTGAAAATATGTTTAAAGAAAAGAGAACTGTTTCCCTCAAATTTTCGGCATAGATTTAAACCTCATATCATTACTTGTTGAAGGAGAAATTTAAGAGATAGTTCATAAGATAGTTGTACTTCATTTTATATTTCTTGTAGTTTCTGTATCAAGTGTTGTAAAAGTAGTTATATGAACTACTGATTTTACTTTATTTTGTACCTAAGATAGTAGTTTGTTCAAACCTGTGAAGCTAAGCACTTTGGTTATTCTCAAGCCTATAAGTTGAGATAGGTAGTTCTCTAAGCTGTAAGTTAAGAAGGTTTTGGTAATCTCTAGCCTGTAAGTCGAGAGGTTGTAAGAGTTTGGTCTTAACCTGTGAAGAAGATCCGTTAGTGGAGTGTTTCAAATCTTAACAGAGGAGGTTAAGTAGTGGAGGTAGGCACGAAGCCTAACCACTATAAATCTGTTATGTCACTTCTATTTGATTTCGCACTTTGTTGTTTACCAATATATTAATTTTTAATTTGTCTAAGTATCCAATTCATCCTTCTCTTAGACACACTTAGGCCAATAGTTTCCACTCAAAAAAAAAAGAAGACAAAAAAAAAATGCTCTAGGGCATTATTTGTTGATATCAATTTCATGATTTTATTATAGTTGATTAAGATAACTTGGTGATGTTACTGTAGAGATAAAGATTGTAGTATTTATCGGGTGCAATTGATACAAAGAACAAGATGGAGAATTTGATGGAGCAAAACTTTTTATTTAATTTACTTCGACAACTATGCTTGGAAATGTAGCCTACAGCATTGTAAAAGGTTATCTTATGGGTGTGCCTCTACATCATTTGAATTCATAAATGTATATATTACTACTATTGCCTATTCCCCTAAGAAATTGTTTATTAGTAATTGAACTAATGATTAAAATCCATACGCATGTGAATTCATGAGTAATGCTTTAAGTAAGTTTTACTCATGCTCGTGACTGAGTCAGATACATGATTCTTAAATTACTTTTTCTTTTTTAGCTAATAACTAGGCAAATTCAGATTTATAAATTAATCAGTTGTATTTTGTTGACACTAGAGTATTTTTTAATTAAAACATACAAATAATATTTTAATTTAAATTAAATTATGAACCTGTTTGTCATAGTTAGTTAATACATGGAAAATTCAAGAACAAACTCATAAATAATTTAATTTAAATTAAGTTGTTGTTGTACGTTATACTTATATAATAAAAGGGCAATAAAACATGTTCTATAATAAATAAAAAATAAATTAATATTTAGTTGTATCGGATGACTTGACATTCATTTTTCTTAAGTAAGATCATGAGTTCAAAACTCTGTATAGAGCTACTATTTGCTAAGAGATGTTTATACCTTTGTGGTCTAACTCGGGTCGAATTCAAGTGAATTAGTCTTACTATAAAATGAAAGAGGACATCACCTGAGTGCTGCTTAGTGTTAAAAAAAAAAAAAGTTAAACTTTGAATTTTTATAATTTTGGTAACTATTCCAAGCATAATCATGATTTTGGATACATTTTGAATGTGTTCGAAAACGTGATCATCGAGTGGCCTTTGGATCTATACGAATCTTCGCGTGCATTAATATAGATCCAAGGGCCATGGGATGATGGCGTTTTGAAATACATTTCATTCTCGTGTTTCTTTAGACTTTTTTATGCAATTCCACGTGTCATCTACGAACTAAATGACTTTAATTTATTTTTTCTTTTTTGTTTTGTTTAAAAAAAAATTCAAAATAAATCTGAAAAGCACGTGCAACGCTCGTGCTCTTCTTCCCAATTCAAAAGCCACCCCCAATTACATCTTCCCGCTCGCTTACCAGAGAGATACAATACAATAAAAACAGCAAGAGAAGGAAAAACACAGTAAAAAAATGGCCGTCGTTTCTACGACCAATTCCTCCGTCGAAGATCCTCTGTTCCATTGGCTAAGGTACCCTCTTTTGTTCTTCATTTTTCTCTCAACCATTCTCTCTCGATTTTCCAAATTTTCTTTTTTCACTTTTTCAGCTCGATCAAGAAGGCGCTTGATGATTTAAACTCAAGCCCCGAGGCCAGAGAAAATCTCAAAAATCTTCTAGAGGATTGCGTGATGAAGTTCAAGGACGAAGATCGGTACCGGAACGACATCAGATTCCTCAAAATCTGGATTCTCTATGTAAGTCATTTACTTTAATTCACATTTTGTGTGATTTTTTTAGGGCTTATATTAGATTTTCCTTTCCTTTTTTTTTTTTTTTTTTTGGAAATTATTGGAAGCTCTTTTGTTAGATACCACTCGAAGAAAGGCATGATTTGACAAATGAGATAAACGAGCAAATATGCTTGTGAGGAGGTTTGAACACAGGATCTCTAAAATAACAAGACTCTGATATTATGTTAGAAAATGCTTGACACAATAGCTATAGCTGTAAGGAGGGGAGGGGAGGGGGGGGGATAAATATTGACATTGTTTTTAGAAACTGATTGACCTAAAAGCTATAGTTGTTAGGTAGGTGGGCCAACTATGCATATGAAGCGCAAATATAGATATTGACACTTCTCCTCACGTGCATGATGGCATGTGAAGGGAAGTGTTAGAAACTGGTTGACCTAAAAGCTATAGCTGTCAGGTAGGTGGGCCAACTATGCATATCAAGCACGAATATATATATTGACACTTCTCCTCATGTGCATGATGGCACGTGGACTAGATTTTTAATGGGGAGGAAAAAAATGATTAATGAATGAGATAAATAAGCAAATATGCTTATGAGGAGGTTTGAACACAGGGCCTTAGAAAAAACAAGGCTCTGATATGATGTTAGAAATTGTTTGACCTAAAAGCTATAGCTATCAGGTAGGGGTCTAAATTTTGTATATTGTGTGGGAAGATGCATATTTACTAGTTGGTTTTGATTTTTTGTGATGGATTAGATGTGGTTTTGTTGGGCAGGCAGATGCAATTCAGGATTTCAAAACCATTTTCGCTATATTGCTGGAAGAAAAGATTTGCGTTTCTCATTCCCTTTTGTATATTTCGTATGCCGTCTTCTTGGAAGCAAAGGGGAAGTTGGTAGAAGCTGATAGCATTTATCAAATGGGCATTTCAAGGTTCTTTAATTTTTTGCACAATTTATTGTTGAGTGCATATTTTGTTCATTTTTGGTGGGTTTGTTTATGATGCCCCTTTTTAATTCCATTTTGTAATAATGTTGTAGAAATGCAGAACCACTCGAGGAATTGAAGAGGTTTCACGCTGGATTTATCGGAAGAATGTCTAAGATTGTGAATGCTAGTCAAGTTGAGGAGGTATACTGAAATATTGAGAGTAATTTTGATTTTTTTTCTTTTGTTTTAAACCATTGTATATGAGAGGATTGTGCATTGATCCTTCAATTTCCTTTTTTGTAGATTGATAATGATAAATCTTCTGAAAATGAGAAGAGTTACATTAATCCATGGGCAGTCTCCACCATGAATGACATGCTAAAGAAGATCACTCCTCTCATGTTGAAGTACAATGTATGAAGAGATAATTAGTCTCGTTGGCTGGATTTTGTTTTCATTAATCCAAATGGTTAAGTCTTTTCTTCTGGTTTTTGTTTCAGGGATACCTTAAGAGTGCCAAGAATTATCCAGGGAAAGTTCCCCTTTCTTCTCTGAAAGGTTCAAGGAATAAGGTCATTGATATAGGTAGTGTTTATCATTCATGTTATTCAGTTTACTGATGGTTTTCCTTGTTTTCATTTTCACCCATCATTTGGACCAACTTACTTAATGAAACTATTTTCAGTCTATGTATGTGCACTCAAAACACATTCATCACATATATATATATATGTGTTTATGTATGTCCAAGGGATAAATGCAATGGCCTGTAAGATGTTGGAAATATATGCAGTACAGACAGAAATACCCGTACTTGTCTACGGATAGACACATACATTTTGCCTATGGGGAGGGAAGCTTGAGGTAGTATAGTAGTCATTATACTTAAAAATCATTGTGTTTTCTTTAAAACATTTTTCTGTGCAGTGTGGATGTAACAAAGACGATTGTCACATGTAAATGCCAACCACTTCTCAAGGAAATATCGGAAAGCTGTTGGAAGCAGAGTTTGAAAATTAAGAGCTTTGGATGTAACAAAGGCATTCGTTACATGTTGAGTAGTATTTCAACATGGGTTCTACATTTTCCTTCCTAAACCCACACATGAACAATCTATGCACCGTAAGGAAGATATGAAACATTGAGCTAAATGGTCCTGGACGAGTAAAATGTATGTCTTGAGCAGTGAGCACTTGACAAAATAATAGAACACTGACGCCTAGAAAGTTTAGAACACAATAAGGAAGATGAAGGGATGGTTTTGGTCAAGTTTCACAAGTCAATGAGAAGGAAGTTAAATACCTTGTACATTGGCGTAATTAGGAGTCATTAGGAGATATAAGGCTACAAAGGAAGGGCTTTGAATGATTGTAGTGATTAGAAGCACTTGGGGAGATGAAAAACAAAGAGTAGGGATAATCATCAACATACGTAAAGAGCAGCCCGGTGCAGGAAGCTCCAGCCTATGCTGGGTCCTAGGGAAGGTTCAGGCCACATTTACGTCAATTGTACGTAGCCTCATCTTGCTTCATAAGAGGCTGTTTCCACGACTCGAACCTGTGACCATACATGAATATGAAAATCTTCTAACTCCTCTGACTTGTTTGAGATAACGTCATATGGCCCGTATACGAGTTCGTTTATGCAAAACATATATGTACATTTGACCCCAAGCAATGAGATTCTAAGGTTGCGTTTGGTATTGTTTTTAAATCCGGTTTTCTGTATTTAAAATCAAAAAGTGAAAAAGTTGTAAAAAACTTGTTTTGTTCATTGTGGTTCAAAAAACATATTTAGAAAAAGGGTTGTTTTTAGAAAACATAGAGAAGTTGTTTTTTGAGTTTGTTTTTTTTGGTTGATTTGTAATTGATGGGACCCACATAAGTTTTTTTTTATTTGATTTGTGTGAAATATTAGAACATCCAAACAAGTTTTCCTTGTTTTCCAAATTTCAAAAACATTTTTTGAATATGATACCAAACATATTTTCAAAAACTATAAATAAATTAAAAATGAAATTATATTTCATTTTTTTAAAACTATTTTTAAATTGTATACTAAACGCAGCCTAAAATTTCTATTTCCTTTTTTATCTATAAGAGAGCTAAAGAATGCAAATGAAAAACAGACTTCTGAATGCATCTTGAACATAGCTTTTTGGGTGACCTGTTTTGTATTCTTTCTTTTTGACACCATAGGACAATGGAAGAGTAAAACTGTACCAAAGCTATGCATTGGGCTTTCTCTCTCTCTCTCTCTCCCCCTGTCTTTCTCTCTTTATCTCAACTTTCTCTTTCATGATTGTACAGAGTCATCCAAGGGAAATTTATGCTAACATCTACCAGAGAGTTTGGGGATTTTTTTCGCATTTATTGGCTTCTCTTTGATGACTTCTATTATGTAATTGCAACCATTTCTCATGTTTTAAGGTGGTCACAAGTACCAGATCAAAGGATGCTCAGGTCAGGGTGGTTTTGCTCAAGTATTCAAAGCATATGTGAACAGTAACCCTGATGAAGTTGTTGCACTTAAGGTTATTGGAATCTCTATTTTTTTATTTTTTATTTTTTTCAATTTTTAAATAGGTTGAAGCACGGATTATCCTTATCTTTGATATTATTTACAGATACAAAAGCCTCCTTTTCCTTGGGAGTTCTACATGTACTTCCAGCTTGATAAACGTATTCCTGACACTGAGGTTTGTCATGCCTGGGCCTGTCATATTAATAGGAATGTTATGGAACATTAAATAATAATGGAATATTATTCATTTCCAATTTTGGCAGAGATCAAGCTTTGCATTTGCTCATCGAGTTCATGTATTCTCTGACTATAGCATTCTAGTCTGTGATTATCTTGCTCATGGGACGCTGCAGGTATTTTTATCATATTTTATAACAATATAAATTGACAGTGTACATTAATTTATTATTGTTCTGAACTTCACCTTATGCAGGATGCTATAAATTCTTACATAGTGGTTGGAGCAAACATGGAAGAAATCCTATGCATTTATTACTCCATACAGATGCTCCACATGTTGGAGACTTTGCATAGTGTTGGCATTATTCATGGTGATTTCAAGCCTGATAATTTGCTTATTCGCTATGCTAGGTAAGCTTTTTTCTATGCAGACAACTCATTTGGAAGATTAGTGTTTTATGATCCTTATCCTGACTGAAAAAGAGAAGGAAAACAAAATGATCAAGTATCGATGGTGTTCATAGATGACGAAACTATGCTAAATTATCATGATGAACACGTTCTTTCTTTTAAAAGAATGAACCAAACTATCCAACTGTACAACTTCCTACAAGTGGGTGATTTTGGCTTTTAAAGATTGATTTTTAGTTAGTCTTTTACAGTCCAGATTTCTGATTTATGATTATGAAAGCTAGATGTATATGGCCCGGAAGAATAAATGGTAGTACAAGGTAACAATCAGTGCGGTCCTCTGTAGAGCTCTGCCACTTGAATTCTTACCTTTGGGAACTTGGTTTGTTTATTTCATTTATGCTTGCATTTCGCTTTCTTCTTCCTCTAAAGCCTCCATGTAGTCGGATAAAAGCTTTAATGAGTACATTTTACTTTAGTATGCATTATGCAGTCATAGGATCTAATTTCTGATTGTGATTCTGTGGGGTAAATGTTTTCTGATGTGCATACTTTTTGCTTGTTTATGGACTTAGTTGTATCATGTATTATATAACTATGCTTGCATAATAAGCTACTTTTTAATACGCTTTCACTTATTTATAATTATAAAATAGAGAGAAGTTTGGTAAGGTGGAGCAAAGGTAAGACACTTTGTCGGGCTAGATTGAGTCTATTCAAAATGTTCGAAGGAATTCAAGAGCTTCTGGTTGAGAGAGATTAATATAAGTATTAGTGATAATGTCATTGTTGTTTTCGCTTCTATTATTATTTTCATTGTATGATAAAAAAGAAAGCAGATTACTGGATAGTAACAAAGGTCGGTTTAACAGAGGTTCAATGTATCATAGACTTTGCCAATGGCAGTAAGCTGGTACCCACACTTATTATCCCTCAGCTTGTATTTTTGAATAATTCAAGCCTCTTGTATTCAATTACAGGGACGATCTTACAGAGGATGGATTTCTTGGTCAAACTGGCCCTTGGTGTGATCAGGTTATTCCCTTGAGCATTGACAATGATATCTGGTCCAAGCTACATTTTACTTTTGTAATTCCTCTGTGACAAGCCAACGTAATATCGTGCAGGGACTTTGCCTTATAGACTGGGGGAGGGGAATAGACCTAAGTCTCTTCCCTGATAATACACTGTTTAAGGGCGACTGCCGGACTTCTGGATTCTGTTGTGTTGAGATGCAAGAACATAAACCATGGAAATTTCAGGCTAGTTTCTAAATTTTCTGCAAGTTTTGTCAATGACTCCGAAGTTTTTCTAGGTAGAACTTGATGTGAGGATCTTTCATGTTCACCAGGTTGACACTTACGGCCTTTGTGTTATCGTGCATATGATGCTGCATGGATCATACATGACCATTGAAAGGAAGGTGTCTTCAGATGGGAGCTATCTCTATCAGCCCAAGTCATCTTTAAAACGGTAATGCTCTCTCATTCTGCTCTCTCTTTTCACTGGAACGAAAATCTTGACAAATCTCAAGTTATCACCAGTTGTTCTATATGGTTTCGAGGAACTGTTTTTCCAAGAATGTCTTTTTTGGTTCATTATCTAATGGCAACAATTAAAATCTCTCTATCTTATTCGAAAAAACTAATGTTCAGGTATTGGAATGCTGAATTGTGGAGGAACCTCTTTACAAGATTGCTTAACACCAGTCCTGGTGAAGACCACATTGAGATGTTGAAGAATTTGAGGAAGTCAATGGAGGATTACATGAATTCAAACCCTTCTCTGATTAAAAAACTAACACAGTTACTGAGAAAGCAAAGAACTTCATTATGTTCTGCTTAGTTTACCTCTTTACTCAATAATCAAATCTTAGCTTATTTCCTTTGGCTCAAAGATTGTAGAAAAAGCTGCATTATCAAATCTTTGGAATGAAGATGTGTTTCAAGCAGAATCGAATCTAGGGAACTATGGCAAATGTACATATGTTTAGCTGTTGTAAGCTAAGCGGCTGCCACGATCTCAAGACAACTTGAAATGAAACATATGTTGAAAAGGGTATTTTTAAAAAATTATTATCCATGCTTTGGATTTACTCTTAGATTTCTCAATGTGTTTGGGACTGTATTTGTGATAATCTGTATATAGAGCTTTATTCTAACCATTTGAAGTTTGTTTTATAAGTCTTTTATTCTGTTATTCAACTCTTTGAGTTTAAGGGACATATTTCAATTTAGTTTAGAGCTTGACAATATCTTTTTTGACAAGTCAAGACAAAAAATGAATGTTTATCCCATCAATTGATTTGACTATATGAATATGTTTATTCCGTCTTAATTTATTAAGGACCAATTATGGCTTTGAAGGCAAATATTGACTAATTCTAATGATTTGCATTTGAACTCTTTCATTCGAAGTTAGAAGTTTGATTATCTTTTTTTACAAATAAGTAAGAGTTTTCTTTTCTTTAATAAAAATGAGAGTGAGATTATGGTAGTTGATTCGCATGATTTTTATCTGAGCCCTTTATGCTCTTTGTTGTTGTGCTTATTTTTTTTTGCCCTATTAAGGTATCTTAATTATTTTTAGTTCCAAGCCAACATCTTCGGACCTTATGTTAAAACTCAAAAAAAAAAAAAAAGGCTTTAAAGGATCTAAGTTTTGTGTGATCATTAGTTACCTAATGCAACTCTTTCGTCTATTCACTAGTTTTATTTTGAAAATAATGTTTGAAAACTACTTAAAAAAATAGTTAAAAAATAAAAATGATAGTGTTTGTTAACTTTACTTGCAACCCGTTAACATAATTTTTTATTTATCTTAATTATTTTAGATGATGTATAACTTCTACAACAATAAACAAAAAGAATTTATTGTTTAGCTAACCAATGAGATATTTTTTGTACCTATGCACTAAAATGTACAAATAAGCTCATAATCTCAATATAACGATTTGGTTTTTGTCTTGATCTGGGCGCCATCCTACGTCAGACTTTTCATCCTCGTTCTCATCAATCCAATCTAAAAAAACAAATAAATAAATCAAAATAAAAACCCAAAAAGCTATGTACTGCCTATCAATTCCTCTGTAAAAACCTGCTGAGAGCTACAAGGTAGGATTAGCAATGGCGGAGATTAAGGCGATTGGAGTTGTGGGTGGTGGCCAAATGGGGTCTGGAATAGCCCAATTGGCTGCGGTTGCTGGAATTGATGTATGGCTTCTTGATACTGATTCTCAAGCCCTCACCAGAGCAGCTAAGTCAATCATCAATTCTGTCCAGCGTTTTGTTGCTAAGGGCCAAATCTCCCAGGTTCATTCATCTCTTTCTTACGGTCTTACCCTTGATTGAGATTCTATATTCTTAATCATCAATCTCCTTCTGGGCTGTTTCAGAATTGTTAATTTCCATATATTTGTAGCAAGTCACCAAAAAAAAAAAAAAAAACTCTGGAGATAGTTCTTTTGATGACCCAGTTGGGTTTTTTTGATAGAGTTTTTGTAGGATTAATTAATACAGACGAACTTCTTAGCTTGAACCAAATCAGCCCTTTTAAGGTTTAGGTCAACTGGGGTAAATTCCCCATTTTTTACCTACCCTTAATTTGTTGTAAATAAATGGAAGTTCAAAAATTTCTTGTGGAGATAACTCTGCCAGATTTTGTACGGGCAGTGTATGAACCGATTAAATTGACTTGTATACTTCTCATTTTGACACTTGTTAGCCCAAGAAATTACCATTGCATCTGTAAGCACTTGGTACTCGATTGAAAGTATTCTCTTTAGTGTTCTGTGGGTGATGCAAGTGTGTTTGTTCTTATTCATACATTGTGTAACTAACAGTGACACGGACATGAGAAGTGTCAACTGCAAATGTTGATGAATTAATAATCCATGTAGCTCATACAAATAAATTCTTGGAAAGAAAATGATACGAAAATATATATGATGTAACCAACTTGGGGCCAGTATGATGGTTAGGAACCCACTACAGGAAGCCGGAGTCCTGGGTTCAAATCCGAACCCAAGCGAGGTAGGTCGTTTCTGGTGTGTGGGTAAGTGAGGTTCTCGCATATACCTCAAGGGACTGGTTGGGTGCTTTAAAATGCTTAGATACTCTTGAATTCGATATGTATATATAAGAGTGTGTGGTTGGTCTTCTTGCCTCAGAGAGCACTTGCTGGGTCTAAGATTTTAGATTATGTGGATCCCACGATTCATACGTGAACATTCTATTGCCGAAATTCCAACTATAATGACCTTATTTACTGGCATATTGGTACCAGGACCGGTCTATATGATCTAAAAGAATGAGTTTTATTATGCCAACCTAAATTAGGATCATATAAGCATTGAAATAAATGAAGAATTGTTCAGTGAATCTTAATGTGTCTAACTCATGTATACCTAATTATAATTTTTTTAGAATGTTAACATTTGTGAATTATCGTAAATAAACTTCAAAACGTCACTCTCTCCTTAGAGCTTGATAGAATTATTTGGTCCCCTGATCCCTCCAAATGGTATACCTGCAGGTCATTCTTCACAATCCTTATATATACACAACATCTCCAACCCTTTTCATGTTCTACTCATATCTGGCAGGCACATGTACCAGCCAAGATAACAGTATTTGGGTGGACCTTGGCCCATAAGAGGCTCAATACATCGGAGATGTTGCAAAAAAGACTTTCCAATATGTGCTTGTCACCTCACTGGTGTGCCCTATGTCAACAAGAGGAGGACAATATAGAGCATATCTTCTTTCATTGTGTCTATGCGAAAAGGCTATGGAGGGAATGGCTAGCCTTCTCTGGAAACAGATTCCTTATCCCCCAGCAGATGGAGGACGGTTTGTCCCTATGTCATATACCTTCATTATCGAAGGAGGAGAGAGGTGTAGGCCTGATTGCATTCTATGAGACCCTTTGGATGATTTGGTTAAAACGCAATCACATAATCTTCCACAATTTGGCTACGTCTGAGGTGCAATTGTGGGAGGATATCAAATTAAAGGCAAGCACTTGGTTTTTTGCTTCGCCTTTAGCCAAGGGATTTCAGTTTCAGATTGGTTGTTGAATTGGCGTAATTCTATGCACTCGGATAGGGGTTATGATCTTTGAGATGCGGAGTGTCGTGTGTTGTTCCCACAGTTAGCTTAGATAGTGGTTGATATGTATGTCTATGGGTTGGGAACTTTATTTATATCACCTCTGGTGATCGACACCTGCTGCACTTTACATTTATGAATTAATACAATTACAACTTGTTTCTGCTAAAAAAAAAAAAGATTGAATACACACAGTTTGTGAGGTGTACATTGAACTGTGCAGAAATAGCAGGTGTTTGAATCGTTGAAACCAATATGTTTGCGTCTTTAGGTCACTATCAAGTTAAGTGGGATTTACTTTCTCCGTGCTTTTTCCCCTGCGCCACTTGACAGGAAGTAGGTAAAGATGCTATGAGTCATTTAAGATGTACCTTGAATATCGAAGAGCTTCAGTTTTGTGATGTTATTATTGAAGCCATTGTGGAGTCTGAAGATGTTAAAAAGAAACTATTTTCAGATCTGGATAGAATAGCAAAAGCTTCTGCAATTTTGGCTTCTAATACAAGTTCAATCTCCATTACTCGTCTAGCGACTTCTACTAGCCGGCCACTCCAGGTATTGCTATTCATTATAATTTGCTAAACATTCAATAAGATGAAGTTCAATTTATCTGGAAACTTTTTAGTAGTTTAGATATCTTTCCCTTGATCTATGGGATAAAGGAAGCTTATTTTTATTTTTTATTTTACTTTAATTTAGTTTATGTGTTCTTTGGCATGTTAACTATGAAGAAGCCTGATGGATCAGTTTGAGATATTCTATACAGTTTTGAGTCTGCACAACTTGCATTCTTAAACTTCCAAAGATTCATTATTTATTCAAATCTTATCAAAATGTCTAAAATAACATTGACAGAGATAATTTAGAAAGATATGCTGTTTATAATGTAACTGAATATTTAGTCATTACCCAAAGTTGGGTAGCCTCGTTGGTTGTGGAATAAGGTATAGGTTGTGGTTGAGGGACGGGGTCTCGGTTTCGAGTCCGATTTTGTGCCCAAGCCTATGCACCCAGTCTGGGGAGAGACTGCCCAATGTCACGTATCGTTCCTGACTTCAGAATAGTCTCGTCCCTCAAAGACCAAAAAAAATAAAAAAATTTAGTCATTTATAAAGCAGAGTTGATGAAGCAGATTCATGTAGCCCACCCCGTGTGGTTGGCGAAAGGCTATGTTGAGTTGTGCTTTAGTTGAGTATTTAGGCTGCATCGCTATTGGTGATTTTCTTAAGATGGCAATTTCAATTTGTTGCAAAATTGAGTCGATTTCCTTATTATGTTTAGGGGTGTAACGGGTTGGGTTGGGTCGAGTTAGAGCCAAATCCCAACCCAATCTAAACTAGTTCGGGTTGGGTTGGTTATTCGGGTTGAGAATCTTGACTCTTGAGATAGATTAAATTATACCCTTATATTTCACATATAAATTCTATACTAATAGATATCAAACATGTAATGTTTCAATTTCAAATACAGCCATATCAACATGTAAATTTGACAACTATTTTAAATTAATCATAAAATATTAAAATGTTTTAAATAAAATCACATTCATCCATATCATAATACCAAACTAGTTCGGGTTGCGTTCCCAACCCGAACAGTTTGGGTTGGGGTTTTTTCTATCCAACCCAACCCAAACACTAGACCAACCCAACCCGTCGGGTTTGGTTTGGTTGGGTTGGGTTGGTCGGATCGGTCGTGTTGGCTTACACCCCTTTCTATTTTTCTATTACTCAAAATGCCCTTGTTAGGGTCTTCTTTTTCTAAGAAACATGCATCATTCATCCTCAATCAAACATGGCACTTACATTTGTATTGAATTACTTGAATTGTATGACTACTATATATTTTCATAAGATTCACTGTGATTTAGAAGCTTTACAATTCATATTAAGGATATGAATCATTTTCCCTAGAATCGAATCATAAATTGTAAGATTCATAGATTGGAATTGGAATCATACCTCGTGGGCCTCTGTGTCTCTGTTGTTCTATTTTGCTTTCATTTTTTACAATATAGCAACAATTGATTAACCACTTGAAACTTTTAAAAACAGGTGATTGGTATGCATTTCATGAATCCTCCTCCTATTATGAAATTGGTCGAGATTGTAAGAGGTGCAGACACATCAGATGAGACCTTTTCGACAATAAGAACACTAGCAGAGAGGTGAGACCTGCCTAAAACAGCTGGTTCTCCACAACTCATCAACATTTGTGTTGGTTTTGAAACTATAGACTTGAAATTACAATTGCTTTATATGTTTCTGAACTAGTGGGCGGGTTTCGTGACAATTATACTGCAGATTTGGCAAGACGGTTGTATGCTCTCAAGACTATCCAGGATTCATCATAAACCGTATTCTCATGCCCATGATCAACGAAGCATTTTTCGCACTATATACTGGAGTAGCGACAAAGGAGGACATCGATACAGGAATGAAGCTGGGAACAAATCAAAGAATGGGTCCATTAGAGCTTGCAGATTTCATTGGACTAGATGTTTGCTTATCAATAATGAAGATTCTTCATTCTGGTCTTGGAGACAGCAAATATCGTCCGTGCCCCCTTCTCGTGCAATATGTAGATGCTGGTCGCCTTGGACGGAAACGGGGAATTGGAGTGTACAACTATGGAAAAGAATCAGAAGCGGTGAACTCATCGTCTCGGCTTTAAATTGTGAAGAATCAACAGAACAAGGATCAAGAGGCGAAGATGCAACAGGTGGTCTTCACTATGTTTTATAACCAATCAAACATTTAAAATAATGAAAATAAAAGGGTGCAAGATTTGTGCAAAGTGTAACATTCTTAGCCTCATGGCACCCAACTTGGTCTTGGTTGTGTGTTTTATGATGCTTCACTTCAGCTCATTTCTCCTTATTTTTCCTCCTGGAACATCTGCCCATCTGCTGGATTTTCTCCATGGCTAACCTGCCAAAAAAAAAAAGCCCATATGACACTCTATTAGTATATTTAGTTTGCTATTTAGTTTAGGGTTCTCGGATATGTGGTAAAATATTAAAAAATAGAATTAAAAATAAATTTATTCGAGAAATGGTAGGAGTAGCTTTAATTGAGGATAAAATGAGAGAAAAATCAATTAAGCTGGATTCGGCACATATAATGAAGGCCTTTAGATGTTTCAGTTATGAAAAATGACCTATTAACAATCCATGATAAGTATAAAGGTAGAAGAAGATTTTAATTAACATTGACAGAAATAATTAATAAAGACATAAATATTTATAATTTAGATTTTAATTTAACTTTTGATAAAACAGAGTGGAGGAAACAAATTTATATGGTCGATCTTATGTAGTTAGAAAAAGACTTAGTTAAATTAAGTAATTGAGCAGAGGAGCTTTAATTTTTACTTAGTCTTATAGCTAATCCATAACCCTTAGTGAGATCATCTCCATCCAAAAAAATATATATAGGAGGAGATTGTTCTTTAATAAAAAAACAAGGTACTTAATAAATTCGTGTATTTTGTAAACACTAATCAAAGACAATATGATGAAATGATACTTAAATGTATACATTTGATTGTCTTATAAATTAATTGTACATCAACCTAGGAAACATAGGATTGGCTTTGACACATTCATCCTAACTAATTGCTATATAAAAAATACATGTAAAATTGAGTTAACATTTTGGTATTTAAAAGTCTATAATGCCAAGATTATCAACATATGCATTCAATTAAACTCAACAAAGTTTTTTTCTCAATTACATGATATAAACTTGCTTTTATTGAGGCATGATAAAGACAAAGCGATACACTTTTTTTCCACAAAATAGAAAATACTATTTGTATACAATCCAAACAATACATTAATTAATTCACTATGATAAGCATACTTAATTTACAGAATTGGAAGTGTTACTATCATCTACTATTAGGTAAAATGAGTCGTTTACAATGACATCAGAAAAAATAAATTATTTAACTATATTAGGCACATCATTTATGAATTTATCCAAGGTTTACCGTTTTACAAACCTTTTAAAGAAATAAAATCTCTATTTTTAGTTAAGCATATGTTGGCTCCTCGGCTGCAATGATGGGAGCCTCGTGCACTGAGTAAACCCATTTTAGTAGATTGGCTCCTCCATACCAAAAAATAAGCAACACACCTTGTTATGAAGAAGAATCTAAACGATCTAATCTCCGTTTTCATAATTCTTCGTTTTTTCTAACACTACCCACAATATCTGTAAACTCTGACAAAGATGCTATTGCCAGATAACAAGAACGTGGTTTTGGTGTTTAGACGATTAAATTTGAAATCTTAAGATGATACCAAATTTTTTTTCCTTATATAGATTCATTTATATGTATGGCAATTAAAATTTTATTCTCTTTTGCATTTAATTTCAGAAACCGCTTGAGATATGTTTAGACTCTGAATCAATGCCTTGCAATGAACAACACTTCCTCCTAAAAATAGGCTCAAACCTGCACATGCCGAAAATAAGTAGTCATCTTAACATACACAATAGATTAACCACAAAACTCGTTGCCATAGTACTTCAAAGACTCAAGTGGCGTACTTAGGCTTGCTCATGTTGATCTGAAGGACTCACGCACCAGCATGAGGTTATGTGTATTTAGTGGCTTATACTTAACTAAGGGACTCGGGTTCCCAAATACACTTCTCAAGTATACTACTGAGCCCCTCTACCAAGATCTCACCCAAAATCCAAACTTGAAATTAAAAAAGCTATTTATTATTATTATTATTATTTTTTAATCTATTTCCTTCAAATCCAACAATTCAGAAGATTGTGTCTTGTGTCTTCTTTTTTTTTTTGTGGTAGAATTGTGTCTTGTGTCTTGTAAGGCTAAATCCAAGGAAGGGAGTATACTGCAAAACTTTTGAAAGTTAAAGGAGGTATCTCTACAAGGATTCCCTCCCTTGTTGAAACATGAAAACATCTATAAATACAGGACTAGGCCAGTGAATCCATGCCTATTTAGAGAAAGAGAAGGAGAAGGAGAGAAGGAGGGTAGAAGGGCTTGAAGGGTAGAGGATGATGATGATGATGATGATGATGGGCATATAATTATGAAGCCCTCCATGATCATCATTCATCCATCCATCCATGACTAATAGCAGCTGTAGTAGCAGAAGAAACAGCTTGGTTTTTGTTATAGAATTTATGTAGTAGACTTCAAGAGGAAGAAAAGAAGAAGAAGAAGAAGAAGAAAACATGGTGTTCTGTGCAGGAGGGTCTAATTTCTGCCACATTTAAACCAGTGAGGCGCCAAGTCTCTAGCCTCCCTTCTCTTACTGGTCAGATGGGTATCCCGAAACCACCACTCTTCTTCCATCTGTCACTCTCTGCAACATCTTCCTTCATCTAACCTCTTTTTTTTCTTTTTCTTTTTTCTCTTCTTTCTCTCCTTCTCTTCTTCTTCTTTCTTTCTTGTTCTTGTTCTTCATCTAGCAATCAACCCCCTAATCTTGACAAGTTTCTTTCATTGTCTCACCACCTGGCTTCAATCCACAGGCTGCCCACTTTTCTTCATCATCAGCTGCAACTTCTTTGGCTGAACTGCCAGTAACAATCTGTTTTTGATTTCAGGGCTCTCTCTCTTTGTAATTTCTCTATCTCCTTTTCATGGAGTCCATGAATCCTTCTGATGCTGATGATGCTCCTAGTTTCAATCAAGAAGAGCAGAACAACACAAGAACAAGGAGGGGCAGTAATATCATTGATGATGCTGAAATGGGTAATTATAACAATTATCCCCTTCTTCCTCCTTTGCCTCCTCTTCCTCTTCCTCTTCCTTCTGATAATCCTCCTCTGATGAACTACCCTTTATTTGTTACTACTTCAGACTCACTTATCTATACCATTACTCCTACTACTACTACTAATGCAAGCTCTTTTGGTTATGATCAAGGAGGAGTTTATAATAATAATCATCATTATCACCCACCAAATGATCAATCTCAGTTCTACCCACTAATGTTCTCCTCTGATTATGCTTGTTCTCCTATGTTTCATCAACCATTAATGGCAGATCATCATCATCATCAGGGAGGACTAGTCCCTCAAGCTCCTCCAAGTTCTTTAATGGGGGGTAGCACTAACTTTTTTCCAAATAAACAGATTGGTCGAGGTGGTGGATCAGGGAATAATAATAACAATAATGTGGAGAATTCTGTAAGAGGTGTTTTGGGTTTATCAGTTCAGATGCCAAGGTGGGATTCAGCTGTGACCAGGGCTGCAAGAAGCAAGAGAAAAATGGCTAGGCAGCTGTGCTCATCAAGCTCTAATCGGTTACTGATGTTCAGTAGCAGCAGCTCTAGTTCTAGCTCTAGCTCTGCTGCTGCTTCTTCAAGTGCTTCTTCTTCTGCAGCATCAGTAGCAGAAGCAACTTCTCCTAATAATAATGCTGCCCAAAATGATGTCCATTGTTTTACTGCTTCTGATGGAAAAGTGGGTGTTTCTGAATCTTTGAGTTTTCATTAATGGCTAATCAAGTTTTTTTTTTTTTTTTTAATTTGATTGTTCAACTGATTTTTTTTTTCTTTTTCTTTTCTTTCAATATGTATATATATGTTTGTTTGTGAATACTAACACTTGGCTTTGTAACAGAGACTAAGATTCATATTGGAGAAACAACTTAAGAACAGTGATGTCAATACTCTTGGAAGGATTGTTCTCCCAAAAGTGAGCTTTCTGATCTTCATTCTGATCAATCTCTTCTTCCACATTTTTTTTTTTCCTTCTATAGGGAATTAGAGAAAAAGAAAAAGTGAGGATGAATGACCCTTTAACATCTTTAATCTGATTTGCTATTAGGCTTTCTTCTTCAACATTTTGTGTTTCAGATTGCCCAATAACTAATCTTTTTGTTTTAATTCAAGGGGTCTCCCCCTGTACACAACATGGAATTACTCCAAAAAATAAAATTAATTAAAAAAATAAAATTAAAATATAGATTTAAAAAGAAAGTGAATCTTATATGTAGTTTCCTATTTTGTTGTCCTGTTTTAGCATATTTCCTTAAATATTTTTTATATGGCTATTAATGACAGAAACCAGCAGAGGCTAATCTACCAAACCTTGCTGTGAAGGAGGGGATCCAAATTGCTGTTAGAGATGTGAGTTCTGCAAGAACTTGGCACATGAGATACAGGTGAGTCCCATTAATCAGAAAATTATAATTCATATTTCCATTAAAAAATTTTCAAATTTCTATATATATATTTTTTTTTTCATCAGGTTCTGGCCTAACAACAAGAGTAGAATGTATGTCATGGAGAACACAGGTAAATCCCACACAGGGTTAAAAAAAAAAAAAAAAAAACCAAAAATCTCCTTTTTTTTTTTTTTTTGTAGTTTTTGTGAAATTGGGAGATTCTCTGTTCGGCCAAAACAGGGGATTATGTGAGGCTGAACAAGCTTAAGACTGGGGACTATATTATGCTCTTCCATGACGAGGAAAGCCAGCTTGTGAGTTTCTTATTTTTTTTAGATTACAATAATGCCCTTTCATTTTTTATGCAATTCGGATTTAGTCCTCTTGGACATAGAGGAAAATGACAAAAGAATTGATGGCTAAAAAGACAGAACTTCAGGAGTCTCTTGCCACGTGGGAAATGACCTTGTTGCCCTGGATTCGTCCTCGATGTAAAAGCAGTTTCAAAGTACGTGCGGGGCACGTGCAATCTAGTTCAGCTGACTGCAGCGTAGCCCGCCACGTGGCTAATTGACTCTGCACAGTACACACAAGGCCTTCTCATCTACGCTTCCATTGGCTTGAACGAACCTTCTTCTTCTTGTGTGTTTACCCTGTGTTTATAGAATATCAAATAATGAAGTGGTCTTGGGCTTGGACTTTAACTTTAGCAATCTTGCTTCTTAACTATAGCTCTAATTGGGCCGGCTAACTAGTGGGCTTAATAATAATAATTCATATCATCTTTTTTTTTTTTTTTTTTTTTTTTTTTTTTTTTGCATGAAATCAGTACATCTCATGTAGAAAATCGGAGAAACCATCCTCATCAGTACCATCTCCAGAGGAAGAATTGAGACAAGAACCTCAAGATCTTACAGCTCCTCAAGGGAACCAAAACATAGTGCAAGAGTCGACGCCAGAAGAAAAAACACCACCGGTAGATTCTACTAAACCGGAGAAGGCCATCGGAGAAGCCGATGAATCCAACATTTTCCATGCAAACCCTCCACAGCAATTACCAATTATTTCTCCTAACAACAATATGCTACTACAAGATGACATCTTGGCTCTTGATGACTCCATCTTTACAGGCTTCAATGACTATGATTTCCGCGGCTTGGATAACTTACTTGATTTCAACGACTGTGATCTTTCTCTCTATGATGATCTGATGACGAGTCTTGGAGATTGTAAGGGAAGCGGCCACAGTGATGAACGTGGTACTGCCTCCGGCGATGGCAATGGCGGCGATGGCGCAGAGGTGCCAAAATGAGATATTCCTTTATTTCTCATTCTTTTGTTCTTGGAGATCATATATACTGAATTTTTATTCAATTTTTTTTCCTTTTTTTCTTATAGTGTGTAAAGAAACTTCGAAATTTTTTGAAGTGTTCATATATCAAAGGAAATGTGATTGTTGAAAAGCCCCATTTATGATGATATATGATTGTAAGATTGGGGCTTGATGGGCTTTCATTGTATAATGGTTAGACTCTTTTTATTAATGTAGGGGTGGATAGGTTTTTTTATTTTTTTTTATTATTTTTTTTCTTCTAAAAGTGATAGGGGTCTTTTGTTGTGAAAAAAAAACAACAGATTTGTAATAAACATGAAATTATATGGTATGTTGGCAACTCATTCATCTTTATTTATTTATACTTCTCTCCTTTTTTCATGGTCAGGCAATGTCTTGAGCTAACTAAATATATAATCAAATACAAATACACATTTCTAAATTAGACAAGATTTTAGGGTTTACATTCATCTTAAGGGACTAATCAGCTTAAAGACCTTATAATAATAAAAATTATTAATCAAGATTTAATATATTTTCTTAACTTAATTCAATAAAACTTTTTTTTTTAACATGGGATCAATGATATGAATATGAATTTTTCGCTCTGTTTTATTAAGGGCTAAATTAACATGACGTCTTTAACTTGTCACGTAATCTAATTTAATAGGTTTTTATTAAATGATCGGATAAAGTTTTACATTGACTGTTAGCTACACGATGTTATCCTTCTCCTCCACCTTAAAGATAAATTAATGTGATAAGTAAAGAAAAATTGGAGGCAAAATTAAAAAATAGTGTGCAAAACTCTGGCTGAGTTGAGCTGAGTTGAGCGAGTTGATATTTTAACTCATATAAAAATGGGTCCTTGGACTCCTTTCCTTTCCTTATCCTCATGAACAAGAAGAGAAGCAATAAGAAGAGTAACAAAAAAATGGCAGCCTCTGCAACTGCAACTGCAATTGCTCTCTCTTCCTTCTCTTCTCTCTCAATCCGCTCTCGTCACAAGCCAGTTTCAAGCCCTAATCTCATCATCACCAAATTCAACAACAACCCAACAAAGCCCTTTTCTTACATTTCCTCATTACCTTCAAAAACCCACAAAATCAAAGTATCAAATTCCTCCGACGACATTGACACCTCCTTCTTCGAAGAAGTGAACCCAGAAGAGGAAATCACCTTCGACCCACCAACCCCGCCGGAGGGCTACGTGCCGCCGCCGTACTTCGACGAGCTCCCGTCGGAGACTGATGAGGAAGTTGCGGCGTCGTACGAGGAGCTATATGGGACGGCTTACAGCGGAGAGAGTGTGTTAGGGAATGACATATACGTGATGGATTCAAAGGTGAAGAAAACAAATGCGTTTGGGAAGATAAAGAAGGAGAAGGTGAGAGATGGGTTTGAGGAGAGAGTGGTGCAAGTGAGGAGAGTGACTAAAGTGGTTAAAGGAGGGAAGCAATTGAGGTTCAGGGCAATTGTTGTTGTTGGAGATAAGCAAGGGCAAGTGGGTGTTGGCGTTGGGAAAGCTAGGGAGGTTGTTGCAGCGGTTCAGAAGTCCGCTGTTGATGCCCGGAGACATATCGTTAAGGTTCCCTTGAATAAATACGCCACTTTTCCTCACAGGTAATCAAAAATTGAGATGTTGGGTATCTTTAGAAAAAAAAAAGACAAAAAGAAAAAAAGAAAAAAAGAAAAAAAGAAAGAAATTTGGGGTATTTGATCTTGAGTCTTGAATTGGGTTGTTGTGATTTGTTTCATTGTTTTTTTTTTTTTTTTTAGTGAAAAAAACGAGGGTATGAAGCTCATTTTGGCCCACCCATACCTCTCAAGATGTTGTCCTTTCTCCTATGGCCCCTAAGTTAGGCCATTGGGCCTGTGGGTGCCCCGTAGTGCATGTCATAAAGGCAAGTACCTGGGGTTTTGTTTTTCTACTTAAAAAAAGTTCTTTTGCTAGCGTGAGGGGGTAAAACTTCTTATGTGTCTTATCTTAGAAGAACATACAGTCGATGTGAGACTAATTTCTGGAGTTGAATCCACCTACCGTTAGGCCCGAGTTTAAAAGAATCTAATTTGATTCATTTGATGGATGGAACAAGGGGACTGGTTATCACTAATTGTACTGCTAGTCAACTTGAAATGAGTTTAATGTAGTTGTGTATCATTTTTAAGGGAGATAGATGAATGATCTTAATTATATGTGGCTGTCTAGATGATTAGTAGATGGTTTCAATGTTGCGACTGTTTGTCTATTGGAGTAAAAAATGCCCTCATGGAGCATGCCGATTAAGTATCTTTATGCCCTTTTAAAAGTTTGAACCATATCCTTCAAGAGTAAAAATACCCTCTAGAACTAGAAGCATGCATTTCTCTTCACTAAGAATTTAAAAATGGTTAAGGTTGGTTAATAACTTAATCACATCTTTGGAAAAAGTTCACCTTTTACACCTCTTTTGCCCACTTGCTGACTTGTGCACATGTTATAATAGGATCTTGTAATGGTGTTATTTATAATTATAAGGCTATTTGTAATTAAGAAATAATTAAGAAAGATATAACTATTTGTAATTTGAATGTCGACTTAATCCTAGATAGAGTAGAGTGGAGGGAGTAGATTTATGTAGTTGCACCATGTTGTTGAGAAAAGACTTAGTTGAGTTAAGTTGAGTTATTGAGTTATGCTATTTTTATAACTATTATTTAATGATAATGATAATATTAGCACCATTATACTAATGACTAATTCTTTTATCCTTAATTGTAAGGGTGTGCATGGTTTCGGTTGTTTATAATCAATTCCCAATCAAATCAACTCATAATTTTTTAATAACCCAGTTGCATGAGTAATCCGACTACTAGATTGGGTCAGTTGGGTTTTAATATTAGAACCCGACTTTTCGAGTTGGTTATTTGACCAATCTGATCGACCCGTTTTGAAGGGCTAAACCCACCTGAACCCAATAAGGTGATGTCGAGTTGCTTGGGGCGTGTTGGGTGGGTATGGCACACACCCCTTCTTAATAAGTTGCATTACATAATGGATGTCATTACTTCTTTTTTTTCTTTTTTGTTTCAAGGAGTGCTTCTGAGGCTTAAGCTTTGTGCTTTATGCCTTAAAATTATGTTTTCATAAATCATACACTTGTAGAAAGGCTTGCTTTATTGCTACTTCCTATTGTTAGATTTAGATTTTTGATACCTCTTTTGTATCCTTGTATTTCTTTATTGAGTGACTCTATACATCCTCTTTGTTAGGATACTTTTTTAATGAAGATTTAGTTTTACTGACATGTTAGAAGGTGCATATATGGAAGCATTTGTATTTTCTATTGCACTCTTCTAATTGTTCTTTCTTAGAATTTGTTTAAAAAAATGCATTCCAATTGTGTTCATTATATCCCAAATTTGTTTCATGCAAATGAATCTCAGATCTGATGGGGATTATGGGGCTGCAAAGGTAATGTTGAGACCAGCTTCACCTGGTACTGGTGTGATTGCTGGGGGTTCTGTGAGGATTGTGCTCGAAATGGCAGGTGTTGAAAATGCTTTGGGAAAGCAACTTGGGAGTAATAATGCTCTCAACAATGCCAGAGCCACAGTTGATGCTGTCCAGAAAATGAGAACCTTCCGTGATGTTTCTCTTGAGCGTGGGATACCCATGGAAGAATTATGGAAGTGAGTTGAAACCAATTCTCTTTGTCATGTAGCTTTTATTGCAGAGACTTCTTGTTCACAAGTTGCTTATCCAGGTAAGGATGTTGTAATTTGGTTTCATTTGTAATCTTCATTTAAATTTGAAAAAAAAATCATTTCCTTAAATTGCATGGTGGACATGAACTGAGACACGATGTCACAAACTTATTGCAAAGACACTCAAAATGGGAAGTACGATGAGTGCCTTTCACTTTTCATTTGGTGATTTTGGTCCTTTTGGATGGCATTTGCAAGTAGAAGTTGAATTTGACACTAAAGATTAAGTAGATCATCTTATTTAGCTAGAAATAATGAATAGATCTTAACTATGAAATTTAAGAAAACTTTGGTGACTGAGGTGTTCTGGACTGTTCTTAGAATTGGACTGGGTACGTCTCTTCTTCTTCTGGGTGAGGAAGCTACTATTTGATAGTGACTCATAACCTACAAGTTATTTGAAATTGATCTCTTAGAATTACAAGGTATTTTTCCTTTACAGTGATTGAACAATTCCTTCAGTTTTTAGTTGGATGCAAGTCCGCCCACAAGCCTCACTGACCAGATGCACCTAACCATCCCTGTCAATTTTATGCTTACTAACCATAAAGTAGCTAACTATTGCACAAAAAAAGCTCTATTTTTGGGTCTGATTTAATAGACCTATTGCCATGCTTTCTGCGGGTCAAGATGTGTGTGCTTAACCTAGCCTACTTCTGAAAGTAGCTCCATAACTACAAAATATTATTTCTTGGATTGGTGGGTTGTTAAGTCTTTGACTGGTTATACTACATAAATCAGATGAGATCTCTTCTTTCACCTATGTATTTACAATAGAATAAATTAAGGCAAGCTATTAAGTAGTCTAATTTCATTAATGTTGTAAGAGTCATAGGCATAGGCTACATCCTTATTCTTACTATTTGATGCTGTATCGCCACCATCACCATCTCAGTTGGTTCAAGAATAAGATTCTCATCTTCATGTAAACACAATCAGATATAATTTTAAAAATTGGTCTTTCAGGGTATCAATTGATAAAAAAAAGTTAGGAAATGTTAATAGTAGCTCATTATTGGACCTCCGCCTATCATTTATAAGTTTTGGGTTTAGTGGTTTCTAACATTGTATCAAAGTGTTGGCTTTGTAAGAAGCCTTGGGTTCAATTCTCGTTGTTGGCATTTGCATAATTGATATTTGTCTCTCTTTTTTTTTCTCTCTCTCTCTTCTTTCTCTCCATGTGCAGAATGAGACTGCACATGAAGGGGAGTTTTAATAGTAGCTTGATATGCTTTTGGGTTTAGTGGTTTCAAAAAAAAAAAAAAAAAAAAGAGAGAGGCTGAAGGGGGGGAGGGGGGGGGGAGTGAGAGAGAGAGAGATAAAAAAATGAAGTGATTGTAGGCTGCATGAGAAATGACGGAAATGAGACTTAGTGGTGGTTGGTTGCATATAACAATTATCCTTTCTCAGCTACTGTTAGTGTATTACAATTATCCTTTCCAACATGGTATCAAAGCGTTGGCTTAAGAAGTCTTGGGTTCAAGTCTCATTGTTGATATCTCTCTCTCTCTCTCTCTCTTCATTTTCTCCATGTGCAGAATGAGGCTGCACATGAAGGAGGGAGAGAGAGGGAGAGATAAAAGAGAAGTGATTGTAGGCTGCATGAGAAATGACTAAAATGAGACTTAGTGGTTGTTGGTTGCATATTACAATTATCCTTTCTCAGCTATTGTTAGGTGCTTGGTAGTTACTCTCTCCGTTTTTTCCATTTCCTTTTTCTCCTTTATTTTCCTGATACATTCTACAAAAGTATGAGATAATGTTGTGTGTGACACAAGGGAGAAAAAAAAAACTAGAGAGAGAGAGAGAGAGAGAGAGAGAGAGAGAGATAACACATTTACCAAAACAGAAAATTTATACAAACTTCAGAAAGGGCCCTTTAACAAGCCTTCAGAATTTACAGTACTGGGACATGCAAACATCATTGACATATACGCAAATCATCTAAGAATGGATAGAAGGCAAAGGGGAAGGAGAAATTGCACCACCGGGATTACCACCACAGTGATAGTTGAAGCAATCAACAGGATGTTCATATGCCGCATCACACTCTTTCTTGCTTCTCTGGAACTTCTTTTCTACCAAACAGTTCTGACGATCATCAAATACAACTCTTCTAGACGTCAGGTTGCGGCAAATTCCCTCTTCTTCACAAAAGAAATTGTAAGAAAATGTAAAATTTGCCAAATTTGGTAGAGCACAGATGCCTGCAGGAACTGTTCCGGTCATCATGTTATGTGCAACATTGAGCTGCTCCAAATGGTACAATCCTGCAATGCTATAAGGTATGGGACCAACCAACTTGTTGAAACCTGCATCCAAAACCTTCAGCTTGTATAAAAACCCTACCTCCGGAGGAAGACAGCCCGACAAGTTTGTGTTAACTAGCAACAGCTCCTCGAGACTATTTGCCAAGTTTGAAATGCTAGGTGGAAGGCACCCTCCAAGGTTGTTATTAGCAAACACCACAACAGAAGCTGAACTCCCTGATATATTTGAAGGAATCACCGAAGTTAACCGATTATTATTAACAAATATAGCATCCAGGTCTTTAGCCAAAAGTTCAGCAGGCAATGGCCCTTCAAACTCGTTGTAACGGAGATCAAGAAACTTAAGAGAAGAAAGGGAGAGGACCACCGACGGAAATGGGCCAACGAACCGGTTATTGCTAAGGTCTAACTCGAAGAGAAGGGTGAGGTTGGCGAAGGAATGGGGAAGGATTCCACAGAAACGGTTACTGTTAAGGTGAAGTAGAGCAAGGTCAGAGAGCAAGCCAAACTCATCAGGAATGAATCCGGCAATATCTGCATGGTTTAGGTCTATTCCAGCAACAACTTGGAGGTCGGGATTGTGGAGCGAGGGAGCACAGTATACGCCTTTGTAGTCACAAACAGAATGGCCAACCCAGTTGGAAGTGAAGTTACTTGGGTCAGAATAGATGACAAGCTTCCATGCTTGGAGGGCAATATAAGCTTGGTGGAGTCTTGGGTTCTGCTTGGGGCCATGGTGAGGGCTGGGTTGATGGTGGGCATGTCTGGATTTAGCAAGAATTGTGTGAAATGAGATCATGAAATGCAGTAATAAGAGGAATAAAGCAGTGGTGATGGAAGAAGCAGACGTTGAAGCCATTGCTGTTCTTACCTATGGTTTGATGGGCATCAGGTTTTAGGGTATTTGTAACAAGAAGCATTCTTGAAGAAGGCTTTACTAGGAAATTGAAGTCATTTTGCCTAATCATTCTGTTTCATGTACACTAGAACAACTAATGTTCATTGACTATGACGGCTAAGGTGTGATATATAGTAGGGACGGTAAGCGGGTGACTCCGCCTTTCGTGTTTGATGAAATGTCTTTACATGGAACAGAGATTTCTTTTTGGCAGGTGATGTTCAAAAAAGGAGGAAATTTGAAAGGACTAAAGGAAGGTGATGCGCAGGATAGGGACATACCTCCCTCCAGATGGGTCTCTCAAGTCTCAAAGTTGTTTTCCAAGTTGGTTTGAAGTGGGGAAGAGAGAGAAAGGAGAGGGAGTTAGTATTTTCTTGGGTTTGAAGGGATGAGAAGAAGATTTTCTTGAGTTTTAAAATTGAGTTTTTGAGGGGCTAAGGAGTGAGGAGCTTATCTTTTAATAACATGGAAAGGGTACCCAATGACCAATGTGAATGTTTGGAGGTCAATTAAGCATAAGGATTAAGCTTCCCCTTTATCCACTTTCACCCACTAATATAGGTCAAGCCAATGATGAACTTTGTTAACTACCCTAAGATATCTTTAAACTCACAAAAACTAATGTTAATCTGATTATCATAATCACCCCTTTTACTTTATTCAAACCCATTACATGGTAATGATTCTTTTAATGTATAATACATGTGTAAGTGTGTTGTAAATGTTAATAATAATTCATAGAAGTTGGGTGCGTTTGGAATACTCTGAAGTTAACAAATCTGTTTTAGATTGAATCGTTGAATTTTGAATTTTCAGTACTGATTCTCTAGAAGAAATCTTACTAGGGTGCTTCTGATGTCTATATCAGATCCTCTCTTTCTTCTTGTTTCTTTATTTTTTTATCTCTTTTGTTATTTTTTTGCTTGCATATCTTATAACAAATCAAATCAAATGTGTGAGAATATGACGAGATGACAGCATTACAAAAGGAGAGAGGAAACACAAATTTTATGAAATAAAATGAAGCAAAAAGCGGAGAGATTAACAAAGAAACCAAAGTTTTCATAACAGAAAAGAGAATACATGAATCTCTATTTTTTTCTTATTAATTTGCCCCCTCTACTGCTATTTTCTTTCCCCCGAACCTGCCAGTAACACGTCTCTCTGCTTATTACTTCTGTTCCTAACACCTACAAACAGGTAAGAATAATGCTTTAATTAGTTTTACTTATGAATATCAGTTCGTCTTTAACAAAATGATCCAGCACCTGCAATGCAGAAACCAAACAGGAGCAAGGCCTCAAGTACAAGATAATTTAACATTTATCTCATATAGAAAACACCCTTTTAACTTTCACATTGTCATCAGCATCCACATAATAAAACAATATAGCACTATACCTACACATGAAAACTGGTTCTGGCCCATTACCACAACTCCAACAAAAACAAATGCTCTTAACTTCTTGCAACATGATTAAAATATTCACTCTCAAAAAAGCCAGACGATCACTTCAAATTTAAGTACTAGACCTAGTCCAGACCATCAAGAGTTGAAAAATAGAAGATGCTTCAAGGTTTGCCGGGTAAAAGAAAACTACTCAAATTATTCAAAATCTTCCGACTAAAATGGACACCAAATTTTCATCATTATCGTATCTTCTCCTTCCCACCCCACCACCACCATTGGAAATGGTGGATTATGGTCAAATTAGCCACCACCGCCAGATCCATACTTCTTCCCGAAAACAATAACCTGAAGCTTGTCGTAACCAGCCAACACACCAGCACCCGCAACGGCACGAAGGATGTTTGCACCAGCACCCTTGAATAGGGACTTGGCGCCTTCATTCTTGAGAATTTGAGAAAATGCATCTAGTGAGCTCTTGTATTTCACGGCTTCTCCAGAGGTCATCATCATCCTCCGACGCACAGTATCAATTGGATAGGAAGCAAGACCAGCTCCTATTGTGATTCCCCATCCCAACAGGAAACTTGCAAAGAAACTATCCTGCAATCACCAAATAGAAAGCACACAATGACCATCCACTGCACTTTCACAGCCACAAGTACTAAATCAACAGTTTTCTGTGATTATACTAACCTGTAACTGACCAACCAGTACAACCGGCTTCAAAGAATCATACATGCCAAAGTAAAGCCCACGGTACACAATGATACCAACACATGAGATGTTAAATCCACGATAAAGTCCAGCAATTCCATCAGACTTCAGTGTTTTCCGGTAGACATCAATCAGACCATTGAACTGCCTTTCACCACCCTTCTTGGCAGCCTTAGAATCATTTGCCAGACGTGTTCGGGCATAATCCAGGGAATACACAAAAAGAAGAGATGAAGCACCAGCTGCACCTCCTGATGCCAAGTTACCAGCAAACCACTTCCAGTAGCCATCTCTGTCCTTCTTAAAGTTGAACAGTCTCTTGAAGTAATCTTTAAAGGCAAAGTTCAGAGCCTGCTTGGAGAAACAGGGTGACCTTTAAGTGGACTTTCTAACCAAGCAGGATTTAACAAGTGAAAGAAAGAAATAAAAAAGTTTAGAACAAATCCTTCATTTTAACAGGCACAGACTGGTTTAAGTCAGTCTAAAGTACAGACCTGGGTGGGAAAGTATCTGATGACATTAGCAGTGTTTCCTCTCCAGAGAGCGAGGAAGCCCTCATCCTTCACTGTTCTAGCAAAGCAATCACTAATTCCTTTGTAGGGTTCAGACAAACGACCAGCCTTGATCATTTCATCCTGATTCTGGATCAAGAGCTTCACTCTCTCAATTGGAGCAGCAGCAGTTTTTGAGACAGCAGCAGACACTCCTCCCATAAGGAAATCAATCATGAAACCTTTGGCACCTTTCTCTGATGGTGCTTGAACAAACACAGGTGATACGAGGCCATTGCTTTGCCATGCTGGTAGTGAAGGGTTTTGCAGGGCCATGCTCATATATGAACCAGAGAGGTTGCAAACACCGCCGCTCCTGGCCCGCAAGTTGGGAGAAAGTGTAGAAAACAGATAAGATTGGTCATGTAGATTTTGAAACATAGATGGACTTCGCGAGCCATCCGCCATTTTTGCAACTTAATGTGGTGACCTGTATACAGACAACTAATTGAAGTTAAACATAAGTGAAGTGAGGGGAACTATAAAAGTGCAGTGAGAACATGCTATTAAAACATGCAATAGTTTTGGACGAGTAAACTGATAAAAAAGGAACCTCCATGGCCCCATCGTTGATATAACATATATTGCATATGACATCACAAAAAATTATGAGAAGAAGAAAGCCAAGCAGAAGATGACTAATGGTTGAGGTGAACCTCAAAACCCAGAGCCAACCAGTTTGATAACTAAGGAAATAATCAACACTAAAACCAGTTTAAGTTCAAATTTTAGCCCTTAAATAATCAATAGGAAAACCAGACATTCCATAATTAGTCAACTTCATCTTATTCATAACTAGGTAATGAATCTTAGAGCTCAGCTTAACTCAGCTAAGCCTTTTCTCCCAACTACATGAATCCACTTCCTCCACTCCGCTCCATCAAGGGCAAAGTTGGCATTCAAATTACAAGGAAATGAATCTCAGAACAGGGTCTTTTTTATAAATGCTTCACAAGGTGGGAAGGTAATTCCACAGAAATATTATTTTTCTCAGAAACTTCTAAGCAAATCAGATGCCGACAACCATAAATCCATGGACACCCAACTAATTGACTATACATGAAGGCAATGGTTTTGGTGTTGCAAAAGATTAGTAGTACCAAAATCAACTTCTATTTAGTTAAATGGACATCATAAATCACGAAAT
Organism: Paratinospora sagittata; assembly: GCA_035771175.1. Taxonomy (NCBI): domain Eukaryota; kingdom Viridiplantae; phylum Streptophyta; class Magnoliopsida; order Ranunculales; family Menispermaceae; genus Paratinospora; species Paratinospora sagittata. The sequence goes on from CM069610.1 coordinate 36,826,674, forward strand.
TAGTAATGCCATTATAGTCACAAAGGAAATGCATCATTAACTACTTCATCAAATCATCTATGAGGTGATAAAACTAGAAAGTCCAAACACTAAAAGAGCTTGTAGCGTATATCAAACTCTCCTCAGCCTCAGCTGAGAAATAGATTTCCATTTAGAAACAACAATACACTCATCACATCACTCATTAGCGTGCCTCTAAACTTAACTAAGCAGAATACAACTATAAATGATTGCACTCCCAGAAACAAAATGAAAACCACAGCAAAACTGCGATCCAACAGCAGTAACGTCTTACTGAACTCAAAGCGTATGCTCAGACAACTACAAAACTGTCTCAATCACTTAAGATCTAGCCATACTATCAAGACGACCTACTACCAGAACAAGCAAATCCAAGAAAAACAGCATTCATCACTAAATTTAGCAAACACAAAATAATCAATCTCAAAGATCTACAGTGTCAAGAACCAACTTTACACTTCGCGAATGCAAATACCTCATAAACAAATGAAACACCACGGATCAATCTTCGAGTACCAAAACCTACCTAAAAACGCAGTATAAATCTACTTTCAGCTCTGATCTACCAAAAACAGAAGTAATAAACACAGAACATGCATCAAGAACACTGATTTCAAGTCCAAATTTAACACAAACAACATCCAAATCAACAAGATCAAAACAAGAACAAGAACTAATGATTACAACAACAACAACAAAAAAATTAGAAGATCAAAAACATAATAATTTTAAAAAATTGAACCTGCGAAGGTCTCCGAGAAAACCAAAGGTTCTCACTTCCAGGCTTATAGGAAGAAGAAATGAGGGAGTAACGGGGCTTACATACAGAGGCGATTAGGGTAAATGTTGAATTACGGAGGTGCCCTTGTCAAATGGTTTTAATGACAGTCAAAATCTGTTCTTTTTTGAGAAAACCTTGACTTGGGCGGCGCATTCGGCGAATGGGGCCAAAGTTTGAACACGCTGTCCCAATCCACCAGCTTGGCTTCTTGTCCTGTCCGAAGACTGTAACACGTCTATTTGAATTTTTTCTATTTATAGACATTATTATTTTTTTATATTTATAAAAAGGTATCTAAAAATAATATATCTAAAACATGCTTACAATTTTTTTTTTAAAATTGATTGGGTGGCGACAGTGGATCACATCTCTTCAATAGGCATCATCCACTATTAAAACAAAGCGAATGATGTCTCTTTAAGAAAAATGAAAAAAATCGCATAAGGATAAAAATTTTTGTGCAATTTCTGAAATAAATGAATGAGACACAAAAAAAATGAGAACGTCAGAGAAATGACACCCAAAAGACGGAGATATGTTCTTTTTTTTTCTGGCACTGTAAAATTTTTATACTTCAGAGAAATCGATCAAGGTTAATTTTTTATATAATTTTGTTGGTTTTATTTTTCTTTTGTAGATGATATCGTCTTTTTTGTTCAATATTTTTGTAACAGTCGTTCACTTTATTTTTTTTTACTTTATTTCGCATTTTATTTTTTATTTAACAATGATTTCTATTTTCTTTTTTTCATGCATATTTTTTTTAATGGGTGACAAAATCAATTTAAAAAAAAATTATAAACATATTTTGGACACATTGGTGCGTAGTACCAACTTGTCCAAAACTTGTCTAGTTTTGAACATACTATTTTTATTAAAACAACTCCCAGGAGCACTCCACCTTATCTCATAAAGGTAATCAGTTTTGTTTCGGTGGATTTGGAGTTGATTGGTTAATCAACCTTGATCTGTTATCTTTTGAATTTAAGAATCATGGCCTCAAATAACGGTTTGCATTAGTCGTGACTCCCAACTTTTGATGGCAAAAAATATGATAGATGGAAAAACCAGAAGAAAACTTTATTTACCTATCAAGAATTATTGGATATAGTAGAACAAGGGTCAGCTGATTCAGGTGATAATGTATCGGCTGATCAGTGAGATGCGGTACATGAAAATCATAAGAAGGATGAAAAAGCATAATATTTTATCCTTCAGACTCTCAATGATGTGGTATTCGAGAAGGTGCAGAGGGCGGCTACAACTAAAAAAGCACGAGACATATTAGACAAGTCCCACAAAGGTGCAGACAAAGCCAGAAAAAGTACGTCTACAGACATTAAGACGTTAATTTGAGTTGCTCCAGATGGAGAATGCAGAGTATCTTGAGACTTACATTAACCGAGTGCAAGTCTTGGTTATTCAAATGAAAAGTTATGATGAAAAGATCGAAGAAGTAGCCATAGTTGAAAACATACTTCGATCTCTTACCATGAAGTTTAAGCATATCGCAGTTGCAATTGAAAAATCAGAGGACCTATCCTTGTTGACAGTTGATGCGTTGGCTGGTCCTTACAGGCCCATGAGCAACGGTTGAATGAAAAGAGTATGGAGAAGCCTACAGAAAAGGCCTTGAAGACTGAAATTTCCTCCAGTAAAGATAAAGTTCCTAGAGATTTCAAATCTGATAGTTATCAAAATAAAGAACGATCGAACTACCGAGGACTTGGTTGAGGACAAAATCAAGGTCGCGGGCAACCTAATCATGGTCGAGGTGTTGGACGTGGTCACGATGGTCGTGGACGAGGTAGTGATAAATCAAACATTCAATGTTATGTCTGCAACAAATTTGGTCATTATGTAGTCGATCGTTGGCATCGACAGCCAACAAATTCTGGAGAACAAGCATCATTTGCCCAAGAACATGATGATCACAGTACTCAGACACTTTTGATGACAACTTCAATTCAAGATAACCAAGATAGCAACAATCTTTAGTATCTAGTGTTGGCCCAGATATGTTCAAGAGGGGGTGAATTTGACACTTAGACAATTTAAAATTAATTACAATGGCAAAGTTAAAGTGCGAAATATAAATAAATATGCATAGTCGATTTATAGTGGTTCGGCTACTTGCCTATGTCCACTACCTAATCTCCCCAGTTAGGATTTTAAACCTTATCATTAAGGGATTCTCTTACGGGTGAGAATCAAACTGTTACACATTTTCTCAACTTGCGTGTCGCAACCCCTCTCCGGGTGACGTCAACGACTTGCACAGAATACCATATATGTCATACCTAGACGTATACGATGTTCTGTCAGGCTCTTCATTTTAAAACAATACCACAAAATCACTAAAATTTTTGGTAGAACCTCCGCATAAATCTGAGGTTCCACAAAATTCCTGATAATCACATCCAATCACACAAAAACATAAAATCAAATAATCAACATTATACATATCAAATCCATTCATTTTGCTTTCTCGCATGACTTATCCACATCCCAAATCATCCTCAAAACCAAACAAACCACAACTATCTATTTTCATATACATGAGAATTTGTGATATTTATATACATAATCAAAGATGAAACAAAACAATTACACTAGTCCCAAGTTTTCCAAAAAATATACGAATCAAAACATACATCCAAAAGAGAAGAAAAGGAAGACCGCAAGCTTTAAGCCTTGCCCTTTCCTTTCTGATCTAAACCTGAGAAAAATAGGAAAATATGGGGTGAGCTCAACTACCTCAATGAGTAAGTTCTCACAATATATTTCCATATATGCATTTATAAAAAACTTGTATGATATTAAAAATTTCATTCATAAACCAAATGCATTAAGAAAAATCATATTATACATGTGTTAACTAAACATGCGAAATATGCATCATTTCTATAAGAATCAAATATGCAGACTCTTTACCAAAAGAATATGTTAGAATAACACATGCCTTTACTTCTCCTATTGGCCAATAGGTTCTGACCGGCACATTACTCGACACTAATCTTCCTAATCTTTCTACCCTTACATTCCTCAGTGATTCGGAAAGTCCTTTCCACGGAACACCAATCCAAGTATTCCAACGGCACATTTTCTCAATGAATAAGTAAATAGAAAGACAACAATGCCAAGGTATTTAATCCAAAACACCCAAGGCAATATCAATGCATATATTTCATGCTCATGCTCTTAAATCACAATGCACATATATATATATAAGATGCATGTCATTGCACAAACCAATTTATATAAATAAAATGTCATAATGGAAAACAAAGGTGAGAAATACTCACAACCAATTCACTAGCCAATTTCACACATCATTTACATTCCAATTGGCCAATTGACTTACATACACCTGAAATGAATCAATTTCATACACAAAGGATCAATTTCAGTCCATTATGACCAATTGACTTACATACACCTGAAATGAATCAATTTCATACACAAATGATCAATTTCAGTCCATTATGTCTAAATACATAATTATTAACCCAAATCACATCTAATCCATACCAATTTGAATTAGAAACACTTAACACCATTCAATTGACCAATTCCAATCTAAATGCCTAAAAAGCCCCAAATTAGATAAATCTCTACATGGTCAAATTGAACTAACTCATGCAATTCTAACACTAGTCTAACTATTATAAACCCACAATTCACTAAATCTGGGTTCAATTAGACAAGTTTCAAGTCAATTTAATCAATTGACTTGATTTAGGTCAAAAGCTCCAATTTTGGGCAAAATCTCAAAATCAAGCCCTAGGCTAATTTTACACTACATTTAGGCTTTCCACCATTCAAAATCAGTGAATTGGACCATCAATCACTTAGAATCAGTCATTTATTCAACATAGTTAACATGCAACTTGAATGGAAAACCCTAAGTTCATTTTCTAGGTTTAGGATCATTACACTTAGCTCCACCAAAAAAACGTGATAAAGTGCTTGCAAAATGCACATTGGGTATAAATCTAGGTTAAGGAAGGTTGTTTCTACTATAAACAGGCTCAAAATAGCAAAAAACCAACCAACCCTAGGTTAGGAATACCCAAAACCGTGACCTATGGAGAAAATTACACCATTAGAAAGCTTACTCTCACCTTCAATGGTGATTTCATGGAAAGAAATGGAGAAAAACACTTACTTTTGAGTATAAATGGTGAAGACTTCCTCTTGAAACCCTAGTTTTCCTTCATTCTTCTTTCTCTGATTCGTTCTCAACTCAAATGGGAATAGTAGCAACTTTTTCCCTTTTAAAATATTGATTTTTGGCCATTTTTCACTAAAAAAAAAAAAAGTCAGCACCCTCCCATTTGCGCACGAGCGTCCTATTTTTTGCCAAAAACACTCATTTTTCATTTTACTACTACGCGCTCAATACACATCAAAATTTCGCGTATAGGCAGTCAATTTCTATGTAAAGATGCGTTCCGGACTTATTTTTAATATCCCCAAGTCCATTTGACGCACCAATAGTTAATTATCAAATAAAAAATCAAATACGTGCACAAAACACGCAAGATACGAGTATTATACACATCATAACAACATTATATGCGAAAGTGGGTCGTTACATTGCGGATGTGAGAACAACTGTTACACTGCTCAACTTGCAGGCTTGAGACCAACCTATCCCAACTTACGGGTGTGAGACAAACCTAAGTTTTCTCAACTTACGGGTAGGAGAAGACCTAACCTTGTTGACTATAAGAATATCAACTCAATAGTTTATCTAACTACTATTACAACCTTGATATAATATACAAGATATAAAATTAAGTACAACTGTATCCTATGAGCTATCTCTCAAATTTCTCTTCCAGCAAGAATGATATAAGTTAAAACAGTGCTGAAAATTTGAGTGAAAACAGTTCAAGCTTTCAAATAGATTTTCAGATAAAGATAGAAATTTAGCTTAGTATGAAAATCTTTTGAATAAGTAAATAAAACGCTTTGAAACCAGAATAACTTAAGCTTTTTAAAACTGATGAAAATTCGACTAACTTTCAAAAAAGTGTTTTAGCTCAAATAATTTCCGGTGGTCTTAACAGATTGTTAAATGCTGGTATATATAAACTTGTAGAGATGAAGTTGTTGTTCATTTGAATTTAAATTTCAAATATGAATGTTTACTCACAACAGCTAGAATGTATCACAAAAATGACAACTGCACATTTCATGAACATTCTAATTTTCTCCATATTCAAAAATAAGGAAAGTTTAAGAGACGTGGTTCATAAATCTGAGAATATCTCTTACAAATACATAAAGTTGATTTTTGTATGAGAAGTTGTTTAGAAAAGGTGGCTAAAAGGATGTACGTGTCAGAATAATAAAAATATCATTTTTGTCGTTTTGTTCCTTTGAGGACGCTCATATAGCATCAACGTCCTACCGAACGATGAAGTGAGGGCACAACTGACTTGTAAGCGTCCTGACTTACTATGACACTTAAACGACTTAAATTCTGAGGGCGCTAATCGACAGTTAACGTCCTGTTTTGTTTTAAAACATTAATAGTACAAGGGCGCTACTCACAAGTGAGCATCCTGAAATTTGAAAACTTTTTTTAAAACAATATTAAGTCCGCTGAAGGACAGTAAGCGTCCTGAAGTTATTAAGTTGATTCTAAGGATGGGGGCGCTTCTGTACAAGTAGCGTCCTGATAGTTTGTTCAACTTATAACTATCAGTATCCTTAAAGATAGAAATCAATTAAAAACTAATAGATCTTTCAGCGAGCTGAAAATAAGTCAGCGTTCTGACTCTCTCAAAGGTTGACAAAGGGCAGGTCGCTACTTACAAGCAAGCGTCCTAATGAATTAGTTCAATTAAACCTTGAACGTCCTAATATTTTATTAGCATTCTGGCTTGTCAGGTCCAAGAAGGCGCTACTAAAACATTAGTGTCCTGAAAGACTCTATAAAAATGGTTTTTGATTTCTCGATTAAAGCTCGATCACATACGATTAAAATCATGATATTTTTTGATTAAATTAATACTTTGGAAATCTTGAAATGTCTTTAAAATACGAAAATGATTAAATCTTGTTAGAGAGTAAATTTGATTGGTAGTCCTTACATTCTAAGTACTGAAGGACTTGAAACTTTAATTGATGTTCAATAGGCTTGTGAGCATAGTTCATTGATCTTGATTCTTGACAAATCTTAAACACTTGACAAGATCATTAGATACACAAATTAGAGATATTTGGAATCATTAAAGCATTCATGTCATGAGGTTCATTGAGATAACATCTAGACACTAGGTGTACTAATCATATGTGTGGCACAAAAGAGTTATTTGTTGACTGAGATGAGTCAGTTCGGGCTGAAGTAAAGTTCGCGGATGATAATAAGATTCCAGTGATGGGAAAATGCCACATCCTAATTAAATTGAAGAATGATGATCATCAGTACATTTTGATGTGTTTTATGTCCCGAAGCTGCTTGAGAAAGGTTACCATATGCAGATGAAGGATAACCACTTAACCGTGCTCAACAAACACGGTATGATCATTCTTAAATCTCCCTTAAAAAATCACTTATTGAAGTTTGAGACTGAGAATGACACTTGCCCATGTTTTCAAACTATTATTACTAATGAGTCATGGTTGTGGCACTTGAGATTTGGGCACTTGAATTTTAGAAGTTTGAAACTTTTGGCTCAGAAGAAATTGGTAAAAGGGTTACCAGTTGTTGATATTCCAGAACAGTTTTGTGAAGGTTGTGTTCTTGGCAAGCAACATAGACAACCTTTTACAAGTTCATCCTCCTAGCGTGCCAAACACCTTTTAGATGTGATTCATTCTGATGTATACGGTCCGATGCAGACTACTAGTAATGGAGGAAACAAATATTTCCTCACTTTTATTGATGACTCCATCAGAAAAATTTGGGTTTATTTTCTGGCTAACAAATTTGACACTTTTGATTGCTTCAACAAATTTAAATATTTTGTTGAAGAGCAAAGTGGTCGTCATATCAAAGTGTTACGAACCGATGGTGGTGGTGAATACACTTATAGAGCCTTTGCTGATTACTGTAGTGCTCAAGGGATCAAACATGAGATCACAGCCCCATACACACCGCAACATAATGGTGTTGCTGAGCGAAAGAACCGAACTATCATGGATATGGCGCGGAGCATGTTGAAATCCAAAGGCATGCCACATACTTTTTGGGTTGAAGCTATTGCCTGGTTTGTTTATTTGTTGAATAGACCCCCTACAAAGGCCCTCCGGCATATTACTCCTGAAGTAGCTTGGAGCGAATACAAACCAAGTGTTGCACACTTACGAGTTTTTGGATCTATTGCATATGTACATGTCCCTGATAAAACTAGAAGAAAGTTGGATGATAAGGGCGTGAAGACAATATTCATTGGGTACAAGAGTGGCAAATTTTGTGGCTACATGCTTTATAATCCTACCACTAATGCAGTCATAGTGAGTAGAGATGTTTTATTTAATGAGCAATATGTCTGGCACTGGGATGACACAGAACGTGGTGTTAAGCCACAAACAGTCATTTCTTTTGATGATGAGGCATCTACTTCATCTAGTGTTCCTCTAAGTACTAGTGCAGATAGAGTAGCCACTAATAGCAGACCTCAGCGTGTTATTCAGCTACCTGCCAGATTGCGAGATTTTGAAGTTTCTTCTAATAATGCCACTGATGATGATGGAAATCTAGTCCATTATGCCATGTTTGCTAATACTAATCCCATTACATTTGAGGAAGCTATACAAGAACAAAATTGGGTTGCTACAATGGATTCTGAGATTCACTTTATTGAGAAGAATGACACTTGGGAGCTTGTTGACATTCCCCAAGGTAATAAAGAAATTGATGTGAAATGGGTCTTTAAGACCAAAAAGAAGCCAAATGGTGATGTTGATTGCTACAAAGCACGGCTTGTGGCAAAAGGTTATGAACAGAGGCCTGAATTTGATTATCAAGAGGTGTTTGCTCTCGTTGCTCGCATTGAGACTGTGCGATCGTTGATTGCCATAGCTGCTCAAAAACATTGGAAGCTTCATCAAATGGTTGTCAAATCAGCCTTCCTGAATGAGTATTTAGATGAAGAGGTCTATGTGAAACAGCTAGCTGGATATGTGAAAAAGGGTTTGAGGATAAAGTCTACAAGTTGAATAAGGCACTTTATGCGTTAAAGCAAGCACGACGTGCCTAGAACAAAAGAGTAGATCAGTTTTTACAAACTTATGGTCTACAAAAGTGTGTTTCTGAACATGCTTTATATGTGAAGATTGATGCATTTACTGGTGTTATGTTAATTGTTTCTCTCTATGTTGATGATCTGGTTTTGACGGGCAACAACATCAACATGATTCAAGAGTTCAAAAAGCCTATGATGCAAGAGTTTGAGATGACAGATATTGGCCTCATGGCATATTTCCTTGGCATTGAGGTTGAACAACGTGATAATGAGATTTTTATTAGTCAGAAAAAATATGATTTGGACGTCTTGAAGAAGTTTAATATGTTTGACTACATCCCTACCTCCACCCCTGTTAAAGTTGGAACCAAGCTATCAAAGAAAAGCCAAGATGCACCAGTTGATCCCACTTATTTCAAAAGAATAGTTGGGAGCTTGAGATACCTAACTTGCACGAGGCCAGATATTTTATATGGAGTTGGGTTGATTAGTAGATTTATGGAATCACCATGTCAGTCTCATCTTGTTGCTACTAAATGTATCTTACGTTACATTAAGAGTACATTCGATCATGGGTTGTTTTATTCTCATTCTGCTCATTCTCATCTCTTTGGATATTCTTACAGTGATTGGGGAAGAGACCAAGATGATGGGAAAAGTACATCTGGATATGCCTTTTAATATGGTTTTATTATTTTCTCTTGGTCATCAAAGAAGCGGTCCATTGTTGTGTTGTCTACTTGTGAAGCTGAGTATGTTGTTGTTGCATCAAGTGCTTGTTAGGTTATTTGGTTGAGAAATCTTTTGATACAGGTTCATCTGTTTGTTGCTGGCCCTACACAAATTTATGTGGATAATGTGTTTGCCATTGACTTAGCCAAGAATCTAGTGAGTCATGGGAGGAGTAAGCATATTGATATGCAGTATCACTTCTTACATTACTATTCACTAAATCTGTAACTTGATCTTCAGACTTGCAATAGATCAACTCAAGCTCTTTATGTTGTACTTGATCAATATGCCATGATAATTTATGGTAATTTCAGTGTTTAAATTAAGAGCTTAAGGGCATGGATAAACGCTCTTGAGGAAGCAATATTGTTGCTCGATTTTAGAGGTTGGCTTAGAAACCCCGTGTAACCACTGTGAGTATAGTTTTCTTAATTTGGTTCTTGTATGACATTGTACGCATATAAAATGTTTGATTGTATGCATGTGATATGTATATATAATGCATTGAGTTTTATGGATCATGCAAACTGATTTTAGCACTTGGAGTTTGTAAGGATGTCATTTCGTTAAGAATTAGACCCGGATGAGGTTTCGCGAGTCCTCATTGTCAGTAGGTCTGTCCTAACAAGGGTTGCGATCCTTGAAATGACTGTGAATTGGGTAATGAGAGGTGAGGCTACCTTGTAATGACCATACAAGGATTAGACCGCTCTCTTGCCTTGCGGAGGAGGGAGATTGTGCATTATGTTATTAAAAACTCATGCAATTTATGATGTTGACATGTACAATATATTCGTTGAATGATGCATGTGTTGAATAAGTGTTTGAAACGATTTTAAATGTCATATTTCTCTAAATGTATATAATTGCCATCTCAAGAACTATATTCACTGAGGTGTTGTTTGCTCACCCCATTTTCTCCAATATTTCAGGTATTGAGTCAAAGGGAAAAGGAAAAATCCGTGAGTGATAATTACGTGAATCTTCGTCTGGTACGTGTATGTATGCTTAGAGGAAATAGATCATATTTTTATTATTTTGATATGTATAATTATCACACACTATATATATGTAATATCACCTAGATGGGTTGTGTGGTAATATTATCTGATGAAATGAGATAATGAATGGAATGATTATAGAGATCTATATTGGTATATAAAAAAATAAAATAAAAACTGAAACACTTGGGAATTATTGTGAGACTACGTGAAGGCTGACAGTGTATTGTATACTGTACATGAGTATGTACAATGTATAGTATACTGTGCCGGTCATGACGTCAGCCTACGTCAGGGGCGTCGTGACATACTTTGAATTTAGATTATGTTATAGTTGTTCCAACTTTGGATTATAATCTTTTATTTGTTGCCCAAATAACAACGACCTTATCTTGTGTGGTAATTTTTTGGCATGAATTTTGTGTGTTTAAGGACATCCAAACGAGGTAGACGATTGGTTGTAGTATTAGGCAAGGGAAACTTTATTACTTAGACTTAGAGTCAGAGAGTTCGAATAAACTACGTCAAGCATTGACAACGAATGGCTCTGAGGGGGAGAGACAGAAATCTGAAATTTGGTTATGGCATTGATGTTCGGGGCATGCTTCCCTTGGATACTTAAAAGGATTATTTCCTAGGTTATTTGCAAGACTTAATTGCTCCAGTTTCCAGTGTGTTGTTTGTGAGCTAGCAAAAAGTTATTCAGATGGTTGACTTATGATGAGGAACCTATTCAGATACTTGACCGGAAGGTCCAGAGGTTACGTAACCGCGAGATTCCGATGGTTAAGGTGAGATGGCAGTTCCATGGCGAGGAGCAGGTTACTTGGGAGCGTGATGACTACATGATGGAGCACTTTGCCGAGTTCATGGGCTTAGGTAATTTCTTAACCTTAAAACTTCGAGGACGAAGTTCAGTCTAAGGTGGGTGTGATATGACACCCCAAAAATTATTTCATCTAGCCCATAACCCAATTGCATTTTGCCCAAAACTCTATGTGTTGCCTTGATATGTTTGGTGTTTGTTTGATGGTTGTTTAATGTTTGTATAGTTGATGCTTGATAATGTATATAAATATGTGTATCATAAATTGTATATGGGTCATGTTAAATTAAAGTATAATGAATATGTTATTATTTATGCATGGGCCCATTAAACCATGAATTGATATGGGTTAGGATTGATTGAATAAAAGGATAAATGAGAATGAAAATTTGGTGTATTAAATGGATTGAACATTTAAAATACATGGAAGCATGAGATTGGTTAAAGTACATGTGGTTGGTATGGGTAGTATGAGACCAACACATGTGAAGGTTGGTGCATAAAAGTGGACAAGTGTCCCATGCCCACTTCTCTAATCCAAGAATGTGCTAGAAAGTGAGGTGAGTGGAGGAGAGAATCCAAGAATGTGCTAGAAAGTGAGGTGAGTGGAGGAGAGAATTCAAGAATGTGCTAGAAAATGAGGTGAGTGGAGGAGAGAATCCAAGAATGTGCTAGAAAGTGAGGTGAGTGGAGGAGGGAATCAAGGAAGTGCTAGAAAGAGGTGAGTGGAAAGAAAGGAAGAAAAGAAGAGAAAGGAAAGAAGAAGAGAAAGAATGAGGGAGTTGCAGGAGGAAGATCTCTGCGACATTTTCATCAAAGAGCTGGATCTTTGGGTTATCTGGTCAGATTGAGCTCAAAATTTGTCAGCAAGTTTGTAGCTTATGGTTATTCATTCTGGTTGGTGGAGATCTTGATCAGAGGTTTCGTCTAAGAGATCTAACCTCTCAAACAAGGCTGGTCGGAAAGTCTGGATTTCTCGCACCATTTCGCTCAAACTTATAGATCTCCTTAATCTACCGTTGGATGGATATCAAATTTGGGTAAGTAGTGTACAACTGATATTTCTGCATTCTGAACGGTGGAGATCTTGATCAGATGTTTCTTATGAGAGATCTAACCTCTGAAACAAAGCTGGTCGGAAAGTCTGGATTTCTCGTACCATTTCGCTCAAACTTGTAGATCTCCTCAATATACCGTTGGATGGATACAAAATTTGGGTATGTAGTTTATAACTGATACTTATGTATTCTGAACGGTGGAGATGTTTATGCGTTTAGTATTTTGTGTGATATAGTCATCTGAGTTTGAGTATTTGCAGCAGGAAAGGAGAAATTGTCTGATTAGAGACTTGTTCATCAAATATACATATCTTTTCGGTCCACCTTTGGATTGGGCTGATATTTGGAAAAAAGGTTTGTTTCTTCATATACTTCAATATGTACGGTTGATTTTGTGATTACATATTTCTGTTGGTATATTGATACATCTGAACAGAATAGTAAATGAAGAATTGGTAGGGTTGCTTGTATTATACCTAAATTTAGAATATGAACTTAAACCTTTCCAAATAGCTTGCATGTCAACTATGTTGACCTAGTTGTCATTGTTGATGAACCCATGATGCAAAATTAGTGATATACATGGCTGAACATGGTGACCTAGTATAAATCGACAATATGGCCTAAGTATGGAAAATTTCATATTTTAGGGCTTTTGATGCTTTTGTCCTAGAATCATTGAATTGATGCAACTTATGTTTAACTAAGCATGATTAGGGTTGATTATGCTACTGATTTGGTGGTTGTGACCATATCATGGGTTAGGCGTACTTGTGATCAAGTAACCCAATTTGGGCATGTTTATGCCTAAAGGAATTGAAAATCAGTAATTTTGATTAATAGAATGGTTTATGTATGAGAACTATGCATTAGAGGCCTAAGTCATGTGATTTGAGTTGAATGATGGGATTAGATGGGATTTAGGCCTATTGTTTATATGTGGGCTGATTTAGGGTTGATGTGTAATGTCTATGTGATTGAGCATAGAAATTGATGTATGGTAGGATATTGATGTATGTTTCAGGATCTTGATTGGGTTGATTCGGTTTGGTGGTCGTGTGTGGTTAAATACTCTCGCGAGGCTTGGTTGTGAGTAGACTTCATTTATGATTATATCTTTTATGTCATCATATCACTTATATATTGTATGTTGAAAGCATGAATGTGTTCTAATGTTTTGAATGATGCATTGATTTGAGAAAACCTTATGACTTTGGTTGGGCCCATCTATCTGGCTAATAGGGGGACTTAACCTTGTCATAGGAGGGTTTTAGGAAAGGAAGATATTGTGGTCAACGGTACGGTGAAATAGACGTGCACTAGTAACCCAAAATAAACATGATTGGGATCAACGGTACGGTGAAATAGACGTGCACTAGTAACCCAATGCATGTGGAATGTGGATCCAAATTGATAAGCTTTTACTTGCATCGAACTTATTATAAATGCTTGATATCTATATGTTATGAGCTTTTAATCATGCTACACATTGACATGCATACATGATATTTATTGATGAGTATTGATAGCATATTTGAATTCTATTCACTGGGCACTGTTGGCTCACCCTCATTTTCCTCTTTCAGGTCCTTCTGTCCCGAATAAGGGCAAAAGAGTAGTCATATCTTGAGGGGCTTGCCTGCGAGAGAATCCAAAGCCTCGATGTGAGTTGAGAGGCATTTTGATTGAATTGTGTTTTAAATTATGAAGTATTATATTTTGGATTATGTAATTATAACACTTACCACATTGTAGTATGGGTGAGTTGGGACTTGTTGGATAGACCATGTGGGCATATGACGGTTTTTATTTGTACCCACAATTTTGGACTTTATGTGTATGTCAATTTTAATGGACTGTAGGGATTATGATTTTATTTATGGTTCAATTTTTATGGATTATCTATTGTCTTGGATGATTAATACGGTGAGTAGTTTTGTTTAGTACCTTTTGATATTATGTCGTTGTTTGAGATAAGGCTCGTAGGGTCTCAACCACCTCACGGGAGTTGAGGAGTGGTCGGAGATGCCTACGCCGGGCGTCCAGCCCCGGCATTCCGCATGCCACTCCCTGCGGGGTTGGTGGTCCGGGGTGCAGGGTCGCCACAGTTATCGCGTTTCTTTTCCATTAAGTTCAAATAAAAGTCCAGTTCCTTTTATGGTTATACATTTTGATGTTTGGGGTCCCTCTAAAGCCTCTACTTTGAATGGATCACGCTAGTTTGTTACTTTTATCGGATGATTGTACTAGGATGACTTGGGTGTACTTGACGAAGTTCAAAAGTGAAGTAAACAGGTTATTTTAGAATTTTCATAAAATGGTTCGTACTCAATATAATGCACATATCCAAGTTCTTCATAGTGACAATGGTGGCGAGTATAAGAATCTTGAATTTCAAAAATATTTAGAAGCACATGGAATTATTCATCAAACTACTTGTTCCAATAAACCTCAGCAGAATGGAGTCACTGAGTGAAAAAATCGACACTTGTTGGAGGTTATTCGTGCTTCGTTGATAGAAGCTCATATGTCGTTGACTTATTGGGGAGAAGCTCTTACCTCCGTAGAGTATTGCCCTAACCGTTCCCAATTTACTACCTCCATTTTTTTGGTTGTGTAACACCCCGTAATTTTAATTAAATACATACATTGAAATACACGTATATCGAGATATATAATACACGTATTTTATACGTAGGAGCCAAATATACGTATGTATGTTGAGTAAAGAAAGAAGATGATACCTATGGGATCATCTTATATGGGTGCTTACAAGTTAAACATTGGAATTGATTTAAATTGATTAATTTATGGGGTTGGTTAATTCAATATGTGAATTGAGTGTATAGAAGAAGAAAAAGAGGAATAAAGGAAGAAATAATAAAATAACAATTAATTACTGTTCATTTACGGGCACTGTTCATGAAACAGTACCGTGAACAGTACTCGTTTGTAATAATAATAAAAAAAAGAAATAAAAAAAAATGAAAGAAGTTGCAGAACAGAAGACCGAGAAGAAGGCGAAGAAGAAAAAAGAGAAACGCGGGATTCGCGTCAAATTCGGACCAGCGGTAAGTGATTTCCACTCTATTTCTTCGTGAAATTACTATCTAAGCTAGATGTAACGATTCTATCGGAGTAATTTTGACTGTTGGAGCCGTTTTACGGCATTTTGACAAATTGGGGTTTTGACCCAACGTGAAAAAAAATCTGCTAGAAAGGTAGAAAAATACTCCCTAGACTGTAGGGACCCCGAATATGTGGTTAGATTCTATTTCATGATTTTTGGAGACCGTTTGACAATTTTAATACAATTTACATGTTTTGAATGAATAGTGACGAATAATACTATAAACAGTGATTTAAATAGTGAACAGTGAACAATGATGTAAACAGTGATGAGAATAGTACTATGAACAGTGACGTAAACAATGATGTGGATAGTACTGTGAACAGTGATGTGCATCCAATGAAACTCCGGTTTGAGATCATAGAATCGTAGAGAACTGAATTCCGGACGTTTCGATGCAAAGATTGTGATTTTTGGATATGATTTGATAGTTTTAGTAACTAAGTATATAGTGTCGTGAAAATGGGATTTTGAAATCTATTTTCACTGTTCTTTCTTGTGGAAATATCTAGATTTACCACAAAAACGATATAGTAGTTTCTTCAACTGCTTATGAGTCCTAAATGGATTTATTATTCTTGATTTGAAGTGAGTTGAGAAATTAAAGATGTAAATAGATATGAATACATGAAATTGAATTATGGAGTGATTGTGACATGTTAAATTAGTTGGATTTAACTTGGAGCTGGACTCGAAAGCGACGATGATTGGGTTTAAGTTGAACGTGTTGTACTGTAAGTATAGTTTTCTTGATTTGGTTCTTGTATGACATTGTACGCATATAAAATGTTTGATTATATGCATGTGATAGTTATATATAATGCATTGAGTTTTATGGATCAAGCAAACTGATTTTCGAAATTGGAGTTTGTAATGATGTCATTTCGTTAGGAATTAGACCCGGATGAGGTTTTGCGAGTCCTCATTGTCAGTAGGTCTGTCCTAACAAGGGTTGCGATCCTTGAAATGACTGTGAATTGGGTAATGAGAGGTTGTGGCTACCTTGTAACGGCCATACAAGGGTTAGACTCGCTCTCTTGCCTTGCGGAGGAGGGAGATTGTGCATTGTGTTATGGAAAACTCATGAAATTTATATTGTTGACATGTATAATATATTCGTTGAATGCTGCATGTGTTGAATAAGTGTTTGAAATGATTTTAAACGTCATATTTCTCTAAATGTATATAATTGTCATATCAAGAACTATATTCACTGAGCTGTTGTTTGCTCACTCCATTTCCTCCAATATTTCAGGTATTGAGTCGAAGGGAAAAGGAAACTCCGTGAGTGATAATCACGTGAGCCTTCGTCTGGTATGTGTATGTACGCTTGGAGGAAATAGCTTATATTGTTAGTTTGATATGTATACTTATCACACATTATATATATATGTAATATCATCTAGATGGGATGTGTGGGCATATATATAGCTTAATATATTGGATGATGAAATGAAAATGTGATGTGTGAATGAATGGAATGATTATAGAGATCTATATTGGATTTGATTTGTGGTATATTAGGAAAAAAATTTCTGTAAATGTTGGGAAGGATTGTGAGACTACGTGAAGGCTGACAGTGTATTATATATTGTATATGGGTATGGCTCACTGCTCAATGTCTCAGCAACATATTGGCCTTTCCCAGGATAATAATTCAATATAACATCAAATCCTTCGGGAATTCTTGCCACATTTATTACCTCATATTCAGTTTCTTTCTGTTCAAATAATTACTTCAGACTCTTAAAATCTGAAGAGAATGTGACATTTTTATTATAGAGGCAATACTCTCATTATGTCAAATAACTACCAACAAATTTCTATTCACTCTCACGATAGTTTTTCTCGTGTACTACCAAATATCTGAAGGCACAAGTAATTAACATATCAATTTGTATCAATGCACAACCTAGATCTGGACGTGATATTCATCAATCACAATTGCTTCCAGGTTCTGAAACTAGTAACAACATTTAATATTGTGAGAGCTTCCCCAGGCACAACGGTCCACACATTATATAACATTCGTCTGGTTTAGTTTTGTGAGTGGAACAGATAGCTTCAAGGAGTTTTCCACGCACTTTCTATAACATACAACTAATACCAGAGAACTTCTGATTTCCATCATTGACATCAGTTGTCACAGTAACCTTCGCAGCATCCTTAATGATACTATTTAAACTGGTCATGTGATCCAAAGATTCTCATCTTAATTATATTCAAAACTCATATGCATCGAGCTTGACACTCAATCGGTGCTCTCTCAGTGACTACAAATTAATTCTGAGGTGTTTTTCATGCTCCTCTTATTTCTTAGGACAAATGCACATATCATCATCAAAGGCTATGTAATAATCAAGATATGGTTTATATACCCACTGCATCAATCCTAGAAACGTGATTGACACATTAATCAAGGTTACCAAAATGTCATAATATCCATATCTTGTCTTAAAACAGTCTGCATTACATCATTTTCTCGAAGTCTTAACTGATGGTGCCTATATTTCAAAATGATCTTAACGAAGCTTTGGCTCCATTTAGTTAATCGAATTCGACCATCTATCCTTGCTCAGTTAACAGTAATTCATACTTAAACATATTTCACTATACCTTCTTTCCATCTTATCACAAATGCTCTCCAAGGTGGCATATCAGGGATAATAAATCTTTTGCTCATTAACGCATTTACATACACCTTAAATCCTCACGATTGCTCAGGTGCTTGGCATCAGTTTTATATGCTATCAATCTCTTGTCCATGTGGCAATTTTAATAATTCCTCAGAGAATACTCCAATATACCAGCTCACCACAGGAATTTTAATCAACTGCATACCTTATTGCATTACTCTACATGGCTTTGTACTAGCCATATTATTCATTTCCTCGTCAATAACTATCTTATCTTAAAGAGACAATTTTGAGGGTATAAATTTCTTGAGATTCAAAATGAGAATTTTCCACTTATTCAGAATATTACTTCTTTTCGGAGAGACGGTCCACCTGGCATGAGAGGTGACCAGCCAATCATACCCACAAAGCATCCACTTCCAACAATGTCATATTCTAAAGTCCATAATTACTTGATGACCCTCATATTTATTTCACATATTATTTGCTAACCATATCAAGGTAGATTCTTTCTCCTGTAGGCATACTCACAATCAATGATGCATTATTATAATAGAAGATAATACAATCTGCCTACCATATCACCAGAGATAAAGGACCAGGTAGATCCAACAATACAATCAAAATATACACAATAACAAAATGTTGATCATACATGTTATCAACGTCTTACTACTATTTGGATCTGGTCTTGTATTTACTTTAATATATTCTCTCAAATCTAGTGGAGTCACATTGATAAAAATTATTGGGGCATTCCATATCGACTAACTGGAGATTAACACATACCGTGTCTCTTTTTCTTTTCAGATTGGTAATAGACAATTTCAGATTGAGATACAATTTACTTAGTCTGTGACTCCTGCTAAGGTAATGGAAACCACTTTTGGTTTTCATAATTCGTTAACATCACTTCCCTTTTTCCCATTATTATTGGGAAGTCGGCTTCAAACCTTACGTAGGCTGACGTCATGACCAGCACAGTGTATCATTGTACATACTCATATATAGTATACAATACAATACATCTGTTTCTTTCTTTCCAGCGACTTCTTTTCGTTCGTTTAATTTTTTTTTTATCTTTCCATCTGAGTACTGTTCACAGTACTGTTTGGTGAACAGTGCCCTTAAATGAACAGTATTTTATTTTATTTTATTTTTTCTTACTTCATTCCTCCTCCTCTTCTTCTGTACACTCAATCCACATGAGACATACACGTATTGTAAATCGATTTCTATTTAAAATCACATTCCGAACTCACTTTTGACATGTTCAAGTTCATTTGTCACATGTACACTATACGTGTATTATACTTTTCAGTATACGTATAAGTCAACCAAATATATTGATTAAAAGCACGGGGTGTTACAATCTCCCCAACTTAAGGAATTTCGTCTTCGAAATTTAGAATCAAGGAATATTCCGCAAGTGATACTCAATCCCAGAAAACTGCTCTCGCATTTTAGAGTTTCGCTCCCATGTTTGCTCTTCTTGATACGTGGTATCCTCCCCAACTTAGAGTTGAGTTATATCCATAACATATATGGAATCTGAATGATTTCCTCAACATCAATATATAGACAATATTATGGACACCTATCAACTGTGACAGTAGAGCAAATCGGTAAGCCAATGGACCTATCCTATCAAGGATCTCTACTGGTCCAACAAATCGCGGTGCGAGCTTTCCTTTCATCCCAAATCTCATTTGACTTTTCTGTGGTAAGACTCTTAGCAAAACTGAGTCAGCCACAATACAATATATCAAAGCCTATATACCAACCCTATGCATTTAATAATATCCTCTGACACCAATAACAATAACTCCATACTTTCAAATCAACAAGTTGGAGATCTATAAGGCTTACTATCAAACCTTTAGAGTGCCATCATTATGCTGTTATAAGAATTGTTTATACACACAAGTTTACACAAATAAAGTATTCCTTCCAACTTCCACCAAAATTCAAGTATACTAGACCCGAGCATGCTTGCAAGCATCAAAGTCATTCTTTCAGTCTGTCAACCAGTCTGAGAGTACAATAGCACACTGAGACGGAGATGAGTACCAAATCGAGTCTGCATCATATATCAGATCTCAACAAAATCTTCGGATCTTAATCCGACATGACAAATATCGGAGTACTCCCATCAAATCTCCTTATCTCACACATATACAATCTGCTCAGTCTATCAAAAGTGGTGTTCATTGGAAGCATACGCAGACTTATCAGTCCACTAATGGTTATCCAGATGGTATCATTTCTACCCATAACCCATAAGATACCATTTGAATCCCATCTTCATTTAACACAATCCATATTATCAATTTCATAATCTTTCATACTGATATCATACTCGTCTCATCATAACTCTTACTCTCTGAATATGAGTATCAATCAGCTGAACATGCATTCGAGCACAAATATCAACACATGGAGTAATAGAGAGTACACTCATAACTGTAACTCTCACTCACAACAATCTCCATTTATGGCTAACTGATAGATACTACTCCAGTTTCAACATGTTTTCTGCTCAATGCCTCAGCAACATATTGGCCATTCCCAGGATAATAATTCAATATAAAATCAAATCCTTCGAGAGTTCTTGCCACATTTATTACCTCATATTCAGTTTCTTTCCGTTCAAATAATTACTTTAGACTCTTAAAATCTGAAGATAGTATGACCTTTTTATTATAGAGGCAAGGCTCTCATCATTTCAAAATAACTAGCAACAAAGTTCTATTCACTCTCAGGAGAGTTATTCTCATGCACTACCAAATATCTGGAGACACAAGTAATTAACTTATCCTTTTGTATTAATGCACATTCCAGATCTGTACGTGATATTCATCAATCACAATTACTTCCAAGTTTTGAAACTAGTAACAACATTTAATACTGTGAGAGCTTTCCCATGCACAACGGTCCACACATTATATAGCATTCATCTGGTTTAGTTTCGTGAGTGAAACAGATAGCTTCAAGGATCTTTCCACGCACTTTTTATAACATACAACTAATACCAGAGAACTGTTGATTTCCATCATTTAAATCAGTTTTAACAGTTCTATAATCACTTTGACCTTCCCACCATCCTTAAAGATACTATTTAAACTAGTCATGTGATCCAAAAATTCTCATCTCAATTATATTCAAAACTCATATTCATCGAGCTTGGCACTCAATCAATGCTCTCTCAGTGACTATAAGAGAAAATCCCGAGGTACTATTCATGCTCCTTTCATTTCTTGGGACAATTGCATATATCATCATCGAAGACTAGGTAATAATCAAGATATGGTTCATATACCCACTGCATCAATCCTATAAACGTGATTGATACATTAATCCAGGTTACCAAAATTTCATAATATCCATATCTTGTCTTAAAACAGTCTACATTACATCCTTTTCTCGAAGTCTTAACTGATGGTGCCTAGATCTCAAAATGATCTTAAAGAAACTTTGGCTCCATTTAGTTAATCGAATTCGACCATTTATCCATGGTAAAGGATATTCATTATTGATTGTTACCCTGCTCAGTTAACAGTAATTCATACTTAAACATATTTCACTATACCTTCTTTCCATCTTATCACAAATGCTCTCCAAGGTGGCATGTCAAGAATAATAAATCTTTTTTTTTTCATTACCACATTTACCTACACCTTAAATTCTCACAATTCCTCAAGTACTCTTTATATGAAGGAATGGAGATACATCTTATACTGGCATCAGTTTTATATGTTATCAATCTCCTGTCCAGGTGGCAATTTTCATAATTCATCAAAGAATACTTCAATATACCAGCTCACCACATGAATTTTAATCAATTGATTACATTACTCTAAATGGCTTTGTACTAGCCATATTCTCCATGTCCTCGTCAATAACTATCTTGTCTTAGCTAGAAGATATTGAGGGTATAAATTTCTCAAGATTTAAAATGAGAATTTTTCACTTATTCAGAATATTACTTCTTTTCGGAGAGACGCTAGCCAGTCATACCCAACAAAGCATCCAATTCCAAAAATTTCATATTCTAAAGTCCATAAGTACTTGATGACCCTCATATTTCTTACACATAATCTTTGCTAACTATATCATGGTAGATTCTTTCTCCTGTAGGCATACTCACAATCAATGATGCATTATTATAACAGAAGAGAATACAATTTGTCTACCATATCACCAGCTATAAAGGACCATGTAGATCCAACAATACATCAGAATATACACAATAACAAAATGTTGATAATACATGTTATCAACGTCTTACTAATCTTTGGATCTGGTCTTGTATTTACTTTATTCTATTCTCTAAAATCTGGGGGAGTCACATTGATAAAAAATATTGAGGCATTCCATATCGACTAACTGGAGATTAACACATCTCGTGTCTCTTTTTCTTTTCTTTATTGATAATAGACAATTTCAGGTCGAGATACAATTTACTCAGTTTGTGACTCTTGCTCAGGCAATGGAAACCACTTCTGATTTTCATAATTCGTTAACATCACTTCCCTTTTTCCCATTTTTATTGGGTCAGGTACTAACAAAATTAGAGTCACTAATACTGCCAAAATCTCAACCTTACTAAATGTTTCGCTTATCTGGAATTTCATATTATTGCCCCAACATTTCCTTACATTACTTATTTCTCCTTTTACCTAACACTAGTGTTGATGACTCGACTTCTAATGGCAGTGAAAGCTATCTCACTACTACTGGTGTTAACAATTTCACCGCAGCTTTGGCTGACGCAAAATTTATAGTCTGCCTCACAACTTGCGTATATATTTATAACCCAACAATTAACAAACCTGCCGTATAGGATCCTAAAATTTATTCGAAATCCTTCTCAATTCTCAGAGTATCCATAGTGATCATGCCAAAAATAAACTATACCAGTCTATTTAATTCATGTTTGTATGTATGGTTAGGCATGTCACTACATTTTAACAAGATAAACTTTTTCATGCCTTAAATCAATTTCAACATGATTATAGAAGCCCTTATAAAATAGCTTCTTTAATTAATCTCATGTCTTAATCATCTTAGAAGTCCTTAACCCAATTTTTTATCATCTCTTATCATCAGTTAGCTTAAACTTACCTAACTTGCTTTATCATTTTCAGAGACTTAATCATTCTCTAAGATGGTCTCCACTCAGAGTAGGAAATTCTTTACTTCGTCTACTATCAGATTGCCAGTTAAGATAAGAAAGTCACTTCTCCTGAAAGTTTTCATAACTTTCACATATCTTTTCATTCCATCTGGCTTATCATTGAGACCTTCTATTTATTTTATTTTGACTTCAGTCTCAACTATATATGGTTTTACAGAAGTACTCACACCATTAGCATCCACATCAGCTATCAATGGTTCAAGCCTCTGTCTTTCTCACATTACAACTTTGCCACAAGCTCGTAAGTTGTGCATTTCGTTGTTGTTGGGTAGTTACTAGCCATATATTTATTATCACTGGATTACATCCAATTCTTTTTCTTTCAGCCTTCTGATCCTTTCTTGATCAGCAATTTTCATTGTTAATCTTGACTGGTCTTTTCCAAATCTGGAATTCACTGACACATGTGATTCTCAGTCAAAATAACATATTGGATTAGGCTCCACATAATAGGACTACCCATATGTATACCAATACAAACAATCATAATATCATAAAGCTTTTAATCTTTTAGGCTTTTAATCCTAAACTTGGCTCTGATACCAATATTGTCACGATGCCTCTTACGTAGGCTGACGTCATGACCGACACAGTATATTATACATTGTACATACCCATATACAGTATACAATACACTGTCAGCCTCAACGAACATTCACAAAAATCCCCAATATACCATAAATCAAATCCAATATAGATATCTATACTCATTCCATTCATTTACACATCAAATTTTCATTTCATCATCCAATATATTAAGCTATATATATGCCCACACATCCCATCTAGATGATAATACACACACACACATATATATATAATGTGTGATAAGTATACATATCAAAATAACAAAAATATAATCTATTTCCTCCAAGCATACATACACATACCAGACGAAAGCCCACGTGATTATCACTCACGGATTTTTTCTTTTCCCTTCGACTCAATACCTAAAATATTAGAGGAAATGGGGTGAGCAAACAACAGCTCAGTGAATATAGTTCTTGAGATGACAATTATATACATTTAGAGAAATATGACATTGAAAATCATTTCAAACACTTATTCAACATATGCATCATTCAACGAATATATTATACATGTCAACAACATAAATTGCATGAGTTTTCAATAACACAATGCACAATCTCCCTCCTTCAAGGCAAGAGAGCGAGTCTAACCCTTGTATGGTCGTTACAAGGTAGTCACTGCCTCCCATTACCCAATTCACAGTCATTTCAAGGATCGCAACCCTTGTTAGGACAGGCCTACTGACAATGAGGACTCGCAAAACCTCATCCGGGTCTAATTCCTAACGAAATGACATCATTCCAAACTCCAATTGCTAAAATCAGTTTGCATGATCCATAAAACTCAATGCATTATATATAAATATAACATGTATACAATCAAACATTTTATATGCGTACAATGCCATACAAGAACCAAATCAAGAAAACTATACTCACAGTGGTTACACGGGGTTTCTACGTCAAATCGAGCAACAATAAGCGTCCCTCATAATTGCTTCCTCAAGAACATTTATCCATGCACAACTCTCAATTTAAACACTGAAATGAACCATAGACTATCATGAGAATCACCATTTATCATATCTTTAGCTACTAAAAATATCAAATCATATCCAAAAATCACGATCTTAGTATCGAAACGTCCGGAATTCAGTTCTCTACGATTCTATGATCTCAAACCAGAGTTTCATTGGATTCACATCGCTGTTCACATCACTGTTCACATCACTGTTCGCATCACTGTTCATAGTACTATTCATATCACTGTTTATAGTACTATTCATATCACTGTTCACTCATGAATAGTGCAGGGCCTTCCCCAGAGTCGAACTCGAGACCTCATAAGGTTTAATTCCGAACTCTGAGTAGCCTGCACTATTCATGAGTGAATAGCGTGGACAAATGACCCCGGGGGTACTAGACGCTGCGATGTGCTGTGTACTGGGATGTGACAATATTATGTGGTATGTAACGGCTGGGGTACGCTCGGTATGAGGTACCCATCACATTCCGGGGGTACTAGACCCTGCGGTGTGCTGTGTACTGAGGTGTGACAGTTTATTCCCTGAATTTCATAACCAGGATTTAGGCAACATGGATGTGAACTTGAATTTTAGTAGTGATTGCTCGCAAATTAGACCAATTAATCAAAAAGTGGGTGGACTGGATTTAAATGGTCCGACGGAGAATTAAAGTAGTAATGAACTGATAGAAACATAAGAAATTGAATATGTGGCTCCCCTTCCACCTTCGTTCGAATTTGATTCCCTCGTACCACAAGTAACAAGTATACCAAACCAATCGCCTACTGAGGATGTTCCTGATTTAGTGTATGAGCCATTGAGAAAACAGTTACCACAACATCACACGAGAGGTATTCCTAAACCCACATATGAACTTGAACTTTCTAGTAAAGTCAAATATCCCATGAGTCATTATGTCACGCCCGGGTTGCACACAGTGCCCCCTACCCAGGGTGATGAGTACCCCAATTTCCAGGGCGTACTCCAGCCATTATGGAACCATAATATTGTCTCATCTGGGTTGCGCACAGTGCCCCTTACCCAGATCATTTGTCCCCACTGTTCATCATGAACAGTGCAGGGCCTCCCCCGGGATCGAACTCGAAACCTCCCCTTTAAGGAGTCTGATTTCGCATCTTAGGTAACCACAGAGGCAATGGTTCAGTGGCTACTCGAATTGCGAAATCATCCTATATGAGGTTTGAGGTTTGAATCGGGGGAGACCCTACACTATTCATGATGAATAGTGTAGACAAATGATCCCGGGGGTACTAGACACTGTTGAGTGGGATGTGTACTTGGATGGGACAATATTATGGTTCCATAATGGCTGGAGTATGCCCTGCGAGGATACTCATCACCCTGGGTAGGGGGCACTGTGTGCAACCCATGCGTGGTACATAAGGCCTTTTTGTCACGCCCGGGTTGCACCGCAATGGCCCCCTACCCAGGGTGATGAGTACCCCAATCTACAGGGCGTACTCCAGCCATTATGGACCCATAATATTGTCTCCTCCCAATCCACAGGGAGTCCTTTACCCCCTGCACAATCCACAACACAGGGAGGGCCTCCCTTAGATTCGAACTCGTAACCTCCCTTAAGGAGTTAGATTTCGCAATCTGAGTAACCACAGGGAATTGGCTCAGTGGTTACTCAGATTGCGAAATCTAACTCCTTAAGGGAGGTTACGAGTTCGAATCTGGGGGGGCCCTCCCTGTGCTGTGGATTGTGCAGGGGGTAAAGGACTCCCTGTGGATTGGGAGGAGACAATATTATGGGTCCATAATGGCTGGAGTACGCCCTGTAGATTTGGGTACTCATCACCCTGGGTAGGGGGCACTGCGGTGCAACCCGGGCGTGACACATTATGTGTCTAACCATCGTTTGTCTGAATCAAACAAGTCATTTGTGAATCAATTATCTTTCGTATCTATTCCTAACAGTGTGCAGGAAGCCTTAATTGACCCAAGATGGAAAACTACAATGAACGAAGAGATGAAATCCTTGCAGAAAAATGAAACTTGGAAACTTGTTAATTGTCCCTCTGACAAGAAACCAATTGAATGTTGATAGATTTATACGGTAAAGTATAAAACAAATGGTATGATCGAGCGGTTTAAAGCAAGATTGGTGGCAAAAGGGTACACTCAGACCTACGAGATTGATTATATAGAGACATTTGCATCTGTAACTAAAATCAACGCGGTTCGAGTATTGTTGTCTTTAGCTGTGAACTTAAATTGGCCATTACAACAATTCAATGTGAAAAAAGCTTTTTTACACGACGAACTCTCTGAAGAAGTTTACATGGATCTCCCATCGGGTTGCATGATATCAGAAAACATAATTCGAAGGTGTGCAGATTAAAGAAATCATTGTATGGGTTGAAACAATCTCTTAAGGCATGGTTTAGAAGATTCACAAAGTCTATGATAGCCTTTGGTTATCATTAGAGCAATTCTGATCACACCTTATTTTTGAAGCGACATCAAGATAAGATCACTACACTTATCGTATATGTGGATGACATGGTAGTTACAGGAAATGATCCGAAAAAAATGAAGGCACTACAAGATTATTTGTCCAATGAGTTCGAAATGAAAGACCTTGGTCCCTTGAAATATTTTCTTGGAATCAAAGTATCTCTATTTGACAAAGGAATTTGTCTCAAAGAAAATATGCCTTGGATTTGTTACAAGAAATTGGTATGACAACATGTGAACCAGTTGATACACCAGTTGAAGAAGGTTTGAAGTTATGTATTGAGTCTGATCAAGTGCCAGTGGATAAAGGAGGTACCAGAGACTTGTGGGACGCTTGATGTACTTAGCACACACACGACCGGATCTTACCTATGCATTGAGTATTGTCAGTCAGTATATGCATAATCTCGAAGAGCAACATATGAATGCAGTTATGTGCATTTTAAGGTACCTCAAGTCTGCTCTTGGTAAAAGAATCTTATTCTGTAAAAATGTAGATTGTCATAGCGTGGATGCATATACTGATGCTAATTGGGCTGGAGCAATAACTGACAGATGATTTACATCAGGTTACTTTACATTTGTGGAAGGTAATCTAGTTACATGGAGAAGTAAAAAACAGAATGTTGTTGCTCGTTTTAGTGCAAAAGTTGAATATAGAGGTATGACACTTGGAATTTGTGAAGCATTATGGCTAAAGTTTCCGTTACAAGATTTAGGCTATTCGCCTAAGCAACCAATTTGACTATATTGTGATAACAAAGCAACATGTGATATAACTCATAACCCTATTCAACATGATCAGACAAAACATGTCGAGGTTGACAAATTCTTCATAAAGGAGAAGTTAGATGAAAATATTGTGGAGTTGCCTATGATTCGATCTGAAGATCAATTGGTCGATATCATCACCAAAGCAGTATCCAATTGGGTATTCACAAGATTTTTAGGTAAGTTGGGCGTGTGTGATATCTATGCACCAACTTCAGAGGGAGTGTTGAGATATAGAAGGAAAGAGGGATTCATGGAGATCCTTTTGTATCGTGAGTTATTAATCACGATTATAGTATTTTCTATTTTAGGAGGTACTAATTTGGAATTTTTCCTAATTGAGAGTTACTAATTTGGTTGCTCTATTGTATCTATATATACTGCTCTTGCGATTTCATTCATATCATGGAATAAGAAAATCTCTCCCTCTTCTCTTGTGGACGTAAGCTTAATGCCGAACCACGTAATTTCTTTGTGTCTATTTTAATTTTATGATTCTACAGATATAAATGGTCCTTTCTCTGTGGTAGATCTAAGAAATCCCGAGTTCTTACAATAGCTTTCATTCTTTTAGAATCCCTCCATCAGATTCTACATTAAGTTCCCAAATCCTTATGAGATTCCTCTTAGTTCATGCAGGAGTAGGAGGCAGCACATTCACGCATTTGGTTATGATTCGAATGCAGATGATTACGAGGCAATACAAATTCGATAAATTTTAAATAGTGATTGTGAAGTTTAAGTTCACTCGTCACATGCAAATTCAAAAAGGAGGATACAAATTTTGGTCCACAAAAGAATCTTTTCTTGGAGTTTCAACACGAAGAGTTCAAATAACGAAAAGAAAAAGTAAAAAGTAAAAGAGGTGCCATTAGTGCCTGGTTATGTAACGACCCACTTTCCGCACCTGACGTCATGATGACGTGGACTGCCCAATACGAGGTCTTGTACACGTAGTCGATGTGTATAATACTCGTACACAGTGTGTATGAGGTATTTTATTAAATTATTGTGTTTGATATGTATTAGTGTATAATGGTTTAATACATAAAATAATCATGTGTTATGATCAATTATGTGTTAAATTACTCTAATACATAAATTAAATAAAGAATTCATGGCATGTAAGTGACAAATGTCTAGTGTACATTTTGGTTGGCAATTGAAGAGGTTTGTTGGCCATGTGTAGCCATGTGTTGTTTGCTAGTGTGTTGCAAGAATAAAATAAGTTGGTGTTGTTTGCTAGTGTGTTGCAAGAATAAAATAAGTTGCTAGTGCCTTGACAACAACAACATGAATTGCTAAAGGAAATACACGTTGAGAAGAGAACATGACACCTAAGTGAACTGTTGGCCAGGTGTTGTTTGCTAGTGTGTTGCAAGAATAAAATAAGTTGGTGTTGTTTGCTAGTGTGTTGCAAGAATAAAATAAGTTGCTAGTGCCTTGACAACAACAACATGAATTGCTAAAGGAAATACACGTTGAGAAGAGAACATGACACCTAAGTGAATTGTTGGCCAGGTGTTGTTTGCTAGTGTGTTGCAAGAATAAAATGAGTTGCTAGTGAGTTTAAAGGAAATAAACGTTGGTTGCCAGATTTATGAGAAATCAAACACCAGAATAGAAACGTGAAGAAGAAGAGGAGAAAGTGAAGGTAAAATCTTTGGTTTTTGTATGTAAATTGCATCAATGAGTTCCTCTCTTCATTTTATACAATATATGTGATATACAAATGGGTTCTATGATGTGATTAGGAACTAGAAATTCAAGAATTTGGACTGAAAAGTTAGTGAATGACGTACCAGAATCTTTGATGTTCACTTGCTGGTTTGATGGTAAGTGTTTAATGTTAATTCCAGCAAGAAATTTAAGATGAGAATCAGTATGTGAATCTTTAGACATGTATTAGTGGACTATTGATATGCTGGAATTAAATAGATTTGGTAATTGGCTTATGTTAGAATAGTAATCACAGTAAGTACATAGTAATTAAAGTGAGAATGATATTAATAGATTAATATGTACATATATTAATATATTAATATATGAATGAGGATATATTAATACATGAATGAGTATATATTAATGCAGTAATGTGTACATATATATAGTCATATATGCATGAGGTTGAAAAGTATATTAATATACGAATGACTATATTAATATATGAATGGGTATACATTAATATATTAATGTGTATATATATAGTCATATATGCATGATGTTGAAAAGTATATTAATATATGAATGAATATATTAATATATGAATGGGTATATATTAGTATATTAACTTATGTATATATGAATAGGTTTGAGACTTATTTGATGGCATGCAAATATATTGATGGACTAATCTATAGGTGGGATTGAGATGTTTATATACAAATAAGATTAAGTTTCATAATTATATACTGACACGTAGTACTTATGGGTATATTGGAGAGTAAAATCATATGAAAAATAATTGATTATTGTTTGGTGAAATTACAGCAAAGTTTGGAATAGGAGGGGACAGTACGCAGTGGTTGTGATATTTGGTCAACACTAGGCTGTGTTGGCATTAGGTGAGTATCCTTCCATTTCTTGGTTATTTTGTATGGCATTGTAGCTATGAACTGTTTGAAATGATAAGCATGTATGAATGGCATGGTATAAAATTGCATTGATTGAATACATGAAAAATATTTCAAAAACGAAGCATGTCTAACCTGTAAGAACATGTTAGAACATGAGTCATTCCAGGAATAAGTCCCGCATGAGTAGTACCTTGAGTATCTCATGGGCTTAGTGGCTGTCTTGGAATTTATTGTGATAAAATTGAGTATGAGAGGACAGTTAGGCTACCCTTGTTTGGGCCGAACGAGGGGTGAGTCCCGCTCTATACTTAGAAGGTGGGAGATGGATATGACTTTCAGTGGGAAAGTGAAATTGTTTTGAAAAATATTGCAGGAAGCTCCAAGCTATTTTGTGCATATATGTATTGTCTTTTTGCACTTGCATCTTTAAATGTATTTGATTATGATTTTATCAACATGTTTATTAAATGCATATGAATGCTATAGAATGGAACTTACTCACTGAGCTTGTTGTAGCTCACCCCATTACCTCCAATATTTCAGGTAAGGACCCAAAAGCAAAAGGAAAAGCAAAGAAAGGATAAACCGTCTTCTGGAAACTTTACTTGTTATGTATGTATGGAAGAAACGGTTACAACATGATTACTTTTGATATGTATAATTAGCATGTATATATATAGTATGACATAGACGAGTGAGTGGAGTGATATGAACCATACTTGACGTATTGGGGTATGAAATACTGTTATGATAATAAAGATCTGAATGTAAATGAGTATGAAAATGAATGAATGTAAATTTTGAATTAAAGACTATCAAAGAATTTGAAATTCGTGTAATTACATTAAGGCTGACAGTGTATTGTACACTGTATACGGGGATGTACAGTGTATAGTACATTGTGCCGATCATGACGTCAGCCTACGTAAGGGGCGTCGTGACAGGTTACGAGCCTCATGCTTGTGATCATTTGAAATTTGGAAGTCTTGTGAGAATGCCTCTGCTTGTTTTTTTTTTTTTTGGGTTTTTCAAGTGGTCTATGCACCTTTTGGGTATGAGACTACTTTTCGTTCGAGGCGAGAGCAGAATGATAGACCTCTCCTAATAAGAGTGCTTCTAAAAATCAAACCCTAAAACTTCTATATAAAAATGACCTTGAGACTCAACTCGCTTCTAGTGAGCCAACCACTCGTTGATAAATAGAAATGACTTTTGCTTATTTTATTTTATTTTTTGTTTCCCACATGGTGTCCCTGCCTTTGGGCGAGACTAATACATTTTCGAGCACTGCAAGAACATTGGGCGGCTCTACCTAAGTGGGTGTGACTAAGGCAGCATACCATATTTTTGACATTTTTAGTTTTCTCTTAGCAAATACTATATTTTTGTATATTAGCATACATTTTTCCTTCAAATCTAAAGTCTATAATTTCATCATTATATTAACAAGATGCAAAGCAGCTTGATCTAGTATTCATGATTTATAAAAATATGAGATTGAGTATCGTCATCAGGTGGAGTAGCCGCAACTTTTGCCCGAGAAAAAAATCTCATATCCCATGGACTATGTGTGGAGCTTATCCTTTAAGATTAATTGGTGCGTTTAAGCTGACTTGGATACCAACTTTAACATTATATATATATTATTAACAAGACTCAAGCAATTTAATTTTGATATTTGTTGATGATCTCAAGGTCGTCAAGATCATCCGTTTTGTCTCTCAAAAAAAAAGATCATCCGTTTTGATGTTACTCTCCCCACCTACAGTCAACGAGACTCAAGCAATTTCTCTTTTATAATTAATTAATTAATTATTCCATAAAATAAATAAATAAATAAATAAAGACAAATAGGTGAGAAGCCGTTCGGTGCTGTGTAGTTGGTTCAATGGTCTTCTCGTCTGTTAACCTCTCCTTTTCTTCTTCATCATCTTCTTCTTCTTCTTGCTCTCTCCTCGTCGTTTGCCAGTCACTTCACTCGCTCGACTCCACTTGAAGCAACCGTTTCCTCCAATTTCTTTTCTTTTCTTGTTTCTTGTGTCTTTTTCTTAATGGGTTTCAATTTCCTTCGGGATCGTCAACACAACAATTGCAGCACCTTCTTCTTCTTCTTCTCAGATTCTTTCTCGCAATCCGATGTTGATTTCCGTCGTAAATTCTGACATGAGGATTATTAAGAAGAGGACAGGTTCTTCGGTATTTTTGCGGAATTATTGGGTTTTTGGGTTTTTGGGTGTGCTTGCGTTGTTCCCGATTGTTTCGGCTTTGAGGCCTTTGCGAGAGAGCAGTCAGTCTTGGGGGGATGAGGTGAAATTTTGAGTTTCTATTTTTTTTTTCTATTTAATTTAGAGCGAAAAGATGTGGTTTTTAATGGATTATGGTTGTTTTGGGGGAAGCCCTCTTTTTTGTTGAGGTTGTTGAATGTTAAAAACGTAATCTTGATTGATTATGTGATGCTTAGTATGATTGTTACTGTTGGTTTTGTGGTAGTTGTTAGGGATGTTTGTTGGAAAGGATAGGATCATCAATGATGGTACAATTATAAGAAGTATTGATAAGCTGCAATTAGCATTTATAAGATTCTTTAGGAATGAAATGCAAGATCTCATTTACTCGACTACGTTGGAATCAGAGGAATTTGAATCTCTCGTCTATTTAGAAGCAAATATATAGATAAATGGCATATTTTCCTGGTTGACCCCCCCTTTTTACAGTGTGTAATGGGAGAAAAACTACGTGTTCAACCAAGACATTGGGATCATTGTTCTTCATATATTTTTACTATGTGATGTCTTATTACAAGCTGTGCTGGGAAAAATCAGTTAAGAGACAGGTCCTTAGCAAATTTGAGTGTTAGAAATACAACAGATGTGCATAGGAAAGAAGAGTTTCAGAATCTATGATAGTTACGTTCAATAGCTCCGAGTTTTTGTATAGTATGGCCTCATTGGCATAATATTAAGGTGCTTTGAAGTATGTTCTCCTTAAGAACCAGTATTGAACATTGAAGAAATTATGTTTAGTTACTGCACTGTGGAGGTCTTAAGATTGCATTGGAATAATATTAAGATGCTTTGAAGTGTGTTCTCCTTAAGAATCAGTATTGAACATTGAACATTGAAGCAATTATGTGATTACATACTTTATGTTCATCTTATCTTGAAATTTGTCATTGCAGTGGCTATTTAATAGAAGAGATGATGATTCAGGCCCATATACTGCTTGGAACATAACTGGAATCTATAGAGGTTTGTTTTATCCCTTATCATCTTCTTTGTTGTGCGACAATTACATTTGGTGACGGAAGCAGGGGGGTTTCTAGTTTTAACACCGAATGCCTTGCTGTTTCTGTTTATAATAAGTTTTCTCTGTTTATTTTCTCTATTACTATTTCACATTGTTATTCTCATGATGCTTATATGGTCTTATGAGGTGCAGGAACATGGAGCTTCCGAAACTCAAATAATGCCTCTACACGCTTACCAGATTTTGAGAAATCTAATGGCATTGCTATTTTTGAGTTGGCGAGTACTCCCACAAAGATAACGGGGGTACATTATGTCCAGGTGAGAGAGGCCCTTGTCTTTAATTGTTGTGGCATTTAAACAGCAGATGGCCTTCCACCATAGCTTATCTTACCTAGTTCTTTGGTTAAAAATACTTTATAAACATAGCACATGTTATGCACAAAAAAGAACATGTAGAAAATTGGTTTGTTGTTATTGAGGAAGTTATATCTTCTTTTGCTGTTTTTTTTTTTAAACGAAACTAGAGATTGGTATAATATAAATATAATAGTGTACAATTGTACAAGAATAGTGTGACTAGAGAACAATAAGTCCTCTAACCCGTATAGCCAACCACAATGCTAACCCAATACAATGCTATCCTAATTTCTCACCCAATCATTTACAACAAACCCTTTTGACAATTTACAGTTAGCAATTCAAAACGCAGCGAATAGATGTGAACTCTCCCACACCAAGCCACCCGAGTGTTCCATGTTGTCAAAAATCCTTCTATTCTTCTCTTTTCATGTGGACCACATAACCGCCAGGCATGCCACCCCTCCAATGTTCTCTCTATAATAACGGGATGCGATCCAAATAGGGAAAGATGTTAATACCTTGGAAATTGTTCACCTCTCCTTCTACCTCCGGGAAGTGAGACTGCCATCTCTCCCAAATGCTATGGAAAAAGGAGCAACTGCCAGTAAAGTGCTCAATAGACTCCAAATCATGTTTACATAAGGAGCACCAGTGCGGCGAGATCAACATATGTGGCAACCTCCGTTGAAGCATATCCCCCGTATTCAACCTACCAAGAATAGTTACCCAACCCAAAAATTTGACTTTTGAAGGAACTTGTGCTTTCCAGATTAAGTGATGTTGGGGAAGAGTGGGCAAGGAAGCTATAATAAATAGCACCTAAAGTAGGAGAACTCATGGTGTGATCTGTGATCACTTTTAGTATTCTTCCAAAAGTACCCTGTAAAAACATTAATGTTATGACTTAATTTTAAAATTTTGTTATTACACTTTGCACGTCTCTCATGCTTTTTAAAACTTTAATTGATATTTTTTAATTTTTTCTTTTTCTTTTGTCTAAAACTTTTCCCTATTTTTTTTTTTTTTATTACCATATTAGCATTTTAGATAAAAAAAGACAATTTCTTCACCCTTCTATTTCATTAAAAGACATTCTCTCTTTTTCAAACAAAAAATAAAATACGGATAAAATCATAAAAAATTAATGTTTTATTGAAAAAACCATAAAATTCATGTGCAGCGCCAGTGCATGCACCCAAGTTATGATATTGCTGAAGGGTAGTACTAACCAAATCTAAGACCAAGGTGGGTACTACATTGAGTAATGAGCTCCTCTTTTTTTCCATTTAGGTGCTGAATGTTAAACTTAGACCCAATCTTGACCAAGGTGGGCAATACATTACGTAATGAGGCACCCTTTTTTCTTTTGGGTTTAAGGTTACATTATCAATATCAACAAGGCTATATGTTAACATTTAAACAAGTGTTCTTTCTACTATTCTAGATTGTTCCATTAGATAATGGAAGAATGGATAAAATAATGTTTACTTTTCTCTTTCAGGCAACACATAATTTTCTTGCTCGTACTCCAGTCTCCATATAAATAACATATATAACGGCATGGTGGTTATGTTTTATGGTTGTTAAGCAGTTTTGTCATGCTGTTACCTTGAGAACACCTGGTCTATTGCTTAGGTCAATTGAATTGCCTAAGCAATACTTGAGGTAGATAAAGAAAACTCTTTAAAAGTCCAAGGTGGTTAGCCAAAATAGATGAATTCTAAGGTTCCTTTTAAAAAAAAATTCTTTTAAAAAATCTTTTATGTATTTAGTTTCTTCTTTTCTTCAAAATTAAAAATAAGATAACTTGAGTGGTTCCTTTTTACTTTACATCCATTTTGAGCAAAAGTTAGGTCTTCCTTTTTCTATTTTTTCTATTTTCTTTTTTTAATTTTAATACTTCATCTTTTCCAATTATACTGCTGCATGTTCATTGTTCATATTCTTATGTTCCTCAAGCATCACATCAAGGATAAAATGTATTTTTATTGCATGTAGTTGGGAAAAAGTTTTTTTGAGTTGAGACTATTACCATCCAATTTATCTTCTCCTTCACTCTATTTTTTAATTCCTATTTTCTGTTTTTTGTTTACAGTAAATTGTTACAATCTTTTTTTTTCTATCTTGAGCATGCATTAAATATGACTCTTTAAATAGTTCTTCTACAATTACTATATGCCAGCTGTTTTTTTTTTTTTCCCCTTTATTATGTTGTTCTGTTTTCTTTTTAATAATTTTGTAGATATAAAATTGAAGAATGTAAAAGACAATTTAACTTTTGCATATAAGATTTGACTTTTATGTTGTGGAATGTGTATGTAATTTAGTGTAAAATGAATTAATTATTTACTTAGGATGTTACTTAAAAAAGAATAAATTAGGAGCTATTAATAAATTTTCTTTCAATGCCTACGCACTACCTTGCCTAGATGGGGTTAATGATTGAAGCCTTCTGTTGAAGTATTGACAACATTGTTGTTAACAACTTAACATTAAATCTAAATTTATTTGCTTTCCATGTAAATAACTCAGGGAGTATTAATTTTTCATGATGCATTTGACAATAATGATGCTGGAGCTGCTCAAATGAAAGTAGAAGGTGTATACATCTGGCCTTTTAGACAACTTCGGATGGTAGTGAACAGGTAAACTTCTTATTAGTTTCTCATAAAAATTGTAGTTCTATTACTACTGCTGCTGCTACACTATTACTTTTACTACTGTTACATCTTATCCATTTTTATTCCATATTCCATTTTTTAATTGTGGTGTAATCTAGTTGCAACTACAAAAGCAACACTCTGTGGCAAAAAGGGCCTTATCTTAAGCTTCCAACTCCTTGGCATTGGGCTAGTAAATCTTATTTCACCATTCAACTCTAGATAGGACCATATTTCAATGCCTTAAAACAACCATTCAAGACTCATGCTTATTTGGTTTGTATGATATTTTACACCAACTCTTAACTTGATGTGACCTTCCTTTATGTGAGGTTGGGGCTAGCAATGGGAAAGATATAAAGAATTTAAACACGTTTATTAGGTTTGAACGAGGGTTTTTTTAATCAACTTTCTATTTGAGCAAACTTCTTCCATATTTGGATTTAAGACCAATAGTAGAAAAGCATGCAAAAATTATTAAATACAAATATAGGTAGAGCTTCTTGCTATTATCTTTTTATTAATTACTAATGTTTGTGCCTGTGTGATGCACATTGGATTGTGCAGATAGAGAGAGAGAACAAGAGAAAGATGAGCATAAACACCATTGATTGCAAAAAGAAAAAAGAAACATACAAATTGGAATGAGAAACTCAGAACAAAACAGTATTTGGGGGGTGTACATTAACGATATTACCCTTCATTGTGAAACAATTTTTCTTTAAATGTGGCAGAAGGGTTTATTAGCCTTTGTTACTTTGACTCTTTATTTTATCCCAATGTACTTGTGTTGACACTTCTTGGTACTAACACGGGTATGGGATGTGTTTGGCGCTTCAAATTATGGAATATTGCTATGTACATTCTTCAAAGAAAGAAGAGAAAACAAAAAAAAATGAGAATGAGTTAGAAGTGATTATTCACTTAACTAAGGAAAAGAATAGAAAAATAAATGATTGAAAAAGATGAAAAAAGGTAAAGAAGAGAATAGAAAATAGACTTGGTAACGAACATAACCTTCTTGGTACTAACACAGTGTTGACACTTTTTGGTACTAACACGGGTATGGGATGTGTTTGGCACTTCAAATTATGGAATATTGCTATGTACATTGTTCAAAGAAAGAAGAGAAAACAAAAACGATGAGAATGAGATAGAAGTGATTTTTCATTTATCCAAGGAAAATAATAGGAAAATAAATGACTGAAAAAGATGAAAAAAGGTAAAAAAGAAGATAGAATATAGAATTGGTAACAAACATAACCTTGTCCAAGTACACAGATCCAATTTTTTGGACACCTTTTAGCTAAGCCCTTGCATCCCATCAATTTGAGAATGAACAAGTCCGACCTCTAGATGTGTATGGTGCATTTGACACCCATACTCGAGTCCGAGTAACATAAATATTAGCTACTTGCTTATTTTTTGGTGTGTTAATTTTACAGTTGTATGTTAACTTCTTGTTGATTTTTGGTGTAATAATTTGACAAAGATGTATTGTTGCTTATTAATCATCAACATATACTCACATGTACATAGACTATTTAGACTCCAACTACAACCCAAGGATATCCAAACTCACTATCTAAATCGGAAATCCTAACGAAATAACAAACCAAAATAAAATAAATGAACCAAATCAGAAAATAAAATAGAAAGAAATTTTCAATCAATCTACAACTCTCAAACGATGTGATGGTAAACGTGAGGGAATGAAACTGTCCCCTATCCATCAGATTTAGACCAATATATTTCCATGTGAAATGCTAAACCCTCAATCCATTCGCCTTTTTTTTTTTCGTCACCCTCATACTTGTTTTGGTAGGGGGAGTTTCTTTTCACTTTTTCTCTACTTGTTGATGAATTAAATTCAATCTACCTTGTTAGATCAGATTTGCTTAATTTTATGTGCTTATTCAATAGGCATGATAATTGGTGTGGTGTACCTTGCCTAGAAATGCATTTGGGATTTGATTATAATCTGGTAGGCGATAGGTAATAGTGTTGGGCATCCACAATTATCAAACAGTGATTTTCTCTTCTTCTCTTTTGATGTAAGATCAGATTAATATAATTACTTTTTTTTTTTAACAAGAAACAAACTATATATTAATAAAACAACGGATACAAGAGACAACAACAGAAAGTAAGGAGGACAAAATGTTCTTGAAAAGTTACAACTTACAAGCATGTCAAAATAGAGAAGATTATAAAGAAAACTCTGTGAAGATTCTAAGAACAAAGCAACAAGTTACTATTTTACTCAAGTAGAGAGAAGATTATAAAGAATACTAGGCTACCGTCATTTGTATTCTTAACATTTTGCTCTAAAATTGTTGCTTTAAACTTGAGTTCTTGTGGACGCTCAATGTTTGGAAATTTTATTTGGGATATTTTATTATTCAATTTGATATAGGCCCCGAGGAAGGTTGGGTTTTATTATTCTGTTGTTTTATATTGCAGTGGCAAAGATGGGGAGCTGGCACAAGAAGATGATTACATTTTATCGAATCCATATCACTTGGTATTTATCATTTCAAGTCCCTCACTCTATTTTTTTCATGATGATCAATAAATCAATATATTACATTGGCTTCCTCCTGCATTTGGGTTTATATACGAAGCATACCTAAGAAGTGAAATTGAGAAGGGACCTCCCTTGTTCTTTTGACCATGAGATGAACTACTAATGGATGAATATGTCCACTTTCCATCTGGACAGTGAAAATATTGTAATGCAATTCAATAAAAGGACATTTTAGGATTTATTAACTTGAGCAAATTTAATATGACAATTAAATGTTAAGATAATCTTGCATTTAAAAACAGTTTGTCAAAAAAAATAATAATAAATAAATAAAAAAGAAAAAAAAAGAAAAAAAGAAAAAAGGAAAAAGAAGATTAAGAAAAACATGTCAAGTTGTGTAGAAGGCTATCTTAATAATGTATATGAATATGGGATGCATTTATGGAATTTTAATCAAAGTTCAAATGTGGTTTGATTACAATCATATGATAGAGAGAAAAGCCTTTGCCCAGCTCCTTGGTGTTGGTTGCATGAATTTTTTATATTTTTTTATTTTAAAAATATTTTTTGGGGGCCGTCCCACCTTATCTAGGGTGGCATGTGCCAAAAAACTAAAGACATGACAAAAGTATGAGTATATAATCATTTACCAAAGCCGAGAGCCTTAATTGTTTTGAAGGTATATTAATATGAGGGGTAATCTCGAATTGGATTCTATCTCCAAATTGGTGTTGTTTATGTAAAGTTAATGGGGAATCTCGTCAACATTTTTTTATTGATTGTGACTTTTCTAAAGAGGTGTGGAAGAGATGGGAAGACTTCCTTCATTGGAGCACACTCTCAATTGACCCTGCACATTGGATCTTTCATGATGATTCGGTAGGGCCAAGGCATTTTAGGGATTACTGGCGCGTGTTTGTATTTGTTGTTGTATGGTCTATTTGGTAAGAAAGAAATTGTCGTATTTTTGAAGATCACAGAAGAGATTCAGGGGCTGTTTGGGAAAATTCTCTATTCTTGGCTTCTCTTTGGATTAGTGCTAGTAAGCTAGCAAGGGGCTTTCCCCTGGGGGAGTGGTTGAGAGGTTGGCAACCTATTTTACAGAGTTTTAATCTTTAAGTCCGAGTCATATTCCGGGTGTATACTCATGTATAGCTTTACATCATTATAGTTAATACAATACAATGTTTGCTTCTTGTCAAAAAAAAATAAAAATATGAGGGGTAATCTCTTTTTTTTTTAAGAGAAACTAAAAGGAGTGTATATTTATAAATAAGAGAATCAAAAAGTCTATACAATGTCATGTCATCACACACATCTCTCTATATTAGATACAAAATTGCCCCTCCCTCTAAGCCAATCCCCTAAGGCATAGCCTTTAGACAAATTACTATTGGCAACCCAAAAAAAAGCTAAAAGGTGGGAATTCTCCCACACTTTGGTCGACGAGTAAAACTCATCATGAAAAACCCGTTTGATCCTTTCCTTCCATAAGGATCATAAAACCGCCAAGCACACCACCTTCCAGTGGTCTTTCCATAAAAACTAAACATTGTTCATAAAGGGAAAAATATTTATGTTATCCTCCTCAGCAACATCCCCACTCATAATAGGGAAATGATAGCACCACCTACTCCAAACCTTGTTAGCAAACGGGAAACGCCAGCTTATATGTCGCACTGACTCCAAATCCTGTCTACATAGATAGCACCAATGCGGGGATAAACACATATATGGAAACCTTTTTTTGCGTCATATCCCCTGTGTTCATCTTCCCATGGGAAGCAACCCACCCCAAGAAGTTAACCTTTGATGGTATCTGAGCTTTCGAAATAAGGTTGTGGTAGGGGAATGGAGGAACATTAGGCTCATTAAGGATATTTGAATGGAAGGACTTTGTGGTGAACATTTTGGAAGGGTCCCACAGCCAAGACACTCTATCATCGTCCCCGGACAAATGACATCCCTCTAGCAAACTCACTAAAGACAATACGTCTCCCTCCTCCTTGGGAAGGACATTCCTACCTAAATGTAGGTCCCAAGACAAGGCAACTTCCTTCGGATTCCTCACAAAGTCAATAACAAGTTTTGTTATGGGAAGAAGAACGACGATAGAGATTGGGAAAAAGTGTTTGAAGGGTATCATTTCCACACCACAAGTCCTCCCAGAAATGGATTGAGTCACCCTTCCCAAGTTTAAGTCTAATCACGGGCAGGAAAATGGGACACACTGATGATATGAATTTCCATGGACTTCTAAATGTGGCTCTAGTGGCTATACTAACATCCCTTAGGTTGTCTCAAAGGCCATGCCTGCTACAAATGACCTTTCTCCACAGTTGATCCTTCTCACATGAAAACCTCCATAGCCATTTCTTTACCAAAGCTTTATTTCTATCAGATACATTTCCAATGCCCAAGCCTCCTTGTTCAATCTTCCTCTGAACAATGCTTCATGCCACAAGGTGAGACCCATGCATCTTGTCATCATTCTCCCATAAAAAATCTCTCGTTAGCTTCTCAATTTGATTCGCTACCTTCGCAGGGATCCTGA
Source organism: Paratinospora sagittata (assembly GCA_035771175.1). Lineage (NCBI taxonomy): Eukaryota > Viridiplantae > Streptophyta > Magnoliopsida > Ranunculales > Menispermaceae > Paratinospora > Paratinospora sagittata. Next base: position 36,868,992 of record CM069610.1, read on the forward strand.
ACACTAATAGATAATCGGTGGGAAGAATATCCAGAACCGACTTAATCAATATAAGCCATCCACCTTCTCTTCCAACCATCAAGCCTTCTTGTTACCTTTGCTATTATTGGTTTCCAAAAGTCCATCTTAGAAGGATTACCTCCAAAGGGCATTCCCAAGCCTTAATTAAGTAGGCTATCACACTCGCCCACTAGTTATTTACAAGATGCTAGGGATCAAAGTGTACAACATGCGGATAACTTTTAGGGGATAGTCCCAAGTTAGCTCTTTTTTAACTTTTTGTTCTTTTTGAAACTAGCAATATTCAGGAAGTCATAGGCCAGTATTCAACAATTTAGGCTAGTGCTAAGCTTCCAATTGGGTCTTTTGGAAAGATTCTTTATATGCCAAAAAGAATTTGTGCTTCTAGCTTTTCATTGGCCTAAACTTGACATTTTGATCTTGTCTAAAGCAATGTTGTCAAGGGCCTCAAGGCCACGACTAGGCATTGACTAGTTCGTCGCCTAGGCTATTTGTAACTAAATCACTTAGGCCATACTTAAGGCAGGTAGTGGGGCTCTATGAATCTTTTTTTTTTTAAGTTTAAGGGGGTCAATATAAATATATAAAGCATGAAGTTCCTTTTTCTTCATATTGTTCTATATGTGATTGCATTGCTTAAACATTGACATAAATTTTAGTTATACATCTATTTCCATTATACAAGTTAATTGTTTTTTTTCTTTTTCCTATATTCTAATTCTAATTTTCTAATTTATTTTGTCATATTACTACAAATATTTTCCTTTTTGTCATAAGTATTATATCAAACATGGCTCTATAAATCATTATTCTTTCACTAAATGCCAACTTGTCTTGCTTTTTAACATGTCTTTTTGATTTTTAACAAAATTGAAGAATGAAAAATATAGTTAATCTTTTTTACACAAGACTTAACTTCTATATTGTGGAATATAAATTTCATTATATATGCAGGGTTTATATGTTTAAAATTATCTAATTATTTACTTAGGGAGCTATAAATAAATAATATTTGCAACACCTAGGCACCACCTCACCTAGATGGAGTCAATTGTCTAGGCATCGCCTTGATGCCTTGAGTCCTTGACAACACTGGTCTAAAGTCTATGCTAAGCGAGGATTCTAGGACCATAATAGCCAGCTGTGTTTCCATCTGAATCTGGATTATTAATACTGACAATTATCTTATAGCTTCATTGGGTATATCATGAATTCCCCGAATTCATCAATGGAATTAGGAGTGCTATAAAATACCTTAATAAAATGGATTTGAGATTGATGCATTACATGTTTTTCTCACTTTGAACAGCTTGGAATTTTCTCATCTCAAATGTTTCAAGAATCATCCCGAGAAAAGATCAGGAGAAGGAAAAAATGTAATTTTATCTAATTTTCTTTGATCCGATCTGGAATTGATCTCCTTGTTATTTTTAGTGATTTTATTTGTTCTTATTGCAGCACCTACCTATGACATTGAGAAACGCTGCAACTTGGAAATTTCAGCTCAAATTTCACGTGTGTCATCTAATCAATATGGTATTGGTCTTAGATTATCCACCACTTTCCCCCTAAATCTGATTGAGTTTTTCTCTATTTCTTTTTGTTTATTTATTGTTTTCATGAAGAAGCTCTGGTAATATCATTTATCTAGCCCAGTGGTGGAGGGAACTCTGCTTGGGCTGGTGACCACAGTAGGAAACTGATTTAAGAAGGAACTGTAATATTCTCCCAGATGATATGAAATGCTGACATCTTGCAATAACTTCAACAAATTTTTGGATCTGGATACTGATGCAGGAAATGGGAAAAGGACTTCTGATTTCTTGACATATATGAGAGAGACATATAGAAGTGAACTTCTGATTTCTTGGCATATATCAGAGAGACGTGTAGAAGTGAATCCTATATAACATGTTAAATCTGGGATTTTTTCCCAAAATTTTAAAGTGAAGGCGCTGCTATTTGAGTGATGGTAAATGTAGGCTATGTAAAACAAAACATATTGTTCAAAGTGTGTGCTCGTGAGTTTTGGAGCATTTTGTTGGTCATTATATATATATATATATATATATATGGTCAATTTTCTATTGTGACCCCATTGAAAATCTTTGTTACTATACATGGATGAATATTGATCATAAATTTGGTAGAGTAAACCTTACATCTTTCTGGTTAGACTCCATAGTTCTTGGACTATCTATGTAGCATACACCTCTTGTGCAAGGGCAAGGAATAAGATACAATTATTGGAATTCAACAGTACATATGCTGGTTAAATAATGTACAACTTCATGATTGGTGATGCTACTATACTAGTATTATATTATTCTGCCTCTACAGTGACTGTGCAGTGTGTAATTGGCTCTTGTTAGAAAGTGACTTCCTTTTCATATCCAATTTTGGATTCAGTTGGCTTATAAGTTATAATCATGTTTAGAGCTGTGACCTTGTTTTCATGAAGTTGCAAAGTCGATTTCTTTGAAGTAGCAATTTTGTTTGCATTGCGAACATGAGTTTGCATGATGTTGGATCCTTGTTTTCATTGCCAATGTAATGTTGGATATTGGATGAAATTGGCTGATATTGTAATTTTATTTTCTGTATATTTGGCAATTATCCATTGCATACTTCTAAGTTGCTTTTTACCTGATAGTAGATGGGGACCGTGAGCGTTACCAACTGGAAGGATTAATGGAGGGTCCATCTGTGGATGACGATCGAGACTGCTTCTCACCCATGTTGCTAAATGCTACTTCTGTCAACATTGAGGTTTACTACAACAAAGCTGTTAATTACACCTTGATGGTCACCTTTGTATCCTTTGTGGTCATGATTACTGCAATTTATTTTGTTTATTTATTATTATTATTTATTTTGCGAGGAGGAGGGGGGCGATTCTTTTTTGGTAGAAAAGTTGGTTTTCATTCACTGGGATAAAAGGTGGAAGGGTGGCAGGAGGTGTGAGAGGCATTACCAAACCACTAGATGTAGTGTGGTCAAGGCGTTAAGGCAATACCTTAGCAATTTACCTAACTTAGGGTCAGTGCTGAGGCATCATGTAAGTGTGGTTTAGGCAATAAAAAGTTAAAAATCACATCTTTTTGCATAAAATATTAAGCATTTTAAGGTTTTGAAACATGACAGCTCACATATACCCTTAGGAAATACTCTTAGATTTTGTTAAGGGTATTTTTGAACTTAAAACCTTAAGGATGGTGATAATTTCTTAAAAGATGTGTCACTATTGTCTAGTCAATAATTCTTTTAAAAAGGAAAACATATTGATTTTTAAAATAAATAAATATTCCTAGTGTTGATTTATGCATTTGTGAGAAAAGAAGAGATAAAAATCGATGGAAAGTCTAAAATATATATATATATATATATATATATATATATATATATATATATTTATACCTCTTCAGATATTTTTACAAATTATTGCAAAGTACTTAGAATTTTAGAAATTATAGAGAAACCCTATTATCTGCCTAAAATACTACATTAGCGATCTAAAGCCAAAATGCCTAAATGATGGCTTAGGTGATGTCTTAACAACATTGGCTAGAAGGGAACCCAAGGAGAAAGTTTGTAAGTTGTTCATATCAATGATATTATGATTGTTTGTAAAACCATGTAAATGGAGCAACTCCAGAAATTCTGGGAAAAAAAGAAAAAAAATAATCATTCATCAGATCCAAAAGCAAAAGGGAATTGTCCAATTAGCGAGTTATTGGGTAAAGGTAGACCTGATTTTCTTTCCGGCATTACATCTTTTTCTTAAGGTTGGCATCCTTAGCTTATTTGGTGTATCAGATCTCTTTCATTCAAGTTCTTCTATTAATTCGGCAAATGGAACATAGCAATACTCAATCTGTAAGTTATTTTCTTCTTCTGTTTTATTTTTTATTTTTAAATTCCATCACTCTCTTTAGATATAAATGCCGAGTAGATGCCCATTTATGAATAGTCAACATTATGGCGAGAGGATTCCTTTTCGTTGGGTTATATTTACACTGCAAAAATAGAACCAACCCTGTAATTGATTGGCGTCATGGCACATTAATTTCCCATTCCAGCCCAAGCATGCACAGTTTTCTGTTCATGCTCAACTCCAATCAACTCAAAAAAGCCTTTTCCCAACTTTGTTACAACCTACAAGTTTGAGAAATCAAAATGATTGGATATGTTGTTTGGATCTCCATCAGGAGATCATCCTTATCAAATTCTTTCTTTGGTTCATTTTAATGTTTCCATTAGCTCCATTTGTGAAAATGTGTCAATGGTTGCTATTCTCCTATATTTCTGCATATTAGACATGTCTATTTGGTGGAAAGATTGTAAGACATGCACAATAATTCTCTTGGTTGAGTTCTGAATTTCTTGGAAGTTTTCTGATTACAAAGTTTTTATTTACTGTTGTCAGGGAGCGGCTAAGGTTTCGATTTTAGTGATTGGGCAGCAAGCCATCATGGATGCTTATCTTTGTCTGTTGCATCTAACTGCAGGGATATTAGTTGGTGAGTTTTGTAGAGTATAGTTATTTCTTCGTATATTAGTTGCATCTAACTGCAGGGATATTGTCTGGCGAGTTTTGTAGAATATAGTTATTTCTTCATATATTACTAGTTATCTCTTTTAAAATCTATAGCTTTGATATCACTTGTTTTCATCTGCCATTGTACACATGTGTCATCATTTCTATGCTCAATGCCGGTCCAAGATTATTCTATAGTTAGAAGATAAGGGATTCGTGGGTGACTTGTTCTCAAGGGTTTTATTTTGTATCTATCAAGAAAATTCCATGTGGTAATAGACTTATCAATTTGAACCCATAGTAAATTTACATGATGGTATGTCTATTAACTAGCTTGTCTGGTTTAGATGGGTAGCTTTCAAGTTGGGTGTATGCTTCCCAAGTGTCTCCTATAAAGCGGTGACCAAGTCATGTGACTGCATCCAACCATGTTTATCAGTTGTAAATTTTGATCTTCATTTTGGAAGCTGCCTATTTTCAGATTTGATTACACATAGCCATACTTTTCTACCCCCAGATTCCCCTAACTGACCGTAGAGGGCCTCCTTCTCGGTCAACATCCCTTGGAGTAAAAAAATGGATGCTTATCTTTGTCTTTGGGAAAAAGGATATTGGAGTCCATTAGCAAATTCTCTATGAATATGCAACTCGGAGTAGGGGGTGAGATAGTAGTGTCATGCACATTTCACGTGCCTATCACGTATGTTAGGGTTTAGGGTTTAGGAGCTGGGGAAGGAGTTAGAGAACATCTTTTCCTCTCATGGGGTGATTACTTATGCATTTTTTTATAATTAAACAATATAACATGTTTCTGTCAAAAAAAAAAAAAAATGTATGGTAAGGTTCCTTAATATGAAATATGCAATGAGGAATCAGATATAAGTTATTGAAGTTGATGAATATCATTTTTGAAGGATGTGGTGCGAGGATCCATTCTTAAGGAAGCTTTACAGTTTTTGTATCTATTTATGATGGGAAAGTTGCTCTGAAAGGAATCTTAAATGCAAATGAATTAAAGGGGATATAGTTGTCATGAGGAAGCTCGATGATCATATTCATATTTCAATAAATTAAAGGGAATAGAGTTCTTATGCTTGTGTTGATTATGCATGTTCATATTTCGTACCTGCAGTTACTTTGTCTGAAGATTATTTGGTTTTGAATCCAACATGCCAACAACAAATTTTTCTTTAGTTCTTTTTAAGATCTGTAAGCTTTGAAGTACCTTTTCTATTTAACCTTGGAAAGAGAAACAGGTGTTCTGATACTGATCCTAGAGTGAGATTGCATCTGTTCTTTGTAGAACTATATTTTCTCACATTTGCTGTATACAATAATTGTCTTCTCTGTGGTCTTGACGTCTTGACGACTAATTGCTTATGTTAGATACTTCTGTTCACTTTTGCATACAGAGTCGCTTTTTAATGCTTTTGCAACAGCTGCCTTTTTCAAGTTTGTTGTCTTCTCAATTTTTGAAATGAGGTATCTGCTGGCAATATGGAAGGCCCATAGGCCTATGAATAATGGAGAAGGTTGGGAGACAATGAGACGAGAGCTATCTGTCCTATATAGTCGTTTCTGTGAGTAAACTTACTGAATCGAAGCTATGCATTTCTGCTGGATTTTTTGTTGCAATTGCAATTGTGATTACTTGCAAGCTTGTAGGTTACATTTACATGTATTTCTTCTGCGAGTTTTTTTTTTTTTTTTCAGTGTTATATTTTTTCTTGTAAGACTTAAATGAAAGAAATGTATATGCAGATGGGATTCTTCTGGGAGGCATATTGATCATGTATGAGCTGCATAACTATATCCGGCCTATTCTTCTTATCATGTACTCCTTTTGGATCCCTCAGATTGTCACTAATGTTATACGTGATTCAAGGAAACCATTACATCCTCATTACATATTAGGCATGACAATTACTCGGCTTGCAATCCCTTTATATGTCTTTGGGTGCCCAAACAATTTCATGCGCATTGAGAATGACAGAAACTGGTGTATCTGTCTGGGAGTATTCATGGGGCTTCAAGCATCAATTCTTCTTCTTCAACACTATCTTGGATCTCGATGGTTCATTCCTCGTCAGGTTTGAACTTATTTTATATTATTTTCTTTTTTGCTTTCATTTTAGAGACACTATACATATATACACCTTTATCTGATGTGAAGTGTGCAAGGATCGTCAATTATGCACTTGTTTGCGGGGAGGCGCCCAACTATGTAGTCTCGAGCACTCTGTTAGATAACCACTTGAGCTAAAGTTATAAGTAGAGGGCCCGACTATGTTATATCAAATGAGCATAGATATTAAGTCTCCCACTCACCTCACGTGTCTGGTGGCACAAGAACCAGATGTATAATAGAGAGGAAAGATAATATTAATAAATGAGAGACAAATAAATGCTTGCAAGAAGGTCTAGACTCAAGATCCTCAAGACCAAAGCTCTGATACCATGTATGATAACTACTCGACCTAAAAGCTATAGTTGATAAGTAGATTGCTCAACTATGTATATCAAGCGAACATAGACAAGCAAACCTAAATCATACTTCCCAGAAATTGGGTATTCAATGAAACATATTTAATCTTCATCGCACTCGCTAGTTGTACATAAATTGTATTTAATTATTTCTCGGACTATAGAGATTACCTTTTAAACCTGTTTGACAGATTCTACCGGAGAAATATAGCTACTATAGAAGACTTGACCATGACATGTGTAATGCTACTGACTGCGTCATTTGCATGACATCTATCGATCTCACACAACGATCCAATGACTGCATGGTATGTTACAATGACTCCTGAATATACTAATTACTAATTTTTTTTGCCCTAGTATAGAGCTTCAGAATCAATCTAATAGGCCATTTTCTCTTGCAGGTCACACCATGTGATCACTTCTTCCATTCAGGCTGCTTGCAAAGGTGGATGGACATAAAGATGGAATGCCCAACCTGTCGCCGCCCTCTGCCGCCAGCCTGAACTCATTTTTCTCTCTACCTGTATATTGTTTAGAAGTCCATTCACACTGCCTGGTCCATTAATTTCTGGTAATGAACACATTTTCTCCCACTCTTATACAACTTCATTCTTCTAAAATCAAGTACTAATGTTTATTTGGGTACTATTGTCTCTGTTCTTAACAATCTCATAACTCTAGTCTGAATTTCTTTTTTCATGTAGGCTGGTAACCCATGTCCTGCATTAATTTGGGATGGCTGGTAGATACATATTCATGTATAATTTGTACAATTAATGAGCTGTTTAGGTAACGATTTTTTTTTTTTTTTTGATATAATGGGGGCAATTCCATTATATTATCTATAGGTAAATCAGATTAATCACCATGCTTTGTAACTTTTTAAAGCGTGGATTGTTAATTCCAACGAAGTTTTTTTCCCAACTATATTGGGAGTTAAATTTGCTTACTACCCTCCATTTTATCAATGGTTAACCACATTTGGAGACTGTCTTAGTATTTCTTGTAGCTTAGTTAAATAGATTTATTTATAGTTTATTTAAATGAATTTCACGTTGTTCATTTAGCTCAGACACTTTTTTATTTTATTTAATTTATTTGGGGTTTAAAATCAATTATGAATATACAAATATATATTTAACTCGAGCCGTATTAACATTTACTTATAAAATCAATGGGGGCAAGATAGGTCTGAAAGTATACAATGATTTTAGCATTTACTATGCAACCTACCACAACAAACTATTTTCATTTGATTGTACAACTTGTCACAATAATTGAAAAGCATAGAAGTCAGCATCACTTGCTTTAAGGTCAAGGAAACACATGTCATCACGTGAAACACCAATAACATTGCTACCTATATTGCAAGAAACCATTTGAGAACTGATGCTTGTCAAAAACTCCAAGAAGCTAAGCTATAAAATTTCTGGCGCATACCATTCTCATTATGATCAGAATCAAGATGACTAACTGACCAAAGGAATGGTTCAATTTCCTCAATTAAAGTCCCCCACATATTCTTGTTCTTTGGATTGATCGAATAGAAAAAGATTAAGGGTGTCATGATTTAATGCAACTGAACCGATTACTTGATCAAACCGAACCAAATGAAGTCAATTTGGTTCGATTTGAGTTACTCGGTTAAGATATTTGACCTATAATAATATTTATTTTAAATATAAAGTTAAAAAATATATATATAATTATACAATCAAGAACCATACTTGTAATTATGTATCAAGTAAATATTATAATATATTTAATACAATTTTTAAATTTTTAACCCGTAACCTAAATCAAACATGTTAAAAACTGAACTGAATCAAACAAAATGCATCGAGTTAGTTCGATTTTACGATTTTAACCAAATAAAATAAAATAAAAAATTCGTGAGCCCTTTATATGCTTGCCAACCCAGGAATCATTGTTGTTATGGAGTAAAGTAAATGAACAAAAGCTACCATTTTTTTATTATTTAGCAACCATTAATGACTAAGCTGACCCACAAAGAAAAAAAGCATAATAGAAAGATTCATTTCTAGTTTCAAGATAATACCACCCTTTGAAGAGCTGGAATCCACTGGCATATCTTCTTTCCTGAAAGTGATTGAAAAGGAATCCAAAGGAATTGAAAAATGAAATAGAAAATAAAGGACGCTCTTATATATTATGTACTTTGTTGAGTTTTGCAAGGTAACGAGCTAAGGAGAAAAACACAAAGACATGAAGTTTTTGTTTCAGTTTCCATGCTGTTCTTGCTTCTGCTTCATGAAGACCAAGAAAGGCAAGGCAAAGGAAGCTGACAAGGAGTCTAAAGGAGACTGAGAAATGCTGCCAGTCCCATGGACCTTCCTTTCATATGCGAAAAATATGGAGTAAATTTCTTCTAAAGTTTTTCTAAGCATATACTTTTATTTTCTGTTCTTTCTCCTTCAGATCTCCTCTTCTGGGTTGTATGCATAAGCAAAATTGTATGTGTATTTTGAGCCCAATTGGACAATAATTAATGGCCTCTTCAGGACTTCTCTGAAGCTTTCAACTTTTAACTTTTTGCCTCATTCTATTTTGGTTGGTTCAATTTGATCTTTTGGTGCCAGGCCCATCTCCTGCATTTGTTGTTCAATTGATACCAGACCAGTCTCTGCAAGAAAACTGCAGAGAAAGCCATGTATAAGTAAGAAGAAACCTTCATAAGAATAACATCTGAACATGGTTTATATACATCAAATTTTCTGTCTGAGAAGATGTAAGCTCAAATGCAAAGCCCACGTGCATTTGATAACCTACCTTACAGAAACAATGCACAAATGGTGACAAATTCAGGTGTATCCAATTTGTAAACTCCACAAGATCTAAGCAGAATAGAAATTTAGTGATCCAAGTGATGGCTGGGAGTGAAGAAGGGCGCATGTCAAATATTTAATGCTGAGTAGGCTCTTTGGTAACAAATGATAAAAGTGCACATACTAGTCAACAATTTTTCATACACAAGGTTTTTAAATCTGAAAGTAGCTGTCAAACAATGTCATTTTTATTTTTTAGCGAAGAATCAAAAGTAGTAGAATAAGACTACATACATCATTCTTTTGACAAATGTACAATGGCATGAACCTCGAGCACTGAGTATGCCCTTTTTTTTTTCTAAATTTTTATACATGCATTAAGAGAGAACTTGAATGTTTCTAAATAAGACAGGAGCCTCAAACTGTGAAGAGTAAATTTTAATACCATGCCGGCTGCATAAGATTTCATTACCCATTCCTACTCCCAACAATGCATGGTCCAGATGAGGAAAGGCCCTCTCAACCTATCCAATTTTGGACAAAGGGTCGCTGTGTCAAAGTGATATCAACCTAAGAATTGTGGAAGAGAATAAAAAAAATGGCCTAGTTCATGGTTTTTCCCTTTTTTGTTTGGAGGGGGTGGATCTTGTGTACGAGGAAAGAAATCATTCTAATACCAGAATATAACTTCCACAGATTGCTATATTTCCCAAATGACTAGTAAAGAAGAAATAGAAGAAATTGATCAGATCTCAAGGCATGCAAAATAAATAAATAACCAAATGACCGCTAACAGCAACTGCCAATAAAGTTTTGAAGTTATGATGCAGGGCATTGCAGAAGATATACGGCTTAATACTCGTTAAAGTCTGGTAAGGACGCTTTAGCCTCAAGTGCATTTTGTGTCCTTTTGGTGGGATATAAAATAAGTGAGTAGCATGGAAAAAACTGGATAAGAATCAGATAAGGTCCAGATGACACTCTAAATTAACAGATATATATATATATATATGGAATGCAATTGTACCATACTTGGTTCAAAAATCAAACATGTAAATACTGTCCAAACCTACATGGTTCAAAATAAAAAGTGGTTTACACCCATGTTTACAAAACCAATATATCATCAATTAAATAATATTTCACACAATTTTAAAAATCATAGTCTAAAAATGTAATATTTAGCATATGTAAAATATTGAATACAAATCCTACATTTGCAAGAATAAATGTACTGTTTTGATTAAAAAGATAAAAACTATCTTTAAACAAATTGAGCATAAAAAGCCAGTTTATCTTTTTGTTCTTTTAAGCCTTCACCAATCTTGGTTTTAGGTCAGACCACTCTCCTTTGGTCCACACACGATTACAGACACAAATTCAATGTTCAAAGTCCTCTAATTTAGGCCTGCCAAAAATATCTAGGCTTGGGAAAATATTCCCACCCTGAATGCTGTAAATTCTTTTCAGCACAATAAATAATATTGAAAGAGTAATGCCTAACTCATCAAGGCAACTAAATTGAATCCTAACAACATAAAGTTTAGGGCATAACATGTAGAGAGTGAATCTCCACTCCACTCACCCTCTTAGGAGAGAGAGAGAGGGCATAGTAGACTTGGGAACAAAAGAAGTAACAGAAATAATTATGTGCGATGAGATCTTTTCTACATTCATTCAATGCTTTGAGCTACTCGTTTACGACACATAGATGAATGGCATCCAGTAATAAACAATGGTTTAGAAGTACACATGCTCTTATATACAACAACGGGGACATGCTCACTTGCGAATGCATGATAGAACACATGTTAACTTTTGATAGTCCAACCAGGTATAGGGCACTAATTAAATTTAGTAAAACCTTTAAAATGTCAAATCAATTATGACATGAATCCCATGCAATTGGAAGAAGGTTTAATTGAGTTGAGCTAAGTAAAACCTTTAAAATAGTGCATATCAAGAGTGTAATTAGAAAGAAAGAACTATTATAAAAGAATCTATTCTAGCAAAGAATTTAGGAAGAAAAAACTAATTCTTTGCTCGAATAGATTCTTTTATAATAGTTCTTTCTTGCATAAAAAATTATTTGACACTAACTTGAGGAGGTTCTAACAATAGACAAGCATTGCATATACTAAAAAATGCTTTGGATCAAAAAGTAAGGAGCTTAGAATGCACAAAAGTTATATGATGCTCGTCCTAACATCTTTACTAGTATAATGCCATAATGTCCAAAGACAACCATGCAATTTGAGGACAGGAACAATGCAACCAAAGCCTACATTCTCCCTCCTTGAGCTAAAAGTGATCAGATTCAACGATAGTCAAGTGGAAGTTGTTTTTTTAAGCCCCTTTAGAATATTTCTTTTCTTTCTTCCTCTCCTTTTCTTTGAGTATGGCATATGAATCTACCAAACCATCCTCCCTTACTATAAGTTCTAATCGTCAATATTTTGGACGTCAAGTAAATTCTGTCAATGTGAGGCCGAATGATACGATCAAGCAGGTGGGGAAATTGTTGGGCCACCTTATATAATCAACCAAATATAAAAAGGAGCATCTTAGACGATCAAGAAAGTAAAGGACTGTTCATCTTAAACTTCAAAAGCTCAGAACTTACAAGGCTTGAGCTTCCTGGCTCTTCCTCATCTAATACTTATCCCTGCAGGGCATCAATTTGGTTCCTCAATAGGTAACAAAGCCTTGAATAAATTGGCTAATGCCAACAATAACACAAATCGGAATGTCATGAGTTCCACTGGCTCAAAATTTAAGTATTCACTCAACTTCTTCAAGCTCCAGCCACTTGTCCAAACTATTTATTCGCAATTCAAAATCTTCTGCACTGTTCAATTCTAACAAAAAGTCTAGAACTATACCTTTCAAATTTTCTATACAACCAGTTAGCTCCAACCCGAAATTACGACTTTAATTTCTTAATCCTATATAATGTATGCATTGAAACCTCAAAAGCAAACACAACAATTGAGTTAGAAAAGTGCCCACATTACATACTTAATCAAATGCCCAAAAAACAGAACAATTAAACTAAAACTAGAGCAAAATCATACCTGTTAAGGAGGAAAATAAGCCCACCCAATATCAAAACAAGGATCGTAACATGAATCATCATAGTAAAATCACTGGACATAAAGGCAAGACACGACATTGCAGCTAAACAAACTGCAAGAGTGAAAAACGTGCCCTTGATCACAGACCACGTTGGACCCTGAAAACCAAAACAAACAAACAAGATGATTACCACCAAAGATCTTAAATTGAACCTCATTTAACAACTACCCATTTTCATATTAGACCTTCAAAATCAAACATGGTTTAAGAATTTACACACACACACACACAAAAAAAAAAAAAAAAAAAAAAAAAAAAAAACGAAGAAGAAATGAAACTCACGTTGACGCCAGAGGCCAAAGCTCCAAGTAACACTGCTTTAGCAGACGAGACGGATTCTTCTGAAGTGGGTTTGCTCATTTTTACACAAGAAAGCTTCAAAGATGGAGAAATTCAGGAACTTGAAAAAAATAGTGCAAATCGAAAGTTTTGCTATGTGCAGGAATTGGTGGTTTAGGGTTTATTGATTGAGCAATTTCAATTCTAGTTAGCTTGCTTACGTTTTCTCTGGATTGAGTCAACTGGGAGCTTCATCCTGGTTGGAGGCCTTGTTCACACTTGAGCCAACTCATTGAACTAGGCTTCTTTTTTTATTATTTTTTTTTTCAAGCAACAAGGCTTGGTTTTTGGTTGGTACTGCTTCACATGTGGTGGGTGCTTCACAAATAACATTTTTATTTTATTTTATTTTATAACATTTTGGGTTTTGAGTGTTAATTAATTTTTTCCATTTTTCATTTTTTTTCTTCCTTGGCAATTAGAATCCTTGAGAGAGAGATGTTTTGAAAATTCAAAAATAATTTTGATAAAGAAGAAACAAAATTCGTCAACATGAAATTGACGCAACTAGATGTGACTTTAAAATTTAAAAATTTCATGTTCAACTTTTGTCACTATCTCACCCTAAAACATAAGAGAGATTAATGGATTAAAAATCAACATGATACCTCCCCAAAAATGCGGTTTAAACCGTATAGTAATAAAATTTGTTATACAACTAACTACTAATCTTAAAAAAATAAAAAAAAATAAAAACTATTGAAAATTCATCAGAACGTTATCAGGAAATTTGTTAAAAAACAATCCATCGTCATTGGGATATACAGTATAATTCTTTAACCTAGAATATGGGACCTATTCCACTTGGAAAACAAGTTGAAATAGTCTGTAGCTTACAATTTGGTCACTTGCAGGAAGGATTCATTCCAGTCAGCAACTGGGGTAAAACTGAAACCTATATGCTTAATTCTATTTCCAAGTGTGAGTGATTTCTCCAAGAGAACCAACACAAGGAGTGCAATAAGAGATAATTATCTTACAAGTAATGGCCACAAGAGAGCCTACACAGCAAGGCTCTGCACACTCTTAATTTAACATAATGTTTAATTTGAAATGAAGCTCAAGTTATAGGTCCTGAAAGACAATAAGCTGAAGGATGAAAGCATGATAAGAAAAAAAAGACTATACAGGTTGCAAAGTAAGAGATTACAGACATGGTAGAATGACCTTTGCAGATTGAAATAATTTGCAATAGATACAACAATAACTTGCTACCAATCTTCAGCTTTGCAGCCATTCTTGCAGTGTTCTGAAGCAATCCAAGCACACAACTAAAGTTTGGAAGATGACAACTATATCTAAAAAGACTCTTTTTTAACTACATACAAAATCATTTGGCTAAAGGGTCTGGCAACGAAGGGCAGTGCAAATTAAAAAAAATGTCCAGAGATGATTTCTCACATGTACAAGCGCATCTGCGACGATTAAATGTTGCTTTTCAAGCGGGCAAGTCCATATAATTACTCTGTATTTTTATCCATTTGTACACTTCATTTGTACGTAATTGTTTGAGAGATGCTATTGCGTGCTTCAGAAGATGGATATAATGACAAGAAATGCACACCTTATAGCCCTCAACTTCTCTATTATGGGCCTCTCAAAGACGCTTCCGGCTGCACACACAATTCCTTCTCTTTGAGATATTGTAGGAGCCGCCGCTGCTCGGGCATTAGCTCTTGTAGAGCACCATACCTGTAAGGTGCCGGTCTTTGGTACCCATGAAACAGTTTATCCCTTCTCTGCTCATTAGAACCATAATTTAGATGAAAACCAGGACGCAATGACGGGTCCTCCAAATACTGAAGTGAATATGAAACTGAAGGCTTCGTCCATCTATCAGGCTGCGGTAACCTCAAAACATTGTGGTCTTGAAGCCTCTCAAGAGAAGTTGGTGTATACAGATGATGAAATGGTGGCAAGCCACGGTCATGGACCTGATCATTGTTGAGATTTTCCTGGTACAGATGAGGCCACTGAGGAGGACTAGTTCTTCCAGGCAATGGCGGAAATTTGTCACTTAACCTAGGAGAATTTGGATCATAATTGGGTGGACCCTGATCATGGACCTGATCATTGTTGAGGTTTTCCTGGTACAGATGAGGCCACTGAGGAGAACAAGTTCTTCCAGGCAATGGCGGAAATTTGTCACTTAACCTAGGAGAATTTGGATCATAATTGGGTGGACCCTGAGTTCTTGATAAGTTTGATGCATTGTTTACTTGCAAAACGTGGGAGATCTGTCCAGTAATGT
Source organism: Paratinospora sagittata (assembly GCA_035771175.1). Lineage (NCBI taxonomy): Eukaryota > Viridiplantae > Streptophyta > Magnoliopsida > Ranunculales > Menispermaceae > Paratinospora > Paratinospora sagittata. The sequence continues at coordinate 36,884,548 of CM069610.1, forward strand.
CCTCCGAGTTGTTCCATTCATCATAATTGTATGAATTGCCACCATACCATGAAGCATCATCCGGTAATAATGGAGCAGAAGGCAGAGGAGTATAAGGAGGGAGAGAATGGTGGGTAGTCTCAGATGAATACTGAGGTTGAATGATAGCATCCGCCATGGATGAAGAACTATACATAAAATGAGATGCAGGAGTGGAAGATGCTATCGTCACTCCTTGCTGGGTAACTGCTGTTTCACCAATTGAAAGACCAGTTAGATATGAAGAAGCCATATCTATATTACCGCCCATTTGATATTTACTCGGATCTTTTGAACCTTCCCCTCTTCCAATTCCCAAATTTTCTCTGTTAACAACCCAAGCACTTAGGGATGGAGGGCCAGCTGCAGAAGGAAGCCCATCTGTTTTAATGTCTAGAGTTCCAATTTCTGTTGGATGATCAGGAAAAGAGTCCATCTCAGAATCCTCTGGTATAGGCTGTATAGGCTCATGCCAAAAAGCCTTGCTGCTGCTGGATTCAGTTCCATTTGAATGGGAATTGGAGGGATCAAAGCAGAACTGGTTTTCTGGAAATGAAGCAACACGATGTAAACATTCTCCAATAGGTTTCTTGAAGTCCCATATGCTTGCAGTAGGTTCGTCACTGGCTGTATCAACTGGCATGTAGATTGGTGCAGAATTATATCGGGTGATTGGTTTGAACAGAATCACTTCTTCCTCCTCAACCGGAGAAGAAGAATTTCTGATCGCATCAACTTTATTATGATCATCCTTGCCAGCTTCCTCAACTTCGAGTTGTTCCTTGGCTTTATGGAGTGGTAAGATATGCTCAGCCGCTTCTTCGGCTTGTGTCCCACCAGGGAGTTTCTCTAACTCAGAGACATGGAACTTTCTTCTAATTTTATCATAAAAGATCCATTTATGGGATTCATTTGATCTGTTAACAACCTTCATAGCAGCAGCAATGATGCGGGAAATGCGTGCTTGAGATTCTCTTTTGCCTTCTAAGCCCTTTCTAAGCCCTTCAAAATTTATGAATTTTAATGACACATGAGATTGAGCAATGGGTGAGAAGCCTCTTAACTCATTATCTTCCCACAAAGCAACAAAATCTGGCCCTTGATCCATGGCATAGCTAAAATGGTTCAAAAGGTCATCAAAAGTTGAAAAGAAGTAACTAATCGCTTTTGCACATATTCCATCAGTTTCATGTGTTTCTGCTTTATCTAACACTTCCACCAAGAACTCCACAAAAACCAATACAGAGGGTAGAAGAGGACTACTTTCCACTGGATTTGTTGCTATACATCTATTAACGAGGCGTCCCATACAAATAAATGTAGAGGCCAAGGCAAGCTTTATCAAGTCAGGTTGCTGCATGTATTTTATATGTCTTCCTTTTTGTAGCTTTGAGCTCTCACCTAGAGTATGAACGGTAAAGATGAGTATAGCGGTGAGCTGCAGTACTCGAAAAGGACCTAATCTAGGTATGCCCATTTGCTGATAGGACTCTAAAGCAGCCTTTAGAGTTGCATCATCAAGTGACAACATAGCCTCCAGCTCTCTTACAACAGAGCCAAATATAAAAGGGAACTCATCCAAACTGCATGACATCAGAAATTCTTCTAAAGTTAGGTCTGAAAAGTACATTTGTAAAAAGAAAAACAATAACCATCAAAGAGATCCCAACCAGGTGTATGTTGAATTAGCTACAGTACGAAAACATGGATATAGCAGGAAATGGGATAATTTTTTTTTTTTTTTTTTTTTTGAGCAGAAACAATTAATGCATCAATAAGGAAATGAGGAAATGGGATAAAATTAACAGTTGCTATAGGTATACAACATTGTTTGCTTAATGATTAATTTCCATCTTTGATAAGACCCAATGTTAGAGTACAAGTAAGATGCATTTTTATCCTCTATGGTTGACTTACTGTTATTGTTTATTTTTGCTTGATAAACATAGTTGGGCTTCTACTTATCAGCTATAGCTTTTAGGTCAAGCAGCTTCTACCATAGTATCAGACAATTAGTTTTGTAAGAGGTCTTGGATTCAAGTCTCGTTTGTATTTGAATGTTGGCCATTTGCAGTATTAGTATTTTTCTCTTCTTCTCTCTCTTTTCTCTCCATATGTAGGATGTCGATGCACACGACGGAGAGTGTTGTAGCTTGAATGCATTGTTGGGCTTCCACCTATCTTTTTTTTTTTTTTTTTTTTTTTGTGAGAAGAAACAAAATATATTAAAATAAAAAGAAAGGATACATATATGAACAGAAGGAGAAAGCATCATTCCTCCAAAACAAAGACCAAACATACAACAGCATAAACACAAAGGCAAAAACACAAACCAAGAGCCTAATACAAGAATGCTATTACTTCATACAGCTCGACCAATAGCTTTTGCGTTTAGTGATTTTAAGATGGTATCAGAGCTTTATTATTTTAGAGGTCTTGTTTTCAACCCTCCTCACAAGCATATTTGCTTGTTTATGATTTATTAATCAGATCTTCCTTCCCTATTATAAATCTAGTCCACGTGTCATCATGCACGTGAGGGTGAGGGAGAGTGTTATTATCTACTTTTGCTTGATATGCATTGTTAAGAAACTACTTGACCAAAAAGCTATGGTTGATAAGTAGAGGCCCAACTATGTATATTAAGCGAAGATAGACATTAATGCCTCCCCTCAAGTGCATAATGGCACGTGAGCTAGATTTTATAATGGAGAGGAAAGACATGATTGATAAATAAGGTAAACAAACAAATATGTTCGTGAGGAGGTTTGAACATGGACCCTTGGAACTAAACTACTCTGATACAATATCAGAAACCGCTTGACCTAAACGCTATTGTTGATAAATTGAGGCCCAATTATGTATATCAAGCGAAGACAAACATTAATAGACATAGTTGGGCTTCTACTTCTGATGCAGTGTACCATCAAGGAAAAGAATAGCACACGAAAGAAAAAACACGAAACGCTATTGTTAAAAATTAAGAATAATGAACAATGAATCTATATTTCCCTACACCTATCCCCTATTTATAATATCAAATAACCTCTAATTGTAATTGCAATACAACTACATCTCTATGTAGTTGGACTCAATTATAGTTGTGCTACTACTTCTGATGCAGTGTATTCTCAAGGAAAAGAGTAACACACGAAAGCAACAATAAAATTAGAATAAACTTTTATTCTATAAACTGAAAATTAAGAATAATGAACAATGAATCAATATTTCCCTACACCTATCCTCTATTTATAATATTAAATAACCCTCTAATTGTAATTATAATACAACTACACCCCTACGTAATTGGACTCGATAACTACTATACAAACAACTCTTTTAGACACTTTCTATTTTCTAACAAATAACGTTTAAAACAACTTACTAATTTTCTAATTAATAATTATCTCTTCATCAACTTCTCAGCTATAGCTTTTAGGTCAAGCGGTTTCTTACCTTAGGTATGTTCACATATAACCACAATAAGGCAAGTTAGCCACCGAGTCGGGTTGTCATGGAATGATTATAAATACCTATTACTTGTTTCTTTGTAGCGCTTTTGTTGTTTCTTGCATCTTATTCCTAGAAAAAAGTATCTAGAGCATTGAGAGGACCATTCCCTAGTACTAGAGGGATTGGGAAGGACACACCTTTGGCTTACTAGTTTTCATCGTGTAATTATCATTTAATTATCAATTTCTCATCATTTAAATCAAATTATTTATATTTTTATAAGATGTTGATTTTTTTTTGGAAAAGGCTCTACATTTAATTGCACCTTCCTCAAATTAATTCAAGTTTTAAGAGATTGGCGTTTAGGGAAAATTTAAATTTTCAATCCTTGGTTATCATGCCCACAATAAACACTAGGTAGAAGAGTTCGACTTGACGCTTATTTTTGTCCTAGTTGTTGGTTTCCCCATTGCAAATTTGGTATTTGTTTCTTCTTCTATCTACCTTTTCATCTCTCCAAGTGCAGTATGGGATTGGAATTGAGAGGGAGTTTTAATGATAACATAATAGTCCTTGTTGGACCTCCACCTGTCCGCTATAGCTTTTAGGTCCAATGGTTATTAACAATTGTATTATTTTCAAAATTTAAATCACAATCTTAAGAAGTGATAAGTTTTCCTCAAATCAATAAGACTAATCAAGGAAAGACAAAACTATACTAGTAACTCACAACAAACCAGCATCCCCACTAACTCATGAGCATGAAAATTAATCCTAGTAACTCAACAGATGATGTATTTACTATTTAGGTTTATAATTAGAACTGCAGATGACATGAACATCATATGAGTAGACAAAAACATATATATCAACAAACAAAACTGAGAGTTAAACCACTGCAGAAAACTAGTGCATCCAAGACATTCAACAAAAGCTAAAATGACGAGTCAATATGCATAAATTCAAGAACCAAAGTTTCATGTTGCCACAACAATTACCTTGATTTTATATAAAAGAAGCTCATCATCCGAACAATGAGGGACCACAACCCAATTTTATCAGATAAAGATTCTTCAATGTCTTCCCTCATTTGAAGTGTTGAGGAACTATCATTTGATTGCGCTTTAAATAGCACAGTGCTTCCTTCAAATGGTTTGAAGAAATCGAAAGTGGCCTCATTACAAAGGGAATCCAAATGAGATGACCCATTCTATGAGATCATAGAAGATAGTTATTAAGAAATGGACCATAAGTAAAGAACTAAGAAAAAAAAAAAAAAAAAACTGAAATTGCTATAAGAAGAATGTAACAAGGAAACTCGAACCTTCTCAAAAAGCAGTATAAGGTTATCCCATGCATCGGGGAAAGGTTCTTTAACAGCTAAACTTCTCGTACAATGGTACAATGCAAGGAGCTCATCACCAACGTATGTTGCCAACACAGCCAACTGAAGATGTTATGACCATAATACAAATATCACCAACATCTACTCATAGTAAATACTAAATCATAAGCAAAGATCTCTCACAGTTCAAGAAAAACATGAAATTATACTTAGGATTTCATTTGAAAGGGAAGAAAAGAAGCTGCGTGAATACCTGATTTTGTGGGTTCCCACTGTCAGGCCAAATCATAGAAGCATTCAAGTAGTGGGTGGCTGCTACTGACCAATTACGGTTTTGCGGTGCAGGATTTCCATAAAGTTCTCGGTACCGAGCAAGATCTCCAAGGGAAATTAAGTAACGGTGACATGAAAACTGGATTCTACACAGTTTTGTTGAGTCAATGTGACTTGGAAAGCCCCCTTCATCAAAGAACAAAAGTCCCTCTTGAAGCCCATTATTTCTTCTGATTTTTTTAATCAAACTTTGGTAGAATTCTGTAGCTTCCGACAAGAATGATTTAAATCCTTCCAATAGATTGCTACGATCTTGCTCCACAGTACTGGAATTTTTTGGCATAGCCAAATTCATAGTTTCCCGAAGTCTATTACGATATTCATCAATGTGTTTATAGTGAAGCTTCCATAGAGAATATTCAATATCTTGAAGTTCTGCCAACTCATGGTCTTGCAAGATGATTTTCTCATAGCTAGAACAGGCTTTCAGGTATAATTCACGAACATTTGCATGCATTATACCCTTGGAATGGACTAATCGCCACAACTGTTTCTCTGCATCCAGAGCCTAAAACCCAACAATTGCCAAAATAAAGATCCACATGAGTTGTTATATATATATATAATATATAATATATAAACGTAAGAGAGAAAATTGTTCCTCATAAGTGTTGACTTTAGAAATCACCTCAACAATAAGATTTTTTGGGAGTTTCCGATCATTGAGATGACCAACAGCTTCAGTTTCCATCATTAGAATGGATAGAACTGGCTCAAAGCTTCTCACATGTAATTCAGAAAGACTTTTATGACGGCCTTGATGCAAATTTGTTCATTCCGCAGGGTTTAACAGAGTCTTGTGAATAGCTCCAACATCCATAATGCCACTGTACTTCTAATCTGATTTGGAAAAGGTTTTAATAACAAAATTGGTCTCGACTGCAGTGATCAGACTTGTGCTCAGTTAAAGCAATAAGTTCTTGAACATCTACTGATCTATGTACATAATGCTCCTACCATATATGCGAATTTTAGTTGACTATTGTACTTCCACAATTGAAGAAATGAAGAAAGGTCAAAAGTTAATTAACCTAAAGAAGTTCTTAACCTTGCTACCTCATTGACTTCCCGCATAAGCAATTTTGGATACCTAATTCGCTGATCATACTGAAACTAAATAGTTATTTCGTTTTTCTACTAGCAGCCTCAACTATGACCTTAGTTGTATTCTTATTGGTTTGAGCAAAATACAACTTATTTGAAATTGATTGAATCCTTAATAAAGTAATCAACAAAATTCGAAGAAGTCACTATGAGTTTCCACCAAGATTACAAGATAATAAGTCACAATTAAAGTCAAGATAACTTGCTTAGCCAGATTTTATTTCAAAAATAAGGGCAATCCAATAGCCACCAATTAAATCAATTCAATAAATTTATAGATCAAAATAAATTAATTAAAATAATTATGAAAATAATCACAAATTGATATCATAGGGTAATTAAAATATTTGTGAAAATAATCACAAATTGATATCATAGTGATTTGAATAGATTTTCTATTAAATACATAAGATACCTTACATTCTGACCTACAATAAGTGATAATTGCAAAAAAAAAAAAAAAAATGTTTAAACCTTTTATTCTTCTTCTATACTAGTACTCTTTCAGTATTAAGAGTATTAAGAAAACAGAGAAGATTATGGCTCTTACAAGTATTTTCAATGGAATAAAAAAGAAAAGCTGCAATTAAAAGATTTAATAGCATGTCACAAACAATCCTTCCAGGTTCCAACAGGTTCATTCATCTAACTACCTAACCCAGGAAAGAGTAGCTCTGATACACCAAAATCAACTTCTTAATGTGAGTATTTTTGAACTAAAGCATTTGTAGTTTTATCTTTCAATGTTTTACCACATATCTATTTTAATATTCGTATTTTCATTAACTTTGTTACTGTGTTGTTTCTTTATCGTCCAATATTTTGTTCCATAAAGCATAGCTAGCCTAATAGCAGTGAGATACATCAATCATACAATACTCCGTTTGAACAATCCCTCACCACTACAACTGTCCAATTTTGAACCCATGCCACCTCGATTTCGCTTCCTCGCCACTTAGGGATCTTAGAAAAGGCTTCGATAGTGGTTAGAGAGAGTCTCACATATATGGACCACAAACTTTTCCCTCTTGGGTGACGTGTGACTATCACAATCCACCCCTCCTTAAGGGGACCCTTGTCCTCGTGGGCACACTTTCAACTAACATTGGTTTTAATACCATTTTGCCATACCCTGATTCTAGGTGTGACATGAACACATTATTTCTCATTCTAGTAAGAAGTACCAATAATTATCATTCAATCAAAACTCTACTACAAATCACAAAGAAAAATCCTAGTCAACCAACAAAATCCTCGACAATTCCTCCTCTTCATGCAATTGGGGCACTCAGGTTCCGGCCAAAGTAAAAGTGATGGGGTGGCTTGCGGCTCTAAATAGGCTTAGCACATGCGACATTTTACAGTCACGTGCCAAGTGTCCATTGTACTCCCCGAGTTGCTGTGTTACTTGTTTCAAGGACGGCGAGTCTATGGAGCACATGTTATTTCAGTGCAATTTTGCTAAAGTGGAGTGGAATAAGTGGAGCGATTACCTTTGCGGAAAGTTGATTCCACTGTCTAACTGCTTCGAGTGCTTCTCTTTCTGTCATCTTAGTGGGTGGACGACTAGGTCAAAGGACGTGTGTAGAATTGTGTGCTTTGCCATTATCTGGTCATTATGAGGGGAGTAGAATATGCAGATTTTTTAAGGCTCAGAGTTAGTTTCCTCGGTTGTATGGGACGCGTCAAGGGTGTTGGCGTGTTCTTGGGTATCAAGTTCAAAATTGGCTGAGGGATTTTCTTTTGGGGATTGGTTTAGGAATTGGGGAAATATCATGTTCTCAATTGTATGATGTGTTAATTTTCCATACTCTCATATTTTTGGTCGGAGTATTCCTAATGCTCCTTGTATGTTTTTTTGGTGGAAACCAATGAATTATTCCTTGTTTCTCTCTCTCTCTCTCAAAAAAAAAAAAAAAAAGTAGTAAAGTTTCCTCCTATGCTAACAAAGCAAAGATACTCGTCAACCAAATTTAAAATACAATAATCCGATAAGCCTAAAATCAGTTAACATCCTCACTATTCATGAACTCCCTATTTTCCTTTCATTAGATCATAGCCTTCCATAGAGTTAAGTCAAGCATCTACACCAACCCCAATGCCAATATTCACATAGAAGAATTGAGGTGAGTAGAACACTGTTTTTTCCTTTTCGTGTTCATGCATATAATTGCATTACATATTACCATAACATGTATGTATTGATAGGTTATATACAAGTCACATCCAATATCACAATGAACGCTACTATTTGTGTTTATCATCATGTCTACAATTGATCTATGTTAGAAACCACTCAACCTAAAAGCTACAGCTATCAAGTAAGGGCCCCATAATGCATATCAAGCTATCATTGACACTCCCTCACATGCAGCCCCACATCCTATAAGTGGAGAGCTAGAAGAAGAGAGAAAAGAAGAAAAATTATGCAAATGGGGAACATACAAATGCTAACAACGAGACTTGAACCCAAGACCTCTTGTAAAACCAAGATTTAATACAATGTGAATAATACAAAGAACTTAAAGAGATTTTAAGAAGTCTAGGGCTTCATCATTCAATCTAAAAGTAAGAATACAAGAGAAAGAAATAAATACAATTTATATAGCTACATGAATAATAAAATTACTAAACTACCCCTAATAATATATAAATACTCGAATACTCCTCACGTAGAGGTTACAATTCAATTTACCTTCCAACCTACTCTCTTAGAATGCAAAATGTCAAGTAATGTCGTAGAATACATCTTAACCTTAGTAGGGAATACATCCCTTGCCCAACCACATGCCAACTCGAGTTATTCACATTTCATATTTTATATTTATAAGTTTAAATACGTACATTTATATATAGATCATAAGGGCGCACTCAACTTTATTTAATCTGTAGAAATATATTCTTGAACAATTATCTCTTGCCCCAATTCTTTTATGTAAATATAGGAATTAGTGTTGGCGTGGACGCTCAAACTTACGCAAGGTTGTCATTTGATGAAAGGAACAATTGGGTGTTTAGAAATAATGTGGATGTTTAAATTGATTTATAGGTTTATTGGACTATACTGTTTTAACTTGGCTGTCAAGTGGTTTTCGCTTTGTTAGCATAGTAGGGAACTTCACTATTTTTGTTGGTTGACTAGAGCTTGTGTTCATGATTTGTGTAAGAGTTTTAACTGGGAGTTTAGGATAATGTGGACGTTTAAATTGATTTATATGCTTATCGAACTATAATGTTTAAACTCAGGTGATAAGTATTTTTTGCTTTGTTAGCATTGTAGGGCACTTCACATTTTTGTTGGTTGACTAAAGCTTGTGTTCATGATTTGTGTAAGAGTTTTGATCGAATGAGAACTATTGGTATTTCTTAGTCGAATGGAAAATGATGTTGTTCATATCACCTAGAAATCAAGGTGTACCACCAACCCTACTTTAGCTCTATAGTTCACATCATCACATATTTCTCCTGCTTGATGAATAATTAAGCCCAAATACATAATTTTTTTACTCATTGGTAGCTCATAGCTTTCAATCTTCACTGCTTTTTTATCTATATGTCTATTTACACTAAAATTGCATTGAATTAATTCAATTTTAGTCCTACAAGAGTAAAATTGTCGAGGCTTAATGTTGATCCCTTGGTGTAAACCTATTGTAATTGGGAACTCGTTAGTTTTTTTCTATTGTTATTTCTATTATGGTCACTGCACTATCACACATAAACTTTTACGACACGTATGTCAAGCATTCACTTATATATTTACCTTTCATAGTGCCAAAGTTTATAGTTTCACAAAGTTGAAAAGCATGTATATATATTATGCCTTTGGTAGTTTTCCAATTTTTGCATCTTTTATATCTTAAGAATATGTTTATAGATTAATCTTCTTTCTTCGTTCATTCTGGTATATCTTTGACAAGTGCTCGTGCTTGACTCAATCGGAAGGTATGCTTGTATTTGTTTCATTCAGCTAAGCTCAAAAAAATTAAAAAATAGTAATAATAATTAGAAAAATATCTTATGCTGGAGGATCAAAAGCTGAAATAGAATTAGTAAAAGAATTCTTAAGACCAAAACAAACAAACAAGCGTAAGAAATCACATTACAAGGTAAACAGATAATTCAGAGAAATCCTTTTCATACTAAAATGCAGAAGCAAGTACAATTGATAGAAAGCAAAGCTCAGATGTTGAAATACCTAGAAGACCTAGATACTAAGAAAGAAAATTCAAATCACATAAAACCATGTCTATGTCACAATCAACTTAGAAGAACTTACAAGGAGAAAAAACTTATATAGAGAACACCCACAGAGAAAGCACCGAAGAACTCACATATAATCGATTTCATCTCTCAAAAGATCATCTCGGATGAGATAGAACTCATTTTGAAAATTCCTCTACCTCAGGAGTAAAAGATCAGAAACGCCCCATTAAAATCCTCAAAGACCCAAATTTACTAACAGGCCTAAGTTTACATTTAAGGGTGCTTACAGGCACTTGAGAAAAAACCCATTTCAACAAAGAAATCGCGAAACTAAACTCAGGCCATCTCAATATTCAAATTCCAACATGACCCAGATCAAATAAACCAAATAAAATCAACAAAACCCTTTTTTTTTTAATCTCAAAATCAAGTGAGAAGAAAGAAAACCCACAAAAGAAAACACCTGAGGAGCTCTAAAGAGAATCAATTTCAGCTCCCAAAATTATCATTACTAGTGATAAATACCCATTTCCAAAATTCTTTACCTTAAAGAGTCAAAGATCAAGCATACCGCACTAGTCAAAAATCCTCAAAGACCCAAATTCACTAACAGGCTTAACTTCAAATTGAAAGATGCTAACAAGCACTAGACAAAGAAACCCATTTCAACAAAGAAACTGAGAACCCAAAACTCAGACCATCATAATACACAAATTCCACCATGACCCAGATCAAATAAAACCAACAAAAACCATAATTCATATAAAAATCAAGTGATAATAACAACTTACACACTGAAAAGAGGCAAGAACAGAGGCTGCAGAACACACGGCAGAGATTGAAATTTCAGGTGTAGAAAGTGCTGAAATTCCAAAAAGGAAATAGAAAATAGCGGGTTGCTGCAATAAATACAGATGGGACAGCTTTGGTTGTGTTTTGTAAAACGGACAAAATGAAAGATAGGCGGATGAGAAGAAGACTAGCTAATGGGTGCTGTCGGGAGAAAAAGGAATTGAATGCAGGGGAGGAGTCTCTGTCAGCCGGAAGATTTCTAGCCGTTATAAATGGGTCAGATTTGATTTTAAAATCTCGTTGAAAATCTAACGGTAAGAAATTAAGGATGACGACTTCCTCCTTATTTTAACAGAGCAAAGAGGATCCCTTGTCAAATAAGCTAAGTTTCGCCTCTGGCTTGGACTTTTCACGTTTTTTATTTTTGTTTTTTTGTACTTTTAAAAGCTTCTGTGCTCCAAGGACCACATTGCTAACCAACTCCACGGCCCGGTTTGGGTTTTCAAAGGGGGGCCAATGACATGATTACCCTTTAAAAAAAAAAAAATTTCACAAATGCCATCCACATACAAATAATGACTCATTTGCCATATTTTACTGTTCATTACACAGTCAGCACGCCAAACAAGCGCCACGTCAACGCGGAGGTGGCATTTTTTTTAAATGAAGGGAAGGCGTCTTTTCAAAAGACGCCTTCCCTTCAATTTTTTTTTTTTTACAAGTGCAAGAGAAGGCGTCTTTTGAAAAGACGCATTCCCTTGACACAATTTTTTTTTTTTAAACGTGAAGGGAAGGCGTCTTTTCAAAAGACGCCTTACCTTCGTAATGTTTTTTTTTTAAGCGACACAGAATTAGTCTTCTGCTTTCACCAATCTCAACAACATCAACCGCAAACCAAAGAAAAAATAGAATAGAATTAGTTTAAAAAATAAAGCTCCTTTTTGTTTTGTTCAAAAGAATGAGCTGCCTATATAATTGAACATTCAAGCTTGCAACAAATATGAAAAGAGAAGGGCAACAGACCCGGATCATTATCTCCAAATGCCCCTTCTACTTCAGGATTTGGAAGAGATGGGTCTTCATAAAAAAAAACACTTCAGATTACACCCAACAATCCCATAATCTAAGGATTATTCACAAAAACAAAAACAGAAAACTCACCTCTTCGTACTCAACGTCCATCTTTACAAATAAACTTCAATCCAGAGCCCAAAAAAAAACCAGAATTTCTGCATCCATTAGCATGCCCAGAAAAAAAAAAAGGTCAAAATAAGAAATTAAATTAAAAAAGAAAAAAGAAAAAGAAGGAAGAACTGATCACAAAAAGAAGAGCATTTGGGTCTGTGAGAAGAACTGATCCGTTCTTCTGCAGCCCATTGACCGATGCGTCAAGAACAGAGAGTTCATTTCTGGATCATGTTTCCACTTTCAAAGAAAAATTACAAAAAAGGCTCTGGTTATCATTCATTTCTGGATGAAGTATTATCTGTGAAAATGCTAGTGTTGATAATGAGGGCATGAAACAAGTTAGAGATGATTCTGATGTTAATCATTGAATTAATGTTGATAAGGAGACGCTAGTGCGACTTTGAACAGAAGGAGTTGCAGAAGAACGAAATGAGAAGAAATGAAAAAAAAAAAAATTTAAACAGAAGGCGTCTTTTGAAAAGACGGCTTCTGTTTCAAAAAAAAAAAAAATTGAATGGAAGGCGTCTTTTCAAAAGACGCCTTTCATTCACATAAAAAAAATTGTGAAGGGAAGGCGTCTTTTCAAAAGACGCCTTCCCTTTCACTTAAAAAAATTCCACCTCCGCGCCGACGTGGCGCATGTTTGGCGTGCTGACTGTGCGCTGACTGTGTAATAAATAGTAAAATGGAGCAAATGTGATATTATTTTTGAGGAAATAGTATTTGTGAAATTATTCTTTTTTTAAAGGGTAATCATGTCTTTTTGCCTTTCAAAGGGCTTATTGGAAAGAGAAAGCAGGTCTTAGGCCCTGTGGGGGACAGTGTGGCTAAAGACGCATTGAGTCAACTATTTTCATCAAACGCGACTTGGGTACTATTTGGTGTACCCTACATTTCAATCGTGATTTGAGAGTGTTTTGACAAAGCACCGTATTCTTTATTTGATAAAAGTATTTTTGTTCGTAAATGTAGTTGCGTTCTCAAACAAGACCTTAACCAATTTTTTCTAAAAGTAAAAAACTTTTTTTTAATTATAATTTGGCTAAAAATAGGTGTTACAAAATACTCTTTTAAAAGTATTTTTTTTACTTCAAACATACTTAAAAAAAGTTTGAAAAAACGGGCTCATAAGATCTCAGCCATTCAACCTCTATAAAGTCTAGATTTATGAAACTCATGACATTAGTTGATCTCATAGACATGGTATGTTATAACATTTATATACATGTCGTCAACAAGTGCTAGCTCCAACTACTGTCAAGTGTCTCACTGTCCAATTTAAGTCTCACTTATTTAGGTTGTGTTTAGTTTATAATTCGAATATAATTTTCTGTATCTAAAATTTTAAAAATACGAAATACGCATTTGATTCGTTAAAACCCAAAAATAATTTTTTAAAATTTACAAAGAAAACAAACTGTTTTCAGAAAATAACAAAATGTTGTTTTTCTAAGTTTTTAATTTTTGAATTGTATTCTACTTTTTGAGTTATAAATCAAACACAACCTTACTATCATAATACTTTTCAAATAAAAAATACTATGAAAAAGAAGGTGTTTTATATTAGTTCCTTCACTATACATTTGTGCAATACATGTGAAGATGCGTGATTAGACAAATGCTATAGGTCCCACATTTCTAATGTAGATTATTTCCCAAATAATTATTTAGTTTTTAATGATAAAATTTTCAACCTATTAGATTAACTGTTATTTTCAAATTCAAATAAAAAATCATATGTCACATACGTCACATTGCAAGCTATAGCGCGACATTATAGGTTACTTTTCTAACTATAATTTTTTTCAATTTGAAAAGACTCATCTTAGCGTATGTCATAAGAGCATATCATTAACAAAGAGAGTGAGTGATTGGAATAACCTTTGAATACATACATTGAAAAACTGACATACTGCATGACATCATGTTGATGTCATTTAATCTTAGAATTAAACCTTAAAATATTTTTATAAAGACGGCTTTAGAATACAGTTTGCTTTCACTTAACTAATTATTTGTTGGTTTAATTCATTTAATCTTAGGTCTAGCTAAAGTGGGCACCAAATGTCTTGGTGGGCCATGCTGCAAATCAGCACAAAAAACTCCTAGGACTACAGGATCAGAACTGAATCAACTTTGAAGCTTGAAAATATTGGAAGAGAGAGAGACCAAGGAATTCACGTGAGTGAAGAAAACACATTTGAGATGGTGGGCGAATAATACATATAAAGTGGGGTGGCGTGATAACGGAAGTTTCTTACTTTCTTACACGCAATAATAAGAAAAAGATGCGGCGGATCATACATTGGAGTTGGTGACGGTACACCCAGATGCAGGTTTAACTTGTCCCCCACACGTTCACCTAATCCTGCCACGTGTGTCACGGTCAAAACGTTTGACAAAATTTTCAAACCTGTCTGACTCAGGTCGCATTCGTGACTGCCTGACACCAACGTAATCCAACTATTCAACTGTCCTGGATACCCTTCTTTAATTTCTAAACCCTTACTTCCTTCGCGTGCAACACACGTACGTTTTTTTTTTTTTGGGGCATCAGTTTTGCTGTACTTCACATATGTCCTCGTTTCTTTTAAAGGGAAACTATTGTTTTAAAATTCAAGAATTTGTAAGGACAATGACACCTTTTTTAATAAAAATAAACAAAAAAAACTTAAATTTGTGATAAAATTTTCAATCACACATCGTAGTTTGCTTTCTAAATCAACAGACCAACCATTTCTTGATAACATACATACACTTCTACTAATATATATATATATATATATATATATATATATATATATATATATATATATATATATATATATGTGCTTACTCGCACACGTGTGTGTTAAAAATAATTATGGGTAAATTTATTGTTAGAAAGCTTGTTTGATTTGTAATTTTAATGTTCATTAACAAGATGATGAAAAAATTAGTATTTAAAAGTAATTTAACTACCCAACCATCAAGTACTATGATAATATATATAAATCTGATTTTTTCTTTAAAAAGAAAAAAGATGAAGCTTTTTAATAATAAAATGTAAAGTTTAGCCTAATAATTAATACTTACTTCGAAAATCAAGCTTTAGGACTTTTTGTCTTGAGATATTTTATATTTTATATTTATAATTGGGCTATAAGTCTTTGTAGCATAGGCCCCATCAGCTTCTAGAGACTAGACTGTGTGCTCTTCACCTATAAAACGCGTTTCTCACAGGTTTGTTCTAGTGTGCTGGCAGAACCTGCGGGGCCGTAGTCCTCATGCCTACGTACGGTGGACCATACGTTATAACATGTCGGCGACTATGACAAAAGTTAATAAAAGGGTATTTCCGCCATTTAAGAACTCGTAAGTGAAAACCCGAAGCCGATGGGACACGTCGCCCCAAGATGAAACAAAGAGAGAGAGAGAGAGAGGGGCTTCGTTAATACTCCACCTCCGGAGCTCCGGGTTAAGATCAAGTGCTCTCGGAGTTCAGTAGCTAATGATATATAACATACTATTATAACATAATTATATTATTTTTAAGAAAATATTATCATACCATAAAAAAAAATTGTAATTACATATGTAATTATATTATTATGTTCGTTGAATATGTATATATATATATTTTTTTATTTTGTGTAATTAATAATCTCTTAAATTTAGTCCTAATTATCATCAAGCCATTACTAGGATGATTTTTTACGTATTTTAATGTCTGTTATAATTGATCCAATGATCTTAACAATGTATAATTGTAAATAATATTTTTTATAATTTCTACCTGTGAATTTGGCCATAATGTTCAGTACTAAAAAAAATGATTCATGTTTTTTCACCTTAATTGGCTTTCAAATATATATATATATATATATATATATATAGTAGAAGAAGAAGAAGGAAGAAGGGAAGACCGAACCCTAACTCACGGACCACGCACGCACGGTCCGAAGCAAAAGTAGGCGCGAGCCGCAAGGGATGGGCCCGGGAGAGCTGGTCAACCTTGTGGTTCCTCCTTCCTTCCTATTCTCATGCTCATATTTAATGCTCCTGCTCCTCCTTCCTCACACTACTTTTCATTCTCTTCTCTCAATATCATTCCCAAAAAAAAAAAAAAAAAAAAAAATAGAGAAGAGAATAAACATTAAAAACCAAATAATTAATTCTTTAAGATCAAAACAAGAGTGGTCGGCCAAGAAAAGCAAGAGATTTATTGAATTGAATTGAAAATGATTCCAAGTAGTAGTAATGATACTAGTAGTAGCAATATTAAGATTAGTACTGGACAGCCATGTGATACAACACCAATGGTGCACCCATTTGATGTACATGGTGGGAGCAGAAGAGATGAGTGCATGGGAGAAGTTTTTGACATGGAAGAGACTAAGACGCAGGTGCTTTTCGCGCTCCCTATGATCGCCACCAACCTTTCTTATTTCGCCATTGCATTGGTTTCTGTTATGTTTGCTGGCCATCTTGGCCAGCTTGAGCTTGCTGCTTCCAACCTCGGCAACTCTTGGGCCACCGTCACCGGTTTCGCTCTCATGGTTAGCAGTAGCACCACTCTTCTTCCTTCATACCTACCTTTTTCTTGATTTTGCTAATATCTACGCTCTATGTTTGCTTGATATACATAATTATTCGGTGTATCTGCATATATAATGGCTATACATGGCTTTAATGTTAAGCGGTTTCTAATATGGTATCAAAGCCTTAATTTTTTTTGTCTTTTGTTCAAGCCTTCTCATTTGCTTGTTTCTCTAGTTTGCAAGGCGTATATGTCCTCTCTATCATAAATCTAGTAATCGACGTACCATCATGCATGTATCTATATATGTTTGCTTGATATACGATAAAAGTTGAAAATCTTATCTAACTTTTCTAGCCTATGGGTTTCAATCAGTTTCTAACAGGTTCCATGATTATGTATGTATCTATGTATATGATCACTTTTATAAGCAAGAAATTGATGGGCATAATTAAGGATGTTAAGGTGGATAGGTAATAAAATCATCAGAAAGGATAGAATCAAGATAAAAGGTCATTTAATGAGAGAAATATAAAGTGAGGAAATTCACAGATAGTTGGTTTGGTGCTAATTTGAAATTGATTACTGATTAAAGATTCGAATCGATATTAGACACTTATAAATGAATTTAGTCATCCTTGAGTGAGTCTATCCTAAGTGTTAGAATATTGTTTCTAGCTTTTATAAGAAACCAACTACTCTAGGATATTGAAGTAAAAAGATTGAGACTAAACTCCTGATATAATTGATTTGTGTAATTGAATCCAACTTATTTTTCTTGTCATGTTATATCCTCCTTAAAAATTCAAAATTTATATTGAAAATCTTGGCTTGTATATGTTTCAGACTGGTCTAAGTGGAGCACTTGAAACTCTATGTGGGCAAAGCTATGGAGCAAAGCTATACAAGATGTTAGGAATCTACTTGCAATCTTCAATCATAACAGCATTTGTCATCTCCATCTTCATATCTATTTTATGGTTTTACTCAGAACCCGTATTGATTTTTCTTGGCCAAGGACCTCAAGTAGCTAAAATGGCAGCTCTGTTCTTGAAGTATCAGATCCCAGGCCTCTTTGCTTATGGTTTTCTCCAGTGCATTCTAAGATTTCTTCAAACACAAACTGTTGTGATTCCATTGCTCCTCTGCTCACTAATCCCTCTTCTTGTCCACGTCGGTTTGGCATATTTACTAGTTAATTGCACTTCTCTTGGTTTCAAAGGAGCACCAGTATCAACTGCAATATCATTATGGATTTCATTCATATTATTAGCACTTTATGTGATTTATTCAGAAAGATTCAAGTACACTTGGGAAGGACTTTCAATGGAGTCTTTTAATCATGTACTTCCATATGTGAAGTTAGCTATTCCCTCTGCATTTATGGTCTGGTATGTCATCACCTCTAATAATCTAAGAAATGTTTATTTATTTACTGATTCTATGTTCTTCTGTTGCTTTCATGAATTTGACGGATTTTTTTTTAATTTTTTTAAATTCTTCTTCTTGGGTTTTCATCTTATAACAGTTTGGAGTATTGGGCATTTGAAATTCTAGTGTTATTGGCCGGATTAATGCCAAACCCGGAAAGAAGTACTTCGTTGATTGCGATTTGGTAAGCTCTTTCCCATCTTCTCATACTTTTTTTTCCACTGTTTGAAATATTAGAAGTCCTAGTTATTTTTAATGCTTGGTCTCATGCTAATGCTGGTTATATTGTTTTCAGCGTGAACACCGAAACTGTTGCTTACATGGCTACTTATGGATTAAGTGCTGCTGTAAGGTATGCTTGAGTTCTTGAGATGAATGAATCCAAATCTTAATTAGTCTTGTTAATTCATTTGTTTCAAAATTTTCTATTATCCCAACATTTACCTGATGCTAAAAGGAGAATTTGTAAGGCAGCACAAGGGTGTCGAATGAGTTGGGAGCGGGGTTCATCAATAAAGCTAAGACTGCGGTCTCGGTGACGCTAAAGCTTGCTTTTGTTCTTTCTCTTGCAATTATTCTACTCCTTTTATTTGGTCATGATATCTGGGCGAGCTTATTCAGTAACAGTCCTACTATAATAGAGGACTTCCATTCTATGACCCCTCTTGTTGCTATCTCCATTTTGTTTGATTCAACACAAAGTGTATTATCAGGTGAGAATCAGGTTTTTTAATCTGTGATGGATGAATTTTTTTCATTCATAAATCCTTGTTGATGAACTTGGTTTTGATTTTGCAGGAGTGGCTAGAGGATGTGGTTGGCAGCACTTAGCGGCATGGACCAACTTGGCAGCCTTCTACATCTTTGGCATTCCATTAGCAGTTTTCCTTGGGTTTGACTTGCAACTAAATACAAAGGTAAGATGAGATTATAGGAATAATGTTTTTTTATACAATGAAGACCATTGGATACGCAATTAGATAAAGTAATCTCTTCATAACTTACGGTATTTGTAAAGGTAGAAAATACCTACTATAACATGGATAGAGATACTTAAGATAGGCATAACACCATATTATATGGGAAAAGGCTTCATCGAGAGGAGTTGAGTTAAGCTATTGGTTTGGTTCATTTGATAAATTGATGAAGAGGAGATTAGAAGAGAAACATTTTCAATTAATGAATGCAGTATATGTTCATATGTCCTATCTATCTTTCTTCCTTTATTTTTTCTTCTTCTTTTTTTCGGGTTCTTATAGGAAAATAGGAAGAGCTAACACTGCAAATTGTATGATTCAGGGACTCTGGATAGGGTTGGTGTGTGGTATCTTCTGCCAGGCTGCCATCCTCTTATTGATTGTGTTGAACACAAGATGGGACTCAATGGAGTTGCCTGTGAATGATAGAGAAAACCAATGCTGATAAAACTCCCAAGTTTGACAAGAGAGCTGGAACCTATACGGGAATTTTGACACCAATCTTTCACAATATGCTGATGTTTGGAATGGTTTCAAGCTGAGAACGGCATGGAGTGAACCGTTCTTTTTCAAAAAATTTCACTCAAGTTTCTGGTTTCTTGTTATATAGATTATCAAAGCACCAGGACCAAATGATCTCTACTCTTTTAGTTAACTGATGCTATGCAAGAAGAATTTGAACCTACATTACCTTTCTCATAACTTTGTTTTGCATACATGATTTTGTGACAATGATTAGGAATAGTTTTTTGATTTATTTTTCTTATGGGAGGGGAAGCTGAGATGATTTGAACTAAGAAAACATCAAAAACCAGAAGTAGGGACCCCAGTGAGAAGTAGTTTCGTGAAAAAAGAGGGATGTGAAGATTTCAGTGAAGCAGAACAATGAAAATGACAAAAATTAATCCTAAATCAATAAAAAGAATCAAGCATTTTCAATTGAGATGGAATTGATTTGTTGCTAATTTACATTCAAGGCCAAAAAAAAAAAAAAAAAAGAATGGCCTTGCTGCCTTGTTTTGTATATGGTACAACAGTAAGACAAGATTTGACACTCATTTTACAATGTGCATATACACAAAAGATCCTAGTTTACATTCCTGTGCAACCTCTTGCATCTTCTTCTTACTCTTCATGTGCCGTTGATGCTATTGTTTAAAAACGCCCACTGTTTGCAAAATGTGCATCTGAAAGGATCAAAGCTTGGTCAGGTTACCAAAGTTTCAGGCATTTTGCATCTTCTCTTTGTGCTTCTTGTAATCCCGAAGCAATTTTTCTCGTTCTGCAGGTGATGCAGATAGCAACCACTTGCTGAACTCAATCTCCTCCATACCCATGAAGTGAGCAAGGAGGCTATATTGGTTTTTCTTCTGTTTTATGGTTGAAGAGGCTTCTTTGACACCAATTCTTGAGGTCTCTGCTAGACGCCTCTTTCCCGAAGAGGGGTGTGGCTGATGCTTCATGGCGTCAGTCTCAGACAAAGTTATATGTTTCTTTGGCTGAAGTCCAGGCCCAAAGTTCACAACATCTTCATTACGATGAGTATAAACAATACCTGCATCAGAAGTCAAAGAGTATTGTTAAAACTCTATAATTGAGAAGAAGAAAATTCTTAAGGTCCTTGATCTAAATACTGGTCCCACATCCAGCAACTTGTGAATTTTAACTATTAAAAAAAGATTGTAGGCCTAAAAGAACATGGTAGCTTACCCAACTCTTGAAGCAATGGTTTGTTTTTCTGGCTGATATCCAAGTCATCAGTTCTTATCAATTCAGACTCTGGCAAAATTGTTTCACTTGATTCTTTCGAAGGGACAACACTCTTCCCAGATTTTCTTTGGTTATGTTTTACATCATCAGGATGACCATATTCTAGTTCGCGTTTCTCATTTAATTGAATGATCTCGCTGGTAAAAAGCTTATTGGATAGATCCCGAAATAGATTGCAGATTCCAAAAAGCTCACCTTGATATTCCTTACAATCCTGAAGCACAGATGAAAGTGTTGACAATGCACAGACTATGTCTTGGAGACATGCTTTTTCACATGCAAATTTCACTCAATCATGGAGAATGAAAAATATATGAAAAGAAATGAAAATAAATGAAACAAAGTTGTTACCTGAACACCTTCAAAATAACGCTTTTCCATTTTTCCTGATACAGCAATATTTGACAACTGCTGTTTATATACTTGACGCGAATACACAAGCTCCTCAAGGGAACCAGCTGCAAGAAGGCGAAAAACTATAACATGACGTTTCTGACCATAACGAAATGACCTATCCTGTGCCTGCAAATCTTGTGCTGGATTCCAATTTGGGTCAAATATTACAACTCGATTTGCACTAATTAGATTCAGACCCAGCCCACCAGCTCGAGTTGATATAAGGAAAACCTAGAACATGGGAAATGCACCCAACCTAAGTCCATTACTTTCGATCAACAAATTTACTTCAAAAATTACTGTATGAAGGCTACCTGTTTGCTTGGACTTGAATTAAAATCGTCGACAAGAGGTTGGCGAGAGCTTGCAGGTGTTGAGCCATCAAGTCTAGAGAAGCTATAACCTTTACGTATTAGGAACTTTTCCAGTATGTCCAGCATCCTGATTACAGCATTAAATTTCAGAAGAAGAAAAAATAATAATAATAATATAAATAAAAAATAAAAATACTAGGTGAGGAGGAGTGCCCATCTGCTCCAGCAGTAAGCCTTATAATAATATGGAAAATCACCTGACAGAATAGCTGAACAGAAGAATTTTGTCACCATGTGAAGCCCAAGATAGCATTAACCCTTCCAATGTTCTCATTTTTCCGCAATGCTCAACATCACTTAGGCTGATGAAACTCTCATTTTGGGTATTGCCTCCAACCAATTCAATATCAGCACCAAAGACCGCAGAAGCGAACTCAGCGTCCTTTCTTTGTTTCTCTATGTCATCCCTTGGATTAGGCTTAATCAGCTCCAGGTGATTGCTTATCTAAAGAAGCATCTCCATGACATAAGTGACAATAACAATAAAACCAGCAAAAATAATGGCATCTAAAGCAATACCAAAGACTACCTGCTGAAGCTTGACAAGACAAGGGAGAACAAGGCAGAATGGGCATGAATCACATCCATCAGGATTATCCCTGTGAAGGTACGGCCAGATGATTCCATCTGGTACGGTCCTTTTGCAACATTCTACCTGAGTTAGAGGGCCTCCACAGCTGCAGGGAAAGTCCTTATTTATAAGAGATTGGATATCTGGTAGCTGCAACATCCTTCTGTATACACGCTTTTGCAACTCACTCATTGCACAAAATACTACGTTATCTTCCTTTCCCATCATAAGATGCCCAATTGTTTCCTCTTTGGTCCTCCTTAACAAATACCTTTGAAGAACTGCTACTAGATGCTGCTTGCGCTCTTCAGCAACCTGAACAAATCTTTGAGGAGCACTGGACCTTTGACCATGCTTGAGTGGTTCATCATAAAATTCCCGAAAATGTTCTCGGGTTCCAAGAGATCCGGGTGCAACCCAATCAAAGAGATTGAACAGTTCCATTATCTTATTCTGCATTATAGTTCCAGTTAGACCAAACCGCTTTCTGGTTTTAATTTCAATACAGGCTTGATACAATTTTGACTTCTCATTCTTTAGTCTATGTGCCTCATCAACAATCACAATTTCCCAATTCACCTCTGAAAGGATTGTACCATGAATTCTGAACGTATCAAAGCTGGTTATTAGTATTTGAATGCCATGTGCTCCAACTTTCTCAAGAACCAGATCCCGATTTAGTCCATGATAAATAGCTACACTTAAATTTCCCCATTTAGAAAACTCATCTTCCCAATTATGAATAACAGAAGTTGGACAAACAATCAATACAGGTCCCTTCTTACTCATGCCATCGGGCTTTAACATCTTAAAGGCACTATTTTCAACATCATCTCCCATCACGGCTGCCAGGAATGCAATTGTTTGGATTGTCTTTCCCAATCCCCTATTTATGGTTGAAAAGAAATTACTTTGACATTTCCGTCATTAAGAATAAAGATATGCAAAAATTGAGAAGAAAAAAAAATCAGTTTTCTTATATGGTGAATCAATAGCACAGGAGAACTGACCCATGTATCTTAATAATTGTTAAAGAACGACTTCAATCCTGTACTAGGCTCATTCTCACATATAGGGATTTATAGAATCATAAGTTAATATAATTGGTTGGCTATGTATCAATATAATTTGTAGAGGTATAGTGCTCTTAAGTTCTCATAATATGAATAAAAATGCAACACTTTTCCTTTAGAGAAAAAGAAGGAACTCACATGTCATCTCCAAGTACACCCCCATGGTTGTCCTTATACAGATCATATAGGAATTTAACTCCTTTTCTTTGATGTTCAAGTAGTCGACAATTAATTGATGCAGGAACCTGAAAAGAAATGTTGGTGTTAGATTGATCCAAGAAATACATATAAACATTTTAGTAATTTTTCATTATATGTTTTTTTTTTTTTTTTTTGAGCAGAAACAAGGAAGTATATATTAATATTGTAAATAAAGTAATACATGTAAGAAGCACCAGAAGTGCTCCAAACAGCCCACGAAGACCTCTAAGTGAGACACCCACCCATCATGTTGTATGTTGGAGAAGATGATTATATGTTATTTTCTATAAATTTAAAAAAAGAGAAAAAATAAATTAGTTGTAGATGAGCCTAGATGAGTCTTTGAGTTATTTGACTCTATAGATTTTTCAAACTAAGTCAAGTTTCTGAGTTTTCAAGCTTTAACTAACTTTTTTTTCTTTCTCATGATCAACAAAGGATTCATGCTAAAACTAATCAACTCATTAGGGCATTGAACTTGTGAAGAAAAGTAAAACACAATCTACACTTGCTTGCACACCAATCAAGAAGTACATAACCAAACCAAAGAGACACGCAATGAATACTGATATGAGAAAAAAACTCACATTCATATACCTTTCCAAAAAGGTGAAATGCACCATAAGACTTCTATTTCCATTAATCAGTCTTTTTTTTCCTTGAGATATCTAAAAAAAAATCCACTAATTCAAGGATAAACCGTGAGACAAAATGTGTCTCATATTATTAAATTAATAATCCCATAATTTAAGGGATTTAAGTTTTCTACTTTTATCTAAAACACTCTTAAACTATATCCAATTTTGATGTGAAAAAGGAATAATGTCAATATATAATTGATTTTCTCTCTATCGAATAAAACGGTATAAGTTATCATTAATGCTTATGCTGACAGATATAAGGTTTAGAAAGCAGTTCTAGACAAGGAAATTGTGTTTGTTGATTGGTGATTGAAGAAACAACTCAATGGCTTTGGCAGGTATGATTTAATTTCTAAAACTATTAGTCATGTTATTCGCTAATTTGACAATAAGAATGCTTATACAAACACATTATACGAATCTACCACAATTTGCAAACAAACCACGTCTCACTTAAGTACCAGACAACAAGCTACGCACCCAAGGGGAGCTTAGCGCAACGATAAGAGTTATTGCCACGAGACCATGCAGTCACGAGTTCAAGTCGTGAAAACAACCTCTTGCAATGCAAGGTAAAGTTACATACGACAGACCCAAAACTGGTCCCACCCACCTCCAGCACCCGCGCATAGGTGGGAGCTTAGTGCCCCGAGCCGCCCTTTTAATGTTGGTATTTTGGTTCAAACTCAAATAGAAAGTGTCTAATTTGAATATGAGTAAAATAGAGAGTATGTTAGTTTGAATAGGTTTCTAGTTATATTAGAAGTCTAATTTTTAGTATGTTTGAGTTGTATAAGAAGTCTAATTTATTCATTATATATATGCGATGGATAATTCGGATTGAAGTGTGGTAGAATGGTTGAGCAATGATTTAAGGGTTGAAAGATTATGAGTGATTGAGTGTGTGAGAAGAGGTGAGTGCCGAAGGATGACCTTGTATTATAATCTCTGCAGCATAATATATTTGATTTCTCCACCAGTGGATGTAGGCACCGATTGGCCGAACCACGTTAAATTAATTGTGTGATTGCTTGATTTATTATTTGAATGTTTCTGCAGCGTGTTAGATTGATCAATTGGGGTTGAAAAAACCCAACATTTAAAACATCAATTTAACAAAATAAACTAATCAAATCACACCAACAACTACCACCCAATTCATCAATAACCTCATTAAAAATCTAACCATAAACACCAAACTACTTCTTATCAAGAATCTACCTGAACAACCGGAGTGTCACCGGGAGAAGACAGAATCAAGGGCTCAAAGGGCCCAGTTGTTGCATCAAAATGAAAACTTGACGAGACGGGCTCGCTCCGATTCCGGTGCCGACAAATGGACAACTTTTCTTCTTCTTCATCTTCTTCTTCTTGTTGTAGAATTTCAACTTCGTCATTGGAAGGCAAAAGAAAAGGGTCTTGAAGGCGTTGAAGCTGCTGAGAAAGAGAGGATTTTGGGGGCTTTCTTTGAAGAGGAATTGGAGATGAATCTTCGGAAACTGAGGATTGTGAGAGAGAGGAGAAGTTGTTACAAGGTTTTAGGGTTTCCTTGAGAATGTTTAACGACATGGAAGTTGCAGAGATTGAAGCTTCTAAAGAACCGAGTTTTAATTTTCAGTTGTTTGGATCAACCGCGCGCGCCTTGTGGCGAGGGAACCTAAAATCGGTTCAACAAGCTATGGTTTTTGAGAACTCAGTTGAACTGAACCGGGACTACTATGTTCTCATTAAGGATATGGATCGCTTATGTTAAATGGGCCTTATGACTACATTTGGACCTGGTCCAGTTTCAAACTTTCTAACCTTCCTACGTACCTACACTAGACAATGCCCTTTTTATGGGCCTCAATGCCCAATTTATTGGGCCTTAGTGCCCCAAGGGCCAAATTATACAGTGGGCTTCGTGCTCAGTTTGTTCGTGGGTTCGACCTCCCTTAAATCTTTGTGGGCCCTTCAGATTTACTTTCAGCATGAAGGTGATATGTGCCTCGGTTTTTTTAAAAAATTCGTCTTAATGGTTAGAGTTCGTACTTATGATCAATAAGGGTATAAATTGAAGTCTCATCGTCAGGTAGGATGTTCGTAGCCTTTGCCTGAAAAAAAAATCCCTTGCACTATGAATTATGTGCAAGGACATCTATACATCTATTAAGAAAATACCATTCTCTTTCCTTGCTAAGACTTAGCTTTAGAATTAGTCAGTACATATAAGTTGGTCCACATACGTTACATTTTAGTTTATTTATTTATAAAAGATTAAAATCCAAGCTGGTAAGGATTATTTTAGCACCACTCAGACCTATTAAGCAGTCATAATCCAACCATATGTCAATTCAACAAGTTGTATTAAGATTGATATCTTTTAATTGTTCTAATTTTGGGATTAATTGAAAAACTTATCTTCAAACTCATGGAAGGCAATAGGTGGCAAACAGATGGAGAAGCCCCTCCCTAATAGCCTTACATAAAACATAAATAAATAATAGCTGGAACCAAAAGTGTCCAATATATATAATTACACTATTTAATTAACATTTTTTTATTTTTTTTTATTAAGAAAGTTATAAGTTAGTCTGGAAAGTAAAGTAGATGCTTTTTGCTTATCGCCATCTTATCTTACAGATGGATTTGCCCTTTAATTTTCATATTGCTTATTTTAATACTAACTTAAACATACGACATATATAATAAGTTAGAAGCTTTAGTTATGTGGAAGTTTAATTATTATTATCTCAGCAAAGACTTGATAGAAAGATATTTTAGGATGACTCACTAATTGACAAATATATATATAGAGAGAGAGAGACTGAGTCCATTTTCTCCGAGCCCACATATATAGACACGTAGCGTTGCTTAGCCATTGGTTCATATAATTGAATTCAATTTGCAATGGCGTGTTGACCCAAAACAGCCAAACTTCATATTCGGCACAAGCAGGTTACTTATCAAGAAAAAGAAAAAAAAAAAAAAAAAAAGCTATATGTCGGCCAATTTAATTCTACCAGTAGTCTTGACAATAAAATGGTGATGTTGTCATTGATCAGTTTTGCCGTGTTTAGTACTCATATTCTTTGTTTTGTTTTTTTTGAGATATTAGTTCATATTAAAAAAGACCAATTCATGAATCACGTGAGGCTTTGACCCACCAGCTTCTTGTATTAGGGGTGAAAACAAATCCGACCAACCCAATCAACCTGATTAAATCGAACGCAATCCAATAAATTAGGTTGGGTTCAAAAATATTAACCCGAATAATTTCGGTTGGGTTATGGGTTAACACCCTTAGAACCTAACCTAATCCGAACCAAACCTAACATTAATCTTTAAATTCATAATCCTCTAAAGCCACTAAATTGTAAAACTAACAAAAGTATCAAAGTTCTAAACTCAAATCACAACTTTTTTGATTTTTTACATAAAATTTATCAACCGTTCGTCTACTTTGTTTCGTCCTCTCTTTCTTTTTTGTTTCTTCTCCTTTTAATTTTTTTTTTCTTTAAAAATTCAAGTCTTCTCAACTTGAATGACGAACCACAATCCAACCCAACCTGAATTGGGTTGGGTTATGATGTTAGTTTGATTCAGATTAGGTTGAGTTTTAGCTCGAATTCAATCCATCGTAACCCGATGTACCCCTAGTTATTATAGTCATAAAAAATTGCAAATTAGGCTTGTTTTTGTATAAAGATTTTCAAAAGGATCTTTATGACATGAAAAGAAATATACCCATTTGTGTTTACATTCCCTATGTATCAAAAAATAATTTTTATTTTTGTTAATTAGCTTTCTCATAATCAAAATCCTATTAAACTAGTACATGCACCGACCAATTATTTTCTTTTATATTGAGTTAAGATTTAGAAAGACTTTTCATTGAGATTAATGCTTTTTCTTCCATCTCATTTCCCTATTATTTTTACAAGGATTTGTTCTTGTGTCATATTATATAATAAAAATAGAGATTAGAAACTTACATGCATATAGAAATAGAAAATGTGCCCTGCCTTGGTAGAAGAACAAAGGAATCCTTTTATATAAGATGCTGATCAATACCTAATTTGTTAAAATGATTAATGCCCGCCTTCAACCACATGACGATAAGCAGTAGACCAAAAACTAAATTATAATGAATGATAAATTCTAAGTGATGCCAATAATATTTAAAGATTTCCTTTATAGTAATTTACGTATTGATTTACATATTAGTACTAACAATGATGTAAGGCATTTAAAATATTAAAACAAGTACAATGATATTTAGATTTAAGCGTGTTGAATGATGCGTTTTTTTTTTTTTTTTGGTTTTTCCCTATATATCCTGTCACACTCACGTGCCTAGACCGACGGAATACTCGTAGGCAGAGTACGATGCAACTATAATAGAAATCGGATGCACAAGAACACAACATAATAACAAAATGTTTTCTTTTCATTGATTATAGTATTTGGTACAAAATATAGGCGGTCCAAAGACTGTCAATACGGGAACGTAGTCCCAACAAAATTATCCTAGCTACTCGCACAGGGTCGCCAAATGAGCGCTTATATACCTCCGCTCAGATCAACCTCAAGCTCTTGAAAAAGTGGTTAGCAACATGATGAGTCATCGTCCAGTGGGTAAAACAGATATTTTGTGGATTATGATAATTAATAAAGAAAATATCATCATCATAATAATAAAAAAAAACACAACATAACATCAATAGCAATACCACAATTTAGTGGACACTCATAACACATCGTCTCGTAAGGGGGGTCGTGGCCATGTATCATCCTGTGATCACGCTATGCATCTATCACCATGGAATATATAACAATTACTATGGTACAACTCCGTCCGCACATCTCTTTTTTGGCTGATACAATAAAGTTTACAGCAGAGATGTACCGCCTAGAGTTGATTCAGTCAAGTGAGCAATTATGCACCAGTAATATTCTATGTGTGAATATAATATATGAATGTGTGTGTAAGTTTAGTCTCAATCTTTTACATTGGTATAAATATCTACTACACATGTACGACAGCTCTTGAGTCCATGGGACACGCGTCATTGACATCTAGTCGTATCTCCACAAAGTGGCCAACTTTTAATAAGATCAATCAGACTAGTCCCCATGCTGAGAGGTGGGTCATAATGGATACTCTTAATACACAAAGTCTTCTAGAGCAGCAAGCTGCCTCCCTTTCACTATTTAAAGTTACCGATGACAAGACTTAGTCTGACCAGTTAAATTAATTGCTAATCTAACAGAGTAACGGTATGACATTTGGATTACATTTACCAAGATGTGAGTATAGTCTAAGCATAATGTCATTTGTATAATAATATGTATATCAGACATAATAACAATGTATGAAAACTTTATAAAAATGCATAAGACACACAAACCCAAGTTTCGTTTCTCACCTTCAAATTAGGCACTCTATGCTCTACGTTCTTCGTCGACAATAGAGAAAGAGAGAGGGAGAATGCCCAAAGAGGGAGAGAGAGAGATGGAGAGGTGGTTATGTGAAAATGAATGGGGCAAATGCCCCAACGTTTGGGCACTTGCCCATTTTCATATATATATATATATATATATATATATATATATATATATTTGTGGGTATTATATATTTCTACACTTTTTGAGTATAGAACTAGTTTTCGTTCGAGGCAGGAGTAGTATGGTGGATCTCTCCCAATAAGGGCGTTTCTAATAATCGAATTTTAAAATTTTTATACAAAGACGACCTTGAGACTCAGCATACACTTTCACTAAACCAACCACTCGTTCATATGTTGAATGATGCTTTCATGAGCATTAGGAAATTGCCGAGCAGTGAAGGCAAAAGAAAAAAAAAGGGAAGCCATGATTAAATCACATTGAAAAGTGTCCATCAAATTCCTTATAATCATTTTGGAGCATAATGGCTATACCTGTATGTGTTTATATATATATAAAATGAGAGTTTTGAGGGTCACTAAGCTGGCAATGCAGTGGCTCAAATCAATGGGAATTGGACCAATGAGGGGCCAGTGCACCTAATTTTCAGATTGGATTTTAGGGCAATTTAGCTCCTCATTTTAGGACCACTGCCCTCAAAAGCATATCATTCTATAGACCATGAGAAAGGCCAAAGCATGAAGGCTCTCAAGGGCCAGTTTCGTTTTTTCATGATAGTTTATATATATATATATATATATAAGAGAAAGAAATATGTGGCTAATAATTTCTTCTTTCTTTCTTTTTTTTGATCCACGCCCATTGAATTACTTAGTGTTGTATAGCTAATTAATTAAAAATGGAATGGCTTACTAAAAAATATTAAAAATTTCCTATAATAATTTCCTTTTCTTTCCATCCATGCCCATTAAAATCATAGCCAAGAAATTAATTAAAAATGGAATAGCTAATAGCTTCCTAAAATATTAAATAAAATAAAGGAATAATATTTTCTTTTCTTTTTTAAAGAAATAAAGGAAGAAAGAAATAGCCGTTGCATCTATCGGTTATTGCCATGTGTAATTTCCAAAACGGACCAAAATAAATAAAAAATCCCCCAAAACTGAAACCAAGCTTTAAATTACTCTGTTCCGTATTTACACCTAAAACTTGTCCAAAATTTTCCAACTTTCCAACGGTAGTCTCCTTTAGAATCTCTCTTTATAAATCCACTCTCATATCTTAACTTTCCATCTCTTCTTCTACCTTTCTCTCTTCTACTTAAAAAAAAAAAAAAAAAAAAAAAACTTTTAATTTCATCTTTCTAATTTCTTCTTCTTCTTCTGATCTGTTTTCAGCCATGGAAGCTCAGAGATTTTTGAGTCTTTTCCTTGTAATTTTAATGGGTATGATCAGCTCATCCCATGGTTACAACTTCTATGTTGGAGGGCGCCAAGGTTGGGTCTTGAACCCATCTGAAAAATTCAATGATTGGGCTGAAAGAAATAGGTTTAATGTGAATGATAATCTCAGTAAGTTCTTCTTTGAATCATAATTTCTTCTTCTTCTTTAATCTGATCATCAAATGGGTATTTTTTATTTAACTTCATATGGGTGATTTTGTGTTTTTTGTAGTTTTCAAGTATAAGAAGGGACAGGACTCTGTGCTGGTTGTGACACAAGATGATTACAACAAATGCAACACAAAGAATCCATTAAAGAAATTTGATGATGGGAACTCTGTTTTCAAGTTTGATAGATCAGGGCTATTCTTCTTTATTAGTGGGAATCAAGATCACTGTCAAAAAGGCCAGAAATTGGTTGTTCGTGTTCTTGCGGTTAGAAACAACAAGACCCCTCCTCCTTCTTCTTCTTCTCCTCCTCCGGCAGGCTCGGCTTCGCCTCCGGCGAGCTCTCCGGTGGCTAGTCCTCCTGGTTCTTCAACACCCATTTCACCATCTGGTTCTCCGGCGAGCTCTCCGGTTGCCAAGCCTCCGGCAGCTGGTTCTTTAACACCCACTTCATCACCATCTTCTTCCCCGCCGGCAAGCTCTCCGGCTGGTTCTTTGCCACCCACTTCATCACCGTCTGCTTCACCTCCGGCGAGCTCTCCGGTCACTAATCAGCCTCCGGCTGGTTCTTTGCCACCCACTTCATCACCGTCTGCTTCACCTCCGGCGAGCTCTCCGGTCACTACTCAGCCTCCGGCTGGTTCTTTGCCACCCACTTCATCACCGTCTGCTTCGCCTCCGACGACCTCTCCGTTTGCTCAGCCTCCGGCTGGTTCTTTGACGCCCACTTCATCACCATCTACTTCTCCGGCTGGTATGGTTCTTGTTAATATTTATGTTTACAATTTGATATAAATAGTTGAGCCTTTAATTACTTAGCTATTGTTTAGATTAAGCAATTTTTAACATGGTAGTTTTATTCTTCCTCACAAGCATATTTGTTTTTTTTTTTCTTTTTCTATTATAAATTTAGTCCACTTATCCTCCTGCAAGTGAACATTAATGGTATACATCTACAAAAAAAAAACACTATTAACGTTAATGCATTGCTGAGTTGATTCAAGACAACACATATGATGAATAAAAGTTATGTCAATGTGGCATTTCTCACAGTTCTATTTCTGTCAGGATCTCCGTTTGCTCAAGCTCCGGTGGCATTAACACCCAGTTCATCGTCGCCGTCATCTTCACCGTCCGGCTCGGTTTTACCGCCATCGGGTTCTCCGATTGCTCAGCCTCCGGCGACATTGACGCCGACTTCATCATCTCCGGCTTTGGCACCCTCATCGGCAATAACACCAGCGTCGTCTCCGACATCCATCACGCCCGCAACATCTCCGGCAGCCTCTACTCCGGCGACATCTCCATCTGGGACACCGGGATCTTCTTCTACTACTACAGGTGCTCCGCCGCCGGGCAACGCTACTTCAGAGGTGACGGCGCCACCACCATCTGGTGGTTCGCATGCTAATATTGCTCCTTCAATGGTTTTGGGGTTGGTTTTGGTCAGTGTGATTTGGGGTTCTCTTTAGATTTTTTAATTTCTACATATATAAATTTGGAGTCTTATTATTGTATCCATATATGATGATTATATTACCTTGCGATCTATCTTTTTTTTGTTGGGATTTTTCTGATCATTGTTTTTCCTTCCCTTGTGTTCATAAATTTGGTTGGATTCATCATGAAATAAAATTATATTTTTTTTAGTATTTTGTTTTTCTGATGACTTGAACATATCTATCTTCTTCTAAATTAATCCAAAGGAGTCTTTATTTTATTTTATTTGTAAGATAAAAATTGAATATATTTAATTTTTTGTTTTGAAAAGTATTTATGACGGGAAGTTTTTGGTGACATTCCTCATTTCAAATCCTAATAATTATATGGGGAGTGTCGGTCAGTAAATAGATCATTGATTTGGCAGTCATCTCTCCTTTATAGTGAGGTCTCGGGTTTAAGAAAAAAAAAACTTATTTTTAAGAAAAAAATTATAAAAAAAGTAATAGTGCATAAAGCTTTCGTTTATAGCTTTCGTTTATATAGGGTCTTGAAAAAGTGTGAGAATCACGTAGTCTTATTTTATTTTGCAAAGGCTATTTTCACAACACAATTAAATTTTTTTATTTTTTATTATTGGTTTTCTTGTACCTAGGAGGCGGTGCTATTTTTTTTTTGCGAAATAAATTTTTTTAAACTCGAGCATAACAGAAGTATTTGGGTCATTTCCTTAAAGGTGAATAAATAATTTTTGTCACACCTTGGGTTGCACAGCGTGTCTTTTATCCAGGTGTAAGTGTACTTTCTTGGAGCGAACGCCTAGCCATAGTACGACATAATATTGTCATATTTAACCGAATTTGCTATACCCAACAGGGTCCTGGTCTCCCAAAATCGAACTCGATATCTCCCTTAAGGAGTCTAATTTCGCATTCTGAGTAATCACTGAATCAATGGTTCAGTGGCTACTCAGAATGCAAAATTAGACTTTTTAAGAGGTTTCGAGTTCGATTCTGGGGAGACCCTTTATTATTTATAAATAGTGGAGGTAAATGATCTAGTCCCTTACTAGGGCCCTGTTAAATGGTGGAGGTAAATGATCTAGTCCGTTACGAGGGTCCTGTTGAAAATAATATTATGTGGCGTTCGTCCTGATGGGGTGCGCCTACGCCTGGTAACATTTCATGTCACGATATCATGAAGAAAAAATTAAAAAAATAATCTGTATAACAATGAATATAATTTTTAGATCTGAAAAATATTTATGTTAAATTTAATAATCCTAAGAAGTAAAAAATATCAAAAATAAAAATAAAAAATACTGAAAGGTGGCTTAGATAGATTGGTGAATTGCAAAGAAGAAAAATGGCCCAAACCCAAGCAAAGAGAAATGTAGAGATCAGTCTTGAAAGTGTCGGCACTCAGGACTCGGCCACGGCTTTGAAGAAGTCAGTTTCAAAATTTCAATGACACGTGTAAAAGAAAAAGAGAAGACAGCGAAGCTGAGATTGAAAGAACTGTGGAGAATCCACACGTACCCTCGACATATCAAATCCTTGATAAGACGTAGCCTTCCTACACAGTATAGACACGTGTCTCCCTGATTGCGAAGCCCACCCATTAATAATTTTACTAATTGTTTCGAAAAAATAAGAGACCTGATATTAGACATTGACATAAATATTGATGGCACATGAAAAAAATATATATATATCTTTTCAACTTAAAATTATTATATTTATATGTATAATTAAAAATTAATATATTTAAAAAAGAAAAATGTTAATTCAACTATCATTTTTATAATTATATATACAATTATATATATATATATATATATATATATATTAAATATTAATATTTTATATATTTTAAAGTTTGTAATAAATAATTTAATAACTATAAATGTGTAATTATATATATAATTATTATATTTTACAGTTA
Source organism: Paratinospora sagittata (assembly GCA_035771175.1). NCBI lineage: Eukaryota > Viridiplantae > Streptophyta > Magnoliopsida > Ranunculales > Menispermaceae > Paratinospora > Paratinospora sagittata. The sequence continues at coordinate 36,919,322 of CM069610.1, forward strand.
GATTAATATTGTTTTTAAATGATGAAGTACCTCTAACTATAGATATAATGATAAAAAATGATTAAAGTGGTTTAAAGATATACTATAAAAACTTTTACATGTTCAAGTAAAAATGATTGACTTATTAAGAGTTCACAACCTAAAGCAAAATTTAAAATAATATGAACAAAAATAATAAAGAATGGTAGACTACTTGTAATTTAAATGCGCATGAATTTAACTTTTGATAAAGTAGAATAGAGATAGCAACTTGGATAAATTAAATTTATATTTGTCATCTCACTTTAAATAGTGAGAAAGATTAATTAATTTGGAACAAACCTATACTTTTCGAGAATACAATTTGGTTAATTATACAGTTAACTCTGTTGTCCTGTTCCTATTATAACTTCACGTGACATTTTTTGATCGAATAAATTTTAATGCTAAACTTTGTCAATTGCATTAACATAATTGATTAAGTTAACTGATATCATAATTAAAGTTATAAAGTCCCCCTCTTTCCCTGACCTCTTGACCTTTTTGTTTCTTTTAATGGTGGGACTACCTTTTTACCCTTTTAATATACTAATAGTCATAACTGATATCATAATTAATATGAATTTTTTAAACAATTTTTATAAAGAATTTTAACCTTATATAAATTGGGTAATACTTAATTATACTCAAAACATGTTTTAATATTGACATTAAATTAAATAAGCAAGAAAAAAAAAAGCCAAAGCCTTAAAGTATGTATTAAATAATTATTTGCATCAAACCACACATATTAATAATTTTTTTTTTTTTTTTTTTTTTTTGGGTTTATGACTCCTCCGTCTGTCTACCGACTACTTGGGCGAGATTATTCTAAAGTGAAAAATCACATAAGTTATTGAGCACAGACTTAAGCTCAGACGACTTATAACTAATAATTGATTCTTTTGACGCTTTTAATGCATTTTCTTCCACGACGGGCAATCTGTCTACTACCTAAAAGTCATCAGAGGTGGGCATTTCGAACAGTCCAAAAACTTTTCAGCTTTATTTTAATTTCCCGAAAGTTATCTTTACTGTTTATATTATCGTACCTTTTAGTTTAAGTACTGTTTGGATAAAATTATCATTCTCGATGTTGTTGAAGCATATAAACCACTCGTTTATAATCCATTTTGTGAGGTTTGAACCAATGATTTCTTAGGTCATTAACATGTAAAATGACCCTTTCATATATATATATATATATATATATATATATATTTTAATCAAGGCCAATATTATATGGCTGAAACCCAATACTATTAACTCATAAAACCTACTATTTAAAGACAAAAAACTTCTTTGAGAATCAGGCCTTGTTTTTGCTATAAAAATAATTTTAAAAGTGTTTAACATCTATTTTTTACTAAGAAAAATATTGGAAAGACGTATTTCTCAATTATTTTTTTTAATGTTATATTATGTAACCATCTCGACCACTTTATAAATTTTTTTTTTCATATTTTATGTAAATAATATCACATCAACATAAATTAATTTTTTTAAAAATTAATTTCTTTTTTATTTTTAAAACATTTTTAAAAAATACTTTTACGAAAGTTGAACCAAACAGAGTCATAGAACCCTTAGCCTCATAAATGAAAGTCGATAATCTTAAAAACCGAAGTAAGTAATATTTGCTTAAAAAGGATGTAAAGATCAATTTTGGCCTCTAATTGTAAATAATTCCATAGCCTCCAATATCTTCTAGGTTAAAATGAATTTATTCCCTATATTATTTAGCAAGGTTTGTTTCGAGAGAAAATCTATGATACTAATTTCAAGTGAGTCTCTCTTCAAAAAAAGAAAAGAAAAAAAAAAAATTCAAGCCCTCCTTAAAGATGACTTGTTTTTTACTTGTCCAAAGACGAAAAAAAATTAGTCTGTAATGTACACAAATTGACCTAAATTTATTAAATATAATTAGTTAGTTTTATCCGTGAGCTATGAAGGATGACCTTATTAGCTAGGGTCCTTAAAAGCATTAAGAAACTTTAATGAGATATTAAATCAAGAAATAAAAGAATCTATATCCAAATGGTTATACTTATACATCGTCATCAACTTTATTTACTTTATCATTATGATGAACTAATTAATGCTTGACCATAAATATCATATGTAGATGATAAGAGTTCTCATGTTCAACTGGTAAAAGCAAACCAAAGTCTTTTATCATTATTTGCCGTGTGCCATGTGTTGAAAGAAATAGGTGAGCACACTTTTCTATTTTTTTTTTAATAGTATTATTATTTTTATATATAAAAAAGTGCAAGTCCAACATATTATATATATGAAAAAATTATGGTTATTAATGAAAATTTGTGATGACCTTATAAATAAAATTAATAATATAAGATAAAAAAAAAAAATCATCAAGGAACAGGTCTGAGATGGGCATTACCTAAATTTGGAAATTAAGTTCAAAATTTGTGCATTCAAGCTTTGCCTCCTAACAAAACAAATACTAGAAAGAACTTGATTGAATTTAGGTTACAAGGCAAGTCTGGTTCAATCATCTACTATATTACAAAAATGTCTGGAGCGCCTACACAAAATTGAAGAAATTGAAGGTTGAAAAACTAGCAAAATGAGAATTTGAGTACCTTGTGCTGCTGCTGAATTTGAACAGAACAGGCCATTCCACTCTGCTGAGATAGGAAATAAAGGGCGCATTAATCAATTGTGTAATAAAAATATGATTATCATATAATGGATAGATGATAAAAATAGAATTAGAGATGAACACATTTGAAAGGAGTAGCTCAATTCAAACATGGGATAAAGTGCTTTGGCTGTCAGAAATCATTCAACTTAAAAGCTATAGCTATTAGATAAGGGGCCAGTAATGCACATCAAGCTATCATCAATACTCCCTCTCACGTGCAGCTTCATCTTGCACGTGGAGAGCCAGAAGAAGAGAAATATTAATTATGCAAAATGGGGAACATGCAAATGTCAATAACGAGACTTGAACCCAAGATCTCTTGCAAAACCAAAGCTCAGATACCATGTTAGAAACCACTCAACTTAAAAGCTATAGCTATCAAATAAGGATCCAACAATGTATATCAAGTTATCATAAAAAATAACAAATAATTTAAAAACACATAACCACTTGATAACAAAACACTTAACCTTTGATAGAAAGGAGTGGATAAAGAAGCTTCATATGGCAGATCCATGTAGGTAGGAAATGACTTCATTAAGTTAACAGAGAATTACCGAGGAGGGAAAGAGAGAACAAACACACTTTACTGAAACTAAATAGTTAAAGGTAGAATATAAAGGGAAAGTACAATTTTTACATATTATTCATTACTGATGAGAAAGGAAAAACATTGAACTCACCCAAACCCCAAGTTGAAACTATCTTAAGCCTCAATCATTCCATCAAAATATCCACCATCTCTTTTGTCTTCTACTCTTCTGCAACATACAAATGGAAGAAAATTAAAGATCTTGAAAAGAACTCAACTTCTCTCTAAGTTTTGACATTTTCAGAACAAATGATGAACGAAACGCTGACAATGGACAAGACTTAATGCTTTGATTATTTTACAAGTATCCCCAAAGGAATGTTAACTATTGAAAAAGCTCAGTTACAAATATGCCGAACGCAGCAGTCTAAAAGAGAAGTGATGTAAAAGAATAAATCAATTTGGAAAATAGCCCTAGCAATAAAATGACCATCCACTTGATTTTGGCAATTCTACCAATTAGAGCAAAATAACAAGCAGCACAAAAGAGACAGAGATAAAACCTTTTGTTCCTGATTATGAGATTGTATTACGATAGGTTGGGGGAGGACACCATTGTCCATGCTCCGAATATAAGGGCGCACCTTCTCCTCCAATAGCTGATTCAACTGAGATTTAGCACAAAGTTTGTCAGACGTAATCTAGAACATGCAAAACTCAATGAAAATATATGATCATAAGGTTAAACAAACAAATCTGAACAAGCACACTATATGCGCTCAAGCTCTGAAATTTTGATTTAGGAATGATTCCAATTGAGTCGTGTAACCAGGTGGCCAAGGATTCGAGTTGCGGGAACAGTCGCCTGTAATGTAAGGTAAGGCAGTGTACAATAGACCCAAAGTGGTTGGACCCTTCCCCAACACCTCACATAGGTGGGGAGCAACGCGCACCAAGCTGCCTTTTTTAAAAAAAAAAGAAAAGAAAAATTGATTCCAACTGAGGGACAACAACAGGGGTCAGTTGGCCCCCCTCTCAAATATGGAATAAATTTTCAAAACTCATAAAATGTGGAAAGTTTGTTCTTGCTATGCAAATAAATGCCCTTGTTAACTTTGAAAACTTGTTACCACAAGCTTTCTTACATGGAACACGTCATATGTGCCAAGTGAAGATTAGCCAAGCAAGATTGAATTTTCAAGCATGGGGAACTTCTACTCGTCTGCTAAACATAAATGCAAAAGAGGAAAGATGCTGAAGTTAGCATCAATCACTGTAGGACCCTACGGTGATTCTATGATTAGAACGTCAAAGTATTCTTTTATTTTTGCGAAGTGCATTGTGGCTGATTCTCGCATTCAAAGCCCTTTTGAACAACAACTTGAGAAAAAAAAAAAAAACTTGGTGAAATGGAAGGGACAGTTCTGAAACAAGTTGGGAGATACCGGAACATTGTTTTCAACATGAACCATTGAGGCCCAGGAGGGCATCAAACTACTAAGTTAGAGAGTTTATCAGTAATGTTAGTCATACGCCATTCTAGTGTCATTTACAAGTGTGTGTGTCTATGTATATGTATGTATGTATGTACGTATAATAGGTATAAATTATACATTAATCAAAATGGGTAAAAACTTAAAAGACAATACAAAAAGAATGGTGAAAAAGTTCAAAAAACTTACATATTGACTTTAAAAGAAAAAAAAAAGCGTACCCTGTGCATGAGACTCCTGCCATTGCGAGGCATAGGAAAGAGATAATGTACACAACCTTACATATCTTAAAAATATTACATATATTTCTGTCACGGAGAGATTTCTAGACAAATCAGAATTTCAGAAAGAGAGAGAGAGAGTTCCCATTGAGAAGATACGGTTTGTAGTACCAACTTTAAGAGGAACCACAGGGCGATGTGTCACCCAATAACACAGTGGTGCGTTTATATATATATTATAAAATGGAGAGGCTATTTCCAGATTCAAATCTATTAACCTCTAGGTCATACTGCATAGTGGGCTATTTTCAAGTTCAATCACTTTTGAGTTATCCACATTTCACTGTTTCCTCTCTTTGATTCTACTCTCTTACACATGTTAGACTATCATAATTCCTCTACATAATTGATGAAAAAAAAAAAAAAAGTCACTGTTTATACTTCACAAGCATTATAGAAATCCCAAATAGATGCAAAAATATGTTCCAAAATGTCATTGCAAATTACAACAACGTTGAGAACCAGAGTTGGCACATGAATGTGACTGAATAATAAAGAAAAGTACCAGAAATAGAATATTCGTGATAAAGTACAATAATTTGTAATTGGATGTGATAATGACTCAGAATATATTGTTAAATGTACTTCTAAAAGCTGTAAGAATCAATAAATAGTCTTTCATATCAAAACTGGAAAATCTTTAATGAAGGTTGGAATTACCTTGTCTTGGCGCCATTTTGTTTCCCATTGTGTATCCAATATTTTTTCTGTCATTTCTCTCTGAGCATTAAGTAGGACTGTCATCTCAAACAATTTCTTTGGATCTTGAAGCTCCTCCTTGCTCCATGAAGATGCATTAAGTGGAAGGTCTAGATCCTGCCAAAAGTTGCATGATAGATTGAAATGTTAAGACTCAGAACAGCCATTTCAATTGATGCTTAACATGCAAATAAACACTGACTAGCTGCTTCTGTATATTAATTGGAAAAATTAACTGGCACTTCAAACTTATTTTTCATTCACTAAGGGTAAAATTTATTGCCGAAAAAATCTTTCATTACTTAGAATAAAAACTATGTTAAACTTATAAATCCCTGCATGCAAAGCACGTTACATTTTGGTTTCATCATTAGCCCTTCAAGCTAATTTCACACAGAAGCATACAAATTTCAATAGATTAGCAGCACAACAGAAAGATCAAGAATACTTACACCCCAGTCATGTGGTCGAGGTGGAACACTAAGTTTCATAACTTCAGCCTGCAGTGCCTTTTTGGCCTTGTAATAAGGGATATTTTTCACAATCACTGGATCATCCCTTGCGCGGACAGGATCTATGGATATGAGAGCCTATGATATAAAGAGACAAAAAAAAAATTGAAACTCAAAATTTCTGCCAAAAATTAAATATCAGGAAATCCAAATTCCCCATTACCTCTAATAAATGAGATAGTGCATTCATCATGAATTGAAAGATATATAAACTCGTACAAAATGAACAGCAGGAAGTACAACAAGAAAATCAAATTTTAAGTGTTAAAAAGGTTGTCTAAAAATTGAATTAGGTTTATGCCTTGAAGCGGTCAAAAACCCCTTAATGCTTAAGTTAAGCCTCAATGGTAGTATGTGAGGCACTGGGGCTTATGCCTCAAGATTTTCGCTTCAAGAATCAAGATTATGAGATTAAGCATCACTACTAGTGACTTGAAGCCATTTTCTATTTACATTTTTTTTCTTTGTTTTTTAAAGTTCTAATATTAGTTATTTAAAAGAGATTCAATTTTTGAAATTCCAAGCCTAGGCTTTACATGTTGGAGGTCAAATCAAATGCACCTTGTCTCTATCTATGATTTTATCACAGAAGGCCTCACAAAATATACCCTATAAAAGAAGTTACCAGATATAATGAAAACTAAGAAGTGGTAACCCCTAATATCTTTTTATTTTATTTGCCTTCTTTTTTGATATTAGAAAACATATACTTTGAAAATCTTGACTTACAACATTTACTCATTGAGCTTTTACTAATGTTTGTAACAATTGAAGAAACTGACATATCAAGTTTATATCTTCCCTCTTTTTTTTTTCTTTTTTTTTTTTCAGTTATTACGCATTTGCATCAGAAAATTATATTCTGATTGATGCCAGGGCATCCACCTCTAGAATCTGTCGACAAGTTTCACATAGTCAACTCATTGAAAGGGACATGTTTTGAATCTAATTTGGATAGAACTCTTTGAAAGGGACATGGGCTGAAGCAACTCGACTGGTTTCCATGCTCGATTAAGGATATTAAAAGATTCCTTTGAATAAAAGTCTAAGAAGAATGTGACTGGTGCCAGAGGATACCTCTCGTGATTCAATTGTATTTTGTTAACAGTGGATAATGTTTGGAAATGATGTTACTCACATCCTGCAGTAGTTCCCAGCCAGGTTTTCTCTTTGCCACCAGATCTCGAAGTTGATCATACCGCATGGATTCCTGAACCAACAAAAAAGATAAATCAGCAAAACACAACATCAAAGTTCCCTGAAATTCTAATGTTGAACATCTAATAATGGTCCATTTAGTGAGTGTAAAACATCTGATGCAGAATAGGAGGCAAAAAGAACTTTTTCTTTCCATCAATCCGACACACTTAATTCAAATTTGTTGATATCTATATTCTCACTTGATATGCATAGTAGGGCATCTACTTATCAACTATAGCTTTTAGGTCAAGTGGTTTCTAACATGGCATCAGAGCCTTGTTATTTTGTAGGTCTTATGTTCAAACCTCCTTCCAAGTGTATTTGTTTGTTTGTTAATCTTGTCTTTCCTCCCTATTATAAATGTAGTCCATGCGCCATCATGTGCGTGAGGGGGAAGTGTCAATATCTATATTCTTGCTTGATATACATAGTTAAGCCTCTACTTATCAGCTATAGCTTTTAGGTCAAGTGGCTTCTAACAAAATCGATTACTTAGGATCCACATCAGGGAAAAAAAAGGAAAGTCATGCAAACAATGCCAAAACTTGATTAATCCATAAGAAGATACACACGAGCAGTAAAAAACTTGGCCTTTTTCTCTCTTTGTTTTTGGATAAATGCTTCGATTTTACAAAAGAAAGACGAACAAAGAAATCAGAAAACGACCAAATCCGAAGTCAAGATAAAGCAGGAGCCAAATGACATTTTTCCTGTACCCATTGACATATTTATACTTCAAACACAACATACTAAAGACTTAGTCTTATATTCATAAAAGTGATCAATAGAATACAATTTTTCAGACCCCAACCATATAAACCATACGTAGTATACTCAAAACACAGCTCTGAATTCAACCACACAGTAGGGTTAGTTGAGTAACCTAGGTCCCCAAATCATCCTAACCCAAGGAACACTTAGAACCCATAAGATCAGGCTTGAGTTTAAAACTTTTGATGCCTCTTTTGGATATAACATGCAAACCAAGAAACTCATTTTTTAGGTTAATTTCCAATTCTGAGGTCATCTAGTAGTTTTCAGATTTTTGGTAAATTAATATTTTACCTTCGTTGGCTATTTGTACTCGTTTGAATGCATTATTTAACTTATTGCGAAAAATAATGATGCAAAAAATTTTAAGTTATAACTATAATATATTCATAAAAAACCTTGAAAATATAGACCATAAGCAAACCTTGTATTGCCACCAAATTTTCTGCTTGACATCATCATCGTAGTTGAATCCTCCCAAAATCTGAGGCATGGTAATAAGCCAAAATGCTGCAATACTGGGGTCTTTCATGCTGTGAACAATATGCTGAAATAAAAAATAGAAACAGGACAGAAATGTTAGATGGTGATAAGCTGATAGCATGGTCAAAATATGTCTTAGTGCATCATTGCCCAGATACAGTTTTTTCTCTAACAAATTACCCTACAGTTAAGTCTCCGCCTAAAGAAAACAGCATTATGACATCATTCTTACATGTTTGCACTTAACAATGGGAGGAGAGATAACTCAGCGGACTTTAAACTCATTAGAACAATAGGTATAACTCAAATTTAATTTTCTTTGAAGACTGGAATTGATCACTAAGTCATCTGAAGAAAAGGCGTAACCCACTTGACTTCATATGAGCCTTAGTTTGATGCTGGAGAAACAGAATATTGTTGAGATTGAAACATTTATCTATGAACTGTTTTTAAAAGCTTAAGTGCAATCTAATGCTTTCACTGGCCAAAGCTTTGGAGACATGATCTCAAGGCATGGGATAAATGCTGCACAAGTATGCATTTTCTGAAACAGTTAAGCACAAACAGACACCACACAGAGGCAGCCACCTAAGAAGAAGCTAGAAAGTGAGAACTATCCCGAACACATAAGCATGTAATATGATAGTAAACAAAACAGAGAAATATCATATATTCCAATAAAAGATAAAAAGTAAAGTTTTCTAGCCACCCAAGAGGCTAGAAAGTGAGAACTATCCCAAATACATAGCATATAATATGATAGCAAACAAAACAGAGAAATATCATAAAAAGGGCAGCCAAGTGCTCGAAGCTCTTGCCTATGCGGGGTCCAAGGAAAGGGTTGGACCACATTTGGGTCGATTGTATGCAGCCTTACCTTGTTTCGCAAGAGGCTGTTCCAACAACTCGAACCCATGACCACTTGGTCACACGACAGAAACTCTTACCGTTGCACCAAGGCTCCTCTTCAAAACAGAGAAATATAATAAAAGATAAAAGTAGGTGAAGTTTTCTAAAGAATAGAGACATTTACAATTCATGTTACAAAGCTTGAAATCCATGTACAATTTTACCCAAATCATCAAAAAATCAAATTAATTTTTCTTAAAATCAAATGAAGGTCCCAAACATCAATTCCAACGCACAAGCTAGTAACAATGGCTAAAATTCAATATGTCTTAATCTTATCCATTAGTCAACTAGACAGAGAACATATAAAAGTAACGGGCACTACCATAAAGCTACTCTTCCATTTTTTTTAGATCATGAATCAAGTCATAGCTATATAAAGAGACAGCTAAAGTACCAAGCCAATTTACTATCAAAATGCACCAAAGAAATATATAGATGGCATCATCAGATAGCACCATAACTTACTGAAACAAAGAAAAATCATGGAATAGAATGAGATTGAAACTAGCCTCATAGGGGTAGTCCATCTTCCTCATGACATTGTACGCTTTCCATGGTGGCTCCATAATCTGAGGCAAGAAAAAGAAGGCATTAAATTAGCAAATGAAAAAAGTGTACCTTTTAGCACATAGGTTTGAAATTTCAATCAGATAAAGATGCAACTTGCCAACATTGCCCCTGGCTTAGGGAACAAGATAACAGTTTCAAATAGAAATAATGCAAGCCATGTTATGAAACAAGCTGACATTGTTTCAAGTTGCAATTCCACCAACTCTAAATGGACATGCCATGTGAGCATTAAATATGCAAGTCAACAATTTCAAAATGATTAAATTCCATTAGTCAAAGCCTTAGATAGGAAACTGAGAGTAACTACAAAGGGGAACAAAGAACACATGTATGTGCACAGTTTGAAATATAAAACAAATTTAGCGGTAAAAATAACTAGGTTATTTTAGAGGAGATTTAGCCATTCAGGTGATACTGAGATATAGAATTTAACCATTAAAAAAGCAATATTTAGTTCAAAAAAAGATTATTTATTTTGATAGAAAATAGATTATCTTAGACTCAGGTGATATTGAAACATAGATTCAGCCATTCAGATTATTTTAGAAGTTTCTCCAACTACTAACTATTAAAAAAATATAAGCTTTACCCAGAATCTTTAGCTGTTCCAAATAAGTTTCATTATGTACTTCGCTGAATTTCAATGAGGGAAAAACAGGAGTTATATGGCAATTTCGTTTCCTAGCTAAGATAACAAATTAGCCAAAAAAATCCAAAATCATAGTCCAAAGATTCAGTGCGACTTACAGAAGCTCAAAGTCAATAGTACAAGAACCATAATAAAGTAAACTCAAACAGTTTGCCCTTTGCTTCTCCCATCAAAGTAGTTCAAAGAAATTTTAGCATTTGGAAAAATAAATCAGTGCTCTGAAAGATTCCAAAATCATTCCTTTTCTCTTCATAATCTTGTAACTTCCTTGAGCATATCAGTTGCTAATTGATATATGATTTACCATAGAATAATAAACATGTACTGCCTGGAAAGTTACAAAGGTGGAGAGCTTATATCCAAATTAAACAATAACAAAACTATGAGACAAACATCCCAGTATTGCTGACTATGGAAAGGAACTCACATCATCTGCAGAGATTCTGACTTGGATTTTGTGTTTGCAATCAAAACAGCCCATCACACCCTGCAATAACAGAAGCAACAATATCAAAAAGTATTGCAGAGGAAGACGAAAGTTCAAACATCAGATTCCATTAACCAGAAGAAAATGCTGAAATGAAGGTAAGAAAAAGGGATTCCTTATTTCCTTACCAAAGCAAAAAGACGCACCTGTGCATCTGATAAAAGTTAAGCATTGTTACATCACCCATCAATCACAACAACTTCACAGTGGTGAATCATAATTTGCTTCATCAAAAGCAAGTATAATTTGCAATATAGTAGTTTCAAAAGCAAATGCATCAACATAAAGAAATTTCAACTAAACAAAACATTCTCCCAAGCCCAACTACATGAATTTACTTTCATCACTCTACTTTATCAGGGACCAAATCTTCTACTAATCTACTATACCACATGAGGTTACATCTTTCTTAATTATCTATATATCCTTTCTATGTTATTTTAAGTCTTCATCTTCTTTTATCATTGATGACAATTAATAGGCCACTCTTCTTAGCAGAAGCATCCAATGGTCAAAACGCTTTTCCTCTAAAACTATTGGAACCTAGTGTAATAAAAAAAGTGCTCATAGTCAAGGGTACTTTTGCATGGAACAAGATTCGTTATGATCTAAAATGCATGATATGATTTAATCCAAAAACACTTCTAAGCTTTGACGAAGAATCACTTACCCTAAGAAGCCCACAACTCTAATGACAATGAAAAAAGTTTCATATAAAATATATAACTTTTGACAATATAGTCTGAAATAAAGATTTTGCCATTTTCTACAAAAGGAATTTTCATTTGGTGACGAGCATGACGATTAAATTTCCAAATAGTAAACTAATGACAATGAAATCAATGTCATTTTATGGATAAATCCACCACAAACAAGTACTTTTCATCTCATTTAGATAGGATAATGACTAATGATTGAGACTGGACTTTTATCTACTTCCACCACAACTATTGATCATTAAATTTGGATAAAGACATTAACGGCTCCTTTCAGTCATTTTTAGATAGGTGATTTACATCCCAATGGAGCATGATCTATTTCTTGAATACCAGTCCATTTTCTCTTGCCTATTGAAGGTACTTCACTCACTTTGAAATTAGCAATGGCCAAGTTGTTTGAGATACTTAGAAATTGTAGTGATCATTTCTTAAGAATCTTATCAAATGCTGTCGTATCAATGGGTTAGGCTAATTTGCTTGTTTCTTAATTCCTTGATTGACCTAGACCACCAGGGTCTATTTATATTCTTTTGGCTCTTTCTTAATCAGTTTATAGAGGACAGAAACAAATTTAACCGATCACAAAACCAAGGCAGAACTTAAAAAACAAAATAAAAAAAAGGAAACTGTCTAACAAAAAATTATTTAATCGTCACAAGACATAATATAACTTACTGTTCCATTGCATGTTGGGCAGTCTTTTAATGGCAATGGGAAATTCAAATCAATAGCAGAAGGAAGGTGCACCAACTCAGCCCGATTGTCAGCAATAGCACCTGCAACTGACTCAGCTGTTGCCCTCTCAGTGCTGCAATAACATTAAAATAATAAATAAATAAAAAATCACTATATCACAAAGATCTTGAACCATAAACCAAGAAAACAAAAAACCCATCCAATTAATTGTCTTCATTGCACGTCGTATTTCAAAAATCAGCAAATCCAATAAAAATCCTCGTTCCTTGTTTGTACCAATAGTTCCACAAAGGCCTCAGGTCCTCAGGAAGAAACGAAGCTGTTAACAGGTAGCGACCAGTATTGTTCACTTCTGACTAGCAAAGAATAAATGCTGACTGAGAATCCTAACCGAACGCTGATTTCTTAATTCTATTTCAAACAAACAGGGTACTGATATTTGGTTGTGTTGACATGAATTAACAACTGATTTCTTAGTTCTAATTGTCACAGCAACAACACTTTTTAGTTGTATTGATACAGATAACATAGACATGCAAATTAATAAAAGGTCGTATCCTATGCATAAGGCTCCCACCATTGCAGGGTCTAAGTAAGGGAAGTGCTACCTTATTAAGTTGCAATTTTTCACTTGATAGTGAACCTTTCCTATGCCTTTGCACATGGTACATCGCAATGCCTGCCATCCGTTGCAAGTCTGACAATTCCTAAGAACATAGAAGCAATAGTGTTAGTATATAAATAAGATAATAATTTAGATACATTATCTACCATGCATATGAGGATTGAGTCATTGACATGATCATTGATACATGTAGTCAAATGGTCAGATGTAGACATCCCGTTTTAGAAGGTTAACTCCAAATGTAAACCCAATGACAAAGACATGCCAAACTGCCAGTAAAGACCATTGAATGGATTTTTTATCATCATATGCTAAAACACACCAAAACAAGCACTCTTTTTTTTTTTTTTTTTTTCTTCTCTCCTGAGGAAGCATGCATAGTTGATTTCCTAAGAAAAGAAGCTAGTATTAGTGAACTATTGTTTTCTCAGCCTGGAAAGAAAATATGAAGCAAAATGTATTTTGGTAGCTTGGGCAAAAAAAAAAAAAAATCTAAAAATCTAATGAGTGACGACTTCGTAATAGAAAGTAAATGTAACGGAAAATGAGAAGTTTTTTTTTTTTAAAAAAAGAGCACCTCTGGCATAGAACTTTCTTCCCTAGCTCCAAGGCAATATCATATGTACCAAGAGTTGCAACAGCCTACAATTGAGCGATGGAGTAAGTCATTATAATTGTGATCAAAGTAAACAAAGAAATGGAAAAGGTAAGCAGTGTCATAACAAAGATATCGCTGGCTCTATTTACTTTGCACATAAACAGCAAACCCCCTCATTATTATCATATATAACTGTATTTAAACAATTGAAAACTATCTTGCTTAGCCAATCCTCAGATACAGCAAACCACTAATTGTTAATATAAATGACTAGCCAAGTGCTGTGGCTGGTATGGTAATGCAAAGCCTGAATCTGAAATAAGAATGCTTCTTTTGGTTTCAATATTTAGTCAATAACAGTATCTTTAAGGTGCAAGACACCACATCTACCAGGTTACAGCCAAACCACCACAAAGATTACACCTCATGAAATGCATAGTTATTAATACTGTTCAGAATTTTCCCTGAATTCAACTCAACTTGACAAAGTCTTTTCTCAACTACATGAAGTTAGCTTCATGAATCCACTTCCTCCACTCCGCACTATCAACAGTTAAGTCGACATTTAGAATAAGAATATGAGAGAATATGAGAGAATTGTCATACAATTTACTAAACATTTACACATAATTGCAACTTTCCACTGAATATACTGATTCCATTTGCAAACATACATTAACATCACCAAAAATTGGAACAAGTAAACATAAAAAAAAAAAAAAAAGCAAACCACATGAACCATCAATAATTCAATTTCGGCAAATTCTCGCAGAAATTGGAACAAATAAACGCACTAGATTGGGGGAAAAAACATTAAATATATATATATATATATATATATATATATATATATATCTTTCCCCTGAAGACTCCTACGCCAAATTTCATTTTTCAGGTGAGAATTTCATGCTTTACACGTAACAGGCCAAGTAACCTACGAAATATACCCCAAAAAAAACAATAATAATAATAAAAAAATTACTCAAATTCCTTCAACAAGTTTCAATTCCAGGTAAGAATTTCATTTCAAGATTGATTCCTAAACCAAGTTTCAATTATCAGGTAACTCCCGCACATGAATAAAAATTACTCGAAATTCCTTCACCAAGTTTCTATTCCAGGTACGAATTTCACGTTTTCTTTTCTTTTTTTCTTTTCTTTTCAAGATTCCTAAACCAACAAGTTTCAATTTTTACCTAACATGAATAAATAACGAGCGAGAAAAAAAAAAAAAAAAACTCACGAAAATGGCGGAGAAGGAGAGGTGAGAGACGAGCTCGGGAACGCCGAAGCCGCGAGGAGCAGAGCCGGCAACGTCGTAGGCGAGAGTGAACGGCGACAGAACCAACTTGATTGGGAACTCGAGAACGTCGATTAACTGTTGGCCGTAACGAGCAGAGAAGATCTTGTAGTAAACATCGTAGTATTGCTTCGCTAGCTTCAGCATTCGATCGGGGCCTCTCGACATTGCTCTGAGTTAGAGAAGTGGATAAGCTAAGGTACCTGCGTTGGTTTCGTTCTCAGTTGAGTTCTCACTGAAGGCGAAGAAGAAGGGATTTTAAAGTAAACTGTCGAGTGGAATCGGATCGAACCGGATTAAACCGGAGTCGTCGAGAATGTTGAACTTGAACCCGGTTTATGAGGGAATTTTTACATTGAAAACTTTGAACCGGGTTTTTTTTTTGGTTTCTCAAGTTTAGTTAATAGTTAGTCGTGTAATTAACTTCGTTACCTAATCAGGAGAAGGTATCAAGCCCGATTTTTATAATAAATTATATGTAAGAGTTTTTTTTAAATTAGTGTTTGCACATGTACACCGCACATAATTTTTAATATAAAATAATTAAAATAAAATATTTTTTATTAGAAAAGAATTAAATATTTTTTTATTAGAAAAGAATTATAATATAGAGGATCAAAATAACTACAATCATTCAGGAATATGGACTAGGACAAGTAGGAGGAAAGTTTAGACCTTAAGAGGGTAAATTAGAAAATAAATTTAATAAATAAATAAATTAATTAAATGTAGGATGTAAAAAAAAACTGAATTTGCAATTAACTACCCTAAATATTTTTATTATAATATATTTTACGGACAAAATGATTTTTTAAAAAATTATAAAAAGGAATACATATATTATGTCTTTAGATATGATTAAAATGAGTCAAATTGTATAAAAAAAAAGGGAAAAGGTAGGTAAGAGTAAAAAGTTCGAAGTAAGGGTAAAATAGAAAATATAAATTTTTAAAAAAATAACTAAAATGCTAGAGACATGCAAGTAGTTACAATATAAAATTGTTATTTTATCCTTATTGATAATAAAAGTAATTTAATATATAAAAACTAAAGATAAAATTTTAAGTGCATTTTAGACAGCAAAAAGGCTCACTATAATAAATTACTCAAGTATTTTCAGTATAATAAACACACGACCCTATTTTTGGAGTATGTCTGAGTTTTTATCCAAAAGTATTTTTTTCAAATGCAACCGACAAATACAGAAACAGAAGAAAGAGAGCTTCACAAAAATATTCAAAAATTACGTTTGAATCGCAAACATGTACATGTCAAACAACACCTAGTACGGGTTTACTAAAACCTTTTAATGTGGTTTTCCCCGCCCTCTCAAAAAGGGTCATAGATATAGATATAGATATAGATATAGATTGTGCATGTGGCAATTGGTAATTGATGAAACTTTAATTCAACTAAAAAAGTAATTTGAAAAATTATTCAGGTTTTATTACCTCATTTTAATTATTTAGTTATTTATAAAAAGAAGGAAGACATCTTGTACAAATATATTTTATATTAATATAAACTAAATACAAACAAATTTAAAAAAATAATAAATTTATTTTAAACATTATTCTATCCATTAGATCCTCTTTTTTTTCTTTTCTTGTTATTTAATAAAAAAACTACTTTTCATGTTCTGATATATTAAATGTCACATGCTACTAATATATATCTGTGGAGTTACTAGTATATACTATATTTAGATTACATAAGATTATTTTACTATACATTATACATATGTTAAAATTTAATGCGGGATAGTACATAGATGATAAAACGTGTGTATATATATATCTAACAAAAGTAATATATATATATATATATAAATACGGAAGAAGTGAAGAACGGGAGAAGATAAAGAAGGTCATGGAATCCGCTATTCTTTTGCTGAAAGTACCCTACTGTTGTACTCTCTTTTCGATTCTTCATTAGTAATTTTATTCTATCTTTCATGAACTTAGGTATATATTCACCGAACTACATAAAAATTATGTATTCTTGCTTTGGTTTAATCTTTGCATTTGTTTGATTTGTATGTTTGATTCGTTGTATACAACAATTGGTGTCATAGCTATTTTGATTATTGTGGGTATCTTTAAGCAATTGAAGTTGCAACGTTATAAATCGAAGATTAATGCTGCAAAGGTGTGTGTGTTATTGCCGTTTTCAAAGTTGTTGTAAGAAGGGTGCGTGGTAGGATGTATCCAATGATTAATGGGGGCCAGCATTAGACTTGTGTATTGGCACCAATGTTAGTTTAGCTTGATATTGGGAGGTTGTCCGAGTTATTGGATTGAGTACGTTCCATAAGAAATTTACATCTCCATTTAGATGGCACGATAATTTCAATGATATGCACATGTCCACAAGCATTCTTCCTATTTGTTGTTGAAATTTTAGAATTTTTTTACAGCTGCATGACCAGTAATTTTGTATGGAAGTGCAACATTTGAACTAACTAAAGCAAGTTGTTTTTGCAGTGAAATTCCTTCTCTACCTTGTGTTCCATATTCCTCACTTTCACCTACTTCACATGTTATGGCATGACGGCTGTTGCCTTGACGCCTACTACTCGCTTGGCTGCTGTAGTTTCTTCTGCATTTTATTCACTATGGAATCTGCTATATATCAGGGTTTCTTATTCCAAAACCAGTAAGCACTTCCATTCTAATAAACTAACAACTCATCAACTGCATTGCTCTCTCTTGATGCTATTGGGTTTCCCCCCATGTGGCCAATTTGCTTTGGTCACTGACAAAAGATAAAGAATGAAGGAATGGCAGACAAAGGAAAATGAGGAGCCGAAAGAAACCGCGCCGAAAGAAAAAAAATGGCGCCGAATGCGACCGCCGCGCGCCTAAAGTTTGATTTAATATTAATATAAATATATTAAATATATATTTATAATTATGATTTTGCCCCCGATTACACTTATAAATAGAGCTTAACTTCATTCTTGATATTCATTCCTGAGAGTCAGAGAGTTCTATTCTGAGAGATCTATTTAAGAGATCTAATCTGTAAGATTCACCTAAGGGTGTAGTTTGTATTCTCTGATAATACAAGTTTGCTGTCTCCCGTGGACGTAGGCAATTTGCCGAACCACGTTAAATTTGTTGTCTTATTTTTCTTTCATACTTTACCACGATTCCGCACAACAGAATCTTCTTCAATTGACTTAATATATATACTTGTTTATATATGTTGTTTCCAATTGAAGTATCCCTGGATGGTGGAATTGGTTCTATTACATTTGCCCGGTGGCCTTGACCCTATTCGGTATCATCAGTTCTCAGCTAGGTGATGCAGAGAATCACATTGTGGGAATTGGGCTTCAAGGCACTGTGAAAGAAAAAAACATCTGGAGTAACTTGAAAATTTTAAATGAAGCTACCACAGTTCAATTAAGTTCATACAAAATCAATATGATTGATATTGGAGAGTAAGCATAATAATGTCACTCAAATGAGCATAATCTTGTTACAAAGTTCTATTAATAGATAGAAAGAAAGAAAAAACCTTGAAACCCGGTTAGCTTGGATGGTAAAATGAATCAAATATACTCTCTAAATCGTTAACCAAAGCTCGAATCTCAAGATAAGGTCCATAGTAAATTCCTTGCTAATGCCTTAAGTCCGACGTGGATAGCCTACTTTTTGATCTGCCTGGAGATGTAAATTAGCACATGATACATCAAAGCTTGCCTGAAACACCACCTATCTGTTGAACCTAAAAAAAAAAAGAAAAAACCTAAGAACATTCATTTTGTTTATGATGTTTTGCTAAGAAAGATGTATGTCGAGAGTATGATCTTACATGCTTTCGTACGAACTATATGATGATATGGTCCCATGACTAGGTAAATATAATTAAACTCTAATGTATGATTAAAATTAATAGTGTTATGATATGCATGCTGCTTTTTTTTTTTTTTTAACAGATCCAAAAGAACAGAAATTAATCATGTTAAAAGAACACATAAACTTACAAATTTTGCTCACTCGACTCTGGCACAGAAAAAATTTCACAATCACATGGCCCTTCCTCTCAGAAATCTACCTTCTTTTCTGGAACAAGTCTGCTGAACCTCATCATCTTTTCTGGAAGTTAAGAACCTTGATGGAAATAGCATACACAGTGAAGAATAAGACTGAAAATCCAACGAGAACAAGTGCGCTGATACCGATCATCCCAGGGCCATAGCCAAGACTTTCTTCTAAGTACTCTTTCACGGTGCCGTCAAACCCAAGTCCCACAATGCGAGTCTCCACATCACCGAGCTGAGAAGTGATGATACCACGTAGGGTCCAGGCCACCGGGCAAATGTAATAAAACCAAATCCACCATCCAGGGATACTCTGGAAGAAATTATATTAATAACCAATTGAAGCTTGAAGAGAGGCAAAGCATATACCAAATGAATATGCTACTTTATTAGGAAGGAAAAAGTTACTTACTGGTTTTGGAACAAGGAACCCTGATAGTAGATTCCATAATGAATAAAATGCAGAAGAAATTACAGCTGCTAGGTGCGTGTTAGGTGTCAAGCCGACTGCCATCATACCGTAGAAGGTGAAGTAGGTGAAAGTGAGGAACATGAACACAACGTAGAGTACAAACTTTCCTGCGAAATGAAACTCATCCTAGTTAATTGAAATGTTGCTGCACAAAGTGATCGCAGAACATGCAAGAATGTTAAGCCGTCTAGTTTTAATGTATGTTCAAGACATTAACCTGACAAAGTGAGAGTAAAGTTCAGACCACTTGGTTGCTTATATCTGCTATTTAATTAATTATCTCTATTTATTTTTATTGCACACCAAATTTGGAGGCAAAAGTGAGAAACATTTCTTCAACCGTAAATGAATATGAAAAGAATATATTAAAACTTTTGCTTAAGAAATAACAAAATATTCTTTGATAATGATAGAGATGTTTCAAGAACTGCTGTAAATAGACTGTTGACTTCGCTAATATCTAAAACTAAGAGGCTAGCACATACAAAGAATACCCTCTTAACCAAGTTGAAAAATGAGAGTCAGTTAGTTGAACCAAGCAAAATATGTAAGAATTAAAAAAGTTTTTGCAAGAGAACGAGCAGTTCGTTTGGTACAAAATACAAATTAACTTAATACCTAAAATGCATTCTTCGGATCGTATAACCAACTTTCTTCACAATCTATTATATAATTTGAATTAAAAAAAAAGACGAACTCATCTTTCTATAACTATCACATGGGGAGTAAGCCATGGTCAAAGTGAAATTAGTAAAGAAAACATTGCTAACGTACAAGGTATTTAAAATTTAAATCAAATCATTGGAATAAATTATTCACACCCCCCATAGGCACCTTAATTGGGAAATATGAAATGTTACCTATTGTTCTTTCAAAGTTGATCATGAAGAATGTGATTACACCATACAGTATTGATTGCGCTGCAATGTATGGGACCTCTATAAGACCCTGTTAATGAGAAAATAATTAATACTCATAAATTTAAAATCTTCGACAGCAGCTATTGAACTTATTTCATCAAGATCTGAGTAGCCTCTTACCTGAGCTGCTGCATAAGGAAAGGGAGAATACATTCCGGCTGCTTTCTCTCTATAGTAAACAGTCCTCTCAATAGAAACAACTGGTTGTACAGAAGAAGCATTACTCACACCAAGAAACAAGCAGGCAGAATAAAGAGCTCCCATAACCATCATCAAGTCTTGTGGTGTACCCCTGCAGAATATTAGTAACAGTTTTCATTTACTAGTCTGGAGCCAGAAGTCAAGGTGAAGACGAGCAATATTGATAAAAGTAATGATCCAGTCTGGCAAATACGATGAAGCTAGTTTTCTGCTTGTATAATTTTTAAATAAAGTTACCTTCTTGAACCAATATTCCAAAACACTGATCCAAGAATAATTGCGCTCATTGTGGTGAAGAATAACCTCACAGCATTGTATGGAGGGCTTCTCCAGTATACTAGATTTTGCTTCCATAAGCATAATTTAAACTGAGTCAAACTATCTTGTGAATAAGTGGAAGAGAACTTCAAGGGCTGTGAACCAGCAGGTGGAACACTCAACTGCTTAATCCGAGCTTCTACTTCCCTAAAGCAAAGATTTGATTATTTTAATTTCAGTAATTGAGCAACATCATTTTAACCTCATTTCTTAAAAAAAAAAAAACAATTATTTAACTCAATAAGTAAATTTAAACAAAAAAAAACTGAATTCTATAAGCAGTAAGAAAAAAAAAATAGTTATCATCATTACTTGAACTGATCAGAGTTTTTATATATATCTGCAAAGTCTTGACCAATCCTCTGTTCAGCAGCTGGGGTGCTGACCTCAAGCATCCAAGTGGCAGGATTGTAACCATCAGGAATAGGAGTTATCTCATTAATACTCTGCAATAGGAAAGGAATAGGTAGACTGAATAACCATAAATAATGTGATCATTAGCAAATCTAATCCTTTAAATGCTGCAACCAAAGGCCTAAAACAGCAGGTCACTCTGATGAATAGGAATTGATCATCCCAAAATAGATGATTTTACTTCAAATATTAGACATGGATTAGATATGTGAAACATATAAGTTTATGATTTTTGTTTCCTATGCTTAATTAATTCGACTTATCACATATGCAAGCAAAAAGTAAAATTATCTTCACAAATGAGAAGTTTTAGGTTCCAGTTATTTCCAAGAGAATTTGCACTCCAGAAAATTGTCTTCCGAAGCATATTGGCATCTTTGAGACATAATGTTTTCTTATCATTTCTCTTCACTGTTAATTGTGTTCTGAAAGACATAATTTGCCCAAAAGAGAAGATGCGAATGCTGGATTTGTAATGACTTCATGTAAACAGCAATGACAATGGTGGTCATACGGGTGGTTGTAATTGTTGACAGCCACTATATTAATGGCAATGAAAATAGAGTTGACACAACTTGGTATTGGATATAGTGGTACAATAAATGTGCTCATAATAGAAAGCATCAATCTTTGGTGATATTGAAACATTGTGGTTGTATGGTGGTGGTTGAGATAATGGGAGAGGAGGGAATTAGTGGGAAGGGTAAACCAATTAGGTTTTTGAGATGGTGTTGGCAGTTGTATTCATATGGTGAGAAACAGCAAGAGCTGTAATATGACAATTGCTTGAATCAAGGATGAAAGGGAGATTGAAGAATGAGAGGTATTGATGCAGAAAGGAAGACAGAGAAAAGAAGAGGAGAGACAAAGATCATTGAGAATAATATAGATGTATATTCAATTTCATTAGTCAGTCTCAGTTGAAGATTCCAATCCATTGGTATTTATAACCACTCAACCAGTAATTCCACTTGAACTAAAATTTCTACCAAAAAAGAACTAAGAATCCGTACACAATTAGATTATTAAAATCCTACTAATAAGTAATAGTTAAAATTTTGTTAAGACTAAATGATTAAATAATTAAAAGTCAATTATTCAATTCACATTCCTCATCCTTCTCCTACTCTTGAAGAGCTCAATTGGACAAATTAAACTGCACCAAAGAATAGAAAAATGAACCTCCCATTTGATTAAGTATTGTTAGCAGAAATAATTAGGAAATGTGATAGAACTTCCTCGACTAAAACAAGATAACAATATGAGTCTTGGTTTATATGCCTTTCTTCTTTGGATAATGCCCTTGTTTAGTTGCCTCATAACGAACCAAAGAAATCCCAGTGAATCAAATAGATTTGAAAATTGTAATTCTTCACAGAAATGGAAAAAAAAAAAAAATGTTGAAATAATTATATGCAAGAATGGGATGTTGTGGAATACATAAGATAATATTCTTTTACTCCGAAGCAGGGGCTTGGTTGATAACTTGATATATGGTCTATTCAACATTTTTCATTCAAATATGCAAAATGTAAACTACATCTTAAATTTAGACCCAAGAGAAAAAAAAATGACTTGTTTCAAATTCAAGTTTGTAAAATTATCAAAATAAAAAAATCACCAAACAAAAGCAGATTTTTTGAAATTCCTAAAAAATTTCTCAATAACTTATTATAGTTTTTTTTTATTGACCAAGAATCCTCTAAATACAGTAATAGCCTATCTACAAGTAATGAGCACGGCAAGCTTCCACCAATACACAGCAACCGGCATGCACTTTAGCTACCAGAGCACTCTAACAGAAACATAGCAACCACAAGTTGACATTCTAACATCTAGTTTTTGTCTTAAATACATAGAATATTTTCAAGAGTTGAGAATTTGAGAATAACAAAATTGACTCTGCTTCTTTACTAAAAGACCAGGGAATCGGTCCTTTCTAAGTCTCTAACAATTTAATATTTTGATGTGGCTTCTTTCTTTTTGTTGTATGACATCATACATGCACTTTGGAATAAAGAAATAATCCAATGGAAGAAAAATGTAGAAACAGCTAGTACCTGAAAATAGTCAACCATAATTTGCGAGTGCACTCCAAGCTTTCCACCATAAATAACTCGCCCTCCTCGTTTCATGAGAAGCAGCTGCAACCAAGAACATGATCGCAGGAGTTAAAGAAGAACGATTAAGTAAATTGAAGTTCTTTAAATCATTAACAATAGAATAATTCAACCTCATCAAAGGCTTCAAATATGTCAATGCTTGGTTGATGTATGGTACAAACAACTGTCCTCCCGGTATCAACAGTATTACGAACAGTACGCATTACTATAGCTGCTGCTCGTGCATCTAATCCAGAAGTGGGTTCATCCATAAAAATTATAGAAGGATTTGCAACAAGCTCCACGGCGATTGTAAGGCGTTTTCTTTGCTCTGTTGACAAGCCACTACTTCCAGGCAAACCAACCAAAGCGTCTCTCAGAGTATCAAGTTCTACTAGCTTCATGACTTCTTCAACAAACTCCTGCAGTAGACGTTAATGAATAGTCACAGAAGACATGGAAAGTAAACAAAACATAAAATATGCAAAAAGGTAGCCAAGAGAACTACATTTTTGCTTTCTTTGCTGATTTCCTTTGGAAGACGAAGCCATGAAGAAAATAGCAAGGATTCCTCAACTGTTACTTGGGGAGAATGTATGTCATTTTGTTCTACATATCCTGAGATTCTAGCAAAAGTTTTTTGTTCTTTAGGATATCCAGATATCCTAATATCCCCTTCTATGTATCCACCAGTCTTCCGACCGGCAAGTACATCCATTAATGTTGTTTTGCCTGCTCCACTTGAACCAACTAATGCTGTAAGAACTCCTGGTGAGAATACTCCACTAACGCTTGATAAAAGCTGCAATTTGTTTCCTGAAGTATCTTTCATCTCCTGAAACATTCAAAAGAAAATATTTAAATAAATTAAAAATGAACAAAATGAGAAAGGAGAAGTCAAGTACAAACCAACTTTTTACCTTCGGCATATCAACAAAGTAATTGACATTATGGAATGTCATTGTTAACGGTTCAAAAGGAAGAATCATTCCCTTCTTAGAAACTCCAGTTTCAACAGACTCAGACTTCAAATTGGACATCTTGGCTCCTGCTGCAATTACCAAGAAATCATAAGTGTGAGAATATACACTAACCGCAAATTTTCAGTAAACAATAGCATTATGAGGGGGAAAGGAATAAAAAAAAAAAAAAAACTATATATATATATACACACACACACATACATACATACATTAATACAACAAAACCAATAATATCATTGATAAGAAATTTGAGAAAATAGACTAAATATCAGTACCATCAGGACTCTGCTCTTCAGTATCAAGTGGAACAATTGCTTGGGCCTTTGTAAGTGCTGTAATGAACATCAACATGGTACAGTTTGTCAAGAAGCCAAAATCAAAGAAAAATTTTGATTTACAGAAAATAGTAGTACTTTTTTAAAGAAAATGAAAAAATATAAAAAAACTCAAAAAACACTTACGATGAAGGTAAGTCAATGCAATAGTCACCAGATTGTTGAAAAGGATAGCATAACCAATTAAAACAGCCAACCCTAGCCAGTACCAATAACCTCCACTGGGAAATCCATGCAAATGAAGGACATTATATCCAACTGTATTTCCTCCAAACATAGATCTCTGCAAAGTGAAATGTCAGTATTACTCAGAGTGTACTGATGCAGCGATAACTACAGCATGAAACCTTTTACCAACTTTTTAAAATCAGTTAATCTGCTTATGCCATTCAATTCTATTAAAGTTAAGAAAGTAATATAAGGATTGAAGAGTGAATGGAATATGAATCAACAAAAATTTACTAAAATGCAAACCTCCATCCATCTTGTGGCAGTGAATTCATTAACTGAAATTGCACGTTGTGCATATGATAATGGCGACAACCAAAAGGCCCAAGCCCACCATGGCTTGATCATTGCTGTAAATAAAAGAACCATCAATCACTAAAGAAAGCCTCGGTATGAAGTATCATTCAATTTATCAAATCAGAATGATGTAACCCAACCTTTTGGAAGTATAAAACCCCCCAATAAGAATATAATGAAGAGAGCAGCAGATCCAAATGTATTTGCAACGATCATATCCCGTGTTATAGCAGCCATTAATCGGAAGAGGCCCAATGCCATTTGGTGTATTGCAAAGAGAAGTAACATGAATCGGAAAAATCTAGCATGTTTGATATGAGATAAACAATATCAAGAAAATGCAGGATAAAATTGCATCAAATGCACAGGTAACTGGTGGAATGAGAAATACCTCCCAGCATCAGGAGCGAAGCCAACCGTATAATATACAACACATGACCACACAACAGATTCAATGATTGAGTATGGCACACGCAATATCCAACTAGGAATTGACCAAGCCCAAGCAGGATGAAAGCAATTATCTCTTTGTTTATAGAAGACTGGCAATCGGGAGATCATAATAGGAAGCTCAGAAAACCCATTAAACATCATATGTACCAACCCAAAAAACAAGCAAGAAAGATAAAGGTTTCCATTTGCCTCATCAGTAGGATGTAATCTTGTTCGTAGAAACATTGTGCATGTAACAAGTCCAACAAAAGCAACCTGTAACAATACAATGAATAAGGTTTAAGATAGCGAAAGAAAAAACACAAAATAAGATTTTATAAACACATTTATGCTCAGCACAATCAGCACAATGACGCTGAAACATTAGTTTTTGCAAGATTAATTAAATACTTGGAAATGTTTTATCAGCATCAATTAGAAACCAAGGCTCCTCAATCGTGTAGAAAGAAGAAACACCAAAATTTGAGTCTTTGCAGACAGGAAACCATCTCAATTCTGCTGGTGGGCTCAATTCCTATTAACTCAAACCAGTGGAATGACTCCCATGTTTTATTGAATCATATTCACACTACTATTTATCTATCGAAGTTATCAAGACAGCTGAAGTTAATTGATCTCGGCTGGTCAGCTTAGCTAGTACCCATGGGATTTCAGAGTAAAATTGAAAGGAACTCCAATTAATACCCGCTCAAGCTCAATCGCTCCTTACACCATCATATACTTGTTCAGATTTTATTTGGAATTGAATACTTTCTCAACAAACGGTAGATCCTACAAATAATAAGATATCCCAACATATTATTCATTTTACCATCTTTTTATATAAAGTAACTATGTTTTGATCGAAAAATGTTAAATGTAATGAGAAGTCAAAAATTCATTTTTTTTTTTTGGGTGCATGCCAAGCTTGACAATCTGCAACTATGTTGAATTTTAACAGAATTTAAAAAAATTGCAACAATAGGAATGCAAAAAGGTGTCATAAGAAATGCTGCTTAATACAATTTGCAGGAGTTATCATTTGTTAGCATGCCCTGTTAAGGCCTCAAAAAGTGGATAACTTCCTTTTCTTCAAAAGGCAAACAAGATTCCCCTTTTCATACATTTTAAATAGCTTTTCTGAAATTTTTTATCTATGTTCAACATGGATGGAGATCATGATTTTGAAAGCTAATTGACTATAGCCTTTTCCCCAACCAACAGTCAATGTTTAGGATAAAATTAAGGCAGAGGTAAGACTAAGAGCTCTGAAACAAAATCTCCATGTTCTCATTTTTTTATTTTCTTGAATTATCTGGGATGAAGCATCAGTATTTTTACTAGATTACAATGTTACCTGTTGATACATTCTTCGTACAAATAGATATTGAATGTTGGAAGAAGAAAAGAAAAAGTTAGACATGTAATATTAAGTAAGTCTTGATACTTAAAATTTGGCTATGTATAGAGTGACAACATTATGAATTTGGGTTTTCATTAATTCACGCCAATCAAGTGGCAAGTCTGAATTGATCTGTGGAAATGAAATTGAATCATGAAATATTTTAATTGGGATTTTGTAAAAGGAAACATACCTTCAAAGCATGGAATGGAAATTTGACATAATTCTCTGAATTTTCATTGATTTTTTATTATTTTTCAATAACCAAATTTGCGACTTAAATGTAATCAAATTATTACAAAAAATTTATTAATATGTCAACAAAAAATGAATATGTAATTTATAAACTGTATAATTAATCCATATAACTCCTATATATGCTGAGCATAAAAGTCATAAAATAGCCCATTACTCATGCAGTGTGTATAAAATAATAGAGAGATTATAAACCTTACTGTAAACCATTATATTTTATAATTCAATGAGCTTTAAGTATATATTCATGTTTGTTTCAGCAATAATATCCACAAGAAACATAGATCTTTACAACATTCAAATAGAATTCTTTATACTTTACTACAATGTTGAATTGTTATAAAAATTCTCCATGTCGAATTGCACTTCCCCAAATTAATTTTGAATTTTAAGGGCTGAAGTTTATGGCGAATTTGAATTTTCAATCCATGCTTCAAAGATGAAGGAAGCTTTGCCTCATTCAGTCAAATCCTCAACCAAAAAAAAATATAATCCATTCTTTGCAAGAAGCGAAGCAATCACAAATATTTACTGACCTTTACATTGTATGTTTTGCAACTTAATTTGAAAAGTAACACACCTTATCCTATACAAAGACTAAAAAAGCAAGCAATAAAACCCTAACTATTGAAGAACTAGTTGAACATTCATGAAATAGATCTTCAATCATAGACTTTGACCATCAAACTCTAAATGACTAAGAAAATCTAAGTTTGCAATTTACTCTAAGAATAGTTTATTAGAAATTTAGTACAATATATTTCCAAAAGTGGTTAGTCTAAGAAGTTTATAAGTTGTAAAGCATAACTTACTAGTTACTAATGAATTTTCTGAATCATGACAAAAGCAAGTTCTACTAACATTATGCTTCAAAAAATGAAGTCTAATACTAACTAAACAAAGCCTTTTCACAACTACTTGTGGTTGCTTACAATTAATCCGCTTTCTCCACTTAGCTCTATCAATGATGTCTAATCTCCTTCAAATATTTTGATCTCCATTAGGAGGTCAAGGGTGGATTCTTCATTTAGATTGACTAGAAGGGTTAAGGTTCATCATGGGGCAGAAATTGAGATAACTTTTGGATTGGGTAATGGGAACTACTAAGGAACTTTTCCATTTTGTTCACTGAAGCCTTAAATTGAGATATTTTTCCCCTTCTTCCATATAAAAGGCAACATGAACCAATCATGGAAAATGTTGTACAATCATACTATTCATTGAAAAAAAATTTATTTTTTCCCAAAATAGAGTTGCCCATAGCTAAGGAATTATTTTCACTTGAAAGACAAATTAAAGCATCACTCCGACATTCTTTAACATAAGAAAAGTTCAACTGGACAATCCTTGTCCATCGAAACAATCAATTCCATACACCACCAGTAAATGTAGCAATAGATATTTTGAAGACAATAATGCTATGAAAATAAGTCATTATACGTAGTGACCATCCAATACGACCTCTACATGTTAATGGCCAACTAAGAATTAGTATGTTACGTGACATATCAAGTAACACAAGAACAATGTGATTATCATATATAGGAAAATAATAGATGGCTTCAAATAGCTGTTAAAAGGATGAGGTAAAGCCTACTTGGAATGTTCTGAAGATATACAGGAAACGGTGCCGGTTGATTAGTAGAAATTCTCGAGCAAAGCATGTTGCAAAAAGCTCCCAGTTTGACACAGCAAACCTTGTCTTGGAAAGAGCTGATGGATGGCTCTTTGCTTTATCATAAGGAGCTGAAAGACTGGACCTCACAGATTTTCCATATTCAGATTGTTTGAAAGCATCGCTGATTTTTGAAACTGGAAGGAACACATATGGTTTTGAAGGATCAGCCCAGTACTGAGCTTGATCCTTTCTAGAGGTAACCTGAAAAGACAGTGATAAAAGTTTAGGCACAGTATGAAAAATGTGAATAACAGAAATAACAACATCAATGCCAATGACAGCTAGTTGTTTCATTTCCAAGAGATTGTATCTAATCTCTTAATAGGGTCGTTCAACAGCAAAGCATTAATATGAAATTAACCACAATTGTAGTAATACTGAAATTGTGTTGGCACTTCAGAATTAGGAAAAAGGCATTCTTCAAAGTCAAATAATGCTATTTTCTTTTTGTTTTTCTTTCTTCTTTTTTTTGAGAAGAAATAAAACAATGCTATTTTCTAAGCACAAATTTCAAACATGAAAATTCAATTTTGTTTCCGAACACTTTATATCCATCATTTACAAATAACATGATGTCGGAGACAGCCTCTGCTGCCA
Source organism: Paratinospora sagittata (assembly GCA_035771175.1). Classification (NCBI taxonomy): domain Eukaryota; kingdom Viridiplantae; phylum Streptophyta; class Magnoliopsida; order Ranunculales; family Menispermaceae; genus Paratinospora; species Paratinospora sagittata. The sequence continues at coordinate 36,949,217 of CM069610.1, forward strand.
AACACAAAATTTAGACAGGTAAACTTGAATATTATGGTTGTGCGAATAATAACAATAGAGCATACCTCTTGGAGAAAATCTGCAACACCCTTCCTAGGTGGCAATCTAAAGCCCAGTGATTCAAAGAACTCTACGACATGCTCACGAGGCCCTTGGTAAACAATGTGTCCTTCCGATAACAGAATTAAATCATCAAACAAATCAAATGTCTCAGGTGCAGGTTGAAGAAGAGCCATCAGCACAGTACCATCCATTAGGTGAACAAAATTCTGTATGCATTTCACAATTTGATAAGTTGTAGAGCTATCTAACCCAGTAGATATTTCATCCATAAAGAGGGTTTTCCTTGGCCCAACAATCATTTCTCCTGAATACAAGAAAAGCAATGCTATTATAAAAGCGTGCAACTTCACTGTTTAGGTATATAAGAAACCAAGAAAACAAAGCCATTTACATGAGACAAATCCTCCTAACAATGTCCAGGGAATCTTGAAAGATCCAACAAAATTTTGGAGCAGAGTAACAAAAATTTGTGAGCTGGTTTAATTGCCTGATATATTACCCCACAAAAAGACTATTGGGGAAAACATAAAGAAAGTTAGACAAAACCATCCCACTGAATAATAAAAAGCTTAGAAGCCACAGACATCGGTAAAACAAGTAGGTAAAATAAATGTTGAGTCAATAGACCACCAAATAGAATATGTATACCATGAAAAAACAACAGTTTTTTTTTTTTTTTTTCAACTAACAGAGAACCCCTCTCCACACCAAAGGGTTTGGATCAGGTAAACTCCATACCTGGGTGTGTAAGATTCCCCATGCACTAAGAGCTGTATTAAAAATAATAACGTGTGAATTTGTGTGCAAAACATGCATATCTTTTCAAAAGAATCTATGAAACAACTATTAAAAAAAAAGAAGAAGCAAAAGTAATCTATTTTATGTGTATCAATAATCATGGTGGCATGGAAAGATCAGTTATTAATAATCATTACCAGGAAAGCAAAACTCTGCCAAACACCAAAAGAGGACATGGCATCATCAGAGCAGAGAGAAAAGCCACCACAAGAAAAATGTGTTATAATCAGGACAATGAAGGTTTGCGTTGTAGACTCGGACAGGTCATATCCGCTCATATTTTGAAACACGTCAACCCACAAAAAGTTATCCCAAAATTTGTTGTCTGAATTCATGAAAGGTAAAAAATTCTCAAAGAGCATTTTTTGCTTTGGTTTACACAGTGGGTGAAAATAATCAAATAAAGGCGATACATTCTTAATAAAATTCATTATTTTTGCCTTGGATATGTATATATTGATTTAAGTCAAAGGTGGTGGTAGAAACTACTTTACCAAAACCAGGTGCTAGATAGTACCAATGCACAATCTGATGCATAATGATATTAAAAGAAAGTTGTAAATATTGTTACCTGTTGTAACTCTCTTCCTTTGACCACCTGAAACACCTCTAAGCATATCATTACCAACTATAGTATCTGAGCAAACATCGAGACCAAGCACTTTCAAGATGTAGTCTGTTGTAAGACTGTGCTTTGTACCACCAACTGAAGAAGCCTGAGCACTTAAATTTGTTTCAGTATAAAATAGATAACATAATTGAACAAAGAAAACTAATAAATGTTCAAAAAGAAAGTTTGGTCGTGTGCAACCTTCATAAATGCATCAATTTCTGGACTTGGACGTAAGTTCAGTTCCTTCTCAAGTTTTGCCAAATCATTTATAAATCCTACAATATAAGGAACAAAAGGACATTTTTAGTAATATGTGCATGATACATCTTATGAGGTGATTATGAAACCAACATCATCTAAATTAGTAGCTCATGAAATTCATTTATTGTATTAAATATGAGGTTAAATTTTTTTTTTTTAATATATTGTTCCATATCTAATTAATACTAACATATATATAAATATGTGTGTGTGTATGTAAATAGGTATATAATTGTTAACATTTTTGAAATAAAATCAACTTAACTTCGAAAAGCTTCCCAACTACTTGGATCGGCTAAAAGAATCTATTTTCTCCACTCCTTTCTATCAAGGACTAAGTCTATAATTATATTACAAGTAAACTATATATTCTTTTAATCATCTCTATCCATATCATTTAGGTGTTTTTCTTTTACCATCACAAACTTTAATTCTTAACATGTCACTCTTCCTATTGGCACATCTAATGGTCTTTGTTGTATAAATCCAAACCATCTAAATCAAATCTCTCTTATTTTATCTCTAATTGAAGATACTCCACCATTTCTCAATTTCATTCTACATTTCATCTTTAATGTTTTACCACACACACACACACAAAGACACACACATATATATCAGTGTTAGTGTGTGTGTGTGATGAAATAAAACCAATTACCATAAGAAAGTCCCAATACTTTCTTTATGAGAAAACATATGTCGAACAAGTTAAATAGTTAAGTAACATTTAGGTTACAAAATCGTAGATTCATTGGTAGGTCCAATGTATGCCTCTAGGTCCTAATTGGTTGCAATATGTTTTCTAATTGAATTATCTTGCTTTGTTGAAACGATAAATGATCTCAATTTAGTAGGAGTCTTTTATATCATTATGAGAGTCATAGTTTCAAATTGGTGCCCTTTCCCTAGTGTCACGGGCCTCTAGTATGACAACCGAAATGGCCCCTGTGGCACCTCAAACACTCATATTCTTAGTCGGTCATTCACACAAACTCATACACGGCGGAAGTCTCATAAATGTATCTTGAGCATAGCACTAGACCATATCACATATGCCCAGAAAACTCTATACCTTCGATAGCGTTACTTGTCTGATGTCACCCCGATCCATCCAATACCAATAAGCTGTTTTGGATAACTTACTCTTCAGTATCCCCACAAGCATAGTCTAGAACGTAGACTAGAGATAGCTCAACATGTTCAACTCGATAGAGGGTGATCTATCACATTTACGCATCCAGCCAGACCAAATGAGTGAACCCGCAATGCTAGGCCACCTAGCATTGTCTCAAAACATACCCAAGTTCTATGAGAACTCCCACAACCCCCTTTAGGATCAAGGAAGATGGCCCCATGGGTGGAACCAAGGAGATGCCCTTTACATGACCAAGTGATGGTCATGAGGGAAGGTTGGGCAAGTACCCCTCACTACCTCACTAAGGTAGATGTTATGCTTTTACCCTATTTCTAAAAGGAAACATCAAATCTTGAGGTCAATCGTACTGGAGGTAAAATGACCATAAAGGCCTCACCAAATGAAAGTGTAATGCCTAGAACCCCTTTTTTTAGATTTACCATGCCCTATTCTTTCCCAAAACACAAATTGATACTAGAGTATTCTTTTTTCGAAGTTTTAATCTTAATTATTTAGGAGAGATCCAAGTTCTAAAACCACAAGCCTAAATTCTAAGTCATTTTTCCTATTACACATTTTCCAATTTTTTTCTAATACACTTTAATTGATATTAGTATAAATATGCTAGCTCCTTTTCTTTCTTAAAGTTATAATGTCAATTATTAGGAGAGGTCCAAGTTTTGAAACTCAAAGCTTAAACTTCTTATGAACTACATACACATTACCAACTTCTAATCTCAATTGCTTTTATGAATTTGTTTCAAGGAGAACCATCAAATATAACAAAAGAAAAAGTTAAAAATTTAAAAATTACTAGAGAATGTGAAAACTAAGAAGTGGTAAACCTAATGCTGTTACATTTTATTTGTTAGGTTTCTACAAGTTCTTTTTTATATATATAAAAAACATTACTCTTGAAAACTTGGCTTATAATATGTGCTCATTAAGTTTTTGATAATGTCTATTATAATAGAAGCTACTGATATATCAAATTTGTGTCTTGATTGTTTGACTTGTTATGTGATAAGGTAGGCATATATAAAAATAGCTCAAGTATATTTATATTTCATATTATCTATTTATTAATGATTTTTTTTTTATAATTAATGCAAAAAAAATTCATGTATTCTTTCTATAAAAATATGAGACTTATGCCTCATCTCATCTTGAGGCTTACACCTCGCCTCACAAAAGAAAATCGCCTTGATTACACCTAATGAATTTTAAAACTTTACATCCCAACGGTTATATCTTTTATAATTATCTCCAACTATATTATTTTAGTTCTTCCATTCTTCTATAAGCACCAATGAGAGCTAATATGTCACTCTTCTCAATTGACACATATGTTTCCAAACTATCGTAATTGGTTCTCTCACTTTATTTCTAATTTCAACTTGTATAGTAACAAGGCCAAAATCATTGGGAACAATGGTAGCAACTCCTTTCTTTCCAGGAAAGTTCTTCCATTACATCCAATTAAATCTCTTAGAAAGTTGGAGGCATCTAACCATGCATTAGATCTAGAAAAATAAACCAATGCTTTACAACTCATAACATGTAATCAAGGAATTTGCCTGTGTAAGGCGAGGTGTAAGCCTTAAGGTAATATAAGGAGCAGACTTGCATTTATTTAATACAAAAAAAAAAAAAAAAAAGACACAAACTTTTATTAGAAAATTCAAATATCAATCGTAAATGAAGAACACCTATAATAACCAAAATATATCTTATATATGCCCAGAGAAAAGTCTTTAAGACTTTTTTTTATAAGCAACTAGAAATATAGTACGTAGGGAGAGAGAACTGAATGATCATTTAACAATTAAGAACAGTCAAGTTAAGTTCGTTTTTTAAATGATTTTTTACAAATAAAATAATTGCTTAACCAATGAAACAGAAAGTCCTCTGACTGAAAGAGAGATTATGAAGTTCTCTACTTAAACAGAATACAATTCATAACTAAAACCATCACAAAAATGAACTATAGACATTTATTCAGCTCATTCTCTTTCTCAAAGCCAATTTCAATAGGGAGTTCTAGAAGTACAAGAAAGGGGGGGGAGGAGGCTCGGTATACCCTTCAAGACTGGAAATTAGTTGACTTCACAAAAGTTACTTTGTTGATGAAAAAAAAAAAGAAGCAAGATATGGAATTATCAAAACTTTCAAATTTTTCAAAGAGCCATCTAAGCTGAATTTCATTATTTTTCTAAAGTAAATCATATGTCTTTATTATGGAAATATTGGACTTGCATTTTAATAGTTAATTTTCACTTCAATGTTTGTTAGGGTTTATTTACTAGAGTTTTGTGTGTTAAAGTTTCATTGTTTAAGTGTTCAACAATTTCAAAATCATTAGGATTCTATAGGTCAGTTAATCAAAACATGATATTGCAATCTTTTTTTAAAGCAAATTTTATTAGAAGCAAGTTAAATTTAAAATCCACCTCTAACGTATTTGCATACTTTTATTCATGATATTTGCATAATTGTGTGGGTAGTGGGGAGATTTTAACTCTTAAGAGTTTGAAAAACCTGAGAGCACAGAGCGTTTCATCTTCTTTAGCTCTTTCCCATTCTGATCTTTTTGCGTCCCAACTTGAGAAACCGCCTTGCTTCAACCATATTCTCTTTTCTGTTCTTCGACTCTTCTCATCCTCTTTGTCAAAGGAGGGAAAAGGTTTGCAGAGACGTAGCTTTTGAGGTGATTTTTGTTTGGGACCCGAATTGAAGGACAAAGGCATGAGACAGAATTAGAGGGTGGATACGAAAGAGTGGCCGCCATAGCATCAACTCTTCGTAGCTAGAGAAGGATTAAATGGAGAAATCTCTGATGAATCCTGACACGGAATCTATCGCTCTATTTGTAGCTTCACCGCTCCGTACGAAGAGAAGTCGAATTCGTTGGGGAACAGGGAAACATACGTAATCAATTTTTTTTTTTTTTTCACAACAGGAGGCCTAATTTTTAAAAAAAACAAACAACAACAATAGGTCTACTAATTAATAATAACAAAAAATTATGTTCTAACTACAAAAGCATATGACGTCCAAAAAAAACCTACAAAAAGCATTATATTATATTTTTAATTATATTAATATAATGCTTTTTTAACCTATAACCTATTTCCAATCTATTAAAAAGACTTGAATCGTGACCTTTAAGAGGTAAAGAATGTTATTTGCTACTAAATTGTAAGAGTGTTTGACAGGTTTACTGTTTAAGCTCTTTTAACAACGTTTTCTTAAGTAATGTGTAGTGCTAAAAATTTGAATCAGTTAGGAGCTTGAGTGATTCACAACTAAATGGGAGAAAAGAAACGCTTTGGCGTAGGGGTATTCATTAACCGTCTCTATGAAACTTTTTAAGTTGGTTTGGGCTTAAGCATTATTTTTTTAAGATTTATATGTATCTTATAATTTTTATCTAATACTATTTAATCTAGTTTATACCATAATATATATATATATATATATATATATATATATATATATATATATATATATATATATATATATCACAAAGTTACTATACTATTAATATATACAACCTTAATCTATGCACTATTATTTTATAAATTATTATTATTATATACTAATATATAATATTAACAAATTATTTATTATAAAATAATAGTAAAAAAAATTACTAGCAAATCTAAACAATAAATGAATGATAAAAGTTTTTATATCAATAAATTATATGTCAAATGTGAGGCTTAAGTCTAACTCGATTAAACTGAACTCGAATTGTTTGGGTTGAGTTGGTGGAGTATTAAATTTACTAACTTAAACTGTTTGGATTGAGTTATATTTTAACCTTAATCTGACCCAATTCAATTCATGAACACCTCTACTTTAGGGACTCAAAAGTATACTTACAAATATACTTTCATGCTCAAATCTTTTAGATCAATATTAAGTAACATGTGTGTTAGGTGACGACTCCACGATAATCCAAAGGACTCTAAGGCAAGTACACTTTCCTAGTGCACCCTTAAGGCCTGTGAACATCTATGGCAGAAATTGACTAATTTGAAAGCAAAGGAGAAGAGACAATTAGGAGTGCGAAATTGGTTGACAGATTCTAGAAATTCGAATAAGATTAAGATGCAATATGACGGGATAACAAACCTGCATAGATATCACTTGCGCCTTGAAATCTTGCACCGTAGTCTAAAGTTTCTCTAACGGTTAGCTCTGCTATATGATTATCCGTTTGGCTTATGTACGCTGAAGTCCTTTGCACAGAAAATTCCTTAAGCGTGTAGCCGTTGTATGTAACTTTCCCACTTTTCTGAGATCAAAGAATTAAATAAATATGAACAACAGTCAAGTTAAAAAAAAAATTATTTTAGGATAACACCACAAGTTAAAAAAAATTAAATAAATTGTAATGTATAATGTTATATGATGATGATAGATCATTTGAAGGAGCCGGGAAATTAAGTGAAAAGGTTCATATTATACAGTTTATTGGAAAATTACAATTGCAAATTGAGAAACCGAACCAAATTGATGTATTCAGTTCAGTATGGACTTTTTTAAAACCGATCGGCTCTGTTCGATTTACGGATTAAGGTCTAAAAAATCGATCTTAAACCGAATCGAACCAAAATAAGGGTAAAATTGTAAAATTATAACCCTAACCCATTTGTTCAATTCTTTTCTCTGCTATTTTTTATTTCTTCTCCTACGCTAAACTTGATTTGGAATTGATTTTGGGAAGGATGGTTGTAATTAAACTTTAATAATTTTTGTTGTACTTTATTTGATCTTGTTTAGGAGATGAGATATAAATTGATCATTTTTTATCTTTATAGTAAAGAATGATACTATTGTTGCATATATGTTAGACCATAAATACTTTGATGTGGATTTTGAACTTTTAAATTATTATTTGATGTTGTTACTATACTATGTAAAAAAATTATTTGATAAAAAAATATATTTTACAGGTTAAAAAAATAAAACCGATCAATCAAAACCAATCCAAACCGGATTGGTTTGGCTCAAATCGGTTCGGTTTCGATTTGGCAAAATTCAAACCGATGTCCATCGGTTAGGTTTGCAGTTTGGGGTCTAAACCAATTCAAACCGATCTGATGACACCCCTACCTCTATTTGCTACAATTTGCTAGCTATATGTAGAGATAGTTAAAGCATGATCAAAATAAACTATTGGGGTGTGCATCTAAGGTGTATATTACCATCAAATATCATTGGATTACCTTGAATTATGTGTCAACACATAATTTGACATAATCCAATAATATATAAAGATGATGTACACTTTAAATGTATATTTTAGATATTAATATAGCTTTACACTTTCATGCCTCGTCTTACTCGTCCTAAGCAGATATAATGCATTTCACTTCATATGAAAAATCACTGACCTTTAAGTTGAGCTCAAGCTTCCCGGCAAGGGCTTTCAGCAGGGTGGATTTGCCCGAACCTGGAGGCCCTAGAAGCAATGTCATCCTGTGGAAACAAAAACATATCAAAATTTAGACATTTATTCATTACTTCTAATTTTATTTCATTTCTTTAATATGACAACTGCAACTGTGTATACTAATAATTTTCTTGGGGCCCAAACCACTTGTTTTTTTTTTGAAAAAGGAAAAGAGGGGGAATACCCAGCAAGAACAACTAGCACACTACATCTCGAACTCGCCTAGGCCAAGTAACCCCAGTTGCATCTTCCCTCAAAATATTGAATAACTCACGGGGAGGGGAAGACAGGATACACACTCTTCGATTGAACTTTAAAGCCTCAGTAGCCAAATAGTCTGCTGCTCTATTACCTTCTCTGTAAATGTGCTCAACTTGAACTATCCAATCTCTCTGAAAGAGTCTTCTACACTCATTTACCAAGTTGGAAAGGCTAAGCTGCGGCATACTGTTGCCTTTTAACCAACCAGCCACCATAGCCGAATCTGTTTCGAAAACTATAGAACGATGGCCCTCCTCCCAAGCAAGACGTAAGCCATGAACATCAGCCTATAATTCAGCTTCGGTTGCAGTACAAGAACCAATATTAGCCACAAACCCCCTCAACCACATACCACGATAGTCACGGAGAAGACCGTCATCCCCTACTCGCGATGAAGCATTCTTAAGACATCCATCAGTATTAAGCTTAGTCCAACCATGGTTGGGAGCATACCAGCCTACCATCTTCACCCTCTCTATCAGTTCATCATCATGGACCGCCACTTTGGCTCGAAAAGCATGAATGATTTCAGTCACTTTCCCTTTAAGCCAAGCCATGCTATACTCGAAGTGAAAACGAAGATTACGAAATACTAAATCATTCCTCCATTTCCAAAGAGCCCACACGACAACTGTAAAGTAGGAAGCCCAGTCATAGTCAACATTACAATCATTAACGCCAGCAAGATTATGAGCAAGCCAGCTTTGGAAATCCAAATTGCTCTGAAGATGATACTCAACTGGCTGCAATAGACGCTTCCATAATTGCACGGCTCTAGAGCAATTTCGAAAAATATGATCAACATCCTCGATACATCCCACACATTCAATACAGTCAGATGCCATGGTGAAACCCCTTTTCATCCGCTCAGCATTGCACATGATCTTTCGATGCGCAACCATCCACAAAAAAGTCTTGCATCTTTGAGGAGTTTTAAGCTTCCAAATCATCCTCCAAAGGGAATTAGGATCTCCCATAAGAGTGCCAGTAGAAATAGTATAAGCAGAGGACACCGTTAATATGCCACTCTTAGAAGCTCCCCAACATATGTCATCTGCAACCTCCTCCTCATCCCATAAGAGTACAGCAGCAAGTTTATTTTCAACCTCAAAAGGGAGTAAACCTGATAGAGCATTCCAGTCCCACCCTGAGCCCTTCACCCAATAGCTTGAGACAGACCTATACATCTCCACCAAACTCAAATCCCGCATTTTCATATTGATTAAGGCCACCTCACCTACCCATGTATCAAGCCAAAAAAGAGTGTCCTTACTATTACGAACTAGAGCCCGCACTCCGCTACGTAAAATAGGCGAGGCTTTAACAATGCCCCAGTGTAATGACACGGTACCATGTAGATCCCAGTGTGCCACCACAATTATTTTAGCATTTGCTTCTAGGTGTGTATTTTTTTTTGTCACAAATTTATAACAATTCTTTATTTTTGAAGTACATTAAAAAAAAAAAAATACACGTCCTATTAACAATGTCATGAATTACATTAAAATAGAAGTGGGCAAAAGTAGGATGAAAGGGAGAAAATCCCTCACAACTAGGGTCTTAGACAACGGGACCATAAAAAACTAACCGCTAGTAGGAAACTTTGAGCCTTCCCCACTAGTAAAAGGTGGAAGGATGACAACTAATTCAACAAGTGTTAATTGGCTCTGGTGTGTAGGGGTATTCATCAACTCAATCAGTTTGATTGAACTTGACCTTTTGGGTTAGTTTGAGTTGGATTAGATTGGTTATTTGAGTTGAATTAGATTGGTTATTTGACTTGGGTTAAGTTCTAAAGTATCCAATCCAATCAATTTAGATTGGGTCACAGATTGAGCCCATAAAAAATTGAATAACCGGACCTGAACCGAATGTAAGTATCAAAACCCTATACCTTTTTGAAAAGGTATAATAGTTTATATTGCTCAACTATTATGCATTGATCATTTATTATTTGCATGCTTCCCAAACTGGTTGATTGTGTGTTAAAAATCTTGAAGTATTGTTAAATTATTAGGATTAGTTTTTTGCTTTTGTGTTAAAATTCTTGAAGAATTTTTGTTTTCTAATTAATTTCTTAATGATTAATATTCTTTAAATTTGCTTTCTTGGTATAGGATTTGCTTAAATTGTTTTTTTTTTTTTTTGTGTTGAAGTGTCTCAAAAACTTTTGGCATTTTTTTTTTTTTGCTAAACAAGCTGTATTTTTTTAGTTGCAAATAAGAATTTTGGCTATGTCCAACCCAATGAACTGACCTAACCTAAATCGAACCCGAACTGTTTGAGTTGGGTTGGGTTTGAGAAAAAATTGGATTAGGTTGAATTTCAAAATTACCAGAACTGTTTAAGTTAGGTTAAATTTTAATCTAACCCGACCCAACCCAACTCATGTACAACCCTAATGGTGTGTGTATAAATATAGATAAATGCTTCACTTAATAATTCTTAGATCTTACTTACGTAAGGTCATCATCTATGCTTGGTTGCCATATCATTTAGTCTACAATTCTATAAAAGAAAATACTAAGCTAACATCTAAAATATAAATTACCTTAAAAAAACAGCTAGTAAAATAACATCACGTGTTCTTCATTTTACATTTATGATTGTCACGAGGTACAGCGAAACCTTTACCTTTTGGGTTTCACAAGACCATTGACGTCGTCGAGGATGGTCAGTGAGCGCCTATTTGGGTTAAATATCTTCAAACTTGTTAAGCCTCGCTGCAAACATAACGTAATTAACAAAAATAATTAAACCAAACTTCCATATAGAAATTAAATTAACCGAAAAGTTGAATTTCCCCTACCTCAATTATATCTCGATAGAAATTCACTAGTGTAGGCAACGCTCTTGTGCCGGTTTGAACATTGGCCTTGATTGTCAGGTTCTCAAACCTCACTTCCACCTTCGGTACCTCCAATCCAACTCTGTTCCATCATCACAGCGTTAATTAATTAACTAAATTAAACAAACTTTTAATTGAATCAAAACACAGAAAAAGAACTTAATTACACGCATTTGAAGATTAATCATGCACATTCAGAAAGAAAGTTAATTAAGTGATCTGCCTCTCCTTACGTGATCTTGAATTTACCAAGATCCGGTTCTAAGCTACTCTTTAAGAAACATTACTCCGGACAAACTGAACTACTGTTCTTTTTCTTTCTTTTCCCTAATCAAGCAACGATTTCCAGAAATGTTTGCAGCAATGGAGGAAGAAGAAAGACCATTCCATTACTCAAAGATCTAACATTCACCTTAATTATAAAGATCACAAATAAATCAACAAATAAATGAAACTAGTTCCAATTCCACAAGATTCAAGGTAATCTGACTATCAAACGCGCGATTCAAGACAAAAATTGAACGTAGAACATAATTAGTAATAACAAAAGCATTTCCAGTAATCAATTCCAAAAAAAATTCAAGCAATATCAATCTGCGCGCCGAAAAAGTAAACTGAAAATAATTAATCACGCGCGCGCGAGAGAGAGAACCATAAATTAAACGATCGATTATTCCTTCAATATATATAAAACATATACCTATCGAGACGTTCTTTAATGGCGAACAAAAGCTTGTAATTATCCTGCTCGTTGGTGGCGAAGGCCTTCTTAACAAGAAGCTCTCGACCGAAGCGATCGAGCTTTCTAACATCGACGGTCTCGGCCTTGTCGTCTCCGCCATCGGACTCGGACGCCGTCCGTCTCAAGAGCGCGTAGTTCGACCGTTTCCGACTCGGCAATCGCTCGATCGCAGCCCAAAGCAAATCCTCCTCGTCTCTCTCGACCGCGTCGGCATTCGAAGGTCTCGCGAACGAGTCTCTCCCTGTGTCGACTCCGATCGCGAAGTACTCGCTTCCGTCGGAAGCAGCCATGAAAGAAACAAAATCAAGAAAGCAAGAAAGAAAGAAGCAAAAGTCGATCTCTCTGATCAGAGAAAACAACGTCGTTTCAATTATAACTCTGTTAATTCGATGGTATATATGTGTATATAAGCGGAAGAATCGCAGGTACGTGCATGGCAGCGAGGAGCGTTCGGAGGGTAATGAAGCTGGAAAGTCGAGCTTATAAGCGCTGGATCCGTTTTTTTCTTTTATTTTTTATTTTTTTGTTAAATTAATTGCGTGTTCAACAACCGAGCTGTCTTAAGACTCTTAACGACGTTGAGCAAGTCATTAGGAAGCTCTGAAATATATGTAACTAAATCTCAGGGTATTTTTTTTAACTGAAATTCTAACATTTTAAGACCAAAATACCAAGAATTTAATTATTGTTTATTCGTAAGTGAATGGGAGTCTTTATTAATTCACAACAAACTGATCAGTCTTTTAGAGCACAGAAATGTTTTTATGACCGATGCTAATGTATAGTTCCCATCACACCTATCCAAATTAATGAAAAATGATAAGTATAGTACATAATTTCAACACATTTAGCATGTATGTTGGATGCCCCTAAAGTATGTATTGATGCATGATTTGAAGACATCTTCTAACATGAAGTTGGTGCAGTTGATAAAAAAATCTAAAGGTTTCAGGTTCAACTCTTGACAGTATCTCATCTTTGGGGGTAAAGGGATTAATGGGTCAGGAACGAACTTGATAGCTCCCCAAGAGTATGGTAATGGATGGTGATGGAGTTGGTTATACAACTAATTACTAACTACAAATATTGTTTCTTCTCAAATAAAATAAAAAAAGAAAGAAAGAAAGACATCTGACCAACCTTATGCTGAAAATGGTGCTAAGAATGAGTATTTAACAACATTATTAATGAACATTAAATGATATTTCGAGCCAACTTTTATACAGATTAATCTATAGAAAAATGTTAATCTAACTATCAAAAAAATGTAACTTTAAGTGTAATTATACATGGACAATTATTGAATCATTTATTACTTACCTTAAGATGTGTAACACACATTCTTCTAATGGCTATGAATGTGTGTTATTGAGACATAGTTGTCCTATATATAAAGAAAAAGATGGAAAGAAGGACAAGTGTGGATTGAGTCCGAAATAATAAAGGAGATGGGAAATGACAATTCTTTGTTTTAGTGGTATCTTTTGGTTAGATTTGGACCTTGTTTTTAGTTAAAGATGGGGAAAGTAACTTTAATTACATTTGGTGCAAGTCACCAAAAAATAAAAAAAGGTTGGCAATAATGTTGTTGATGCATAAATATCTAGTCAATATTAGCCATTAGGATATTGAATGATGCACTGTCATTCAAAATATCCTAATAAACACCTTAAAACATATTCATATGACTTTTAAAGTAGTAAAGTTAAGATTGATAAGGGTAAATCCATAAAAAAACACAAAAAATTATAAGTTTAATATAGACACAACCGAACTTAATACTGTTGGTTCGGTCTTGTCTTAACGAACGTAACACTGTGGTTCAGTCTTACTCGATCGAATCGAAAGCATATGTTTGATCGGACAGGACTGAATCGAGAGCTTTGGTTCGGTCATGTGTAAATAGATCACAAGTCTCGAGTTCGGTCACAAAGGACTGAAGCAAAGACGATTTTTTTTAAAGTAGTTTTCAAACAATAAACCTAAAATTTGAAAACAACCTTGAAAACTCAACTTGATTTGAAGGTTAAAAGTGAAAGATGACGGGTAGTTGAAGTTTAGGTTTGGTATGAAGATAAAAAAAATGGAATAGTGAAGAAGAAATTTTAATCTTAGCATTTTCAATGCGAAAAAATAACCAAAGAGAATTATGAGAGAAGAACAGTGGTGATGGAAAGGGCGGTGGTGGAGGTGGTTAGGTTTTAAGAGTTTTGGGAAAGAAGATGAGATGGTGGTAGTTTTGGGGGTAACGGTATTATGACGTGATTTTTGAATTTTTTTTGTGGGTAAAAAAAGTAGTAATATATGGGGCAAGATAAAGTTAATAGGTGGGTAAGGATAGTGTTTTAGTGGGTATATCTAGTTGCTTCCAAAGTAAAAACATATAAAAATGTAAAGAGTAAAAACATATAAAAAAAAATGGTGCTGCATTTCCCATTTTAGCCTCAGAAACATCCAAATATTTCTGTGATTACCCTAACTGAAAAGACCATTCTATCCTTTTCCAAAATGTAATCCACTTCATGAGCCAACGGTTCATTTTCCCTCTTGCAAGAGCGAGGAGAAACAAGAAAAGACACAGAAAGGAAAGCTCAAACGCCACCAACTTACCAAATGGCAGCAGCAGGGCTCACTGCTCTGCCCATGGCTGCACCACCACCAATATCGGAGCCATTCATGAAGGCCAAACCCGTGAAGGAAACAAGGGCTTCTATCAAAGTTCAGGAGGACTCAATTTTCAAATCACAGCAACTCACAGTCATGTCTCCTTCTGGTAGGTACCCTTTTGGTTTAATTGTTTTCTACTGTTTAATTTCTTGTTTTCTTAGAATTCTTTTACTGATTTTTTGATCCATACCCAGTAGGTGTTCAGAAGGAGAGGATGGTTCCTGAGGACTACATGTACTTGATTTCCTCTTCCGGGTCTGTTGTTTCTGCTCCCCTGTTTATGAAGGTTAGCTGTTGTTGCTTGCTAGCAAAATTGAACCCTTTGGGAAATGTTGTGAATTTTTTTATTTTGGTTATCCTTTGTGGCGATTGCAAGAATCCTGATCAGTACACCCCTGCTTATGAAGGTTAGTTGTTGTTGCCTGCTAGCAAATTTGAACCCATTGTTGGAAATGTTGTGAAATTTGTTATTTTGGTTATCCTTTGTAGCGATTACAAGAATCCCGGGTTTTTATATATTGTGTAGCTGCCATTGGTACTTTTATGTGTATATAAAGTTATGAATGGGACATAGTCCTCACCATGGCAGAGGAAAGACTTCTTTGTAAGAGTCTTAATATGAGTGAATGTCTAATTTCCGTATGGTTATTTCATTATAAATATGGGATAGCTATTCTTAGGATTTTTGAGTTGAGTGAGGTGTTTACACAATTTTGTTTGTGTTGAGAAGTGGATTGCCAAAGGATGACCTTCTCATGTTGTAATCTCTACAATATGATTTGATTACCCATATATGTTGGCATGATTTGTTGGACCATGAAAATTGGTTGTTTGGTTTAGTGATTTATCTTTGATTTGTATTTGGTTGATTTGTGTGGGCACTTCTGCAATAAGACCAACTTTATCTACTAGACTCAATGATCTCTATGCTGGTAATTTATATTTTGCTGCTTTTCATGTATATATGACATGGAATTTGTATCCTTTTCTTCTTCAGTTGTTGAAAAAAAAAATGTCAAACTTGACTCAAATCAACGAATAATTTCTTACTCCATGTATTATATACTTAGCCTTATCCATCCTTTGAACTCAGAACATATATTAGGACATTGGTGATGTAGGAGTTCAGTTATTAGCTATTTGACTGTAGTTGACTCTTAGATGAATCTGAAAATAGGCTTTTTTGGAGGCTCTAAAATTTTTATTTTTTTTTGACACTCTAAAGTTTGTTTTTGATAACTCCAGTTATTGTGTTCTAAATCTTGTTTAGATGTGAATTGCCTCCAAGAGATCTTTCAATGCATAGTTTCCTTGTATGTTTTGTTCTTGTTATCAATCTAAATATCGACGTCAGAGCAAGTTGTTCCAGTGGAAAAAACATGTTGAATTGTTAATTTTCACCGTGATGCTGATCATCATGTGAATTTTGTGATATAGATTGACACTCCTATTAACTTATTAGTTACCATAAACCGGTACCTCCTAGTAACTTTTATTCTATTATTTGCATTATAAGTGTAACCTAACAAATTTTTTTGTAGGCTTATGAGATGCTCAATGCTGGGGCTGTCATTCATAGTCATGGAATGGAATCTTGCCTCTTAACAATGATACACCCTTTTCTAAAGGAGTTTCAAGAAAATCTCAAAATTTGTTTAATTTTAAGACTTGAAAGTAAAAAAAGCCTCACCTTTGCTTTCCTCTAAGACCATTTTTGTCTCTTAGGTTTTTCTTGGATTTCATGAAAGCTATGCTTGATTGTTTTATGTTTATTACTTTTCCTTGCTATGTTTTTCTAGAAGTGAAGTACGTGTAGATATTTTGAGTAGTATGATACTTCTCATTAACTATTAAGTGGAGAAATTCTGGGAACATGAACAACTTCTCAAAAAAAAAAAAAAAAAGGAATTTGAAACTTGCACCCTGCCACTAGAGATGTATAGTGTGATTTTTTGTTGAAATGCTAGAGGTATTGATTCTAAACAATCATGTTGAAATAAATGATAATATATCACCGTAGGAGGCCCGTGCTTGCATCTGTGCATACTTGATAAATAATGCACAACTGTTCCCCATATGTACTAATTTTTTCATACTAAGGATTTTTACCCTAAGCGTTATAGAAATTAAGCACGCTTTCTCCTTTTATTCCTTTTGACAGGTATTCTTAGAATTTCTTCTCATACGCATTTCTGTGATCCAATGATGCATATTATTATGCAGAAGAAGGATGCATATTTTATAGATATATTGGGTGTTTGATTTCTGGCTCTTAGTAATATGCATCGTCTTTTATTAGTTGAGTTTTCCTAAAGATGGATTTAGACATTTGCATAAGAATGATACTCTTTAAAATACTTTATCTTTAATTTTTGTTTAATGCTTTGGCATGGTAGAATGTTCTAGAGGCATTTAAAATGGAGAGTAATGCAGTTTGGATTCTATTCAGTTACCATTGGAAATGTTAGAAGCTCTTCCCCTTGTTTTCTAGCTTTCTTTCTCCCCATTGATGGTGAGGGTGAGGTTAACAACTCAATCAACAAGGCCTTTTTCCAACCACATGGAGACTGCGCGAGTCTGCTTCCTTCACTCTGCAAATTAAGGGCCGTGTTGAGTTTATATTACAAGCAGTTATATCCTTATTAATAATCTTTGTCCATATTATCTTAGGTCTACCTCTGGATATTAATAGTATTGATTTGGTAAATCATACATATTTCTGTAATTCTTTAAGCATACTCAGGAGTTTTGAAAGGATAACAACGTAGATCATATCTAACAAGCTAAGTTCAATAGTGCTTCCTTATGATCTCTGGCCTGGTGACGCCATCGCCATTTTCTCTTATTTAATTATTAAGTCCTCCCATTATTTGCTCATATGCATTTATGCATCCATAATGTAAAATAGATTGTTTAAATTAATGTATACAGCGCACCTGCATTCCCTTTGCTGTATATTTTAAACGTTCATGAATTTACAGAAAATGCATTAAAATTTAAAATTGAATAGAACGGGGAGAAGGTACAGTGGTGAGATGGTAATACTTATGTGCTATTTTAAATGTTGGTTCTGTCACCAATTGTTGAAGGTTCAATTGAACCCAGATCTATCTCATTATCCTCTTTATTACTAGTTTTGCATTCTCCATTGTGGGCATTAAAACAATATTGAGGCCTTTTGGTTTATGCTCGCTATTGTCTTGGCTTTCAGACCTCCCATTAGTACTGATGTTATGATGTGTGATGCTACTCAGGAGACATTGGCTATTTTATTGCCCTTATGGCTTACAGATTTGAAACCTACCCAAAAGCATCAACTGTACTTGTTTGCAACCATGGGGTTTTCATATGGGTTAATTCATGGATCAGTGTTAGGACTCAGGTAGTCAGGTTTGCTTTCTTATGGAGAATATGATATTGGTTGACTGGATGGTGTATACTTATTTATTTGAAGAAAATTAGTTCTATTGATGGTTTAAAAATCTTCGGAAATTTAGCGTGACTGATGTCACATTCTTCACTTTATAAAACTCTTTGAAGCCTTGCTATATTTTCTGCCCCTGTATTCTATTTGATCAACATTGTTCAGAGGTACTTTGGATAAATTATTGCGATGAACTTTAGAATAATTTCATATAGACCATTTTATCTATCTAACGTTAGTAAATCACAACAGTGTGCAATCTTTCTTACGAGCTTAATCATCAGTTTTTCATCCCTTTAAGTTTTTTTCCTGAAGAAGATATAAGAGAATGGCCACAATGGACTATCTCTTGATCATCAGTCCCGCCTTGATCCCTTTAACCATTTTTTATTTTTATTTTATGGACCATATTGTAAGAGTATTTATGTGGTTCTGCTATTTTTAGGTCAGGATGTTCTTTTTGTCTTAAAACAAATCTGCTTGAATTGGTTTTAATTTTACATTGTTTTGTTTTTTCAATATTTTTAATAGGTGCATTGCTTTTTCAGGCTGAATGTTATCACTATCTCTTTGATGCTGCAATCAAACTTCATCAATTAGGCTTAGACTGGTCAACTCCAAGTCATAGTCCAATTCATCATGTCAAAAAAGCTTGGGGTGGCGATAAGCATATATATAAATACGTTAAGGCTGGGGCACAGAATGGAAATCATGGACCGGAGCCATTGCCGGTAACTTGTAAATTTTCTTTTCTCCATTGTTTTTTTGGTCTATAGATTCAAATGTTCAATTGTTCTTGTAGATTGGCTGCTTTTTTTTTTTTTTTTCATAGATTAAAACAACCAAGATCGAAATTTCCCTAATCTCTTACTGGTTGCTTGCAGCGTTGTATTGTTCTTGACATAGAAGGGACAACAACTCCAATATCTTTTGTTACTGATGTTCTTTTCCCATATGCCCGCGATAACGTGAGAAAGCATTTAACTGAAACATATGATACTGAGGAAACTAAAGACGATATTAAGTTGCTGTGTGCTCAAGTACGATTTTGTTACTTTCAATATATTCTATGTGCATATGGTGCAGCCATTTTTCAAATTCACCATCTGCTTGAGGGGCTTATATAACCAAAGACATTTTCTAAAGCACATTCAATCATACTTGTTCTTTAGCTAATATTTAATATTCTCAGTGAACATATTGTCCAGGTTGAGGATGATTTGAAACAAGGTGTTGCGGGTGCCACGCCCATTCCCCCTGATGATGCTGGGAAAGAAGAAGTGATTTCAGGTCTAGTAGCTAATGTGGAAGCGATGATTAGGGCTGACAGGAAAATTACGGCCCTGAAGCAGTTGCAGGTGAAAACTAGATCTCTGATGGAATGCACACTGAGGTGCTTTTTCCTCAGAACCTAGCTTTTAGTTCAATGAAGTTAACTATGCAGGGTCATATATGGCGTACTGGATTCCAAAGTAATGAATTGGAGGGAGTAGTATATGATGATGTAGCAGAAGCTCTTGCGAAGTGGCATGCTTCAGGCATAAAGGTTTTTTTATTTGTTTTTTTTTTTTCCAATATTTATTTATTTGCTTTTATGTTTGTTTGTTTATTTCTTTTAACATTTTCTATTTTGTTTCTTCACAACTGATGCATCAAAACTCCATTTTGGGAAGGGATTTTGGAAATTTAGATTGTAGGTGCCAGGTGGTAATATTTTATATTTGGCAGAAGATTTACCAATTTTTTCACATAATGAGTAGTGAATCTTGAGTTTTAGTTTGAACATTGAGTTACTTATCCAGTGAGTATTGTATCTCCTTGCATATCCAATGTTGACATCATCAGTTGTTTTCATCATTTATCTTTTTAACAGGAAACTTGAACATTTTGTTATAGGGTGTGATCCACCATCATTCAAACTTAATTTCCTTTTATTAGCAATTTGTTTGATCTGTTCTATCATATGTGAAATATGCTCTCATGGGTTCATCATTATTTTTATTGAATTATGGGTTCATATGGTTATAGTTTTGCTAAATTCCAAATAATGGGTACTTATTTTCTTTCTATGTTTTCTATGGTTATAGTTTTCGCCTTTATTAAAATACTTTTCTTTCTGAACTATGTCTACATAAAGTTCCCTTTGTAGGGTGGTTACCATTAAGTTTTTTTTTTTTTCTTACTGCAGGTCTACATATATTCTAGTGGTAGCAGGGAGGCTCAACGGCTTATATTTGGTAATACAAATTTTGGTGACTTAAGAAAATACTTGTGTGGATTTTTTGATACCACAATAGGGTAAGTTGATAATTGCATATGGTCAAAGGTACACTTGATGTACTTTCTTTGTTTAAGTTCATGAATCTTTATCTGTTTATTTTTATGTGAAGGAATAAAAGAGAAGCACGGAGTTACTTTGAAATCTCGCAGTCAGTGGGAGTAGATAAGCCATCAGAGATACTGTTCTTGACGGACGTTCTTCCCGAAGCTGTGGCCGCAAAAGAAGCAGGTAAATATACTCATGGCTATGTGTGAATATACACGAAAAGGTATAGAATCTTCCAGAAAATGCAGGCAAAATTAAGCAGTTCATAATCGTTACTATGGTAGGCACCTAGAAAAAATGATGGTTTTTTGTTCTGTGGTAACATACAATGGGTTAATAATGCCTTTTGATTTTTATCAAGTTTGTAGATTTAGAGATCATAAATCACAATGAACAACAGCAAGCTTTGTACAAGTTCCTAGTGAAAACTTTTATCAGTTTTTGGCAAACTACAAGTAACATGTACTTGCCGTCTTTCAATTATCATAGCAACAGAATCACCAGATAAATTCATTCGGAAAATAGGAAAGATGTTTCCTAGAAGTATGCAAAAGATAATGTGACATTTGAAGGATTTTCTTGTTTGATGCACTGTGTAATGGAAATTTAATTGGTTTCTCAAAGATATCTTTCTCGTTCCTTTGTTCACTGGAAGATCATTAAGTAAGTTAGCTGACATTACCATAAAAACAAGTTGGACCACCTTTTTGCCAAGGATAATTTGATTAAGTGCTAGGTTTTTTTTTTTTTTTTTCTTTTTTAATGGTTTTTCCATATCTACAATAAGCTATTTATATTCCTATTAAGATTCTAAGATTAACATTCTTAATAAATCCTGGTTTAGTAATTGAACTTCAAGTGCATCTCAGCAAAAGGAGTAGGATGAGGTTTCTGGTTGCATATTTTTATAATTGAAGGCGCCCCAACCAAAGTGAAGCATTTCAGAGTTATGTTTTGCTTCAGTTTTATGATTATATTGTTTCATCGAAACCCTTAAACATGGAGGTAAGTTACATCTGCCCTTCGCCAAACCTTGCAAAAGCAGAACCTTGTGCTCTGGGTACACTCTTTATTGAAACCCTTTAATATGATAAGCACATTCTTGATTTTTATTAGTTTCAGCCTTACAGGTTGTGGATTCAAGGATTTGTAGTGTTTGGTGAGACTCCTGGTGATTCTAGTTTATATATATATATATTTATCTGTATGACCTATATTGTCAGAAAACCACAGGATATCTTTAACCATCCGCTACTGTTGGTCCTTGTTTCAGGTTTGGAAGTGATAATTTCCATTCGACCCGGAAATGCACCTCTCGAAGAGAATCATGGGTTCAAAACCATTCGATCCTTTTCAGAGATCTGATATCAATGTAAGTTGGTGTAATCCATCTGAAGAAAGGTGGTTGCAAATGAACTAGTCCTTTCCTGACATATGTTACAAATACTTCTCCCTCGCATATCGCACCGTTCTTCAGTTGTTGCATCATTTTTGCTGGTTAAAATCATGCATTCATTTCAAGACTAGCTTCTGTACTTGAATCTTTGTTTCACTGGGAACACGAAATTGAAAACTACCTTGTAACTACTGCTTGCTTGTACTTGATCTTTGCTTCGAGATAATGAAAGTTAACTGTGGCGTTGGTGTGCATTTTTTGCAATTGTTTTTATAAAATTTTAGAATCTAATGTTATTTTCTTAGAATGGAAAGATTAAAAAGCTGAAATGCTGAAAAAAGAAGTAACATGCTGGGTGCTCTGAGATAGCTACACTTAACCATCAGGGTAGAAAAATACAGGAAGCTCTGTACTATTTTTGCATGTGAGTGCATGGCAAGAAGTGCAAACATGAGGGTTAAGAAAATTAGGTAAAAAAGAAGAAAAAAAAAAATTCAATGGGTCCCATACTCTTTTCTAAAATTTCTTTGGTTGGATGATTCTAATCATTTAATCAAATTGGTCAGCTTTATATTGTGTTTGATTTGATATACATACATATATATACAGATATTAAAGGGTGCAATTCTCTTGGTGGTGATGGTGGTGGCTGTAGTCCCTAAATTAGCCATTTTTACTAAAAATGAAGGTTTCCATGGAACATGAAGAAGCTTATTCACACTTAAAGCAAAACCAAAGATAACACCTATTTTTCCTGGTTTGCTATTATCAGGGATTTCTTCTCTTCTTATTTATTTATGGCCTTTTCTTTTGTTAATTGGAAGTTATGATTTTGATAAAGGGTATGTAATATAAAATAAAAATATTTGTATTACTGTTAGAAGAAGAGAATAGAAATTAGTTTGATAATATTAAAAAAGTTGTTAATTTTCAAAAACCATGAATGCATTCATATGCTTATGTTATTCAACTTATAGTCTACATCAATACCAATAAGAAAAGAAAAAATAAGTAAAATTAGAATAAAATGAAATAAATGCAACTATAATTTGGTGGAAGGTGCAATTCATGAATTCTCTGCATCTTTTTTTTTTTTTTTTCTTTTCTTCTTCTTTTATGGTAAAGGGTGTTGATTAAAGAACAGACCTTTTATCTTTCTTGAAAAGAGTAAGGGGCAGAGATGGGCGTGGGTCCATTACTTTTGTTTTTTTCCACAATTTTCACCAACTCTTAACATAGTTTTAAACCTGTTTGAACTTAGAACTTTGCAGAACTCCAACACCATCCATTTACTGCAAGAGAGAATCTAGGGAAGCAGATTTGTGGTCCACAACCGTGGTCTACCATTTTCCATGACCACAAGACTTAGTTTGCCCTTTTGATAGCCTAACATATATAATTTTCTATTCCAAAAACTGATTTTTTATTTTATTTTTTTATGTTTTATTTCCTTTCTAGACATATATATATATATATATATATATATATAACTTAAAGCTTATTGATTTGGTCTTTAAGTGCAGAAAGCTCCATGACTCCAACCATTCATTAATTTTAAGAGGAAATCTAAGGCAACCCTCAATTGTTGACCAAGTTTAAATGGTCCATGACACAGATGGACCCATTAACATAAATGAGCCAACCCATATTGTTATCTTATAAATGCAACATGTAGAGCTGTGCCACGGAAAATCTGATCTCATATTGCTCTTCCAACACCCATTTTTCATTACAGTCGTCGGAACTGAAAAGTAGTCCAGTGCTAGTGTAAATGGAATTGATGGTAGACCAAAATTGCAAGTTGTACTATTTGTATTATCTGCTAAAGCTTTAACTAATCTATTTATGATTTCATTTTATAGGAGGCTCAGTAAATGAAACATGACTCAGTCAACTATTTAAAAGTATTGATGAAATGAATTTATGACACAAACAGAGGAAAAAAAGAAGAAGCCCAATGCACTTGGCCCTTGCCTAATCTATAGGGGGTCTTAGGCAAGTGTCAGACTGCTCTTGGTCTATTCTACATAGTCTTACCTTGTGTTTGAAGTTGTTGTTTCTAGTATTCAAATATGTGAACATCTGGTCACATGAAACATGAACAACAAAAAAAAAAAAAATCAAAATCAAAAATTAATTAGAACCATGGCATGGAGCTATACCCAGTAAGAAAAAAAATAAATAAGAGAAGGGCTAACATCAACATGAAAGAACATATTTTCTAATTTTTTTTGAGATCATAGGTATCAGGACCCTCTCCCCACTAATCCAAAGGACCCCAATAGTACCGCTGGCCAACAAATGGAGGAAGACAAACTCAAACATGAGACCTCCCCAATTTTAGGTACTTTGCACCTAACCACTTTCTCAAGCCTTTGTTGGTTAACATGAAAGAACATTTTGGCCCTTCTTTTGTCTTATGGTGAAGAAACCAACTTGACCCATTAAGGAATGTGACCACCAATTTCATAGACTGTTTTGTTGTTCCTCTCCTACATCTCCCCCTCTTGCCAAAGCCACTGACCAGTCTATGCACTTTGGATCTAAAACTGAAGTTGCTAGAGACGATACAAGGGGCAAGAAGCTAATTTTGATAAATCAAATGGTCATGATTATCTGACCATTTATTTAAATTTTTCACAATGGCAACCTCCTCCTAGTCCTACCACTACATCCTTTCCATGGGACCCATTTTTAAGGACACTGTCCCTTTGATCTTTCCCTAGAAATCTCCAATTGTTCACAGAACCTCCCTAATTAAGCCCTTCACAACATCAAGATTCCTACAGACTGTAAAACCTTAATTTCTCTCTCTAGTTTCAGTTTAATTTTCTGTGTAATAATTCGGAAAAAAGAAAAAAAAAAGTTCATCATCATCAATCAAAACATCATAACTAAACATTTTTTTTTTAAAAGAAAGAAATTCAAGGGAAAATGCAAAAAGATCGAAAATCTGAAGCAACCCAAATTGAGATCTGGCAACCATGTTTGATGGATCTCCAACATAAACAAAAGGGCCGAGAGATCAAATTTTACAATTGAAGAAGCTTTAAAAGATCTCATCTTTTTTCCCATCAAATCCTCTTAAAAAAAGTACCCATTACTCTGCTTCATAAAAAGAAAGAAAAAGAAGTACCACCAATAATAATAGAATTACAGAACAACATCATCATCAACAACAACAACAACAACAACAAACATATCAAGAAGAAGAACCTGAAACTCTCGGCGAAGTCACCGGGAACAACGGCAAGAGTCTCGGCTCCGCATCTCTAGGAGTCGAAACTGGTGATGGGTGAAAGTAAAATCCCTTCTCTGCAATTGCCCTCTCTTCTTCCACCGACGAATCTCTCATCAAATTATTATTGCTATTACTATTACAAGTAGCAGTAACAGGGGACCTATTAAATGGGTCAGGTATCAAGGGAGTAACAGGGCTAAGAACAAGAGAAGGAAAATCAAGAATACTAGGAGACAAGATCTCAGCTTTTCTAGGTGAAAACCCAGAATTATTACTCTGATGAACAAAGCCCGGCATTAAAGGACTGATCTTGAGGTTCTTGAGGCTGTTCCTGCGTTCATACAGCTTGAACCCCTGTTTTTTCTGCCCTGTTTTGATGGGTGGAATAAGACTTTTACAAGAAGTAGTAGTAGTACTACTAGTGTTAGATTGATCTGCTGGTGGTGTTGATTTTGAGGCTTGTTTTGCTGTTTCTGATGATCCAGTGAGCATCTGGACTACTTGTTTGAAGGAAGATGTGTCTGCTTGGATGAAAGTTGTTGGGTATGTGTTGTTGTTGGGATCAGTAGATCTTGAGATGGGCTTTGGAGTCAGGGGATGTTGTTGTTGGATTGCATTGTTGCTGCTGCTACTGCTGCTGCTGTTGGTGCTGCTGCCATTGCTTTTGGGGGAGGTTTGGAGAGATGGGTACTCTTTTTCTTGTGATTTTTGGGGGTTTTCCATTGATGGGTATGTGGATTTCAACCTCAGCAAGGTCGAAATCTTGTTTTGAGAGATGAAAGATGAAAAATGAAAAATGGGTCTCTGTTTTTTTCTCTGTTTTTTCAGTTTTGAAGGAGGAAGAGAGATGAGTGATGAACAAGGCTGAATGAGATGGGATTGCTTTTTCTTTCTGTTCTTATGGTCTTTGGTTTTCTTCCTTTTTCTTTATGGAAAATTATAATTATTATAATTATTTTTTTATTTACTTTTGTTGTTGTTGGTTGGGTTTCATTCGGAGTAGAGAAAATGCCCTTATTTTAGAAGGTAAAATACGAAGAAGACCACACCATTGGATGCTGTTTCAAAGTTGGAATTTCTTTCCATCAGTGGGAAGAAGAAGTCATCAAAAGTTTCAATATTTTGGCATTGACTTCAGAGCCATTGACAGAGACTCTTGTGTACATGACAACACTTAAAAAAAATAAATATATATATATATATATATATATTTGTTGATCACAACACTACATCTTAAAATCCCTTGGATTTGTATATTAGATTAGATGCTCTCACCAGATCCAACCTTCCTTTGAAGTTATCAATCAGTGTATTATATTACTAGTAATTCCCAACTTTGATTAAAGTTAAACTGGCTTTTTATTTTTGTGCACTGCACATGCAAAAACATCTCCTCTTAGGATCAATGAATTTGTTGACTTGACTTCTACTTAATTGTTTTTCTTATTTTGGCTTGATGATAAATGCCCAAAAATCTAGCTTGGATGGTACTCTTTTTTGACTTTTCTTAGGTTTTTAAATACCATATTGTGTGTCTTAATTCATTTAATTTGATTTAGACTTCAAAAATTTTAAATATCTTAGGTCCCTTTTAGCAGTACAAAATCGACTTGTAAATTAAAATAGCAATCCTATATCATATATGAATAAATTTATTATATAAAATATAAATAAAAATTTTACCTGAGATTGTTTGAAATAAAACTCTACATTTGAATTCAAAGATAATTAAGTTGAGGATAACATTGATACTAGTTAAAATTGGAGCTTAGTCTTTAAGTGACCTGCTTAATACATATAATTTTATGTTGATCTGAGGGATTCAGACGTCAAAGTAAATTTTTCTGCATCCCTAAAGCATAAATAAAAAATTAATTTTTTAAATAAAAATAAAAATCAAGTCCAACGAATTTGACAAAAGGGTGTCTAAAATTATGACTTAATCAGATAACCAAAAGCTAAAAACCCTCATCAGATGGTGGAGATATAAATGCAAATTGTTTGTTGTGGTACACTAGCAAGATTTCCACATGTAAATATCAATTGATTTTGATATTAGGAGAATAGTGCCTCCAAGATCTTTTAAATTGTGGTTAATGACATATTGAGAAAAAGAGAGAAAGAGAGAGGGCATCAAATTCTTATTTATAATGGAAAGAAAAAGGTTGGAATAAGGGGACCACTACTACTATACCACTCCTACAAAGAGAAGATTTTTCATCTAAAAAAAAATCTAAAAAAAAAACTAAGTACTACATATGTTATGGCTTAACCATATTATTAGTTCAAATACAATTCTATTATAATTCTATCAACTAATACCCATCTAATTCTCATTAATTGCATATCGTTGAAATAATTTATTAATGGAAAACCATATCATAAACTCTCGAAAGTAGTGCTGACAAGAAAAAGGCGAGAAATTCTAAGTAGATTTAACTGACTAGTGCGTTGTGATTAGACTGATTAGATTGATTAGCATCCATTACTTAGATGCATGTTGCTGTGGCAAGAATCAAAGATTTATCAATACAAATAATTAAAAGAAAGAAAGAAAGAATTTTCATCTAATCCAACTTAAATATCTATCCAACAAAATTTTAAATCATCATGTCTCTGAAAAAAATATTGCCCTCCTAGCTAAAATTTTTCATCTTTTCTAGACCCAGCCATCTTTCCCTTTTTCTTTTTTCCTTCATAAATGATCTCTCTCTCTCTCTTTTCAAGCGAATTTCATCATTTTTTTAATATTTTTTTATTTTTAACAAAAGATTACTAATTTTCAACTTATAATTCAATGAAAGAGAACCATAATTGGCCAACGAGTCGTTAGTCCGATTACGGAGGTAACACGATAAAGCTCTCATAAGTAAAGGTTCTAGGTTCAAAACTTAAAGGTAGCAGCTTATCAAAGGCAACACGCGCGAAGATGCCACAACTTATTAAAGCTAGTATGCGTTGTCCAGGGTCGCAAGTTCACGGCCGAGGCTCGGCTATGAGTCCTTATGTTGGTCGATCATTAGCATTGATGTCCCACCCATAATAATGTTGGGATTAGTAGGTCCGTATATTGTATGATACCCCTAAAAAGAACTATGATTTTCCTAAATCATTACATAATTAGCCTCCAGTCAGCAAGCCCTACGTTTTCATTTTCTTTCTTTCTTCCTTCTTTCTTAATATAAAGACTACCCAAGTGACATAGACATTAGACTAATAGGCTCAAATCAAAACTAAAATAAAGTCCTTAATTATATAAAATTTTATATTAATGCCAGCTTTGGTTTGGTTAAGCTGGTTTGACCACACATGCACCTTGAATCCTCAATGGGACACATTAGGTAATTTTAGTGCAAAGAAGTGGGCATAATTTGTTGACCAAAATGACCCCATTCTTATTTTAAAATTTTATTTTAGGTTAAAAACATAAAATGGTAAAGTCCGCCCAAGTTGGAAATCTTACTGTCAGAGTCGGTCAATGATGTTAGGCAGATGTTAACATCATTAAAACCGGCCACTAGCCTCCAATTTCAGTTTTTCATATGCATTCAAACACCCAATATATATATATTTAAAAAAAAGACGAGGCAGAAAAAATTAAAAAATAAGTGGAGGGTACAATGGTAAATAAAAATGGAATGTGGAGGATGATCAGTTTTGTGGGCATGGAGTTGGCTCTTGTACTTTTGTTGACATATTAAGAGATTAGAAAGTGAAAGTGTTCAGCCGACATGGTGAGGATGATGACGATGATGATGATAAGTCAAGCTTAATTTATGATGTTGGCCATCATGATATGATGAGGTTTCCTACAGCTTTTTGCTCATTCTTGCTTTGAATCAAGTCAAATTTTTGTTTTGATGTGTCGAGATGTTTATTTTTATGATCACTTCCCTTAGACTATTGAACCCTAATACCATACCCTTTACTTGATTCTTAATCATCATGAATTTATTAATTAATTTAATTAATCCTTTTATATTAAGATGATAGTAAGTTAGAAAACTTGGGGGGTTTCAAAATTCTAATCCAATATATCCTCCCATCAATTTTATTGACTTTCTAATTTGAAACCTTCTAGTTCTTCTTATATTAATGCAACCATAATACAAGTGGCAGAGAAATTCCCTTATCACATTTAATGAACTACACTGATCATGATTTTAGTAGTATATTCTAGAAGGAGGCTCTACTAAATTTTTTATAAACAATATTTTGAAATGAGATGATGATGATGATCAAGAAGAAAGAAAGGGTGGTCAAAGGTTGGTGTGTGTTTTTGCATTGGATATATGTATGAGAGAGCAATTTGAATGGGGGAGAGATAAAAAGAATGAGAAGATGAAAAAAAAAAGAAAGAAAAGAGGACCCTTGACTGTCTGTCCTTTTGCTTATAAATGGAAAGACCCACAACTTTGGGCTTTAGTGTTTTTTTTTTTTTTTCCTAATATTATAGTCACTCAAATGCAACTTTCCAAACACTTGCATTAGTCTCTGGCTTGCCATGAGAGTCCACTCACACCAACTGGCGCTTCTAGCAAGTCCTTGTTATTAACGTTGCTCGTCAACTCATGATACCGGATAAAAAGATACAAGGTGTCACCAATTCAAGAAGAAAAGTTATAAGCTTATCACTAGAATTAAATCTCTACGGGATGCAAATTAATCAATCCCGAAAGTGGTCTCTACATAAGGCTTTTTTATCGCATTACGCGAATGTGATGTGTCACGACGCCCCTGACGTAGATTGACGTCATGACCGGCACAGTATACTATACACTGTACATACCCATATACAGTATATAATACACTGTCAGCCTTCACGTATTCTCTCAATTCTTCCCAAATCGTACAGAATTATTTTTTTTTTATATACCACACATCAAATCAAATCCCAGATATATAGATGATTATTCCATTCACATTGATTCCATTCAGTCCACAAATTAAATTCTCACCAGATAAATATCTATGATCATCTCATTTCATCATCCCAAGCATTATTACCACACAACTCATCTTGGTGATAGCTCTTACATATAAAATACGTGTATTATCACGCGTATATGTAGCTCATACGTATAAAATACGTGTATTATCAAACGTATATTGAGCTCCAATGTATAAAATACGTGTATTAGCAAACGTATATTGAGCTCTTATGTATAATATGTGTATTATACATCTCGATATACGTGTACGTCATTTACTTAAATTTACGGGGTGTTACAATCTCCCCAACTTAAGGAATTTCGTCCTCGAAATTTAAAATCACGGACTATTCCTCCAGTGATACTCAATCCCAGAAAGCGGCTCCGCATTTTATAATTCAGCTCCCATGTTTGCTCTTCTTGATACATGGTATCCTCCCCAACTTAGAGGTGAGTTATATCCATAACATATATGAATTCGAATGATATTTCCTCAACATCAATATATGGCAAATCGTATGGACACCTAGCAACTGTGATAGTAGAGCAAATCGGTAAGCCTATGGACCTATCCTATCAAGGATCTCTAATGGTCCAACAAATCGCGGTGCGAACTTTCTGTTCATCCCAACTCTCATTTGACTTTTCTATGCTAACGATACGTTTGATAAGACACGTATTGTATACGTAGGAGTCAAAATACGTGTATGTGATTGAGTGTACGAAGAAGAACGAATAAAAATAAAATAATAAACAGTACTTGAATAGTAATACTGTTTATATAGTATTATGAATAGTAATCTAAATAGTAAATTACTGTTCATCACATAGGGGGTACTGTTCATTGTGAACAGTATTCATATGATAAAAAATAAAAAAATAATAAAAACTATCTAACCGACGCCAGAGGGAAAGAGAAGACGCAGAGAGGAGAAGAGAAGAAGAAAAAGAGGAATTCGTGATTTTCGTCAAATTCGGCTTCGCGGTAAGTGATTTTTACGTTATATCTTCGTGAAATTACTATCTAAGCTAGCGGTAGCCGTTCTAGCGGCCTAATTTTGACTGTAGGAGCCGTTTTACGGCATTTTAACAAATTGGGGTTTTGACCCCAATGTGACTGAGAAATTCGCTAGGAAGATAGAAAAACACTTCCTAGACTATAGAGACTCCGAATATGTGGTTAGATTTGATTTCAGGAGGTTTGGAGACCGTTGGACAATTTTAATACAATTTACATCTTTCGGATGAATAATGATAAATAGTGTCGGATGAATAGTGATGAATAGTATCGGATGAATAGCGATGAATAGTGTCAGGATGAATAGTATCGGATGAATAGTGAATAGTGAATAGTGAATAGTAAATAGTGCACAGTGCACAGTGAATAGTGAATAGTGAACAGTAAATAATGAATAGTGCACGGTGTACAGTGAATAGTGCATAGTGAATAGTGATATAGTGAGTGATGTGAATAGTACTGTGCATAGTGATGTGAATCCAGTGAAACCCCGGTTTGAGATTATAAAATCGTGAAGAACTACATTCCGGAGGTAACATGATATTGAATATGATTTGATTATTTGAGTAACTAAGTATATGGTGTCGTGAAAATATGATTTGGATATCTATTTTCACTGTTCTTTCTTGTGAAAATATCTAGATTGACCACAGAAACGAGATAATAGTTTCTTCAACTGCTTATGAGTCCTAAAGGGATTTATTAGTAGTGATTTGAAGTGAGTTGAGAAATTAAAGATGTACATAAATATGAAGACATGCAATTAAATTATGGAGTGATTGTGACAGGTTAAATTAATTGGATGTAACTTGGAGCTGGACTCGAAAGCGACGATGATTGGGTTTAAGTGGAACGTGTTGTACTGTGAGTATAGTTATCTTGATTTGGTTTTTGTATGGCATTGTACGCATAGAAACTGTTCGATTGTATTACATATACTGCATTGAGTTTTATGAATCATGCAAACTGATTTTAGCATTGGAGATTTTATTGATGAGGCTTTGCGATTCCTCATCGTCATTTCGTTAGGAATTAGACCCGGATGAGGTTTTGCGAGTCCTCATTGTCTGTGGTCTGTCCTAACAAGGGTTGCGATCCTTGAAATGACTGTTACTTGGGTAATGAGAGGTTGTGGCTACCTTGTACGGCCATACAAGGGTTAGACCCGCTCTCATGCCTTGCGGAGGAGGGAGATTGTGCATTGTATTATTGAAAAGCATGAAAGTTATGTAACATGTATGATATATTCGTTGAATGATGCATGTGTTGCATAAGTGTTTGAAATGATTTTAAATGTCATATTTCTCTAAATGTATATAATTGCCATTTCAAGAACTATATTCACTGAGCTGTTGTTTGCTCACCCTATTTCCTCCAATATTTCAGGTATTGAGTCGAAGGGAAAAGGAAACTCCGTGAGTGAGTCTGGTATGTGTATTTTGGCTTGGAGGAAATAGCTTTTATTATTTTGATATCACACATTATATATATAAGTATTATCATCTAGATGGGATGTGTGGGTATATATATAGCTTAAGATATTGGATGAGGAAATGACAATGTGATGTATTATCACCTAGATGGGTTGTGTGGTAATAATGCTTGGGATGATGAAATGAGATGATCATAGATATTTATCTGGTGAGAATTTAATTTGTGGACTGAATGGAATCAATGTGAATGGAATAATCATCTATATATCTGGGATTTGATTTGATGTGTGGTATATAAAAAAAAATATATTCTGTACGATTTGGGAAGGATTGAGAGAATACGTGAAGGCTGACAGTGTATTATATACTGTATATGGGTATGTACAGTGTATAGTATACTGTGCCGGTCATGACGTCAATCTACGTCAGGGGCGTCGTGACAATATTGGTATCAGAGCCTAAGTTTAAAATTCGTAAAAAGATAAAAACTTTATGATCTTATGATTGTTTGTATGGGTATATATATATATGGGTAGTTCTATTATGTGGAGCCAAATTCAATAGGTTATCTTGACTGATAATCACCTGTGTTGGTGAATTTCAGATTTGGAAACGAATAGTCAAGATTAACAATGGAAATTGCTGATCAAGAAAGGATCAGAAGGCTGAAAGAAAAAGAACTGGATGTAATCCAGTGATAAGAAATTATGCAGCTTATATATGACTAGGAACTACCCAACAACAACGAAATGCACAGCTTATGAGCTTGTGGCAAAGTTGTCATATGAGAATGACAGAAGCTTGAATCATTGATAGCTCCAGATGTGGATGCTAATGGTGTGCGTACTTCTGTACAAACAGATATAGTTGAGACGGAAGTAAAACAAATAAAATAAACTAAATATAAGGTCTCAATGATAAGCCAGATGAAATGAAAATATATGTGAAAGTTATGAAAACTTTCAGGAGAAGAGACTCTCCTATCTTAACTGGCAGTCTGATAGTAGACGAAATAAAGACTTTGAATGGAGACCATTTAGAGGAGTAAGTCTCTGCAAATGATAAAGCAAGTTAGCCTTACTCTGCAAATGATAAAGCAAGTTAGCTAAGTTTAACTGATGATAAGAGATGATAAAAAAATTGGTTAAGGACTCTTGAGACGATTAAGGCATGAGATTAATTAAAGAAACTATTGTATAAGGGCTTCTATCATCATGTTGACATTGATTTAAGACATGAAAAAGTTTATCTTGTTGAAATGTAGTGACATGTTGAACCATAAATACCAAGACAGGTATAGTTGTTGTTTGGAATAATCACGATGGATACTCTGAGCATGATAAGGATCGAGAAGTAATTTTGGGTTATAAATATAGGCGCAAGTTGAGAGGCAGCCTATAACTTTCCAGTTAGCCAATGCTGTGGTGAAATTGTTAACCCCAGCACTAGTGAGATAGCTTGCACTGCCGTTAGAAGCTGAGTCATCAACACCGGTTTTCGGTAAAAAAAAAAAGAACGAAGTAATGTAAGGAAAGGTTGGGGCACTAATATGGATTTGAAGATAAGTGAAACATTGAGTAAGGTTGAGATTTTGACAGTATTCGTGACTCTCATTTTGTTAGTACCTAACCCAATAATAATGGGGAAAAGGGAAGTGATGTTAAAAAAAATTATGAAAACCAGAAGTGGTTTCCATTGCCTGAGCATGAGTCACAGACTGAGTACATTGTATCTCGACCAATAATTGTCTATTATCAATCTATAAAAACAAAGTGACACGGGATGTGTTAATGTCCAGTTAGTTGATATGGACTGCTCCAGTTAAAGTTATCAATGTGACTCCACCAGATTTTAGAGCATACATTAAAGTAAATATAAGACCAGATCCAAAGAGACGTTGATAACATTTGGTTATGGTGTATATTCTGATGTGTTGTTGGATCTACCTGGTCCTTTATCTCTTGTGATATGGTAGAAAAACTGTATTATCTTCTGGTATAATAGTATATCATTGAATGTGAGTATGCCTACAGGGAAAAAAAAATCTACCTTGATATGGTTAGCAAAGAATATGTGGAATAAACATGAGGGTCATCAAGTACTTATGGACTTTAGAATATGAAATTTGTGGAATTGGATGCTTTGTTGGGTATGATTGGCTGGTCACCTCTCATGCCAGGTGGACCATCTCTCCGAAAAGAAGTAATATTCTGAATACGTGGAAAATTCTCATTTTGCATCTCGAGAAATTTATACCCTCAAAATTGTCTCTCTAAGATAAGCTAGTTATTGACGAGGACATGGAGAATATGGCTAGTACAAAGCCATTTAGAGTACCGTAATAAGGCATACAGTTGATTAAACTTCATGTGGTGAGCTGGTATATTGGAGTATTCTCTGATGAAGTATTAAAATTGCTACCTGCACTCCATATCTTCATATAACGAGTACTTGAGGAATTGTGAGAATTTAAGGTGTACATAAATGTGGTAATGAACAAAAGATTTATTATCCTTAATATGCCACCTTGAAGAGCATTTGTGATAAGATGGAAAGAAGGTATAGTGAAATATGTTTCCGTATGAATTACCGGTACCTGAGCAAGGTAACAACAACGAATGAATATCCTTTACCATGGATAGATGGTCGAATTCGATTAACTAAATAGTGCCAACTTTTCTTTAAGATCATTTTGAGATCTAGGCACCATCAGTTAAGACTTCGAGAAAAGGATGTAATGCAGACTGTTTTAAGACAAGATATGGATATTATGATATTTTGGTAACCTGGATTAATGTGTCAATCACGTTTATAAGATTGATGCAGTGGGAATATGAACCATACCTTGATTATTACATAGTCTTCGATGATGATATATGAAATTGTCCCAAGAAAATGAGAGGAGCATGAATAGCACCTCAGAATTATCTTGTAGTCACTGAGAGAACACCGATTAAGTGCCAAGCTCGATGAAGATGAATTTTGAATATAATGGAATTTGGATCACATGACTAGTTTAAATCGTATCTTTAAGGATGTTGGGAAGGCAAAAGTGATCATAGAACTGTTAAAACTGGATTTAAATGATGGAAATCAGACGTTTTCTGGTATTAGTTGTATGTTATAATAGACAGTGCGTGGAAAGATCCGTAGAGCTATATGTTCCACTCATGAAACTAAACCAGACAAATGGTGAGTACTGTGTGGACCGTTGTGTATGAGGAAAGCTCTCACAGTATGAACTGTTGTTACTAGGTTCAGAATCTGGAAGTAATTGTGATTGATGAATATCACGTCCAGATCTGAATTTTGCATTGACACAAAAGGATAAGTTAATTACTTGTGCCTTCAGATATTTGGTAGTGCACGAGAATAACTATCCTGAGGGTGAATAAAAAATTTGTTGGTA
This sequence comes from Paratinospora sagittata, assembly GCA_035771175.1. NCBI lineage: Eukaryota > Viridiplantae > Streptophyta > Magnoliopsida > Ranunculales > Menispermaceae > Paratinospora > Paratinospora sagittata. The sequence continues at coordinate 36,985,244 of CM069610.1, forward strand.
GTTATTTTGAATTGATGAGAGCATTGCCTCTATAATAAAAAGGTCACACTAGTTTCAGATTTTAAGAGTCTGAAGTACTTATTTGAACGGAAAGAAACTGAATATGAGGTAATAAATGTGGCAAGAATTCCCAAAGGATTTGATTTTATATTGAATTATTATCCTGGGAAAGGCCAATATGTTGCTGATGCATTGAGCAGGAAACAAGCTGAAACTGGAGTAGTATCTATCAGTTAGCCATAAATGGAGATTGTTTGTGAGTGAGAGTTACAGTTATGAGTGTACTCTCTGTTACTCCATGTGTTGATATTTGTGCTCAGATGCATGTTCAGCTGATTGATACTTATATTCAGAGAGGAAAATTTATGATGAGACGAGTATGATATCAGTATGAAAGGTTATGAAATTGATCATATGGATTGTATTAAATAAATATGGGATTCAAATGGTATCTTATGGGTTATGGGTAGAAATGATATCATTTAGATAACCATTAGTGGACTGATACGTCTGCGTATTCTTTCAATGAACACCAAAATTCTTTTGATAGACTGAGCAGATTGTATATGTGTGAGATAGGGAGATTTGATGGGAGTACTCAAATATTTTTCATGTCGGATTAAGATCCGAAGATTGTGTGGAGATCTGATATCTGATGCAGACTCGATTTGGTACTCATCTCCTTCTCAGTGTGATATTGTATTCTCAGACTGGTTGACAGACTGAGAGAGTGACTTTGATTTTTGCGAGCATGCTCGGGTCTAGTATACTTGAATTTTGGTGGAAGTTGGAAGGAATACTTTATTTGTGTAAACTTGTGTGTAAACGTATTAGCTAGGATACGAGCATAATGATGGCACTCTAAAGGTTTGATAATAAGCCTTATAGATCTCCAACTTGTTGATTTGAAAGTGTGGAGTTATTGGTATTGATGCCAAATGATATTATTAAATATACAATATCTTAAGCTATATATATACCCACACATCCCATCTAGATGATAATACTTATATATATAATGTGTGATATCAAAATAATAAAAGCTATTTCCTCCAAGCCAAAATACACATACCAGACTCACTCACGGAGTTTCCTTTTCCCTTCGACTCAATACCTGAAATATTGGAGGAAATAGGGTGAGCAAACAACAGCTCAGTGAATATAGTTCTTGAAATGGCAATTATATACATTTAGAGAAATATGACATTTAAAATCATTTCAAACACTTATGCAACACATGCATCATTCAACGAATATATCATACATGTTACATAACTTTCATGCTTTTCAATAATACAATGCACAATCTCCCTCCTCCGCAAGGCATGAGAGCGGGTCTAACCCTTGTATGGCCGTACAAGGTAGCCACAACCTCTCATTACCCAAGTAACAGTCATTTCAAGGATCGCAACCCTTGTTAGGACAGACCACAGACAATGAGGACTCGCAAAACCTCATCCGGGTCTAATTCCTAACGAAATGACGATGAGGAATCGCAAAGCCTCATCAATAAAATCTCCAATGCTAAAATCAGTTTGCATGATTCATAAAACTCAATGCAGTATATGTAATATCACATGCATACAATCGAACAGTTTCTATGCGTACAATGCCATACAAAAACCAAATCAAGATAACTATACTCACAGTACAACACGTTCCACTTAAACCCAATCATCGTCGCTTTCGAGTCCAGCTCCAAGTTACATCCAATTAATTTAACCTGTCACAATCACTCCATAATTTAATTGCATGTCTTCATATTTATGTACATCTTTAATTTCTCAACTCACTTCAAATCACTACTAATAAATCCCTTTAGGACTCATAAGCAGTTGAAGAAACTATTATCTCGTTTCTGTGGTCAATCTAGATATTTTCACAAGAAAGAACAGTGAAAATAGATATCCAAATCATATTTTCACGACACCATATACTTAGTTACTCAAATAATCAAATCATATTCAATATCATGTTACCTCCGGAATGTAGTTCTTCACGATTTTATAATCTCAAACCGGGGTTTCACTGGATTCACATCACTATGCACAGTACTATTCACATCACTCACTATATCACTATTCACTGTGCACTATTCACTGTACACCGTGCACTATTCATTATTTACTGTTCACTATTCACTATTCACTGTGCACTGTGCACTATTTACTATTCACTATTCACTATTCACTATTCATCCGATACTATTCATCCCGACACTATTCATCGCTATTCATCCGATACTATTCATCACTATTCATCCGACACTATTTATCATTATTCATCCGAAAGATGTAAATTGTATTAAAATTGTCCAACGGTCTCCAAACCTCCTGAAATCAAATCTAACCACATATTCGGAGTCTCTATAGTCTAGGAAGTGTTTTTCTATCTTCCTAGCGAATTTCTCAGTCACATTGGGGTCAAAACCCCAATTTGTTAAAATGCCGTAAAACGGCTCCTACAGTCAAAATTAGGCCGCTAGAACGGCTACCGCTAGCTTAGATAGTAATTTCACGAAGATATAACGTAAAAATCACTTACCGCGAAGCCGAATTTGACGAAAATCACGAATTCCTCTTTTTCTTCTTCTCTTCTCCTCTCTGCGTCTTCTCTTTCCCTCTGGCGTCGGTTAGATAGTTTTTATTATTTTTTTATTTTTTATCATATGAATACTGTTCACAATGAACAGTACCCCCTATGTGATGAACAGTAATTTACTATTTAGATTACTATTTATAATACTATATAAACAGTATTACTATTCAAGTACTGTTTATTATTTTATTTTTATTCGTTCTTCTTCGTACACTCAATCACATACACGTATTTTGACTCCTAAGTATACAATACGTGTCTTATCAAACGTATAGTTAGCTCTTAGATATAAAATACGTGTATTATCACGCATATATGTAGCTCATACGTATAAAATACGTGTATTATCAAACGTATATTGAGCTCCAATGTATAAAATACGTGTATTAGCAAACATATATTGAGCTCTTATGTATAATATGTGTATTATACATCTCGATACGTGTACGTCATTTACTTAAATTTACGGGGTGTTACATGATGAGTATTCCGCAGGGCATACTCCAGCTATTATGGATTCATAATATTGTCACATCTAGTCGATCTCGCGATCTCAAAGGGCCTTACAACCCCAACCTAGATCATTTGTCCCCACTGTCAAGTATGCCCTGCGGAATACTCATCATATATGCATGGTGTGATAAAAAAGGTCAACTAAAAATACATAACTTAAAAGACCACTCATTGCTCTATAAAATTCACTAAAGAAATACAAAGATAAGGGATTGAAAAGAAATATATATTTTTCAAATTATCAAAGAAATATATCTTTGAGTTATTTAGCCCTGTATCTGGGTATCAACTTAAGAATTAAACTTTTTTTTGGAAAAAATAAGCATTTTTTTTAAAGTTTACGACAAAATATTGCATTTTTTTTAAAGTTTACGACAAAATATTCTCACATTCTTTTGATATGAGACTGATTCTCGTTTAAAATGAGAGCAAAATAATAGACTTCTTCTAAGGAGGGTGCCCTTAATAATTGAATCCTGAAACTTTTATATAAGGACGAACTTGAGACTCAATCTATCTTTACTGAGCCAATCACTCGATAGTAAAAAATTAAATATTTTTACAATTATTAGAAGTTTGCTGAATAAATATGTTTCTTCTTCTTTTATTATTTTATTTTATACAATATGTTTCTTCCACTTTGCTCTGTTTTATTAAGAACTAAGTTAATATTTATCTTAATTATCTTTTCTATATTATTTTTAGTTTTCCTATATCTCTATGTGAATTATTAATAGGCCTTTATCTCAATTTGTTTTATTTTTTAGCTACTATTAAAAATTACTTGACTTAATAATTATAATATTTAGATAAATACCATTATGTATATCAACTGAATGTGAACACAAAATCCCGCTTATTATTTATTTTTTTCTCTTTTATCTTTTATGAACTAGTGTAGGGTATAAGGACCATAAAAGAAGAGTTAGTCAGGCAACATCTCACTGAAAAGGGCAATGAGGTCATGGGACAATTGTACGTTTTGACCCCACCCTAAATTCCTCAGTGACTTAAATGACCCCACTTGTTTTTGGGCTTCACTGTTAGTGGTGCTTCCTTTGGGCCCCAATGGCCTTACACTTTTTGGGCTTTTTTAATATTAGTTGGCCCACACAGATGTTGGGACCCACTGACCCTATCTCTTTTCGGCTCATGCATAAATGGCCCGACAATCCATGTATTAGTTGTTTTTTTTTTTTTTTTTTTAATAAATTGTGTTGAATATTTTTTATTAGTAATGATTGAATAAGAGAAAGAAAAAACAAAAAAAGACAAAATATCACAGGTAAGAAGAATGTTCAATAGTTGATTTATATGATCACAAAGAAAATAGTAATAGTAGGATATATCTTTTTTTTTTCTTCCCTTTTATCTTTTTTGGGTGGGGAATTTAATGGTCAAATACTACTAAGGCATTTATATATAAGATATTACATGCCTTCTTCAAGAATTGAACATATAGAGTTTTAAGTTTAACTTTTATCATTGCCTCGCTCTTTAGGATAAAGAGGATTAATGGGTCAGAAATGAGCCTGATACCTCTATGAGAATATGATATGGTGATGGATGATGATCAAACTGGTTATATAACTAACTAGTAACTACTAACATCATTTCTTTTAAAAAAAAGAAAAAAAAAAGAATGATAGAAATGCCATATCTTCCGGTAGGGATGCAATTGTGATTTGTATATATGAGACCCTTTTTCACTGTATATTGAAGCATTTTAAGTAAACTAATCTCACCTTTAATAGGCCCTCCTTGCAAAAAGATATAGTTCTTGGGCCATAAGACAACTTTACTATGGGCCTTAGGTCCTAAAGCTAAGACACAAAATTATGAGTCCCATGGGTCAGCATCAATTAGTTGGGCTTTTTTAATCAAAGAGTCAGATGCAATAGAAATACAGACAACACCATGCATACACTCAATATTTTGAAGATGTGGTATGCAACCTTTACCTAAATAAAATGGTTTCAATTTGTTTCTTTTTGTTGCACCAAAATTAAAATTAAATAAAAAATCAAAATTTATAAGGTTTTTTGATACATGCATCATTGCTCTGATGCCCATAATGAATTATTTATTTATTTTTAGAGTGATCGAGATCAACCAACCAATGAAATATAATTGCATGTTTTGCAGTAGATGTAAACTTTATTTTTATTTTTAATCACTTTTGAAATTATGGGTTCCATTAAACTTTGTTTAAACTCTTATTAATAATAATTCAAGGGAAAGGTACAACTTTTTTAATTCAGTTTTGTGCAAGGTTCATGAACTATTGTTCCTAAAGCTTGAAGCACTTATAGCTGTCCTTGCCCTTATTTTAAACCTTCTTTAAAGCCACATGATATTATTATTTTTATTATTCTATTATTAAATAATTGTAGGACTAAAAAGAGGAAAATAAATCAAGGTTTTGGAATACAATAGTGCTGAACCCAACTAGTGGATGTTAGGCAAAAAGGAAGAAGATGGTCAGTAAATGTGGGAAGATCAATAGCAACTTTTGCTAGTGAACCACATCTTTTTTTTTTTTTAAACCTTGAAAGTCACTCTACTTAGCTTAAAAAAGCAAAATAAAAAGACCCATTATATATACTAGTAACTTTATTAGTTTTGTCTTTAAAAATAATAAAACAAACTTCATTCATTAGTTTTTATATAGGATTAACGAAAGTAATTGTGTATATGTCTTTTTTGTTTCCTAAAGTATATATTATTTGACAAACAGTTGGTAACTTAATTAGTTGACTAATTGAGAATAAATGAGGTTGATGTTTAGGTCTTGAGTTCGAACCTGAGCGTGTCCCTATTTATCTACCCCTGTTGGAAGGGTCAGCTCAAATGCCTCTATAATAGTTAAGTCTGGAAGGATTAGTCTTGTCCAAAAAGAAGGAGAATAAATTTGGAATGCCAAAAAATCGGTAATAAAAAAAAGAAAAAAGAAAAGAAAGTATATATCATTATTTTTGGGTTTTGGAAAATATTATCAGATCTTTAATTTCTGTATATATATATATATATATATCTTATTATCTAGAGTGAAAGATCAATTGGAAAGAAAAAAGTAAGGTTTCTATATGAAGCATCGAAATTAAAGTCCCCATTAATTGTTGCTTTCAATGTTTTAAGGATTTGAACCATATTAATCTAATGGTAATAACACTCAGTTATCCTCAATAAAATTCTTTTAAAAAAAAGTAATATCTAGAATTAAAAAAAATTCTAAAATTTGAAGGGCAAATATGATTCTTTTTTATTTTTTATTTTGGTTTAATTTTTCATTTAATATATATACACGTGAAAGTTGCCCGGTTGTAATGGCAAAATTATTGCTCATGGAATCACTGATTTGATTTGAAGCCAACGGTAAAAGTGAAATTAATTTCTTTGAATAGGTAGGTGAACAGTAGCGAATGGTCCCTGTCTCTCATTAAATATATATATTTTACTGCTGCTTGGAAGATGAGAAAAACAAAAGGGTGATCATGGCTACTCCAATGCATACTTTCAATCAACTTCTTTCGCAATCCCATTAAATGCCCCCTAATTAATCTATTTTTTTATGCTATAATTACGGAGCTCTTATTATCAAATTTTTAAATAAAAAAATTATTCTAACTAAAACAGTGTAACTATCAAGAACATTAAACTATCTTATTATACGTTGAGTGTTAACGCATTTTTTCGACGTTGAGAATCAATTCCTTTGGATATTTTAAAATTGTATATGTCTTGCGTAACATTTTTAAATACATACATATTTCTAAAATATTCAAAGAAAGCTGACTACGTTGACATCCAGAGTACATGCATGTAGCATTATTTATCTTAATTATCAATTAGATCATGCACTACCTATGTATATGTGTGCGTGTAGCATAGATGCCCAACACATGAATACATATCCAATGAGTATAATCATAATAATGATGTATTTCTTGTAGGTTCATACATATACACTAGTGAACCTAAAGGACAAGACCTTAACATTTTATCCCATTGCAATACCTATATATTGTCCGCTTTGCCCTGACCCCTGCCATTGCTTATAAGATCACACGCTTACAGTTTTGGTCTTGGGAAACACTTTCACACTGTCCAAAAAAATTGTTGGATTGTCTTAGGCATTCATTGCATGATTTAAGGTAAACCTGGAATAGTTGTGAGCATAGTGTCGAGAATGAGTGCCCCTAAATGTGTCTTGTGTGATTGAAGACGATCAAATAATAATTTATGGGGACATATAAAATGTTAAAAGTAAGTGCCTCCCTGTGATTTCAAAGTATTCTCTATGGCCCTGTTTGGGAGCATGGTAAAAATCCTGTTGCTGCGCAAAATTAAGGGGAATACAAGTTTGGGACATTTGGCAAACCAATACCGTGACTGCGTTTTGATTTCTAATACAATTTTTGGGTGTTTTTACAAAGCACCCTCCCATAACTTTTGTGTTTGCCGTTAGCGTTTTGAGAAAGTGCTTTTGGCCCAAAACGCCATTGCTCTTCCATACAAGCCCTATATCCTAAGATCACACCCATTTTCATCATCCACTTTACAAGGCATTTTCAAACTTAAAACCATTCATTAATTTGGCGTGCAGTACGATTTGAGCTTGTGTTTATTGTCCATTCTTGGGGGTATTGCCCTGTCCAGCTGCATGTGCTTAAAATATTTCCAAATTTAGAAAATCTCTAAAGTCTGCACTGTACTTTAATTATTACCGCATGCATTGACAACAATAGCAAATTTGAATCTTCCTTTTTCAAGTCAGGACTACATTTATCAATACGGTTTCCATTAACATGTAAATTTCATTCAATGCTTGGCTGAACCAAAAAAAAAAAACAAAAAACATTATTCATCTTTTTTTAGGTTTAGTTCTTTAAATTTTGCTAAATTAAAGTTGGAGATTGGATTTGTGGTTGGCTGAACCAATCCCAACTACCTTGTCCTTGAAAATTAAAGACCCCCACATGTTCCCAAATCTATGAAGATGCATGGAAGCACCAAGTTACAAAAGCAAGGGGGTAACATATATAGATTTTTAGCTTTCGTTTAATTATGCAATTACTAGCAATGCAGCAATTCACCTTGGAAAATGCTAAAGTGGTACCTTCTTTAAACACGTTTTGAGGTATGCCCATTATTATACACCATTGACATTCCCCGAATCATGTACTATAACATGATTTAGATAAGATCAATGGCCTACAACTATCTGTGTTTCAAAAGGGTAGGAGGTATATCTTACTGTAGTTTTTCTCATTTTTCCAAACTATCGTGAGCTTTTTTGTTATATATACCACCATTGAAATACATGCAAAACCATATCTATTTCATTACATGCAAAATATCCTGGTGAAAACCATCAATGGATTCCAAAGCCCAAAAACAGATATTTGAAGAAGAAGAAGAAGAAGAAGGAAAAACAGTGCCAATGACACCAAATGGGCAATACTTCAGCAGTTCTTCTCTTAATGTAACAGTTCTTGGGGTCTTGGAACTTGAGAGCCCAGTAGATGATTCCATGACCATCCCATTGCTTCACAAGATGTTCCTTCCCATCAATCCGCGTTTCTCCTCTATCATGGTATATGTACATATTTATATACTTTTTCTCTCTTTGATCTTTTCCATTTACTCTGAAGATTTAGTTAATTTTCTGATGCAAAGTATATATATACATATAACAGTAGTTACATATTCTTACTAAGTTTTGCTTATGATCTTTGAGTTCAAAGTAGTTCATCAAATGGAGATCAGTGTGGGAAGTGTTTTGAGTTGCATTGGAGGTTCTGCTGTGTAATTACTTTGTCGAGGGACTCGGCTTATTTTACACGGCAAAAATAATGAAGGCTACATGCATTTGTCTTAGTATATATTCATGATCATTTTATGCATTTTTAGTGATCCATTTAAGGTAAGTTCCTTAATTATTTTATTAATTTTAACTTTTTTTTTCCAATATACAAAAACGATTAAGGTCTCTTTAGATACAGTTTTCGATAGGATTTAAATGATGGGAAAAATTAATTGTGCATGTTTTAGTTAAATCACATAACTAAACATAGGACAAGTTTTTAGCAAAACTAACTAAAAACAAATTAAAATGCTTAGTTGCAATATTGTATATGAGCACTTACATTTTTCCGAAGTATTATTATTTTTTTGGTTAAAGTTTGTAAGTTTTATTTACGTTCATATTTCTTACATACTTTATAATATATATTCTATTTTTTTTTTTCACTTTCTCTCATAGTCTTTCAAGTCCTTAATTTTATAACTACTGATCTCTCTCTTTCTCTCTCTCTCTCTCTCTCTCTCCCTCACACACACACACACAAACTGATATCTGGCTGTCAATTAGGTTAAATATGTGCTCCTCTAATTTCTCTCCAACTTTCTCTTTTTTCTCCCTCCTGTTTTAGGTGTAATATCATAATAATACACAATTTTTGATCTAAATGTACATTTAATTTTAATCAGGGTTTTTGAATGTGAGAGCTATAATTATCTTCTTAAGTCAATGATTTGATATACAAGGTTACCTAGCCATGATATCTAGAGTTAAAATATGATCCCCAACCCTTACACATCCAAAAAAAGGAGAGGAAACATCCCCAAAAATAGAAAACTTGATCAATTGACATAGGAGCTTGCCCCAATATTTAAGTAAAAAAACAAAAAAAAACTATACCCAAAATTTATTTGACTATTAATTTTTGTAATATATTAACATGCGCGATGGATGTAGATATTATACGTACTATGGTTGGTGACTGTGACCAAGGTCTATCATCATATGCCTGATGGTCCGAATGAGTACACAACTTTCCTAAACCTGAAACTATCTTAAATAAGGGTTTGGCTATGAGGAAAAAAATTCCTCTTTTGAACCGGAAGTTACATCAGAATAATGGGAGAAATCCACCTACCCAACAGTTTCCTTATTATATCCATTGTTGCTTTCTTTTCAGTAGAATCAACATTTATTATTTAACATTCTTTTCACTTGTAACCTTGCTAGCTATTTAGCAATGAGAGGTTGGGTGAATTTACTTGGTTTGGAAACATATTTTTATAGTTATCAGATCATACACAACTTTTTCAAATCGGTTACACAACTTTTTGGTATTACACGCGTTACATACGAGATCTAATTAATGTTTTTCAGAGAACATTTATGTGTCACACCAAAGATTATGTTATGAAGTTAGCAAAACTTAGCCACTAATATGTACTTATTTAACTAAAACTTCGTGCATCGTTTGCATACCTAATATATAGCTCTCATCTATTATATAAAGTCTTGCATCTTGCTATATATTCGAATGATTAGAAACATGGTTATTTAATTCTTAATATATGGCATTTGTAAAGTTAATCAATCTAACATTATTTCTATATTTCTTTTAAAGAAAAAGATAATTAATAATGCTAACAATTATTACTTGGATCCAGGTGACAGATAGGCATGGAAGAAGGCATTGGAAGAAGGTTAATGTCAAGCTTGAAGATCACGTTAAAGTTCCTATCTTTCCAAAAGGATTATCTCTTGAATCCTATGATTTGCACTTACAAGATTACTTAACCAAGCTAGGCATGGAAAGGCTTCCATTGAACCGACCATTATGGGAGCTTCACATAATCAAGTACCCAACTAGTAATGCAGCTGAGACCTTAATTTTCAAGCTTCATCATGCTCTTGGTGATGGATACTCCCTTGTAGGTGCCCTTCTTTCTTGCTTGCAAAGAGTTGATGACCCTTTAAAGCCTCTGAGCTTTCCCGAATTCCGATCGGAATTGCAAGCAAGCCGCCGTGGTCCATGGATTAAGTACTTTTGCATGAAGGTGCCTCATTTTCTTTCGGTGTTTCGAAATAGTGTGTCCGATTTAATCTCAGTGTTAATGAAGAGTAGCGTGATTATTGATGATGAAACGCCAGTAAGGTCAGGAGCTCCTGGATCGGAATACCGGCCGATTACAATTTCTAGCGTCACATTCTCTCTTGAACATATCAAGCAAATCAAACTCAAGCTTAAAGCGGTAAGACTAGCTCGCAATTTATAACTAACACTATAATATAAAGACTATGTTGCCATGTTCATTGTGTTAATATGTGTTGTGTATCTCAATATATATGCATTGCAGATAATCTAATCTATCTAAGATTTATTCTTCTTGTGATTTAAGGTAATCGAAAAGTTTTGAAGTGCCTGTAGTTTGTATTGTAATTTCTGTTGTAGTTAATATTCTATCATCGTTACTGAGATACAAAATAATATATAAAGTAACTATTACATGAATTACAATTTAAATACTAATGCCACCTCATTTAGACATTCTCGAATATGTTGTAATTTCATCAATAATTTTCCTTTAGAATTAGATTACTCTAAAGCTTCTCTTAATTATTATCATCAACAGACTGTAAACGATGTGATCACTGGGATTATATTTTATGGGACTCGTCTGTACATGGAAAATGAAAGCCAAGGCTCAAGCAAGGCACGCTCAACAGCACTGGTTTTACTCAACACTAGATCCATCAATGGATACAGAGCAGTAAAAGACATGCTAAAATCTGATACTAAGTCTCCATGGGGGAACCATTTTGCTCTCCTACCCATTTCGATTCCAAAACAAGGTGAGGCAGACGCCGCAGATGATCCTCTCGAGTTTGTTTCCAAGTCAAAGAAGCTGATCAAGAAGAAGAAGAACTCTATGGGTGTTTATCTTAATGGTTTGTTTCTAGAGATGATCAGAAAATTGAAGGGCTCTGAGGTATGTACTTAGAAATTATTTTACTAGCAATGCTATTCAAGTTAATTTTTACCACCTGTTTTAATTTCAGCACATCTCATTAATATGTATATTAGATACTCAAAAAATAACACATTAGGTATGGGTGATTTGAGGGCATCCCCAACATCCAATATATCTGCAATGAGTCATCTGTTAAAAATTGGTGTTGAAAAATATATAAACGATCAATATACTAGTTCTTAATTTACTTTTGTATAAGATGGTTTTGATGACGATGAATCATACATTGAGCTAACATTTATTAAAAGATAGTGCATTAATGATTAATTTGGTGATCATGCAGGCAGCATCTAGGTGTATTTATAAAATGGTGAGGAACACAACCTTTGCAGTATCCAATGTGGTTGGTCCAACTGAAAAAGTAGCTTTGGCAAATCATCCATGCAAAGGCATGTACTTCATGGTGTTGAATGTACCTCAGGTAAATCCTACTTAGATGCTTTCTTTCTTTCTTCTTAATTTATTTTATTAGACAACTTCACTCAGATATATATTAAAAGGGCCATGATCTTAACTATATATATCCAACTCAAATTACGATTATCTCAATGAGAGTTCATTATTAAATTAATTCTATGTCTTGATACAATATATATTAGCTTTTTTTGGATAGATAAGTGGATATTGCGTGTGAGCTTGCATGCAATTGCTTGGTAGTAAAACAATATAATTGATCCAAGTTCAATTATCATTATATAATTTTTTGTGTTATAAATCACCAAAATGGACCTTAAGTACATAAAAATTGCAGCTCAATTAACTCCAATTACCAATTGGCTTGGCAGTAAAGGCATCTCCCCTAAACCTGAGGTGAAGGAATATTTGATTTTCTTTAAGGGTTGTTTTGTTATGAGAATGAGAGCCTCGGCGCAATAATAAGAGTTACAGTCATATGACCATGTGGTCATGGGTTTGGGTTGTAGAAATAACCTTTGGCAAAGTAAGGTAAGGCTGCATAAAGTAGACCCAAATATAGTTCGATTCTTCTTTGGGATCCCATGTAGGTAGGAGTTTCATGCGCTGAGTTACTTTTCTTTTTAATTTTTTTTTTTGTCATGAGAGGTGGTTTATAAATACCCATGGTTTGCTTTGACCAACCCTACTCTGCTCGCCTCCGAGCCTACTTTATCTAAGCTTTCATGAGCTGAGTGTTAGGGGTAACAAAATGGGCCCAAATTGGTTTGTCCACTTTCGTTTGACCCTTTTAAAACGGTACTTGACAAAATCGTTTAAAGATTGAGTTGGATACAAATTACAAAACATGTGTCCGTTTTCAAAAATAGCGTCACGTCCGGATAAAAGCTTAAAAAACATGGTACTTAGTTCCAACTTAATATAAGAAGTAAATTTATATATATATATATTTTAATTTGCCCATGTCCTAGCTTAGTTGAATTTTTTTGCTTATATTTCTTTTTAATTTTGGCATGAGATCTCTTATTTATTTATTTAAAAAAGCACACTTCACTACTATATATTTCTGAAAAAACATGAGTACGAACAAAATCTAATTACTCATTTTTTAAAACATAAGGACATAAACAACTACTTAATTACTGTCTATTGTCTTAATCGAGATAGGTACAGCGCACTCTATATTTATTAGTAAGAGACATTATCTGTATCTGTATTCATCTGCACCCGGTTCTTTGCCGCCCATAACCAGTACACACGTAGAGGGTTTGATTTTTATTCCCATATAAGGATCTTTGTCCATCCGGTATGAAAAACAAACAAAAAAAGTAGTTGAAAGGTGCGGTGCTACAATTTTCAAAGAAAGTTGCTACAATATATTGACGAACTCATGGATTAATTAGGCAGATAAAGAAGTCATCGGAAATTTCCTAATGACTGGGAGAGGAAATAGTTAGGAATTTTTTTTTTTTTTTGGTTTTTTAATGATATATAACTTGATTGCTGGTTTACTTTCTTTATGGCAGAACCTTTTTATATCAATATTGAGTTACATGGGAAAGCTCAGAGTAACAGTGGGATCAGAGAAAGGTTTCATCAATCACCAGTTATTCATGACTTCCATGGAAAAGGCCTTTGAAAGGATATCCGAAGCTGCTGATACTATCTCTTAAATGCTTAAAATTAAGTCCATTCGGTAGGAACTATTAGTTATTCAAAACTCCAAGAAAAATATATTATCTCAACTGTTATTTTTGTTTTCTAATGGAAATGATTTTTGGACACGGAAGCGTTGCATGCCATGAATTGTTATAATTGATTAACTTTCCATACAGTTGGCAGACTTAATTAAGGGCATTTATAGCTGATAGGAATATAGGAGAGGATATTAATTGACGATCCAGCCATAAATCATAAAAATTGAACAATCATGGAGTTCATATTGATCAAAAGAAGAAATAAATAAGCTTAAATGCTCCAATCTATGAAGATGCTACCTTCAAAAGAATTAATTGAAGTGGGAATGCCTACAATGTAGAATTTGAAAAAATCAAACCACCATATAGGCAAATATCTATTTTCATTTTTCATGTACATATCTATGTGTGTATGTATATATGCATGTATTAATGTAATCTTGTGATTTTTAGTATAATTGTATCATGTGGTGGTTAGGAGTAAGGGCACGGGGGGTTTATGTTTGCTACAATAGTCAAAGATACCTAGGGTTAGTGTTGTAAAAATTGTGGCTATGTACTAACGAGTGGTGGCTCAGTAGAAAATGACTGATTACCAAGGTCCTCCATGTATGTATAAATATTTCAGAATTCGATTCTTGAATGCGCTCTCATTGAGAATGGCCTACCATTCCGCTCCTGCCTTGAACGAAGACTAGTTCTATACTTGAAGGGTTTGAAAATACCTCGTGGGAAGCTAAAAAGAAACTGTGGCTATGTACCCGACTTATTAGGACTTCATTATAATTAATGTTACCAAACATTATTTGTTATTATTTAATATTATAAGTAGATAACTAATAATTAATATATTAAATAATAATTAGACTAAAAATAATATTTTATTTTATAAATTTAAAATGAAAGTAGTTTATTAAATTTTCTTTTTTTGCAAAAAAAAAAAAACTAGTTAACTAATATAAAATTTAGTTTTTTATTATTTAATATTAATAATGATCATGAAATATGTTTTCTTTGAGTTAACGCGGAGGGTAGTACAGGAACGTCAAACTTTTTGTTTATATTCCTTACAAGCCACGTGGTTTTCAAAGGCACGGCCACGGTGCAACAATGCTGACCGTACACATTTTGGCTGTTATATAATTACGGAGCCTAATTAATTACAGCTGATTTGTTTGGGCACATTTTGTCATCCATATTTATAGCATCAGATTTTGAATAAATAAATCAAGGCCCTAAATAAATGCAACCGTGCCAAAAACTTGGCCCATATAATTAATTTAATAGAATATAAGGTTACATTGAAATATTATAAAATTCCTTTTGATACAATGATAATTGTGAATCATTCATTTCTTAAACCACCTTACATCTGAGAAAAATCAACAATCATATTTAATAATTAACTTTTTATTTTTTTTAGAATAAAAATAAGACCCCCACTAAGCACCTGGTACTCCTACAATCCTAACCGGGTATCAAATTTCTTTAATCAGGACCCATTAATTCCTACACCAACGTGTCAACCTGGTGATCAAAGTTTATATGGTGCCGCAAGAATCATATGCCAAGCTTGCCAATACTTTCATTTCTTGGCTAGATCTCCCTCTCGCAAGCCGAACAATGTTTTTATTTCTTGTACGCCCAGGGACTCGAACATATGACCCCTCAAAGTGCATTCCGCTCTTCAATCATCGTGCCAACTGCCAGTTGACAATATGTCATTTTAACATTTTTCAAACTATATATTGTTGACCATATGTGCATAGATCATTCTGGTAAGAACCAGTTAAGTGCTAGTAACCATCAAATTAATTAAATTGATGAGCTGAAAACTGAATTAAATTATTGCAGTCTCAATGTGAACTAAATTACAGCAGTCGATCTCAATCGGAATAAGATGAAAATTAAGCCTCAACATCCACATCTCACGAAGACTAATTCTAACATCAAGGCGATGCATTTATTGGGTTGGACCCTTGTGCAGTGCCCATCACAAGCAGTTAGATATTGAAAAATTGTAGTCACCTCCCAACACCCACCTGTTAAGTTCATTGGCCTCATATAGATATAATCCTTTTCTCCATGAGCCATCTGATACATATTCAATTGTATTCATGTAGATCCATGCATTGTTGTTTGTTGATATTAAATGGAACCAATAATATTGCTGGAATCTTCTATATATAATGTATAGGATAATAAGTTAAGTACCCCAAGAAGTAGAGATATACATTGTATGCATCATGGTTTTACAAGATCAGTACCTGGAATCAACATCAATGGAGCCCAAACAAGGAAGTAAGCAACCTGAAGAAGAAGAAGAAGAACTAAATGAGCCAGTGAGCCCAGCTGCTCATTACTTTAACAGCTCTGCGCTTTCCGTTTGTGTTATTGCCGTTTTGGAATCAGAGGTTCCGATCGATAATTCACTAACCATCACGTTACTTAAAAATGTTTTCCTGCCCGTTAATCCTCGCTTCTCCTCCATCATGGTACTTAATCCTTAAATTATTCACTGCTTAAGTAGTTTTTATTATTATATATTGTATAATTTTGTGTTATATAATATTAAACATGATTTATTTAGAAAATTGAATATTATAAACGTTGTGTGCACTTATTTAATAGGTTCATGAGTTAATTAATGAGTTTATATATGTTAGAATGAACTTAGTTGGCTTAGTTGTTTATATATTTGAAGTTTCAAAGTATGATTCAGTTTTGTGGATTTTTCAGATAACAGATGAGCATGGAGTGAAACAATGGAAGAAGGTGGATATAAAGCTCGAAGATCATGTAATTGTTCCGAAGTTCCCAACCGGCTTATCGCAGGAGTTTTACGATGCCCGCTTTCATGAATACTTAACAGAAGTTGCAACAGGGTTGCTTCCACAAAGTAGGCCATTATGGGAGATTCACATAATCACATACCCTACAAACAGTGCAGCTGGGACTGTTGTATTCAAGCTTCATCACTCACTTGGTGATGGCTACTCTCTTATGGGAGCTCTTTTCTCTTGTTTTCAAAGACTTGATGACCCTTCAATACCCTTGAGCCTACCATCTCTAGGGTTTAAATTTCCATCTTATAACCAAGATGATCATAAATCCATAATAAAGATTGTGCCTCATGTGTTGTCCATGTTCCTTAACACTATTTCTGATTTCACTTGGGGACTTATAAAGAGCAGTGTATTAGAAGATAATCGAACTCCGATTAGGTCTGGCACTGAAGGCGTCGAATTCCTACCCATATCAATCTCTACTGTTACATTCTCCCTTGATCATATTAAACAGATCAAAACTAAACTCAGTGCGGTAAGCATTAAATCACATAAAATCATCATCTATAATATTTTTGTTAACTTATAAACTTGAGCTAACTTTAGTATCATTTTTTTTTGTAGACAGTGAATGATATTATTACAGGGATTATATTTTATGGAACTAGATTATATATGCAAACTTCGAGCAAAGGTTCTTGTAAAGCTGATTCAACTGCACTAGTTTTACTCAATACAAGGGCAATAAATAGTTATCAGAGATCTGATGAAACATCTAAAATGGATTCCAATAAGTCTCTTTGGGGCAATCGATTCGCCTTCTTACATATTCCTATTCCAAAGTGCCACGACGTTGAGGCTGTAAATCCTCTTGAGTTTGTTTACTTAGCCAAAAAAACGATCAAGAGGAAGAGAAGCTCATTGGGTTTTTATCTCACTGGTTGCTTACTAGACATGATAAAAAAATTTAGAGGTCCAGAGGTAGGTATATATATGTTATTGTTTTTCATTAATTATAATCTTATCTTTAATTTCCTCTATAATCGTATCATTAATTATATTCTTATCTTTAATTTGCTCCTTTATTTATTGATCATGGTTATGCAAAATTGATCGAATAAGGTGCATGCTAACTAATTAGATATGTTTTCTTGTTCTTTTTCTTTTTTTTTTATAATTTTGTTGGTGCAATACATATAGGTAGCTGCTGGATATGTTCATAGTACTCTTAAAAATACAAGCATGGCAATATCAAATATGATTGGTCCAACTGAGAAAATAGCTTTGGCAAATCATCCATGTAAAGGGATGTACTTTATGATGGCCGGAGGACCTCAGGTAAAACATATTTATGTATAAAGTTAAACACTTTTCATGATCTCAATGATTTTTTTTTTCTTTTTTGTAAATAATGTATAGTTTGAAGTATTTATTAAAAGAAATTAAATAGAATCCTCTTGTGCTCATATTAATTTTTGTTAATTAAATGTAGATCATAACGGGGGCCGGTAAGAAGTAAAGTATAAGTTTGCCTAACAAAAAAAGAAAAAGAGAAAAAAGAAGTATAAGTCACTAAAACTTAATGTTGCTTACATATGTAATAAGTAATTAATTTACATAATCATCATCAGATAGATTATGTACTGAATCTCTTTTTTTTTTTTTTTTTAAATTTCAGAGTCTAACAATAACAATGGTGAGCTACATGGGCAAGCTAAGAGTGGCGGTGGGAGTAGAAAAAGGCTTCATAAATCACCAATTGTTCATTTCTTGCTTGGTGAAGGCCTTTGAAGAAATATCCAAAGCTGCTTTGCCCGGGACTTAAATTTTGTAATCATTTGTCATCTATTACATTGGAATATTACAATATTAATTGCAAAGAATTATAAGAATTTTATAATTTGTAAAAATTGTGTGAATGATTTGAATGATGAATTATTAATCACAAATATATATATGGTGCCGACTTAATTAGAGCTAACCATGCTTATGTGTCAATTGGTACATGCATGTTTCTACTTTATTAAATTGTGTTTTTTATGACGTAAAATATTAAAACATTGTAATTTGCGTGTTAATTATTTCAGGAGCTAGTGCTAAAATGACCTAAAATATGTACCAAAATCTATATCGAAGTTGATATGACAATACACCACATCACTACATCATCAGGGAGAAAAAAAGAAAAGAAAAAACCCTTTATTCACCGTACACCACATCAACATGGGTATAGTTTTGGATATAATTTTTGAGTTGTAAAAATATTTCTCTAATTATTTTAGCTCATGAAAATTGTACTGGAAACATATTACTAGCTGGTCTATTTTAGCACAATAAATCAAATTATATATTGTTTTTCTAACGGCAAAGAGACAATATTTTTAAAAATTAAACCCTCCAAAAAGAACTGTTTATTTAAGTCAAATATTCTGTCTCCTATTCCCTAGCTCTTTCTCTAGCTCCTGATTATTGCCCATCGATCTCTTTTTGCCTGCAATACTATATATAACTTTGTTGAGTAAAAAAATAGGAAAAGCTAGTTTAATTAACCAGAAAACATAACTACATGTGGAATTACTTCACTTTTGTATTCATTAGATATGTTTGTTTTATACATTTCAATATATAATAGATGATCCAATGAACATAAAAGTTTAGTTACGCTTTTTAATAGTTAAAATAACCTTTTTTTAATGAAATTAATATAAACAAATGATAAAGTGAGGCACGTGGCTAGGTTGGAATTAAGAAAAAAGAAAAAACATCTTTGTTGAATTAAGTTGAGTTGAGTTAAAGCAATGATAAAGTGACTCCGTTGAGTTTTAATTACACTTGCTTTCTTTACTTTACTTACATGTGCCCGTTAGGTTCCCTTGTATATATCACTTATTATGTGTATGATTAATATATCTTACTGTACCATATATATATATATATATATATATATATCATATATCAGGTAATGTTTGATAATTCTAATTTCGACCTCTAGTTCCTCCAAACTCTAATCGGAATAGAGGTTGGATAATGCTGCCATCTCATGAAGGTTAACTTTTTAATGATTGTGGCCCTTCATTGCATGTACGCTTTTCAGTCTCACTGCATAATTTGGACTACCCTTTAAAGTTTGTACTACAAGAAAAAAGAAAAGAAAAGGTAAATGCATTAAGAATCAAATAGTAATATTTTTAATGAAATTGCCATTGCATTAAATATCATAATAAGCACCTAAGTCCCTTAGATCCCCATAAAACTCCTATGCTAATCTTAGGGACATGAGCATCCGAGTACACTTACTGAGTACATTTTAGAGTCCCCAAAACTTTCCCTAATTTTATATGGTGGATGGTGTTTTGGTTACATATCATGCTTGCAAGCTAGCTACGAACTTTGTTAATTTGTGGGAGGCGTCTTCATGTACAAGATCATGATAAACAATTGGACGAGGAGTTCCTTTCAATCAGACAGTACTAATCATATAATAATTACAATCCTAATGCATATTGGCCTAATCTGAGAGCTACGCTACTCAATTGGTCTTTCTTTAGATATATCTAGTCAACAAATTAGTCACAGAGAAAGAAGGATATGAGTTGGTTATAGTTGGACTGTGATAGAAGGGACTCGCAGTACATTCTAGAAATGTACTCGGACGCTTGAATCCAATTGATCAGCATGGAGGGCGAAAGCGGCGAAAAAACCCAAGAGAGAAGAAGAGAGAAAGACGACCCTAAGCGGCACTTGAAGATCGACGCCAAGAGCGGCAACTAGTGGTGAAGATCTCGGGTATTGCTCTTCTAGGATATCCATGGTAAGAGTTTTCTTCGTTGATGTTGTTCGGTGTATTATCCCCCTCACAATGGAACGTATTAGCCAGAAAGATCTTGACAGATCTGGAACATAGATTTGATCCATGGTTTGTTCAAGTTTGTTTTTGGCGTAGTTTTTAAGTAGTTTATATAGTTCTCATTCCTGGTTACACTAGTAGCCAGGATCTTTATGCAAATAAGGGGGTTTTTGTTGCAAGAGTTTTACAATCTTGTTACAAGGCTTTTGTCCTTCAGGTTTACTGTAATACCCAGAAAAAAAAAGAAAAAAAAAGAGAGACGTCAAACAAGATCCGGAAATCTCGCCGAGATCTTGCCGACATGTCACCGAGAATCTCGCTGAAAATCCTTCGCCTCTCGCTCTCTCTAAAACCAAACGTACTCGTCTTCCTCTCGAAACCCTCTTCTCTTCTCTCTTCCTTTCTTCCAGCGCACATCGCCGCCGCCGCTCTCTCCGCTACGGATCTCACCGCCGCTCTCTTTCTTCTCTTCTCTTCTCTGCACTCGTCACTCGTCGCCGCTCTCTCTTTCTTCCCTTCTCTGCATCGCCACTCTCGATCTCTTGCTCTCACTTCCGATCTCTCGCCTCGCCTCCGATCTCTTCTCCTTCTCTTCTTCTCTTTTCTTTCCCCTCTTTCTCTCTCTCTCCTATTTTTCTTCCTTCCGCGCCCTGCAACCCATTTGATTTCTATTTTTTATTTTTTTTTTCTTTTTCTTTTCTCTTCTTTCCCTGCAACTCATTTGATTTTTATTTTATTTTATTTTTCTTTTCTTTTAAACAACTAACAATGTTATATAATATATATATATATATATATATATATATCATACATATAATATCACACATACAAGTGTATTTTATTAATTTCATTATTTTTGAGCAACCAAAATGTTGTATAATATATTTATATATATATATATATATATCATATATACAATACATTATTATTATTTTTAAACATTATAATTCAAGTATTATTATTTTTAAAGCAACCAAAATGTTATGTAATATATTTATATATATATATATATCATACATACAATACGTTATTTTTTTTTTTTAACCATTGCAACTCAATTATTTATTTTTTTGCAATCAAGATATTATATAATATATTTATATGTATCATACATATTTTTTTTACCAAGTGTTATTATTTTTTAAAACATTACAACTCAAGTGTTATTATTATTTTTTTTAGCAACCAAAATGTTATATAATATATTTATATATATATATCACATATTGTATTATATCCTGTTATACCATACACATCATTATATCATATCACAAGGCACTATAATATGTTATTATATATATATACTTAGTTTAAACATCCAACCACTATATATATATATATATATATATATATATATATATATATATATATATATACATGTATATGTATATATCTCTACACTCATAATCGAGTAATTATATTAACAAACGTAATATACGTGTACATGTTGATTACCACGCGTGACGAGGAATTTAAGTAATTTGGAATTTAGCGATTCAGGTGGGAATGATTCTAGGCCTTCATAATATTTTATTTGATATATAGATAGGAATGTTAAATTAATTAGGTCCATAGTATTATTAGATTGCTTATGCATGCCTATTGTACATGATTATATATATACAACGTTGTGATTGTTTAGCCATGATGATTTGTGTGTTAACATGATTTTTATTCTGATCAAATGATAATTGGATGCATGAAATTCATGTGGTAGTTGAATTCATTTATAAATTATAATGCCTGATAATGAAATGTATGATTTGGAATATTGGCATAGTGAATGCGTGAACATTATTATAATTGATTTTGTGACATGATACCATGTGTAGTGGAGTTGAATATATTTTATGAATGCGCTTAATATCGTGCTTATACCGTACGCATGACGTGACATCACTAAAGAACCCGATTAAGATAAGAATCACACATATGAGGCAGTTATTCTAAGGAATATCGCCAATGTTCTAATTTTTGGGCTGTGCCACCCTGAGTTTAATTTTCTAACGGTACGTAATTTGGAACGTGATGAAATTATCGACTCAAACAATCTAATGTTGCAACGATTAATGTGTGAAACTTGTTTGTAATGTTCTTGTGTATGCATCACAATAAAATATTGTGAATTGTTTAGATGACCCACTGGACTTTCAAGCTCACCCCTATTTTTATATGCAGGTGTTTAGGAGAATAAAATCGCGAGTTCGTGACATAGTGCAGAGTAGTAGGGGTGGGTTAATTAATTAGTATTATGGGACTGAATATTTTCATTAAATTTTTAAAGGTTTATTATTCAAACGAATTGTATTGATAATTAAAATTCAATGAATATTATTACGGTCAGTAAAGACCCTGTGATTTAATTCACGTGTGAATGCCTTGGAATAGAATTCATTAATTATATTTGATGATTGTATTTTAATGTTGTGTCTATAATGAATGGACAAGGGCAAGTATCATCGTATGAAGATAACAATTATATGAAGAATTAAAGGTATTCGTTTATCTTAACCAGTAAGTTGGATGGAAGAATATAAACTCATAATTTTGCAAATCTTATTATTTATAAAATGGTTATGAGTTAAGATAGACCGATGCGAGTAACGTCTCGATTTTCAGTGATACTTTATATAAAAATCCAAATATTCATTGTTTTACAAAAAAAAAAAAATTAGTTTTGAAAATCGGGGTATTACATTTACCCATTTCCTTTGTGAGCCTATGAGCTCATTGTTGTGCCTGTATTGTACCCCAAAATGTATCATCTCCGCTGGCAGAATGTACTACGAGATTGGATATTGATATGAAAATGGAAATGTATATTGACAAAGGGCGGAGCATTGCGACTAGAATGTTCTGAGTACAAGCTCAAAGTCTCCAAGGCATACTACAAAAAATAGGGGAATTACAAATTTTTAGTTACAAATGAATATATATCACTGTAGGTATTACCCAATTAATTTGTTGTAATGGCATTACTAATTTATAGTTCACTGTATGAAAAAAAATTATTGATTAAAAATAAAATATACACCTAAATAGTAGGTTAGCGGAACAGAGGCTTTGCCTATGTGGTCGTGTGGGGCTTGACAAATCACATAATCAGACCACAAAATGTGATAAAATCTTAATTAACAGAGGTGAAGGTGTGGAGTTTCAAGTTTGACATACCAATAAAAAGTAAACTATAGATGACAAACCAATAATTTATATGTATTTATATAAATGAAAATTTTATAATATATCATATTTTTATTTTATTTTTTATTTTTTTGGGAGCCCACGTTAGCGGAACAGTGGCTCCCCTGCTGCTACTAACTTTGGGCTAGACAACAATCATCCATATATATTTTTTACTGCACCTAATGTGGCATAGGAATTTCCTTTTACTTCTCATTTTCATCACATGATCGCTTCAGGATATATACTTTCTGTTCCACTCATCCATGGGCCTTGCTCATACCCAACATGGCTACAAGAAACTTTCCTTTTATTCTTAAGATGGTGTAAGAATTCGTGCATGTCCCACAAAGATGATTGAGGCGTATTAGTATAGTATGATGATTAATTTATATATATATATATATATAATATATATATATATATATATATATATATATATATATATATATATATTATTATTATTATTAAATATATGCGCACAAGACTCAAAGAATCCAAGTATTTACATTCAGATTCTATAGTAAAGTTCTTTTTGTTTTTTTGGAAAAAGGGTAAAGGAAAAGCTTAAATTGAAATAGAAGGAGAGTAAGCAGCAAATATAATATCCAAGATAATAGGAAGAATACAATTGCACCAAATACAACAAGATTCTATACTTATTGCAAATTGACACAAACGATGGGCTACCATATTACATTCTCTCAAAACCACTCTCAGCTAGAAACATGAAAGATAATTTAACAGATCTCAACACTCTTCAATCATGGTGCCAAATTCATCTTGACTTGAAATCTGGCTCTTCAAGGCATTGATGACTACTTGAGAGTCACCTTCAATACAAGAAATTAAAGAGGCCATTCTCTTTTACAAACTTAAGGCCCTCCTCCCTAAGAGCCAATGCTTCTGTAATTTTAGCTGAGAAACAACCCATCATTTTCAAAGCTAAGGCAACAACAGGAAAACCCCTACTATCACAAATAACTGCCCCAATCCCTGTCCAAATAAGCCTTGCCTTTATTCCAACATCAAAGCCTTTACTCCAACATCAAAGTTCATCTTCAACTTAAGGTCATCTGGAGGTTTCCATTTACAATGATGTCTAGTTGGCTTTACCAATGCTACCGTGTGCCTTTTCTGAAATTCTTGAAGAAGATACAAGGCATGATCAAGGACATAAGAACCATACCTTGCACCCTCATGAATTTGGGAGTTCTTGGAGTTCCAAATCTTCTAGCACACAACTTTCAAGTTTTCCACCTGAGTTTTCTTATCTTTTGACAGCAGCTCCTTAAAATTCCCCAACCTTAACAATGAAGATATATTATCATCCATATCACATATATATATTAGCTTTAGCCCAAATTTCTGCTGCATTAAAGCAACCTTGTAAAGCATGAGCAATGGTTTCAGGTTCCTCCTGGCACAGCCTGCATATGGGAGAGTTAATCAATTTCCTTGAAAAAAGATTTACAGAAGTTGGTAAAATATTATTCAACACTCTCCAGAAAAACACTTTAAATTTAGGAGAAAGATTTAAACTCCATAAAATTTTCTAACAACTATCAGGGCCTTTTGATGATGATGTTGATTTATCTCCAGGGGCTTGCCTCTCAAGCAATAACCACTCTTAACTGAGTAGTTCCCATCTTTTGTATAGTGCCAAATCAGCTCATCTTCTATGTCCTTCATACTCAGAGGGATTTCTGCTTGAATATCATCCTGCCATACCACTCTCTGGAGATCCTTAATCTTCCATTTTGTGTCATGTGATATAAAGTCCTGGACTTGTTCGGTAATAGCTTAATTTAGACATAGGAGAAAATGGTTTAAAAGTAGTAGGTGTTGATGGAAGTACTCTCACCCTTTTTTTTTTATGATTACAAGCAACATACTTGTGATCACTAATCTCGTTGACATAATTGTTTCAGTGCTAACTAGCTATATCAGATCGATTCAACTATACTATCAAAATATGTAGAAGGAACATCATCACACTAAGATTCAAGAGCTTAATGTTTGTAATTCTTATTTAGAATCATAGTGTTGTATAATAACATTTACATGTTTCAATCACAATATAATTTGCATCTTTTTTAAAATCATGCATATAGTTTATCATACTCATGCATATACACTATTATATTATTAATCATGCATGCACACACATTAATATGATAATTATGCAATCACATACTTAAAATTGTTTATCATACATATTTTTATCTGTGATTAACATGCATTTATTTTACCAACTTTGCATGGTTTCGTTTTACATGTATTGTATTGAATGTCTCAATCATATGCTTAGTCGATTGATTTACACATATTTAACCTTGTCAATTATACTTCAATCTTGTCAAAAATTATTTTTAAAGTTAGTCTATGTATTTGACAATGTCCTAAACTTAAAAAAAATCAAGTTTCCTTAATTCACTGTGAAGTGATGGAACGCGCTCCTCTCTTAAGAAACGCAGTCCTGAGCATTTTTCCCGAAACTCAAAAATTTTTACCAGAGTTTAAGGAACGCGCTCTTGTGATTTTTCCCTAGAGTCAGATTTTTCTGATCAGGAAAAAAGGAACGTGCTCCTTCCATTAGGAACACGCTCCTAATGTTAAGGGCAAAATAAGAAATTTTATAGAGTCAGTTGTTCTTGATAAATGACCTCGCTTCTATGCCCAATGGACACATTAAGGATCGTGCTCCTCATATAAGGAACGCGCTCTTTGATTGGAGGGAAATCTGAAAAGTTTTAGATTTCAAAGCAGAAACGCGCTCATTCCTTAAGGAACACGTTTATGTGCCTCAGTGTGTTGTTTTTCTATAAATACTGCACTTGCTCATTTGAAGAGCAACTTTTGCAAAATACATAGAACTTGTCCGTTTTTCTTTGTTTCATTTCTATAAGTCCAAAACAAGTTCTTGAGTTATTTTAAACATCTTTCTAAGCAAAAGTTCACCTACATTTGATCTATTGATTCATACTTCTGGATAATTCTCCAAATCTTTCAAATACTTTGAGAAATTTGTGTGTTTCTTTTGAACAAGTGTTTAAGATGTTTTTTAGTGTTATCTACACATCTTGTTGTGTCTTGATCATTCTTGAACGTGGTATCTCTCATCCAACATTACACTTGAAGAATCTCGGAGCTTCAACCTTACCTAAGAAAGGTATATTTTCTATATCTAGATTCTTATGATTTTGATTTGAGCAAATCAGTTTTGTGCTTATGTTAACATCTTGAAAACTGATTTTGTTCCCCATTTTGATCATCATATCATAGTATCTTGTTTAGTGGGTTCATAAATATCTTGTGGTATAGATTCATGTGTTAAAGTTATACTATATTGAATCAATTTTGTCACACCCTAGTACACAGCACACTGCAGTGTCTAGTACCCCGGGATGTGATGAGTACCCCCGCAGGGCGTACTCCAGCCGTTACATACCACATAATATTGTTATACCTCAATACAAAGCCCGCACACAACGTCTAGTATCCTCGAGGTTTTTTGTCCACAAAGGGGGCCTCCCCCCAAGTCGAACTCGCAACCTCCCCTTAAGGAGTTAGAATCCGCACTTGGAGTAACCACTGAGCCAATCGCTGTGTGCGGGCTGTGTATTGAGGTATAACAATATTATGTGGTATGTAACGGCTGGAGCACGCCCTGCGGGGGTACTCATCACATCCTGGGAGTATTAGACACTGCGGTGTGCTGTGTAATGGGGTGTGACAAACATAAGGCCTTTTTGTCACACCCTAGTACGCAACACACCGCAGTGTCTAGTACCCTCGGGATGTGATGGGTACGCATACCCCTGCCATAGTACCACATAATATTGTCACATCCCAGTACACAGCCCACCGCAGCGTCTAGTACCCCCGGGATCATTTGTCCACAATATTCACTCATTTTATTGGTTCAGTGGCTACTCAGATTGCGAAATCAAACCTTATGAGGTTGTGAGCTCGAATCTGGGGAGACCCTGTACTATTCATAAAATGAGTGAATATTGTGGACAAATGATTCCGGGGGTACTAGACGCTGCGGTGGGCTGTGTACTGGGATGTGACAATATTATGTAGTACTATGGCAGGGGTATGCGTACCCATCACATCCCGGGAGTACTAGACACTGCGGTGTGCTGTGTACTGGGGTGTGACAAATTTCATAGATCAACACTTGGTTTATTTGATTCTTGATCTTAGTCATTTACACTTTTAGAATCATCAAGTTTTGATCACCATTGTATATTGATTATTGTGCTTTAAACGTATCATTGTTAGTATTAATATCTAGATACATGTGCATATTCGATTCTTGATTTCATATTACGTATATTTGAATCGATTGCATATTTGAGAAAAACTATTTCAACACTTCGCATCATTTAAATCATTGTGGTTGAAATAGTGGTATTTACTCATTCAAGATTGTAAACCTAATTTTGTTGAGAGTGTTGTAGAATACTTATTTCTATCATTTGTAATCTTGATGTATCGTTGACGTGTTAGTTAACCGGGAACACACCATACTATTGTACGGCTCGTAACCACGCCCATAAGTTGGTTACAGTGTGACTTTCTAGTCAAGCCCTTGTGTAGGTTAGAGTGTGACTTTCTAACCAAGCCCTTGTGTTGGTTAGTGTAAGGTTTTGAGCGAAGCCTTTGTGTTTGCTTTTATAAACGGCTTCTAGTCAAGCCCGTAAGTTGACTAGCCAATAGTGTATTAGGAAATCCTAATCGTTGTGATTGGATAGTGGACGTATGTTCAAAGGAAACCGAACCACTCTAAATCTCTGTGTCCATTTATCTTTTCTGCATTTTTTTATTTTAATTATTACCTACTGCGCACTTTATCTGTTTAATTATATTAACTTTAAGGTAACGCGAAAAGCCGCCAGGTCCAATTCACCCCCCTTCTCGAACTATAATATTAAGCCAACAATAGGTCTACAAAGCCATGGGTCATTCTTGAAATGCATACTTTTGCCATTGCCCACACACCACCTTTCACATTTATTCAATAAGTCCCTTTCCCAAAAAACTCCTCTCCAAATTTGAGAAGAGCCATTAACAGCCTTAACATCCCAAAAACTCGATCTTGGGAAGGAAGTACCTGGCTTTCAATAGCCTAGCCACTAAAGAACTAGGGAATTTAAGTAGTCGCCATCCTTGTTTAGCCAATAAGGCCTTACTAAAAGTTTCAAGGTCTCTGAATCCCATTCCACCAACCACCTTTTGAGAACAAAGCTCTTGCCAGCTTTTCTATGAATCTTGTTTTTCATCTTTTTGAAAGCCCCGCCAAAATTTGGCAATGTACGAACTCAATTGCTTGCAGAGTTTGGATGGAAATCTAAAGCAACCCATGGAACAAGTTGGGAGTGCTTGTGCCACCACCTTTATAAGGACTTCCTTGTCTCCTACTGAGAATAGCCTCTCCTGCCATCTTTGAAGTAATTTTTACATTATGGAACTTAGTCAAACATTTGGGTACGATTTCTTTAACCTCTAGATGGAAGGCCCAAATACTTTGAAAAACCACCACAACTTCTTAATCCAAAAATATGCATGATTTCATCTCTGACAGATTCTTTGGACATTGGTGCTAAAAAGATTACGAGGATTTCTCTAAATTGATCTGTTGACTAGAAGCTTCTTCATAAGTTTGAAGAATAGCTTTGATCTCCTTGGCATTACTTTTAGAAGCTCGGCTGAAAATAAGGCTGTCATCAGCAAAAAAACAAATGAGAAATCCTAGGCCCTCTCCTTGCAATAGAAATTCTTTGAAAAAGATTTTTATTCTCAGAAACTTGCAGTAAATTAGAAAAACCTTTAGCACAGTAAGAATAAATAAGGCGATAGTGAATCACCTTGTCACGACGTCTCTGACGTAAACTGATGTCATGACTGACACAATATACTATACATTGTACATATTAATATACAATATACAATGCACTGACAACATCAAAGGATATTCATAATAATTCTCAAAACGTTTAAAAATTTTGACAGCATCTCCCTATAAAATGGACAATTCATATTTTTTCCTGATATACCACAAATCAAATCATATATATATATATATATATAGTTAATTCATCCACACGTCTAGCCATTCTCATTTCATTCATTTATCAAATCATATCATCTATTCTTTCCACCATGTAATTATGTAATCATGTACAACATCATTAGCATTTTATAATCCAATATATTCAGCTATCTTGTAAAAGTTGGCACATAGAGTTTGACACATATGGGTTAAGGTATGGGCTAGGGGGAAGAAATTTTTGGGGCGTTATAAAAACATTAAAAAAAAAACATTCTAACATGCATTTACTTCTAATTTGATATATATAGATTTGGTCAATTCTTAAAAACTATAGATGTTACTAATTAAAAGGTATATATATATATATATATTTAATTCTTTAGAAGTTGTGAGTAAAATTACTAAACCACCTTACCTTTATTTTAATTTTTTTTTTTTTTTTTGACTATCAGTTCTTGTAGAATTAAAAAGGTAACCAAGACCCCCCCAATCAGTGGGCAAGGGGGTATGGAAACTGGACCCATGTGTCACGGAATTGGCAACGTCACCTGATCAATTCACATAGTACGCACATAGCTTTCATTATGGATCGAGTTAGCAGGTTAAAATTAATGCATGTCACGCAACCGACATCATGTCCATGACTTCTTAGTTCTTTGTCACAAAATCTCATATTAATGAAATAACATATATTAATAAACTCACAAAAGATATAAACAAACTCCATCATTAATATATATGACATATAAGTATGGATATCTTTTCCTTAATTGTACAAAGTCTTTTAAATTAGTAAAACCTCACTATAGGACAATGGTCTCTAAAACCGCAGTTAACCTCTTCTCCGAGCTAGAGAAGATTAAATGAAAACAGTATCAGTTGAAATTTGAGTAATTTTTCAAAGTGTCATTAAATGTTTTATTCCATGTTGTCTAATATATAATATATTTAATGACATTTGTATTCTTAACACTTCAAAAATGTTATTATATCATTTTTGTAACATTTTTGAAGTATTGTAAAAAGACTAATTTCTTGTAGTGAGCAAACAATCTAACTGGGTTTAAAGAATTTAAAATCAATATGACTAATATAGTTGAGCCCGAATGACTTCAGGTTAATTAGTCAACTTTAATTTATGAGTTCTAAAATCTCATTTTATAATACTATTTTCAAATCAAATGCGAAATGATGATAGTTCCACTGTGTAAAAGGTCTTTTTCTTAATTGTACAATCTCATTTTATAAAATACTTTTCCTCCGTGTCATCTTAAAATCAAATGCGAAATGATGATAGTTCCATAATGCAAACTGATCAGTTCATCAGTTCCATTATCACACAAGTCAATTGAATTAGGATTGCAAACCCAATCCAACTATAATCATTCAGGTTGGATTGCTCGGCCTAGGTTGGCCTATAAGATGAATACCCACATTTTTAAGTATGCTTCTTTATGTGGTGGATAGATCATGCTTTACATACTTTATTACATACCTTAAAATGTATTTAACATATAGTAATATTGCAGTTATATAGAACAATATTTTTTCACAAAAAAAAAAAAACTATATAAATGGCATTAAATAAGAAAGGCTTGATCTTCGTTGTTCATTTACTCCACCCACGAGCCAGTTGTTGGTAGGTTGAAATGTTTCTCAATTCTCACCAACATCCTTTACTTTCTTTATTAATAGTCTCCATACTACTCTTTATAACATTTCATAATTAATCGTTTCTTTCTTTTAACATTAATTTTGCCCTAATGTCTTTTGAACTTCACATGTATATAATATAAGCATAAGCAGCTATATACTCATAAGCATCAATATTTTGCAATGGCATCTAAGCCTCAAAGAAAACGAGAACCAGAAGTACTGTTATTAGGTGATGAGCCTGTGAGCCCAGCTTCCCAGTACTTAAACAGTTCTGCTTTCTCAGTTTGCATTATAGTTGTTCTTGAATTAGAGATCCCTATTGATGATTCGAATACCGTCACTTTGCTTCAGAATCTGTTCTTGCCCATCAACCCTCGTTTCTCTTCCATCATGGTATATATATTCTGTAATTAGCTTCTAGCTAGTGTTATTAATGTATATATAATAATTAATGTTATAGTACTGAAAATTAAACTAGAGGGTTTTGGGTTGATGATCAGGTAACAGATGAAAATGGAGTGAAATACTGGAAGAAGGTCGACGTGAATCTTGAAGATCATATAAACATTCCGACGTTCCCGACTGGCTTATCACCGGAATGTTATGATACCCATTTCCAAGAATACTTAACAGAAATTGCAACTGGCAGGAAGCTTCCACAAAATAGGCCATTATGGGAGATTTATTTATTCAAATACCCTACAAGTACTGCAGCTGGGACTCTTATATTCAAGCTTCATCACTCACTTGGTGATGGGTACTCTCTCATGGGCGCTCTTTTCTCTTGTTTTCAAAGACTTGATGACCCTTCTCTTCCTTTAACCCTACCATCTCTAGGGTTTAGGGCTCCTTTATTTAACCAAGATGATGATGATGAGAGAGGTATGATTAAGATTGTGTCTCACATGTTCTCCTTGTTCTTCAACACTATATCTGATTTCACTTGGAGCCTTTTGAAGAGCAGTATATTAGAAGACGATAAAACACCGATCCGGTCAGGGACTGAAGGCGTCGAGTTTCTTCCAATTGCAATCTCTACTATTACATTCTCTCTTGAGCATATTAAACACATCAAAACCAAACTTGGAGTGGTAAGAACATATGCATTATTCTTGTCTCATAATGAGCTTTTGACAGATTAGTTTTTAGTTTTTTTTTTTTTGAGAGTAGTGCGTATTGGGCACTTATGTCCCCCTTAATAAGCACGACCATAAACACTCAAGAAAATAGTTGAAGGTGTCTCGAACTCGAAACCTTTAGAATAAGTATACTTGCACCCAACCAATCATATTAGTTAATGTCTATATTTGCTCCATAGTTAGGTCTTTACTCATTAGTTATAATTTTTGGGTTAGCGGTTTAATTCAAAGATGGTATATCATATCATTGCAAGCAGCTTGTTTCTATCATTAATTTATAATTCGCTTCGCCTAAAAGCTATTTATAGGTGATAAGTGGATAGGAGGCTCATCAAACATAGACATTACTATATATTACTTAAATTAAAGAGGATTTTTTTTGACCTTTTTAGGAAAATGTTTAAATGACACCTTTAAAAGACACCCATCTAGATACTAGAATGTGATTCGTGGAAGATTAATAGTGCACCTAACTAATGGTACTATTGCAAAAGTACTATTATTCTAAATTTAATTACTCTACACCTTTCACTGGAAGCATCAACTTTAAAGCTAGCTAGTTGTATATTCTCGTACTTTTAGATAACATGACTAATGAAAAGTAGATGCTGAAAAATTAGACATTCTATCTAGGATTATATCAAATCAGAGATTATTTTAAGTAAAAGTCATAAGACCGAACCCTCAACATTTTGAGCTAACAGTACTTTATGATCATTAACGTTTTTAGTATAGCTATCAGTCCATGTTTCATTAATTAATTAACAAGGTTACCATGCAATATATATATGGATCTAATAAATTAGATATTAATATAGATTAGAAATTAATATAAATTAATCAGTAATACTAATGTGAGTTTCTTCATGGCAGACAGTCAATGATGTTATAGCAGGGATTGTATTCTATGGAACTCGAATGTATATGCAAAATGTGAAAAAGGGTTCTTGCAAAGCAAATTCAACTGCACTAGTTCTGCTAAGTACAAGGGAAATCAATAGCTATCAAACATGTGAAGAAATGCTTAAGAAAGATATTTCTTCTAAGTCTCTGTGGGGGAATCAATTTGCTTTCTTACACGTGCCTATTACCAAATTATCATCAAGCTGTGATGTTGAGGTTGTAGATCCACTTCAATTTGTCTATGATGCAAAAGAAAGTATCAGGAAGAGGAGAAGCTCACTGGGATCTTATCTCACTGGAAAGCTAATTGAGATTATCAGAAAGTTCAGAGGCACTGAGGTACGCATATGCATGTATATATACACACACTCAATTAACAGTACTATATGTGTATATATATATTAGCTTTTTTTATGACATTTTTGGTGCGTAGGTAGCAGGTCAATACATTCATAGAACTTTAAGAAATTCAAGCATGACAGTGTCGAATATGATTGGCCCAATTGAGAAAATAGCTTTAGCAAACCATCCATGCAAAGGAATATACTTTATGATGGCCGGTCCACCTCAGGTAATTGAAGATCTGTATCTTTACTCTTTTTATAATATATATATAGATCTGTGGACTAGAGTTTGATATGTATTGTTGGGTCCTTATCTGATAGCTATGACTTTTAGATTTAGAGTTTTTTAACATTCATTAAATATTTTTTTTATTTTTTTATTTTTGTGGGTGGGTGGGGTAGGAATCTCTTGTACGATATAATCAAAACGATACTCTTATTGAACTTTTAGAGTTGTATGCATATGTGATTTATTTATTTATTAAGGTAGGTTTTATTTTAGAAAGGGCAAAATAGTAAGTTGGTCTTCAATTGATCTTCTAACTTTTGCATAAGTGTTCTACTTGTTTTGGTTTTGATCCCCATTTGTTTATTTTGTCATTCTTTCTATTATTTTTTTTTTTTTAAAGATTTGGGTATCTGGGCCAGCTTGCACACATTCGACTAATCCTAGGGAGTACAAGCCCTTAGCCCGCAAACAGGGCATCCCCTGAAACCCCAGGAAAATTTATTGTTCAGGCTCGTATATACCTTGAAGGGGGAACAAGTAGATGAAGCTCGAACTCGCAACCTCTCGGTTACTTGCATGCCCCTCTACCCAACCACTTGACCAACGCCTCTTTGGTTTTATTTTGTCTTCTTACTCTTAACTTTTTCTACTCTAGATCATTCTTGATTACATATTCACCCATTTACTCTCATTAACTAGTATTGAAGTTTTTCTCCAAAAAATATTTATAGAGACTCAGTATTGTGTATGAAGTTTGACTAATTGCATTTGACCATATATAAAACCCTCTAATTAAATGGTTGAGACAGATCGGGAACACGTACGTACTATTGATCAATGATAATTGAATTATTGAAGTAGTATTCATGTTATTGCAGAGCATATCAATAACAATGGTGAGCTACATGGGAAAGCTAAGATTGGCAGTGGGAGTGGAGAAAGGCTTCATAGATCACAAATTCTTCATCTCTTGCCTTGAGAAGGCCTTTGAAAGAATATCTGAAGCCGCTATTGGGAGCTTTTGATTTCCACATTCGAATTTGGAAATTTTATCAATCGTTATTACTCTACATCAATGTCTTTAAAATCTTTAAATTAACTAGCAAATTTTATCAAAACCTTTAATTCATATGATAAGAAATATTATTACAAAAGAGTTTTCAATTACTTAATTTACTCCTATTTTCTTCATATTGACTTACAATAAAATTATTCTAAAGCCCAAAGTCCAACCTGATTGGCCAACTCAAACTAGTCTGAATTAATTTGCGTCGAGTTCAAAGGAGCTCACCGGACTGGGTTGGGTTGGCAAATTAACAACCCGAGTTGTTTAGATTAACTTTGAAGGGTTAATTAAGATTCAAACTGATCGTTAATTAGGTTCTCTATATCTTATTCAAATTATGCCGAAGAAATATAATGTTGGAGAATTAGGCCCTTTGTGTAGAAAACTTCCCCAATTAAAATGTCTGTAATTCATGGAGCATCAACCATATTTGGAGAGGAGCTAATCAATCAGCAATATTTGTGCAGGTTATAACTTGTCTTAGGAGGTTTGTTCGTTCCTCAATCTTCTTCCCAATGATTTGTTATAATAATAGTTGATAGGGATGCTTCTGAGATTCCTTATTCTTGGTTGTAAATCCTCCCATATTCGGTTCTTATATACTTTTACTTTTACCTAATTACCAAAAAACGTTGAGATAATTATGTTTAAAATCCACCCAACCCAACCTAACCTGTACACACTGCATGAACCCCTATAATTAATTAGAATGTTGGTTCAATAATTTGAAGTTTGAGTTACAAGGTAGGTAGAAAATGTGTATAGAACTTAAGTATTGATTTAAAAAAAAAAAAAAAGACAAGCAAAACATCATGTAGCCATGGAAAAAGAGTTTTAGCTACATCAATCAAATCAATTGTTTGCAACAAAAATTTGATATTTTTAAAAAATTGATTATAAAAGAAATATTATTGGAACTATATTGTATATGAATATGCTTAGTGTCTAGGTATTGAATTTTACTATAAAAGGTTTAGATACTAATTAAAGGGAGATTCATACTTTATATCCATATGCATTCTTGACGTAAGACTATTCGTCTTTAAAACTACACATTTGACATTATGCATTTTATATATTTTTAGTACTGTAAATTTATTGATTACATTTTTCTTTAATTGACAAAATAATTTGGGCAAAACATAAGCCGTGGACCACTTCAAAAATATTAAAGTCAATCGAATTCCTAATAACTCTGCAATATGCAAGTATATATGGCAAAACAAATTTGGACCATATTCATATCCAAAGCCATCAAGTTATCTTTTTTATTATGTCTTTAAAATAGTATAGACTCTTAAGACTTTTGAGACACTTCATTTGTTATTTGTAATCTTGTATATATCTTGATAGAGTCTGTTACTCTCAATTAAATGAAAAAGGAATTAGCTTCTTTTTTTTTTCACCAAAAAGAAGAAGGAATTAGCTATTTATTTAATTAATTGTGTCTTATTGCTCAACCTCTATTGGGTAAGCGGAAAGTCTCATCACATGGATAAGCAAGGCGGTACACGATTCATGGGTTGATAAGGATTTGAGCCACTCCTCTCAAACAAGTTGACCTTTTGAAATGGAACCAAGTCCTTATAAGTATGGTATTGGGTGGTCAAGTGGACGCGTAAAGAGGATTCGTGACTGTAGCCAGTTACAGATTTAGACTTTTGATCTTGTGGGACAAAGCAAAAACATATAACATAACATAATTATAAAAAAAATTTCTAAAATATTGAGAGGGGGTCACTTTCCTACCCCTCAGGGATCCGCCACTAATAACTGCCAACTAGTTCAATTCCAGTCTCATTTATAAGTTGTACCTTTCATTAATTAAAAGTGGGGGTTTCTACTATTTCATGAACCATCTTTCTAAAGTTTTGCTGTTGTTTCATGGTTATAATAGTTATAATGCTTTAACTAATGACCATAAATTAGATTAATCTGGTATTTTACTTCCTAATTTGTAGTTAGAATAGCTATATATATGTATCCGTTATTGATATATATACGCAAATTCTTTTTTTTTTTTTGTGAGAGTTTGAATGAAGTAAAATATTTTTTTTTTATTTCTATATTGAGTTCTCACAATATAGCCCTTATTGGATCCATGTGATAACATTGAAATACATATTAATTTGTTTGGAGCTTTATGTGACATAAATTAATTACAAATACCTACAAACAAAGGCTAAGAAGTTGAAAACTTGGTCATCACATAAAAGGCCATGCATGGATGTAAGCATTGCATTCGAGTGATTTAAACAAGAGAAGTACCCCATTTAGGATTTTCCAAACGGCCAAGGCGAGGATATAAGTTAGATAGTTTATTTAGGATTATGTAGTGCCTTATATCTCACCATGTTAGTAGTGAGGATATTATGTAAATAAGGGATTATTGGTTGTTGCGAGGGTTCTATCCTTTTGTAGTATTAATGTTTTTGTCTATTTATTGTGGGGGTTTTGTCTCTTTTATTGTAAGGTTTTATCCGTTTTTATATAAGTTTTTATATTCATTATTGTGTATGTATTAGTCTTCAATATGTTGTTTTATTTGTTAATGTACTCATTTGAAGTTTTTATTTAATAGAAATTATTGTCGGATTTATCTCCTAATTATATGATATGTTTCTATAATTAGGAGATTTGTATATAATTAGCATTATTCTGGAAATTAGCATTCTTTCTATAATTAAGAGATTTGTATATATGGCTTAGCATTATTCTAGGGATTGTAATAGAGAGATATTAGCATTCTTTCTATAATATGTGTAACTAGAATAGCCTATATATGTTAGACATGTAATCAAGCAATTCTCAATATACAGAAAAATTATTCTCCAATATTCATTGGTTCCTCTCTGTATCCTTTTCTTCAACCTTCCTCTCTGTATCTTTTTCTTCATGGTATCAGAGCCAAACCGTGGGTTGAAGAAACTTTACTGCTATTGCAGCGTTTATATCACTGTGCGCGTTGCAGCGTTTATATCACTGTGCGCGTTGCAGCAGAGAAGGTGA
Organism: Paratinospora sagittata; assembly: GCA_035771175.1. Lineage (NCBI taxonomy): Eukaryota > Viridiplantae > Streptophyta > Magnoliopsida > Ranunculales > Menispermaceae > Paratinospora > Paratinospora sagittata. The sequence continues at coordinate 37,023,518 of CM069610.1, forward strand.
AGACCTGTTTTATTTTTTATTTTTATTTTTATTTTTTTATTTTTTTTTGCTGTGAGTTATCGTAGGTTGCTACGTTACCGTGAGTTGTTGCAGTTACTGTGAGTTTCAGAAGTAGTTCTGTGAAAAAAAAAAAAAAAAAAAGTTGTTTATTAAAACAACTCTAAAAAGCATCGGTAGTATTGATTCCAAAGGCATCATATCTTGTCTCATTAAAGGGGTGGTATTGATTTCAACCCCGATTATTTTATTTTATTTATTATTATTATTATTATTATTTTTTATCAAAAATAATAATAATAATAATTAATTCGATTGTTCTTGTTTCTATTCTGTCAAAAATGGCCGAAATAGTTCTATCCAACACGGAAAGTTCTATTGTTCCGTTATCTTCTTCTTCTTCTGATGTCAATTCGAATCAGCGATTATGCTCGGTTCAATTGAATGATTTTAATTATCTCCCTTGGTCGAGGGCAGTGACATTAGCTCTTGGTGGGAGATCACGGATTGATTTTATCGATGGGAGCAATGCTGCTCCGGATGTCCAGTCTGCTCAATATAAGGCTTGGTTTGCTAATGATCAGATGGTCCAATCGTGGTTGCTTAATACGATGAAGCCACATATTGCTGAGATTTCAGTTATTCCGACTCGGCTGCGGATTTATGGAGTGTCGTAAAAGAGTTTTATGGAAATCATAATAATTCTGCACGGGTGTTCCAACTCAAGAAGGATATTGCCTCTTTCCAACAAGAAGGTAAACCTTTTGTTTAGTTTCTTGGTCGCATGAAGACCATGTGGAATGAGTTAGCGGTCTATCGACCACATACCACTGACTCGACAATCTTGTTGAAAAGGGCTGAGGAAGACAAGATTTTTCAGTTGTTGGCAAATCTAACCCCAGATTATGAAGATCTTTGTAGCCGCATTCTCATGAATTCTGAGTTGCCGACGTTTGCAAGTGTTTGTGCTACTATCCAACGTGAAGAAACACGAAAAAAGGTTATGTCTGTAAAAATTAAATCAGATATATCTGACACACGAGCCTATATTTCCACTCAACGACGTCCAGATGACAGAGGGAACAAGGCTAGAAGGAATGAATTGAAGTGTAGCCATTGTAGCAACATTGGCCATACCGTGGATAGATGTTGGATTCTTCACCCAGACCTCAAACCCAAGTTTGCAAACAAAGGAGGCCCGAAACGTGGTCCATTCTCTGGATATCAAGCCAACCTTGTATCTGCACCACCATCTGATGAGTTATCTAGGTTTACTTCTAGTCCTATAAATCTTATCAATGAGTTTGCTACTTACATTCAGGCCAAACACGATGCTGTTGACAAGAATGAGATTGGTAATTCATCGGCCTTGCTTGGTCAATTTGCGGGATTTCTTGCTGAAAATAAGAACTTGTCTTCTGAAGATATGTCAGGTATATTTAATGTCGTTTCACTCGCTCTTAATATTAGTAATGTGCATGATTATTGGGTTATAGATTCGGGTGCCACTGATCATGTAACTAATATATCTAGAAATTTGACTGACTTTGAGTTTTTCTCTCCTTCATCTACCATAACCATAGCCAATGGTAAGAGTGTGAGTGTTGTTGGCCATGGTAAGACTAAGTTACTTTCAAACTCCATTTCATCATCCGTTCTTTATGTGCCTTCATTTCCATTTCAACTACTTTCAGTTGGCCGATTAATAGCCAGTCTAAATTGTCGTGTCATCTTTTCTCCTAACAAAGTTGTATTTCAGGATCTAATAACCCAGAGGACGATTGGTGAAGGATTCTTCTATCAAGGACTCTATTATCTTCCCAAGAATGCTTATTTGTCCAAAGAACCCCACGCATATGCTTGTTTGTCTTCTATTCAAGAGTTGTGGCATCAACGCTTAGCTCATCCTTCGGCGCCCATTTTATCCAAACTTTTTCCCGTTTTGAATAAACATCCATTAAATTGTGATGTATGTCCTTTATCAAAATCTACTCGATTACCTTTTTCTTCTTCAGATTCACGTTCAAATAAAATTTTTGATTTGGTACATTCTGATGTTTGGGGTCCAGTGCTTGAATCATTTGATGGATACAAATATTTTGTAACATTTGTTGACGATTACTCTCGTTTTACATGGCTATATCTCTTAAAATCCAAAAGTGAAGTTGCTCATGTTTTCCAAGACTTTCATAACTTAGTCATCACTCAATTTTCCTCTAAGATTAAGGTTCTACGATCAGATAATGGTACTGAATTTATGACACATATCATGACACAATACTTGAGCATGCATGGCATTATTCACCATACTAGTTGTGTTGGGACTCCACAACAAAATGGTATAGCGGAGAGGAAAAATCGTGATCTACTTGACAAAACTAGAGCACTGATGTTGGGCATGAATGTTCCCAAAATATTTTGGTCACAAGGAGTGTTTACAGCAGCTTATCTAATTAATCGCTTGCCTAGTCGAATTTTGCAGTTTAATTCTCCTATTGAGTTGTTGACAGGAAAAACTCCAAGCTTTTCTCATCTCAGAGTCTTCGGGTGCACCTGCTATGTTCACATTCAGTCTCATCAGCGCGACAAACTGGAACCACGGGCTGTCAAATGTGTATTTTTGGGTTATTCTCCTACGCAGAAAGGTTATAAATGTTATAATCCTGTTACAAAGAAGCTCATGGTTAGTCGAGATGTTCGGTTCAATGAGGCAGTGCCATATTTCAGCAACTCAGATGATATTCTTAGTCAGGGGGAGCATGACCTGTTTCCACTTCCCATTCCAGCTGTTGTACCACCAGTTGTGCCCCAAGCTGTCTCTTCCGAGCATTCTTCAGCAGACACTGCTAATGGTGATGACGTACCTTGCACAGCTCATGCACCCACTACCACCATACATGTGGATCCTGTCCCAGTGCCAGCAGTGATCATGAGTGATGAGTCACCAGCTCCTGCGCCTATTCCTCGCCGTAATCCACCTCGTGAATGACATCCACCTTCAAGGCTTCACGATTACGTGGCTTACTCGGTATGTCATCCCATACATCATGTTTTGAGTTATCAAAACTTATCACCTACCTATACTGCTTATCTCAGTCAGATTTCTAGTGTCACCGAACCAAGAAATTATCAAGAGGCGGTTCAACAGGCAGTCTGGAAGGATGTTATGAATGACGAACTCCAAGCACTAGCTGATAACAATACTTGGAGTGTGGTTTCCCTCCCACACGATAAAAAGGCAGTTGGCAGTAGGTGGGTATACAAGACTAAGTTCAAAGCCGATGGCTCAATTGAACGGTATAAGGCCCGACTTGTTGCTCAAGGGTTCACTCAAACATATGGTGTTGATTACAAAGAGGCGTTTGCACCCGTCGCAAAAATGACAACTGTCCGTACCTTGATTTCTGTCGCTATCAATCAAGGCTGGTCTCTTTCACAAATGGATGTTAAAAATGCGTTTTTGCATGGCGAGCTTGAAGAAGAAGTCTATATGAAGCTTCCGCCGGGGCATCCACAAGGTACTGATCCAAGGTTAGTGTGTCGATTGCACAAATCTATTTATGGCTTGAAGCAATCTCCACGCGCATGGCATGCCAAATTAAGTATGGTTCTTGAAGAACTTGGGTTTAAGAGAAGTAATGCAGATCACTCTTTATTTGTTCACATGCACTCGGGTAAGCGACTGGTTGTTTTGATTTATGTTGATGACTTAATTGTTACCGGTGATGATGATGCTGCTATACGTAAGCTTAAGTGTATTCTCCAAGAAAAGTTTTCCATTAAAGATCTCGGTGTGCTAAAATACTTTCTGGGCATCGAAATGGCTACTTCCTCTAAAGGCTTGTTCTTGAATCAACGCAAGTATGTGACAGATTTATTGCGTGATGCTGATATGTTGGATTGCAAACCTGCACGCACACCATTGGATAACAAACTACAGCTTGATAGATCTGGTGCACCTCTGGGTTCTGTTCAAGATTATCAAGGATTGGTTGGCAAACTTATCTATTTAACAATCACACGACCTGATATTAGTTATGCAGTGAGCATTATTAGTCAATTTATGCATTCTCCCACCACGGTTCATATGCATATTGTTCAGAGAATTCTTCGATATCTAAAGAAAACAATTGGCCGTGGCATCCTCATGAAAGCTAACGGGCATTCTCAAATTCTTGGCTATACGGATGCAGATTGGGCTGGAAATGAACTTGATCGAAAGTCCACTACGGGTTATTGTATCTTTATTGGTGGGAATCTGGTTTCTTGGAAAAGTAAGAAACAAACAGTGGTAGCACGGTCAAGTGCCGAAGCAGAGTATCGGGCCATGGCTTCCACAGCTTCTGAACTCATGTGGCTAAAGGCTCTCCTTGCCGATTTGGGTATCTCTCATTCTCAGTCTATAACGCTTTGTTGTGACAATCAAGCGGCTATGCACATTGCCTCTAATCCCGTTTTTTATGAACGGACTAAACACATTGAGGTTGATTGTCATTACATTCGACAACATGTTCAGACTCGGGCCATTGTTACTCATTACACTCGTAGCCATGACCAGCTTGCAGATATCTTCACAAAGGCCTTGTCGTCGGATCATTTTCATCGTATTCTTTCCAAGCTTGGCTCAATTAATCCCCTTAATCCAGCTTGAGGGGGAGTATTGTCGGATTTATCTCCTAATTATATGATATGTTTCTATAATTAGGAGATTTGTATATAATTAGCATTATTCTGGAAATTAGCATTCTTTCTATAATTAAGAGATTTGTATATATGGCTTAGCATTATTCTAGGAATTGTAATAGAGAGATATTAGCATTCTTTCTATAATATGTGTAACTAGAATAGCCTATATATGTTAGACATGTAATCAAGCAATTCTCAATATACAGAAAAATTATTCTTCAATATTCATTGGTTCCTCTCTGTATCCTTTTTTTCAACCTTCCTCTCTGTATCTTTTTCTTCATAAATGAAATGAAATTTTGACAAAATAAAAAATAAATAAATAAAAACGAGAGACGTACCCCAACATTAAACATAGGAATTGGGTGAAATTCAAAGCGTTTATACACTGAGCCTGACCATCGTACACGACTCACCAAATAAGCAATTGATGCAAGCATTGCAATTGAGTGATTTAAACAAGTGTACCTCAACATTAAGTATAGGAATTGGGTGAAATTCAAAGCATTTACAAACTGAGCCTGACCAAAGTACACGACTCACCAAACAAGCAATTGATGTAAGCATTGCATTTGAGTGATTTAAACAAGAGAAGTACCCCAACATTAAATATAGCAATTGGGTGAATTTCAAAGCATTTGAGAGTGACCATATATAGTACACGACTCACCAAACAAGCAATTGGTTTAGTTTACATCAGTCGCCCATTATTTGACCGACGGGACCTACCTGTGCACATTATTAATAATGAATTGAAAGAGAAAATTCAATATCAGCTTTTTGTAATAATGTTAACTAACGAAAAAAAAAAGGATAACACGTAATTATATATTTATATATATATATATATATTTTGTAATTTCACTATTGAACGACACACAAGTGACGTCCTTCATACTTAAAGAAAACACGTCCTTCATACTTAAAAGAAAACGGATGTCAAGTCATACAAATCAACCAAATGTTGGTTACAGGTAATTATACTTTTAACATTAGAGGTTGAGTTATATGCTACCTAAAGCCATGGATAAAATTTCTATATAAGACAACTTGAATACTTGAGTACTTCATCTCTTTCCGCTTGCATTATTGTAGTTTTGGAGTTAGAAATCTCGATGGATAATTCACTTATCACGACAGTCTTGAACAATGCCTTCCTTCCCATCAATCCTCGCTTCTCATCCATCACGGTACGTACTTTTTTCTTTTTCTTTTTCCTCATCATTTATGTTTAATTTCATTCCCACATATATACACATATCAAAATGGTCAAGTTTCTGTGTTAGAAAATCATTTATGATCTTGTGTGTACATGTGTGTGTGTTTAGAATATGTTTATAATTAATTACTGAGAAACTGAAGTTTTGGATTTAAATAACAAACCAGTATGGAGTGAGACAATGGAAGAAGGTCAGTGTTAAACTCGAAGATCATGTAAAAAACCCAACATTTCCAATCGGCTTGTCGCGGGAATATTATGACACACACTTTCAAGAGTACTTATCAGAGATTGCAAATGGGAAACTTCCACAAAATAGGCCATTATGGGAGATTCATCTAATCACCTACCCTACAAGCAATGCAACAAGCAGTAATGCATTAAAGATTCATCAATCACTTGGTGAGGGATACTCCCTTATGGGAGCTTTATTCTCTTGTTGTCGAAGATTTGATGATCCTTCTCTCCCTTCAACTCTACCATTTCTAGGAGTCACTCGATCGAGATCTCCATTGTCTAACCAGATCAATGACCAAGAGAAGCATGTTGTCCATGTTCTTCAACACTAATCGGATTTTGCTAGGAGCCATTTGAAGAACTGTATTAGAAGATGATCAGACACCTATCAGATCCAATATCGAAGGTCTTGAGCTTTTGCCGATCACAATCTCGACTGTTACATTCTCTCTTGGCCATATTAAACAGATCAAAGCCAACCTTGGAGTTGTAAGCATTTCATAACATTTTTTTTTCTTCAAAAGATATTTACATTACATGTGCATCATCTATGTATATAGTATGTATGAGGTACACTTTTTAGTAGGTCCCTACTCAACACATATAGGCACATGTACATGTGCAAATGTTGATTAGATCTAACGGCTCAACAAAGAGTGTCATTACCATGCATTTATGAATCATGTCCTAATTAATTAAGTACATATACATATATATATATAGATACATAAACACTGACTGTCTTCATCCTTGTTGCATGAACCAATATTAGATCTTAGTGGGAGATAAAATATAACTTTTGACTACTCCTTAATTATTAGAGCCAGTTGGCACCAACTATTAATTGAAACACCTAAATTTTTCCAACAATAAATGTATGGAGATATGTTGTAATAGTATTTGGTATCACGAAGATATATATCCGTAGTATATACCAATGAGTAGTTAGCTCAGTGAAAGTGAGTTGAGTTTCATGGTCGTCCCTGTATAAAAGTTTCAAGGTTTGATTCTTGAAGACACCCTCATTGAAAAAGGTCTATCATTTCACTCCAGCCTCGAATGGTGACTAGTTTCATATCCAAAGAGGTGTGGAGACACCTTGTGGGAAACTAAAATAAAAAAGAAGATATATATCCCTAGGTACATTTGGATACATGTAGTTGTAGACTTTTGTTTGATCGAGCTATATATTTTATACTAATTGCTATTAAATTTCGTCTTAGCAGACTGTGAATCATGTCATCATTAATTGGGATCATACTTTTGGGAACTCGAATGTACATGCAAACTATTAACAAGGATTCTTGCAATGCAAATTCAACTGCACTAGTTGTGTTTAATACTAGAGTTGTCAATAGTTATCAAACGTTTGAGGAAATGTCTAATAATAAGGAAGCTAAGTCTTTATGGGGAAACAAATTTGTCTTCTTAAATATACCTATTTTAAATACCATTGATGCGGAGATGATGGATCCTCTGGAGTTTGTTTACCATGCCAAAGAAATAATCACGAGACACAGAAATTCGTGGGGGTTTTATCTTGTTGGCATGCAGCCTACTTGAGATGATTAGAAAAATACAAGGCCATGAGGTATTGTATTAATATTTATTTGTAATGTTGTACATCTTTACTCTAAGATTTTTAATATATATATGATAGATCAATGCTCCTCTAAGGTGTTTTAATTTTTTGGGTGAAATAGACGGTGGCTTAATATATTCATAGAACTCTAAGAAATACAAGCTTGAGCATATCAAATATTATTGGTCGTACTGAGAAAATAGCTTTTGCAACCCGTCCATGCAAAGGCATGTATTTTATTTACAATCTTTTTATGCTCTCCATGTGTACATGTATGTGAATATGATAATCTAATTATCACATCCATATAACTTTATTATTAACTAATAATAGTTGTTAGAATATAATATTGACAAAATATTATAATCATTAAATATTAAAAAAAAAGTTATGTTTTTTTTTTTTTTTTTTTTAAAGATACAAACCCTTGCACCAATATCCCGATGAGGTGTAGGGGTCCATTTCTTCACCTATTGGTGTATGGTACGATAGCCCCACTAATCCCCACACCAACAAGACACTTAACCCAACACTTGACACATGACAAAGACAACGTAGCTCACAACACGCTAGTGTTCCAAAGAAATTTGGCTTCCATCAAGGATCGAATGCATGCTAATAAGCCTCCATACGCTTCTTCGACCATTGAACCAGGTGCCTCGTCTGCAAGCTATATATATATGTTGATTTAGAAACCAAAATATAGTTTTTTCTATTTTCTTTCCTATGCTTTGTTAATTAGACATGTATTTTTCCGTTGCGTAACCACCATCACAACTGTTCAAAAAAAAGAAAAAAAAAGTAATTAGTTATATGTCTTATGCATGCTCTGAAATTACAGATGGATATGCTTTGGAAACATATTTTTTAAACAATCTTTGTTGAAATTGTCCTTACGAGTTGTTGGATCACGTAATTCGAGACGATCTAACAACTCTCAAGGATAATGTCAACAAAGATATTTAAAAAATGTGTTAGTCAAGCATTACTCATTATCGATCTTAAAAAGTAATTTAGCTAAATATAGGTAACCATTTATTAGATTGTAAAATCCTTTAATAATGAGGTAATGTCAACTAAGTGTGTTAGTCAAATATTACTTATTATCGATCTTAAAATATTATTTAGTTAGGTATAGGTAATCATTTATTAGATTGTCAAATCCTTTAATGATGAGGTAGATTATGTATGATTATAATGAGGTATTTGTCTAATTTGTGCCTAGGGTCTAACTGTAACAACAATGAGCTACATGGGAAAGCTAAGAGTGGTAGTGGGAATAAAAAAAGGGTTCATAAATCACCAATTATTCCTATTCTCCATGGAGAATGCTTTTGAAAGGATATTCAAACCGGCGGTTGGGAGTTAACTTCCAAGAATAATGTCCATATATATTTGATTCATTTCGTACGTGTAAGGCATTATTTACTTTAGAAGACTTATTTATATTTCTATTTTATTGTACTGATAATAATTTTTTATTTTATTTTTTATGGTGTACTGATAATAAATTGTATTACTAAGAAATATTAGATTATAGTTTGTTAACATAGTTTGTATCACCCTGCAGATTAGTCAATGTATTTTGTTGACTTGTATAAATGTTGAAGCATATAATATGTGTATGAGTATGTATAAGTCAAGAATATATATTAATATGCATGTATATTAAATGAGTGTGTATGTATGTACGTGTATAGATAGCTATAACATACTTTTATGCGTATAAAGTGTTGACAAGCGGGTTAACTCAAATTTGACAAATTAAAAATGGCTGATTATGTCATAAATGAATGCAGAGTATGCCTTTACATATATTTTGATATATAATACATGCATGTTTCGTATTCGTTTGGCTCTATAACGGCGGGAAAAAAAAGAAAGGAGAAAACAGTCGAACCAATAGATTGGATTTCATTTGGTGGATCCCCACCACTTGCGCGAGGGAGGCGGTGGCTCACGATTCTAAACGATTTTTTTTATTATTTCACCATTTTTTTGCTATAGGACGTCTAGAGAAGAGGGAAAACGACCACTGAAGAAGCGGGGGGAAAGCTATTTTCAGTCAAATCAACATTTCAGTAAGCCATTTTTCACCCATTTTTGTTGCGAAATTGATCTTTATGCAACGTGTGATGATTCTACCGATATAATTTTTGTTATTGAAGGTGTCTTACGGTATTTTTAAAGATAGGGTTTTGACCTACTTTAATTAGAAACATGTAGAAATGATTGGTTATTACTCCTATAGTATATAGTATAGACCCCGAATATGTAATTTATTTGTTTTTAATAGTATTATTGGCACCGGTATAGCTATCGAAAGATAAATTTGACACTGGAGACCATTAGAGCCATGTTAAACTCTAGTGAAATTCTAGTTTGAGATCATAATATCGTAGAGGACTGAATTTCAGACGTTTTGATATCAAGATCGTGATTTTTGGATATCGATTGATATTTTTAAAAATTAATTGAATGAATCTGGTAAATATAGTAAATTTGGAAATTAGTGAAAACATGGCCAGAAAGCCTATTTCTACTATTATTGCCTTAGAATTAATTAGGACGGTGGTAAGAATTATTTGGAATGCATGAAATGAAATTTATTGAGTGGATTAGAAAACTAGAAATAAATTATTAAATGAATATGATTATTGGATAATTGATTATGATTGTATGAAATAATTATTTGACAGAATTGTGTTGATTGATTGAACTCTGATAGTAGAGTGGGTGTAGAAAGTAGGTGTACTTCATACCACAATGAGTATTTCTATACTTAGTTGTTCTATATGGCATTATAAATATGAAAAAGTGTTTGAATGATAAGCATATTATATGTGTTATACATTGTTTGAATTCATGAAATGTTTTGAAAATGGAGCATGCGTCAAAACTTGCAAGAGTAGACTAATTGCATGAGATCAATTCTTGAGAAAACCTCAGAAATTAGTCTCCCATGAGTGACTGATCAATTACTCATGTACAATAGACTTTTCATGTTTGGATAAGGACCCAAAATTGACAAATAAATGAAAATGAATAATACGAGTACCCGGTATCTACCCTGTAAATACATAATAGGGGTACAAGATCTACTATATTACTTTGAAGGAGGAAGATGGATATGGATTGTTTTAACTGATAGTTGCATGTTTTAGAAATTGATTGCGTAGTAACTATTGTGAGCATATGATGAGCATATATATTATTTGATCATGTGTTGCATATTTATTTATTAATGGATTTGAACATGAATCATGTTTAATTTATTAATGCACATATTGTTATAGTTAAAAATATTCACTGAACTTGTTGTGGTTCACTTCATCTTTTAAATTATATTAGGAAAAGATCCAAAAGGGAAAATGAAAACTCGAGAGTAATAGCTGACTCCTTAATAGCTTGATGTATGTATTATGTTGAAAGGATGGTTGTTTATTTTAACATACGTAAATATATAACACTGTATAAATAGGATATAAATATGTATAACCTAGACGAGTGTGAGAATGGATACTTATGATCATAATTTTTAAGATACCGAATATATATATATATATGTGGTTGGTGATGCGAATGATACAATGTGAAATTCGATGTTTGTATTATTCAGGTTTGTGATATGATGTATTTATTATGAGGTTATGTCGAATTTTTTAGTGATTTAATGTATTAGATAGTTGACAGAATATTATATACGTTTGAGTATGATGTCAAATTTTGTAGTCAAAAAATTGAACTAAACCGAAGAAATTGGTTCGGTTTGGTTCAGTTTACAAGATGTTAGGTTTGATTTATATATTTATTAAATTAATCGGTTTTGTTCCATTCAATTTTCAATTTATAAGGTAAAAAAACGAAGTTGACCCAAACCCAACCAAATAAAATGCACATTGCAGAAACTTTTCTAAAAATGTTGATCTTAAAAGAAAAAAAAAATTATATTGAATATCTATTAGATTTTTATAAGTAAATTAATAATAATATAAGACTTATGGTTTATACATTTACAAATACAATCCAAACAATCCAAATCAAATTAAATCGAATAAATTAAATTTTATAATTATAAATATTTTATGAACTGAACCTATTAACAACTTTTTTTTTTTTTTTGGAAGATTACAATTTCAATTTCAATTTCAATACAAATACATTTTATGATTATATTGTATTTAAAAATAAGTTACAGAGTTAAAATAATAATTCAATAAATTCTCCCTTCACTAATGTCTCCTATTTTTAAGCTGTCTTTAAAGAAACAATCTTATGATTTTCGAAGATCTGACGGCTGATAACAATCGGAAATTTCTAGGGTTTCCAAGCTGTCTCCTATAAGTTCCAACCTAAGGCTAAAGGCATTCAACTTGCTCTTCCTCTGTGGCGAAGAGCAGAGAGTAGGAGGGAATTTGTGAGTTTTTTTCTTCCAAATTTGTTGATTTTAATTTATCTTTGTAGACTGGATGATGATGATGAAAGAGATGAAGAAAGGTGATTGAATATGATCCCTAAAATCTCTCTAATTGCTACGTTCTTTCTGAATCCTAATCTTAGTTTTCTCTTAGTTGCAAGGATTTAATCATTGGAATTTTTTTTTTTTCTATTTTAGTTTTTGTTTATTGGTTTCTGAGATCGTGATTTAAGGAGTTTGTTCATCAAGTGATGATACTGTGAATAATCTTAGGACACCTTCTGACACAGATCTACTTCTGTGTATGAGAAGGAAAATTCAGGACTGATGATCATGATGAACTCCTTATTTCTAATCTCAACTTGTCAAATTTTTTTTTATTTATTATTCTTAAAGGTTTTTTTCTTCTGTTGATAGGTTTTTTCAGGTTTTATTCAAAGAAGAGATTAATAAGTTGGTAGGTTAGACAAACAGATCTAGCAGAAGACATGAACCTTCAAGACATGAATGAGATGCCATGTTTTTATCAAATAAAAAAATATTATAATTATTTTTACGGACTTGCATCACACTAAAATCAGAAATACTTTTTTAAAAGACTCATGTGATAAAGGCAAAGCCGAATCAACTTGGTTTGAGTAAAAGGCAAAGATGCGTACCCTAATATCTAGTTAACATATTGCCTAAATTGTATATAAAACGTATTAATAATTATTATTATTGAATTTGCACATTAAAGTTACAAGTGACGACTTAAAAGATTAAGGAATATATGAGCTGAAATATACGTATAAAGTTTACTTAAATGCAACTTAAAAATACATTAACCCAAAGCCCTAGTTAAAAATCTTAACCAGCATGATTAAAAACCCAAACAAGCTTCCTTGGTTTAGGTTCCCAACTTGAACTATTTGGTTTAGTTTTAATGAATGGAGGATGACACACGGGAACCCGGTCGAAACTCGAAGGTGGGAGGGAATTGGACGGAGCCACGAGAAATGGTGGAGCCATGTGAGGCCTAGCCAAGTTGCCCCATTAAGATTTGTTCGCCCGAGCTTTGTTTATTAGTGGTAGATTTCCAGTCAACGAATGGAGTTATCACACGTGTGTGAACTGTCACACACACTAACACTCACGCCTTTCCCGCCGGGAAAGAAGATCCTTGTGTCATAAATGATTAATTCTTATTAATTATCACATTATTAATGACATTAGTCCTACTTCAAGATAGTCAATTAAAAGCATATGGATGCCACATGCCTTTTGCTAATATATACTTATTTTTTTATGTTGATATCAAATAATTGAAAATAAGTCTTGAAAACAATTAGCTCTTTTTTTTTTTCCTATCAAAATGGAAAAAAAGTTCATATTCACAAGTTTTGAATTTAAATTCATAACCTTCAAGTTCCAATAAAACAACCTTAATTTCATTTTAATGGTATTAATTAATTATAATGGACAGTATTACAAGGACTCGAGCAAGAATTGCAAAGGTATCTAACTATCTTTCGTCAACACGAAATCACTAATACACATAACTCTATGTTGATCTAAAAGATACAGAACACTCGCGTATCCTTCGCAATATGCGCCCAAATACCTCAAGTATTTTCATAATTATGATAATATAGCTTCAAAAGATTTGACTTTTGAACTTCATAGACTTTAGGAACTAGGTTTAGCACATTAAGAACTCAAAGTCTAATTCTAATTTAATAAATAAACAAATAGGAGGAAGAAGGAGCTAGAATCTAGTGAATTGCTTAAATGCATAATTAATTAAGTCTAATTAGGTGGTGATTAATTAAGCCACTCAAAACATAGGAAGTTTTCGCTAGATTATGAAATATTTTATGAAACACCCCCAAGTTCAAATACCCTCTTCCTTCTCCTCCAAGTTCTCAGTGTTGTTCTGTAGGTACCTTACCTACATACAAAAGAGAGAAAATGGCCACCACCCTCATCAAACTATCAACCACCATCTGCATCCTCCTCCTCATTCTACTACACCCTTACGCCGCCTCTGCTTTCTCAACCAATACAGATGACAGAGAAGACTACATTTCGACCGATATTGACAACGGAGAAGACTACATTGTAGATACTGAGTCACTACAGGGTCCTCACAATGCTCGGCGACTGTTTCAACCCAAAAGAATCAAGAAAGGTGCTCGATGCGCTCCTCAAAATAACATCTGTAATGGGGTTCCAGTGAACAAAGGGACTGGGCTTCTTCAGTGTTGCAAAAACCACTGTCGAAATGTCCTTAGCGATCGTAACCACTGTGGACGGTGCGGACGTAAGTGCAGCTTTGGACAGCTTTGTTGCAGTGGAGTTTGCACCAATGTGGCTTATAATGCCAGTCACTGTGGAAAGTGCAATGTTAAGTGTTCATCAGGTCTGAAATGTGAGTTTGGAGCTTGCGGGTACGCTTGATTTGGTGTGTTTAGGATGCTTCTAACACACCAAATCAAGAGGAGCAGCAGAAACAGAATACTGAATTGAATAGGCTGTTTTCAGTAGGAGAATGGAAGTCCCATATATCCACATCAAAGGATTTCATTTCATTTCATTTCTTCTTCTTCTTTGGGTATACAAGTGTTGTGTAAACATGAATGTTTGATCAATAAAATTACAGTTTTGATTCCTGTTAAGGCCTGCGAGTTTGAAGAGTTCTTATTATTATACTTAAGATTGTAAGAGGTGAGTGTATTATTTATTCCTGTACAGCTTTGTTAACAGGCAAATAAAAATATTTCACCTCATAGAAGTGGTTGTCACAACATTTTCAGAGAAGCTCTTCAAACATCAGAAAACAGTAAGAAAGCTTCATCCCAAATGTTGGGATCATCTCTATCTAGATCCATGCTACAAATATGAAATTCTTCTAAAGCATACCAACAAAAACAACAATAGGCATATAATGTCCATATATCTGTCTATTGGATTTTGGAACTTTGTCATTTTATTTCATCTAGTAATGGTTAAGGTTGCTACATTGTGAATTAAAGGTCACGGGTTCGTATTTGGAAACATCTTCTCCAATGTAGATGAAAGTCAATTTACAACATCATTCCTTCCCTTGGCCTAGCAATGGGGGGAGCCTTGTGTATTGAGTACACCCTTTTTATTTCATCTAAACGCACCAGCTAGCAGACTTAAGAGGGTCCATGAGTATCTCATCCCAATTCATTGAATTGCATTAAACTCCATAGAGAAGGTTTAAGATAACAATGTAGAAGAAGGTGATTTATCATTCTTCCACTTTCCTATATAGAACACAGTTATTGAGGATGCCTATGGTCATTAAATGATTTATAATATAGGTGTATTATTAATGGAAGCATCTCACATGAACAAGTTGACCTGGTAACCATAGATCACTTTTAATTAACAAATATCATCTCCAAAGGCCATAAAACCTTCATCTATAATAAACTAAATGAATATGATTAAGCTTATCAATGAGTTATGAAGAACACTACATCAACCTATAGAAGATAGGGGAGAGATCCTTAGAACTAGTGATGACCCTTTTTATTCTTGCATGGAGTTATACATGTATTCAATGCTCACATGAAATAATTTCCATAGCTTTTAAAATTCAAGACTGCTCTTGCACTCTACTGGTAAAGGGCTTTAGAATAGAAAATTAAGGATCAATGTTTTGATCCTAGGAGGGTCAAAGTAGATGCAATCCTAGTATTCAATATTTTCTCATGAAGTAGCTAACTTAGACTACTAAGTAATACTGATATAAAGTGCCAACAACTCCTCTAGGGTGTTTTTAACACATTTAGGTCAACTTCATTTCTGCACATTGAAAGTAAAAAAAAAATCATGTCTATTTCAAAGATTTGCCAAACACTAGTCTAAAAGACAAAACAAAGAGCTCCCATTGTCATTAATCTCTTCTTCAAACATATCATTTTTTTTTTGTCTGTCATATTTGAATTAATATTTGAAACCAATTTAATCATGTACAATAGCTTGCAAAGAAGTTAAGTATCAAGAGCTCCAAAGAAAATCCCGATTTTACAAAGAAATGAGAAGCAGCTGAAAGGTACAATACTCAACTCAACTAAGCCTTTTCCCAACTACATGGGGTTGGCTACATGAATGTGTTTCATATACAATAACTCTAAGAAATCTAACCTGTACTGAAACTTACAAATATTGGATGAGCTCAACTGCATACTTTCCCTTCTTTGTCTCATTTATCTCACCTATCTGCAACAAATAAGGTTCAATTTTGAGAATGCTTCAAAGTAAATATGAACTGTGGTACTACTGGCCTTAGACAGACTCTTTAGTACTCAAATTATTCATGAAACAAATAGACTCAGCATCACAAATGCCACCACCGTAACAAAGGACGTGATATGGACTTCAATAACTTTTTTAATTCAAGTAGAACATGAGAGAAAAAAAAATCAGATTTATTTTCAGCGCTCACCTTCAGCCTTCCTTTCCCGCTGACTGAAACAATATCTCCAGTCTTGAGTGTCGTTCCATTTTTTGTCACAGGTGTCCAATTCAGACGCACATCCCCATTACTGAAGAAAAAAGAAAGAAAATAACATGGATGATTATTTCAGGGCAAAGAGAGTGAAAACTTTCATGTTTTAAGAGCCAAACACGCTTATTTTCCATTCAAATAACAACATGAAAATTAAAATTACAAATGGAAACAGGACTACTCTGAAATTTGATTTTATAATTTAGTACTTTGGAAATGTTAGCCACACAGAATATGCAATGTAATAAATAGAGACCACAAAAAGAACCAAAACAACACCAACCCCCTTGTGGAATTAAAATAAATAAATAGATAAACAATAAAAGAAATCCAGATTCCAGATGGCACTAGTAAAATTATTAAATAACCTCATTTATCTAAAACTTTTCAAGCTATATTATGCAATGCTAATCTAACCTTTTGATAACTTTAAGAGATGAATTGAATAACTGATATTTCTTCGATGCTAGGAAGGTCATACCTGATCAAATCAACTAATTTTGAACGTGAAATTTTAAATCCGGCACTTGCTAGCGCATCCACCCGCAGAGATGCTTCAACATTCCTAAATGATTTAGTCCTATAAATGCGCAAGTGACCATCTTGGGATGTCAGCTGATGCTTGATGAAACAATGTGAAGAAAAACTAAAACCACACATATATAATAAAAACAGATGTCAAGATAATAATTGCTAACCTTGGTGGTTCATACTCCAAAGCAAGCAGAGGTATCTTTGAGCAAGAGACTGTAACATTACCAACCTAAAAGAAAAGACAGCGATAAATTAAAAAGAGTTGCACTAGTGTTTTGTAGATTTTGACAATCCCATCGAGAGAATTCACACCTTTTGGACATATATAAACTTGACAATGCTCTGGTTACTCTTTTATTGGAACACGAGAAGTGCTTGGAATTAAAACACCTCCCCCGGGGACCTAAGCAGTGTCCATATGTGATTTACCCTATCTAGATGAGGTAGTGATTTGGTTATAAAAATTACATAAATGATGCAATACATAAAGTAAAATATAGAACTAGGGGTATTAGGAATTTTTTTATTTTTTTTAAATTTTAGGATTAATTTTGAACTTAATGCCAGTGTTTCTTAATCATGCGGTTGAACATTCATTTTCTTTTTTTCCTTTCTAAAAGAAAATATGTTGATTTTTAAGATAAATAAATTTTTAGGATTTCTTTAGTGGCAAAGGTGCAAGAGATGGAGCTTACCTTGTCCAACGATGATATTAGGAAGTCAACAAGGTCTGGAACAATAAGAATTTGAGCCCCGTTTTCACCCTGGATAGCAGAGAAGAAAACATCAAAATGAAACAATAAGACAATTTTAGAAAGGGTCTATTTGTCGGCAAGATATGACCCTTTGTTCATACAACAAGAAAATATCAGGATACTTGCCACACATGCAGGGGGTTTAAAAGTTCCGGAATATTATAGTTCATAACAGGAATTTCTTTGAGGTAGACTGCATCTCTATAGACTATAAATTTGTCTACGATACACATAAACAGGCTCATAACCAAAAGATGATAAATCATGTCTTAGGCAAGGTAGTCAGGATCGGGATCCTAACAAGGATCGTTGAGGAGTTCTCGAGGATCAATAGGATCAGATCGTGAGTCGTAAGATTCTACAAATCGATCAAATTACATTTTAAATATACATAAAGATGTCAAATAAAAGTAAACTAACACTTCTAATACATAAACTATCCAAAAATATTGGGAATGAAGCACAAAAGGTAGATCCCGAGTCTACAAAATGTTGACAAGGTGATCAAGTTTCAAATCCTTGCATCCCCTACACCATTTATTAAGTCAATTTCACATAAGTGTGAAGGTATTACATCAAATTGTATGTATTTAAGTGTCCAACCCATATACCACAAACATTATCAATGTATAAAGACTCTTAGGTAATGATACACACATTTTAACCCTAACCTGACCATGAAATTGGCCAAATTCGCAAGACCCACCAAAGGTCCTACATAAA
The DNA here is from genome assembly GCA_035771175.1 of Paratinospora sagittata. NCBI lineage: Eukaryota > Viridiplantae > Streptophyta > Magnoliopsida > Ranunculales > Menispermaceae > Paratinospora > Paratinospora sagittata. The sequence goes on from CM069610.1 coordinate 37,042,190, forward strand.
AACAGCAATCTGGTTTTTTCCATGACCAGGTTGATTTTGAACCATGCTTATTTTGGATACGTTCACAAATGTTCTCAAAAAAAATAGTTTGACAATCCCGGGGTAAATTGGTTAATGAGATAAAAAATAACTCATCCATGTGAATGAATACATTGAATTTTGTAGACGAATTGTTCCCACCATTAAAGCCACCTTTAGAAGCCCTTGGAAGTTTGTCTCATCGTTGCTTCCAGACGTTCTTCCTCACATGGTCCCAAAATTAGGGGATGGTCAAACCTTTAGATTTTGGGAAGATCAATGGCTTTGTAACTTTCCCCTTGCTAAGATCTACCCCAGGCTCTACCATATGTCACCTTACCCCAACCATTCTATTGGTCATTTCTTCTTGAACTATGATCTGTCAGAACCTACCCAGTGGAATCTCTTTCTCCCCAACACCCTTACCGTTGGCCAACAATCCAAATTAACGTCTTTGCTTACCCTCCTCAACCAAGCCCATCCTTCCTTAGGTCCTAATAGGTTCAACTGGGATCTTCATTCTTCTGGCATCTTTTCTTGTCAATCTTTCTTCCTTTCCCTTATTGATGATATTGACACCCCTATCTTTCCTTATGCACATTTCATTTGGAAAGCTCACGTCCCATCCAAAATTAAAGTGTTTGGGTGGATCTTGGGTCATAACAAGCTTAATATGGGAGATTCTATTCAAAAAAGATTACCTCATATATCATTGCTACCTCATTGCTGTTCACTTTGTTTAAAGGATGCAGATGGTGAAGATCATGTTTTCTTTAGATGCTCTTTTTCAGTTAAAATATGGAGCGAATGGCACGCAAGATTGGGGGACAAATTTATGATTCTGAGCTTTGTTAATGATTGCTACTCTATGGCTAATGCTCATGGATTGCGAGGGAGAAATCTTGATGTCATGAGATATGCAACTTTGGCAACATTGTGGATGATTTGGTTGGAGCGGAATAAGAGGATCTTTGATGGTATTGCCAGGAATGCGGAGAATTTGTGGAATGATATCATTGTCTTAGCAAGTACTCGGTTGGTGGCTTTCAAGATTAATGGGGATTTCTCTATTAATGACTGGGTTAGGAGTTGGGAGCATTGTATGATAGGAAGGGGTGTGTAACAATTTTATTCTTTTTTGCTGTTTGGGTTGTGCTATTTATGTTTTGTGATCGATGCTGGGTAGGGGGAGTACTCCTGGTACTCCTCCAGTTTAGTGTATTTTGCCTTCTTTTATTAATATTATGTTTGTTTCTCTTCAAAAAAAAAAAAAAAAAAAAATGGAGAACATGATAAATCTTTAAATGGAGACGATACCTGTAAGATGATATCACCAAGCTTCTCCCTTGCAATTCCAGTACCAAGAATTGCACCAAGGAAGTCACCATGAGAACAAGGTTGAAACCCAAAGTTTCCTGAGATACTGGAAGGCGTAATCAAATAGCCAACATAGACAAACTAATAAAGGTTAGACTGAGTCACATTTTGGGTAGGTGACTTTATTCAAGAAAAAATAGACCTCATTGCAGCAACTATATCTGGATCTGTATCCATCACTTCAGAATGTCCAACCGAAAGCCGGCAACGTTCAGCCTAAGAAATTTAAATTATAGATTAGCAAATAGGTATCAATGAGAAATGTAGACCGTGAAATAAAAGAAGAAAGTAATTGTCAGTTCAACCTGTGGGTATCCACCTACAGCTACTGCTTTGATGTCAGCTAGTTTTTCTAACACGAGCATTGACTCCTTCAATGTTGGAGGAGGAAGAAAATCTGTGTGAAGAACTTCTCTTCTTGATGATGCCCGTCTCGCCTACCAACAGGACACAACACTTGAATTAAGGACCAGATTAAAATGGGAAAAAACTAGAAAACACACACACATGCACTCTCATGGAACAAGAAGTTTTTCCTTGACCACTAATTGCAATTGCACCAAAAGCATAAATGGGTACCAATCAATATTGAACTCAAATTAGATATTTGTGAAATTCAAGCATTGGAGGAGGCAAAAAATTTTCAAAAGTTATCCTATGCCATCAACGTCAAAGGGAAAACTTAAGATCCATAACTGCGTTCTCATGTGTCATTTGCAGTATCAAGGAATCTATGATGCTTCAAAATTTACAGTAGATAAACTTTACCAATGAGCAATGCCAATACCATTTCAAGAATACGCTTCACGGACTCTACCGAACTTCTGTTGCCTACTCCTTTAAGTAAAATATCAGTATCATCCCCCTTTAAAGCATGCACCACATGGAAAATCCCTGAAATATCATTAGGCACAGAATGCACTAGATTTCAAATATCGCATAAAATTCTTCGCCTCCCTAAACAATATGCCCAAGAAATTTTTAAAAAAAGTGAGATTCAACGCAGCCTATTAACAAAAAGAAAATTCCGCAGTAGGGTGTGCAAAGTGATTGATAACATTGAAAAGGTGCTTATCTCCATCATCTGAATAAGAAGCAAATCACTTGGACACTTAAAACGGCCATGTCACCTATTCCAGTAATTGCAATTAGGAGTAGATATTGATGAGATAAAACTTGAATTGTGTCAGGAAGCTGAGACCTGTGCAAATGTTGCCCAACCAGAGCATAGTTTCAAATAAAGGCAATACAACTTCACATTTTCACTTTTATTTTCTCTTCATTTCATTCTTTTTGGAATTTTCATCTTGCAAGTTTCCTTCTAATTGAAGCAGATGCTTCAATATACTCCCCAAAACAATATACAAACAAGACACCATTTTTTGCCATCTAATTGACTACCCCAGAACTTTTGAAAAAAAGAAAAAGCAATTCTCAAAATACCCATTTTCGAAAACTTTAGCCAAATGGGTATTTGAAAAACAACAGAAAATCAACAAAAATGTACATAAAAATTTGATATTTCCACTTGAATTGCAAAGTTGATACTCTGAAACAGTTATAGAAACAAGGGTTGAATGAGAAATTAACACAGAAAGACTTGCCTGAGAAAGGAACTGGAGAAGTTGGGAAAGCAACAGATTGGCTGAGAAGTGTTTGGCTAATTCTGAAGCCAGAAATCTGGGGAACTATAAGCGTTCGAACAGCTCTTCTTAGAATTGCTGGGGCCGCAAAGCTGGCCAAAGCAGCGGCCATTACACAAGAAAAAACGTTGAAAAAACGTTGAGCTTGAAGAAGACCCTCTTGTTTTGAGCCCAAGTAGTATTGTTCATGTTGTTCGTGAACAAATAAGTAGTATTGTTCATATTTAACTATTTCTTGCAAAAATGTTTTTTTTTAATTTGATCCTTCATTATTTTTATGAAAATGATACCTTAACTTTAAAAGATGCAATACAAGTGCAAATAAACTAATGCTTATTGACTATTTATGTGTTACACATTTTCTATGGTTAGAATAAACATTTTTCTTATTTTTATTTTTTATTATTTTTGTTCAAAATAGTATTCGCAATGAGTAATTACATAATTTTTATTGGATGGTTCAAAGGTAAATAGAGACAAGGGGATGGAGTGGTGAGTCTTATACCCTGGGTCTCCCGGCTCGTGACCTTGTGGACAGGTGGAGTGGTGAGTCTTATACCCTGGGTCTCCTGGCTCGTGACCTTGTGGACAGGTAACAGTCCGAGTAGATTAGTAGAAAGGATATCACTATCTCATAAAAAAAAAAAAAAACAATAGAGACAAGGGAGCTTAGTAAAACGATTTTAATGGAAGGTTGCTCCGTTAAATAGTTAAATGTATAGCAAAATGTAGAATCAATGGATTCACGTAGCCATACCCGTGTAATTAGAAAAATTACTTTCTTGATCTTAACGTAATATGTTTATTATCGTGTATATATATATATATATAACGAATGTTATTTAACTTCTCAGTATTAAGTTAAGGGGGTGCCTAATTATCAATTTGAGATAATGTGTGTAATTTTATTTTTCTATAAACCTTTCCCAAGGTCCACTCTAAAATGGTTGTTTCTCGGTAGGAGTGAAGTTTAACTTTATTAATTTGTTAAAAAAAAAAAAAGAGTACACATGAGCTATGTACGTAAAATCATGTGTTGATTATATGCAAGATTCAATACAATTCTTTGGCATGTTGGAGCTTTTGTATTTTGACTGTATGTATACTGAGAGTAGTTACAATTTGAAGCACTTTTTGACGACTAATGAATATGTTACTTAACCAACCAACAAGTGGTTCGCTCAGTGGAAATGGGTTGAGTCTCAAGGTCATCTCCGTATAAAAGTTTTAAGATTTGATTTTTGGAGGCAACCTTATTGTGAGAGGTTTACCATTTCACTTCCGTAACAATTATGTAACAATCAAAGACTAGTCTCATATTCAAAAGGTGTGAAGACACCTCTTGGTAAACCAAAAAAGAATATTTCAATCATTTTTCTTACCAATAATATATCTCATGTTGCAGATGCTACATTATTTTGTTTAATTTAACAATAATCTCATTTATTACACCGTAAAACCTTCTAAATATCAGAAAATGAGCTTAGCTCATACAAAACAGACACTACAAAACCCTAGTAGGCATGAAGCCATTGCATTCTACAATAACACTTGCTTCATGGAATCAGTTTTAATTAAGGGTAACAAGTTGGAGCAAAAGCAAAAGGGCCAACAGAGTAGAGAGCAAAAGGGACTGGATTTGTTGGCTTCTGGTACCTCAAATAAGCCCCAACCAGTCCCCCATTAAGATTTGTAATAATCTTGCAAGTAGCCAATGGTGATGAAACTAAGAACACCTTGCACTTGTGAACACCATATGTTGACACTTTCTTTGGTGCATGCACAAAGAAGTAGCCCTTCTTGTCTGTTGTACCCTCAACTGTTATTGGCTTCCTTGAGTTGTTGCACTGTAGCTTTACAACTGCTCCTGTTATTCCAACAAAATCAAATAATCAGTAGATGAGTTATAACTGATATATACATTGATTTAAAGGTATTTGGAACTCTTTAAGAGAGTACCCAACTAATCCTTTCCTCAATGTCACTCTGTGGGGTGTCAGGTCACTTTGGAACCCACTAATCACCCAGAACCAACACCAGAAGAGTATTGACTGGTGTAGGATTTAAACTCGGGACTTAACATATGAAAACCCATATACGAGACCTCTTATAGCACTCTGTTGAGTATTTGTGGACCAAATTAATAGTCACACATGAATATGACTAAATTCATCATAAGTTCAGATTCATCCTCATTAACACAAGGCTTTTAGGAGTTATACTCCATGTATACTTGGCCCAATAGGTGGTCAAATTAAAATATTAATACTTGTACCAACAAATAGTACTAGCGTTGATGGTTTAGCTGGGACATGTCAAGGTAAAGCACGTATAAGTGCTCATGGATTGCAGATGGTTTCCTCGAGTTGAAGCAAGTTTCGGCTCATCACAACAACCCCAAGTTCATTTAGAGACTAATCCCTTGGGGCAAACAGGGATCTCCCTAGCCCCACACATGAGGAGACTCGATATATTATCTTTTGTGTCACGTACAAACAAGATTTGTGGAAAAGGCAAGTGTTGATTTAGCTTTTAATAGAGAGCATGCAAAATTAAGTAGTGTTAGAGACGAACCAGGAAAGGGAGAAGCACCAAGAAGGGTGTCAATGGCAGAGTAATTGCATGACTTGCAATAAACAACACCTTGAACTGCAACTCTGACTCTCAAGGGTCGTTTAACATAAGGGTAAGGTGACATTATGGCTTCAAAGCCTTCTACATCAGCTTCACCAGCAACACTACTACTACTAAGTGACATCAACAAGAGTAATGATAGCTGCAAAGCTACCAAAAACTTAAACAAAGACATGGAGACAATTAGACCCATTTTGAAAAGGTTGGAGATGTTGAAGTTGGTGGTGTATGAAAGGTATTTATAGCGGTTTTCCAACGTGATTCTCGGCGTTTTTGGTTGATCAAAGTGAGTTTTTTAATGGTCCTTGGTTTAATTTCTTAAAAGAAAAAAAGTGGGTTTTGATGAATTTGAGAGATGGTTGGTGGGATTTGGAATTATGATTTATGGATAGGGGTTTAAGGGTTTATTTAGTGAGTGTGTTCATGTGCTTAGAGATACATATATGAATGAACAAGTGGATCAATGAGATCACATGGTGATAGTTACGACTGCATTGGGATTTTGCAATTCAAACAAAGATTGGAAGTTTCCAATGTCATTGGCAACTGCACCTTATTCATCTAATATCTCATTTAGCGTCTTAATTAAACTCCATTTCCCATTCAAGGGATGGCAAAACATGTTTAGAATGGTTTCTTCCTGTTTGTTCCTTTTGTCTTAAAGATAACTCAATAAAGTTTTTTTTTTTTTTCTTCAACTACATGAATCAGTAGGCAAATGATCATTTGGTGTAACGGTCAAGATTATTCCTAGCTACGTTTGTACACAGAGATCAAATCCTCATAGGAGAAAATAAATGTTATTAGCAACATAGCAATATGGTACTGCAAAGAAAAGTTCTTGATTTTTGTGCTTCCTTTGAGGGCTCGCCGTGCCCAAAGGCAATTGAATATATATATGTGTGTAAATCAATCACATAAATTAATTTCATTGTCATCATTTAAATTACTAATAGTTATGTTTTTGGTTATTATTTCTATCCTTGTGGCTTCACAAAGATACTAATATTTCAAAAAGTGGATTAAAAAAAGTTTTCTAATCAAGTATAAAAAGTAGATTTGGTGTTTTATGATGTTGAAAGTCTTCCCAAACATCAGTAAAAGCAGTGTCAATTGAAGTCCCAATTAATTACCCTCTAAATCTATCTGGTATATATACCTAAGAAAATAATTAAAAAATAAAAAATAAAAATAATGTATTTCTAAATTCTAATATTCAAGTAGTCAAGTTTAGTAACATTTATAATACTTAATTTGGCATCTTTTCTTTTTTAGTTTACTGTTAACAAGAGATTCTTCCATAATTTAATTGTTTACCATGTTTCCCAATAGAGTTTGACCTCTGATTTTTTTGACTGTAATTAATGAGAAAACATGAAATTAATAATGGTCCCCAGGCCCTCTTTCATTTGAGTAATGCAAGCAATTCCTGAAATTGAAACAATTTTTTTTAGCTTTTCTTTAATCTCTTCCTAATAATGTCAAAATAAAATAAAATAAAATAAAAAAACCTTACCACTGACCCTAGACATATCAGTTTTGTCAGTTAAAAAGTGCACAAAGAATCATAGAAAAAAAACTTACCACTGATTATCAAAGTTCTGCTTCTGCATTTGAAAACTCTTATTTGCAGAGCATGAATACAACTTCCCTAATTTATTAATGAAAGACTGAACTCTCAAGAAATATATAAAAATCAAAGGTGAGCTCTACTGGAAGAATAGATGAACAGAGAGGATATATAGAGAGATTCAGTAGAGGGTTTTTGAAACATCATTCAGCTTCACCCACATCATCCCTTTTATTTTGAAAATAGCTACTGTCTTCATTATCAACTTCAAAAAGAACAAGAACACGTCCACAGGACGTAAAGAACGAAATTAATTTAAGTTCAGTAGCACTAATACTATGATCAAAACAACAAAATCCTACTTCTGGATCATTACCAACTGGAAAATTTGTCCAAAAACTTAATGTAAGGACCTAAAATTCTATGGTAATTTCTTCAGTATAAGTAGTAGTAGTAGTATCCAAGTACCATTAGTGTCACAACTAAAAGAGCAGCAGCAGGAGCAGCCCATACCCAGTATGGAGTCGATTTTTTGCGCTTAAGGATGACTTTGTTGGGAATTGGCGCCCCCTGAGCTTGACGCCGGTGTCTGAACCTGATTGAATTGTCCTTTGGCTCTCTGGTCTTTGATGGAACCGGAGCTTCAACACTAACCTCAGCAGTTTCGGGTTCATCAGCCTTTTCATCTGCTTCGGATTGCTCCTCTGACGCCGCTGCCTTTTTCTTCGCTCTCTTTTCCCGCTCCTGAGATTTTCAAGAGCAAATGCTTATATAAGTTCCAATCTATGAATGAATGAAGCAAAGTTCATGACAATATAGGAGCTGGTTTTTTTTTTGGTTATGGGTATTATAAGGAAATGCAAACAAAAGCAAAACCACACTTTCCTTGAGTTTCTTCTCGGCTTCTTTCTGAGCTCGAACAGCAGCTTTAGCTGCAGATTTCTCAGCCAACTTCTTCTTCCGCTCCAAAGCCAACTTACCTTTGGCGATCTCTTCCTCCCTTTTCATCTCCTTCAGCTTTGCTTCGTCTACCACATCTGCTGCCGCTGGCTCATTTTGTGGTTTCTCGGACTTAGATATAACGTCTTTTTCCTGTGAATCACTAGCCTTCGTACTGGCCTTCAATTCTACCGATTTATTATTCTCTTCTTTCTGGGCCTTTCGAACAGGCACGGGATCATGTTGTGGAGAAGGTTTTGGTTCCTCCTTTGGCTTTTTTGGGTTCGATTTTGCCACAGGTTCTGATTCTGTCGGCGCCACTGGTTCAGGAGCCAATGGTTTCTCATCAGGGTTTCTGATCCGCCCGTCCCGACTCAGCTGCCGGATATCAAGTGATTGAATAATTCTTTTCTCATAATCATCCCTGAAACTCTTACTACTGCTCCACAGGGACATGAATTTCTCAACCTAATCAATGCATAAAAAAAAAAGAGATCAATACATAAGAATAAGCCAAATTTACCAAGATTTGAATTACCTAATACTAGTATGATTAGATCAAACAAACCTCCGAGTGAGATAGTTCTTCCAGGGCCGTTACGTTTTTCTTTGCAGCAAGTTCTCTAGCATTGTTCAGGAGTGAACGATTTTGGTAGAAATATGCATTCTAAAAGAAGAAACCAACAAAGATATCATATTAAATACAAGTTATTATGACATCTTGACAAGCACAAAACTCTTATGAGAGAGATTCTTATTTATGCAAGCTTAGAACATCAAGCTAGTTTTTAATTCTCAACAGATATTGCAGAAACATCAAAAATCCATAATATCGAATGAAAACGCTACATTTACTGCCAATTAGAATCAAATGTTTAGCCAAAAGATATGTGAATCTTATGAAGTGTCCATGAAATTCCAATGAATGTTCAAATATGACAAAAGACTCAAATCAGAGAACTTGAATAAAAGCATAGTCTACATACTTGGGCGAGTAGAATGGCCCTCATGTGTAAGATGTTATGCAGAATTCTACAAACAGCACCCTACATTTCTATATATAAGCCTTAAACACATGAATGGAAAGAGTTGCAAGACTCAACAAAAGAACTGATAATTGCTGATGACAAATGGCAATTAACTTGATTTGGTGATGAAGTGAGAATCGCATGAAGGCTTTCTCCCTTCTTTTAACTGATATAAAATAGTATTGATTATATGATTAAATATTCTTCTAAAATTATGATCTTCAAACAATGTTCCAGTTTATGACATCTGCGACAAGTTATAAAGTAGCCGAGGGGCAGGCCTTGTGTCACGGGCATATTTCTAAGACAGCCAAATTCCCCATGCAGCACCTCGAATACTCATATTCTTGGTCAGCCATTCACACATATACTCATAATACAGCGGAAGACTCGTATATGTCACTTGTGCGTAACACCGGAACACTCGGATACCTTCGATAGCATACCTTGCATAGTGTCGCCCCGAACCATGCAATACCGATAAGTTAACATGGATGACTCACTCGTGAGCATCCCACAAGCACACTCTAGCACGTAGGCTAAAGATAGCTCAATGCATTTAACTTGATAACGGGTGGCCTAATGGCCCTTGCCTATGAGTGAACCCCGCACTGCTAATCCGCTAACAGTGTTCCATAACCTACCCAATGCTATGGGAACTACCATTACCCCCTTCAGGATGATGGTAGCCGGCCCCTTGGGTTGCGCCAAGAGGATGCCCTATACATGACCAAGTGATAGCCATGAAGGAGAGTTGGGCAACTACCCCTACCCAAGGTAGATGTTAAGCTTTTGCCTTGTTTCTAAAAAAAAAACATCAAAATGTGAGGCCAATCATACTGGACTATATTTACGAGATTGTCATTCCTAATTGAAACGAAACTTTCAGGACCCCTTCCTTGAGTGACGGTGCATGTCCTGACATGACCGTGACACTTGGCACAATGGTAAGGTTGTTACATTGTGAGTTGGATGTCATGGGTAAGCACGGGTGATGGCCGTGAGGCTGCATGCATTGAACTTTCTACAAATCTGCAATGGTGGCAACGTTGCACTGAGTACACCATATATAAGTTTATAACTTACAAGGTTGCTTGAGAAATTGAAAGTTTTCACATGAGGTGTAATTCCAACACTTCACACTCATGAAGATAGACATATGCTCCAAATAATTTAGGATCCAAAGGTTGAGTACAAATTCAAACAAGAGTACTAGATCAGAAGTTTCTTATACATTATGTGACATCCCTAGATTACATGTCTTTGTATTTATACATAGAGATATGCACATATATATGTATGGCCCAAGACTGAATTGAATAAAAGGAGAAATTCTTGTTACAATCCAAGGTGACATTAAGATCAGCATTTCCATGCCTATCAATACATTCTTTTCCGCTGAATTTAGAATAATCTCCTAGATGTTTGGGTGGTGTGGTTGGAAAGGAATAGAAGAATTTTTCAAGACCAGTGGAAAGACTGTTGGAGTTTGTGGGAGGAGGTTCTGATGTTGGCCACGTGCTGGGTTGCCTCCTCAAAGTTTTCTGGAGGTTTCTCAGTGGCAGAGTGGTATCGAAGTTGGTTTATCTTGTATGTCTTAAGGTTTTGTTTGGGTTAGAGATGTAAATGGAGATATTGTAGTGTGTGGTGGTATGCTGTTTGTTTTTGCTGTTTCTGGTGAGCAAATGGCTCCCTCTTTCTGTAAACTTTTCTATTTATATCTTATATATACTATTAGTTTCTTCTCAAAAAAAAAAAAAAAAATGAACCATAAACACAATCTGCGTTCTACCTTATAAGTTACAAGCAACAAACTCAAGACCACAACTAAGTTCAAGTTAATTAGTTTTGTGGGTAAGAAGAGAACAAGAAGGAAAGCACCTGTATACTTACCTATAATTAGTGCTTATAGATATTCTAGATCGGATGTTAACAGAAGAAAAGGAGTGTGTTTTAATTGATCTTTTTTTCATCATTTCTCTTTTGTTACATTTCCGAAAAAACATCCTTGCCATGCATTGTGTATTTGAACTGGATTGTAAGCAACTACTTCTAACAATCAAATAAGTTCTTCAGTTAGAAAATCAGATTTTGTTTACTTTTACACTGTTATCACAAGGCAATGGCCTCTCAACAAATGTCCAATATTTTTTTAATTTCAATTTTATCCCCTAATATGCATCAATATCCCCTAGTAAATTTCTATGTAAATAATTAAACTCCAACACCAAAGACTTTACCCAACAAGATACAGAATACAGTCAGTTATATGAATATGTTTCCTCCTCTCTATCTATAAAGGGCCAAGTCAATATTTATATTAAACATCTTAGCTCTTCACATAGTCTGATTAAGTAGATCATGTGTAGTTAATTTATATTAAATAACATCTTAGCTCTTCACATAGTCTGATTAAGTAGATCATGTGTAGTTAATTTTACAAAGTCTTGCACTGGCTGTCAAAAACTTAACACAAACCTCCCCTTTTATCCAGACTTGGGACTTACTCTGTAAAATGGTATGTATAGATGCTCTGTACAGGCAGATGTTTATTGTAATTTTGTAAATAACTGAAACTGCTTAAATTTACATGAAAAAATTTGACTACGGAGGAAAACACGAATATTTAAGGTCGCAAACAGTGTGGTGAATAATTGAGAGATGGTTGATTACTTGATTCTAAAGGTTTTAGTGAACTTTTGGCACGCACAAGAAAGAGATGAGAATGCTTCCCCGAGGACCCCAACATTGACAAGGTGATACTGACACAGTTTTAAGGAAATAAACGGTAACAAGATGGTTTGGGAGGAACGATAAAATTTTTGAGGAAAGGAAAATTTGATTTGCAAGTCTGGACTCTGAGGCAATCTAAATTCACTACCTCGAATTGGATAACATCTGGTAAACTTGCAAATGGCTATAGTCTTACAGACTGGCTTCGTAGTCATGTAAACATGATGTAATTCTGTCCTTTTTGTTTAGTTCAGGAAAACTTCTTGTCCTCCTATTCTCACTTTTTATACCCTTTTCTCATTGATATGTTTATCATTTCCTATCAGGGGAAAGAAAAAACATAATGGAATACTACAAGGACACACCTAAAACATAGACATTGCTCTAGCTCAATGTTTTCAAGGCGCCAAGGCGATGTCTAGGCAATTTGTTCTGTCTAGGCGAGGTGGGCGATAAGAAAAATATTTATTTATAGGTCCCTATATAATTAATTATTTATTTATAGGTCCCTGGACAGTTCATATACAAAATTATATATATCTAACTATATTTTATAATAAATGTTAAATTTTCATAAAATAATAAAAAACACTTCATATTAATTAAAATCATGTCCACAAAACATTAATTCATGTCATAATACACATTATCCAAAAGGTTCAAAAGTATAAAACTCAAATATCTATCGCCGGAGAGTCTTCGATTGTCGCCGGAGATTTCGACTGCGTTTCTTGGTCGGAGCAAGTGGAAAGGATGGGCTTAAGAAGATAAAGGTTCAAAGGCTTATTATAGAAAGGGGGCGTTTCTGTTTTTTAAGCTTTTTTTTATAAATTAGATAACCCCCCCCCCAAAAAAAAAACTTTTTAAATATTTGCACAAATCCTCACTGCCTGCCTAGCACAGCGCTTAGGCGTTTTCTCCCTAAAATGCCTAGGCGTTGCGGCAACACCTTAAAAACACTGCTCTAGCTAGAGATGAGCACTGACATGTCATTGATCTAAGAAGATTGTATAAACAGGGTACATAACGAGAAAAAATGATGATGATCTACATGAGGTTTTTCAATATCAAAATCCCACGGTGATTGCCAGAGAAAAAGAAAGATTTTTTCACCCTACTGCATATAACACACCTTCATTGGTTTCATTGATGCTCTACACACATACAGATATGTAGCTTTTTTTCAAATTAATTGATAAAGCTACACATCCAACTATAGATTGTTTAAACTAGGCATCATTCAGTTATTATTTATTTTATTCCAACTAACACATTTAGCAGAACTTCTAACCTTGTGAATAACTTACAAAATCTTTTTTTTTAACAAGAAACAAAATAATATTTATAAATGATGGCCAACTACAAAAGGGGAGGGCAAGATATCCTCCCAGCCAATAAAAAAAAATACAAACCATCCAAAATGGCCCCCCAACCCCTAGTCCAATCACCTAACCTATAACCACCCAAGAGTTTACAACTAGAAGATGTGAGTCCTCCGAAACACTGATACTATCTTTACAAACATCAGCAAACAAAATCTAATATAATTGAAGAGTCGGATTGTTAAGAGAACTGCGAAGGAAATGATTGATCAGAAATTCAGATGTTCTTGCCTCTGTTTACAGTTTTTCAATCAGAAAAATGATTAAAAAGCACGTGAACAGGAGCCATTTAACTGCAAAGGATTTAAACAGAACCCAAATTCATACTTAGGGATGAACCTATTTTGGGAACCGAACTCGAAGGAAATGGAATATTCAAATGATACCGCTCATTCTAAGGCCTGTTTAATAACTCTAATATACTCTAGTTCTATTCTCAAGTCAACCTCAACTAGTAGGAAAGGATTATACTCTAAGGGCTCGTTTGGTGCGTGGGATAGGATAGGATAGGATTATTTTTATGGGATTGGATTAGATTGGATAGGATATGATAGGATAGAATTAAACAATTAAACAAAAAAATAAAAATAAATGCAAAACCCATTACAATGGGATAAAAATAATTCCCCCCTTTTGGTCATCACTATTTTATCTCATTACAATGAGATAAGAATGAGGATGAGATTATTTTTTATCCCATCCTGGTCGACAGCCAAACATGGGCTTGGGACTAAAAAAAGTCCTATTCCATCCAATCCCGCGCACCAAACGAGCCCTAATATAATTAAGTCAAAATATTTGGCTTGCTCTTGTAGAGGTTATACCTCTTCTTCTATTAAAAGTAAAGATCTTCAAACAATTTTTATTTTTTTTTAAAAAGTGTTTAGGAAACCCTTACCTATTTAGAGGTTGTAAGTAGACCCCTACCAAAGTATCTTTAGGTGGAAAGGAATTGAACTAAACATGCAAGTGCATACACTAGCAACAATCCTATTTTTATTGCCAACTCTTTGGAAATAATCAATCAATTGACTGGCACACTCATATAAAAATGAGCACAATCCTCCAATCAACATTTCTATGCAAACATGAAATATAATTAGGTAAATAACAAAATTAGATTCATGTCGCCAAGGGAGAAATTTATAAATTATGTGAAGAAACAAAAGTGATTATTTACTTCATTGGAAGGAATAGAACACTTTAGCATAATTCCCATCACTTCACTCACAATAGGGAGGGAACAAAAATATTTAAAATTAAGACTAACAACATTCCCGAGCTACTATAACCTTCGCTAGGCCCAAAATAAGGAAGATGAAGGGATCGACAAAACATTAAATATCAAACCAACTCAACTCATCAAAGCCTCTTTTGAACTGCATGGGATCAGTTAAGACATTCTATTCTTCTAAAATCCTTAATAAATGAATTACAAACTTGTAAGTTCTCATGGTTGCTTAACAAGGAAGAAGTCCTATCAACGTGCATGCTCAAAAGTATTAGTCAAAACACAATAAATCACTCATCTCATAATGCATAGGATGAAAGTAAACAAACAGATATGCCACATCAACTTTTTTTTCTTTAAAAATAGAAAGGAAAGAAAAAGAATGGAATTCATGCTAAACTTAGGTCAGTATCAATTTAGAAAACATAACAGGGAAGAGAAGGATGCCAGCATACCCCTTCATCCCGCTGTTTTCTCAGCTCAACAAAGCCCTCATAAGCTTTATCCCTCTTCTGGCTAAGAGCAGTCAATTCCTCTTGCAACGAGGTAATTTCATTGTCTATGGCCTTCAGATCTTCCTCCAAAAGTTTAATTTTTGCCCTGATAGCTTGTTGCTCCTTTCTTGCTCCATCCATATCAAGTCCAATAAGCTACATTTGGAGAAATTGTGTTAAACCATGATGCACCAAAAAAAGGCCAATAAAAGGCACATAAGTATAAGGATGGGTTAGAAAAAATCTTTCACTGTGAAACATACTTACTTTGACTTGGTCTTCAATAGCTTCTTTCTGACCCAATGAATCCTGAATCTTTGCCTTCATAGCAGCATTTGCAATAACTTTCTCCCTTGTTCCTTCAAGCTGTTTAATATCTCTAAGGAATTGCTTCTCTTCACCTAAAGTGTTGCTCTCATGTTGTATCTGATATTGCAAGCTCTGAATCTGTTTTGACATACCGCCAAAAAAAAGTACAAGAATAACATGAGGATAAGCAGAAATAGGAGTACAAAAAAAAAATGCAGCAGTTAATACAGCAAAAAAGAGAAAAAGGGCTCAAGTCTCAAATAATTCAATTTCTCCAAGCTTACTCGTTCATTAAGCTCTTCCTCTGATGAACACAGGC
This sequence comes from Paratinospora sagittata, assembly GCA_035771175.1. NCBI lineage: Eukaryota > Viridiplantae > Streptophyta > Magnoliopsida > Ranunculales > Menispermaceae > Paratinospora > Paratinospora sagittata. Next base: position 37,057,867 of record CM069610.1, read on the forward strand.
TAATGCCCCTTTCTCGGCTTGCACTGCTAGCACTACGCAATTTTCCCAGAGCCTGTTGCAAAGGCTCTCTTTCCTTTCTCTTCTCATCCACAACCATCCTATATCTCTTGTCCTCTTGCGTTAAAGGCTTCAACTGTGAGATCACCTGTGCTCGTTCCGACTGTTCCACAAGTTCAAAGCATTATTAAAAGAACTTTTTTTTTTACCAATATCATGCATATTTTTATTTTGGTAAATACTTTTATTTTTTCTATTTCTAACTAAAGTAGAGGTATAACCTCTACAAGAATAAGTAAAAACTTATTATATTAAAGCTTAAACCTCTACTACAAATAGAGGTTCATGTTAAAGTAGAAGTACAGGTTAAATAGATTTAACAAACAGGATCTAATAATTCACCACATTGTAACATAAAAACACCATTTCGTGCTCTACTCATGTTCCACATTAATGAAGGAGATAAATGGCAGAATTATGGTAATATATTAGAACAAATTTACCCTTTTTGCCTTTATCGCTTCAGTAAGCTGGAAACGAGCTTGATTCTTCTTCTGAATCTCCTTGTCAGCCTGGTCAATTTTGGATTTAAGCTTTGGGTCTTCATAAGACCGAAATTTAACAAAGTAGAAACTATGGATTTGCTTAGGTTCAGGCCATTCATCAACAGCATCCTTTGGGAAGTTAGCATCTTTGACGACATCGCCCTCTCCTTTTACCGGCCCATCTGTTCCATGTGAACCAAATTTTATAGGCTCACCAAGTCCCTGAACTGCAGAAACCTGGTTCAATTTCCCATGTTCTTTCTCATGAACATATGTGTTTTCCACTTCACTTCCATCCTGTACAGGCACTTCTGTGAACTCAGCTCCCAAAACCTCTGCACCCATTATTCCCAGTAGCCCTTGATCTACAGATACACTAATTAAAATCTCTAAATCCTAATGGAAAAAAAAAAAAAAAAAGATATTTTGTAAGTCACAGGCTTCAAGCAAGAAAGCCCAATAGCCAAACAAAATAATAATAATAATAATAATTAAAAAAAAAAGAAATCATGCATGGATTTGGCAACAATATGAAAAAGAATCCCGTCTAAGAAGCAAAAAATAAAAAATGGTTTCCGCCTAATTCATCCTAAAATTGAACTTCAAAGTTCAAAACACAATAAACAATACATAGAGCCAGAGATAGAGAGATAAAAAACAGAATCCCTAAAAGGGTATCAATTTAACAAACCAGAAATTTCTTCCAGAAAAGATCAAATTCCTCCAAAATACAACCAAAACCAAGCCCTTGTCAAGTTCAAGAAATTATCATTCAACCCTGCAACTACATCCCAAAATTGAACTTCAAATCACAATAAACAATACATAGAACCAGAGAAAGAGATATAAAGAATAAAATCCCTAAAAGGGTATCAATTCAACAAACCAGAAACCCAATAAACAGCTTAGATCGCCAGAAATTTCTTCCAGAAAAGATCAAATTCCTCCAAAATACAACCAAGACCAAGCCCTTATCAAGTTCAAAAAATTATCATTCAACCCTGCAACTACCCCAAGTAAGTTTCATTGACCACACACCCATTTAGAAAAATCGTGACTTTCACCTAAAAACACCCGCAAAATTGAATCTTTCGATCTATACACAACTCATCGTGCTTGAAATGATCAGAAAAACAACAGATCCACAAAAAATCACAGAAAATAACATAAAGAACACGAGAACCGACGATCTTTACCTCCTTTCGAAGATCTAAGCAGAGATTTTTCAGAAAATCCGAACGACCCTTCAAACAGGGCCGTTAGAGGTAAAAAAAATCAAAGTCAGATCTCAAAGCAATAATCGAGGGAGAAGAGAAAGAACAAAGAAAATGCGAAGAGATTTTATTGTAATGTAATGACCAATTTTGACACATGAGGAAATCAATCATGATTTAGAGATACGAATGAATGGCTCTAATTTAATTATGGATCAGTGTGGACCCAGAGATCCCTGTGATGGGTGTATGCCACGTCATCACGATGATTACGAGGTGAGTCGTACGAATGGATGTAGAAGATACTGGATTTTTTTTTTTTTGAAAGGAAAAGAGGGGGAATACCCAGCAAGAACAACTAGCACACTACGTCTCGAACTTTCTTAGGCCAAGTAACCCCAGTTGCATCTTCCCTCAAAATATTGAATAACCCACGGGGAGGGGAAGACAGGATACACACTCCCCGATTGAACTTCAAAGCCTCTGTAGCCAAATAGTCTGCTGCTCTATTACCTTCTCTGTGAATGTGCTCAACTTGAACTATCCAATCTCTCTGAAGGAGTCGTCTACACTCATTTATCAAGTTAGAAAGACTAAGCTGCGGCATACTGTTGCCTTTTACCCAGCCAGCCACCATAGCCGAGTCTGTTTCGAAAACTATAGAACGATGACCCTCCTCCCAAGCAAGACGTAAGCCATGAACAGCAGCCCATAATTCAGCTTCAGTTGCAGTACAAGAACCAATATTAGTCACAAACCCCCTCAACCACATACCACGATAGTCACGGAGAAGACCGCCACCCCCTGCTCGCGATGAAGCATTCTTAAGACATCCATCAGTATTAAGCTTAGTCCAACCATGGTTGGGAGCACACCAGCCTACCATCTTCACCCTCTCTATCAGTCCATCATCATGGATCGCCACTTGGGCTCGAAAAGCATAAATGATTTCAGCCACTTTCCCTTTAAGCCACGCCATGCTATACTCGAAGTGAAAACGGAGATTACGAAATGCTGAATCATTCCTCCATTTCCAAAGAGCCCATACGGCAACTGTAAAGTAGGAAGCACAGTCATAGTCAACATTACAATCATTAACGCCAGCAAGATTATGAGCAAGCCAGCTTTGGAAATCCAAGTTGCTCTGAAGATGATACTCAACTGGCTGCAATAGACGCTTCCATAATTGTACGGCTCTAGAGCAATTTCGAAAAATATGATCAACATCCTCGATACATCCCACACATTCAATACAGTCAGATGCCATAGTGAAACCCCTTTTCATCCGCTCAGCATTGCACATAATCTTTCGATGCGCAACCATCCACAAAAAAGTCTTGTATCTTTGAGGAGCTTTAAGCTTCCAAATCATCCTCCAAAGGGAATTAGGATCTCCCATAAGAGTGCCAGTAGAAATAGTATAAGCAGAGATCACCGTTAAGATGCCACTCTTAGAAGCTCCCCAACATATGCCATCTGCAGCCTCCTCCTCATCCCATAAGAGCACAGCAGCAAGTTTATTTTCAACCTCAAAAGGGAGTAAACCTGATAGAGCATTCCAGTCCCACCCTGAGCCCTTCACCCAATAGCTTGAGACAGGCCTATATATCTCCACCAAACTCAAATCCCGCATTTTCATATTGATTAAGGCCACCTCACCTACCCATGTATCAAGCCAAAAAAGAGTATCCTTACCATTACGAACTAGAGCCCACACTCCGCTACGTAAAATAGGTGAGGCTTTAACAATGCCCCGCCACGCATTGGAGGCCCCATTCTTAGGCTGCAACCTATCAATAGTAGCTTCCCGATGCAGATACTTCATGGAAACAACTCTGGCCCAAAAGCTATTCTTATCTGTAATTAGTCTTCATCCCAATTTGGCCAAAAAAGCCAAGTTCATATAAGCCATACTCTTAATGCCAAGACCACCGTCCTCCATAGGTTTGATGATGATTTCCCACTTAATGAGGTTGACGCCCTGCTTCTCATTAGACCCTCCCCATAGAAAACGTCGAACTAATTTATCAATGGTATTACACACCCCTATTGGTAACACCATAGTCTGCATGATGTACATGGGAATAGAGTTAAGCACCGATTTAACTAGAACCAATCGACCCGCAAAGGACAAGAATTTTGTCGTCCACCCCTCCAATCGAGTAGTCACTCTCTCAATGATGTATTGAAAGTCAGCAGGTCGGACCCTCCCATGAATGGAGGGAGCACCAAGATACCGACCCAAGTTGTCCGTAAGGGGAATACCAGAGATAGTAGATATGTCTTGAGCCACCGCAAGCTCCACATTGTGAGATACAAATATATGAGATTTCTGGTAGTTAACTCTTTGGCCCGAGCACGCACAAAATAAATCCAGGCACTTCATAATAACCTTTATCTGCTCTATAGAAGCTTCCGCAAACAAAACCATATCATCTGCAAAGAAAAGGTGGGAGATAGAAGGACCATTACGAGAAAGCTGTATGGGTTTCCATTCCTTTCGCTCCACTGCCCCATTAATCAAATGACCCAATCTTTCAATACACAGAACAAAAAGATAAGGCGAAATTGCATCCCCTTGCCGAACTCCGCGCTCAGGAGAGAAACAATCCAAAAGATCCCCGTTCCAGACAATCGACATCCTAGAGGAGGAGACACAATGCATCACATTTCGGATCCACCCATCACCAAGGCCAATCTCCTTCAACGAGTCTTCAATAAAATCCCAAGATAATCGATCATAGGCCTTTTCAAGATCAATCTTAATTGCCATATGAGATACACCACTCTTCTTAGTTCTCATTGAATGAAGCACTTCTTGATACACAATGACATTATCTGTAATTTGGCGACCAGGAACAAAACTGCTTTGGTTGGGAGAGACAAGACTAGGGAGGATCATCTTTAGCCTATTTGTCATAGCTTTCGTAATCAGTTTATAGCCCACGTTGCAGAGACTTATAGGTCTAAGCTGGGTCAATAATTCAAGATGCTGAACCTTCGGTACTAATACCAACAGAGTATCATTGATCCCATCTGGAAGCTTTCCTGACACCCAAAAGTCTTGAACAAGCTTGTAGACAGAAAGCCCCACTGTAGGCCAGAGGCGTTGATAAAAACCTGCATGAAAACCATCCGGGCCTGGCGCTTTGAAGGGAGCCATATCAAATAAAGCCTGACGGATCTCTTCAATCTCAAAGGGCTGATGAATCCTTTCCATGACAGCACCATCCAGAGTTGGAAAACCCCCTTTAGGAAAATCAGACATATCCCCGCAAGGTTCTTTTGAAAATGACCTGGTATAAAAATCTTGAATTAGATGCTTCAACTGAGCTGAATCTGAAACCCAATTTCCATCTGCACCTTTTAACCTCTCAATGACATTCCTACTCCAACGAATGACTGTAGTAGCGTGATAGAACTTGGTATTGCGGTCACCCGAAAGGATCCAGTCGGCTCTAGATTTCTGAAACCACAAAAGTTCTTCTTGATACAGAACAAGGTCCAGCTCTATCTTAAGCTTAGACTCCAAAAGATGAATACGGTGTGTAGGGTGTTTAGATAAGACACGTTGAATACCTGCAAGTCTCGCCCAAAGCCTCTTCTTCCTCCTAGAAATACTCCCAAACTCGGTACTATTCCATGAAGTAAGAACCGAGGCTATATGCCGATTATTTGTATCCAAAGATCGGTCACGACTCCAATTCTCCTTAATGACATTGTAAAATCCCGGATGAGTCAGCCAAGCTGCCTGAAATTTAAACTGCGTTGGCCTCACAGTGGCCCTTGAACCCTTTAAACGAACCAAGATAGGAACATGGTCGGAGTGATGTTTAGGAAGGTGAATCACTCTAGCGTCCTCAAACATATGCCTCCAAGCTAAATTACATAACACTCTATCCAGGCGAGCTCCCTTAAACTGATCCCCTATACCCCTACTCCAAGTATAGGCTTGTCCGGAAAATCCCATGTCCAGCAAATCATGATCAAAAATCCAATCCCCAAAACCAGAGCTGCCATGATGAGCCACAGCATTCCCACTACTAACTTCTTCGGAACATACCACCGCATTAAAATCACCCGCAATAATCCAAGGCTCTCTCATATCAAAAACATTCTTATTAAGATCCCTCCATAACAGCTTCTTCAAGCTGGCTGTAGGACTACCATAAACAACAGATAACAGCCACTGATGCATACTACTATCTCGAACCCTCATATGGATAAACTGGGGATGAGTAGTAATAATATTTATTTGACAAGAACTATGCCAGAACACCCAAATACCACCACTGAAACCCAATGATTCTACCCGGACCCATTCATCAAAACCCAGCTTTTTACAGAGAAAATCTGCCTGAGATCCACTCACTTTGGGCTCTAACAACCCCAATATGCCTGGTTTATGCATCTTAAGCAGGTCTTTCAGGGAACGGTGAAACTCCTTCGAAGCCGCCCCTTGACAATTCCAGATCATAAAATCCATAAAAACAAGATAAAATATGCTACCCACCCCTACCGAAGACCAAAAAATTGACAAGCACAGCTTTAAGAGGAGAACCCTCCATCAACAATATCCATCCTCCCAAGCGATTCATCCTTGTCACTAGGAGCTTCATTATGCACCCCCACCAGATTAGCTTTTGTTCCACCAAGTTCCCGCCTACCAATAGCAGGAACATGCCCAGATTCCACCATAATAGGAGGATCTTGATGATGTTCTGGAGAAGATACTGGATTTTGACATATACCTAGTTAGATGCCTGTGTGAATGCCGCGTATCAGGTTACATATACAGAAAGTGGTGTAGCAAAATGGTCTACTTTTCAATGTGTTATTAAGTTATTGGTTCATGAAAGATACATATTTTTTTGATAATGCATACATGTTAGTTGAATATTAATAATTTGATTTTAGTAAAAAAGTAAGTATTCATAATTTTTTTTATTTTTTATTTTTTTTTTGGGTCAAGAGAAAGATTTATGTATTAGAGGAAACAGGGTCTACAGCCCAATGGGCACAGAATATAACCATAACTTAGAAAAACATGAAAGCAATGCGTGACAAGCTGCTTGTGAGCCAGATTGTCGAAGAGGAGAGCCTCACAGGAAGCCACAATTTTATGACCGGAGAGGGCATTGATAACAGAATGAGATGTAGGATATAGTGTATCACTTAGCAAGCAAAATACTAAGTTAATGGATTGATGTCAGAGTTTGATTTTATGTCCTCAAGACAATTAATGTCTCTCTTAAGTATTTATGGTGTATAACACTTATTTTTTAAAATATAACGATCATATCTTATAACACTTCAAATTACAAGATCAACGAACCAATTAATATGTAGTATTCTCTCATACATTATGACTCAAATCAAGAATACATGTTCTAATTAAATGTAATCTAATGATTAAAAGAACGACAACTCTAGTGGAGCCTATTTATAGTTGTCTAAAAGGTACAAATCAAAAAGGCACCATTAGAAAAAGTCATTTTCTTGAAGAAATGTTTATACATGATAATAGACACTATTTAAAATGTCACATTCTTTTAAATGAAAAAGTATTATGTGAACGAGCACACTCATTTAATACACTTTTCCGTCTTTTCCATCTTTTCAATTTTTCATTTATTTTAAAATGACATTTTCACGTCTATATTTTCCAACAAGACAGTCCGCGACAACACCGAAATATTCTGAACAAGGTCCCTGTTTACCTCCATGGCCTCGATAATAGCCTGAGCTTCTGCAGCTTCCACTGAGCAGGATAATCCTAGGAACTTAAACTAGCTCGGTGCACCTGTTTTGAGCTTGACCACAAAACCCAACCCACACCCGAGAGGTTAGATATGGGATCTCTAGCAACGTCAATGAAGAATAACCATGACGGACTTCTAGGATTCCAAGCATATGATTCTACAGAGAGCCTCCCACTGGACGAAGAAGGCCCCAGCTGCTGTGCATGGCAGAATTCCATGAATTGTTTTGAAGTTTTCACAATTGCTTAGACTGGAGATAATAGCACAACTTAAAACACATGGTTATTCCTCACCTTCCTCCATAAACCAAAAAGCAATCCACTGGATGGCCAAATCATCATAATTTCTTTGTTTAACCCAAAGGACCAAAAGCATCGCACGATTCAGCAAAGGAACATCTTGCTAATTTGGAGGATTCAATGCCCAAAGGGCTACCAAACCATAAAGAGAAGGCATAGTCACATTGAAATAATAGAAGCATGACAAGGAAATTGTTGAAACAGCGCCACAGAAAGAACTTGATTTTCCTCGGCACTTTAAGGGACACACCCAGATTTCAAGCACTTAAATTTTTGAGTAAAAATAAATAAATAGTTAAATTTTATAGAGGAAGCTAACCATAACCGAAGTGTGAGTAGTACTCCTTTACATTAACCCAAACCCATGGTACGGATTATAAATTTTTTCAAATTCAATGGATATTCCAAATTAATTCACAAGTTAAAGATAAATTAATACCCTTTCCTTTTTATGTCAAGGACAATATATTTTCACTGTACAAATTCTCATATTAAACCACGAGGGTCTTAACCCTTGTCTATTTGGGAACCTAACATTTGAAAATATTGATCAAATCAAAATAATGTTCAAAGTTCAAGGCATATACATTTAATATAAACCATAACCTCTTTATTGAATATAATAATTATTATATTCAATAATTATTATTACAACTCATTTTCCATTTAAGAGTTCATAATTCAAAATAAATTACAATGCTGCCCAAATTACTAATCCACCCCTAATACTGAAGCATAACACAAGCTTGTAACTCTATTCCTTTAAATACCAGCATGTAAAAAATTATGGTAAGCTTGAAAGCTCAGTGGGTCCTCCATACACATTCGTAGTATTTTGCTCAGAGATATATACATGAAAATATACACACAAATTTCAAGTATTAACGTTGCATACATTAATGTATTTGACAGTCAAAAATCAATCTTTAGGGGATCCACCCCAGGGTGTTACCTACCCAAAATATCTCAATTTTAGTGCCACATCTTAAGATATCTGCTCCATGGTAGTACTGGCTAGGGGATCCGCCCCATTTGTCGATATCCATGTTGAGCAACCGTCCTTAATTGTGTATTCTTAGTATTAATGGTGTTCTTTAGTGAAACATTCATACTGCATCAATGTTAAGCACAACATCGTATTTTCATTGAAATTGACAATAATAGCATGCTCCTCATATCATTTCAGCGTGCTGACATATTATAATAGACATTTATATTATGTATGTAAATTTAGCATTCAAGTATCATCATGGTATTATCATAACATCGTGTCTCATATAGCTTTGGCATCACAACATCCTCATTCTTATAACCATATTTCTCATAATAACCATATCATCAAAATAATGTTAACATCTTATTATCATCATAATTTCACAAAATCAACAAACATCACAACGTTATCATCATATCATACAACATATCATGTACAAGCATTAAACAACTTATAACTAATCATGCATGATATTAACTATGTTCCTACGCACACATCCAAGGAAAATAAAGTGAAGAGTAAGAATTTTTTTCCACCTGAATCGTTAAATTCTTAAGTTAATTGGGACGTTGTCAACCTCTGATACTCCAAATCTCTTGACCTTAGTTGGTAGTGTGTTAGAAGTAAGAGGGGAATGGGTTTAGATAAATGTTAAAAGAAAGGGAAATAGACACTTAAGATGAGAACACTCTAAAAAAAATTTTCAGATGTGAAAAATCAATTAAGACCGCAACCACATAACATATTAAAATTCTCAAGAGAGAGCTTGCTACTTTGATGCTTAAAACCTCTCACTTGAGAGGAGGTATTTATATTAGAATTCATTCAATTCATACCACAATTAAAAATTCACAAAAAATCATGACCTTATACATGTAACTTACTTTTTGATAACTTTTTCACCAATAATTCGCACATAGTATTGGGCTTTAGAATCTTTTAAATATTGAGCTTGATCATTAGCTCAAAACAACTATACTTCTTAGAATTGATATTGAGCTTGACCTTTGGAATTGATCATAAACATAGACTCAAAATAAATTTATATTATATTAATCTTCTCATCTCGTGACATATAGATAATAATGGTGGAGATAATATTGACATTTACTTATTTATTTATTGGTTATGTATGTTGTAAGTTTATGGAAATTTTGGAGTAATACATTAGGGTCCACAGGAACCTCCAATTGGTTGACCTGCTTGATGAACTGTTGGATTCTCCTTCAAGTTTCTTGCAATATAGTAACCACTTTAAACTGAATACACCCCAGATTTCGAAAAGTGCCATATCAAACGGACCTGGCATCTACTTCTACTGATCGGAATCTGCCTAATGAGCTTTGCATCCTCTTTCATAAAGGTAGCCTGCAATATTCTAGTGTCCAGGAACCGGTAACCGGGTTGATTAGGTCCCTTACAAAGGTATAAGAATCTACCCTTGGGGACCAAACCCGAAAAGTAGTTGGTCTAGGCAACCAAGGATTACTTCAGATATTAATATCTCTACCATTACCTACTCGCCAACGCAAGCCAAATTACACCAATGAGTACCATCATTCTTCCCTGAAGAATTCCACCAATATTTAGCAATCTTGGAAGAAAGGGACTTGCATACATAACAAGGAAGCTTGAAAAATGACACGTAATATATGGGAGTGGCCAGAGCAACAGATTTTATCATTATCTCCTTTCCCCCAAGAGACAACAATTTCTCCTCCCAATTCCTCTTGGATCTACCAATATTTATTTTTGTGCCAAGGTATATACTAATATCCACCACCTCCTGCACCTCCAATATATCTAACAGATTCTTCCTTTTATCCCGGGGAACCTACGGGCTGAATACAATAGAACTTTTAAAGAAATAAATTGATTGCTCAGAAGCCTTGCAGTACATCTGCAACACCGAGGCCAAAGCTCTAAAATCTTGGGCAGATGCCTTGCAAAAGAAAAGGGAATCATCAGCAAAAAATAAATGTGAAATAGGCAGGCAAGGGTCATGAAGCCTAAATGCATGTATCTGTTGTTTGTTACCATTTGAGACAGCATGAAAGATAAAGAATACGCACAAATTATGAACAAATACAGAGAGAGCGGATCACCTTGCCGAAGACCCTGAGTCAAATTTATTTTATCTGACAGGTTTCCATTAATTTTAACACGGTATGAAACTAAAGATATACAGAGACGGGTCCAAGCCAACCACTTTTGAGAGACCCAACTTTTTCATCACAAATACGAGAAATCCCCATTCTACCCGATCGTAGGCCTTTGACATGTCTAGTTTTATAACTGCATCATGGGATCTCCTACTTGGGTTGAACAATGAATGCATGACTTCGTGGGCCACCATAATATTGTCCACTATTTGTCTCCCTTGCACAAACGCACACAGGTACGGGCTGATGATCTTGGGAAGAATCTGTCTCATTCTATTAGCAAGAATCTTAGCAATCACCTTATAAGCAATGTTGCAAAGATTTATAAGCCTTAAATCCGATAGATATGAGGGAGCTTTTATTTTAGGCACCAAGGCTATATGAGTCTGGTTCAAGTCTGCTATTATCAAAAAAGTCCTTCACCATACGCAGCCAACATATAGGGCTGCACAAGCTCCCAATTCTCCTCATGTCCATAATTATCTTGAAGAAAATAAGAGTGGGTTTTGGTGGGAGAGTGAGGATTTGTTTAATTTTTGGTGGGTATGCTAAATGAGATGATGAGGGTAATTAATGATTTGGGTCGATATGTTAAATTAATTAAACAATTCATACAACTTATTGCCACTTGTGAAATAAAAGCACAAGTTATTTCTCCAAAAAAAAAATAATAATAAACGAAGAAAGACCACACCAACCAGTTTAATTGAAAATCACTGCCACAAATTTGGGGCAATGTGACATTAGCTCGTGTGTACAATAATATGTCCCATTTTCTTCACTTTGTGTAGGCCATGAAGAAGGAAGAAACGACATATGAGACAATTAAATTGATCAATGCATAAGATTTATATCTAGAGGCGTTTCATTCCCATCAAAACCACAAATAATTTTATTAAATAAAATACCCTTCCCACAGAATAACTTCAGCATCAAAAAATAATAAGCCCGTAGAGGACAGATTTTATTCAACATTTCATCCACCATCAATGGGAAGAAGAATCCTCATTCATATTATAATAGTAATCCATGTTACCCCAAAAAAAAAAAAGCATCTTACATCAACTATAGCTCCACTCTCCATTCTTTTTAAGTAGAAAATCCAAATGTATAAATTAAGAAACTGTCAGAATTGGAGTAACATAAGAAAAATTTCCAAAAAAGAGGGGGGGAGAAGACTAAAAAAATCACGTCAGACTAAACTCAACATAATACAAAAAAGTAGTAGGATTGTTTGGCATGAGGAAAAACAGAAAATTTGATGTTTTAACAACTCTGCAATGAAGACCATGGGAGTATTTGAGTGAGGCCTTCTTTCAACCCTGTTTCTCAGTTTCCTGAAACCAAATTCCAATGGATTATGAGAGTTAGTAAATGTAAAAGAACAATAGCTGGACTATGGAAAATATGCCAAATTTCATTCGCTGTGGATATTGAAACAGTTCCTTAGACTAGCATGAAATATATGATTCAAAACAAATGCAGTAGTACTGACATGGGTGTTTACTGTTTAGTTCCCATCATCAACATTGTCATCTTAAGTGCACCTCAAAAAGCTTCACAATGAAGTAAAATAGAACCCAACATGTCTGGGATTGGATACCAAAAGATTTTCTTGTTAACTTATAGTAAATTAGGAACCAAGTTAATAGACACATCACAAGCAAGAGTTTCTTACTTTTTTGTTGGTACATAAAATGAATGCAATGGACCTTAAGGGGAAAAAAAAAACAAGTTAGAATTCAAGCACAATCAGCTCTGACTACCAAAGTCATCCATGATTTTTGGATTTCACAGAATTGATCATTAGGAAGTGCCTGAAAGGAAGGATCCCAAAGAAACAATCTTTCTTTTAGTTGTTGAATCTCTCCATAGTTGATTAATGTGTGATATTCCAAAAGCAAAAGAAGCAAAGAAAATTCAACATGGAAAGTGTAGATGGTGTCATCACCAGATGACTGCAGAGCAAGGACTGAGCTAAACGTAAAAAGAAATCTTGACCCTTTAATAAGGATCTATTAGGCGTCATAAGAGACAGGTTGGCAAAATATGGGAGGACAAAGGCACCAAAGATTTCCTTGCAAACAAAATGGTAAAAAGGAAATCAAATGGGTTTTAAAATCAGAAAAGAAAATAAAGAGAACATATAAGTGAATAACACTTAAAAGCATGTCCAAGGCAAAAAAAAAAAACACAACAAAACAAGTCATATATCATTTGAAGATTATTTTATATTGTTGCTAAATTCTACCATCCATACTCAACTACATGAGTCGGCTACATGAATCCACTGCCTCTACTCTACTCTATCAAGTGCTAAGTCAACAGCTAATAGTTATATGACAAGTATATCTTCTTTATCTCTAGCCATGTTAATATTGGTCTTCCTTTGCAGCTATCATTACTATTAATTGTCAATGAGTTGCTCTTTCTAAATGGTCCATCTAATGGTCTTTGTTGTATTTATCCAATCACCTTAAACAATTCTTTTCTATTTTATCTCCAACTAGAGTTACTCCTATCGTTTATGATAAATGTGCATTTTTAATTTTGTTTTTGAATTTATACCATGCATTTATCTGGACAATCGCATTTTCATTACACTTAGTTTGTAAACAAGGTTTCTTTTTGGGTACAACATTTTGTTCTACAACGCATGGTTGGCCTAATCTTAAAAAATAAAAAAAATCAACTTCAATGAGATGAGTTGACCATATAATAATTTAGCAGAAAGACAAGAAGAAAAGAGAGAGCACATCACCCAATGTTTGGTTTTTAGATTTCGTATAGCCCTAACAGTTGCCATCTTCAAACAAAGAAGCTGACTAATGGCTCAAACTGCCATCTTCATGCTAATCAATTGGAGACAAACTCTCTCATTCTAAACACACATTGATGCCTACATAAATATCAATCACTTGAACCCCACCGAGAGTTGCCAAAATACCATAAATAAACTATATTGTTAAAATGACAACTAAACATCCCAATAAATCGTAACCTAGCCAAGCATTTCAATGTCTAAATAACATCCAAGACAAGAATTGACTAAAAGGTGTTTCCTTTCTAACATGAACAGCCTTGGCTCCAAGGAAAAACTCAAACATATCAATCCCAAAAGAAATTCCTCCTCAAAAACAACAAAGAACCTAATATTTTTTTTCGTAGCATAGGAGAGGAGCCAAACCTTTGTCTCTATTCTTTTCCAATGTCATCATCTCCAATTACGCGCCCATTTTCCAAAGACTAAGTCCCAATTTTTTATAAGAAATGCTCAAAGTTTATTAATAATAATAAAAAATGAATAAAAGGCCTAGCAAACCGAGAAGGCCACCAAGAGACCCCACAACTTATTAGATACAAATATTTCCCCACCCCTCAACCACTCCACTAGGCCATACTATTTGGATATCCTTGCTATTGTCCAAGTAGATGCAAAAACCTACCTTACTCCCAAAAGCAAGTAAGCGTGACAAACACTAGGTTGCAAAAATTGGCAATAATAGCTTATGCAAAAGCCCACCCAAGAATCCACAAATCTTTTTTTTTTTTTAGAAGAAACAAATATAATTATATTAATTCATAAGAATAGCAAATACATAAAACACTGATCACAAGTTGTGAAAGAATAAAGATTTCCTCACAAAAAGCTCCAAAGCAGCAAGCCAAGCAATATAAAACACCCACACCCCAACTAATCTCAAAAAACTTAACCTCTACCCATATACATACAATTATTCCAATTTAACGACCAATCTGCAACTGAAAAACCTTTTGCTAAAGGCGAGGCAAAAACCCAAGTACTTGCCTTGAGCTTAATATCCTCCCATAATTGCATTTCAGACCTAGCTGAATTATGGAATATTCTATTGTTACGCTCGAGCCAAATCAACCAGAGTGACGCATAAAATGCAATCAAACCCAGACCCCTCTCCGCCCTTGATAGAGATGGAATATGACATAAAGATAATCCTTCCTCATTGTGCTGAGGCATGAGGAACCTATTTCCAGAGGTGACAAGCCATTCCCGCCATATCATCTTCACATACTGACAATGGAAGAAGCTATGATCAACATAGTCCCCCTCTTGTTGACATAGTACACACACCAATGTGGTGATAAACTCATATTGGGCATCCTTCTTTGCACCATCCCAGATGTGTTGAGTCTCTTATGAGCGAGGATCCACCCAAAAACTTTTATCTTGGATGGTACATGTGCCTGCCAAATGTGAGTAGAACATGGAAATAATGGAATGTGTTGTGACTCCATGAGGATGTTAGAGAATGATTTACATGTAAACCTTTTGGAAGGGTTCGGTGACCAAAGTATTGTATTTGTATCTGAGGTTAATGAGACGTATTGAAGTTTGTGTAATAGGGAAGTTAGTTCATTAATCTCACACACAGGTAATGCTCTAGGTAGGTGTAAGTTCCATGATATTTTGTACGGGGAAGCATTAGGGTCATTGTCAATAAAGGAAGATATAGGATAGTGGTGTAGCTTAGAGGAACGGTATAGGTGTGGGAACGCTTCAGCCAGCTTAGAATTGTCCAACCACCTGTCCTCCCAAAAATTGAAAGAATGGTTGTTGCCCAGCCTAAAATGCAAGTGTGGGGAAAACTCTAGAGCTAAGGATGCGATGAACTTCTATGGGCTTTTATAGGTGGATCCAGCTCTCCTAACTGTACTTTCCAAGATGAACCTCCCATGTCTGCTTGAGACAACCTGTGCCCACAATGACCGCAGTTCTGTGCTGAATCTTCATATCCACTTACTGCACAACACGACATTTCTAAGTGAAAGTTACCAATACCCAAGCCCCCTTTTTCTACTGGTCTATGAACCACCACCCACTTGATCAAGAAAGAAGACCGTTTTTCAAGTTTGCTCCGCCAAAAGAAGTTTTTGATCAATTTCTCAATTCGATCCGCCACTGAAGTCGGAATCTTAAACATGGACATATAATATGAAGGGATCGCCATAAGAACAGAGCGAACTAGGTCGAGTCACCCTCCTCTAGACAAGAAAGCACGTTTCCAACCATCCAACCTTTTAGATATTTTTGTAATAACCGATTCCCAAAATACTGTAAACATTGGATTACCTCCTAATGGAAGGCCCAAACCACAAATCTTAGTCCATTGAAACTAAAAATCTAAAATATTGCTATTTAATCCCATGACATCCACACTAAGTTTTTGGGTTTTGACAAAGATTCATGTGATAGTGATAGCTCCAATGTCAACTCAAAGAAGATCAAAATCAATATTAAGTCAATTATACAAATCCATTAACAACCTCATCTAGTGCCATAAAAATTGTATTCTTGTAGCACATTTATAACTAATATTAGTTTCATGCACTTGCTTCCAAAAGTAATTGCGCAAAATCAAAATCCTCCATCCATTCCCATACACTCCTTGACATAAGAGTCCACAAGCAACCTGCTTGCACTACTAGTTCTTCTACAGGAAATGAATTGATAAGTAAAGAAGGCCTCAATGTTTTAAATATATTTTGTAACACCTATAAAAAACTTAACGCGTGTAATGTTTTTAAATTTCACCTCAAGGTTATATTGTTTTTTTTTTCTTTGAAGAGAAACAAGATAGTATGTATTTATTAATGAGTATAAAAAGTTCACATAAAGGGATTACATTGACCCAACAACAAAAACATAAAAACCAAAATTACATTAAACAAGAACCCCAATTCTGATACCAATCTATGATAGAGAACCCACTCTCAAAATTGGAAGTTGCTACCTAGCTTGCCGCCTGCAATAACACTTCATCTCACAAGCTCCATTTGTCTTTTGCCACATCTTGGAAAATATGTCAATTCCTCTCTAGCCAAATTACCCAAGATGAGGCTAACACCATAATTTTGCCAACTTCCAAGATCTTCCTAGATTGGATGGGAAACCTTGTGTCTGCAATTCAACTCTCAAAAGAGTTTGGGGGCAAGAACAGACCATCACAAGCACTCACCCATCTCTCCCATATGAATTTAATCCATTCACAACAACCAAAGAGGTGATCAGCTGATTCACTCCCATTCAAGCATAAAATACGAACATGTGGGGACAAAGCTCTATATGGAAATTGCCTTTGCATGACATTTGTTGTGTTAAGCTTCCTATTTAAAAGAATCCACCCAAAGAATTTTACCTTAGATGGGGCATGTGCAACCCATAATGGTTTGGGAAAAGGTGAGGATAGTGAGGAGGGACAATCCAAAATGGCTTCAGAAAAGGATTTGCATATAAAAAGGCCAGAGGGAAGAAGAGACCATCTAAAGCCATCTTCTCCTTGGGAAAGTCTGATATTGGATAATAAGGCTGATAAATATTCAAATTGGACTTGGGCTCTAGAGGGAATAGGAAGGGAGAAATGGAAGTTCCAATATAGGTTTGATAGGGAGTCCAAGTTGCCACTAGTGTTAACAAACTGTGCAATAGGTTGATGAAGAGAAGATAGTTGATAGAGTCGGGGGGGGGGGGGGGGGGGGGGGGGGGGGGGGGGGGGGGGGGGGGGGGGGGGGGATGCAAAGGTTGAATCCCCAATCTACCTATCTTCCCAAAATCTAAACGCCATGCCATTTCCTAATGATGTGGCAATATGAGGAATGAAACTAGGTGAGAGGGATGCAATAAATTTCCCGAGAATCTCCATGAATACTTTTCACCACTTTAAGGTAACATTGTGAAGGCATACACTTTAAAGCTTGAGCCTTGAGGCCCAATAAAGGCTTACCTCACGTCTCATAACAAATTCAATCTTTCTTTACATTTTTAATTTTAAAAAATTGCCAACATGGAGTTGGTACAGTTGGTAAAGAGGTAGCTTTGAAACCCCAAGGTTCCAAGTTCAACACTAGCCACCATGGTTGACAGAATCGTGAATCGGAAGTGAATCGTTGGGGGTTCTCTTAATCGAATCGGGATTTGAATCGATGAATCGTAAGATTCAGGATACAAGTGTGAATCGTATATAAATTTTAGTTTCTAGATACCTTTATTTGTATTCCTAGTGTTATATTAGATTTTCATTATAAAGTTTAATATCTTGTTTTTAATTTGTGAGTTATTCTATTAAATCTAATCATTGAATTTCAAATTTTATCATACAGATCTTAAGATGATAAAATATCAAAGATTTTGAAGACAAAGAGCCTGCGGCTCACGCAATTGATAGGTTGCAACTTTGCACAACAAATGAATGAAAAAAAAAAATTAGGCAAACAAATACATGTTGATGTAAAGTTACTAAAGTAATAAACAAAAGTTCAAACATCAAAGTTCAATTGTAACTTGTAAATTTGTTACACAACACAATAGCACAAAAAAAAAAGAAACACAATTCACAGTGAATCGTGTGATTTTCCTCAATTAATCCCAATTCAGGGGCGATTCAGTGGATTTTCAATTCATACATGTGACTCGAATCGCTGGGGGGTGAAGCGAATCGCGATTCTGTCAACCATGCTAGCCACTGCCTCACCCCCAAATTAATGGGTCAGAAATGGGCCCAATACCTCCTCGAGAGTGCAATTTGGTGATAAAGCTAGTTAGACAACTAACTAACAACATTGTATCTTCTCAAAAAAAAAATTCTTACAAATTATAACCAATTCTTCTTATTTAGGGATTGATTGCGTCACAAAAAGAAATTAAAGCTTTTGTTCTTGAAGGGTAAAAATTTAGCCACGTCCTTTTGCCTTCTTTGTTGCTAGTATTTATTTGAAGTCTCGTAACAAAAATATAAATAATAACTTTTCTGCTCAAGATTTTTGACAAATGATTCTAATAATAAATTTTTCATTACTAAATTTCTTAAATCTAGAAACCTACAAGAACTTCTTGCAAGACCTAATATTTATTCCATTCAATTTGCCAAGTTTCTCATGTATATTATTTTTAACAATTAAAAACTTAACACTTGAAAATCTTGACTTATCATCGTGCTCATTAAGTTTTTTTTTAAAATAATGTTCATGATAATTGAAATAGTTGATATATCAAGTTTACAAGTTAAGTGCAACGCATAGTTACTCAAAGTCTATACATATAACACAAGCAACAAACCAATTGACTCTCATCAACACAGTTGAGTGGTTTCCAACAAAGATTATCTCAGGAAGCTTAGAGTTGGTCGGATGCTATGATGTATTTAGTTAGTTCTATTAAGTTGTGATGTTAGTTACATTAGTTGCTATTAAAGTCAATGGCACACCTGTATAAATATTCATCTATAATTGTTTCAAAGAGGTTGTTGATTGAATCAGAGAAAGTGGGTTTTTCTTTTCTAGTATCATTACAAACACAGTGGAAATAGAGATCGTCATCACCGCAATTGCATGGCTTTCCCTGCGATGGCTCATCAATCCATTGGCTTGTTTCACGTTATTGAAATATAGAGTGGGATCCATGAGCCCATAATAATACGGGTTGTCCTTGCCAGCAGCAGCATCTTGTTTTCGATTATGCTCTTTGATGCTCTTGACAATTAACACATCGTACTTCATGGAGAACGAAGCTTCGTTTATTGACAACCAAGAACTCTAATTTAACCGTCAAGTTCGCAAGAAGAAGAAGGACAACTCGTATTATTACAAACTCACGGATTCTACTTTATATTTCAATAGGGAAGCAAGCCAACGAATCGATGAGCCTTGGCAAGAAAATCCATACAACTGCGGTGACGACGAGTTCTATTTTCATTATGTTTGTAATGATAGAAGAAATGGAAGAAGCTCACTCTCTCTGATTCAATCAACCTCACTGCAACCATTACAAATGGATATTTATATAGGTGTTCCACCGACTTTAATAGCAACCTTTGTAACTAACATGACAGTTGTCAACAACTTAATAGAACTAACCAAATACATCATAGCACGCGACCAACTCTAAGCTTCCTAAGATAATCTTTGTAGCTCTGATGAGAGTCGATTGATTTGCAGCGTCTGTGTAGCACTGTCTCTCACATTATATATATAGTCCATAGTTTATCATTTTATATGTTTTCTAGTTTATAATTTACAATATCATCTATCAAGATTTGTTTATGATTTTTTTTTCTTCACTTTGTGCATTTTTTAGAAAGACTGAGGCTTAAACAACATCTAGTGTTGTCAAGGTGTTAAGGTAATTTGAAGCAATTAACCTTGTTGATGCAAGGCAATGGCAAGGTGTGATATATACAATAAAAATTAAATAAATTGCATAATATAGAGATGAAGCAGTTTTACACGTATTATTAAGTATTTTAAAGTTTTGAAACTCAAATTACATTCTACAAATATATGTCATGAGAAGACTTTCAAAGAGTTTTTAAACAATATTTTCTAAATTTAAAACTTGAAAGAATACCAGTACCAACTTAAAAGATGTGTCCTTATTTGCTAATTGGATTGTCAATTTTTAGGAAATATATATATATATATATATATATATATATATATGTTGATTTTAAGAAAAGCAAATATTTGTGCTTTTTTGCTATGTATTTGTAAGAAAAAGAAGAGATAAAAATGGAAAACATTGAGATATCTTTTCAATACCTCATAAAATTATTTTTGCAAATTATTGCAAAGAGCATAAGATTTTAAACGTTCCCGAGAAGCAGCACTACCTTACTACATTTCCCAGAGAGCCACCAAGGCAATTAGAGATGAAAGTGCCTACACAATGGCCTAATCGATGCCTAGACAATTTGTAACGCCCCAAAAATTATTTCATCTAGCCCATAACCCATTTGCATTTTGCCCAAACTTTATGTGCTTGCATTAATGTGTATGTTTGTGTATTTGATATGTGTTAGTTCAAGTGTTTTGGTATGATTTTAAATTGTTTAATGAGCTGTATGTGATTATTACTTATAGAAAGTATTATTATAGGTAGTATTATTTTATTATATCATTAGCCATATTAATACTATTGTGGGTGACTTGTTGGAGAAGCCACATTTAAATAACTTGTTAAGCAAGTCATTATCTTGACTTGTGAGTTGTCGAATGACCACATTAAATGCTCTCATTTAATGTTCTAATTAATAAATGAGAATATTAGATCAAAGAATAATGACGTTTGAAAAGTGGTTGAGTTGAGGTATGGATGTTGGATAAGTAACCAACACTTGGGAGCACATAATTTCAATGTTATAACTTAACTCGACCCACCAATTCTCTGATTTTCATTCACAATTTGGAGGAGAAAAGAGAAGAAGAGAAAGGAAAAAAAAAAAAGAGAAAGAGAGAGGAAGTTGCTTTGAGGGAAGTCTCAGCAACGTTTTCATCAAAGAGTTGGATCTTGGTGATCTATGTTCGGATTGAGCTCAAAATTGGTAAGTTTGTTCTTCTCTTGTGCATGTATCTTCTGTCCGGTCAAGATTTTGATCGAAGTTGTATTTTGTGATTTATTACCATTCAAACATAAGTAACCGAAATCACGGTTATTTCTACAACAGTTTACATCAAAGGCTAGATCTCATAGATCCGTGGTCGGATCAAGCTAAAAATATGTCCGTCAGTTCGTCTCTTATGGTTATTCATTTTAGTCGGTGGAGATCTTGATTGGAGTTTTCTTCTGAGAGATATAACCTCCCAAACAAAGTTGGTCGGAAAGTTTGGATTTCTCGCGCAATTTATATCAAACTGATAGATCTCCTAAATCTACCGTTGGATGGATATGATATTTCAGAAGATGGTTCACAACTGATCTTTTTGCATTATGAACGGTTAAGATGTTGATGGGACAAGTATTTTGTGTGATATAGTCATCTGAGTTCAAGTATTTGTAACAGGAAAGGAGAAATCGTTTGATTAGAGATATGTTCATCAAAGAGGCTAATCTCTTCGGTCCACCGTTGGATTGAGCTGAAATTTGGACAGAAGGTTCGTCTCTTAATATTCTTCAATCTTTGCAGTTGATTTTGTGAGTAAATATTTTTGTTGGCAGCTTGATACATCCGAACAGAACATTGAATGAAAAATTGGCGGGGTTGTTTGTATTAGACCTAAATCTAGAATATGAACTTAAACCTTTCCAAATAACTTGCATGTCAACTTTGTTAAGCTTGAGGATGGTAGATGTCTATGCATGTATTTTGTAGAGATTTCCATCATAAAATTTTAGGGTTTAGTTCAAATGACTTTTACTTGGTTCATTGACCTAGAGTTGAGAATATGCCTTGCATGTCAACTATGTTGACTAAATGGGCATATTTGTTGGATCCTTGATGTTCGATTAGAGATCGTCATGGTAGAACATGGAGACCTTGTTCAAATTAGTAATATGGCCCAGTATGGAAATCCCCATATTTTAGGGCTTTTAACACTCTTGACCTTAAAGCATGGGATTAGTACACTTGATGCCTAATTGGGCATGATTGGAGTTGTTAATGCTATTAATTAATGAGTAGTGGCCATGTCATGAGTTTTGACCTACATGTTGGCTTGATCTCCCAATTGGGCATGGTTATGCCTAAATATTGAAAATCAATATTTATGATTAAATGGATGAATTGTAGGTGTGAATTAGGCATTAAGGGCCTATGACATGAGAATAGGAATGTATGTTATAATTAGATGAGGTATAGACCTATTGTCTATATGTGGTGAATGATTATGTATGGTGTACAATGTCTTTGTGGTTTAGCATGGCAATTGATGTGTGTATGGGAATTAATGAATATTTCAAGATCTTAATTGGTTGATTCGGTTTTGAGTTGCCTTGTGTGTGGATAGATACTCTTGCGAGATTTCGTAATGAGTAGACTTCATTTATGTTTAAATTTTTTATGTCATCATATCACTTATATGTTGTATGTTAAAAGCATGAAATGTGTTTTAATTATTTCAAATATGCCCATTTAGTCAACATAGTTGACATGCAAAGCATATTCTAAACTCTAGGTCAATGAACCAAGTAAGGGGGTCATTTGAACTAAACCCTAAGATTTTATGATGGAAATCTCTAACAAAATACATGCATAGACATCTACCATCCTCAAGCTTAACATAGTTGACATGCAAGCTATTTGAAAAGGTCTAAGTTCATATTCTAGATTTAGGTCTAATACAAACAACCCCGCCAATTTTTCATTCAATGTTCTGTTCGGATGTATCAAACTGCCAACAAAAATATTTACTCACAAAATCAACTGTACAGATTGAAGAATATTAAGAGACGAACTTTATGTCCAAATTTCAGCTCAATCCAACGGTGGACCGAAGAGATTAGCCTCTTTGATGAAAGTATCTCTAATCAAACGATTTCTCCTTTCCTGCTACAAATACTTGAACTCAGATGACTATATCACACAAAATATTTGTCCTATCAACATCTTAACCGTTCATAATGCAAAAAGATCAGTTGTGAACCATCTTCTAAAATATCATATCCATTCAACGGTAGATTTAGGAGATCTATCAGTTTGATATAAATCGCGCGAGAAATCCAGACTTTTCGACCAGCTTTGTTTGGGAGGTTATATCTCTCAGAAGAAAACTCCAATCAAGATCTCCACCAACCAGAATGAATAACCATAAGAGACGAACTGGCAGACAAATTTTCAACTTGATCCGACCACGGATCTATGAAGTCTAGCCTCTGATGTAAACTGTTGTAGAAATAACCGTGATTATGGTTACTTATGTTTGAACGGTAATAAATCACAAAGTACAACTCCGATCAAAATATTGACCGAACAGAAGATACATGCACAAGAGAAAAACAAACTTATCAATTTTGAGCTCAATCCGACCATAGATCACCAAGATCCAGCTCTTTGATGAAAACGTTGCTGAGACTTCCCTCAAAGCAACTTCCTCTCTCTTTCTCTTTTTTTTTCCTTTCTCTTCTTCTCTTTTCTTCTCCAAATTGTGAATGAAAATCAGAGAATTGGTGGGTTGAGTTAAGTACTTAAGTTATAACATTGAAATTATGTGCTCCTAAGTATTAGTTACTTATCCAACATCCATACCTCAACCCAACCACTTATTCAAACATCATTCTTCTTTGATCTAATATTCTCATTTATTAATTAGAACATTAAATGAGAGCATTTAATGTGGTCATTCAACAACTCACAAGTCAAGATAATAATTTGCTCAACAAGTTATTTAAATGTGGTTTTTCCAACAAGTCACCCACAATAGTATTAATATGGCTAATGATAGAATAAAATAATAACACGACCAATAATAATATTTTTTTTAAGTAATAATCACATACAACTCATTAAACAACTTAAAATCATACAAAAACACTTGAACTAACACACATCAAATATCAAATACACAAACATACACATCAATCATACAGTTTGGTCAAAATACAAATAGGTTATGGGCTAGATAAAATAATTTTCGAGGCGTTACATCACACCCACCTTAAAATGAACTTTGCCCTCGAAGTTTTAAGGTTAAGAAATTACCTAAGCCCATGAACTCGGCAAAGTGCTCCATCTACGTCCTCACACTCCCAAGTAACCTGTTCCTTGCCATGGAATTGCCATTTCACCTTGACCATAGGAATTTCCCAGTTGCGTAACCTCTGTACTTTCCAATCAAGAATCTGGGCAGGTTCCTCGTCATAAGTCTCATCCTACCTCAGCTCAACGTGTCTCCAACCCAAGACGTGATCAAAATTACTCTTGTACATTCTCAGCATTGACATATGGAAAACATTATGCCCTGCCGCTAGCTAAGGTGGCAAGGCTAATCGGTAAGCGACGGGGCCAATTCACTCTAAAACCTCAAACGGCCCAATGAATCTCAAAGCGACCTTGCCTTTTATCTCAAACCTCGTTTGGCCCTTCTGAGATGAGACCTTCAACAAAACTTGGTCACCTACCTCGAACCCTATGGCCTTACGCCTATTATCAGCGTAACTCTTATGTCTGTCTTGAGCTATCTTCATATTATGCTTGGTAGAATTGTACAAATACCTTTTAGGTTATGATGAGTCCCTGGTCTTATGTGCAGCTCACACACTAGAGAGTGATGTTGAGGATTGGTTGCTTTCTGTACTGGACACGCAGCAGATAATGAAAAGTGGACCACCACCCCACACAATTCCTTGACAACACTAGCCTCGTCTAACTCGGGCAAAACCCCTCTATTATGCCTAACAAATCTTAAAATTTTGAGTACATGAACAAATGCTTGGGTACACTCCACACACAACACCAATAGTTTTTTTTTTTTTCCAATTGTGTGAAAAGCAAGGCAGAAAAAAAAAATTCAAGGAAAAAACACAATAAGATTTTGCATCTATAAGCAAAGCTAAAAAGCTAGCTGGTGAACAGACTTCCAATGCTTCTCTTAAGTTGACAACAAATCATACTCATCAAAGCATATTCTAGATTAAATGGGATTGGCTACATGAATTTGTTTTTTCTAAACTTCTCTATTCCAATGGTGCTTATATTCTTATTAATTATCTATGCTCATGCTATTTTATGTTTTCATCTTCATCTATTATTCTTGTTAATAGCAAAGATGCTACTCTTCCTAATTAGTATATCTAATGTTCTTTCATAATATATGTTTAAATCACCTTAATTAATTCTTTTTTATTTTATCTCCAGTCGGTGATACTCCTATCATCTCCAATCTCCCAAATCTATTTATCTTTAACACGTTCCTTTAATGGTTTAACACTCATCTATCTTAACATCCAATTTTTTTATCTCACTTAATCTTTTAGTGTTATATTTTATTGCTCAATTAAATTACAAAGGTAACAAATCACAACAAGTTTAATACCAAATCTTATCGAACTTTTCTTTTAAATTCATCAGGCCAAATTGACAAGCAATCTACAAATCAAAATAAAATTTTCATAATTTTGCTGCATCCGTTACATGTAAATATTAATTAACTCAAACATAAGAAGTAAACATTAAGCAATCAAGACCTAGTAAATAGATAAAAAGAAATATAACCCTAATAAACAAAACTCAATTTCCATTAGTCAAGATGAGAAGGAGACCATTACCCCTCACATCTCAGAACTGATTTCCTTCTCTTCCCCAGCTTCTGTTGATGCAGCAGCCTCCTCAGCATTAGCTTCTCCTTCAGCAAGTGGCTGCACTTGTTCATCTTCTGGCAATGGCTCCTCCACATAATCATTCTCAAAAGCATCTGCAGGCACCTCATAAATCCTCACTTGCGGTTTCGAAGGATCCTTCACTAGAACATATTTCCCTTCATTCAGTTTCATGCACAAGTCAACAATAGATTTAACAATTCCCCACATATTTGAAGTGTTCAAATTGATCTGTGTTGCAAATTCTCTCGGTTTATACCCAACCACAGACAATATCACATGGTTAAAGTGATCGCGTGGATGAACTCTCGAAACATAACCCAATTTCATCATATCCGCACTCGCCAACAATGCTTGTGCAGTCCACTTAGCCAACTTATTAGCATTGTTCTTAAGCTCCGTCGCCAAAACCGCCCCACGCTGCGTTTCCAGCTTCTTCCTCCAATCAACCCCCGAGTACTTCGGATCAAACTCATTAAGCGCGTTCAACGTCAAGAAAGATCTTTGCCCTTTCACTTCTGTAACACTATGAACCTCACACCTAGTCACCAAATACATATCATCCTCAAGCTTCCACCGCCTATACCGATATGCAACCGAAGCAACCTCTTCTCCTTCATTCGCAAACGGATTTGGCTCCTCAAAAGTCACCTTATTCCCATCCCTAACCAAAACCTGCTGCGAAAAATTCTGGTTAATATAGGCCGCCTCCACACTCAACGAATACGCCGAATTGATATCCTCCTTCGCCTCCGGCAAAGGCTCCATCGACGTCTCGTTAACCGAAAGTAGATCCAACTGCGATCCATCCCTCTTATCGAAAAACAACTTGTTCCCAACCCTCTGAATCACAATATCCCACGAGTAAACTGACCTCGTCGCGCACATTAGGGTGGATAGTATAGTATCCGTGGCAAAAACCGTAGCTTTATCCTCATTAGCCAATCTTCGTATAATCGGATCGTCTGTCGTCGTAACCTTAAAGAAATTCCTGTTCTTGAACCGCTCCAAACGCTTCTCGTTTTTAGGGTTCACGCGATCGTAGGTTCGGTCGTAGAACTCAAGACCGCCGCAGACAAGCAGATCTTCCGGCTCAGGAACCGGAAATGCGAGCTTGGAGAAGGTCGAGAACGGGATTTGCTCCAGCATGGTCCACTCCGGCTGGATATCGACGGAGGATTTGAAGATCGCGGCTTCGCGGCGAGGCATATTGGTGCCGGAGCGGTTGAGATTGTACAAGCGATCGCGGCGAGCGCGTTCCTTCTCGGCCTCACGCTTGCGTGCCTCGACTTCTTCGTCGCGGCGCTGCGGGAGCTGCCGCTGCTGCTGGAACCGCCACTTGGGGCCGAACTTGGGGCGCGGCGCAGGCTTGCCGTCGACGAGCCGGAAAGAGGCGTCTTCGTCGTCCACGGAGTAGTCGAAGACGGTGTCGAAGGGATTGCGAGGATTAGGGTTGCGAGAATTAGGGTTGTTGATGGATTTGGGGATCCAATCGGCGATCCGGCCGAGCTTGTCGGAGCGGTTGAAGGGAGCGAAGGGGAGGTTCGTGAGGTGGTCGGAGGTGAGAGGAGCCGCCGTCTCCGGCGGACCCCATCCGTCGGAGTTGAAGGGGACGGCTCCGACGTCGAAACCCACCATTGTTGTTTGGTTTTTGAAAGAGAAAGCGAAAGAGAAAGAGAGGTTTTTTTAGGGTTTTGTAGAGAGAGATGAAGAAGAAGAAGCCCTAGTTTATAAGTAGCGAAGCTAAGGTGGTTTGTGGGAAATGTCACTTGGTTTTTGAGTATAAATTTTATGTGTATTAATTGGACGCATTTAGAATTTTTGGTTCCTAATTTATTTTATATAATATTAATAATAATAACTCAATTTTACTTAATTAAGTCTTTTTATTATTTATATAAAATAAATCAATTTAGGATTAACTTTGGTAGAAGGATTCCTTATTTTTTAAGCAAGAAATTTCGGTTTCGAATTCTTGTGAATTCAAAAAAAAAAATTAAAAAAAGTCTCCGTTTCGGCACCTGACAGTTACTTCGAGTCTAAGTGAATTAGTCTCGTCACAAAGTAGAAGGAGGACATCACCCTAGACATCGAAATTCTAATAATCAAAAAAAATG
The DNA here is from genome assembly GCA_035771175.1 of Paratinospora sagittata. NCBI lineage: Eukaryota > Viridiplantae > Streptophyta > Magnoliopsida > Ranunculales > Menispermaceae > Paratinospora > Paratinospora sagittata. Next base: position 37,086,015 of record CM069610.1, read on the forward strand.
ATAAAAATAAAAATGCTAGTGACAATAAATTTATGGCAATTATTTGTTTTAGATTAAAAAAAATATGAATTTTAATTATTTACACTCTAAATTTATATAATTACTTATTGATATTTTGTTAGAAATGAAAAATTATAATAATTGTTGTTTTAAATGATTTTTTTTTTGTTAAGATGGAGCCCATTGCATTATAATTTTTTTATTATTATTTTTTGAAAGATATAATTTTATTATTAGCTCTCCTATAATCCAAACTTTTTAGTGTTGAATCAATATAATAGTTTTTTAAAAAAAATTAATATATTTTTTAATAGGATACATCTTAATGATGTGGTGCACGGAGGTTATAATTGTTGCTCTTAAAGATTAGCTCAATTAGCATGTAGGTCTAAGTTTTTACACTATTGAAGAATTTAAATATTGTAATAATATGTTTCAATTTGAATTCTTGTAGATACAAAAAAAAAAAAATTATTGGGACATCCGACAGTTACTTTGAATCCAGGTAGAGTAGTCTCATCGTAAAACAGAGGGAGGACATCACCGGAGCGCCGAAATTTTAGTAATAAAAAAATAAATAAATAAAATATTGTAATAATGTCATAAGGTTCGTTTTTATAGAGGTTCATTTTTCAAAAAATCATTTAGCTATAGATAAATTTCATGCCTTTTCAACTTTTCATGACTGAGTAGATATGTCTGTAATGGCCACAAGCTATCCAAGATATCATATAATTATAGCTAAAGTTGGGTCGTTTCGATAATTAACTTAAGTCATTTCGAGTCACTCAAGGTTTGAAATTGATAGCAATGGCAAGTAGCTTTAGAATAGTACAACGAGGATGGAAGATCAAATCAAATAGTGAATGTACCTATAGGTGGTCCAATTTAATGCATAAAAGTACAGGTTTCACACATCCATATGTCCATCTATTGGAGGCATCGAAGTAGCATCCATTCCCCTTTCATATTTTTCGTTTGCCCTAAGGAAGAATCTTATAATTTTGTTTATTTTCCAAATTTAAAAAGTGTGTTGAATTTGTAACCCTAAACAAACTGCTGATGATAAGTCGAAGGAAGGTGAAGATTATGTCAAGTCATCATGTCTTGTATGCCCGGGGTGACACGCATGCTATTCATTCATGAATAGTATGAACAAATGATCTCGAAGGTACTAGACGCTGCGGTAGACTGTGTACTGGGATGTGACAATATTATGTAATATGTAACGGCTAGGGTACGTTCGGTATGAGTTACTCATCACATCCCAGAGGTACTAGATACTGCAGTGTACTGTGTACTGAGATGTAACAAGCTACAATGGCACAACACAAAATCTCGACTAGATGGGGTAGAGAACTTGTTGAGTTAGCATTGATGGAATGGAATTGGACGAAGACAACTATCAATTTACTTAAAAGAAAGAAAAGGAATGAATATACCCAAAAAAAAAAAGAAAAAAGAAATGAGTCACACGTAAGTTCTTTTGTTAGTCTAGCATAAGCGTGAAGTTAAAAGTCTTTTGATTTAGCTTAAAATCTACTTAATATCTAAAATAGTATAAAAAAAGAGCAAACCTTGACAGAAAAGATTGAAATTGCTCCATTGTAACTTGGTCACAGGTGCGTAATCTTATGGGGAGGTAAGGCTGCTTATTGTAGGTATGCCCTTTTTTTATTTAAGGAGTATAAGCTTATATACTCTTTAACACTAAAAAAAAATGTTGAAGAAAACCTTCATTTGTTGCAAACTCTTCTTTTTCTTTATTTGTTTTAAGGATACACTGCAATCTACTCAATAACATCAATATATGATGATGAATTGAAGTCAAGTTACCAATAGGATGCTATGATATATATATATATATATATATGAAATGGATATAAATAGAATCACTTGCTTGCAAGCTTGAGCCCATCTTATGTGTAGCATACAAAATATCACCTTTAAGCTTGATTTCTATACATCAATATCAAAATATTGAACTTTACATCCTTACATCCCTTTAAAATCCCATATGGAAGGCCCAACAAGAAAGATCATCTTCATCACATCATTAACAGACTTGAGAATCAAGTTACTCTATGGAATCTTCTTCTTCTTGTTCTTGAATAATTATTTCTTGCAGAAAAAAATAGAAACCTCATCATCCCAAATGCCTATAATCTGCCTAAGAAATCATCATTTTCTAATTGAAGCATTAGAATCCAAGATAGGAATATCCATTGTAACAGTCCTAATGCTTCTAATTTATTTCAGTAAGAAGTATGTAGAAACCATAGACTTTGTGGAAATCTTTTAAAGGGTATTGTTGAAATCATGAACAAATTTCTCTAAGTCTTGAAGATATCCTTGACATCCTTGAATTAAATGCAGTTCCTCCAATCTGCATGAGAATTGAAGCACCAAATTTAGAAATTAACAACAGGGTTATAATGCATAATAATCATAAAATTTCATCATTCTAAGAACTTTAAAAAAAAAGAAAAAGAAAAGAAAAGAATGAGACATGAAGATAAGTACTTAATCAGATTCAAATCAGACCTCTGAATATATTGTTTGAACACTAGAATCGTCGATTGCCGACAAGTTTGCATTGAGAACTTCAGCTCCTTCTTCGTGAAGCACCTGGATGATCTCATAAAACATGGATTTATCGCTGAGCTCACTTATCAGAACCACCTCTAGTGTAGAACCCATTTGGTGAATCTCAAGTTTAGGTGATTCCAACCTCTCAATTCTTCCATTTTTCATGTTTTTGCTCCTGCCTATCTCTTGATTTCTCACTAAATGGTCTCTCTTCTCTCTGATCTTCTCCAAATTCTCCTGTAACTTCTTTATATAATTTGTAGCTTCATCAAGTTGATCAGGCAATGACTTCAACTCCTGAAATCATACGGTCATATTCTGAAGTAACATAAATTTTTATGCAATTACAAGATGATTAATTAGTGAACATATAATATAAGAAACTGTACCTTAGATTTCTGATTATTTGGTACAAGAGAGTTAAGTTTGGAGTAAAGGGTCTTCATTTGATTTCTGCGGTTTTTCTCTATGGTCTTTCGATCCATTTTCATTGGAACACATCGGCTCTCCATCTCTCTTTTCTCTATAAACAAGTCCATTGGAGCTCCAGAAATAGAATGGTTTAAGTTGAAGAAATTTATCACGGAGGACAAAACAAAGGTGAAAACAAAGTAGAAGGAACCATTAACCCCTCATTAAAGTTTGATTTTAATATGGTGGGTCTAGTTAGTTCATCAAATTTGGGACCCAAATAGCGCTAGTTTTTGACCGTTCGTTGCAAGAACTTTTGTAATTTCGGTTGGCTTAGCCTATAAGAAGAATCAACAAGATTATCCATACTTATCAAATCAAAAAGCAATGCAAAAAGGATTTACAGTATGAACAACCTACATGAATGATAAATTCATCCTCCTTTGATGTTTTCTTTTTCTTTTTTACTCTATCTATAGATAATCTAGCAAGAACATCAGGAAGAATTTCTTTCACTTTATAGATAATCTTGCTTTGGGTCATGATGGCAGAGATGATAAGGGAATGCTTTTTACAGCAACATATATGTTATCTTAGATATATTACTGACTTTGAAAAGTACCAAGAGGCCTTACTGACAAGTTATATATATCAGAGATTACTGGGCTTTTACTGGTAAAAAGAAAAGCTATTAGTTGTCATGTTATCATGTTCTTAAAGACATGTTAGAGAATGACTGATCATGAAGCTTTTGTCTGAAGAAAATTTTTCAGGCCCAATTCTGTAATTTGCTAGAACAATCTAGGAATGTATGCATGATGTCATGAATGCATTCTGAGATTTTTCCCATAATCAGAAAGAAGTTTCTTCGTTGATGGAGTTGGTTTGTTTAGTATTGCATAGTGTGAAAATTACTCATCCCCAGTTGCTGTAGTTGGAACTTGTAACATAGTTTATTATTATTAGTTTTGGAATTTATTAAAAAAAATTTCATAGTTTCAGTATATATAACTATGGGAAAAATTAAATACAATTAAAGAGATTGTTAATTTGGAGATCTTATCAAGGATTAAGCTTGAGGTTATAAACATCCCTTGTTCTGGTGTACAAATCTCCTTGCCTTTTTATACTTTTGTCTTTTATCAGTAAACTTTGTTGGTGAATACAAAAATAGAGGCTAGTAAAAAATAATTAGACTTTAGTATTTTCTTTCAAATTACTTCTACATATAAAAAAAAAGTAGTAGGAATGAACATAAAAGACAGAATTTGAGATGAACAAATATATCTAAGAAATGGTAAAAATAGCCCCTTATTAGAGATAAAATTAAAGAAACCCGATTAAATTAAATTGGTCTAGACGCATGCCTACAACAAAAACTTTTAGATGCATCAATTAGAAAAAATGACTTACTAACAATCCACAGTAATGACAGATGCAAACAGAGAATAGTTAAGAAAGTTATAACTGCTTATAATTTAAAAGTCGACTTAGCTCTTGATTGTGCAGAGTGAAAGAAATAGATTCATGTCGCCAACCCATGTAGTTGAAAAAAAAGATTAGTTAAAGTATACAAAGTCCATGTAGTTGAAAAATAGTTAGTTAAGTTGAGTTTATATGAAAGTAGAGATAGAATCTTAAAAAAATAAGTAATGTTTTTTTATTTTTTCACTTTTTTTCTAGCAAGAAATTCAACTTTTACTATGAGTTCATTTTAGAGATTATATAGAACTAAAACAGAAGTGTACCCTTACAGATCATAAATCTGTAGGTTTTTGTAGGGTCATTGTTACATAAAATGCAGCTTTAAATGCTTTTAACTTACCTTAGCATTGGGACCCTCTAAATTAATATTTTTGTCTATAAGTATTTAATGAAAATGAAAGAATTTTCTCATGAATGAAAAATCAACAACACCAATCTAATGACATTGCTCCACCTGTCTTTGGTTCACACAAGAGTGAAAAAGAAAGACTGCAAAACCTCATAAAACATGGGAAAATAAAGCCACCCACCAACCCTCCGTGTTCCAAACTCAACAACATGAAAACATTTCAAATGATTTCCATCCGTCCCTTCATTTGACAGAGCTAAACATCACATGAAAAAGCCAATTTATCTCATCTTTTCAGCCCTAATATCACATGAAAAGCCAATATGCATGCATGATGGCATGACCCATCATCATGATCATGATAAACAATGAATAGCATTACCATTAACATAGATCTTATTATATTATATAGTTAGGATTGTGAAAATTATTTGTGCTGACTAAATCATCTGAGGAAGTCAGCAAGTTGAATTAGTCAACACCCAGCAAAGAAAACAACAAAATATTAGTCCTTATATTAAACTTTAATAGTAATCTTGAACACAATTAAATAATCTTATCTTCCTTTTCATGAAAATGACAAGCTTGGCAGCATTCCTATTCTTAAATAGAGTGGAAGCCGATCAGCTTTTCTTCATGTTGTTAGGTTCAAACGTGACAAAACAGTGACAGAACAGTGATATATATATATATATATATGTGTGTGTTTGATAATGAACAGGTAAACTTGTGTGAAAAAGACATTCAAATGGATAAGACAATTAGAACAAATGAATGTCTTGATTACACACATGTTAAACCTAATCACACTGACAGAGGCTTGGATGCTTCAGAAACAAAGTTATTAAGTTATGAAAATTTGGGTTTAGGCACGGGTGAAACATCATCTGAAATTACAGGGCTTAGTTTCTGAATCCAATGAAGTAGGCCCTTCTTGTGATCTTGGCAAGTTGAGTTTTGTACCAGATTGAGTGTCCCGTCCAGTGCAAGTGAGGATTCAAATTGTTCTAAAACCTTTACGATTTGCCAAAACTCGGGCCTCTTATCTGGTTGCAGTGACCAACATTGCTCTATCAGAGCTCGTAGCGCCAGTGGGCAGTCTCCAGGAATTGCTGGTCTCAAATTCTGAAAAATTGCAAAATTTGTGCGAGTTAGAAATGCAAGTTGGTTGGATCCAAATTTGCTCCCGAAATGACAAAAAATAATCGTTTCAAAACATAGCCTAATATAATAGATTTTCTTCCTTCCCAAGAATGTTTTCAAAAGTTAAAAACAAACTAAAGGTTTGTTTGGTAGCTAAAAAAATGAGGATTTTCTCATGAAAATTAGTAATTTGTAATTTTCTCAAGAAAATTACAAATTTTAGTCTTTGGTTGGCAAGAGAACTAAGAAAAAGATTTTCTCAACCCTCTTTTTTTCTCATCGTAATTTTCTCTAGTAGGGGGGCGAGAAAAAGATTTTCTCATGAGAAAATTTCTCTACTAAATTTAAAAAGGTCATAGTTATGTGATTGAATAACTAAACAATCACCAACGAGTGGTTGGCTTAATGGAAACGGGCTAAGTATCAAGGTCGTCCCTGTATAGAAGTTCCAGGATTTGATTCTTGGAGGCGCCCTCATTGGGAGAGATCTACCATTCCGCTCCCACTTCGAACGGGACTAGTCCTATACCCAAAGAATGTGGGGACACCTCGTGGGAAATAAATAAAAAAAAAAGAATAACTAAACAATCATGAGTAAATTTTCTTAAGAGAACTTTCTCAAGGAAAATCTTCTCAACTACCACCCTAAGAGTATCCAAATCCCCCGTTTTGAAGAAACAAAAAATCCTACTATCTGACAAAGTTTCTAGGCAATTACATCCATGGAGCATAATATTTTGAAGTAACAAGGGTTTTAAAAGTTTTTCCTAGCTTTGCACATCTTCTCTTAGAAACGAGGCCTCCACTTGTTAATGGAGATTAACAAGTGCTTACTGGGCACAGCACATGACCGTAGATGCACCACCAAATTGAGGAGGATCAAAATTTCAATTTATAAGCCAGTTTGAAGGAAATAAACCTGTAGCCCGAAATCATAAAATCATACCTTATTCACAACTGCAAAAGCAGCTTGAACGGGTGTCATATCCTCATAAGGGATAGCCCCGGCCACCATCTCCCATAAGACAAGCCCAAAACTGTATACATCGGCCTTTCGTCCATAGGACTTGTGCTTTATCATCTCAGGTGCCATCCAACGAAAAGTCCCTGGATCTTCAGCCAAATAATCAAGATATGCCTCCTCACAAGCAATTCCAAAATCCGCAACTTTCAAGTGAGAATCGTCATCAAAGAGGATATTCTCTGGTTTAAGGTCCCGATGAATGACACCTTGTGAGTGTATGTATTCCATTCCTCGAGCAATTTCCAGAGCAAATGAAATAAGTTTTTCTAGAGGGAGAGACTTGTGGTCGAGTTTATGCAAGAATGCCCTCAAAGAACCCCCAGAGAGATACTCAGTAATGATACACAAGACTGGTGATTTTCTGCATGCCCCAACTAACTGCACCAAACAGATCAAATACATGCATGAAAAAACAACACAAACACATATAAACAGGCATTAAAACATACTACTTTAACAGTTTTGTTATTTGTTCAAGGATCAACATCAAAAGCTTCCCCCTTCCCCTCCCCGCTTCCCAAGAAATTGAATCATTGATTGAATCAAATCAGAAAGCAGCAATTACTTCAAACATAACTTGAAATCCAGTTTCTGATATGAAAAAACTTTCAAACCACTTTCCAAGTGGTCGTCCAGATTAAATAATATCAATTCTCAAGTAAGTTCATACTTCATGCCCATGTTTGAAACTCCCCCTAAGTTAAGATTGTTGTCAAATTGAATCAAAGCTCTTGAATCAAAATTCATAACAAAACAAACTAGAAAAAGAACATAAAATAAAATTTTTCTAAAGATTTGAGAAATGCACAAACAATAGAACAAACAAAGGTATAAAAGACAAAACGCTTTGATTCATTTGGATACGAGAACTAGAAGAAAGAGCAAAATGACATAATCACAATCACCTTGAGCACATTGCTATGATGGAGATGAGCCAGAAGACTAACTTCTCTATTGAATTGCTTCTCAAGCTTAGCTGCCATAGCTCCATTTTCGTCATCCTCAGGTAGCCTAATAATTTTAACTGCAACAGGCTGATCATTATAAATCCCATGGTAAAGCCTACTATGCGCTCCGGAGGCAAATCGAAGCCCAAGGAACAGCTTAGAGAGATCAATTGTCCATTCATCTGCCGTTTCCACAGCCGTGACCCTTCCCCCTCCATGATCAAAGTACTTTGCCCATGCAGAATCCTTACGGCTCTTCGGTTTATCAAAAATTTTCAAGGAATTGAAATGCCGAAGTGGGCTCAAATTCGATGACGACAAAGAATCATAAGTATGTGTACTACCCGGCGAAGTTTTGCTAAATTTAATCTCTTTTCTTTGTCGTAGCGGAGTCGAAAATCTCTTCTGATCAGATTGAGCTTCCTTAAATGCTTCTGAAAGAAAAGTTTGATGTAAAGGGGATAAAGATCTTTGTTTCTTTGTTACAGGGTTTCGAATAACTTGACCTTTATGAGATACTGATTTATCAGAAATTGGAGTGATCACTGGCCTAGTTTTCAAACCAGAATGAGCATCAGATTGTCTAGATGATGGAAAAGATGAGAATCTTGTCAAGGGTGCAGAAAGCAATCTTGATGAATCCAATCTATGGCAAATAGTGTGAGAGAATTTCACCCTTCTTACCCAAGAATTTGCTTCTTCATCCATCGACTCCACCACACTGTAAAACCTGATTTAGCAGATTTTTTTTTTTTTTTTTTTTGCTTCTTCTTCTTCTTCTTCTTCTTCTTCTTCTAACTCTTCATTGATTCAGAACAAAAACCACCAGATTCAGAAAACGTCTGAAAATCACAGTAGAACTCCATAACCTATTTTTTCTTCAATTACAATCATTAGAAATCAAGCCTCTCAAAACCCTCTAAAACTCCATCAAAACCAAAAATCCATGAAAAAACCCATAAAGAGATGAGCTCTTTCAAACTGCAAATTTATATATAGCAATCTCCAAATAAACATCCATTGAAACACATCATAACCACTAACAAACTCACCTATCTAACACCAATTCCACCTTCCTTCATTCATTAAATGACTCAAAAAGCAAACCCTTTCGGCCTCAAAAGGCCAAAAAAATGTTCTATCAAATACCTGGAGAATCAAACACAAAGCAACCCAAAATGTGATTATTCCACCATTAGAATCCCAAAAAAATACAAAGAAAAATCAATGATTCCTCACATACCCATTAAAGAAAACCCAAAAAAACAGAGACCCAGAAACTAAAAACATCAAATAAAACAAACAATCTACCAATTAAACATAGAAAATTAGATCTAAAAACCGTACTCGAACCGTATAACAACCACCCCAATCTCTTAAATCTCTATCTCCTTCTCTCTTCAACGACTTGCCCTTCATAAATTAATTGAAAAAAACACACAAAAAATAATAATTATAAAAAGGGTAAGTTAAGAGAAAATGGTTTGGGGAACTGGGCTCCATTATACGAAATGGTATACGAATCGTATACTGCGTGAATACCGTATACCATTCGTATATGATGAGCGTAGATTCCGTGGAGCCCACAATCAAAAAGTCAGAAATGGTGGGACGTAACAGAAGGAATTGAAAAATCCACGCGTCGCTTTCAGATGTTAGTAGCATGGACACCTCACCATCCCTTAACAAAAAGATAAATTCTCTGTAAATTTTCTCCTTCTCAAAAAAAAATAAAATAATAATAATTAATTAATTAATTAAATTAAAATTAAAAAAGAAATTGTACTGTCCGTACATGTTTTTGGTGGCTGGTGAGGCCCCCACGTGCCAAAATATCAAACAAGCGTGCGCACGAATAATTATGTACATTTTTGTGTAGCTCACTTTTAATAAGAATAATTTTAAAAATAATATAAATAAGAATTATTTTAGAATTATAATTAGTTAATTTAGTTTTATTGTAATTAAAGAATAAATCTTAATAGCTTAGAAGAAATACCCACCTTAAATAACTGGAAAAAATAAATAAAAATTGTTGAGTTGAATTGAATATAGGGCCTGTTTGGTTGAGCGGTTGACATCTACATTTTGAACCAAATAATTTTTTTTTTTGTCTCCTTGAAAAAGCTTTTGTATTTGGCCAGTTTTTACCTTTTTACTTTACTTTTGAGATTTAAATGAAAAATATGATCCTATTATTTTTGTCTTAAAAAGATATGAGCACGTTTGTTTTATCAATTATTGAATAGTGAAATTTTCATCTTATAAGTGTTTGGATAATTTATTAAATAAAAATTAGATTTATAACGATTTAAATTTACTTTCATTTTAAATTTAAATTAAATTAAAAAAACGTTATATATTTTAAATTAAATTAAAGTTAGTAACAATTAAATAATTTAATTGAGTTATAAATTCAAATTAAATCAAAAAAACCGTTATATAATTTTAATTTAATTTAATTCGTAACGTTTGAAGTTATTTGATATTTTTAATGAGGATATTAAGAGCATCACCTGTTTCTATTAGTATAGAAGGAGATGCCTTCACTTATTTTGAACACACTAATTTTCTGAGTTTTTTATTATTTTTATAATTCTCTTATTCCTTTTTAGTTCTTTTGTTTAGTATTGAAGTGTGTTAGTCTGTGGTGATAGTCTTATACAAAGCTTAGTTCACCCGAGTAGTGACGATGTGCTAGTCAACTGATCATCTACTATTATATCCTGAGAGACACACGCTGATCTACTTTTTATATTAGCTTGAGGGTGAATTTGTTTTAAAGACACTATTATATAGGTTTCGATTTTATCTTGTTTAATCTTTGCTCAGCTAAATTTGATTTTTTTTTAAAAAAATTATTATGTTATTAGTTATAAGCATATTGTTATTTAAATTTATTGTTTATGTTAATATTATTTTAATTATTCTTACATTATTACTAATATTAAGTATACATTAATTACAAAATGTTTCACCAAAAGTTTTACCAAACAGATATGTATTAAACTACTTATCAAGAGCACTTCTAAAAATAATACTTTTGTAGAGTTACTAGCTAAAAGTAGAAGTTGCAACAAATAAGTTAGGACCGGATAAGCCTTAAACTCCTTACCTTAAATCCTAGTAAAACTTAAAGGTCCGATTAACTTCATGCCTCATATGAAGTTGGGTAAATTAGAAGTCCTCACCTGATACGAGAGGGAAAGTATCTAACCAGGTGAGCTATCCAATTATAAATATATATTTTTAATTGGTTTGAAATTACATTATCCCTTTATCTACATTATTTGCTGTGATTTTTATTAATGTTACATTTTTCTTATTTTGCATTTTATGTATTTATTAAAAGGGTAACTTCAAAAATGACAAAACAATAAAGATAAAAGCAGCCAAAATTTGAGAAGGGGTACAGTAACATGTGACCAAAAGCTAATTTTGGGAGTACCCTTATTTATTCGTTTCAATTAAGAGGATAAGTCTAAATATTTCTGTCAGTTTAAGAGAATTAGTTTTACCCAAAAAGTAAAAGGACACTTATTCAATGCTGAAAAACTGATATAAAAAAAAATAATAATAATAAGCTAATTTTGTTGATATAATAATAATAGTAATGCATAATGGGAACAACTTGAAATATGCGTGTATCTATTTATTTATATTTCTGTTTTGTTTGGTTGCTATGGTCATATATACGGTGGATAACAAACAAGCAGATGCGGACACGTAAAGTAAGGGTACGTTGAGTGAGATATGCTTCTTGGGTTTTATATAATGGAGTTATGTGTGGAGGGATTATTCCAAATTTAATGATTGGTCCGGCTATTTTTACGCATATTTTTTTATCTGTTTACTTATTTACTTTCTTTACCCACATAAAAATTTAAAATTAATTATTTTTTCTTTTTTCAACAACCTAAATTCTCATCCCATGCCATAAATCCTTTCCTTATCTCTCGTTTTTTTCATTTTTAAAATACGGTTAGAATGATTTGTAAGCAACAACGTTGCGAAATCTTGTAAAAAATTGAGTTATTTTGAGTTTTAGAGACCTTGAACTCAAAATAATTCAAGTGCAATCTTGATTACAAATCGATAAGTAAATCATGATTTTTACATGTTTTAAGTTGATTTCAATGCTATATTGTTGGATTTGAATATTTTTGCAAAACAAAACAGGTGAAAATGATAGAATGAGGCGATGAAAATGGGTTTCAGAAACCAATTTCGCGGGCTAAAATTACAAATGTCTGACCTACTAAGATCGGACATAAAGAGGTGTGTCCAACTCATTAGGGTCGGACAATACCCTTTTTTTTCTTTTTTGTTCGACCTGTTAAGGTCGGACATAATGAAGTCCGTCCACCCAGGGTTGGACACACTCAATTCGGAGGCAATTTCTTTTTGGTTTCAAAGTTCATTTTCGTCTTCTTTTCTTTTCGATTTTGGTATGTTTTATAAAAAAAAAACTTCAAAAAGGTGAAAATGTACATTTTTGATTCAAAAAATAGAATAAAATGACAAACTTAGATATTGAGATGAGTTGGAGAGTTGAAGAGTTTAGGGTAAATAGTGGGTAGGTGAAAAGAGAGGTGAGACGGATTAAGGAATTTAATACTTGTCATTTTTGTAACTTCACGTGAGGTTTTTTTTATATTTTTAATTTTTAGATAAAATGGGTTAAAAGATAGAAAATAGTGGCAAAAATAATTAGAACCTTTCATGATTCTTAGATTCTTTATACGTATACTGAATACAAGCTGGGTTGGGCTTAATTGAAGTTTTATTCACTGAAAGCACCCCCAACCAACCATCGAGTGGGTCAAGGGCCCAAACTAGAGAGGCCCGCTGGAATAGAACTAATTTGATAAGCCTGGGCTTACTGATCAGTATGATAGATCTGTCATGGGCCGTAATATGGGCCAGAAATAAATATGGGCTAGAAGCCTAGACCAGGCTGGCCTAAAGTACAAGAGCTTCTTATTTCTTTAGTTACCTTAGTTGTTAGATAACTTTGAATCACATTATCAACACGTTATTTGAAGACTCTCAAGCACAAGATAAAAAAAAGTTTGTTATAGACGTGCTACCAGAGTATTTCTTTATATATATAAACTAGAGCCTTGGGCACATTCAGCTTTCGAATGGAATACATAAATCAAGAGCCCACGATGCATATATCAACCAACCCATAAGAAACAAAGGAGCTACTAAACTCACACAATTTACAAGTTAAGAGTATTGCTTATAAAACGAGCACACATAAGCCCACACCACGCAGTTGCCTCATATCATTTAGTTTTTCCGCTACTTGAACTTTCGATTATTTGCCTACATATCCGCTCATATATTCAATTTGCTTCTTCTATTTTGTAAGTCGACATTTATATTACAAGTAGTTAATCTTTTTCAATTATGTTTATTCATTTCATTTTATATCTTACTCAACCACTATATATTTATGAGGTTTCTTTCTCTATTTCACGTCTTCTTAATTATCATCTCATAAATCCATTTCCGTGCTCATATCATTTGGACACCTCTCTCAAAGTCTTACAATGTATTGCAGTTGCTATGAAAGGATTAGTTCAATTATTAGCAAGTAGGTTTGTGCCTTACCATGATAATGAGTCACAAGTAGAGGCCAGCCAAAAAGGTTAATTCCTTTTAAATTTCATAGTCATAACGTGAATATTCTGGCTTTGACTAGCATGGGGAGCTGAATTAGTTTGTGTTTTGCATAAGTAAGCTTAAGATATATACAATCTGATCATTACATATATTAAAAAAAATATTATAGTCCATTGTAATGTTATTATACATATGAAAGAACTAATTCAATAGCTAACTTATGCTATGGGTAAGCCATCCAAAGAAAAGGGTAGTGTACATATCCATAGTATCATTCACAATTCATCTTTATTATTAAGTGTCCCACGCTCTAAACTCTTGCTTGACTTGAAAAGATACACCAAAATCAATATATTTTTTTATTTCTTTTTGGTCTTTTAACTTTTAACTCCTTTGTAAATACGAGATTATTTTGGAATTAAGAACGGTACACGACGTTAGGTAGTCCTTCCTCAGAATGAATGCATAGGTATGAGCACAAACTCAGATTCAAAATCAAGACCTCGTCTTTTATCCACAACTTATACCTCGTTCCGTAACTAATAAGACTACTCAACTTTGGGTCAATTTCTTTATAATTATAACTATGGCAATTATAATTAATATGGACCCATTAATTTGGGTATCTTGAATAGTCATTGTCTCATTTCTTAGAAATCATCTTTAATTGGCTAAAATTTAAATAATTAATTGATATATGGTGTGACTTTTAAATTAATTATTCAAAGTATGAATATAAGTTCAAAGTTGACTGATGAAAGGTTCCATGAAGTGTCCCTCAAGTTCTGAAAATTGATGCAAGTTATTGCTTAAGGTCATCTTAGGTTGAATGCTCAAGTGTCCAATAATTCTAAAGGACGATTCTCCACTAATTCAGGTTCACCTTTTTCTAAAGTCAAGAGGAAAAGAAATAGAAAAATAAAAACTTAACCTGTGACCCTGATCATTTTAAACATTAATCAAATTGCAATTCAATTTTTATAAAGTAACCCTTGAATCAACAAATTCTTAGTTTTTTTTACTAACACGTAATGCTAATATTTGGCCACATAATTTTTATTTTTTTTAAAAAATAAAATAATGTTAGTAGTTAGTTATATAATCAGTTTTATCAATATACCACATTATCGAAGATGTATCAAGTCCGTTCTTGATCCATTAATCTCTTTCACTCTACAGTGACAAAAGTTGAACTTAAAACCTTTGAGTTTCAAAGTTATTTTTTTACCAACTGTACCTAGGAGTGTTCACAGGTTGTGTTGGTCAGATTTTGGCCAAATACCAACCTAATCCAATTAAGTTCGAGTTAAAAATATTTAACCTAACCAAATTAATTTCGAATTGATTTAGGTCGGGATACTCTATTAGTATATATTCATTATAAAATAGCATAATCCACCTGCTATATGAAAAAAATTCTAAATAACATTTTACAAAATCATTTCTAAGATAATTATTAAAATAATTTTTATTTGTATCATAAAATTTTGACTAATTCAATCATAATAAGTGTCAATAACAAAAATATCAATAGAGTAATAACTATTATTTTTTATTAGTTCGGATTAGTTTGAGTTAATTGTCAAATCTTGATCCAATCTGAACAAGATCGGATTATACCCAACTTAATCCAATTTAACATATAAACTCAATCCAACCCACGAATTAATCGAATTAGTCGGTTGGATAAACACCCATAACTGTACCAACTCGCTGTTGGCACGTACACATACATACTTATTATGAGTTGGGTACTAATATGATCTTTATATTTTCATTTTTTTGGACTAAATATATATTTAATCCTTATATAAATGTAAACCCTAAATAATTTAATTATTTAGAGTACTATAAGTATTAAGAAATTTTAAGGCTGAAGTAAGATGAATGCTTTAATTTCTTCTGTTCATGAATTTCCTTTCTCTTTTCCTTGGACAAGTAAGCCTAGCTGGTGCCCTCCAAGTCAATGAGAACATCCTTTGTCTCCCAATTAAGTGATTTGGGACTTCAACTTTAGGAAAAAAAGAAGAAAAAGCAACGTTGTCAATATCTTTTAATCCATGTGATAAGATTTAATGATATAAATTGGTCATTGTAGTCCTGTTGATTGCACCAAGAACAATAGTTATAGTTCTAAGTAAATACTTTAATGAGGTGAATAATTTAAGGGTATAATTTAATTTCTATAACCACCCTTTTTCCTCCCCTCTTTTTCCATATATATATATAGGCTTCCCCATGGCACAAAGTACTATTTTATACAAAAAAATCACATAAAATTACAAAATAATGAATAATAAATCTAAATTTAACATTTTCCTAAAGAAACAAGCTATTTTTTTTTTTTGTCTATGATTCTCTGAGGTCCCACTAACTTTTTTGCGGGGACGAGACTATTTCAAATTCGGGAACTACAAAAGTTGTTGGACATACGTTCATCCCCAGAGTGTGTAAATAAGAGTAGTACGAACTCAGATTTAAAATCGAGACATCGTTCCTCAATCATGACTTATACCTCATTCTTCATCTGACAAAGCTATTCGACTTTGGGTAAAACAAGCTATTTTTGGGCAAATGATAAGTAAATCTTTGTTAATATAGATATATATATATATATATATATATATATATATATATATATATATATATATATATGATTCGAAGAAATTCAGAGTCAAAAATATGGGTCTCATTGTGACCACTAATACTGCTTTTAAATGAAAATGGTGTTGAATGAATTATACAAATGGTGCATTAATAGATATAAGAAAGTAGTGGATATATATTTTTTTTTCATGGGTGGAGGTTGTAATGGGTCATATGACCAATCCAATTACACCATCTTGCAATAAATATTAAAAGGCCATCGTTTTCTTTTCGCACTTTGGAAAATAATCTAATCTACCCAACTTCTTCTCTTTATTGAAGTAGTTGGCCGTTAGTCGTTGCCATCAATGTCTATATATATATATATAATGTTTTCCTACATTTTTAAAAATTAACTAAATTAAATATATTTTCTTATCAATTATATTTATGTATTAAGATACAATCATTAAATTTAATTCATCACGGCATGTATTTTAAAAGGACAAGAAGAATAAGATTATTTTCATAAATTGAAAATATTAGTAGAATAGATAATTTGAAAATAGAATAAGCCCCCCAAACAGAAGATATAAATAGTTAAAAATTAGTTAAAATAATTAAAGTTCTCCTCAAAATTAACTTTAAAATACAAAATAAGATAAAAATCAACCTCCTTAGATGTTGGAAGAAAAAAAATATATTAGTCCTTGATTTGGGAGTAATATAGGAAAAATATATTCTACATATTATATATTTATTATCTAATATATATATTTATTATCTAATATATATATTTATTGTGCTTGGTAGGCAATTATTAGAAGAAATTGAGATTAGAAAGATACAGCAGAGAGACATTAAATTACGTTCGGAAGTACGTCATCAGGATATCATCTCATGGATGCAAATGTAGTTGGGTCAACTTTACTTCCCGAAATCAGTGGCTTGTTCTCTTCAAAAATAACAACAATAAGAAGCAGTAGCAAAAGAAGAAGAAGAAGAAGAAGAAGAGATAACCAAATGCCTTACATGTACTTCACTTTTTCATCTTCCTTCAACTGTTACTATTTTTTTTTTTTTTTTTGTTAATTTTTATTTTCTCTGATGATTCAATCACAGGTTGCTTGAATACCCATCATCGAATTTTATTGGTATGTGATTTTGTTCTTTAATGCTCTGTCTTTTGATGTGTTGCTGTTCTTTGCATTGGATTCCCTCTTATATATTTATTTTTTTTGGATGATCCAATTATTTTGATTTCTTGAATTTCTTCCTCTATAGTATCGGAAATTTGTCACTTACCATACCCTTGTACCTTAGTCTTTTTCCTTCTTATTTGGAGTTTTCTGCATCAGATTTATGCTTCCCAATCAAATTTCACACTACCCAGCATCTGGAATCTACAAATTTAGATTGATTTATTAGAATTATGTATTTTTAGATGTTGTTAATACCTTTAATCCTCTACGTTTTCAATATTTGTTATTATCATTTGCAAGCAAGTAGTCCTTTGCAATTTTTGTGTTTGAATAAATTCTTAAGTTGAAGCTTCCCTTTGAATATCATCTCTTTAACTTCTTTTTAATTTTTTATTTCTTGGGTGTTCACTTAACAGGAGAATTGAAACTCAGTAACTTTCAGCTGTTGATCTGATTCCAGAGCTTATAATATATATTCAAGAACTACATAATTGGTAGATGGAAATGAAGTGCACTAAAATTTAGTGCGACCCATGACGAGATTTCACATTAGGAACTCGAAACATGGAGAAGAAATGGGTCTTTCCCCTAATTATAAGCTCACTAATGTGTGCCTTCCTTTTTGTTTCCTTCTTAAACATGGGCCTTCTTTCATCATTGCACACAATAAATTCGATTTTTTCAGTTTTTCCGACACGGGTCTTTAACCAAACAGACCCTATATTCATTGAAAAGAAGGTTCCACAACCTTTGTCTCCACCGGCCGCACCATTGCTTCCTCGTTTGGCTTATTTAGTCTCTGGATCAAAAGGTGACTTGGAGAAATTATGGAGAACGCTTCGTGTATTATATCATCCATTGAATCAGTATATTGTTCACTTGGACCTTGAATCGCCAACAGAAGAGAGATCGGAGCTTGCTTTGCGTATAGAAAATGATCCTATCTTTGCAAAGATTGGTAATGTTCACATGATTATTAAAGCAAATATGGTCACTTATAGGGGACCCACGATGGTCTCGACAACTCTTCATGCTTGTGCAATTCTTCTCAAGAGAAGTAAAGAATGGGATTGGTTTATAAATCTCAGTGCCTCGGACTATCCTCTGGTGACACAAGATGGTTTGTTATAATCATATTTTGTTGGGTTTAATTTATATGATAGTCTCAGAAATTTTCTATGATGGCTTTTTTTGTCATGTTGATAACTGATTTCGTCATTTTGATTTGTTATTGCAGATATTCTTTTCACATTTTCGAGGTTTGATAGAAATCTGAATTTTGTAGAGCATTCAAGTCGATTAGGATGGAAAGAGTGAGTTCATTCTCAGTTTGCTTTATTATCATTCTTCTCGATCAAATGATTTAAGTTTTCATCAATTTCTTATAAATCCACCGTGTTGCATGTGTTTTACCAGAGGTCAAAGAGCAAAGCCACTGATTATGGATCCTGGACTACATAGAACAACAAAAGCAGATGTATTTTGGGCTACAGAGAAAAGAGAACTTCCAACAGCATTTAAATTATTCACTGGTTAGCAGTTTTTCCCTTCAACTTTTCTGTTAAAACTTCTAGAACTCAATGATATTAATGGGTTCTATGTGAAACTCTGTATTTGATACATCAATTTGCCCTGAAAACTCAGTTCAACTTGATGCCTATGTCCCTCATGTTTTAACATTTTAGTTTATACGTAAAAGAACAGCAAAATATGTTTGATGAATTGTTCATTGACCTTCCCAATAAAGAGTTATTAGATGATTTTTTTTTTCTTTTTTTATATATTTATTTAGATTTACTCTGTTACTTGGATTTGGTGCAATCATAAGCATATTTGCAGAGTCAAGCCATGCATATAATTAATAAAACTAATCGTGAATTAGACTTTTTTCCTTTTTTTTTTGAGAATCAAGGTATCCATGCTTCACCCATCTAATCCCTTGGGCCCTGGTGGCTCATACAAAATTAGATTTTATTACTAATTAATAGTTTTTACCCTCATTGAATTAATGGTTTTGGTTCTTATGTATGATGGTTGTCGTGAATCATTGTTTCAGGTTCAGCATGGATGGCTCTGTCTCGTTCTTTTGTAGAGTTTTGCATATGGGGTTGGGATAACCTTCCAAGGACTCTTCTTATGTACTACACCAACTTCATCTCTTCTCCCGAAGGGTATTTCCAAACAGTCATTTGTAATGTACCCGAGTTTGCAAGAACCACTGTGAACCATGACCTACACTATATTTCATGGGACATGCCCCCGAAACAGCATCCTCACACTCTCAATATTAATGACACCGAGAAGATGATAGGTAGCAATGCTCCATTTGCCCGGAAATTTAAGCACGATGACCCCGTCTTGGATAGGATTGATAGAGAACTTCTTAAACGAACAAATGGGAGCTTCACGCCTGGGGGTTGGTGTTCTGGCAATCCTCCTTGCTCTGATGTTGGAGACCCCACTCACCTTAGACCAGGACCCGGAGCTCGGAGACTTGCTCATCTTATGGCCAGAATAGTTTCCTCGCCACAGTTTAGTCAAAACCAATGTAGAAGATGAAATGGAGACAATTCTATTGGGCGTTTGGTGAAGAAAGAATCAAATGGAGACACTTCTATTGGGTGTCTGGTGAAGAAAGTCTATTGGGTCACTAAAATCTTAGCAAGAATCCTGAAGCTTCTTTCTGAACAATGTTAAAGTAAACCAGACAAATGAGCTTAACATTCCGGAGGTGGAACATATCATGCTTGAAGATCATATAACTTTTGCAGTGACGTTTCTAACAAAGTTGGAGAACTCGGGTAGCAAATCACCATTCCTTATTTCACATATAGATCAAGTTTATCAAATTGGCGAAGGGCACAAAATTGAGGTAACTATCTCTTTGTACTTATTAGTGATGATGCCATAGTGAGTCATTTCTTCCTCGAAATGGATCTTTACTATTTTTCTTCTTATCTGGTTATTCCAGAGGTATATCTCACATTTGTATGTGCCACAATTCAGTTTGGCAAGGGAGCTTCAAAACTGTTATTGAGATGGTCCAAATTTCCCTGAATCAAAATTTCTAACTTATGATGTCACAATGAGAACCTTGTTTTATACACTTCTATGTGATTTTTCAAGCATCTTCCTCTGATAATTTTCTAATTTGTTGAAATGGAAGCACACAAAATAGTGAAAAAAATCTCAATGAAATCAAGGAGAATATAAAAGATCAAATAATATACTGTGTAATTATCAGAACTCCTCCGTGACGCCTAATTTATACTGCAAAGTTCCAATTCAATATAGAGTTTTTGAGGAAATAAAATTAATTCACCAAAACATTCAATCACCCAATTCCTTTTTTTAATTCTTTGTGGTCCTGATTTTTTCTTTTGAACAATTTTACTTGGAGAAGAAACCCTTCTACCTGATTGATGTCTTGATCTTGATGGATGGCCTCTAAAACATAGAGATATTGGTCCCTTAAAAAAATAAATCTGACAAAATCAAGTGCTTTTCATTTCAAGGTGAAACATATTAAAGAGGAAAATGACAATCACTTACAGAGTCACATCTCCTTGGCAAATCCAAGTGCCTTTTTATCTTCTTACTATCATAAAAATCTGTTTCTTTTGGTCTTCTTCATACTATTTATACATGTTTAGGTTACCTATTCTTTTTGCTCCTGCTTTAAAAGGCACGTTATTGCGCATGAACAAACCATCTCTATCAACTTTCAGTTGATAAGATCATTAGATGTTACTAGAATAAATTTTTAGAAGGATCATTTGGGACCTACTCTTCAACCTGATTATGGTCAAGATCAGGTTCAGGCATTCTTTTGTGCAGTTCCTTAAGAAGATCCGCTTACTAGATGATAGAGTCTGCCCAGTTGTCCTTCTACGAGGGTTTTCTACAAGACTCTTGCCAAAGGGGGAGTCAGTAGAAGGATAACATATGCGGCCTTACCTCTGTATGAAAACGATTATTTTGTATCTAAAAATTTTAAAAATACAAAAACATGTTAAGTTGGTCGAATTTGAAAACAATTTTTCCAAAATAACAAACGATAAAAAATTGTTTTCTGAATTCTCACTTTTTGGATTGTATCCCGATTCCTATTTTTTGAATTACAAACCAAACTTAGCCTTAATTGTCCTTAGGTTCTTCATGGGTATCTCAGCTACCCATCACATGCATCTTCATTTCAAACCAAACAGCTTGAATGACTCATTAAAATTGAATTATTATTGATTTAACTCAACAAATGTCAAGTTAAAACTGTACAAGGTGACTCTTATTTCTTATATACTATATTCTCACATCCAAATAATTCTCATCTATATCTAATTTGTTCTTGTGATCCTTCTGCCACACCTCAACAAGCTTGAATACCAAAAAGAGATGTATTCAGAAACCAAAAGTTCATTACTCTCTTCAGTATTTCACTCTTAAAACATATCCATTTACTAATTTATTCTCTCCCAAATATACATCAACCTTCCATGGAAACTGTTTAATTAGCTCCAAGAAAAACATACAAAAATGAAAATGCAATCGAAACGTCAAAGCCGATCACACAACCTCAACGGCCGTAAAATGCTGCAAACTAGGCAACATCTCTAGCAAATCAATGGTTAGCATAGAAGCCTTGGGCTTAAGTGGATGAGGCTGCTGTGCAAACCCTGCTGAGAATTGCATTGAAGAAGAAGAAGAAGAAACTGCAAGAACAGTTCTCTCACAAGTTCCAAACCACTTTGCTTGCATATACTTTTGCTTCCTCCATGGCCCCATGTGCATCTTCTTCTCTTTCATGCATTTCTTGGCTGCTGAACACATGATTTTGATCAGTGTTAGCAATCTCTCTGCTTTCCCTACAAACACTTCAGGAAGCTGTTTTAGCAGCTTGTTATATTCTTCACTTGCTCTTGCCATCTCGAACTCTGCTCGAAAATTTAACTCCACAATCACTCTAACCTCCCCTTTCTTCCCTCCTGCCTTCTCCACCACATCTATATATGTGTGTTCACCTGTTAAAAAAAAAAAAAAAAATAATTTCGTGCTATAAACAAAAGGGTGTACTCAGTACACAAAGCTCAGCCCATTATGGTGTTTGGGTCAGAAACAATTTGGAGATAGATTATTTTCGGGTTCGAAAACCCAAGTTTAAAATCAAATTAATACATGCTCTCTAACCTAAATTGAAATATTATACTTGTGAATTGTAAGTGAATCGATCTGAATTGTTAATCAGTCTATTCCTCTCTATGATGATATAAACATGTGATTATTATTATTATTATTTTGGTTTACCTGATGGGATCTCTGATGATCTCCTCCATTTGGACTTGCAAATGGCACTGTTAAAGCCAGCATTTTGAAGAATACTTGAAAGCTCTCTCAACAAACAACTCCGGCAACCGCCGGCCACCGGTCCCTTACAGATACAGATGTTTCCCACCAATTGAGACTCCGACAATGCCGCCTTCACCGCTCGCCGGATCCCCAACTCCAAAGAAGTTGTTCTACACAAAGTTGCCTGCAAAATTAAAATTAAACACCTAACAAATCAGCTTCCTACTTACCAAAGAACACCAAAAAAATAATAATCATTATAAAAAATCAAAATTCAAGAATTTAAGAACTCAAAGAGTCTTACTTGGAGAAGCTGGTGCTTATCTTCCCAATAAGCTTTCTTGATCTCTGCAGCTTCTTCTGAAAATTCATTGTGAAGCTGATCTTCATTTTCAAAACTATAAACACTACTACTCTCCTCACTACTACAACTTCCAAGACACCCTTTATGATCTTCTCCTTCCTCAAAGAACCCAAAAACCATATCATCAAAACTACCCGCCGGATCTTCGCCGGAGGAAAAAATCCGGCGATCCGCCGGGACTGTGCCCGTGATTCCGACCATGATGATCTCTCTCAAAAAGTCTTAGAAACACGAGAATTCACGCGTTGTAAACAAGACGAGATGAGAAGAAGAAGACTCTTGAAGTTGCCATCCTGTCTTCCTCTGTTTATATAGCGGAAGACAGGATGATTCCTGTGGTGGGACCCGGTGGATCCACGTGGTCGAACGGGTCGCCGCGAAGATGAGAAATTGGACCCGTGGACCACGTGGCGGTCTCGGATTTGAAGAGGAGGTAGAGACAACAAATTTTGGGATGGGATAGGGGCGTAGGACAGCAGGGTTCCACGTTAGTCTGTGTTCAATTATTTGGAGGGCCCAGATTATTTTTTCTGGATATACTCGAATATCCATAATTCTTATTTTAGTTTGCTTTATATTACATGTATATTATTATTATTATTATTATTATTATTATTATGTGAATAAAAATAATATAAAAAAACATTGAGACGCACCTTATCCTAATCTATGGTTGCGTTGGGGTTGGTTCAAGTTGGCAAGTTCATTCTTTATACCCACCTGCTTAATCTGACAACTGGTATATCTAATTTGCTTGCTATGTATCTAAATTAATCATAGATGTTGACGTTAATTATTATTAAGGAAAATACAAATTTAATTATAAAGAAATGGTAACTATAGCTATTATTATTTATTAATAAGCTTCCCGGGCAAATCCCATTTAAGGGAGAGAGTTGCGTCTCTCTAATAAGTTTGTAGCTTAAGTGCCCGTACAGACTATAATGTAAATAATTTTTTTTTTTTGGATAAAAGCCGTGTTCACTCCACGTAATAACGAAACTTGAACTCTTGTTCTTATGAATCATGATTACAACTCTAACCACTTTATCATTTTGTATGATTGGAAACTTAGCTAGTATATTTTTATTTTTATGATTTTATCATCTTAAAATCATTCAACACATGCAGCTCTATAATGATTTAAAGGATTTGATGACGGGCGTCCACCAGCTAGCTGAGTTTAACAAGTCAGTTCTTACATCATTTTTCATATATTATATATATACATTAGAATAAAAAACTCTTAGGTATCTAATAATTATGATATATAGTGTAATTGTATGTGGATATAATCACAACTTTTATAATTAGGATAATATTTCCTTTGTTATTAGTAGTGTAAAATAAAGATGCCTCGAGCACCCCACATTTAATAAATTAATTAGCACTAACTATAAACCTCGTAATACACAAAATTTAATGTTTGTTTAAAGGTTGTGAGGTGCTGACATGTTCTTTCGGTATTTTTCTTAATCAATATTGTTAGGATTATTATTTTTGTTATTATTAGCACTACTTAAGAGAGTTTTTTTAAAGTTTTTTTTTTAGAAGTGTTTTTTGAAAAAAATTTTAAAAAAAAAATAAAAAAATTTATATAGTTAAGTAATTAGACTTTTTTTTTTTGCATGTATACATCCAGAATATTTTAGATAACACATTTTAAACAACATATATAACAATAGATGTTTAAATATTCATCTCTCACAAACCTTAAGATTCCAATAGAATTTTAGTCTACTTAAGTTTAAGCAATTCTTATTCCTCTCTTGTTGAAGTTTTTAAAATATTGATAAATTTGCAAATCACTCGTAACTCGGGTGGTATTGTACCTCTTACCCACCTATAAGGGCAGGGGTTCGACTCTCCTAGATGTTGCTTCATGAGAGAATATCATTTGTTGTAGGCTACGACTCTTGTTGTCTGAAGATTTAACTTATTCTCAACTAGTGTTATTATTCGAGGTTGGTTTTCGATTATCGCGTCCGGTAGGACTATTTGTGCTTAACAAAAAAAAAAATTATTAAACAATAAGATGTAAATGTTGCAAATTGATAAATATTTAATTCATGATCAGGAACTATGTTCGACTATATATAGCTAGAATTTATAATTTATTGTTAATTATGAAGAATCTTACCCTCCACAAAGTGAAAGATTCTTACGCAAGACAATTGGGCAGTTCAGCTTCTAGTTTCTTTAGTGGATGACAATCAACTTCTTCCACATCATCATCATCATCTTTTGATTTTCAAATAAGTAATTAATTAAGCTTATTTTACTTATTTATTTTAATGGTAGATTGGCAAGTCCTCCATTTACACACAGTACAAGAGGTAAAGGCCAAATTAAGAAGCTTTAGTTGCTTTAGTTTTGCCCTAAAAGATTCAAGCAAGTGGTATATCAATAAGTTTTAAATTAGTCTAATCTATCAGCTAGTTTCGAAGTTAGAAGCAATGAGTTGCTCAAAAATATTTGTCTATAATATTTGCTTGATATACATTTTATTTTTTATTTTTTATAGAAAATATAAGTATACAATATTTACTCTTCGAGGGGTATCAGACCCAGTTCTTGAACCTATTAGTCTCTACACTAATAGAATAATATTATAATGACCACCAAACGGCACAATCCAGCCAAGCTGAATTTGAAAATCCTAGCTTTTATTAATCTTTTGTAAGCGTCTGCCGTGACATGTGATTTGAAAAATTACTACCCTTCTATTATTCGACGACCCGTGCAATGCATGTAGAGTTAGTGACTAATTACGTCAATACCTCATTGGCATATATTTACGTTCTTTAAGATAAATAATTGGGCCTTTTTTTATCAACTATAATTTTTGGATCAAACGATTTCTTATATGGCAACAAAACTTTATTATAGAAGTTTTATATTCAAATTAACCTTCTTATAAAGCTTTCTCATCCTTATTTTTACTAAAAATTTAGTTCAACTGTTAACTTTTATATTCACATATATATATATATATATATATATATATATATATATATATATATATATATATATATATATATATATATATATCTACATGGTTGGTCCCCAATTCATTTATTTGTTTTTTGTTAGATGGTTGGGTCTCTAATTTAGTTGCCCCCATTTAGGAAAATGTTCCTACAGTCCTTTTGGACTAAAAATAGTTTTGAAAGTGTTTACAACAGCTACCGATGATGACACCAACTTTTTTATTAAATGTTTTTTCTAGAATCAATTTTTGACGGAATACACTTTTGCCAAAGTTGTATCAAGACGAGGCCATTACAGTTGTTAAATTTAAATAAGGATTTTGCGAGAATTTTACCCTTTAATTGTGAGGGATCTACCATCTGATTACGAGGGTTTTTACTTTATTATTGTGAGGACTTCGTCCTCTTAATGTAATGTTGTTGTCTTCTTTTTATTATAAGGTTAGTTTTTTCTTTTATTATAATATTGTTTTGAGGTGTAGTAGCCCCGTTAGTTGTCGGGTTTTACCCGTTTCTATGGAACATTTTTACTCCATCTTCAATATATTAGTGTATTAGTAGGCAGATTGTATTCCATTATTTTTTAAGCTTTAATGGAAATGAAATGAAGCTTTTGACAATTTTTTTTTTTTAAAAAATCAAATATTTTACCATTTAATGGCATTAATTTTTATCCTATATATATATATATGATGGATTAGAAGACTATATGCATTTCTTTTTTTTATTTTTTCTAAGTTCACGTGCACCAATGTCCAATATTTGTGGTTCAATAATTTGACAAAAAATTACACGAAAAAAAAAAGAGAGAAATAAATAGGAAAACAACAACAAAAGAAGAAAAGCTATCTTAAATAGGTCAAGATTGAAAAAAAAATAAATCTTAAATAGGATTACACGTGGGACCCATTTAGGCAACATGGACGAACGGATCGCCGCGAACATGAGCAATAATTTTAGGAGGGCCCACATTTTTATACATGTTTTCTCGAATATTCTGCTATTAATTTAATTTAATTTTTTTTTCCATTAACATTATCTTTTTTTTTTTTGTTTCCCCTAATTGATGTCGTTTCGTTTATCCTAATCCTCAGGGAATTAACTAATTAATTAAGACTAAAAATGGGAATTAATCCAGAATATCTACGTGGATGGCACGTGTCCTCATCTAAGAAAATATATTTTTTCATTTATTTATTTCACTTTATATATATATCGTATGGTGGTAGGGTAGGTTAGGGTATGGCGAGGAAGGTTCAAGATTGTCCTGCGGGGAGGGCATCTTTGTCCCAAGTGGCACTCATCTTAGTCTCTCTCAATTCATTGCAACTTGATTTTCAATGTTGAGATTGCAATAATAAATTCAGACAAAAAGAAAGAAAGAAATTGCAATAATAAAGAAAAAATAATTAAAGAAGGTAGGATTAAGAAAGGAGAATTTGAGAAATAAAACTCCATTTATTTTCTAGATTCAAAAGAAGAGATAACTAACTCAATTCATTTAAGCCTTAATTTGTAATAATAATGGTCCAACACTTTGTCACCTCAACTACATGAATATATTTTTTTATTTAGTAAATTTATGTAATAATTAATTTGATAAAGTTTTACATTGACCTTCAGTTACTTAACGTAATCTTTTTTTTATCTGAATTTAGGATCAATGATGACAAAGTTATTAAAAAAAAAGAGATAATATTTAAATATAAAAATTTTGAAAATATTTTTTTATTTCTATATACCAAACACATTTTCCTTTTTTTTTGGGCCATATGGGCAAATTGTGTGAAGTTTGAATTTATGAAATTATTGATGAAAGTCTATAATATAAATATTGTCACTATAAACAGAACTATTTGACATGTATTCCATTTCTTTTTCTTTTCATTGTATCTATATAAGCACTTTATTATAAATAGAGAAAATTAGCTAATTAAACTTTATTTCCTAAAATTTGAATGTAAACTCGATGAGTCACGCATTTCAGTATTCCTAATTTGTGCTACATCTTTTTTGTATTATCTTTCCTTTTTTTTCCATTTACTCCTTAAAAAATAGACATAAAAATAAAAACTTTATTTTATAATGTATACTTATTTTTATATTGTTATAATGACTCAAATTGCTATAATAATAGTCACCAATTTTATTTTATTTTATTTTTTTAACCAAATATTATATACACCAGTTAACATGATTATGATTTATAATTGATAAAATGTCACACATCCACATACCACAATAGCTTGTTATAAAGCATTATTAATAGTTAACAAAATGAAAATTAAGAAGAGAAAAGAGAAAGTGTTCACATCATATAGAAATTAATATAGAAGTAATTGAAAAATGTCACAAATATTGTTGTTATGAAGACATATGACCAAATGCTTCATCATCTTAACTCAAGTTTGAAATTATTATATTTAAAAAGGGGATGAAAAAATGAAAAGAAAAATAAAATAAATTAAAGTGCTTAGGCTTCTTTTGTTAAAATTAATTTGCACTTGGGGATTTTTACATTCAATAAACAAGTCTTTTTTTTTTAATTCATATTTAAAATCGATCAAACACAACCAATAATCAAATAGGTAAAAACAAACAATTGTCATGAATTAATATACTAGCTATGTAGCAATTAATTTGAAAGCACCATGGATAAGATCAAACATAGTGAAGCAAAATCAACTTCTAGTATAAGTAAAAATATCTATTGTCAATTAATATGTCAATCACATTAAACAAATATTTATTTTACTATTTTAATCATCAAAATCACTTTTATTATTACTATATTTAAAAAAATAACATATAACCATCTTTTAAATTACTAGTTGGCACCTTTTACTATTATATTTGTCATGACAATGTTGGCATTTTCATTTAATTAATCAACTCACACCCTTTGGATCCTACTTGTATATGCAAGTTCCTTGAAATATATATATATATATAAAATTAAAATCAATAAGCCAACTTGATATCCATCAGAATTAAAAAAAAAAAAGAGAAACTCTATATGGGTTGCTGTCAAATTCATCAAGTTAATTATACGCCATCTTCTATAGCTTAGCCATGATATATACTTTTACTATACAACATTATTTAAATGTTTATAAATTCTCTACACAAATAAAATCATGATAAAAAATAGGAGTGGGTACGAGTCAAATTGGCCACTAGTTGAAGTTAAAAAGTTTTTGAAGCCAAATCTATCCGAAAGCATCCTAACCCTCGTACGTCAAACATAACCATAGTTTGCTTGATCTTGAATTAATTATTAGTTTTGATCTAGTTCAATAAGAGAATATATAATATAATATCCATGATTTTATGATTTTATGATATATAATATAATATCCATAATATCCATGATTTTATGTTGAGTAGACATCTAAGCAAGTTGATATTGTTAATTAATTATAAATTATCAACTTCAATCAAGTTAAAAATTGTATCTTCATGCAACTAGAGGTATTGAATGCTTTATCCATACATATATTATAAGCAACATTGTAAAATTAACTAAGGGAGTTATATGTGCTAATGACAAAATAATATGGTGAAAAAAAAAAAATGATGAATCGCCATTAAGACCAATTCAATATACAGCTAGCCTTAAGAAAGTATATTTTAATACTTTGTATTTTGGTATTTGTTTTATCTAATGAAGCTGATAAACTTTTTGGTTAGTATGTTTATTACGGAAAGCAAGTCATTCCAACATGTAGAGCCAATCAAAGATCAAAGAATCCAATAGATTAGTTCAATTAATCTTATTATTAGTTCAATTAATCTTATTATCATGTAGAACCATACGTTCCTAACTCCACATAAATAGGCTTTTTATTTTTTGGTAAGTAAAAAGTTTAGGTGAGGAGGGGGGAGGAGGCTACCTTATTCCAGAGTCAGGGCATGTCATAAGTCTTAAAGGGGACTTACAGTGATACTTGCAATCGACTTATAGTCATACTTACAAATTACCCACCAACAAAAAATACCTTTTAATTCTAAGGATAAGAACGGCTAGACTGAGAGTCAGGGCATGTCACAAGTCTTAAAGGGGACTTACAGTGATACTTACAGATTGCCCACCAACAAACAATATCTTTTAATTTTGAGGGTAAGGACGGCTAGCGTAAGATTCAAACTCTCGTCTATGACATAGAGTTGAATATCTGAACCAACTGAGCCAAGTCTCTTTGGCACATAAATAAGCCTTCACTCAAGCAAGTTGAACATTTTCTGATTATTTTGATGCCCAGGTGTACAACTTGAATTTAATAATTTTTTATTTTTATTTTTTTGATAAATAAATGCCAATTTTGACCCAAGAAATTTGGTTTTCATGAAAACCATGTATCTCTAGCTATAACCTTTTAAGTTGGCTGAATGAGATCCTGATCTCAAGTCTGTAAAGTTGAGAAACCTACTTAATTTTATTTGAGCTTATTGACAAATATCAATATTATAAAAAGAATATCAATTGAAAATATAAAACCATATTGTGATAATCACAAAAGATAATTTCTTACTCTGATGGAAACAAGCCAAAAAAACAAAACCTATGTTAAGCAGATGTTGGGACAATGTCTACGAAATTTTCAGGCAAGTAGGTGCCAAAGTTAGTTTAGAAAAAGTTAAGATAGTGACGATATAAATATATTTTTTTACCCTGAAGATCTAGATCGTTATTTGGGTCCTTTTGTCCTTTTTCAAAATTTTTAGTTTGAACTATTCGGGTTGGGTCATGAGTTGACATTCTTGAAACCTAATTCGAACCAAACCCAATATTAACCCTTCAATCCCTTATCCCTTAAAGCCACCAAATTGTGAAACCAACATAACCCACAAAGTCCTAAACCCAAATTATAATCTTTTCAGCCTTTTACATAAAACCTCTCAACCCTTCTTCTTCTTTGTTTCGTCTTCTCCTTTATTTGTATTTATTTTTCTTCTTAGATTTTTTATTTTTCTTTTAAAGTTCAAGTCATCTTTTTAAAAATAAAAATAAAAATTTAAGGCATTCCGACCTGAATGACCAATCTAACTCAATCCGAGCCGGATTGAGTTAAGAAGTTAGTTTGATTTGGAATAAGTTTCATTTTTTTCAATTCAAACTGTTTAAGTTAGATTGAATTTTAGTTCATACTCGACCCAACTCAACCCGTTACGGCCCTAATATGAATGCAATCTTACAAATTTCATGATTCATTTTGTGGGTGGGAGGATCAATATATATTTTTCTTGACCAGTTTTTAGGTTTGTATACCTACAAAAGCCAGCATATATAAAGGAAAAATAGACTTGGAACAATTGGCCTTTTGGGCAATTAGTAGTGTGTTTGGCTTTAAAAAAGATTAAAATTGTACATATATTTATTCTAATTAAAATTGTGTAAATCGTCCTTTTTTCATATCTCTTATAATGGCTGAAGCTACATACACTAAGTAGTAAAAGTCATGCAAAAACTATGTATCTCTAAAACACCAAATCAAAGAAAATAATCTTTATATAATATAATAATGAAAAAAAAGCACATTAAGTGAACAATCTCAAAACTAAACATGCCTCAAAAACTTAAGCTTCTGGCTTGTAACCTTCTTTCCTCATATTTTTACGTCTCTTCATCAACTAAATCCCTTCTACATCTTCTAAAGCAACCCAAAAATCTATTCCAAAATGAAAATTCTAATGTAAACAGACATGCCCATTTAAACCCTCTTCATATCATTTATACATATATACATAAACCTCATGAATTATGAGGCACACAACTTCAGAACTGTTGATCTGTCACCAGTGCCAAACCACTTGGCTTGCATGTACTTGTACTCCCTCCATGGTGCCATATGCATCTTCTTCTCTTCCATGCACTTCTTAGCTGCTGAACACATTATCTTCACCACTCTCATCAAGCTCTCTGCTTTCCCTACAAACACTTCGGGAATTTTATTTATCATCTTCTTGTATTCTTCACTTGCTCTAGCCATCTCAAACTCTGCTCTAAAATCTAACTCCACAATCACCCTAATCACATCCCCTTTTTTACTCTTCTCCACAACCTCAACATATGTATGCTCACCTGTTCACACACACACACACACACATATATAAATATATATTCCAATCATTCAAAAAATCAATTAATCCCAGGTTCTCAAATTCATCAATTATACAGAACTAGCTTGTTAGCCCAACAATCAATATATATATATATACATGGCGCGGAATTGGTCAAAACAATATGTTGAGGTTGGAAACTAGCTTGTTAACACTAGTGTTTCCACCATTACAAGTTCCTGAACTTTGTCGCCTTAGATTGAGATAACTTTTTTAAAAGTATTTTTTTAATAAGAATTTTTTAAGAGAAACATAAAAGTTGGTCTCTCTCAATTTTTTCTAAAAATAAAAGGTTTTTTTTTTTCACTGTAATTTTGCTAGAAGCCAAATAAAGGTTTTTGTTCTAAAAACACTTTGAAAAAAGCCCTCCTATACAAGCCCTGAAAGACCTACTCGAGCCCGTGCTCCCCCTAAGCCTAACTGGCAGCTAGCTAAACAAAGGTGATGATGTCTCGGTGGCAGTTTTGGTATCACCTTTGTTTTGCAGGCGGCTGGCGAGACTCAGGCAGAGAACAGGTATTATTGACAAGGGTCCACAACATTCCTCCTACTTTGGCGCGAAATTTAGCAAAACAAATGTTTACATAACAGCACTTTTTTTACCTGCTAGAATATCCGGTGAATTCCTCCACTTTGACTTGCAAAGAGCACTGTTGAAACCAGAATTTCTGAGGTAATCTGAAACTTTTTGCAGCAAACAACTCCTGCAATTGCCAATTCTATTAATGGGTGTCTTGCAAGAACACTTGTAAGATTCCCTAAAAGCCTCTTTAACTGCATTCCTGATTCTCCACTCCAAAGAGCTAGTTCCGCACAAAATTTCCTTAAAACAAAAAAAGAAATCTTAGTTTAATTCACAAGAATATTTAACAATAAGAAGAGTTACTTTCTCAATTAAAAAAAATCCTAAAGAAGAAAATTATTATAGATTGTAGTATTTTTTTTTTTATGGAATCGTGATCAATCAAATTAAAATCTTTACGAATTCAACAAGATTTTACTAGAAATATAAGTAATCAAGAGAACCCAATTCATAAAAAAGATTTCTCAAGAATCTTACTTGCAGAATTTGGTGTTTTTCTTCCCAGAAATCGTTGCTCGCTGCACCATCTCCAAAGCTCTCGCTCTCGCTCTCTTCTTCTTCATCATCGAAATTGCAGTTTCTCCAACTTCCCTCCAAGAACCGAAACACCAAATCCCCAAGACTTCCGGCGACCTCGCCGGAAAACTCATCGGTGTTATAGCCGGAACCCATCAGAATCCGACCACCGGTCACCGGGATTGCGCCAGTCCGACCGCCGGCCATTTCGAAAGACAGAAAGTTCACAATGAGAGAGTTTGTAACATATGGTGATTTAGTGTGGAACACGGGGCATCCACGTGGACGTATCAGGACAAGAAGTTTCGATTTTATCGGTAGGCCTGACAGCACGGATCCACGTATGTCCGAGCCGACAAATTTGACGGTTCAGATTTTAAAAAAAAATTATTTTAATTAATTTGCTTCTATTTTTTTGTACTCGCGCTAAAAGCCAAAAAATAATTAAGTAGACAGCTTATCCTAATCTTGACACGTGGGGGCCCACAGTGTAAAAACAAGATCGTGGGCCCATCTAAGTTCATTGGACAATTGGAATGTCTTAATATGTGGCACGTGTCCTTATCCAATGATGTGTGGTATTGGTACCTACTTGTCTAGGGACCAAACCACAAGAATGATGATATTTTTTTATAATTATATATGATATTTATTTGAAGTGAAAGCAACATTATTATAAACGTGTGAATATAAACATAAATTATAGAAAAATATTCTCATTATATTCATATTTAAGTTTTATAATTTTTTTATAGTGATCATTGATTTTTTATATATATTTAAATTACTTTTTTTTATTACAAATTTATCTTGGACTTAAATATGATATAAATATTGGGGTTGACACTCACGTGGATAATTAAAATTAGTTATGAGTTTTTCTATTAACTTAATTTATTTTCAAGCACAAAAACATTTTAGTAATTTTGTCTTTTTTATTTTTTATTTTTTTTCATGCGTTAGGCCAATTAATAAAGCCTCGCTCTGAACCCAATTGACTCAAAAAGGAATAGCAAAAGTCAACAAAAATGTTGACATACTGACCCTATCTAGTTGATGAAGATAACTCAAGCTGAGTAGATATCCACTTAGCTAACTTAGGTTTAAATTATTAATTACTATTAGTCTTCTATGATTGCTCCAATCACTTAAAAAAAAAAGGTTTAATTACAAATCTCCAAATATAATATTTTTCTTTGGTAGTTTTACTATATTTCTTTTGCTAAAAATATATTAATTAATGTTACATCGATCATAGTTTTGCTAAAAATATATTACCAATCAATTAACTTATTTAATCCTTATGATGGTATAGGATGTATATTGTCATGTTTCTCACCAAACATGCATTGTATATACACAAAATACCTTTTATTATATTTATATAATACTCAACTCAATTCAAATATACATCTTTTTCTAAATATATGGGTCACCTCCATGAATCTGCTTCATTTACTTTGCTCTATAGAAGGTTAGGTCGTCGGTATTCAAATTACAAGCACTCATCTTAATTGATACATTTAAAGACGTAGGTTGTATGTGTTCAAACTACCTTAGTTGGTTTCGGTTCCCTCTCATTTTACTTTAATTAGTGTTACTCCTATATTTTAAAGTTTTATCATATATCCATCTTAATATTCACATTTCCTTTACACTTAATTTGTTAACATATTTTTTTAATTGCCCAACATTTTGTATCATACATCAAAATTATCCCTTTAACTTTAATGGAACGTGCCTATTATATAATACTCAAAAAATACTTCTCTACTTTGACTTGTGCTTTAACTCTGAGGTTCACATCATTACCTATTTTTTTTTGTCTTTATACATAATAAATTTTAAATACCCAATATTTTTACTCTTTGGTACACTTC
This sequence comes from Paratinospora sagittata, assembly GCA_035771175.1. Taxonomy (NCBI): domain Eukaryota; kingdom Viridiplantae; phylum Streptophyta; class Magnoliopsida; order Ranunculales; family Menispermaceae; genus Paratinospora; species Paratinospora sagittata. Next base: position 37,121,178 of record CM069610.1, read on the forward strand.
CAATATTCGCAATCACTTAGTCCTGTTAATCTTAAACCCTTTAAATTATATAGCCTTTTTCTAAACCTCTAGCTTGATATTTATTTTAGATGTAGTTTCATAAATTAGTACTATATTATCAACAAATAACATACACCATGAAATACTTTAAAAAAAAAATTCATTAAAATATCATTTTTTTAAATTTATTATACCAACTTGCCACAAAATAAAGATTTAATTGGATCTTCATAAAATAATAATAATAATTTTAGTATTTAAAACAAAATCTCTAATGTAAAAGAAAAAATAAAGTCAATTACATCGAGCATTGTATATGTTCCGTACACAAGTTTAATAATAATTTACAATTATAGTCCAAACTAATATTTCTATTAAAAAACTAAATTAGTTTTAAAACATACTATGTTATGTCTACCTCATATTAACATGCATAATAAACCAAATCAGTATAGTGATCGATCAAGATCTAGCTAAAAGATGTTTTAAAGTGAACAGTAGGATTATATCAGGCCTGACCCGCCTGACCCTGAAGCAGGGCCCGGAGGGTGACCGCCCTGGGCCTCTCATTTTAGGAGCCCCAAATATATATATATATATATTATATTAATTTACTCATTTTTTTTACTTTTTTACTTAAATTATTTTTTTATTTATTGTTGATGTCAAAAATCTTATCTCAATCTAAGACAGTGTTAGGCAACTCTATTTCTTTAATTCTAAAAAAATTAGCTCTTTTTAATAAAAGCTTATTTTAAATATATTATTCGGTAACTAGTCAAAACCTCTTATTTTATTTTTATTTTAAAGATATGATGTTTCTAATTTAAAATCTCAACTTTATACTATAGAAATACATGAATTTAAAAATAATATTATATATAATAATTATATTGAATTTTGATTGTGCTTTTATAATTTTTATTTAAAATAAAAAATCTGACAATGACAATTTCGTAACCAGTGACGAAATCCGGCGACGACAATTCTGTGACCTGCGACTTCCTCTTCTTCTTCTTCTGCCCTGTCCCAACCTGCAACTACTTCTTCCTCCCTGTCCAACCCGCAACTTCTTCTTTTTTAGATTTTTGTTCTGCTTCGCCAACCACTTATTTTTATTTATTTTTTATTTTTTTAAGTACCTCTATACTATGATTCAATCACATGTTTTTACCCTTTTTATCGGCCACTATCTCTTTAACAATTCAATCATGTTTTTTGTTTGCTAATTTTATGTAATTTTTTTATAATTTCATGAACAAACATAAGGTTGATATTGTCAGAATAGTAGATAAATGTTTTTTTCAATTTGTTGCTATTTGATATTTGTGTGAAATTTAAAATATTTTTCTATTTATGTTAATTTTGAAGTTTTATTGTATTAATTTTATAATTTTATTGAATTAATTTTGTGATTTTTTTATTATATTAGTTTTGTGACTTTTAATGTAAAAAAAATATTTATTTATTAATATATAAAAAGCTCCGTTTAAAATAGAAAAAAATGTCTTATTTTATATATTCGGACCCCTAAATAGTCAGGACCGACCGGCCCTTAATCATATATGGTGATTCTACCGTGAGGGAGCTGCATCAATTATTTGATGACTTTTGTAAATTTTTACCCTGAAAAGCAAACCAAGTAGAATGAGATCAATAGCAATCTAACAAAAGCAAACCAAAGCCTGCAAATGAAAGAGAATGCAATTAGTGCCTTCCATGTTGATGCCCTCTATATATTTACAAATTCCTAACAACCCTAAAAGCTTGCAACAACACTCTGTTTTGGGTATTTTTGCCGTTTATTCATACTACTATTGATATGTTTAGCACTATAAACCATAAAAAAAGTGACCCTATACAATTAACATGGATAAAACATAGAATATGTATTATAGCAACCCCTCACCACTCCATATTATTCGATTTTGTTGGAACTTGTGTTTGAATGTGAAAATTCAATAGTCTCACACTGGAAACTTAAAAGTCTTAGAATTGATTAGATTTTGTGTCCTTGAGAGGATGTTGGGGAAGCACATATGCACACATGAGAGCTCATGGACTTACGGCCAATTGTTTTGAAAAACGTTTAACTAGAGGATGTGTCACAAATGCAAAATCCTAGAGCCGAGCCCAATAGAGTTTTTGCTATTTTTTATAAAAATATTATTTTTTTAATTTATTTTATTGCAAAGGGATTACATCCCTTATTGAATAGACGACTCTACCTAATTAAACACACTGAATAATTCTTTTTTTTTTCATACATAATCTTACCTCTATATTAGAAGAGAGATTTTGGGATTTGAACCTTACGATAAAGTTATCTCAATCCCACCCTTCACATACAATGCAAAGAATGAAAACAAAAATCCTTAACAATGTGCATTGAAGGCATAACTATGAAAATTATTCAAATTACATAAGCATATGCCTATCTAACTTATGATAGTTTTTTTTTTTTTTTTTTTTTTTTTTAATTATGCTCCATCCATTAGTTAAATTCAGATATTTTATCACGTAGAGTCTGAATGTAATACTATTTCTTAGATTTTATTTTATTTTATTTTGTCAAATGCTTTCAAATGATGGTAATGTTGACATAGTCAGGGATGCTTTTTACTATGTCTAATAATTATTTTATATTGAGGCTTGATGATTGCTAGACTTGAAAAATCACGATGTTTTGGCCATCTATATATTTCCAATTACAAATCTTAAAACAAAATGATTATACTTGCTGACATTTCCTTTATTTACTGTTACACCCAGTATGTACGAGTTAAACTTATACGTTAACTTATACATATTATCAGATATATTTATATGCGTATACGTATATACATGACCTTAAAATAATAAAAATATAAGTAAGATAGGGTTATTGATACACTAGGATCATAGTTGTGTCATAAAATGTCTCATACTTAGTAAAAATTTCAACTAGATTTCAAGGATGCTCTTTGGGGAGGAATGCGCTCCTGTAGTAAATTCTCGAGAGTTCTATTTTTTAGACTTTCTCAACGAATGCGCTTTTTTTGGAGAAACGTGCTCCTTACTTAAAAGAACATGCTCCTCATGGAAAAACAAAGAAAAAAAAAATTCTGGGCAGGGAAGGAATGCGCTCCTTAAAGAAGGAACGCGCACCTTTGAGTCGCTAACAATTTTTTTAATAGGTCGGTGTGGCGGTTTACAGGTGTCTTAACACCAAAAGTCGAATTTTTTTGGCTCATTTGCACCAAAAAGAGCTGGGAGAAAACTGAGAAAGGAGAGAGTAAGAAGAGAAGTTCAATCCAAGATAAGAATCTATGGTTTTTGGTTTAAAATTTTAGATTTTTGTTCTTCTTTTCAAGTTGTGCAATATATATGAAATTGGTGTGATTTCAATGGCTAGATTGAAAGCTTAGAAAAGAGGGTTTTAGCTAAAAATTGATTGATTTAGTAGAGGAAACCATAGGTAAGTGGTTCCTTGTGTTGTGATTCATTTGATGGTTAAAATACTAATTTTTCATGATTGGAAATGGAAGTTCTAGAATTGCTGGATAAGGGTTTTGGGAAACTCATTTTCAGTGTTGAATTGATATGTTGTGGTGTGTTTTTGGATGAAAAATGATTATTAGATGTTTGAGAATGTTGAATTGCAGAGATTGAAAGAGTGAATTGGTGAATTTTGATATTGGTGATACACACAAGTGAGGTGCTTGTGTTGTGATTGTGAAGAGTTGGCAAATTGACAAAGTATAGAGAGTGTGGACTTGGCCATAGTTGTTGTGTATTGTGTACAATTGAGCAAGTGTATTGTTAAAGAGTAGAGAATATTTTGTTGGTGTAAGGTCTTACACCAATACATTGTGAGTATTTCTATTTTAGTTTTATGTATGACATTGTATTAAATAAACCTTGATTATGAAATGTTAGCATGTATGATTGCTATGTTTTACATTATTCCTTGAATGCATAAAATCTTTGATTTGAATATCGAATATACTTAGACTTACCCGATGTAAGGAAAGTGTGTGATTAATTCCATTGAGGAAAGTTGGCAGACTTGACCTTAGAATGACCGAGAGGATGGTTTGATAAGTTGAATTCTCCTTATAAATGCATAATGGGGATACAAATTCACTTACATATCTGAGGGTGAAGATTTGTTATTTATGCATTGTATGATATGTATAGAGTGACGCGAAAATGTATTCGAATCATGTATGAATACTTTCATGAAAATTGCACACTGGGTTTATGATATTGATTAAATGTCATATTTTCTTATTGATGCATATATAATGCCAATATTAGATTACTCATTGGGCTTGTTGTCGATTACTCCACTCCCTTTTTATTACATGTATAGATTATGAAGGCAAAAACAAAGGCAAAGCTACAAAAAAGTAATTTGTGCCTGTTTGTTGCCAATGTAAGTATGCGTGTATAAGGAGATGGGATTAGTAATATATTTATAGGGAGATTATGTCAAAAATTTTAATATATTTCTTTCAGGAAGAAGTTGACAGAATAATATATACGTTTAGGTATGACGTATAAAATATTCAGTGCTGATCATACTGTCACCCTACGGATGGGGTGGTGACATTTACTCTTCTTGACACAAAATATATACATCAACACTGTTTTAGACTAAAGCTTTTAATGCCCAAATGATACTAATTTTTGAAACGTATTAAAGTGTTAGATTTTTTTATTTTTTTTTGTAAGACTCCATATCAAAACGTAAGCCAATTCTAATAACTCGTGGTTTTATTAGAAGTAAAATTTAATATCTCTGCCCAATAATTTGGAAACAGACAGTCAAGATAGATCTATTGAATTAGTTAATTCATATGGCTTCTGCTTTGTCATTTTAAAACTTGGTATCTATATTATTAGAAGAATTTTATACAACTTTATCTGTAATTTATAAAGAATCATCACTCATTATATATTTCTATTTTTGCTCAATAAATTGATACACACTCCCACTCACAACACCTCAGTGTAATCCTCAATAGATCAAAACACCTGTTTTAAGCTCAAGCCAAATTTTCAAAATTAATAATCTATCCCTTTTTTGCAAAAAAAAAGAAAAAAAAAAGAGGATATTATTAATCTATCTTGTTTAAAGAATTGCACTCGATGATCTTTAAGAATTTATCAATTTTTTACATCATTCAAAGCATTAAATAGGCTTTCCCATGAATGCCTTACAGCCTTAGGTTGGTGAGGATGCCAAGACCAAGACCAAGAACAAAATACAAATTACATACATTACTATCTTAACTAGCCCTCTTTTAATTTTCTAATTTTGTTCTCTTTTTTTTTCCCTTCTTTTATCTCTTTGCTTTGCTTTCTACAATACAAACCATGAATCTTTATCTCCTCCCTCCCAAAATGCATCATTAACTGCATCTCTACATCCAACAAACAAAATTGCTTAACTGCCATAATCCAACTGGCTTTTGTTGCACCTTTTACCTCTCTAAATTCTGGCAAGTCACCAAGCCATATAAGTGGCTTTCCATGGAGAAGAACAGGAGGGCCATCCAAAACTCAAACCATCTCCAAGAGCTTTATATTTCCAGTTGAATTGGCAGCAACCAAGGTTGAGGACTGACCGCGCCAACACACTGATGATACAAACTGCGAACCGTCGTCCAATTCCTGACCAGATTGTGGGTCAGTGCTGCTGAATTTGAACGACAACACAGGCATTGGAAAAGCTTTGTGGTAGACAAACACCTGTTTTGAAAATGAGCAGAATATGAAATGACTAAAGATGGCAAATGAGAAGCAGGTAACTATTACTAGCATCAAGTATTAGGGTAGCTTCCTTATGTCCTTTTGATGATTACCTAATTATAATAATTAAAGCAAATAGAGATCACTTTCAGTAAATGTAAACCTAAAGAAGGTGCATAATGATTCAAGGTCATGGAAGCAAATGAAAAAAAACAGGCATTAGAAGCTGCTCGTTCTATGTTAAGAGCTACTTGTGTGTTTAATAATTTTCGATGTTGCTCAGATGTGCCAGTATATGGGGAAATATTTGCCTACTTTCCTTGTCAAGGTAATTCTATATTAATCAAATACCCAGAAAAATATGATAATTGAGTCAGCAGCATGTGTGAAGATTGATTGGAGATGACATAGTTTTTCTAGGATTTCAAGAAAAACAGAGAACAGAAATAAACACCATGCATATGATTCAACTGCAAAAAAAAAAAAAAAACCTCATCCTTGTTTGCATAAGCCACCCTCTCTTTCCCCAAGTAGTGGAGACATCCTCCTCTCAGTTAAGGGTGAAGTAAAAAAGGTTTTTTAATAAATTTCTATATTTAGCAATCAAAATGTATAAATATTTGGGTGCATATAAAGATATTCGATAGTCAGGCTAATGTCGTTGTTGGCAATTGTATGTTCCTTATTTGCATGATTGGTATTTGTCTCTTCTTCTATCTCTCTTCTATCTATCCACATGTAAGATGGAACTACACGAGTGTCAATGAAAGCTTGATATGCATAGTTGGGCCGCTACCTATGGGCTATAGCTTTTAGATTCAATGATTTCTAACAAAAAACACTTCCTTATGTGCTCATTGAGGAATAATGATAAAGTTTGTAAGGCTTCTCGAGAAGATAATTGCTAAAGGGCAACATTCTTCTATTTTTTATTGCATGCTCAGTTTGAATAATCCTCGTAGGATCACTTCCTTATTATTGAAATAAACCTCATTTGTAATTTAGAAAAATCCCATAGGATTGGTCCCAATATGCATTGTTCAATTTGATTAAAGTCAACAACTTTCTTATATAGAACAAGTAAACCTTGTAGGACCACTTCCTTATTGTTGAACTTAAACCTCATTTGTAACTTAGAAAAGACCCATAAAATTGGTCCCAATGAATAGCCACTGGGCCCCTAAACTACATCATATCCCTCAAGTGGTAATAAGTATAAATTAACACATAGAGCAAACCCTTGCATGTTAGCACACTTACCTGGGATCTCCAAATTCTCTCCTGATGCCACTAGCACCACCTTGAATTGGCCCTCCCAATTACAATTTCAAGCCTACTCTTTCTGCCAACCTTTCACTAACAAAATAGTGAGAACTACCAAAATTAACGAGGACAAAGACAACCACCTTCTTTAGACTCCCTCGTGGTCACATAACTTCTGAAGTACTGAGTTCCACAAATTACATGGAGAGATATTTCTGGTGTTTTTACTTACTGGTCTTCGATTTCAATATCAACCTTCATTACTATATCACCATCCTCTTTATCTAAACATACTTCAAGGATAAGCAACTTTCTGCAACGAGGTTACAAGTACAACTTGAACTTTTCATCATAGTTATAGCAAATCCCTTTATTTCTCCTTTCTTGAAGCTTTGCAGGTAACATATTCTCACTGGTATGGGAGTTTTGCTGTTGACAGACCTTTTTTTTTTTATGGAAATTGAATTTTGTAGTAGGTGTACTGGCCTTCCTTTGTGAGAAGCTTCTAGCTTCGTATACATGAACTAGCCCGACAACATCTGACAATGTTCATGGTCTTCCCAATTGAACATTAGTCGGGTGGAATCTCACAGCCCACTAACAAAGCTACTCACGTATTGGTCTCGAGGAAGATCTCCAACCTTAGCCAACAACTTCTCAAACTGAGTTTGATAGACCTGCACTGTCCCTAATTGTTGCAATCTAGTGAGCTCTTGAAGAAGTTGGAACTTATTTGGACCAAGCAAGTGAGAAGCCCTTGTTTAATATACGATCACATTTTAGAGTATCTTGAAATTGAAAAAATTTCTCTCCTCTACACAACTAGCTAGTTCACCTCCTCTTTGTCATTGGAACAAGGAAAATCCAATCTGACTAATTTGGGTGCATAGGAGTTGAAGGAACCAAAACCATGGAATTCTCCACCAGCACTGTAGTGTCTTTTATTGCCCTTTTTTGGAGCTCACAAGGACTCTTCTTGTTCTAGATCTTGATCAATCCTAACAGTTAGATTTTCAAAAGTACTTGTCATATAATTCATAAAGTCTTGTTGTTGACTTCTTAGCAACAAGGGTTGATATCTTCAGCTCGACTTGCTGCACTCATTCATCCATGCTTGAGCTCTAATATTACTTTGGTACAACTCTCTTAGTTTTACCTATTTTTACTGATCACACACAAACAACAAATAGAAGAGAAGTGGGTAACTCAAGGAATACAAGGCCCTAGTAGAGTAATGATGAATTCTCTAATACCTTTCATTGAATAGTTCACCATTTTGAATAAATGTGTTCGATAGTTATAGCATGAAAATAAGAAAAACACTTGCTAAATGACTGTAGAATAAAAGGAACAACTAACTAATAAGACTTATTCAGCTTGGGCTTGGTCTAAACATTTTAATAACTTTCCACATGGTGCTTGTTTGCAACTCTTTGGTAAAATTTCAACCATGGTGGATTGGCCAAAGCCTTGATCAGTCGAGGCTTTACACAACTTCTTAGGACTCACTGGTTACTATCAAAAGTTCATCAAGGATGTTGTGAAAACTCCAAGCCCTTTGACAAAAATGCTCAGAAAAGATTCTTTTTAATTGGATCCAATAGCAGAAAGGCTTCCAAACAACTTACAAACACAGTGACTAGAGCTCCTTTTTTTTTTAGAGAAGATACAATGTTAGTAGTTAGTCGTATAACCAGTTCAATATCAAGCCCATTCCTGACCCATTAATCCCCTTTCCCCCTAGGGTGAGGCAGTGACAAGAGTTGACTTGGAACCTTTGGTTTCCTTACCAACTGCACCAACTCCATGTTGGTGACTAGAGCTCTTATTTTGGCCCTGCTAGATTTCTTGAAGAATTTTCTAGTGGAAAGTGATGCATCTGGTTTGATGGCTGGAGGTGTTGTTTGACAAGAAAGGGCCATTGCTTTTTTCAATCATGCTCCTCAAGGTAAAAATCCCATGCTTCCTAAATATGAGGAGATTTTAGATCTTGCTCTAGTAGTACGAAAATGGTGAGATAACCTTTTGGGGAGGCAATTTTTGGTGCGCACTGATCAACAAAGCATCAAAGCATTTATGAAGTTGAAAAAAAACTACAACAGCTGCTCAACAAAGATGGCTTTACAAATTAACGCATTTTGATTTCACCTTCATCTACAAGGTGAAACATAACACAGTAGTTGATTCTTCCGTGAAGACAGGAAGACAATCAAGGAGTATTAGCATTCTGACAGCTAATTCCAAATTAGACAGTAGCAATAGAAGAGGAAAGTCAAAATAATGCAGCTCTTCAATAGCTAATAAAGCTAATTGAGGAAGGAGAAGTTGTAAGTAAACTTCAGAAGAAACTAATTTTCTTCAAAAAATAAGATCTATCCAGCCAAGATTCCACCCTTATTGAAGAAATAATTAATCCATGGAAGTAGTCATGAAGGATTGTTAAAGTCTCTTTATCATATATGATCCACCTTTTAATACGTAGGGAATGAGAAAACAAGTCAAAAGTTTATAAGAAGTTTCGATATCTGTCAACACAAAGTGAACAATCTTACACTTGCTGGTCTCATACAACCTTCGCCAATTCTAGAGCCAAGTGGTGGGAACACTTTTCCATGGATTTCCTAGAGGGATTGCCAACTTTGAAAGGAAAATCTGCCATATCTGTTATGGTAAATAGATCATAGAAATATGCACATTTCATCAATATCTCTCCTTCGTATTGTATTGTTTGTGTTGCTCAAATATTTTTTGATCATGTATTTAGTTTACACGGCTTGACGTAGATCCACATTCACTTTTTTTTTTTTTTTTTTTGAGAAGAAACAAGAAAAAAATATATCATAGAGAAAAACAAAGAGAAGCTTGCAAGAAGGGACTTGGGAACTGGGGAGGAGTACCAATAGTACTCCAAAACACCCAAGACCAAAAGAACCAAGCAAAATTATATTAAAGTGAGCCAACTCTTAAGCCACTTGGAGACCAAATAGCACCCAACAAGGTAAGAAGAAGCTATCCAGTTAGAAGCTGCTAGATTAGCAGCCTCACAAACTAAATTATTTCAATTTTGAACCAAATTATTTCTATTGAATGGCACTAAGTTCAATTTTACCATTGCATATCATCATGAAATAAATGGGATAAGTGAGGTGGTGAATTGTACCGAAATGTATCTTTGCCATTCCCTAGCGCTCACTGTACACATTGGGTTTGTTGCTTATCCTCTGTGGAATATTGTGACAACACTAGTAGGCATTCACTATATATATATATTTAAAAAAAAAAAAAAAACTTGAGGAAGTGTATGGTTGACCTCCACCAAATCTCAACTTATATACCAAGAACTACAAAAGTAGTTGTTGCGGATCAAGATTTGAGTGAAAGGGATGTGGCTTTGAAGGAATTTGAAAAAAAAATAAAAAATTAAACAATTATATGATGCCAAACATCTGAGAGGGAATTCTTAATAGTCGATTAGGTGTAACTGATGCTATTTTTCCTATTTTCATGCTTTACAATTGTAAACCATTTATTTAAAATGGTTAACTATTCCATGAAATGTGTCAAAAAATTATCATTACTGTTTGAGTTTCTCAATGCAAGCCTTGGGTTCTTGTAGTTACCCCTTTCTCTTTTATTTGTTGTTTTGAGTATGATCGGTGAAAATAGGGAAAATTAATGTAGATAGTAATTTGGAAACTAACATCCTTCTACGAAATTAAAATACTACCACAACAAAACTACTAGTCTTCAAAAAGAAATAAAATCATGCTAAAAATAAATCAACATAGTTAAAAAATCCTAAAATTAAATATCTAAGAATATTGTTTTATTTATCTTCCATTCACATGCTGAATATTGTCTCTAAGTGATGCTAATGTTTGAGGCCTTGACCCAATAGAAGAAGGCATGCGTTAATTACCCATCTACTTCATGCAAGAGAAAGAAGACCAGCATTACCATATGTATGTTTGTCTCTAGAAGGTCAAACATCTAATGTGACAAAAGAAATCATTAGTTATCATGTGATTGAATCATTCATTATGAAGTTACCTCGTTTGTTTCTGAACCAGTGGCTATGTATCCATCAAATATAGATAGACCAACGAAATTCTGTAACCAAGCAAAAACATGGTATTAAAAGTGAACCAAAACATTCATAGATCTTGAGAAACAATAACTAGAAATGATAACATGTTACAAAGAGCAACAAGATAAGATAGAATAATAACGTTATGAAAAACAAAGCAGTAATATGACCTTTAGCCAACCTATTGCCCCCCAATGGCAATGAAACGTTAAAGGTATGCCCTCTTATTATGAGTTAGTGGTTATCAGACCAACCATTACATGGTGAAAACACAGAATTATTAAACCAAGCACAAGTCAAGTGAGCAGTTAATGGAATACCCTGCTCATTGATTGCCACAAGTCACAAAAGATAATATAGGACCAAGAGAGCACCGGACATATTTGAATGATGAGACACATAAGCAACCACTATGCTTGACCTATCCCTTTAATTGAAATAAAAATACCAAAACCAAAGGTCGAAAAGTAAGGTAATACAGTGGTCAAAACAATTTTTCATTTTTGTGGAAAGATCAAGAACTCATTAGCATATTAGTCATCAACATTCAAATCAATGTCCAATAGAACCCCATAATGATAGATTCATTATACAATCGAAAGAAAGAATAAAGCACGTAAGGGAGGCAGAGAGGAAGGTGGGTGGGTGGGTGGGGGGGGGGACACACTCAGTAAAGTTATACGAAATCGTGGTAAAACATGAAAGAAAAACAAGACAACAATATTTAACGTGGTTCGGCAAATTGCCTACGCCCACGGGAGACAACAAACTTGTATTTGAGATTATAAACTTCACCCTTAGGTGGATCTCACAGATTAAATCTCTTGAATTAGATCTCTCAGAATAGATCTCTCCGAATATGAATTTCAAGAATGAAGTAAGGCTCTATTTATAGGAGTATTCAGGGGCATTTTCGTAATATTAAAAATATTATTTTAATATAATCTTTCTCAAACAATTCGGCGCAGCGCTCAGAATTGCTGAGTGAAATGGTGGCCGCCCACGGGCGGCCACCAACCCTTTTTTCTTTATTTGTTTGTTCAAAGAGGTGGACCCCAACAAATCTCCACCTCCACCTCATGTGGAACAGGGCTCCTCCACACCTGCAATCTCTCTACAAATAGCAAGCTTCCTTCAAAAAACTGTTGCTACCTCCATTAGTGCCCTTAGGAACTCCGAGCTCGTGAGATGTTGATCAAGTCCAAACAATGTTGGAACGTGATCCCTGTAACCACCTTTGTAAGCATATCTGCGGGGTTATCTACAGTCTTGATCTTTTGCAGAAGAATACTCCCTTCTTCTACTATTTCTCGAACAAAATGAAAAAGAACATCAATATTCTTCATTCGACTGTGATGAACTTGGTTCTTTGCCAAACAAATGGCACTCTGGCTGTCGCAGAAAACTTCAACATTCTTCTGCACAATTCCCAAGTCTTTAGTCAATCCATGAAGCCAGATTGCTTCCTTGAAAGCTTCTGTTACTGCCATGTACTCTGCCTCTGTAGTAGACAAAACAACTGTTGACTGTAGTGTTGATCTCCAACTCACTGGTCCTCCAGCCATAGTGAAAACATAACCAGTAGTAGATCTGCGCTTGTCAAGATCTCTAGCATAGTCCGAATCCACATATTCGACTAGATGCTTACAACCTTTCTTATCTTTCTCGAACTTTAAACCAATATCCACAGTACCATGAATATACCGTAGAATCCACTTCACTGCTTGCCAGTGGCCTTTACCGGGGTTGTGCATGTAACGACTTATCATACTTACAACATGTGAAATGTCAGGTCAGGTACACACCATAGCACACATCAAGGCACCAACTGCATTTGCATATGGAATGTTCTCCATTTGCTTCTTCTGATCCTCAGAATTTGGTGACATTGATGTACTTAGCTTGAAATGTGGTGCCAATGGTGTGCTCACAGGTTTTGTCATTGCCAATGCCAAAAGTTTGAAGAACTTTCTTCAAATAATGAGTCTGAGTCAAACAGATTGTGCCTTTGGCCCTGTCTCGAGTGATCTCAATCCCGAGAATTTTTTGGCCTCTCCAAGATCCTTCATTTCAAACTCTGAGCTCAATTAAGCCTTCAGTTTGTTGATCTCCACCTTGCTTTTCGAGGCGATTAACATATCATCTACATATAAAAGCAAGTAGATAAATGTACCATCTTGAAGTTTGCGATAGTAGACACAATGATCAAACTGACTCCGGGTATATTTCTGCCCTTTGATGAAGCTGTCAAATCTCTTGTACCACTGTCTCGGTGACTGCTTCAAGCCATACAATGACTTGCTCAACTTGCAAGCCCAATTCTCTCTTCCTGGTACTTTGAATCCATCTGGTTGAGACATATATATCTCCTCTTCCAAATTACCATGCAGAAAAGCAGTTTTGACATCGAGTTGGGCTAACTCGAGATCAAACTGTGCAACCAAAGCCAATAATATTCGAATTGACGAATGCTTAACAACAGGTGAGAATACCTCATTGTAGTCAATTCCTTCCTTTTGAGCGTAGCCTTTTGCTACCAGTCTGGCTTTGTATCGGATACTATCTGTGCTGGGAAAGCCTTCCTTCTTAGCGAAAACCCATTTGCAGCCAATTGGTTTCTTTCCTTTCGGAAGTGGAACCAACTTCTAAGTCTGATTCTGATGGAGTGATTTCATCTCCTCATTCATTGTCATTTTTCATTTATCACTTTCAATACTCTGAATAACATCTTTGTAATTGTATGGAATATCATCTCCGGTGACTGGAAATGCATATGCAACCATGTCAGTGTTCCGAGCAGGTTTGCGGATTTCTCTTCTTGGTCGACTGGTGGCAATTGATTCTGGTTGTTGACTGATGTCTGGTCCTGGAGCCTCCACCTCAACTGAGATTTCCTCCTCGTCTGCTCCAGGAGTTACTGGAATATCTAACTCCACCTGCTGAAGCAAATCTGGATCTCGATTTTCTTTATCAAAAACTGTATGCTTTGACATCACAGATTCATCAAAAGTTACATTTCGACTTAGTACAATCTTCTTTGACTCAGGGTTCCATAGTCGGAAAGCCTTAACTCCTCACTAAAGCCCATGAAAATTGCTTTCTTGGACCTAGGATCCAGTTTGGATTCCTTTACATGAAAATATGCAGTGCATCCAAAAATGCGCAGAGAATTATAATCTGAAACGGGGTGTCCAGACCATACCTCATTGGGAGTTTTGCCATCTAGTGTTGTTGCAGGAAGTCTATTGATGATATAAGAGGCATATGACAAAGCTTCAGCCCAAAATGCCTTGCTCAGTCCAGAATGAGATAACATGCAGCGAACTTTATCTACGAAAGTACGATTCATGCGTTCAGCAACACCGTTTTGTTGTGGAGTGCCTGGTATTGTGAAATGTTTGACTATCCCTTCATTCTCACAAATTTTCTGAAATGGGTATGACTTGTATTCTCCTCCATTATCAGATCTGAGCCTCTTAATCATCCTTCCCGTTTGGGTTTCTACCATTTTCTTCCATATAAGAAAGATATCTAGGCACTTCATCTTTATGCTTCATGGTATAAACCCAAACATAGCGTGAGAAATCATCAATGAAAGTAACAAACCAACGTTTACCTCCCAATGAAGCATTTCGAGAGGGTCCCCAAACGTCGGTATGAACATAATCCAATGTTCATTTTGTGCGGTGGATTGCAGTTCCAAACTTGACTCTCATCTGCTTGCCTAAGATACAGTGCTCGCAGAAGTCAAGTTTCCCGGTCTTTGCACCTTTCAGAGAACCTTGCTTTATCAAGGTTTGAAGAGCCTTCTCTCCAACATGTCCGAGCCGCATGTGCCAAAGTCGGGAAGTGTCCGAGGAAACATCATTAGAACGGGTGCAAGCTGATACACTTCCGATTACTGTGTGTCCGTCAAGGAAATAGAGATTTCCTTTCTGAGTACCCTTCATGGCCAAGAGTGCTCCACGTACAACCTTCAGAACTCCACCTTCAATGGTTACCTTGTAACCGCTGGAATCAAGGACTCCTAGTGAGATCAGATTTTTCTTCAGATCTGGGACATATCTGCCTTCCGTGAGTCGTCTTGTTGTACCGCCATGCATCTTAAGGCGTATAGTTCCAATACCCTTTGTTTGGCAGGTATTGTTGTTGCCCATGAGCACGACTCCTCCATCGAACTCATCCAATTTTGAGAACCAATGTCGATTCAGACACATATGATAGGAACATCCGGAATCTAATATCCATCTATCAGACTGATTGTCTATAGATGAAACTGAGAATACAGAATCTTCTTCAGCCTTCTGTGCCACATTTGCATCTGTCTTGCCCTTATTTGGACAATCTTTCTTCCAGTGCCCCTTTTGGTGACAATAGGCACATTCATCTTTTGCAAGACATTGACGGGATGAAGGTCCTTTTGACTTTGAGCGAGATCGGCCTCGCCCACTAGATCTATCAGATTTGGTGTTAGCCCTGCCTCGGGATACCGTCAACGCTTCTGGTGATGCTTCCTTGTTATCGAGCTGGTCCTTCCTTCGATACTCGTTGTTCACCAAAGCATTTGAAACATCACTGAATTTAACATCATCTTTACCATATAGCAAAGTTGTTGTTAAATGTTCATAACTTTCAGGCAAAGAGTTTAACAATAGTGCCTTATCCTCATCAATAATTTCAACATCAAGATTCTGTAGATCAGCAAGAATCTTGTTGAAATTATCAAGATGCTCAATCATGGGAATACCTTTATTGTACTGAAAACGAAAGAGCTTCTTCTTCAGGTAGATTCGGTTTTCTACGCCATAGTCTCTTTCATGACAAAGTACTTCTGATCTTTTGCCAAACAGAGTCTGATTGTTCCACAAGCTTGACGATTTACGAAATTCCAATCATCATCGGACATATCCTGGGGCTTGGTTTCCAAGGCGATATGTGATCCTTCCCGGAATAATAGATCTTGAACTTCGCATTGTCACATGCCAAAGTTGTTGGTGCCGTTGAATTTCTCCACGTCGAACTTTGCGTTGGACATCGAACTTCTTTGTCAAGGTCTGCTTGTGGTTGCAGTATCTTTTGGGATTTCCTCTGCCATTAAGACCGAAGATATGTATGACGCCGAAAAGTGCTTGAAAAATGATAAACGACTCCAACTAAGCTATATCAATAACTTAGGAGCTGAATCTGCAGAAACTGATTGCACGGTTGTGTCCGGAACGATCGAAAATGGTGGAAACGAGTCTGACTTTGCTGAAATCAGACGAAAAAAAAGTCGGATATGGTTGGTCAACCGAAAATGGATTCGGTCAACTACAGGCCGAAACGGGTTGGGCCGAGATGAACAGTATCGGGCCATGATGAACAGCATCAGGGGATGAACAGTATCGGGTCGAAACGGGCTGAGAGCTGGCTGGGTCGGGGATGAATAGAGTCGGACTGGGTCGTTGGACCGGGTCAGGGTCGTGGGTCGGATCCGGGTCACATCCTTCTCCCTCACTGCGCCTGCGCCTATTTCTGCAAAAATTTGCACCGAACTGGACATACTTTGATCGACTCCTGGGAACTCGTTTCTTGTCCGTTTTTCTAACCGTTTATTGCGTTGGACTCCTGGAAACGAGAGCTACCTCCACGGGTGATCAGAAACAGGTCCGATCACTGTTACAAAATCTCGAAATTTGGAAGCAGTCTCGAAAAATTCGACAGAGGGTCCGTTTTTCTTCCAAAGCTTAACCTCGGCTCCGATACCAATTTGTTATGCAAAATCGTGGTAAAGCATGAAAGAAAAACAAGACAACAATATTTAAAGTGGTTCGGCAAATTGCATACGTCCACGGGAGACAACAAACTTGTATTTGAGATTACAAACTTCACCCTTAAGTGGATCTCACAGATTAGATCTCTTGAATTAGATCTCTCAGAATAGATCTCTCCGAATATGAATTTCAAGAATGAAGTAAGGCTCTATTTATAGGAGTATTCAGGGGCATTTTCGTAATATTAAAAATATCATTTTAATATAATTTTTTTCAAACAATTCGGCGCAGCGCGCCTAATTGCTGACTGAAATGGTGGCCGCCCTCAACCCTTTTTTTATTTTATTTGTTTGTTCAAAGAGGTGGACCCCAACAAGTAATAGTTCATCATTACAGAGGATATGCGAGGGGAGTGCTCCCCCGCTATAAATAAGGTCCCCCTACCTTCTACTCCCCATCCTACTCTTTGAGGTTAAGACTTGGGCCCCCCAACCTCCTACTCTTTGAGGTTAGGACTTGGGCCCCCCAACTGCTATAATAGTTCATCACTGTTTATTATTTTATTATGTGCATCTAACACGCGAACGTGTCAGAACCGATTGGTTCAAGTTGGGCTGGTCAGTTTCTCAGGTCATGATGCTCACCCAAAGTGAGTTTTTCCAAATACTGTATGATTGGCATATTCCAATGACATACAGAGAAAAATTTTGCAAGGCCATTATTAGACCAGCTATGCTTTATGAAATGAAGTGTTGATAGAAGACAAACATATGATGAATTGCGTAATAAAAATGTGAATGTTAGAATAGAAGTGTGGTAAAAAGAACTAAAAATGGAATAGAAATTAATACACAGAGGAGACAATAGGAGTAGCCCCATTGGAGATAAAATAAGAGATAATCGATTAAGGTGGCCCAACAAATGCAAAGAAGACCGTTAGGTGCACATGTTAGGAGGGTGAGTTATTAACTAATAATGCTAACCCGGGAGGAAGAAGAAGTCCTACAATAACATGAGTATATATGATTAAGAATGATGTGGTCACTCATGATATAATAGAAGGTATAACCCTAGAGCATAATAGAGGAAGCAAAGTTGTGTAGTCAAATTCATGTAGTTTGAATTTTTTTTTTGTTTAATTGAGTTAAGGAGAAAAGAGAAAACAATTGCAAAAATAAATTTGGCTATTAATGGAGATGCAACCAAATACGGATGTATAAAAGGTTCTGCCTCTACAACAAACTGTAAGCAAAAGAATGGGTAGTGTTTTTGAAAAGAAGAAGATTGTACATAAAGGAGGATAAAAAAATGGAAGAAAGCTTAAGTAAGAGAGGACATCAGATGTTCAAAGTCCAATTAAAACATGAATTTTGAAGCATTATTTCAAACTGAAGCTAGTGTAAAAAAAAGGCCACTATTATACCAATCCTCAGGAGTTGGGAGAAGGCCTCATTGTTATAGGCTTTTTTTTATAGGGAAGTAGTAACTTGAACCCATGACCTCATAACTTTCTTTACACAGGTATCGAAATATCCTTATGTGTTGGGAGACGACCTCATTGCTATAGACGTTTTTTTATAGAGAAGTAGTAACTTGAACCCATGGTCTCATAACTTTCTCAACACAGGTATCCGAACGTTTAACCTTTATTGTTATTGATGGTTGATGTAGTGGGAGAAACTAAGAATATAACCTTTGGCAAAAGTAATTAATATGTCCTTAACGTCTGCCAAGAGAGTGAGCGAAAGCATGCAGGTATCCAGAAGGCCTCTTTAATTACCATTATCTCTAATTTCTCATTGAAGATAGTTTTCAAAATAGCTAATGCGACTGATGACTGACCAACACAAAGTGTATTATATTATCAGATAACAGCAGCATGCAGAATTTAGCATGCATATTAACCTAAAAGAATCTTGACATGAGAAATACATAAAAAAAAAATTAGTACCCAAGTACATACAACATCAGGCAGAACTGTAGATACCAATGTTACCGTATACAATTTTAGTAGTTTATGCAATTTAGGACTCTATTATTATTAGCTGTAGATATTATCTTACCATGTATAGATGCTAAAGATTAGGAATCTGTTAGACTACATGTATAGCATATACTGACGTGTATAGATGGAATGAACAAGATATATAATGAAAGGTGCCGAATCATAGGGTAACTTTTCCAAATCTCTCTTCGTATTTTTCTGATATCGAGTACTTTGACATGGTATCAGAGCGATCTACATCTGGAGTAATGGTTTTCCCTGCCAATGCCTTGACGAAGATCTGGATGTTGTAATCCGCTAGGGTTCTTCCGTCGTCCAATTGCTTTCCGGCGAAGATGAGTCGCTGCTGATCAGAGAGTGATTTGTCCTGGATTTTGTGGTCTTGAGGTTGGCTACGGTGTCGGAGCTCTCGACTTCGAGAGTGATCGTCTTCCCGGTGAGGGTTTTGACGAAGGTTTTGATTTCTGGTCTGTCGATCGTGTCGCTCGATTCAACCTCTAGGGTTCTTGTCTTCCTTGTTAGGGTTTTCTTGTTTACGCGTCAGCGTTTCGCTCTCAAATCCATCGGATGAAATTGTCTATCTTCGTTCGAGAAAGGCTTCGATCTAGCCTACTATGATTTATCGCTCTTGAGTCGTGCTGATTTCTGATCTCGGAGGTATTATTGTCTATCTTCGTCTTCGTTCGAGAAAGGCTTCGATCTAGCCTTCTATGATTTATAGCTCTTGAGTCGTGCTGATTTCGGATCTCAGAAAAATCGCCACCTTCTTGATGTAGTAAGAACTCTTTTACTTGAATCATCTGTTCCTCCTCGTTTTTGGTGTGAAGCACTTTCTACTGCAGTTTATTTGATCAATCGCTTACCCTCTCCTACGATAAATCATGTTTCTCCTTTCTCTAAGTTGTTTGGTCATTCTCCTTTATATTCTGATCTTCGTACATTTGGTTGTGTTTGTTTTGTGCATCTTCCTCCTCATGAACGACATAAACTTACTGCTCAGTCTGTTAAGTGTGTTTTTCTTGGTTATGCTATCCCTTACAAGGGTTATGTTTGTTACGATCCCCATGGTTGTCGTATACGGGTTTCCCGGAATGTGATTTTCTTTGAAAATCAATATTTCTTTCCATCTCATGTTGAGCTGCCATCTGCATCTGTATCTCTTATGCCTATTTTTTCTGAATCCCCAACAATTGTGGAAAGGTTCAAACCTGGTTTTGTGTATGAGAGACGTAGTCGACATGAGTCTGGTTCCTCTGTGCCTCCTTCCGATCTTGACCCGACGCCTGATCCTGCTCCTGCTTCCACCACTCTTCGTCGGTCTACTCGTCCTTCTCGACCCCCTAATTGGTATGGTTTCTTCTCTCCTGTCTCGCTTGTCGCTACTTTATCCACTATTTCCATTCCCTCTTGCTACAAACAGGCCATGGAACATGAGTGTTGGCAAATTGCAATGCAAGCAGAACTTCAAGCACTTGAGGAGAATCACACTTGGGATATTGTTCCTTGTCCCCCTACAGTCAAACCTATTGGGAGTAAATGGGTTTTTTCTGTAAAACTTCGTTCTGATGGCTCTTTGGACAGGTACAAAGCTCGCCTTGTAGCTCTGGGTAACAAGCAGGAATATGGGGTTGATTATGAGGAGACATTTGCTCCTGTTGCCAAAATGACCACGGTTCGAACCATCTTAGCTATTGCTGCTTCACAGTCGTGGCAACTACATCAGATGGATGTGAAGAATGCCTTTCTTCATGGTGATCTTCAAGAAGAGATTTACTTGAAGCTTCCCTCTGGTATGACTATTTCTTCTCCTCATGATGTATGTAAGCTAAGGTGTCCTCTGTATGGGCTCAAGCAAGCGCCCCGCGCTTGGTTTGAGAAGTTTCGCAGTACACTTCTTTCCTTCAGTTTTACACAAAGTCAATATGATTCTTCTCTCTTCTTCCACACATCTACGTCGGGTATAGTTATTCTCTTGGTTTATGTGGATGATATTATCATTACTGGCACTGATTGTGGTTTGATTACTAAGCTTCAACAACTGTTACATGTAACTTTCCATATGAAAGATCTTGGCCAGCTCACATACTTCTTAGGATTGGAAGTTCATCATCGAGCCCATGGCATTTTCGTGAACCAGCATAAGTATATTCAAGATCTTATCACTTTGGCTGGTTTGAAGGACACTTCTTCTGTTGATACTCCTATGGAGGTAAATGTCAAATACAGGAAAGATGAAGGGGACCTTCTGGATGATCCTACTCTCTATCGGCGCTTGGTTGGGAGTCTTATCTACTTGACCACTACTCAACCTGATATCTCCTATGTTGTTCATCAGGTCAGTCAATTTATGTCTTCTCCTCGGCATCTCCATCTTGCTGCTGTTCGCCGCATCATTCGCTATCTTCGAGGATCACCAACTCGTGGATTGTTCTTTCCTTCCGAATCCTCTCTTCAACTTGTTGCCTAGAGTGATGCTGATTGGGCTGGGTGTCCGGATACACGTCGATCTACTACAGGTTGGTGTATGTTTTTAGGTGATGCATTAATTTCTTGGCGATGTAAGAAACAAGATCGTGTTTCTAAATCCTCTACTGAGGCTGAGTATCGTGCCATGTCTACTGCTTGTTCTGAAATTGTATGGCTACGTGGTCTCCTTGAGGAGCTTGGGTTTCCTCAGACTACTTCTACCCCTCTTCATGCTGATAACACTAGTGCTATTCAGATTTCCACCAATCCTGTTTTTCATGAACGCACCAAGCACATTGAAGTTGATTGTCATTCTATTCGAGACACTTTGGAGAGTCGGGTGATATCTCTTCCTCACATCTCTTCTGATCTCCAAGTGGCTGATGTCTTCACCAAAGCTATGACTCGACAACAGCATCAATTTCCTGTTGGCAAATTGTTGTTGATTGACTTACCAGCATCAATTTGAGGGGGGATGTTACCGTATACAATTTTAGTAGTTTATGCAATTTAGGACTCTATTATTATTAGCTGTAGATATTATCTTACCATGTATAGATGCTAAAGATTAGGAATCTGTTAGACTACATGTATAGCATATACTGACGTGTATAGATGGAATGAACAAGATATATAATGAAAGGCGCCGAATCATAGGGTAACTTTTCCAAATCTCTCTTCGTATTTTTCTGATATCGAGTACTTTGACAACCAACACTACTGAGACAGACAATTAAACAAAAACCTTTACAGCTCTATAGGAACACAACCAGTTTCATGTTATTTATGATAGAAAAATGACGAACTTTAATAAATAGAGATTAGAGAGATATGATCACTTACAGAGACAAAAAAAGAGTGCACAACTGTAGAGACTTGACTTAACATTACTTTCAGTATAATGCTATCAAATTACGTAGCAATGTTAATAATATGTTACAGAAACAATGTAGTTGTTGCAAAAGACCAAAACTTATATGCAACCAAAGTAGCAAATATTTGTTCTATTATATTAACCTAGCATCATATTCTTCATCTAAAGTTGGTAATTCACATGATAAAAGGGGGAAGAACAGCATAGTAAACATATAAAAGAAGAGAATTAATACTGTTTACACTAGCAACCACATTGAGGTACAGTTATGACACAAACAGAGTCTATAGAACAAAAAATAAAGACCCTTAATTTAGTAAAATGAATACCTTTACATTTGTGTGCCCTGTGAATGTTTGAAGAGGATTGTCAAGAACCCGTGATGTACACGATGATAGATCCCATAACTTCAGTGAGTTATCCGTAGATGCTGAAATGAGTGTCACTGAATCTACAAACTTAACATAACTCACAGTTTTGGTATGACCAACTAATGTGTACAAAGGCACTCTTGAGTTACGAAGATCATAAAAATAGATCTTATGGTCAGCAGATCCAATTGCAAGTGCATGTGCAGAATCTGGACGGAACTGAACACTGCAGACATTAGCCATTGCTTTAATGGTACCGATACTTCGCTCCTGCAGTATTCACATCACATAAAGGAAATAACTTATTATACATCCGTATTAGAGATCAACATGGTACTGATACTTAGATGACAATAGTACGTTTAGTTTCAAAGCTGACATCCACCAAGTGCAAAAATAGAATTGCCTGATTGGTATTCCAAAGTTTAACTGCACCATCATCACTTCCGCTAGCTAATTTTGTAGGATCCGCTAGTGAGAAGTCAACAGACCATACACGCATTTCATGCTCCCTCATTTCCATAATGGCTCGACTTTGTGTAACGTCCCATACCTGTGCACAATTGGAAGGAACTACTTTATTATCTTCCAAGTAAAAAGTCCTTAAATGGAGTCCAAAGAAAAGGATTTTCACACTACCTGCACAACTCCTTCGAAATCGCTTGAAGCAATCTGGCTTTTTATATAACCATTCCAACATATACTGCTAAGTTTTGATCTACTAGCCATCTCCACAACAGGATAATGAATGTCACGTTCCTCATTCAGGATGGTGTCACATTCAAAAATTTTAATTTTTCTATTTACACCAGCTGTAGCAAAAAATTCTTTATCTCGATCAAAACCCAGGGAGCATACCAAGTTGGAAGAGTTTAGCAGATCCCTTTGATTCAAATCTGCTTTAACCTGTAACTTGCTGAAAGAAAGATACTTGCAGAGACCCTCAAGAAATGGGTCTATCCATTCATTTCTCCTACCACCAGCATGTCCGTGCTTACAAGCCAAGTTATCAACTGAACTTCCTTCAGTCATCACAACTGATTCTCTGCGATTACTACTGATTTGAGACCTTCGATTCTGCAATCTTGACAACTCAGCCAGCCTGCATCTAGTTGAAAAATAAGCCGACTCTAGTTTCTTAAAGTTCTTCATTAGTCTAGAACTCTTGGGTAAAACATTCTCCAGAATCCCTGATTGCGTCTCTGATTTTTCAACCTCAGTAGAATGCTCATCAAGTTCCTCGTTACTATGAACGTGAAATTTAGGCCTGGAACGTTTTCTTGAACCCAAGCTAGATAAACTCTCTTCTCTAACAGGAGTCACCGAAGTGAGTTCTGCCTTTTCCAGTGCTGATTGATCATCCTTCAGATCTGGAACAGGATATCCCGCACTTCTGGTGATTGACTGACGTTTCATGACTTCATCAATGTCAGAAGAAAGAATAGAAATAGTCCCTTGTAACTTGTCAGCAGCTTCTTGTTTTCGTTGTTGCATCTGAAAAAGGAATTCAAGCAGTAACTCTTGCTCTTCTATTTCTTCTCTTAGCTTTATTGCAGCTTCACGCTCTTCCAAACTATGCCTTGGTCCTTTGAGGAACTCACTTTCTAACACCTCGCTGCAACATACCATGACAAAATGTTAAGGATCTAAAAGATCTATTCATTAGAACTGCCATACAAAAAATAACAAGAAGATGCTTCCTCATGTATTTGAAGTAACACCTAAGAAGAAGCAGGATGAGGTATGCTCGAACATCAGAGAAGTGGAGGCTGCTGCTAAAAATGTAGCAATATAATGCATTAATCTCTAAGTAACAATAGCCGACAATAGTGGAGGTATGCTCAAACATCAAGTAGTCGCGAAAAGGCTTAGTTGAGTTGAGAATTTCTAAGTAGCATAGTGGTCTTATAACATTCTTCTAAAACCCAATCCTTATACAGCCATTACACAAAAAATGACATAGTAAACAGGAGGCTGGCAAATCTACCCTTCAACCATCCAAATCTATCAGCCACATTCTCTTTGATTTCTACATCAACTATACAAAAATAAATTTAAAAGGAAATATTTTGCAATGACTAAAAAAAATATTTTCTATATATTCCTCGTTATAGTTGGTGACCTGCCTCTTGGACCAATTTGTTTAAAGCAAGCACTTGGACTTAAAACATCTCTAATTTCATTTTTTGCATTGACCTTTCCCTAGTCTCATAATCTAACATCTCAAATTTTATTTTTTGCATTGACCTGCCTCCTGTATATTAATCTTTACATAGGGCATAAAAACTGCAAGTCTGACAAAGCGGAATGGAGGACGTGGATTCTTGTAGACATTCTTATGTAGTTGGAAAAAGGCTTTGTCAAGTGAGGCAATCACTGTATCTATAACTGAGGCAAATTAATATAGACCCTTGGTCACCAAAAAGGACTAAAAACATATTTGTCTCATTATTATCTTTTGTTTATGATAGTCGCGGATCAATGGTTCAGAAAACAAAAGTCTGGCAAGAACCCAAAGTTTTCCAAGTCAAGTCACTAGAAGACATCTATCAAACTCAAAAGTCCTTTCAAGTTTTTAAAATCATACAGTGTAAAATTATACAAAAGTACTTCTTCTAATATATACACTGCAGTAGGCATTGTGCGCATATATGCATGTGCAGTTATGACAAAGAACAGCAACTTCATTGAAAAACTACACAAATTAAACAAGACCCGTTTATGACCACCCCCCCCCCCCCCCCCCCCCCCCCCCTGTGCGGGATCCCAAAAAAAATTCCTACTATATGTGCCACCAAGTTCACAAATTTAAAGAGGTATTGTTTTCCTAACTTCTTCCAAGACTATAAGACAGGAAAAAAAAAAAAGGGTGATAAATATTAGATTACAGATCTTTTTATGAATGCAAACTTTAGGGGATTCTAAAGCTAACAACAAATTCTTTAAGAATAACAAATTATTACAAAATCCATGGAATTATAAATAAAGAGAATAACTAAAATTCAAGAAGAAATCTTCACATGATACCTTCATTTATTATAGGTCATAATTCGCAAAAAATACACACTCCAATCTTGAGTTCAGATTGCAAAATAATTTTGGGTGATATTTGTTAATGCTTAATCATATTCATGCCATTAGATCATATCAACAGTTACACTCCATCAATCATCATGTATAAATCATATAACAATGTACTTCAGTAAATAGTAACTATCCATTGAAATACATGAGGTGATTCAAGGATTAAACTTTTTGTGATTTTCATGACCATCGTTCTAGATATCTGGTAAAGTACTAAAAGATAACATTAGAAATGATTATATATGAGAAATAGAAGAATTAGCCCCAATTTCAGATTAAGTGAGAGATAACTGATTAAGATGGTTTGGACACCTACAACAAAGACCTTTGGATACGCTAGTTAATAAGAGTGACATATTAACAATCAATGATAATGATAGAGGTAGAGGAAAACAAAAAATAACATAGACAAAAATAATTGAAAAAGATAAAGCTACTTGTAATTTAAGTATCAATTTAGTCGTTGATCGAGCACAGTGGAGGAAGTGAATTCATGCAGCTAACCCCATGTGGTTGAGAAAAGGCTAAGACTTAGTTGAGTTGAGTTGAGTCAAATCCTGATCATCATTCTCATTTTTTAATAATTTTCAGTTGCTTTTTGTCTCACACCAATTAATTCAAAAGTTTTCCCTTGTTGATTCAGTATCATATCAGATTTCTTCTCTTCTTTTTTTCTGACCATGCTGATATTTCAAAAAATATTCCTGATTAAATTATTCCCAGTTGCACCAATTTGCCGAGACTCTAAGGTAGAAAATAATAACACAAAGCACTTCTCACTTTCTTAGTCTCATTCCTCTTTTGGTAAGATGCAAGAGAAACAAATTGCAATAGATAGGTATATAATGAGAGAGAGGTGTGGAAGAGCAAAATATACTAAAAAAGATAAACAAACATGACTAATAAATCAAATGCATTGGACAAAAATATCAATTTTCCCCAAGGCTTAACATTCGCCCAAGTTGCACAAGTCAATTTGATGGAGATCAACACATCAATTGGGAAAAATCAAGCCTTTCTTATGGAAACATAGGAAAGTTTTTATTTGCAATTATAATCTTATTAATTACAAAAATGTGCAAATTTAATATTTATGCTTATTGAAAAGCATATTACTTCAAGTAAATTCCTAATTTTTATGTCATCATCATTTTAGCTTTTAGAAGGTTTGTTTAGGTCGAGAAATCATAGCAATAACCCAATTGGAGATAAAATGAGAAACAGTGTTGTCAAGGCGGCGCCTAGGCACCTTGGGTAGTGGCACCGCCTAGGCAAGGCCTAGGCGGTTTGGGGAGGTCTAAGCAAATATTATTTTTTAAGGGTTTTTTTGAATTTTTTTTTTTGTTAAAACTTGCGAAAATCCTCTCCCTCCTTCCACTTCGACTTCTGCAAACCCTAACTACATTTATGTATATAATTATTAATTTATATTATATAAATTAATAATTATTTAATATATAAATTAAATTAATAATTACATATATATAGAGTGAGGGACCAATGAATAAATAAATAAATTTTTCAGGGACCTCTAAATAAATATTTTATATTCCGCTTAAGATGTGAAAAACCAATTAATGTGGTGTGGATTGGAGAAGACCTTTGGATGCACCAGTTATGAAGAGTGACCTATTAACAATCCATAGTTATGATAAAGGTAGAAGAAAACCTTTAAGAAAGATATAACTACTTGTAATTTAAATAATGACTTAGCTCTTAATAGAACAGAGTGCAGGAAGCAGATTTATATAGACGAAACCATCTGAGTGACTCCAAATAGTTCAAGATAAAGCTTTTTTTTAGTAGTTATTGTTGTATAAAATTGTGCATATAAATATAAAAAATTCAACTTGATGCATGGTCAATGGAGGTTTCACAAATATTGATTTTATCTCTTCAACATGAAAATGATTTTCAAAAAACCAATGTTACAACATCCATAGCATAACTAGAAAGAGTATGAAGCAAAACATTTAAAAATCATCATTTTCATAATCATTTCTGATAATCAATTTGATGGTGCTACAATTGTCAAAATGGACTAAATTTTTGAGGATGAACATTGTGAAGAGAAAAAGACCCTAATCAAGAATTTTGTTACCAAATAGAGATGAGGAAAGTTATGAATCAAATTCAATGAGTATGAGGATAATGTCCTATTTATTCATTCATACACTGCTCACATATACTCAATTCATATATGTGTGAATCTTACAATTCATTGATGCACATCCAAATTTGACTTGCCAAGGCTACCAATGATTCAATTCTGATTCAAGATTCTAACAAGGTTTGTAAGAAATAAAGGTTACAAGTCACAATTTCTAAAAGACATACCAACAGTCCTAACGCTTTCAGCAGTTAAATTATTGCAAAACTGAGTGTACAGCGTGTAAATCAAGATATCAAAACAATGGTAGTACCCAAGTACAACTTACCACATTTTTGGTCGAGTATTTGGCTGAGGATGCAATAACCATAGGCAAAATGATGCCTCCTTAGGCCACTTCAACAGCAACTGAGGGGGAAGAACTCGATGCCTCAAATTGGACATAGTACTTAACTTTTCTCCCATTGAGTTAAATGTGCAAAATAACTGCGCTTCCAAGAAAACATATACTTGGTTTTAATATAGACGGTAAAAATAAAATTCAGAAAATTTAAACTAACAACAACCTCTTCCATTTACAGCAAGAAGCTATACGTGCATACAAGTACAAACCTCAAATAGAAGAACCCCCAGCCGATAAATGTCTGAAGAAAAGGAACTTGGAGCATCTTCAACCTCTTCTGGACTCGTATACCAGCTATTCTCCCAAAGCAATATCTGTTTTAGTGGGAAGTCTTTCTTCATTTCCTCTACTTCACTTTGACTGTCCTCTTCTTTTTGTCTTTCTCCTCTCTCTTCTACCGATGATTGACATGTTGGAAAAACAGAACTTGAGTGCATGCAAGTAGTATCAGATGCCCTCTGGGAAGTATCAGCTGGAGATAACTCTATAGGGGAATCCTCACCACCAAACCTCTCTCTCCATTGATGCAAACCATGAGATGAGGACTTCAGTCCACCCACAACTTGTCGGTTCAAACTGTTCTCAAATGAATCAGAACCCGAACTTGAACACGAAGTAGACTCAATAAATGAAACACGGCTAAAGGATGACATAACAAAGCATGACGGGCGCACATTATGCACAACAATGCCTTGCGAATGTGCAAGGTTAACAATCTCCACAATCTGCCTTAATATGTGCAAGCACTCCAAATTATCAACTGATCTCTCCGGTTTGTCCAACCACTGCCTCAAGCTAACATCGCCCCGTCCCATATCACAAGCAACAGAGCCTATCCCAACCTCATTGCCGCTAATAAGCCCAGAAGAACCAACATGCTTGTCGAGGTGAACATTGACATAATGAGGCAGTACCAGGTCTCCCTCCCTTATCCCAGCAACATTCAGTGCATCTTCTGAAGCACTAAACCTGTTCCCCAGACGCAAATTTGATGCAACACTCAATTCTCTAAAACTACCAGCCTTCTCACCTGATTCAGATGAACCCTCCATCACTAACAATCTATGCTATCATTCCAAAGATACAATAAACAAAATGAAGAAACCAAATAATGCTTTGAGAACTTGTGACAATCTCTCATTTCAACCACTTTGCCCGCTGTTAAACAAAGACCCACTTCAGCTAACTAAAGGATACTGTCAACAACTTATCATAAACACACAATTTCTTGGCAATACAAACGCAATTCCCCAACTTAAGCTACAAGAATGAATTTCTTAGCAAAACAAACATGAACACCAAAACTGATATCTACCCACTTTCAGAAACTCCCAGTTTTCCCCACCCGCCAAACATTACATGTAGTAAACAACCATATCAACCATTCATGCCATTTACAGAAACAAAGAGATATAGATGAAGCTTTACAAAGCATAAATTCATCAGTACGAGAAGAAGAAAGAGTTACCGTGAGAGATTATCTCCTGCTTCTCCTGCTGCTGCTGTTTCTGCTGATGACGATGATGATGCTGTGAAGAAGCCCAACCCGAGAACAGAATCAGACATGGAACTTTAATTATGTTCGGCTTTTCCCAAGGAAACTTCTCAGCCTCACAAAATTCGAACTTTTCTTTCTTTCTCCCACAATCAATAAAAAAGAAAAACCCACACCATTTATCAATTAAGATATAATAGATTTTTTTTAAGGCTCTAGTTCTCTGAATTCTTATTGGTCACATAATTTATTTAATTATTTTTTTCAAGAACAGTACCACCTTCCCTACTTCTTCCTTCCTTCGTTATCTTCGCCCTCTCTCGTTCCTCCGCTTTATTCCCAGATGACATACGTGGCGTAACCTCGTCCTCTACACCATCTGCTTCCTCTGAAGACGAGGCGAAAGGGGTTAATTTTTTTTTATTTTTAATAGTTTCTGTGGACCAGATTCTCCGACTTCGAAAATGAAAACCAAACCCTTGTTTTTAATTCTAGGTTAAAAAAGAACAACTCTTTACTCTTGAAGTACAATAATTAGTATAATTTAATCAAAAAAATGTCCCGCGAAAGAATTTAAAATATTAGAATTTAGAATCTGAAACTATAAAACAAAGAATTTTTTTTAACTAAAATTGAAAACTTCAAGATCTAAACAAGCAATGCACATTTCTCCATTTGACGATCACTCTCGAAATTCCTCTCCATAACAAAATCGACAAATCATGAGATACGAGAACAGTAAAACCCTAATAGTCTCAGATTTTCCAGTGCGCTTAGTCAGTGTGTCTCTTCCCAATCATTTCTAAAACTACTCATTCCTTCATTCATCAATGCAAGATTCTGCTCATCATCATCGCCGTGGTTCTCATTAATTAATTAGCCGTAATTTACCAGAAACTACATCATTTCTCGTCATTCGACCATCGATTAAACCGTAATCAAAACAGTAACGGAAGAACGGAAGAACGGAAGAGAATCAAACCAAACGGATCAGCCGATCGAGAGATTTTTATTTTATTTTATTTTATTTTATTTTTAATTTTTGATATTTTTTATAAACTGTGAAGTGTGGTGAAGTTATTATAAGCGCTGGGAACAGGAGAGCCGCAAGAATATAAACATATATTAACCTGACAGCGTCGTCAGATGCAGTGCTGTTCCGGCTACGTGGCAGCTGCACAGGTTTTCAATGGTTTGTCTTATTAATTATTTATGAACGGTTTATATGCGGTGCGGACAATAGGTCAATGAATACAGTAAAATACAAAATGTATATGGAAATCGGATAATAAATTCACTTAACATTCGATTGATTTAGATGGTTTGATATTCATTTACTTAAATGAGGTCGTAAATTTAAATTTTTTTTGGAAATAAAGTTATTATTTATTAAAAAATCTTTATATATTTGTGGTCTAATCTAAAATGAATCCAAGTGGATAAATTTAGGCACAAAGCCAAAGAAAATATTATCTAACTAACGCTAAAAGGTGAAACCAAAAATAAAAATAAAAATAATCCGATAATAAATTCCAAAGATTAAATTTTTTAGAACCTATATGAATTCTTAAATAATAAAATTTATGTTTGAGTAAATATATATATATAAAAAAAGGAGTGACGATCAAGAATAAGTACCCCATCCCACTCATCACCGACCTATTCGACCAGCTTGGGGGAGCACGTTACTTCTCTAAGTTGGACCTTCGATCCGGCTACTACCAGGTTCGGATTGCGGTTCCCCTTGTAAAGATCTCAATTTAATATATATATATATATATATAGTGTCACTTTTATCACATTTTATCACAATTAAACCCTAAAATTTTTCTAATACATTTTTTATTTGGGTAAATCATTGGTATACAATGTATGGATAACATCAAAACCCAAGGCCCCTAACCCATCGGATATCCAGATATATAATAGATAGATTAATGGCCAACCCACTCTCTTACCACAATCCGATTAGTCCCCACATCAACCCGACGTCAGTGAAGAATTTATCAAAGGTGATAAAATTAAAAATTACCGACTAAACTAGGATGACCTGAGAATCAAACCAGTGACCTCCAAGCCCCAAAAGGTGAAACGTTCTTACATCGAACCAATACCACATTGACAAAACGAAGATTACTTTTATCAAATAAGATTAACATAACTCAACTGAACTCGCTTTTCCTAATTGCATAAATCGGCTCTATGAATTTTCTTCTTCGACTCCTCGTGGGTTAATGACAAAATCAATGTTTAAATTACAAAATAAAATTTACATAATATAACCTAAGTTATAAGGGTTACTGATCATTTAATTTTTGTAATTGTTAAAGAAACATTTCATTAATTATAATATGTTTAACGAGCAAAACGCATTGAAATTTGGAGAGCAAGGTGTTGAAATACAAATTAATAGGTAACTTGACAGGTATATATGTGACTAGATATTTCATAACTTGTATTAATTGGGTGTTGGATGTTGTAACGCTTGTACCTTATGATGACGTCATTTTGACCCGTAAAGTACTTGTATAGTACCCATCTACGTGTATGTATATGTATATGACGTTCGACGAGCGTTGGTTCGAGTGCCTTTGAATGAAATTTCGGAATGATCGGAGACTCTCAACGTTGAAACATGTCGAAAACGGTGTTTTGGATCAGTGGAGCTCGCTCCATGGGCTGAGAACAGTGATTTTATTGATTGACACTTGTCATCTGATGGTGCCTTGAGATTTAGGGGACGTTTATGGGTTCCCGCAGATCCACGACTTAGACAGAGTGTTCTCCAAGAGGCTCACAGATCTCATTATGCTATTCATCCTGGCGGAACCAAGATGTATCATGATATAAAAAGAATGTATTGGTGGCCCGACATGAAGAGAGTGATAGCTCAGTTCATTCAGAGGTGTGAGATCTGTCAAAGAGTCAAAGCTGAGCATCAGAGGCCTGGAGGGCAGATGCAACCGCTTGCCATTCCTGAGTGGAAATGGGAGCACGTCACTATGGACTTTGTTGTGGGATTACCCAACACCCCGAGGAGACATAATGTTGTTTGGGTTATTATTGATCGCTTGACCAAGTCCGCTCACTTTCTACTGGTGAACACTAGGGATTCTATGGATAAGCTGAGCAGACTCTATATGTGGGAGATAGTCAGATTACATGGAGTGCCCGTTTCGATTGTGTCAGATAGGGATCCGAGGTTTACATCGGTATTCTGGCAGGGGTTGCAAAGGCAGCTCGGCACTAGACTAGATCTCAGTACCGCTTTTCATCCCCAGACGGATGGCCAGTCTGAGAGGTTGATATCGATTTTAAAGGATATGCTTCGAGCTTGTGTCCTTGAGTCCAGTGGTAACTGGGAGGAGTACATACATCTGTGTGAGTTCGCATACAACAACAGCTATCAGTCCAGTATTGGCATGGCTCCTTTTGAGGCATTGTATGGTCGACCCTGTAGATCTCCGATCTGTTGGACGGAGGTAGGGGATGTTGCGGTGATGGGACCAGAGTTTGTACAAGAACACACAGAGAAGATTAAGAGGATCAAACATAATATAAAAGTAGCCCAAGATAGGCAGAAGAGTTACACTGATGTCAAGCGGAAGACCGTAGAGTTCGATGTGGGTGACCAAGTTTTATTGAAGGTCTCACCTCAGAAGGGTCAAACTAGATTTGGGATAAAAGGCAAGCTCGCTCCGAGATTTATTGGGCCGTTCGAGGTTTTAGAACGAATTGGCCCCGTCGCTTACCGATTAGCCTTGCCACCTCAGTTAGCAGCAGTCCACAATGTCTTTCATGTGTCAATGTTGAGAGTGTACAAGAGTGATTTTGATCACGTCTTGGACTGGAGGAACATTGAACTGAGGCAGGATGGGACTTATGATGAGGAACCTATTCAGATACTTGACCGGAAGGTCCAGAGGTTACGTAACCGCGAGATTCCGATGGTTAAGGTGAGATGGCAGTTCCATGGTGAGGAGCAGGTTACTTGGGAGCGTGAGGACTACATGATGGAGCACTTTGCCGAGTTCATGGGCTTAGGTATTTCTTAACCTTAAAACTTCGAGGACGAAGTTCATTCTAAGGTGGGTGTGATGTGATGCCCCGAAAATTATTTCATCTAGCCCATAACCCAATTGCACTTTGCCCAAACTCTATGCGTTGCCTTGATATGTTTGGTGTTTGTTTGATGGTTGTTTAATGTTTGTATAGTTGATGCTTGATAATGTATATAAATATGTGTATCATAAATTGTATATGGGTCATGTTAAATTAAATTATAATGCATATGTTATTATTTATGCATGGACCCATTAAACCATGTATTGATATGAGTTAGGATTGATTGAATAAAAGGATAAATTAGAATCAAAATTTGGTGTATTAAATGGATTGGACATTTAAAATACATGGAAGCATGAAATTGGTTAAAGTACATGTGGTTGGTATGGGTAGTATGAGACCAACACATGTGAAGGTTGGTGCATGAAAGTGGACAAGTGTCCCATGCCCTCAAGGAAGTGCTAGAATGAGTGGAGGGAATCAAGGAGAGAATCAAGGAGGAAAACAAGGAGAGAATCAAGGGGGGAATCAAGGAAGTGCTAGAAAGAGGTGAGTGGAGAGAAAGGAAAGAAGAAGAAAAAGGAAAAAAGAAAAAGGAAAGAAGAAGAGAAAGAAGGAGAGAGTTGCAGGAGGAAGATCCCTGCGACATTTTTATCAAAGAGGTAGATCTTTGGAATCTATGGTCAGATTGAGCTCAAAATTTGTCAGCAAGTTTGTAACTTATGGTTATTCATTCTGGTCGGTGGAGATCTTGATCAGAGGTTTCTTCTAAGAGATCTAACCTCTCAAACAAGGCTGGTCGGAAAGTCTGGATTTTTCGCACCGTTTCGCTCAAACTTATAGATCTCCTTAATCTACCGTTGGATGGATATAAAATTTGGGTATGTCGTGTACAACTGATAGTTCTACATTCTGAACGGTGGAGATCTTGCATTAGGGTTTCTTCGGAGAGATCTAACCTCTGAAACAAAGCTGGTCGGAGATTCTGGATTTCTCGTGGTGTTTCGGTCAAACTTGTAGATCTCCTAAATCTAGCGTTGGATGGATATCAAATTTGGGTATGTAGTTTATAACTGATATTTATGTATTCTGAACGGTGGAGATGTGTATTCGTTTAGTATTTTGTGTGATATAGTCATCTGAGTTTGAGTATTTGCAGCAGGAAAGGAGAAATTGTCTGATTAGAGACTTGTTCATCAAATATACTTATCTTTTCGGTCCACCGTTGGATTGGGCTGATATTTAGACAGAACGTTTGTTTCTTCACATACTTCAATCGGTACGGTTGATTTTGTGATTTCAAATTTCTGTTGGTATATTGATACATCTGAACAGAATAGTAAATGAAGAATTGGTAGGGTTGCTTGTATTAGACCTAAATTTAGAATATGAACTTAGACCTTTCCAAATAGCTTGCATGTCAACTATGTTGACCTAGTTGCCATTGTTGATGAACCCATGATGCAAAATTAGTGATATACATGGCTGAACATGGTGACCTAGTGTAAATCGACAATATGGCCTAAGTATGGAAAATTTCATATTTTAGGGCTTTTGATGCTTTTGGCCTAGAATCATTGAATTGATGCAACTTATGTTTAATTAAGCATGATTAGAGTTGATTATGCTACTGATTTGGTGGTTGTGACCATATCATGGGTTAGGCCTACTTGTGATCAAGTGACCAAATTTGGGCATGTTTATGCCTAAAGGAATTGAAAATCAGTATTTTTTATTAATAGAATGGTTTATGTATGAGAACTATGCATTAGAGGCCTAAGTCTTGTGATTTGAGTTGAATGATGGGATTAGATGGGATTTAGGCCTATTGTTTATATGTGGGCTGATTTAGGGTTGATATGTAATGTCTATGTGATTGAGCATAGAAATTGATGTATGGTAGGATATTGATGTATGTTTCAGGATCTTGATTGGGTTGATTCGGTTTGGTGGTCGTGTGTGGTTAAATACTCTCGCGAGGCTTGGTTGTGAGTAGACTTCATTTATGATTATATCTTTTATGTCATCATATCACTTATATATATTGTATGTTGAAAGCATGAATGTGTTCTAATGTTTTGAATGATGCATTGATTTGAAAAAACCTTATGACTTTGGTTGAGCCCATCTATTTGGCTAATAGGGGGACTTAACCTTGTCATAGGAGGGTTTTAGGAAAGGAAATGATTGGGGTCAACGGCACGGTGAAATAGACGTGTACTAGTAACCCAAATAAACATGATTGGGATCAACGGTACGGTGAAATAGACGTATACTAGTAACCCAATGCATGTGGAATGTGGATCCAAATTGATAAGCTTTTACTTGCATCGAACTTATTATAAATGTTTGATATCTATATGTTATGAGCTTTTAAATCATGCTACACATTGACATGCATACATGATATTTATTGATGAGTATTGATAGCATATCTGAATTCTATTCACTGGGCACCGTTGGCTCACCCTCATTTTCCTCTTTCAGGTCCTTCTGTCCCGAATAAGGGCAAAGGAGTAGTTATATCTTGAGGGCCTTGCCTGCGAGAGAATCGAAGGCCTCGATGTGAGTTGAGAGGCATTTTGATTGAACTGTGTTTTAAATTATGACGTATTATATTTTGGATTATGTAATTATAACACTTACTACATTGTAGTATGGGTGAGTTGAGACTTGTTAAATAGACCATGTGGGCATATGACGATTTTTATTTGTACCCACAATTTTGGACTTTATGTGTATGTCAATTTTAATGGACTGTAGGGATTATGATTTTATTTGTGGTTCATTTTTATGGATTATCTCTTGTCTTTGATGATTAATACGGTGGGTAGTTTTGTTTAGTACCTTTTGATATTATGTCGTTGTTTGAGATAAGGCTCGTAGGGTCTCAACCACCTCATGAGAGTTGAGGAGTGGTCGGAGATGCCTACGCCGGGCGTCCCGCCCCGGCATTCCGCACGCCATTCCCTGCAGGGTTGGTGGTCCGGGGTGCGGGGTCGCCATACTAGAGGTGAAACCCCTAATTTCTAGTAAGAAATTGAATGGGTTTCATAGACTTTACCTAAAACTAGTGTTTTGACCTAGGGTTTTCTATTCAAATTTCTTGTGATTTGTATGAAATTGATGAGTAATTATGGATGTATGACACTCTAAATTTCTGATTTTGAATAGGGGGAACCTAATTGCAGGGTAATTTTTGCTTAGGCCATGTAAATTGATATTCTCATGCAATTTGAGAATTTTCATAGTCTAATTAACCCTTAATATGATTGAATGCTTTGTATTATAGTGTTTGGGATCATGAGAATCAACCTATTACATTCAATTTGGGTTAGTTGTCGTCTAATTTGATGATTATATGGTTGAATTGAGCAATATGGGTTGACTCATGACTATGACCATGTTAGAATCTCAAATTGACTATATAATTAGGTTTGAACATGGTTATTAGCATACTTTGGCTGATCTTTAGTATAGTATGGACTATGTATTATATGTAGGGGACCTTGGTTGGTTTGAGTAAGCCACGTAGGCAAATTGGTGATTGAAATACTCGAGGTGATTCGTGGATCTTCTAGTACTTTCTTGGACTGAAAATTGGATTGGCTAGACTTAGCCAATCAATAGTGAGTGTTTCTTTACTTGTGTCTTCTATGTGTGACATTCTATTGTAGAAATGTTTTAAATACTTAATTATTATGGTATGCATGATTTGATATCTCATGAAAATTATTTGATCATAGTCAGTTGGGAAAACAATTTAGGTTGAGTCTCCTAGTTGTTTCCTTCGAGAAATTCCGTAAGTCTAGTGGGATCCCCAATTGTAGACCTTATAGAGGGTTTCAAGGGTAGGCTCAATCGTAGTTCGTCCAAACCTGAAATAGGGTTTGGAATAAATAGTAAATCGGTGATGTGCCCTTGGAATTCCTATTAGAATACGGGTAAGAGGTCATTCGGGCATAGTCTCGCTCACTCATGTTCTTGAATCGATTCTTACCTAAGAGGTGTTTAGATGCATGAACATGTCATAAGTGATATGCATTGTCTTGATATGACATGCGGTCTTATATTGAACATGTATGTAACCCCGTTTACATTCTAGTTGTTTAAACTGTTTTAATGAATCTTGCAATGTTTTACATAAATGCACATGTATGTAGCTACTTGTAGAAAAAATTCACTGGGCTTACTGTAGCTCACCCCTCACTATTATCTTTTCAAGATCGGATAAGAAGGGAAAAGGAAAAGCTTAGCTGCAGAGCATTTCTCGAACTCTGGTTGATGTAGGTGTTAGTACTTTCCCGCATTTATTTTGATAAATTATACTATGTAACACCTTATACGTATACTTAACACTTAGATGTGTTGTAATCATTGTTAAGTATTATTTTGTACTTTTGATCACTTTGGACTTTAAAAAAAAAATTATGGCTTACATTTTGGGAATGTAATATTATTTGATTATGTTCATATGTGTTTATTGTTATGTATTTGGAATTATGATATGTATTAGAAGATTTATTGAGATGTCGTGTATATCGAGGGAGGATATACACAGAATTTTGTGTCGGTCATGACGTATCATCAGTAGTTGATTTCATTATAGGTATAAAAAGGTCACCAAATGGCCCTTTTTCTCACCCTGCACCATTAATTAATTGCCACATATGTTATTATTAAAGGATTTGGACAAATGGGATGAATAAATTAGATTATCTAATGACAAAATATCACTCTTGCATGTGGGGGTTATTAAATTTAAGAATAAGGTGAACATCACTTTCATTGGGATATAGCTAATGCATTGATGTGAAAACATTTGAATGTTATTAAAAAAACTATCTTATTTTAAGCATAAGATGATAAAAATATCATGTCAAACCGTTTTATTAGCGTACGAATTGTCCTTCAAAATTCAATGGATTACCTCTTTGAAATCAGCTTATTCATTAAAATATGAACCTATACATTGGTTACTTAAGTAGGCAAAGGAATACCAAGGAGAGCGGATACATTCAATGTTTGGGGTCACAAACCTATTTGGAAATGTGAAAGGCACCTTTGGAGACACTATTTCAAACATTAACGACGCCGAAAGGCCCTTGGCTTGGGTGGTAACTGGTAACCAGTAACCTCTTCACTTGTCCACCTTAGTGGGCGAAGATCAAATGTCCATTAGGGACAATAAAAGAGGTTTTTTTAAAAGATTTTGTTTGTACTCATTTTAAAGCGGGTCGGACTTAAGTGAACAAATGGGTTCAGACTTATTTTGCCACTTCTAGTCCATGTTTGGTGGGTTCATTACAAATCTAATAAGGTCTTAGTGGTCAAAGTATATTGTGAGACTTACATTAGGAGGCTAGAGAGGCTTTGACCTCCCTTTTAAGTCTATGTGAGCCCTTTGAGTTTGCCTATCAGCTGGAGGCTTGGCATGTTTTGCAAGCATGGGAGCCCTTTGTTGCAAGCTTATTACTCTTAAGCTTATAGGCGGTTCAAGCTTACAAGCCTACTCATTTTCTAAGGGTTCACTTGCTCCTTATGCGTTTTGATTTTTGTTTTTGTACTCCCTTTAAGAGTGATGTGCTCAAGGCTCTAATGTGGGCACTTCAAAAAAAAAAAAAAAAATCTTTACTCAATTTTTATTTAGTAATAATATTTTCATATGTTTATCCATTAGAATATTACAATCTCTCCACAAGAGGATAAAGACTCAAGCATCATTAAAGGAGCTGGTTTTAATATCATTTTAATGAAATTTAAACCCTACCACAAGCATCTTCTCTTCACCTCAAACTCTAAAAGCAAGCAATAACTTTTCAACAAACGAACTAGACCAGGGAATCAATACAGTATGAGTAGGGCCAAGTATGATGGCAACAACCTTAGCAGCGTTAGCTAGTGTCTTTTTTCCTTCTAGTGTTTGGTTTCCCACACAAGAGCAATGCATTAATTTATACAAAGAATCCAGAAATCTAGCATGTTTTCTGTTGGCCCTTCACACTTTATGAAATCTAGTCTTAGAATTCAAATTATAAAATGTGCAAAAAATGTTAGTCTATTAGAATGTTTGACAAGCGGTTACACCAAACCATAGACCAACTGATCCCACAAAGAAAAATGCTTTAGCGACTAAAATCACGCAAATTTGTGATTTCAATCCTTTAGGTCTTGCTTTCAAACCATATCTTTGAGACAGTCGAATGTGATCTAATGGTGTAAAAGGATTCTTCATTCAAATTCTAGTTTCCAATAAATATATAACAGATAATTCAATGAATGCACAAGATCAAAAGCTAACTTTTATAGTTTGTTTCTAGCAAGTATGTACATCAAGAATCTAAATCTTTCCCTGTATATAATGCAAAAATTCTCTCTATATATAATCAAAAGTATGTGAGTGGAATAAATAGATTCTTACAGTGTAATAACAGGATCTGTCATCGACCCTCCATAATGATATCTGATCCAGAAAGAGAAGTAGAACACGAAAGAGACTGCCGGATCTGCTCAAATGTGGGATGCCCGCCGGAGCGCAAGCTCCGGTGATACTTAGACCACATTGCCGTCGACTTCATTTTGTCAAGTAAAGACACTTCGATTCCTTCTTCTGATTCATATAAGCCAGGGGTGCGCTCCAAAAGTCTTGCCACTTGCCTCATCGTAGGCCGGGCTCGAGGATCAGGGTAAGCGCATAAAAGCCCTAGATGAAGCACCATGTCAACCTCTTCATAATCTAATCCACCCTTAGCCCTTAATCTCTCATCCAATGCATTCACCAATTCACCTCTCTCCATCAGTCCCCAAACCCAATCTATCAGCGACGCTTTTCCATCCTCGATTGGTCTTCGCCCACAAGAAACCTCAAGAATCAATACCCCAAAACCAAACACATCGCTCGCAGTGGAGGCACGCCCACTTCGGAGCACTTCGGGGGCTATGTAACCGACCGTACCCACAACTCTGGTAGTGCCTGCGACTTGCCCATGTCCGCGGATCCGAGCTAACCCGAAATCTCCCAACCTCCCATTCATGTCCTTATCAAGCAACACATTGCTTGCCTTGATATCCCTATGCAAGACTCTAGCTTCCCACCCTTCATGTAAGTATAAAACACCTTGAGCCACATCGTTCAAGATCCTAATCCTATCTTCCCAACTCAACACTAGATTCTCTTCACATTCAAAAACTCTCTTATCCAAACTTCCATTCTCCATATAATCATAAACCAAGAACAAGCTTCCCTTCTCCCTCTTACACCAACCTCTCAAGCCCGCCAAGTTCCTATGCTTCAATCTTCCGAGACTCGAAACCTCGGCAATGAATTCTCTCATACCGACTTCGGTCTCATTCGAAATGACTTTCACAGCTACCTCAACTCCTCCTGCCATAATCCCTTTATAAACCTTACCATTTCCCCCAAATCCAATCACATTTTCACTCTCAAACCCCTTTGTTGCCACTTCAATCTCATTATAACTTATTCTATGTGGCCAATACTCCAATTCCCATTCTTCAATTCCTTCTCTCTCCTTCCTTTTTCTCTTCTTCCTCTTAACCAAAAACAAAAAGACCCCCAAAACACAACACATCAAAACCACAGCCCCCACAATAATCCCAACAACAAACCCTTTAGACTTCAAAACAGAACTACCGGGAACAACAAATGATGGCAAATTGGTAGTAACCAACCTTTCACTGACAGATGAATTTGAGTTGCTGAAGCACCACCCCAGAATCCTATGAGTCTGCACCAACTGCCCAGTAGCTGCAGCAAATCCTACATACATCTCATCCAACAAAACATCAGACAAATTAACAGAATAACTAATCAAAGCCCTCCTAGGCCTTTTCATCCCCACAGGTGCCATAGTAACATTCAGCTGAAAACCCACATAATCCACCCAAACTTGATAATTCTCTCCATTATTCAACTTCAAACCTTTAAAAACCCCATCTTTATCACTCCAATAACCAGCAGCATGAGAAGTACGCGATGTAAGTGAATCCACATCAACACCCACATGATTATCATCAATATCATTGAATTCTGGGTTCTCAAAAACATCGAATTCTATAGCAAACACATGGTTGCTTGATCTACCATTATTTGTTCCATTGAAAAGACCCAGATGTTGGGCAGAGCTTGTGCCTTGTATACCAGTGGTTGGAGCAAACAAGAAGCTCAAACCGTGGCCGCGATTGAAGCCCTTTTTGGGAGCAATGGAGAAGATGAAGGAAGTGTAGAAAGGAAGAAGAAGAGATGAGGAATTATTATCAAATCTTGTGGGGACTTTGAAACGGTACAGAGCACGGCCTACGGTGAAGATGGTGGCGTTTGTGAGAGTGAGAATATGGGATGAAACTTCGGTGGTGTCGCCGTAGAGTAAGAGGTCGGAGGTGTTGAAGCCGTTGAAGACGAAATCAACGGCTGAGATTGGCCAGAAAATCAGAAGAAGAAGAAGAAGAAAGAACAGAGAGAGGTGGTGGAGAAGAAGCTCCATCACCATGTAGGTGCAGGAAAGCAGCCTGAGCCGCCTGTGTAGGAATATGATGAAAATAAAAGGAAACAAGAGGAAATGGTTTTGCTGGAAAGAAGATGTTGTAAGTTGTATATATATGTCGTTTTTTGCTGGAAAAAAAGTTGTATATTTGACGGTTTATATAATGCCACGTCTGCGTTCTCGTGTAAAAAGACTAAAATCACCCTACTAAACTTATCTCTTTTTTTTTCAAAAAAAAAAGAAATCCCATTTTCATATATTAATAAGGAAATTTATTTGTCATCGAGACCTTCTTTCTCATTACTTTTTTTTTTAAAATAATCATTCTTCAATAGTAAAAATAAATAAATTAATTAATAATATATATAATAAAATAAAAATTAAGAAATAGTTGGCTAATTGCCTAAGGTCATCCCTTATATAAAAGTTTTAGTATTTAATTTTTAAAGGTGTTTTTATTAGAAGAAGTTTATTATTATGTTTTTATCTTAAATAAAAATTAATTTAATACTCAAAAAGTTACGATAAAACCTTAAAAAAAATTAAAAATAAGATAAAATAAAAATAAAATAAAAAAGAATGAAAG